>OX276456.1:28207963-29457963 GCA_946251905.1 Cryptocephalus moraei
TTGAAATTTAAATTAAAAAAAATGTCACGCTTCCAATTTTGACAAATTCATAAATTTGATATTTCTGTTAAACACAGTTACAGGATAGAAATTAATTACCTCGTAGTACTTTTAGGTTCAAAAATTTGATGCATCGGTAATGGAACAGCATCTCTCTTTAAGTATCTAGCATTGTCGGTTGCACCTATTTTAGACACAAAATCATCTTTATTGAAATGTTTTGAGCAAATATAGGACGATTTTGTTATGTTATCATTTTCGCTAAGTCCCAAAACACAAATCCAAATATTTCTTTTAATTGGATCTACTGGAAACCTAAAATAATAACACTGATAGAACGCCACTGAGATGATACATAACCTCAAAAAATTTCATTAATAAATCTCTTTATTTACCTATGAAAAGACAATCCCGAGGCTGTCCCTGCATCGCTATAAACGTTACATATCTTGCACCTATTAACCATTGTTAAATGCTTTCTATTTTTATCAAAATACACACACAAATCGCGTACACAACGAATTCTTTCAGGTGAGAGACTAGGACGCGATGTTGCCACTCATAACAAAAGTCTATATTATTTTAGATTTACGTACAACTGACCAACCGCAGGCGAAGTAGGCTGGATGTATACGCAAATCGTTAGCGAGAATTCGTCATCTGCATTCATGCAACAGCGCAAAAAACGCTTAGAATGTGCTAAGATCTTGGCAATACGTTATTTTGTAAACAAATGGGTCTAGTTATATTGATGGTCTGTGAGCTGTAATATACCAATTTCAATCCGGAGAACAGTGGCATTATTGTAATTTTTTGGAAAATATTTGCTGTAAAACGACAAGCACAGATGTGATGATTGAAAATGGAAGAAAAGAATATATTTTCATTATTACTTGTTATGGGGTAGTTTGCTGAAGATCGTTAAGCATAAATGTAACAAATTGAAGCAGAAAAATTCTTTGTTCGTAACTTATCAGGGGCGGTTTTCTAAATATTGCCAAGCTGTAATATAACAATTTAAATCTGAACAATGCTCGTATTGTAATCTTTTGGAAAATATTTGCTGTAAAGCGTCAAGCACAGATGTAATGATTAAAAATAGAAGAAAATAATATATTTTCATTACACCTTGTTATGGGGTAGTTTGCTCAAGATCGTTAAGCATAAATGTAACAAATTGAAGCAGAAAAATTCCTTGTTCGTAACTTATCAGGGGCGGTTTTCTGAAAATCGCCAAACTGTAATATAACAATTTAAATCTGAACAATGCTTGTATTGTAATCTTTTGGAAAATATTTGCTGTAAAACGTCAAGCACAGATGTAATGATTTAAAATAGAAGAAAGGAATATATTTTTATTATAACTTGTTATGGGGTAGTTTGCTGAAGATCGTTAAGCATAAATGTAACAAATTGAAGCAGAACAGTTCCTTGTTCGTAACTTATCAGGGGCGGTTTGCTGAAAATCGCCAAGCTGTAATATAACAATTTAAATCTGAACAGTGCTTATATTGTAATCTTTTGGAAAATGTTTGCCGTAAAACGTCAAGCACAGATGTAATGATTGAAAATAGAAGAAAATAATATATTTTCATTATAACTTGTTATGAGATAGTTTGCTGAAGATCGTTAAGCATAAATGTAACAAATTGAAGCAGAAAAATTCCTTGTTCGTAACTTATCAGGGGCGGTTTTCTGAAAATCGCCAAACTGTAATATAACAATTTAAATCTGAACAATGCTTGTATTGTAATCTTTTGGAAAATATTTGCTGTAAAACGTCAAGCACAGATGTAATGATTTAAAATAGAAGAAAAGAATATATTTTTATTATAACTTGTTATGGGGTAGTTTGCTGAAGATCGTTAAGCATAAATGTAACAATTTAATCAAAAGACAGAAGTGGCTTCATAGTAATTCCTTAGAAGGCCTTAAAGCAAAAATGTTAACAATTTAAAACAGGAAAATTCTTTGTTCATAGCGTATTAGGAGACAGTTGCCTGAAAACCAAAAGTGGGACAATTTAAAACGAAAGGCAAAAGTGTTTTGATTGGAACTTATAAGGCAGTTTATTTTACTAAAATACGTCGAGCTGAAAGGAAATTGTTTAAAAGCATGCGATCAAAACCCTTGGTAGTAGGTACATAATTTATCATGGACGCTATGCAGAGAATCATCTCGAAAAACCCACTTTTTGGCACTTTTTAAAATACTTATCATTTATTCAGAACCTGCTTACTAAAATCGACTTGCATAATAAATCCGTTTTTATTGTGTAGTATACCTTGACTCTTCTCTTTAACAAGCGGAAGTTGATATGTATTCCAACCCATATCTTATTACGTACGAGTAATTTGACATACGGGGATTATATTTAATCACATTACACTCTGTCGTAACGAAAACGATACGTAAAAACTGCCGTTCTAACCGCTTCTCTTATCTCTAGTGATTATTTTATTTTTCTCGAGCGCCAGACGTTTCCAGATAAAACTGCAAATGTATCATTGTATTCTGTCGTATATCATATTGTTATTATGATTGGCGGTTTCCTGGTCACGATCAAAAGGAATTCTTCAAAATAACGATCTATTTAAGACAAAGAATATGCTGAAATGGGTAAACATTTTGCAAACTTGGCTCTGGAATTATTGGAATGAATTTACGATCAATATTTGAAATGGATTCTGAAAGTAGCATGTATAATTTAGAAGTAAAGTCATGATTCAACCTCAATTGTGAACTGGGATTTTAACTTTAAAGACATATCGCTGAACGTGATCCCCCGGGAGTTATATTTAATCCTGGAATAAACGAAATACCGTTTTGACGTTTCTTACTTAGTACTCGAATTAATGTAACCTTACATCTGATCTACCTTTTGTAGTACTGTGATATCAAAAATTATCTTGGTCGAGGGTTGCCATGGAATGTAAAACGGTTGTCTTAGCTTAAAGCTAAAGCATTCTATTGAAATAATTCTGTGATTGTCAAGCTACACTAACATCATTAATAACTTTAACACAATGACTGACAGATTCTGAATTTCACATAATCATTTTAAAATCCATGACCACTCTTGACCATGGTAATTTTTGATATCACGGTATAAGGTCCTGATTAGGTGTTTTTCTACCACCAAATCAAAATTCGAGTATTAAAATTATAATTGCCGGATCTCCTGCGATCCCTTTTTGTTTTCCGAATCTCTGAACGAACATGTGAATTTCATTTCCTCGGGAAACTTCCTGGATTTTAAAAAAATCTCCCGAAATTAAAAAAATAATCAAGAGTAAATCATCCGTTTCCTCCCTCTGGAAATAAAAAAATTCCAGGACTTTCCCGAGGACCGAAACCCACGCCGTAAACAGCTTTTAATCCAGAGACCATTAACGATCCGATTTTTTTTCTCTTTTTTTCCAGTCATTCCAAGGCAGCCAAGGACGAGCTTATTTGTTTAATTCAGTGTAAGTATCCTCGGGAAAGTGTATAACGCGGCCCATTACTTGTTTTGTACCTTTAGCGACTCTATATATCGTTGTTTACGTAAACACCTCACGGCATCGAGGGGGAAGTTACCCTTGACGACAAAGTGGAAGGGGAAGTTGTGCTTAAAGTGAATGCACGAATTTCAAAAAAATGGGCTGATTTTTCGTTTGTTATTGGACAATTTTGATGGGCATATTTACCTCAGGAGTTAAAAGACTACGTACATATATACAGTGTTAAAAAAAACCAAGTGTTACCTACTTGTCAGGTAAAAATAAGTCAATCTGTTTTAGTACATATCTCAAAACTAATTTCAATTGACAAGCGATATTTACTTTATCTCAATTACTAACATTTTGTGCACTGATTAGTTATGGTATCGAAAGTAAGGTAAACATGATTTTTAGGAGTTGTTGGGGATAAAATATACCCAAATTTTTTTGTACGTAACTCTTTAAAACCATCTGACGCTTAACTAGATTTAGTACAATGTTCATTTTATCCTGCATGCTACCTAAAGATTTTTAATTGTAAATTTAGTACGTGAGAACTACGACAGAACATCACATGATCGTAGAACAAGTAACTACATTCTATGGTCAGAAGTCAGAAAGTAGGTGAAACTGAACAATAGTTAGTACTGTATTTAGAAATTCTAATTGTAACCTATTTTCTATATGCAACGGTACTTTATTTAGAACTAAAAAATCTGTAAAAGTAGCTAAATATAAGTGTCAGTGTCAGACGGCGTTTAGGCATTTTGACTAGGATTATGAAAAAAATAAATCTGAATAAGAGCACTAGTTTTCCAGGAAATTAATGTTGAAAAATCTTAATGCTTTTCAGAAAACTAATGTCTCAAAAAAGGAATTCCAAGCTGTGGTTCGAAATGGGCAGAAAAGTCTTAATAAATGTGTGTCTGCAAATAAACACCTTTGAAGTAACGGAATTTCTAATAATGCATTTAAATTTTCAATCCTAATTTTCGAGAAAACTGCGACTGTTATCGAAACGACAGACAGTGTAATTTTTATGTTCTTGGTCAAAATCTCTAAACAGTTACATACAAAATCAACATCGATGGCGGCAATGCCGTGCTCGGGGTCAACGTGGAGCTGATAACCGGCTGTCGAATCACCGTGGCGTACCCAGAAAACGAGAGATAGAGAGAGAGTGGGAGGACTTATATTCTCTCCCCTCCATGCTCGGAATCCTATGTATTATACAGAGCATGTATACAATACTATATATAGCTACAGCATTACTTCTTTTCGTGACGCTAGTTCCAGCATTTTACTCTGGAGAAAGTATAATATAACGCCAGTATAGAAGCTTCACTTCAAAATTTGGGGTAGTTTTACCCCCAACCACCCCTAAAAATCATATTTATCTTACAACCGTATATCAAATTACGTTATATAATTGGTCTATATTCCACTTGTCTATTGTAGTTTTTACGACAGTAAAAAAAGTTGTTTATTTTTTCAAAATGTCTAAACGCCCTGTACCTCAAAAACAAAGCGTTATCTTATATTCAAAAATACACGAATGAGTTAGAATAAAACTTTTTAGCTTGTAGGGCGGGCTTTTAGGGTCGTGAACTTTTTGTAATTTGTTTGTTGGGGATTGTTCGATTGCGGTAATGACTAATCGATTAGAATGAAAAATGTGGGGCTTCCCCTTGAGCTATAAAATTAAAAGGCCATCAGGCGTGGGCCGTTAGTGTACATCATTAATAAATTATCGAGTTTTCCTAGAAGTTATATCGATTTTGAGTCGACTTTATTAATGGAAAAATTTATCGGGCGAAATTCCAGCGTCGTAATTGCATAATTGAGGGTGAATTGTCGAAGGAGGTTTTAATAATTTTCGATTAAATTTTGGTTTTTGTTAAAATCCCTCAGGTTAAATAAATGTACATAATTTAATCCCAAAACAGAAATACAGTGTAACCTCTCTATAACAAAACTCTCTATACAGTAAAGAATGGTTGGCTGTGTTTGGTTTATATCTGCATTGTTTGTTTTCTCAGTAAACTCCCTATAATGTAACAAATTACTAGGTCCCTTAAGTTTCGTTATACAGAGTTACACTTTATTTTATTTTTTAGTCTCAAGTGTCATGTATCATTTATAATTAAAAAAGGCGTGGTATAGGGTATTTTTCATATGTTTTCCAAGAACTGCATATAATGCACTTAATTTTGCTGCAACGCTGAGCTCCACTGAGCGCGTAGCATGTACATGACGCTAATTGACAATCATACCTTGTCATAAATACAGCCGACTATTATTTGAAAAATATGAAAATTATGCTGCATGAAGTGTAAAATGACTTGATGCCTCAACATTTTATTGTAATTCTGACTATTATTTTTGGTTAAAAATGATCTCGACGCAATAACTTTCACATACTGCCAGACTCAAGCGCTGGTGCGGCAATTAACGCTCACTTTATTGATTATTGAATATTAATCGGCTTTGACAAATTAAAATTATTCCTTGCAAAATTAGGTTAGGATTGGTGTAGGTACTTTATTAAATTAGCGTGGGATCTGAGAGTATGTTTCTTAAATCATTCTTGACTGTAGTAGCTTTGTGTTAAATTTTTGTTTGTTACAATCTTCCAGGGTGAACGTGGGATGCGGCCCTGCAGAAGAAAGGGTTCTCCTCACCGGTCTCCATGCTGTTGCTGATATTTACTGTGAATGTTGTAAAACGACCCTCGGTTGGAAATACGTAAGATAACTAATGTTTAGTAAGGAACAACGAATTTAAAAAAAATGTCTGCCATAATGACCATCAGCTTGCAGCTGTTTCAGCATCCACTCTTTGTTACCAAAATGCTCTACTGTTTGCTGTTTCTTATTGTCAAAAACTCTTCACGTTTAGACACCAAGAACCAAAGGATGTCGCTTATATCATACAGTGCGTTCAAAAAATACCTCCTTTAAGATAGGTTTAATTTTGAAACACCCTGTATTTTATAGAAACTAAAATAATTCCAGGTTTAAAATTTTTCCCAAAATTTTCCATTTGAATTGATATACGGACCTATTCTATTGAAATGCAGGGTCCGAAATCAACAAGAGCGAAAGAGAAACTAATAGTAGTTCGTTAGTATGACAGAGAAGGAAGTTTTGCAACGTTGCCGGCCGGCCGGTCCGTAACCCATTCCAAATATTCCCGTCGGAGGCTATACAGCGAATGATCCGGTAGAGTGTGGCGATGACTGTGATGTTTCGCGAGCTAGCAACGTCGCAAAGGTTCTTTCTCTGTTTAGCCAACGAGAAATATATGGCCTTTCTTTCGCTCTTATGTTTATACCATACTGCGACTCTGTAGAAACGGTCTATATACAATCTTTGAAGCAAAGTTCATAATAAACGAGGACTCTAGGGACGTCCTCTATGAATGTGAGCACTCTTGGAAAATATCAAAATTTGAAATTTCAATTCGGAGTATCATCCAATGTTCTCAACATTGAACCTTCGCCAAAATCTTCGTATCACCCTTCGTATACCATATACACATCTCAAAGTTTGCAATAATTGTCGAATTCAATTAGCAAGACTTTGCTGGGCAAATTGTTCCAAATTTTTAGAATTAAGATCCATATATGTAACAAAATAGTGGAGATTTTGTTTCTTTTTTGTAGCGAGAAAACGAATTTTGTAGCTTTTGACCAGCCGGAGCCCGGAGCTACAAAAGGTGGGCTAAATTAAACTTAAGTTAGCGGCCACCGCTATATAATAACTCATACACGGAATGTAATAGGATGGTCTGATTACTGAATACTGATACTTGAAAGTACCGGGGTCCAAAAATTTTTTGGACACATTTGGCCAATTTTGGTCGAAAACGACGAGGTGTTCAATCATCACTCGCGGTTCAATTTCATGATGTAGTAGCAATCTTGAGAATCATTTGGCACTGGAGAACCTTCTGTTAATTGGCCGAAAAAGCGGACAAAAATGGCCGAAAATTCGAAAATGAATTATTTCAGCCAAAATGTGGGAAATCCTGTATATACGTCGACAGGTCGAACATGTGGTATACAGAGAGTTTAGAAACGCTAGCAGGGGGTCAATCAAAAATGTCCAGAAATGGCCAAAAGTTCGAAAATGACGTAATTCGGCCAAAACGTGGTAAGTGCTGTATATACTTCAATAGTTCAAAAATGTGGGCCCCAGAATTTTCAGACACACTGTCGGAGGATCCAATGGACCCTTCTAGGCACTGAAATTCACCTGAGACTGCGGGCATGTGGAGCTACAAATTCTAAAATGACTTATTTCGGCCAAAACGTGCAAAATCCTGTATGTACTTCTACAGTTCGAAAATGTGGGCCCCGGAATTTTCAGACATATTCTAGAAGGATGCAATGGATCCTTCTAGCCACTGGAATTCACCTGAGACTGCGGGCCTGTGGACAAATTGTAATGTGACTTATTTCGGCCAGAACGTGCTACATCATGTATATACTTCCTTAGTCCGACATTGTGGGACCCGGGATTCTAAGAAACACTGACAGCTGGTTCACTAACAGGATACAGGATATACAAGATTTAGCACGTTTTGGCCGAAATAAGTCATTTTAGAATTTGTAGCTTCACAGGCCCGCAGTCTCGGGAGAATTCCAGTGGCTAGAAGAATCCATTGGATCCTCCGACAGTGTGTCTGAAAATTCTGGGGCCCACATTTTTGAACTATTTAAGTAATATACACCGCACTTACCACGTTTTGGCTGAATTAAATCATTTTAGAACTTTTGGCTATTTCTGGACATTTTTTATTGACCCCCTGCTAGCGTTTCTGAACTCTTTGTATACCACATGTTCGACCTGTCGACGTATATACAGGATTTCCCATGTTTTGGCTGAAATAAGTGATTTTCGAATTTGTGCCCATTTCTGGCCATTTTTGTCCGCTTTTTCGGCCAATTAACAGAATGTTTTCCAGTGCCAAGTGGTTCTCAAGATTGCTACTATAGTACTATATCATGAAATTTAACCGCGAGTGATGATTGAACATCTCGTCGTTTTTGGCCAAAATTGGCCAAATGTGTCCAAAAAATTTTTGGACCCCGGTACTTTCAAGTACTTCTAAAGACACAAATTCCTACGCAAATCAGACCATCCTATTACATTCCGTGTATCAGTTAGCGGTGGCCGCTAACTTAAGTATAAGGGTCTTGTCCCACCAAAGCGGAGCAGCAGCGACGCGACAGCGACACGATGTCTTTCGTGTTGAACCTATAGTTTCTATACACAGCATACCCACCAACGCTACAGCAAACAAACACCCAAGCTACATGTCGGAAGTCGCGTCGCTATTGCTCCGCTTTGGTGGGACAAGGCCCTAAGTTAGCCCACCTTTTATAGCTCCGGCTGGTCAAAAGCTACAAAATTCGTTTTCTCGCTACAAAAAAGACACAAAATCTCCACTATTTTGTTTTGCCGGCCTGAGTAGGGTGGTCCACCAACTATACATACATCTGAAATCCCCTTTTTCATAAGAAAAAATGGCGATGTGTAACATCGTAAGACTTTCTCATATGGCCGGACAAAATATTCATAGCAAATTGTTGGGTGAATGCAATTGACGACTTCTTTCTTACGATTTACATGTACATTGAAATCAATGATTTTGTTATATGTAAATCTGCAAAAAGGTAATAATTAATAATATTGCTTTTCATGAAGTATTTTAGATAGAATTTAAGAAAGACGCAATGGTTCATAGGTGCATGATGTGCAAAGTGTATAGCAATGAAGAAAAGGCGTTTGAATGAGAGAATGTTCTCGGGAAGCTGAGAGCTGAGATGAATAGTCAGGAACCTTCTTGATAATCCCCAAATATAAAAACAACTAATTCTTGATATATCAAGATTGTACGAGACATTAGTAATGAGTGTAATGACATAAGACATTTGGGAGAGGAGTGGTTACCCATGGCAACTACACTATTTTTTCCTTATGGGGATTGACACGGGGAACATTTTCAAGCAGCTGGTAATCTACATAAACAAAATTTCTTAATTATCAGCTGTGTAAAACAGTAAACGTTGAAGTAGTTTTCTTGTATATCCTCAAAATTTCCGATGAAGAAACCATCCTGTATGGTGCGGACTGTAATGATTACACTAGATATAATCCCCAGACTAAACATGCCCGACGTTTTGTTGCAGGAGCACGCCTTCGAGTCCAGCCAGAAGTACAAGGAGGGCAAGTTTATAATCGAGCTAGCGCACATGATCAAGGAGAACGGCTGGGACTGACGCCACTGAAACATCTAGACCGAGATGTCGACGAAGCCCGCCAGGACGAAACAGACGACGTCCTATAGACTATCCCTAAATACAAATTTCTGTTTCCTCGACTGGACCTAAAAGCGGTCCCGTTGTCCCGGCGACGGGAGGAGTAAGTGTGAGTGAGTGTGCGCGCGCGAGCGTCTCGTACGAAGTAGTTAGGCACCTTTTTCGGTTTTAATTTCTTTTCCAAAAAAAAAAATCGACAACAAAACCAAAAAATAAAAATGAAGAAATCAACTTTAGGGAACAAAAACGTACGGTTATGTACAAACAAAAAGAAAACAACGGAGGTTCGGTCGAGCTCTTCGCAAAGCGTTCTGTGTTAGAAAAGGACTGTATCTGTGTTATTGAATGTTCAAAACGTTTGATGGATCTGGGCTAAGCGTCTTATGTCAAATTACTATTACTCTACGGACCGAGCAGTGTCTGAAATGGTTTTCGAGTTAAGAGTTCTCAAAAAATTATTTTAATATCTGTTCTCTCTATCTCTTGTTTCCTGTAATGGTGTGCAATAGCAAGAGAACTCGTATGATTGTCGACACACAATCGATCTCTATGGTGATTTACTATTATTGTATACTTTTTTTTTGTTTCCTAACATAGGAACTTATTAACCTTTACTATGATTACTGTAGGGTAAGTTTGGTTCCTTTATCAGTTTTATGATAGATGTTATATAAGAGTGAGAATGGTTTCATTTCGATCATGATCACCTTCACTTTTATTTGTGTAACCGTGTAATCAATATTTAAAGGCATCAATATTGCGATGAAGTTATAGTGGTTTATAAAATCTAACTTGTCAGCATTCAGCAACGTCTACCGAAACGCAACAGGAGATTTCATTTCCGTATTTTCAAATCACAAAAAACACTATAATCTAAATTGAACAGACTAATCAATTATATATTTTAAATACCAATACATCAAACTCAAAACCAAGCATTACACATTTTGTAAGAAATTAATTCTATTTTCGTCAGTCTACATTTGTATCAATATTTAATGGGGCGTTCCAGTTTCGAAAATTCTATTTCGAACGGCGAGAGTGGACCGTTGTGGAATGCGCTGATAAGTGTTAAAATGAAGCTAACTGTTTTGCAACAATATAGACAAAATAAAACCGTTACCCCTATTTACTCCGTCTCATTTAAGGAACACTGAGTTTATGTTAATTCAACACATACACACACGATTTTAGAATGTTTCTTTACTTAAAACAAAAGAGTTAATGGCGAAGTAGACTACATCCAAGATGGAGTTACCTATGGATTTTTTAAATCGACACTCTTTGCGCTTTCGTTTTGTTGATATAATTGTTGTTTCAATTAATTTTTAAGCAGTTAGTTTATATTGCATACCTACATATACATATATTTAGTTGTAAATGACAAAAAATATCATACTTTAATATGTAATTATAATATAAAGCATAAATATCACGAATACAATACTATAATTGTTATGTATCGGTGTAACTATTCAATAGCGATGTCTAAACAGTTAGGATTGGTATTTTTTTATATAAATATATGTGTAATGTAACAATGTTCGATTCACATACAACATAACTTTCAACCACTCACAAAAGGGAACGTTTGGTGGCATCTCGCTGATGCGGTCAGACGGTCTTTTCTTCCCTTTCTATGCAATATTGTTTTATTTCTGTGATAGTCCCTTTGTGATAATTTTTTCTCATAATGTAAAAAATTGCATATAATCCAAGATAAAACCCAAAGTCAACATTACGAGGTATTTTTTTTACAAAAATGAAAAACAAATTAAGCGTAAAATATTGTAAAGAATAATAAAATTAATATTTTTCGAAAAGTGGTAAAACAGAAACAAAGCAAAAAGATAATCTATTTTTCTACGTCATTTCTAAATAGTGGTGATTGTAATGTTGAATCGGGGATAGATAATGCATACAATGTGAAAAGCATCGGATCGGGGATTCGTTAACGGATTGGTATTTAGAACAACACTCCAATGGAAAGCTTCAAATTTATTTATCGATAGGAATTTGAAGGAAGTTCCAGTAAACTCGTCAAAAACAATCGTCCGAATGTTGATTCGAATTTGTCGAAATTGATCGATTGTTTGAATTAACCAAAAACAAGGGATTCGATATAGTTTTGTTGAGAGTTTTGCACCTTCCCACGAGAAAATTGGTGAAGGGTAAATTTTTTAACAAAACAATCTTGAATCAGTTGTAGTTTCGACGGATTGTTCTCGACGGATTTACCAAATTTCGTTCTTTTCATTTCCTCGAGAACATCAAAATGTGATATGCAATTTTTGAACCTTTCTAGTTACTTGTTATTATAATATTATTTTGTCTAACATAAGACTAGCTCACTTTTAACTATGAAAACCAACTTATACAGAGAGAGAGAGTCAATGAGCTGGGCTCAAGAGCACTCGAGAAACGGTCGCTTTTTATAATATGTAAAAATAAATGTATTTGAGGGACTCGTTCTTGCTCTCGTCTTGTATAAACTTAGTGTGTAAGTCACGCGTAATTCACCACGTTTTCATTAATCATACTGCCAGTAGCTCGTAGATGATGGTGTCATAATTGTCATTCTGTCATCAGTTTAAGCGTAATGTATTAATAATAGGTTTTGTATTGTTTTTCATCTTACAAGTAGCCGGTTTAGTTTGATAGCTAATCGTATATTTATTTGAATGAGTTTTGAAAGACTTTTCGTTCTTTTGTGACTCATGCGAAATTTACATAAATAAATGATAAAGCAAAACATTTGTCTTATTTCTGCTTTTAGATTCCCTATGATACAAACCTATGATAAAGGAGGTCGCAAGGAAAATCACGTTGAATATGTTGTAAATCCTCCATGTTCTTAAAGTAGCATTCCATGATGAAGGTGTAGAAATGAAACGTCTTCGCCATGTGTGTATAACTTTGCGAATAAAAATTAAAGGTTGTGCTGAATGCAATTCTTGTATAAAAACTTTATTATAAAAAAATAATTTAAAAACGGTACAGTTACAGTTAAAATGAGAAGAGAACTGGAATGAACAATAAATGCGTGCCGGGCGAAAACTATAAAAAATAAAACCCCTCAACAGTATTGACAGGATTTCTGGAAAATGCTGATTTAATTGTACATATTTACTTTCCATTTTTTGTAATCTCCTTTTATAAAAATCTGACAGAAAAATAGTACTTCCTTTTTTACGATATATCTAAGTTTTCATTTTACTAGCCTAATTAGCTCCTATTAATCCCCACAATGACTTACTGATCATCAAAGAAACGTTCAATTTAATTTTACGAACATAATCATTCGATAATCGTGGATTAATCTTCAGGTACTTTCCAGTTCAATACTTTACCAGTCTCGTACAGCTCGGCCAGCGCTTCCCCGATCTTATTCTGTGCCTCCAATTGTTTGTATTTCTTATACAGTTGCAGTGCCGCCCTCGCGTCTTCTATCGAATCGTGCGTTTCCGATTGGATCTTCGTCCCTAAAAGAAAATTACACACATTAGAAATAGTTGTTAGGAAGATGTAGGCTGTTAAGGATTCAACATTTTCTACAGTGGATTTGGCTGGTAATGTTAGGCAACACTCTCAGATATTTGAATTGGATAAACTTAAACACTTATAAACAAATTGATAAGAGAATTGGAGTGCAGCAGCGAAGGTCCAGCGAATTGCAATAGTTTTATGAGATTGATTCAAGAAGCTAGTAGAACAAATTTATCCTAAATGCAAAAGAGTGGGTCATAAGTGCATGTATCTGTAATAACCTTGCCTTTACTTAGATTTCTCATAGTTTTAATGACTATCATTAGTAAAATGTAATCAGGTGCCTAACGGTACCTAAAGTATTTTATGAACCAATGAGGTTTCTTTTTGTGTCAAGATTTTCAAATTTTTAGTGTCTTGTGGTTTGAACAATTGCAATTTTCAATTAGTTTTTCAACGCCATGTCCCACTGGCATTATCTAATACATACCTCCAATTCTTGATCAGTACCCCATTTTCCAAATTTTGGGCATGTGTGATTCAATCACACCCACACCCAAAAACAAAGCAAGTGGTTTCACCAAACACCATTTCACGATCATCAAGTTATGAGAGTGTAATTCCTAAAACAATGAACTTATGCTATGCCTACCTAGAAAGTGCCAAGCGAGGAACCGCAAGGAAACCATCCGATGGTGGGGCAGGTGGAACAAGTGCACCGTATCTGCTATCTGGCAGGCAGGCACCACCATGTTTATCACTCTACGACAACGAAAAATACATTTACAAACACCACGAGTCTTTCACGTTACGATTCCCAACCTGAAATCGTTCTTCAGACCGTGCCCGACGAATATCACCCCGCTGTCCAGCAGATACCTCAGCTTGGTGTACGTCGACTTCAACGTCGTCAGATGTTTCGAGCTGAAGTTCGCGTCCAAGTCGCCTGGTTTTATGCCGGAGAACTTCGTCAGGTAATCCACGACTTGTTCCTGGGTCGAGATGTAGTCGTCTATGAACGGAGTGCCTTCCATCGGACCATGCCTTTAACAGTAAATTGGAACCGATTAAACACTACTTTTAATGAAGTGAACCATAACCTGAGTAGTAAGTATGTTTGGTCTACCTACTTATCAAGTAATTTTACCTCCTAATAATGGTCATAACATAATTATTACATGACCAGATTTGATATCTCCCAGATTTAGAAATTTATAACAAATGATGATATTTTAATCAGTTCTGTGTACATGCATGCTTTCCTTGCACTATAATGTTTTCCATTTGGCCATAGTTCAGCTGATGGTGCAAAATGATGGGAATATCCCCTATCCACTTCACATATACTAAACTTCCTTACCCTCTTATGCAAGTTATCCTAGCGACCGACATCTGAGATGGCTTAACGGTGGACATTTTGCCATCGCTCCTCAATTCTGCTTCCTCTTGATTCAACGTCACGAATTCAGCATCCATCGCCACTAAATCGCCCGACTTCAAAACTTCATAATCATACAAAGGAGTGAAGGTTATACCACTCGCAGCGTTGCCGGTCCTGGCAATGCAAGCGTCTTCCGTGAATACCTCCTGAAATAGGTATGAATCTAGTAAGTGGTATGTCTGTAGTGGTTACTAAAATCCATTTGGTAAGATTTGGGTAAAATTATTTTATCCATAAAAATTCAGAAGCTATGCTATGTTAAAATAGCAGATGGCGTCATTTGAAATGGTTATTAATAACAAATCTATATTTAAACATGACAGGAGTATTTTATCCAAAAAGAAAGTTGTAACATAATAAGATGAATGTTGAATATTTATTTCAAAATGGTCTTTGCTTTAGCCTGGCATTTCTCTCAAAAGAAAAACGCATCTCTCCTTTATCGAGAGACAGCACCAATTTTAGAGGATTTTAGGCCATGCTGAACTTGTTGAAGAAGCCTTTCTGCTGATATAGGTAAAGTGATATAGGGCACCTAGATAGACATCTGTATGTGAAATGGAGAGGTAACAATTTTCCCTAAAACTCATTATCCCACCTCAGAAACCTACTTGAACCCACAATTTGAATTCCTTCTATACTTTACCCTAGAAAGCGGTAATTCGATCTCGCTCCTGCCGTTCAATATGCCATCGTAGGAGTAGTACAGCACGCAAGGGATTTTCCAGTCGAGACTGAACCAGACTACCTCGTGCGTCGGTATTGGACTGATGCTGAAATCGTTGAAGAGGTACCACCGGTTGTCTGAAGAAGTATCGACGTCCTTCTCTTTGAAGTATGGACTCGGCACTCTCACCAACGACACCAGGTTGCGCTTGTCGGGCGGCGATTGGTCGTTCACGTAGCAGACCACCGCTGAGAGGCGGTAGAGTTTGGTGGTAGGCGGTTTCTTCGTCTCCGAGACGTCCTAGGGACCAATAAACGAATTTAACCAGCCATAAATTTGTATATATTCACCATGAAACAATTAAAGACAGTATTTAACAACATTATATATATATATATATATATATATATATATATACATATATTTTTTTATTTTTATTTTTATTATTTATTTATATTCATTGAACTGGGTTGCTCGTCATTAACGTCGACATGCGACATGGGCATACCAGAAAGCTTTACAAACTTTCAACCTCCATCTATATCTTTGCTCACACAAAATATCTGTGGTTGAAACCAATTCTGGAATCATGGGCCAATCGAGTCAGAAAGATTTGTAATAAATAAATGGAGTTAGGAAGGTTGAGTTTGCTTGGAATCCTCCTTTCTTTATAATATAAAATATTATAATCATCTTCTGCCTTGGCTTCCTCCACTATCGCCCCCATTATTTTTGCCAGTTTCTTTTTTGGGATTACAACTCCCAAAGTTAGGTTAATTCCTTCCACGCCCTTTTCATAAATTAAACACGACAACCTTTCCACCTTACCTTCTTCTTAATTTCCCTTACCTCCTTCTTGTTCTCATCGACCTTCCTAACGGCGAGCTTCTCGTCCGTCAAGTCCAGCTCGATGCAGTGCGGCAACCAGTTGTTGCTGCAGTACGGATTGTTCGAGACCGCAGGCGGCGGGGCGTTGTCGAAGCTGTGCCTGAACCGGCAGCCCGGCCTGGAGCAGTGGTCGCCGTACCGGCATGGCTTCGACGAGCTGACCGGAGTCGCCGGGGCAGAGGAGCTACCGGCGTCCACGACCGACTGCGCTTTCGCGACAATCTTGTCCATCTGGCTCTGCCAGAACTGTTTGTTCTGCGCGTGGTGCAGGCCAGTGTTGATAGCGAGGATGTCGGGCAGGCACTGAAACGAGAAATCTTAGTTCTTAATTGAAATACACAGATAAAGAGGTGAATTGGGCAATTGGACTTACTGCAGAGAAATATCCCCACAGGGCTCAAGACTAGTATCTTCCTCCTTGTCTAATATTATAGTTTTGACTAACCTGTAAGGTCTTGACCTGGGACGTAGGGGAGAACTTGTTGCATTTCTCGCACCACGCCGGTGTGACCTGCTTGACGCACAAGGAGCGTTCGAGGATGTCGCTGAAGCTCCACTCGTCCCGCTCCGGCTCAGAACTGGGGTAGATCAGATTGCAGGAAAGCAGCATCGACTCCTTTCGCACCTAAAATGGATTCAGTAAAGAAGACTCAATATAATTATGACTACAGATGACAACAATGAAAGTTAAAAATTTAGGAAGATTGATTGAATCAACGTTCAATGAATCAATCGCTATATACTATAAACTAAATGAACATTTGAATAGGTATCAAACAGGATCCTAAATATCCTTATGCCTTCCAGAGTCAATTGTTATGTAGCTACTAATCAGAAGTCAAAAAACGCTTCTTAATTGTAACTGATAAGCATTTAATTAGCAGTTTCCAAACTCTTTATAGGAAATTATGTCTCGTGATTACCTCGTTGGAACACTTGAGACACCTGTTGAGATGCAACTGTTTACTGCCAAACAGTTTACTGATCTCAGACTCCTCCTCGCACTTTTCGGCGTCGAGTTTCAAATCGTCTTCGATATCTGAAATTTCGAACGCTTAGTACGACCCAAAACGATTTGTATCGACGCACCTTCGTTCGATCTCCTCTCCTTACTCTTCTCTCCGGTGATACTCGGGAAGTCCACGTCTTTGTACACAAAAGATTTTCTATTGAACTTCCTGTCCTCCTTCTTCTTCGTCTCCACTAGTTCTACGTGCACCTGGTGCAGAATAAACCTGTTCCAACTCTGAAAATAAACACCGAAACGGAACTCAGACTCTCAGGAAACGTAGAGCGGGTTAAAAGTTTGTAACTTTTGTAATATTTCTGTTTATACCATGTGTAGGTACTACCTGGACGAGAGCGGCGAGATCGATCTTCTGCTTGTTCTCAGAGTTGAGGTCGCTGAGGATGAGACCTAGTGCTGAGGCTTCGGGTACAGTTCTGAAGGCGCGCAGGAAGTTGCCAGGTTGGCAAGGTTGGTTCTGAGACGAGGTGTACAGCATATGGAACAGGAAGCCGAGCTCACAGGACAGACAGAACTCTTTTGTGCAGAGATGGTTCATCAGGGCAGAGCGTAAGGAGTCAGTGTGATACAATACCTGCAATATAAAATTATTTTTTAATAGAATTGTTAGAACGATCTCGTAGATTCAACTGAATTGTTTAATTCGAAAGTAGAATATAATAATGATATAATTTATGTTTGTTATTGTTACTATACTGTTTATCTATTATACTGACAAGAAAGATTAATCATAAGTCACTAATCAAAATATCTAAACCAACCAAAAAACGAAATCTATTGAATTTTAACATTAATTTTAAGCGATTTTCAATGTAAATATCTATCTTTTGACACTTAGGATTCAACAGAATCAACTTCTGGGCTCACCTGTATCATGGAGTTGCAGTAGGAGTTGGGCAACGTCGCCTCGAGGCCGGTGAACCCGGTCTTGTTGTACTGATCGAACTGGAAATCATCACTGCCCAACTTGTTGTATTTAACGTCTATTTTCCTGTAACGTTTCGGTATCGCGACGAAGATACCGTCTTCGTGGTGCTTGGGACTTTTGTTAGCATTGTTCATGTTGACGGAGCTGTTCAGGCCTGATCCGTAAGGGACCTGAAAATTTCATCAGGAAGTCAGTGAGGGTAATGTGGAGTCACGCTCACGCTGGATCGGAACATGTAACAGGGATTAGACCGAGATACTTGAAGGTGTGACAGAAATGATCGCAGGTTTGCAACAAAACGCTTTTATTTTAAATTCCCAACAATAAGTCTTCGATGCAGTCTCACTTCAGCGTATATCACAAGATGCACTCATAAGTACATGAAATAAGAAAAAGAATAGTAATTCCATAAAACCCAAAAAACCCTAGCAAACAAAATACGAACTCTGATGCAAAGCGAGAAGAGGTACATGATTTAACAAAAGTAAACTGTTTGTAACTTATCGAATCTCACTTGATTTCTACGAGTGGTCTTCGGATTTGGGGCGTACCCGATGGGACCTTGTATTTTCATGGTACGTAATATCTCTGGATCGATGCCAGTCGGTTTCCTAAAAAATTATACAATCAACTAATAAATAGTCAAATTTGAACAATTCAATCTTCTACTTCCTGAATATTTCTACATTTGAATGTGTGAAATTTAGAATTAAAGTTTTTTTTTAAGTTTATACACTGTACATTTTTTTTAACAGTAGATCGAAAAATAAAACTTTACCTGTAAACCTTCCTGATGAAATAAGCTGGCCAATCTGAGGACAGGGGTATGTCGTGCGGCAGGATAGGCATTGGTATTACCGAAAGGGGCGTGGTGTAATCGTTTATCCTGATATTCTCGTAAACCGTAGGCGTATCGGGCAGCTCGCACGGTCTCGAGTATGAGTTTATGACAGGGCCGTTGGCAACATTTGAGAAAACGTGAATGTGACCAGTATTGTCGCCACAGGCCATCGACTGGCCACTCCCAGATATATCGAAAGTCAAACACATTGCACCTAAATGAAAAGCTCATATTAATTCATAACTTGTACTCAGGAACAAATCTATTATGGAGATATCTTTATTCGTCAGTTACTTTTAAGTTATTATAAAATGTTACCAAGAACGATGTTCAGAAAAACAATCAAGCAAGTAGCAATACACACATTCAAAATCCCACCTCCACCTATATCATTTGTTAATTCCTAATTGCTCTTCATTTCAGAATTAAATAATGGATCATACTTCAAATCTGATGAAAGATCACATTACCTGGATTCTCCATCTGTAGCAGACTGATCCTGGGATCGGCCAGTGCGATCGTGTCCAACAGCTGCACCTGACCCAAGGCTGACACGACGGCCAGACGCGACGAAATAGACGGTATGAATTTAAGGAAGAACGGATCTAGGACGGTCTGCATTGGTGACACCACCCTCAGCATCCTCAGGTCGTAGACCATCAGGAAACGGTCAGGCGATAAAGTGTTGTGCCTATCGAATAGATAAGGTTAAAGAAGTTTAAACTAACCTAAGGTAACCTTGAGCAGTGTCTCTGATCAAGCTCAGATCAGAAAAGTTATGGATTCTTACGGAATCCACAAGAAGGTCAAAATTTTAAAGTTCAAACCGTTTACCTGTTGCTGAAGCCACAGGTGACTAAGAGATTCCCTTGCACGTCGAAGTCGCTCAGACTACCGGTATGCGTCTCGACGCTGTGCTCGATCTTGAGAGTGTTCGGGTCCCGCATGTCGATGCGACCCAACGGGTTACCGGCACAGACAAAGCGGTTGTGCGGCCTTAACATCACGCAGCCCACGTCGCCCACATTCGTCTACAGGAAAAATAGTCAAAAAAGCGAGTTACTTAACAGTATGAAATAATAAATTTAGTGTATGTTTTAATAGTGTAATTTATTATTAGCTATTAAAGGGAAAACAGGCATCTAGAAATGTAGACTGTTGATAGCACTTTTAAACTGAGGGAGAAATAAACAGTAGGAACCTATGGTGCACTTAACTTTGAACTATAGGTTCTTTAACATTGCTTAACTTCCAAACTATACAAAATCAGTATAAGTTTATCATAGTATTGATACTTTACACCATACCAAATCATGTCATGGAAAACAAGAAAAGTGAAATCTGCATATGACTATTGCTTTTAAGGTATTAAATAACAACAGTGTTTAAGTACTGAAAATTGTGTCTCATTACAACAGTCACTATACGTATGTCTGATTTTTCCATGTTACATTACCAAATTAAATCATTGGAACTTACAACCATAGTTTCCTTGCACATGTTCACATTGAAATCGATCAGCTTCTCCTGATGACCTCCGATTAGGATCCGATGTGGCGACATTTGCAGCATGCACTGCATATCGTTCATATTCGGCGACCTGAACCGAGAAAGCAATGAAAATTACTTGTTCTCAAAATAATGTCGCTGGTACTTACACATGCGTATAGACTGGGATGCCTCTTCTGATCTGATATCGCAAGGTGCTGGCTGTCAAGACGATGATTCCTTCGTCGATGGTGATGATTTGCCTAACGTCTTCGGTCGGATGGACCTGGAAGGACGTGTACTTGGACATCGTGGGCGCCATGTACGAGGTAACATGACCCTGAAATGTAACAGTGAATCGTGAGAATCTGAATGTTACGTATACAAAGCTAACAAGCGCTGTAATGAAATATGGCACTTAGCAGGATGTGCAAACTATGTTATACATTAATATTACCACAGATGAAATGTAAGAAGCAAACAATATTGTGGATCTTATGGATAGGATAAATTGGATCTGTCAATAAATCATTAGTGTAAAGTACGAAGCAATAAAAACTTGTTTGGGTAACTTACAACGTTTTACACACTTTGGATATGTATTCTGATATATGGAAGTGTTATGACAGTGGTGCTAGCAAAATCAGTAAACTTTAACTTCCAGCCAGACATGGCACCTCTATAATAACTGTCCACTCTGTTAATATAATTCATGGACCGAGTCACGAATCGAAGTGTATTAAAGAGGATGAACAAAGATTTGGAAATTCTGTTTACTGTTAAGTAAAGGAAACTTGAATTCCTCACACATTTCACATTATCATGCAGAGAAAAATTGTAGGTCGAAGGAGTGTCGGACGGAGTAAAATTTCCTGGCCGCGCAACTTGTGAGGCTGGTTTGGTATGTTCCGCACAGCGATCTCAAAAGTCAGAGTAGCCATGCTGATCAGCAACCTCCTCAGGAGACGCTGAATGCAAGAAGACGAAAAATAAGTCTGTTAAAGTCTCACCCCTTGATTTCCCATCCACAGGAGCTCCTCGTGCTTGTCGAACGTGAGAGCCGAGACTCCGAACCTGTCGCCCCCATCGGACAATATGCAGTGCGTCTGTAAGTACTCCGAGTTGATGCCCACCAACCCGGGATCATCCTGCGGGGCCACGACGGCCAGCTGGAGCGAAAGGTGCATTTTAATAGGAAATTTCGAGTGAGACCGACTTGAACAAATAACCTCCAAAGAGTGGACAAGTCGAAGGTTACTTACGCCTGTGTTATCGAAGTACATGGTTCTAGTTGGATTTAGTTGTGTGAATCGGATGGTATTTACATGTTTCCGTTTGAAATGGACAAATTCATATTTTGCAGAATTTAAATGACAGCCAGCAGCTGTCGGGCGAGCTGATAGGCAACCAGTAGTCGCCGGATCATCAACTACATTCGCGCCACCTACAAATATATTCTGTAGACATCAATGTTGTACAACGTCATTGGTAAGAACACTACAAAAATTTATGGTATGATCTGGGTATGACGAAAATATTTGTACTCAGAAATATATAGAATATAGAGAATGAAAAATTGATCTTTTGGTGTATTTCAAATCGTTTGTACCTTAATTATAAGAAATGTTATCATATTACTTTTTTTCCGGGGGCGTAAGAACTTAGGTACTTACTAAGTATTTTCTTGATATCTCTCATATCAGTCATATCTCATACCTTGGGGTTTTATCCGTTGAACAATTAAGGTTTTTTAAGAATATCAATAATATTTCAATAAAGGCCGCTGAGATCTTAAGCTTCACTTCATGAAACTCTGCTGATTTTTCTATCTATACAATGCGACTTGTATATTTTTAGCTTTAGTAGTCTCTGTATTGAGGTGCTTCTATTGTATGGTCACCTCTTTAAGTGACCCATGTCAATACTATTGACAGAGTTCAGGACAGATTCTTACACTATTGTGCTTACAAGACAAGCCCCTTTTGTTGTTCATGATTATTCGAGAATTTCAAGAGTAATAAATCTCAATTCCATGAGCAGCAAAAAAACTTGTGATGATATCCGCTTCATTTTCAAAGGATTTAATGGTCAGCTTATAAAGTTGTTACGTTACGATGTATGTATTTTCATATTTCTAAACGCAACCTAAGGACAATGATCTCTTTTACATTCAATTTCATCAGATCAATTACGGCAAGCATTTATCAATCACAGATCGTCGTTATTAGTAAACGATTTAAAAATTGATATTTTCTCTTCCAGCGTTGATAATTTTAAGAAGTTTTTAGCTCTGATTCGAAATTGGAATGTTAGAATTTGATTAGGACTGGATATTTTTATATTTACATACATATTTGGAAGTTTGATATAACTTTAAGTTATGGTTGTTCCTGATATAGGTACTTTGATGATTTATGATTGAAAACTGGGCTTTCATTTTGCAACTTTTTTCTTCTTTTGCTCTTTGTTTTTGTAAAATTTGTCAATTAGTGACATCTACCTATATCATACAGTAATAAAGTAATAAAGGATACCTCTCAATAGCGGACTTCTCTACATAACGGACAGTTTTATATTTCCCGAATTTATTAATAGGGATTTATACATGATAGCATCTCCGAATAGCGGACCCTCCAAATAACGGACACGAACAGTTAAAAGCTACCATTTCCTATACAATGATTGTTAATAAATTTACCTCTCAACAACGAACAATAACTTTTGAAATCAGATGTGTAAGAAATATACCACTTAAATAGGAATTCAAATTTTAATCATCATCTCCTGGAATCCGTTTTACTAAGCAGTTTAAACAATGGACATCTTTCATAATTGCATTCATGAATCCCTTAAGTCTCTTAAATAGGTGTTTAAATTTGTGGTTTATGGTAAACAAACTACTATTGATAAATTTTCCAATAAGAAATATATTTCAATTTTAAAATGTAGCATTTTGAATTACATTTGTGTACATATCAATATTATTTTATTTAATCCTTTCCTCCTAATAACGGACACATCCTCATAAGGGACAAAATTGTGGTTCACGTGACTGTCCGCTATATAGAGGTTTCACTGTATTTAATATTACTGCTATTGCAGTATTGGGGTACCTACCAAGTTTATAAAATACATATAATAATAATGTGTGAGTATTGTAGCCTGCCTACCATCAAGTAGGTACCAGTGTAGTAATGAAATGATAATTAATACAAATAATAATTTAACAACATGTAAATAATACAATGTATTATAGATTTACTCATTAGACGATCCTAACTAGCTAATTCTAACTGTACTTGTTACTAAGAACAAACTCGATATTCCTGATACAGGGCGATCAGTTTTTTTTCGTCTTCATTTTTGTTTCAGCATGCCTCATATCATAATCGACATCGAAGCGTTAACATTCCCGTCGCACACTTTAATATTCGACCGTTTCTCGTCAATCGGAAACAATCCACGTCAACTTCAAAAACTGCTAGTCCCGTTTACAACAATCAATCAAAACAATACAAGCAACGATAACAAACAGTCCGTGTGCGATTCCAAACAATCACGACGGTCCCGAAAGAGCTGTTCAAAGTTAATCGGCGATGATTATCTTTTAACGAAAGTCGTAAGGATTCGTTAATGGGGAGGATGCTGTTCAAAGGGGTCGTTGCCGGAGAATTTCGAATTCCACATTGAAAGCGCGAGGTTTATCAAGAAATTCCAAATTCAATACTTTCCTATTTAATTAATTAGGACAGTTTTCCAATTAACGACTTTGTGTCCAAAGTTGATCCTACTTTGACTTCTGTGAACAGTTCAAACTCTTCATTTATTTTTATTTTCTTTATTCATTTATTTATTTAACCAAGTACATATTAATACATAATATCGAAAGATATGCTTCCTTGGGGTACCCCTATGTTCGTATCTACAGCACTACCCATACATGCATTAACTACTACTTTCTGTATTCCATCTTTTAGGTAGTCTCCAATAAGCTCAAGAGTAACACCTCTTCTACCATACCAATTTAATGGTTCTAAGAGTATTTTGTGATTAACCGTATCGAAGGCTTTTGATAAATCAAGAAATATTCCTATTACAGGTTGACTTTTATCCAGTTTACCATATATATAATCAGATAATGTAGCAAGAGCCTGTTCACATCCAATTGCTTTGAGAAATCCAAACTGTTGTTTTGGAATAACTGTGTGCTTATTTAAGAATTCTATAAATCTACTACGTATAATTTTTTTCGAAAATTTTGGCCAAGTTTGATATAAGTGCAATTGGTCTGTAGTTATTTACCTGTGTTTTAGGGTCATTGTTAAAAATTGGTATGATATCTGCTCTTGCTCTATTTACTTGCTTATTTTGTTATAACGTTAATAATGGTTACACTGATTTTTAAACATTGTCGTAAAATTTCGTCGAGGAAATGATTCAAATTGACGATTTTTTAGCTGTCTCAAGTGACTTTGGAAAGATAGTGACTATAATAAATCCATCGAGAAGAAAACTTCCATGAAACACAAACGTCGAAAATCACAGCTCGCGACCAGCTAGCGAATAAGTACAGGGTCGCATTATGTATGATCGCTTTGACTATAATTTATCTTTCATTAGGATTTTACTAAGGATGTTCATTTCTTTCTTTTTGTTTTGGGAGGCGAGCAGGGAAGGTGTCTTTCCATAATTGCAATAGATCACAGAAATATGTTTATACAAATTTATATCAAAAACCAGAATAACAATAGCGATACGTTAAAATAAACCATCAACTAAAAGTCCACTATCACCGTCAACGACTTTCCTGAACGCTTCTAAACAGACAACCATAGATCAGACAACTAAACTTGTTAATTTTACTGAACCGACTCTGTACATCAACAATTCCCGCCAAAAATTTTATGACTTTTCCACCAATAGCAAACGACGTGTATTAGGTGTTGTCTAACTTTACTACCTTTTCTCGTTTCGTGGATGTTTTCTTCTCAGTGGATTTACTATAGTCTATGCTCGTTCACTTTGAAGCTCTAGAAGTTATTTTTTTCTTAAATTTGAGTTATATGGTAATCATCACTGCGTGTTTTAACCACCGTTTATTTTTTCGCAAGGCCGCTAAAAACAACTCATTAACGACAGGAATTTATTTTCCTTGCAAACTTAACATCAACATAACGTCTCGATTTAAAAAACTACAATTACTTATCGATCCCATTTTAATCCAATCCAGACACATTTTTCACTTTCTTGCGTAACCGTTTACATCATCGCGGTTTACATTTTTCTCTACTGAACTTGACATTCGCGGTTATTTTCGGGCGATCTAATCGTAGCGCCCGCGTTTATTATTCTGAGAGGGAATAGCGGACGGATCATTACGGCGAATTATTTTTTTTAAACGGAACCGCCGCGTGTAATCAAACGTAATCGGCGCGAAAATTTTCGTACGAAGTGCACGGTTAATAGTTGTCGTCGATTACGGGAATTACGATAGCGACGGGCGTGGTTAATGACTTAATTTCGTGTGCTGTTCAGTAATTATTTAGCCGCTTTTTGCGGAATATCGATAACCTACCATTTTCTATACTTCGAAAGCTGCGAGAAACTATTAAATCTACTCTGTGGTGCGTGGAGCGGCGTCGTTTTTTTTTTAAATTTTAAATTCGCTGCCGTCCTGATTACACGTCTAATCTAGTCATGCCATTTTAACTTTGAGCGAGTTTAATGCGGCGGAATACGGAATAATCGAATACGTCCAGTTAATCCTGCTGATTTGACCCAATCTTTGTGGCCTCGCCTAAAAATTACGTTTCTTTAGAACTTATCACAAAGATATTGCGAAATGGATAATAACCAGCAAAAAATCTGGTATTTTGTCTTGTATTAAGTTCAGCTAAACCTGCTGACATGGTTCAATCGTACTGTTACTTGTGGCCTCGCCCACAAACTAAATTTTCAAAGAACTTATCGCAATAGTTAAATATCATTGTTGAAGTGAAAATTCTTTAGGCGCAATTGAGAAGAATAAACGTTCTTAGATGATGTAAAATCTTTAACTTGCGGTCAGCATCAAACTTATAAAGCTTTTGTACGTCCAAATGCGTGTTGCAAGTTGCAGGCCCGTAGGGCATATACCTACCGGCGTACAATTTTGGGACGTTCGCATCGGGAAAAATAAGACGGCCGACAGAAGACAGAACCGGAAAACCAAGAAAAATTAAATTTCAATAATTAGGGAAATATATCTAAATTCATAGGGACGAACCCTCAGACAAATTTTATAATCATAAAAAATCGTGTAATATGCCCAGCACCAAGTATTTCAGGTATAAAAAGCAGTAAATGTGCGAGGACCAGCCAAACTACCGTCATCGTGACGTCACTCCGCATATAAACACGGGTCCGTTCTGCAGTCCACAAATAGGTTTTTCGAGTATTTTGGGCTTTATTGTTGTTTTCGCTGGAGTGTATGAGTTAAATTGCGACCAAATCTGGTAATTTGTATAATTCGCGTTGTGAAATAGTATTTTCACTACTCTGTTTGTATGCGGTGTGACGTCAGACGGCGTTTTGGCGCCAATTCCTAGCGTTTGAATTTCAAATGACTTTTTTTGGTTGAATGTTTTTAATTGTTTTTTTTTTTAATATTAAATCTATATAATCTCTCAGTTAGCCAGTTTTCAAAAAATGTGAAAATACCTAATTCAATTATTTCTTGACCTTAATGACAATATCGTAAAAAAAATCATATAAAAAATATATTAATTTTGACAGAAACACATATGGTGATTGATCAGCTTATAGATACACCAAATTTCAATTGTATTGTAAGCTACAAAAGATCACAAGTTTCAGCTGCAGGTGTGGCCATTTATCGTAACGTACAAGATAAAACTCATATTAGTAATAAATTTCACATGGACATACGTATAAGAAATACTCAATCGCTGGGATAAATGTGTCTGAAATCTGAGAAATATGCATAGACCCTTGCAGTTTGCAACATGCACCAACAGTACTGATGGTGGTTATTTATATTTCTCCAAGATTTTCAATCAATAATATTATAAACTTTCTACAACAAAATTTACTGATTTATACTGAAACTGGAGACAAATCAAACAAATTTAACGAAATGCCAATGACTCTGAGAGGAGATTTTAATGTAAACTTTGTAGAGGAATCATCTCGACCATTAATTGAGTTCCTTAAAAAAGATTTAAATTTAATTATGTTTAATGATATAAATGTCGGTATAACAAGATATGGGACAACAGATGCAGTATTTACAGGATACTTATATGAATTTCATTCAAAGGTATTCATTTCTTATTTTAGTTACCATAAAGAGATTGTACCATTTTTAGAACATGATGTCAGTAATGAAAATATAGAAATAATGCTGAGAGTAGTATTAGTAATCTATCAGATCTTAATAATAAAAAATTAACAAAAAAGTGAATTTATGTTTCCTCTTCTATTTTAAAAAACTTTCTTGCTATAGGTAATAATTAATAGAAAAATATCTGGTTAAATATTTATAAATTAAAAGAAAATATCTAAATTTATATTTAATGATTATTTTAAATAAATTTCAAACGAATATAAAAATATCAAAAAGCAATATGAAACTACGCAGTCACAAATTGTAATTAATTTTAAATTTATTTTGAGATTCAGCGAAATTTTATATATTTCTCGATATAATAAAAAGTTTTCCCTTACCTAATGGCCTTTTTTTACTAGTTGGAAGAGTTGTATAATTATGATTACAACGGGATAATTACATATAGATTTGTTTAAATATTAGCAAATTTAATGTATCCACTATACCCATTTTTAAAATTTTCAGTAACTTATTCCATGTAAGTTAAAGCGTTGTGTGCAAAGCACAACCCTTTACGGCTCATTTCAATTTGAACTCACCTTTTTACTGGTTTTACCCAGCATTATCAGACTGGGAAATTTTGCGAAAAGTGTTACGTCAGTTTTAAATAAGTTTTCCCGAATTTTCCCCATTTCCACAAATTAGACCGCAGACAGTTTTCCTTTTTAAATCCGAAACTCGGTTCTTTCGCACGTTATCCAAGTTAAATAGTTTTGTTTGTGCAATGGAAAGATCCGATTTTTGCCCGGGAATAATAAACCGAAGGTAATGGAAGTTTTCATGATGAAAATTCGTCGGTTTATTTTTATTTAGTCTGTCCTACGGGAGAGTGTCTCTGTTACACCTCCCAAAAAATTTTCTGGTGTAAATCATTTCGACGTCGCCGCGGAAGTCGCGCTTTGTAAATATTATCGTTAATTTTTATGACGGGGAATTATATGCGTCTTTCGGGGATATATTCTAAGATAACATAACATCGCGGTTAATCGAAGTTTATGAAATTCGAAATTATTAGAAGTTTATTATGAAATTATCAAGATCCTGTTTTTTCAGGCATTAAATTGTGTAACCTACTGACATGTTTTCTGAGAAGGATTAAATTTAGTTTGCTTCGATGAAATACTGGAAACATCACGGGCCGGTCTGTATCAAATTTTTCCATGATTCAAATCGGGTAATTGAAATTATTAAATAGTTACTCCTACGATAAAGCCTTGCATTGTTGTAACGTCACGCATTCCGTAAAAGTCTGGATATTATTACACCCCCTTAATATTCATTAAAAGCGTATGACAGGAACGGACATTTATAAACGAGGTGTTAAAATATAACATAAGGGCCAATAAAAAATCTCGAGGAGACCCTTCAGGTTTTTCAGTTAATAAATTAGACGTTTTATACGGCGCGGAGTGAATAAACTCGATCCGTACAGGGGCGCATCGTTTATTCACCAACAACTTCAAACTAATATAAATAATGTAAATTAAACCACAGATCCCTAGAGATAATTTCAAAATAAATTTTAAGTCATTGACAAATCGTGGGTGTATGCAGGAAGAATTATCCAGAAGTTAGTGAATTTTCAGGAAGTTACTAAAGAGCTCAGTATAGTGGATACATTCTCGGTTAAACAATTCAGTACGTTTTAAAAGTTACTGACAGGTTCAATTAACAATTGTAAATTTTATGGTGATTTACTCAAATTTACAATCTATGGAACATATACACCATGTCAAAACGTTTAAAGTCTTCTATAATTTATTGGAAAGTGCAATTCATACAGATTTTAACTTTTCTGGAAATTACTCAAAATTCCAATCCATGCAAAACATTGCTTGTCAAAATAAATGTAAATTTTATTGTAATTTACTTAAAATTCCAATCTATGGAATATATATATACACTCCAGACAATGCGTTTCCTGTTAAAATGTTCTCTAGATGTTCTCTAGAAGTTTTCTAGAAATTATTTACAATTCCAATGCAGGTAAAATATTCCCTGTCAAAAAATTCAGAGCCTTCTAGAAATCACTGCAAATTTCTATCTAGGCAATAGGTTTATTGGCAACATATTCAGAGTTATCTAGACGTTAATGGAAAGTAGGTAATACGTTCTCTGTAAAAACCTTCTAGAAACTCAGTAAAAGGTTTAATCTACGTTCAGTGACAAAAAAGTCAGGATTTCTTTAAGACTTACTGAGAATTAATACCCACTTTGCTATTTGAAAATTCAAATACAGAGCTGTTTAGAGGCGGTATTGACGAGTTCATTCTATGCAATAAGTAGTCTCCTTACAAATTCAGAGCTTTCTGAAAGTAACTAAATACATTCATCTAGACAACACGATTCCTGTCAATAAATCCAGAGTTTTCTAGAAGGTAGTGAAAAGTACTAAAAAGTAATTTACTTAAAATTTCAATTTCGGTAATATGCTCCCTATAAAACAAATAAAAGGTTTTACAACTCGTGATAATTTAGTCTAGGTATTAAGTACCCTGTTACAAATTCAAAGCCTTCTAGAAGGTACTGAGAAAGCTACATCAATACCTTCCCTGTTAAAAATTCACGACTTTCTAGGAGGTACTGAAACTTTCTATATAGGCAATAACCCAGACAGCACATAACGTCTTAAAGACATCCATTTCAAGTCTTTTTTTATGCCTGGACGCCTTAAGACATAAACAGTACATCTATAAGACGTCCTTATCCGGAAGTCTCTAAGATGTCCAAGGCCGCACGTCCTAAAGAATTCTAATTTACGTCGATTTTTAGCCTGACCTGTTTATGCCTGAAGTGGACGTCTTTATAGGACGTCCATTTCTGGATGTCTCTAAGATGTCCAGAGCGGAATGACATCTAATTTTCGTCTATTTTATGCTTGCTCCCTTTTATGCCAGAAATGAACGTCCTTATGACGACCAATTCTGGATGTCCCTAAGATGTGCAAAAGCTGACGTCGTAATGACGTCCAATTTATGTCGTTTTGATGCCTGACCTTCTTTATGCCTGAAATGGACCTCTTTAGGCGGTCAAGTTTTGGATGTCCCGAAGATATTAAAAGGCGGACACCTTAAGGACGTCAATTTTATGCCTGATCTTTTTATTACTGAAGTGGATTTCTTTAGGACGTCCAGTTCTGGATGTCTTTAAAATGTTCGAAAGCGGACGTCTCAATAACGTCTAATTTACGTCAATTTTATGCCTGATCTTTTATATGCCTAAAGTGGACGTATTTAGGACGTCTATTTTTGGATGCCTCTAAAATGTTAAGAGGCGCACATCTTAATGAGTTCCAGTTTATGTAGATCTCATGCCTTGTATTCATTATGCCTCAAGTGGACCTCTTTAGGACGTCCATTTGTGGATGTCTATAAGATACTAAAAGACGGACGTCTTAATGACGTCTAAATTGCGTCAATTTTATGCCTGCCCTTTTTTATGCCAGAAGTGGGCTATATATATCGCTTTCATGCCTGACCTTCTTTATGCCTGCCGTAATAGTGACGTCTTAAAGACGTAGTTTTGTATGAAAAATGTCTTAAAACAGACGTCATTTGAACGTCATTACGGATTTGCGGGCATCTTTTTAATGCCTTGAAGGCATTTTTGAGACGTACCGTTTTGTAGCAAATAACATGAAATGGACATAGAATGAACATTTTAAAGACGTCACTAAGAAATTAGAGAATACCTTTACGACGTCTTACAGACGTGAAGAAGGCGTCCTTATGACGTCTTAAAGACGAAAAATGAACGTCGTAAAGTTGTCTTTTTAATGCCTTGAAGGCATCATTGAGACGTACCGTTTTGTGACAAATAACGTGAAATAGACGTAAAATGAACATTTTAAAGACGCTAGAAATTAGCGTCTTTAAGCTTCTTAGTGTCTAGCTTAGCTAGAGGCTAAAAAATTAGGGGGCATCTTTAAGACGTCTTACAGACTTGAGGAAGACGTCCTTATGACGTCTTGAAGACGAAAAATGGACGTCGTAAAGTTGTCTTTTTAATGCCTTGAAGGTATCTTTGAAATGTACCCTTTTGTAACAAACAACATGAAATGGACATAAAATGGTCACTTTAATGACGTTCTTCGGACGTCACAGGACATCTTTGAGATGTCGCAAATGCCTAATGGTGATGTCTATCAGACGTCTTAAAGACGTCTTTGTGCTGTCTGGGTAAGTTTCCTCTTACTAAATTTCAAAGTTCTATTGAAGTTATTGGAGAGATCAGGATTAAATAATTGTTCATCTAAGCAATATGTTCCCTCCCAAATTTCCAAAGTTTTCTAGAATTAGCAAATGTTCCCTGTGACAAGTTTAAAGCTTTCTACAAGTTAAAGATCAGTTCAAATTGGGCATTATGTTCCCATTTAAAAATTCAGAGCCTTCTAAAAGTTACCGAAGAAATGTTTCTCATCAAATTCCAGATCTGTTTAAAAGTTATTGAGCATTAATAATAATTACTATTAAGTAATTAATAATGCTATTAATTAAGCTAGATAATACTGGACTAGTAATAAAATTAGAGCCATCTGAAAGTTAGTGAAAATGTTAATCCAGGCAACACATCCCCCACAACAACCTAGGTAATTTTCATCTAATCAACTCATTCCCTGTAAAATTTTAGAGCTATCTAGATTTGAAAACTGAGAGTCTTCCAGAGAAGAAAAGCTTCCATCTAGACAATACGAGCCACCAAATTTAAAGATTTTTTAGAAGTTATTGGAAAGTAATTCTCTATTCGGCTTTCTAGAAATTAACGACAATCTAGGCAAATTCCCTGTAAAAAATAGATGTAATGCTTCAATTGAAAACAATCACAGCCTTCTAGAAGTAATTAGATTTTCAGTAAAACTTACTAGATTTAAGTTAAAATATCGTTAGGCATTCCCAGTATTTCACCTATTGTATTGGCTCTACGTCGAGAAAATAAATTCCTCTATAAATTCAATGACTCTATTTTTAAACTTAGACCTTCCGTACAACTTATTTTAAGGTGGTTCGGTTACAATCCTGGTATGCGCCCAATATACACTGATCACTCTTATTACACATCGACCTGACGTATTATGTAAAATGCGCGTATACCCCGCCATTGGTTAATTCGTCTCCTTCGGTGGAATGCTTCCAATCTACGCTTTGACCGATTTACCGAGATTTTTCACTAGGTTATGGCTATTTCGGTGCAAGGAGAAGGAGTAGCTGTAATAGGACCGAACCCTTTAAGGCAGTTTAAGGCCTTTAGGTTTATTAATTTCATCAGCGTGAGCGTGTGTCGAGGAAAATTGATCGAAACGACCGGTAAATATCTCGGATGTGAGATAAACGTCGTTTCTTGCTTATGGAGGGAAAAGGGAATCACAACGGACGAGTTTTGGTCAGTTGTTAGCGTAGGTGTAAAAGGTTTTTAAAAGGATGTTTATTAATAAAAGGGGCGATTTGTCAAATTTATGATGTACTCTGGAGTATGGTGAGTTTGGTCTGGTCGAACTCAAATTGAGGTGATGTTAAAGTTTATTGAACAAAACAATGAATTTAGTGATGGGACATTCAAAAATTAGTTCAGTTAGCTGTAAAAATACACTCTTAATTACTTTAGAGTAACCTCGTTTTTTGATTAGAGAATGATTTCAAAGGTTCACAACAAACTTAATTATTTTATAGAATATTATGACCTTTCAACAAATATTGTTGTACCGAGGGATTAGATGATCGCGTAAAAGGGTCGTCGATATACACCCGAATTTTAGTGTCTTATCATATTCTATAAAATGTTCCAAATAGCATTTCCAATAAATTTCAAGTTGCCTTTAGACCCAAATCTAACATCAACATTACCTCCACTTCAATCCTCCCACAAAACTTGGAAATTATAACAAACTCTACTACCTCCTAACTGGCAAGAGCGTTACCTTTCTCACCTACCGAATTTCAAACTTCAACACAACATCAGATTTCCGCCAATGATTTTCCCATTTAATTCATACGTTGTACTTTATTAAAACTTTTCCCGTTAACGACACGTTTCCATTGGCCCCTCGACGAATTTTCCTCCCCAATGAGACCAGCCGAGGCGAAGACCTCCCCGGACTTCCTGCGACCCGGCTAGAAATATTGGGGGTGACGCAATCGAGGGTTGAACCTTAAGGGATGTCCCGAAGCGCCGCCGTTACGCCCACGGATTCCAACACGCAGGGTGTCGAACGTAAAAGGGACGGTTTACCCACAAATCGACGGGTAAAAAAGCAAAACTTGTAAGAAATTTAACTTGGAAAGGGGGGAAATATGTGTGGTGTTATTTAGAAAAATTGTATTTGAGAAATATGTTATCCGAAAGATGTATGACGTTCGTTTTGCTTTTGTAACGGTCCCGTTATCATGGCCCGATTAAAATCCACATTTGTGATTGTTAAACATTTCCTATTTAATGGTACTTTTTATACATTTTGACACAGCTGACTTAAATATGCAAACTCGTAGATAAGACCGGTAATCTATTTAAATCCTTTTGATTCCAGTTATAATTTACAGTACACCAGTAGAAGTCTATTTGTCGCCTGATGATGACCTTATAGATCGAAACTAATCACGTCGATCAAAAACTACTCAAATCAATAACAAATAAGATTAAGAGATGTTGCTTTTTCTTTCCAAGCACACTAGTTCGCTCCCACATAATGACAGAAATATCACGGAAAATAAAACATTTTACAAGTGAGTAAGTATACATAATATGTATTTGATCAATTAGAACACATCCTTAAAAATTATTATTCACATTGTACACATAAACCTATGAGATACGCTCTTCAAAAATAAATATTTTGTTATAACATTATTACATAATTTGTTCCTCTAAAAATTGTTTCCATTTTAATCCTCGCATTAATACCTGACCGCCAAAGCGAACTATAGTCTGTCAAAATAACCCGTGGAGTAATAAAACGATTATTTCGCCGGTAACCAGAGGCGTTCTTAAAGAAATGAACAGAAATTAATAAATGAGTTATAATCGTATATGCAATGATAAGTTTGCTTAAAACCGTTATAATTATTTTAATAAAAGGTAGGCACTATGACCGCGAATGTTATCAACTCAGAAACGCTTCCATTTTTACCTGATTCATTGTTAACTTGTCATTAATATAATATATTATAATATCTCCCATTTATAACGATGTGTTGGATTTTTTATGTCTATCTTGCAAATTTGTCGATTCAGATATTGGTGATCAAATCTTGAATTTTCATTAATTCATTCATTCACTTTTTTATATTATTATGTATGGAGAGATTTGCATGTATTTACTATTTTGTGAAATGTGAAAACTTGCATTACATAAAAATTTCAATTAACTTTCACAACCAAACACTATCAACTTTTTTGTAGCTACATTGATTAATGCACACTCATTGATTCTACTAGTGTTCCGCCACTAACGTCACTAATGTTAATTTTGTCTAAGCAGGAAGTGACTGTGAAGAGGCATAATAAATATTTTTTAAGCAATAAAGATCTTTACTTGTTATGTTTTCAAAGTTTCCTTTCCAAACTATTCCAAATAGAGACCACAACGGATATTGTCATCTCGGCAATTCTAGGTAAGTTAAGGGAACTGCAGCTGCAAATGCTTGCGTTAACATCTCGGGTGTTTATGTAAATAACATCGGCCCATTTATTTTATTCAAAATCAGTTTATCAGTAATCAGTCATCATTGCCTAGACGTGCAAGTGTGTGTAATTAGACAGGGACAATTTGAATTTCACAATAAAGACCTGAGTTTACCAGGAAACCATTAGTCCTGTGTGTTCATAGTGGTATTTTTAAACTATCGAGATATGTTTTGGAGTATGGAGAATTTACCGGGACTATTGAAACGCCCAAAATTAGCGCCCTTCTCAGTTAATGAGAAAGTTTTAATTTTGAATTGTTTTGATTCCATCAAGAATCAAAATTCTGATGCGAATGTGGACACACACAATTCTTCCAGTTACCGACTACTGCGTATTTACTCATTTTCCCCGGCCGTACGCGTGTTTATTCCCTGTATGTTTACAATAGGCCGACATACAATATTCGCACCTGTTTCGGGTGAGTCTTAAAATACAAAGCGATTCCGTAAGACATTATAAAACTCCCAAAATTTAGAGGATACCACCTTGTATGGGTTTTGCATTTATAATGAGATTTTATTACTCCATGGGTTATTTTGACAGACTATATTGTGCACCCTTTTCAACTATTTACCTACCCATTTCTCTATTGATGAATCACACCTATAATCGCGCTAAGAATGTATTTTCAAAATTATCACAACTTACCTATGGAAAACCCCTTCAATTAACAATCAATTCTCACAATGCGACAACCAAATATTTATTACTACACAACGTATACACATACATAATTCAATTGTTGTTATTAACCTTCTCGTTATTATTGTTATTAAATGTCTATTTAGCCGCTGCATGCAAATAGATTACGCGGAAAACGTGTCACATTCGGTTAGTTGTTTAGTACGTACTTACGTTGTTTATTAATAGATAAAGGAAATTTGTAACTCGCGATTTATATCTCTCATTGGTCGAGGAACAATGAGGTGAGGTACATACATACTGATTACCTGGCGTCATCCGCATTTTTGTTATCATTAAATCAAATAACTATGTTTTATAACGTGTTTATAACGAATTTTTTGGAAAGAATTCGATTCTTTGTCCTTGAAAACTATGTTATGTGAAGTTGGCATTATGAACTTACTCTCAATATCGTTTTTGTAACGATGCTAAATTTTTTTGGGATTTTTGGAGTATCTCAGCTCAATTTCAAAAAGAGTTTTTCAAGTTTTGTTAAGGTTTTTGAGTTTTGAGTTTATTCCTATATAGTTTTATACAATAATTAAGCAAGTATTTTAAATCTATTTCTTCATATCGCGTTACTGCAAATCCTGATTAAAAATGCTTCCTAAAATCCTCTAATGTGTTGAAATGCTTTAACATTATGAAGTAAAAAAAAAATTACAAAAATATTTGGCAATTCTGATAAGGCAACATTATTTAAATAAATTACAACTGCCAGATTTGATTAGTTTAATTTACACAGCATTGCGGTTATTTGAACAACAACTAAAAGACAATTGCCTAAGCTAAAAAATATATTTTTATCCAAATTATTGAAATTGCTTATCATCTTGTAGATAAAAAAATCGTAAATGTAAAGAGCCACTGCTATAAATCTTTTGTGTAACTGTTGAATGTTGTAAACTTACAGTTTAACAATTAATCGGTAAGTGTTTCTATATTTAACAATAAACCTACACAAACACATCTACGTCGTTGTTGAGTGGGAGCGTTTTTTCACATGAATAAATTGAAGAATTTAACTACGAACTGGTAGAGCAGAACATATTTTTCAATAAATATGTTGGTTTTCCAGAAGGGGTTATTTGCACTTTTGCTAGTAACTCTGGTAGCAGCTCGATCAGCGACTGGAGATTTAGATGAGTTGGCATACCCTGAATCTTTGACAGTGGCCAAATCTGCAGCAGCCCTCCTTTACGAATTACCAAAGGATGACTGTTCATTTAAAGCGACGAGTACGGACAATGAATGCAAGTAACCATAGGCAATAATTTAACTCAATACAATAAAGGAAACTCGGTACACACACAGAATACTTCTCTTTCAATTTAATGGATTAAAAAATGTAATGAAACGTACTAATTCTTGTGTTAATCATGTCAGTGATAACAATTTTCTGGATGTGGACTGTGTCACATTGGAATATATTCCAGAGGTTTATTACAATGAGACAAATCGCAGAAAATGTATTCTAATTACAGACCAATTGGTCTCCAGATGAAAAAATAGTAATTAATAACTATTTACTTATGTGAATATATGTAAGTAGTAAAAAATAACATAATTAGGTACCAATAACTATGATGATAATTGAAAGTGTAGTATGAATGCTCTAATTTTTCAATTGTTCCACAGCACAAACATTAGTTGAGTATTATGAGGAGTTAATAAACGCAAGCAGAGAGGCTTCCTTAAATTATAAATTGCCAACTAGCGCCAGGATATATGAAGCCGAGGATAAACGTGTCATAGGTAAGCAATTATTTAAAATTTAATATGTAATCTTATATACACTGTTTAAACTTTGCATATCGTTCAAATAGTTGTCAAAAAACTTTGGTATGTAGCTTAAAAATTTTGACAGTCAATGTGGTAATTATTGCTAACTTCAAAAGCTGACAAACTGTCTTTCCACTGAACTGAAACTTAATCCAAGTACAATTTAAAAACGTTCTTGCTGCAGTGATATGCACTTGTGCTTCAGTTAATTAACTAGGTCTGTTATTAAATAAATGAGGTAATAAGAAAATAACACTTTCTTACAATTTTAAGACTACGGCACGTATGATTTCGTCGTAATCGGCGCTGGATCGGCTGGTTCAGTGATAGCAAATAGGCTCTCCGAAGTGCCACACTGGAAGATCCTAGTTTTGGAAGCGGGAGGTTACAAAAACGAGTTTGTGGATATTCCGGCGTCCTACTCGTACGCCATCTACTCCGACTATGGCTGGGGATACCTCTCAACGCCCCAAAAACATGGATGCCAAGGTACAGTTTCAAAATATGCTGTTCCCACCATTACCGATTTTTTGTTCAGGAACCATCAACAAGCAGTGTCCGATACCGAGAGGAAGGGGCGTCGGAGGCACTTCCCTCGTCAGCGGCGTGGGCTATATCAGAGGGCATTATCTGGATTACGACACGTGGGCACTTCTCGTCGACGATCCCACCTGGAGGTATGAAAACCTCTTACCGTACTTTAAGAAATCAGAAGACCTGCACATCAACGTCCCAGGAATGCCAGTCGATCTAAATTATCACGGCTTTAGAGGAAACTTAAATGTGGAATTTCACGTTCCGCCATCTGAAGTAAACCCAGTGTTCTTCCAGGCCAATAGAGAACTAGGCTACAACACAACTGATTATAACGGCGAGAATCAAATGGGGGCGTCAATTTGGCAGTTCAACACTAAACGCGGACGGAGATTCGACGAAGGCACTGCGTTTGTCGTCCCGGCTTTGCCGAGAAGGAACCTAAAAGTCTTGACAGGGAGTTACGTCATCAAGATCGAAATTGACGAGGCTTCCATTGAAGCTAAAAGTGTTATTTACACCAGACGAGGCAAGACGTATAGAGTGAAAGTAAGGAATGAAGTGGTACTTTCCGCAGGCGCGGTCGGTTCACCTCAGATCCTAATGCAGTCTGGTGTAGGGCCCAGGGATCACTTGCAACACCTGAAAATACCTGTAATCAAGAATTTACCAGTGGGGAGCGCTCTGAGAGAGCAAGCCTTCGCTCCTATATTATTTTCTTCGAACTACACCGCACCAACTCAGACTTTACAGGAACAAATTAAAGATTATTTCGAGGGTAGGGGCGCTTTAGCCAATGCCGTTGTAATTGAATCCGTAGGCTTCTACAAAACCGACGTGGAACCAATCGAAAACTACCCGAATATCCAAGTGGTATTGAAACCTATGCCACCGAACCAGTCTTTGAAGAGGTTCTTCTGGTACAGCGACCAAACGTACGACACACTTTTCAACATCAGCGTGGAAAATCCCATCCGAGTTTGGGTCAGTGCGTTCCATACAAAATCGACGGGGACGATTCGATTAAAATCAAATGATCCGTTTGATTACCCTTTGATCGACTACAACCTACTCTCTCATCCAGACGACATTGAAGTACTGTACGAAGGGATACAACTGGCGTTGGAACTTTTGAACACCACAGCTTTTCAATCTCTCGATTTAAAGTCGCAGGTGCGAGAGTTACCCGAATGTCGTGACACGGAATTTCTCTCCAAGGAATTCTGGTACTGTTACATAAGGAGAGTTTCGTTGCCTTTCTTTCATATCTATGGGAGCTGCAATGCTGGGAAGAGTCCGGAGGACGCTGTGGTGGATAATAACTTGAAAGTTTTCGGCGTGGGGAAATTAAGAGTGGCAGATGCCAGTGTTATTCCTTCTTACATCACCGGGGCCACAGAAGCACCTTGCATTATGATCGGGGAGAAAGCGTCTGACCTCATAAAGTCAGAACACGGGATATTGTAGGAGAAACTGGAAAGTATTTCGTATTGGTGAATAAAGTTATTCTTCGATCAGTACAGTTTTTAAACTTCCCATTAACGAATTGAATGAAAAGATCGCCTGTATATGACTCTGAAAGCTCGACTGGTCCATTCAACAGACAACGAAGGGGTTTGTTCGTTAATAAGGTTTCAGGGAGATTTGGGAACAAGTGATTGACATTGTAAATCATATCGTGTTTGAACTGATATTTGGAACCCTTATCAATGCTAAATATTAACAGTCAGATAGTTACTATCAACAATGCAGTCATTGCACAGGTTCAGGCAGGCTCAGAAAAACAGATTACGCCTGAAAGATCGTAAGTGTTTCAATTTTGAAATGTATACCATTTGACACATCCAATTCACTAGTGCTCTCTTAGGCTGTTCAGTTGTACCAAAAGTGTCGTTGTCGTAATGATGTCAGTTATATTAGTCAGTTAGTGGTGGACACGAGACGAGACCAGTACTGGTTCGAGACGAGACATCATTTTGTCTCGTCTCGAAAAGTCTCGAAGTCTCGATTTTTTTTAAGAAATTGCAGTTTAAGAATTTTCTTTCGTTTGTAAAATGAAAGGCCACCAAACTTCATAGCAATGAGGACGAACGCGCAGGTAAAAGGATACCTAATAAAGGGTCAGGATTAAACCGTGCCATTGTCCAGTAAGGGAGTAAAATTTATAATTAGCCCGTCGTTTTCTTAGAATTTTGAAAGGGTTTATTATACAACAGACACGGACAATGGTGTGAGACGTTTATCTGGGGTAATGGACATATTTAACAGAAATGTTCATTCATTCATTAATTAATTAGTAGTGGAGTTTCCCAAATTTAACAACTTTTCTGATAGATGGACATCTTGGTAGGATGGTAGGTATAAATGAAATTTCCAGTTTACAAGTTCCCAGTGCGATGTTGTAGGTATTGTTGAGACATATCCCGGATTGAATAAAATAAAACTATTGCTGATCTGACTATTACCGTCCCAAATAATTCTACACATAGGTTATTCAGCTTCATAATAAGGGCCTAATTAGTGCCTTCTAATTTTATGTCGAAAACGTATGTTTTGATTAATCACAATATCTTCTCTTTTTTGAGAGCGGTAATATGAGGTAAAAAGGTAGGTATATCATTACCAGCACATTTTTCTAAAATTATGGTAGGTAATTTTACTTTTAAAATTTGATAATTCTATCAAATAATACCAATTTCACATATATAATAAATAATATACAGATAATATTAATTTCTTATTTGTCCTTATAAAGATATATAGTTTATTTTATAAGTTTATTTAATAACTCTGTTATATTGTTCGTATCCTAACAAATCTATTTATTAATGATATTTATTTTCGATTTTGTACCTGTTCTCTATAATCTAATTTCTTTAATGCAATATTTTCTAAAAATGAAATATTCTTTATCAAAACAACATCAATAAAATACTACTGTACATTCAACTTTACCACACCTGTATAAGTACTTCAAGAAAATCAGTAAATGTTATCAAAAAAGTATACATTTATAAAAGTACCATCTATATACGTCTATTTATTTCGAGACTTTTCGAGACACGAGACGAGACGAGACGAGACGAGACGAGACGAGACGAGACGAGACGAGACCTGTACCGGATCGAGACGAGACATAATTTTTGGGAATTTTTCGAGACGAGACGAGACCATGTCGTTTCTCCTCTCGTCTCGTCTCGTGTCCACCACTATAGTCAGTTTAGAAATGATACACCGACCCGAAGACTAAAGCTTCTTTGATAGAATTGGTCTATGCTCCTACCACGTCACCTTCGGGTACGATTTAATGAGGAGAAAATGTTCAGTCTCAATTTCCGTTCTTGAGCAGTAAACTTCGAGACAATGCAGACGAGTTCGAACGAGCCGTGAAACTCGATCCTTTCTAACATCTTCTGTCGTGTCGTTAACATTTGAAAACGCTTACCATGCGAGCCCCGAGGGAATTTGCGATAGTTACTCCGATTGTTTTGACTATCCTCGACAGATTCCAATAATCTAAACGTGACATCATAACTCATTAAGATAAGTCTCAATTTTTCGCCGGCGCCCTTTTTCGCGCCTATCGTCGCGTGTGGGACATTGGAGTGCAATTAGATTGATATGCAGATTGATCGGCGATGATTTGCAACGCATGGAATTTTCAATATCACCGTGGCGCAGAGTTGCCAGATGAAAATTTCCTTTTCAATGGTCTTTTGCTACAATTGATCAGCAAATTAGCGTTGTACTGACGCGTTAATGTTGGCGTTTTAACCTATTTTTTTTAAATCAATTGCAATATTGTTCTGTGATTTTCCTATAATCTGCTTTTTATATAATTTGGCATTTACTCTTTTATTTAAACCTAATGAACAGTCTGACGTCACGGGGGAGAAGGGGGCTTAAAAACCGAAACCGGGTTCCCAGCAAGAAATCTCATTATTCAATTATATATAAATTAAAATAAATAACAATATATTTTAGGTAGCATTAATTACATATAAACGAAATAATTCAGTAATTTATTGCAGTATTAATATACTATTTACATATAATTTCTTGCATTTTTTTTTCTAAAAATTGAACATGCATCCCCAAATACGAGGTATATTTCCATATTTTATCATGTTAAATTAAATGCAAAATCCTATTTCAAAACATCTTTATGTGCTGAGGTTTCAAAAATCTCTAGATCTAGGGATAAATCCCCAGACATGGCAGCCCTGCTGTGGTGATACTGTCTCTTTCTCTCTCCGGTATCCGTTGAATATGGAGGTATTTGTAAAAGTGGAGGGAGTGCCGAAAATATACATATATACAAGAGAACGTAACGAGATTAACGGGGAAATGACGTACCGTTCAATTTTCAACTTCAAGAGATATCGAGTGTTCAAATAAATCCGGATTCAGTGCGTTTGCCTTTGCTGAAAGTATCAGCAGTGATTTGTCGGTACATTTAGTTTTACTCCGAAAAAGCTATGAAAAGACATAGTCAATTTTTACCTTGGACAAATACCGAGTGTTCAAATTAATTCAGATAATGGCTTTGATGACAGTAAAAATAGAGTTTTTAGGTTGAGTTTATTTTACTCTATAGGATTACAGTTGCCGATGTTTTCTTGAGCTCAATTCATTTTTCTTTGATCATAATGCAAGTAGTACTATATAGTAAGTTAGTACCATTATAGTAAAACAAGACAAGTGTAAAAGTTGTTGAGACAATGTTTGGCTTGAATTTTTTTGAATTTTCCAATATATTGAACATTGCGACGATACGTTTGTTCTTGAATAAGCAGCAGCTGTAAGTTTATTTTCACTTTATAATATATCAACACACATTTCATTTTTAATTGAAATGTACCATGAAATGTCAGATTTGTTCAGTTTTTTGCTTTCTTTTTTCGAAAAAGAAAGTATTTTACTACAAACTAGTTGGGGAATTAAACACCCAACACAGAATTAATAACACAAACAACAAAAATTACACTTACTTAATCCTACCCCACCTAACGGTTTACTCCGTTTAAATACCAATTACAGTACCTTCTGGATCACACACGTTTCTCCATGATTTACACTGCGCCAAAGATTTACTGCCAAATTTAAAAAGGAGAAATAGAAATTAGGTAACGTAAGAACAGTTGTAACTTTCTATTCTATACAAGGTTTGATATATGCTTTAATATTGTTTCGTTTATTTTAAGTACTTGAATCCAACGACATGATTTACAGTGCAAATAGTTCGTAAATAACCCAATAAACCGGTGTAGGTTCATATGGAAACGCAAGATTCCACAGTAAATAGGAAAGTAACCGTAAACATACTTAAGTACCCTCTTTAAGTCGATCTTTTATTCATAAACTGCAAATCTGATCGAAGACACTGTTGAGTTTGTTACACTTATGATGCGGTAAGTGAAATACATTTTTAATGACGAACAGTCAAGTCTATTGGATGGTTTGATTGATTGATGTTCTTATGTTAAGTTCCAGAGAGGAGGAGACTGCAAGAAAACCTGAAGATGAAAAAAAGGTAAAACTACAAACATATTTTTGAGCTCCAAATAAAAATTCCAAAAAAGCACTTCTAACACTACTCGTGATCTAACATGATCCATCAATTTTTCAATTAATCGATATTTAATCTAACTTTGACTATCTAACCCTTAAAAAAAGTCAGTCCCAATTTTACTTACAACTAAAAATAAAATATAAATTGTATTTTTGCATATGCGCAATATGCGAATTGTGTTTCAGCTTAATCCTTTCAAATTGGATTCAACAAAACATTTAATCGACAATTAACAGAAAAATAACATTTATCTACTTTGCGTTACTAATGATCTCATTATTACATCAAAAGTAGTGTAATAATATTCATATTATTACACTACTTTTGGTAACTTTTAGTTTTGTTCAATTGGTACATCAGCCTGTCACGTAGACGTCAAGGTTAAATTAGTAGTATTTCAATAAATTTCTTGAGTAGCTTTGCGTATTTCTTGGAGTGTACAGGTTAATTCTGCATTTTTGTATTCCATTTCGCGCACGTAAGTAAGTAGTTATTGAATTTGTCCTAGGGCTACTAGATATTCGACTTCAAATACGAAACGTCCATGTTAGTGTAACCAACCCACGCAAAATTCCCTAGTATAATACGAACACTTGAACAGCCAAAATTTAATGAATTAATAAAGCAAAGTAGATAAAATAGTATATTACACACGTTTAATAAGACGTATTGTCACACTCGTTCTATTAAAGCACTCCTCGCTTCGCTCGCCGTGCTTTAAAACTCTTTTTTAAAACTTTAAAACTAGTGTAATAATATACTATTATATCATTAAATTCTGGAAGAGATTTTATTATACTTTTATTTATATACAACTGGTTTAAATTTAAACTTTAAAAAAGCTATGCTCTAGGTTGTCTAGCCATACGAAGAAGTTAAGGTTTTCAACCTTTAAGGGGAATATTGGATCAGAGCTATCTTAAATTTGAAACTAACAGAGAATTTAACTTACTCATGAATGAAGACAAAATATAACTTACATTTTTGAACTATCGTCAATGTAATCATTAGAAAAACGTAATCCCAGGTCTTTAAAAAGAAAATAAAATTTCTATTTTGAAATGGAAAGAAATGTACATGTGGTTTTCACTTAATCATTAGATTAGAAAAGACGATTTCAGTTCGATTTATGGAAAAATAAAAATTTTATTTTGGAATTCTAGCTTAGAAAGTATTTTAATTTTGATCTGTACAAACCAGACAATCCTAGTTGCCTTTATAAAAAAATCATATCACCATAAGTTTTATGGACATCCAGATAAAGTCCATGGACGTTCGGACCAAAAATGGACGTGAATAGTACGTCCATTAGACGTACAGTGCTGTTTGGGTATTATAGAGGACAATATACAATAATTTGTGTTTCTGACCTACAATCAGATTTGCTGATGTAGATTTGCATCCTTAGAAATTGCCAATACTCTAGCTCTAGATCAATCTCTACATATGACTGAGAATGAGATAAAATGTTTATTTCTGAACTCTAGAAGACACTTTGTCTATTGAATCTTTAGAAACGAGGCAGTTCTAGTTTTATTTATGACAAAGCAAAATAAAATTTGTATTTTTAAACTAGAAAGGATTGTAGACGAGACTTTATTCGAAAAAAAAAATGCAAATCCCAAATATTATAGGTAAATTTAGAGACAATTTGCTTTTAATCATTAGCAAATGGCGAATTTTATGGACCTGTTTTAATCTTTAGACAGTAGACAATCCTAGACAATACTTACGAATAAAGACTATACCAAACTTGTATTTTTGACCTAAAAAAAATCTGTCTGATTTGCCCTTAATCCTTATAAATTCCAGTTCGTCATGCAAATGAAGTCATGATAAACATTTTATTTTTGAGCTAGAAATGATGATGCAGCAGACTTTATTCTTAGAAAAATGTAATTCCAAATAATTAAGACAATTTATACACAACTTCGCATTTTTTGTTTCTAATCATTAGAAAAAGGAGAATTTTAGTCTCTTAGATTGATACCAAGATTTGACTTGGTATCGTTTGGACTTGGAATTGTTTGATTTGATACAATTTGCATCAATAGATAGCGATGTAGCAACAGAGACTGAAGAATTAACTATCATCGACTGCATTGAAGGAGTAGGACAAGTATGTACCACCACATCAGATTCTGAAGCTGAAGATGAAGAATCTGAAATTATTCCTGCATCAAATGTGACAAGTCTTTCTCAAGTTTGCGCAAGTTTGAGAGACGCACAAACTTATTTTCTTAATGTAAGCAGTTCTGAATATGGTCGCAAATGTATCAAAGTTATTTGCCAAGTATATTGCCACTTACATATGCACATATGTATTATGTATATCTGTAGGTACATACATACACCTTTATTACACTTTTAGTTTTCTTTTTGTTTCCTTATTTTGTAATTAAATTTGTTAATAAAAAAAAGTAAAAAACACAGTTTTCTTTTTTTGGCTTCTTTCGAGCGGCCACCCCTCTTAAAAGACCAATACAAAATTCCTCAAGGGTGTTCGCTATATGGAGGTTTTACTGTAGTGTTCTGATTGCCTGTAAATGATCGATTGTAGAGAAATCCTTTCGAAAAAATCATCCCCTAATCCCCACGAAACCGCGACCTCCCACCCTTTCCAAGCTCCCCTCGAGGCGATCCCATCAGGTCGGGAAAGATCTCGGGAAGTCCTGCTCTCCCGATCCAGCGTCCCCCCACGAGAACGGCCCGGGACCGCCTCCTCCCTCCCCCTCCCTCTTCCGGCCACCCTCGGGAAGAGGGAGGGAGCCCGAAATCTCTTGTCAGAGGAGATCTCTCCTAATAGGCCAGTATCGACGTCGCGGCTGCTCCGAGCAGCACATACAACGCACTCATTCCCTCCCGTCGCCCATCAGAGGGATCCCGCGAGCGTGTCGTACGTGAAAAGTTCCATATCGCGCGTGCCGGGAGGATAATCCTTTTAAAAAAAAAATTTTTTTGGAGGTAAAAAATGCTTTTTTTGGATCTCTAATAGCTCGAGAAATTTTTGTAATTTTTGCGTGCTAAAAGACGTTCCGAACATGTCTTATCAATGAAGTATTTTTTCCTTGGAGATAAGTAATATTTCATTACTAATAATAATTTTGACTCAATGACAAGAATTTTAAAATTGCTGTGTTGTTTAGATAGGTAAAAATATTTCTATTTTTGGAACATTTCAAAGTTTCAACCTCCACAACTCGTTTGTTGCGATAATAGATTTTTATGCTAAAGATAAAAAAATTGAAGATTATTCTTTTTATTTACAGATATAAAAAAGTTATTCATTACAACGTTAGACAATTTTTTTGACCGTAAAGATGTAAAATGGTAACACATTAACATTACAAAATTTACCAAGTAATTGTAAGATTATTATCAAAATCACTGTGATCACCAATTTTCTTACTTTAATTTTTAAAACGCTTCATATTTCATCTCCTCGTTAATTCAAGACATTATTTGGTACCGACTACTTGTAATAATAATAAATACAACATTTTATTAATTCATCTCGTGGCATTTGTGGCTTTTTAATTTCGTTGTAATATCTAGTAATTATTCCAATCGTTTAATTACTATGTAAGAACGAATATTCGTCGTACGTAATCAGTTCCTGGGTCGAGACTGCATTAATTTGAATTTTAAAACGTTTTAATGTTACCTTAATTCAGTAACTTATTTTAGAATTTGAAATTCCTGTTTGTTTAAATTAAATTAATGTTTACAGCAAGGGGAAAAACACGTATGTTTTTGTAATTTATACATTGTACCTACCTGAAAGTAATATTAATTACTTATTATATTAATAGCAGTTTGTTTTGTTTGTAATTGCATTCAAGAATTTACTGAGAAATATTGTGAGAGCACAGGGGACTCATAAACATAAGGTATTTATTGTTTTATCTCGGTAATATTATATTTGGGGCAAAAACCAGGAAAAAATCTCCCATGTGTTTCATGACAAGACAAGACAGTTTTACAACGATTTCGAATTAAGGAAACATAAAACATTCCTCTAACAAACACAATAAGATTCTTTTTTTAAAATTAGAATGAACATTGATTGCTGCTCTATTGCTTTTAAAATGGTTTTAAGATGTGGACAATTGGAACACCTTCTTTCACAAAGTGTATTAAATACGTTTAATAAGACAGTAACATGTAATAAATGTAAAAATTTTTGACGAATGTATTTAAAGCACTTTTTGGCTATGAAAACTTTAAACGTGTTCAGAATTTTTAGATTAGACATTTACGGAGAGATATATAGGATTATTTGAAAAATTGGTTTTTTAGTAATTGGTTCTGCTCCATCGCTATAAAATATTTCCATTGTTGCGGCGTTGCTGCTTGTATTGAGAAGTAGCAACAATTTTGATGTTTTAAATGTGACACCCTGTATATTACTGAATTTCTCGCTACACTTTTGCTTGTTTTCTAGAAAATAATTGATTTGCTTATTTTTTTACAATTTACAAGATTTGTACAAAGCTGAAATTTCGGATGTATTTAACTAATCTCCTATGTCTAAGGGAATTCCTTCTTCATTATATAGGGCCGTTCAAAATTTGTGATTTTACCGATAGATTCAAAAATGGTGAAAAGTGCATTTTTCAAATAGAACACCCTGTATGTTATCAAATATCGTTAAGAGCAATTAAAGTTTCTTTCACATGATGCTCCTATACCTGAATAGTCAGGTTTCCAAAATAAAAGCAAGTTTCTGCAAAAGTCGGATTATTTTACCATATTTTGAGTCATGTAATGTCAGGGAACAGGTCATTATAAAAATTCCACAATTAGTGCATCAATAATTAACCGTTCGAGCGTACAGTAACGAAAATTTGATATATAAAGAATAAAAATGGAAGGCAATAACTATTCAAGTGAAGTTTTGATGAAACTATTTATTCTTCATAGCCAATTTCATCAAGGTATAGCAAGAACATGCAGATGAGTCTGTAAAATGAATCCCGATTTACAACCAATAAACGAGAGAAACTATGTACGATTACAAAATAATTTCTATGATAATATGTGATTCTTGTTAGCTCAGAAATGCTGCTCAGCTCAGTCGCTTCTCCAGCATTGCTCATCTCAGAACGGTGATTTCAGCTACTTCTGAACGATGGTAGCATGTCTAGTACTGCCCAGTTAAGTCGCTTGTCCAGCGTTGCTCAGCTCAGAGCTTACTTCTGAACGATAGGAGCATGTCTAGCACTGCTCAGCTCAGTCACTTGTCCACCATTGCTCAGCTCAGAGGCAACTGCTTAACAGCAGTAGTTAGTCAATGTGTAAATACCATTTTTGCTTATTTGCCACTCTCTAATTTGATTGAATGTCAAAAGTATTGTAAGCCAGGGGAACGTTAAGTATGTCGTTGATAAACCCATTAACCCTTTTTAGTTAGACATACATTTCAATTAACATTTGGGAGAGACGTGTCATAAAAATTCTTCCCCACCAAACGTATCAAAAGAATAACAGTATTTCATCCGAAGAGAAAAATACTAACTATATCCAATCGTCTTCCGTACAACTATAAAGTACACATGTTTACGCAGAGATTATTATTGAAAGTATGTACTTTCGAACGCTCGCGTGAGTTTTTAACGTGTATCCGCTAAAAACGCGGCTTAAACGGCGCTCCGAGGTATTATACCCGTCACCTGTTCCACCAGTAGCAGAGGACTTTGAAACATCAGCTGATAATTACACAGATAACTGATAACGATCAGTTAATCGCCACTAATGCAATTACGAACCGTACGAAAAAAGTAAATCCACGATAATTGTTTTCGTGGATCCAAAAAAATGATATGGAAATACAAGTTAGGAAAAATACAATAATAATGTACCTAGTGTAGGTACAAGGATTATTAAAAAAAATTTTTTTTCGTGGTACAGTCGAACAATAATACAAGAAGTACAAGGTGTATGTTGTTGTATTATTGTTACAATAATACGATGCTTTCGATACGATTGCTATTAATTGCATTAATTGTTACTCTCAAGTTTCTTCCTCAGCTGAACATGCTGTATGAGTATTTCAAACTATACTGTTGGAAAAAAAATTAGAAAACCTTTTTTTAAGTGTAGACTTAACTCAGAAGCAACGAGGAGCTGTAATTTTTGAAAATTTTTTTACAACGATTGCCGTTTAAATATCCAAAATTCCGCTAGGCTTTGACTTGCTCTAATTATTTTGAGTAGTTTATTTTCAAATTTTAAACTCATTTTTGGTACGATTATTGAACCAAAATTTCAATCTTTCTCACTTCAAAATCGTTTAAAAATTAAAAGACTGCAATCTTATTGAGGTGAATGTGAAAACGCAATGGTGTTAGAGGTATTTGGAGACTTGGTACAAGTCTCCAAACTCCCAAACTCCTACTTCATATTATTTGGTACAAGGATTATTAATAAATAATATTGTTTCTTGGTACAGTCGAACAATTATACAAGAAATGGAAGTTGTATATTTTCGTATTATTGTTACAATATTACGATGTTTTCGATGCAGTTGTTATTAATTACATTAATTGTTACTGTGCTGTATTAATATTTCAAACTATACTGTTAAAAAAATTAGAAAACCTTTTTTTAAGTGTAACTCAGAAGCAACGGGAAGCTGTAATTTTTGAATATTTTTTTACTACGATTGACGTTGAAATATCCAAAATTAAACTAGGCTTTGACTTGCTCCAATTATTTTTAGTAGTTTATTTTCAAATTTTGAATTCATTTTTGGTACAGTTATTCAACTAATATTTCAATCTTTCCCACTTCAAAATCGTTTCAAAATTAAAAGACTAATCTTATTGAAATGAATGTGACAACGCAATGGTGTTAGGGGTATTTGGAGGCTTTTGGATTTCATATCCTAACTGTTAGATTTATTGGTTTTTAAGATTGAAATTAGAATTTTAAAAATCGTCCACTTGATTGATGCTATTTTATTAACCGTTTCTTAATCCCTAATTATCATCACAATATGATTACATTAAATCCTGTACATATAATTTTTTTTATTCCGTTTATATTTTGAAGTAGGGATTATCGGATTGTCTCGGTTTTCTCGTTGTAAATAAACCGTCCATCAAAGGCGAATTAATTGGCATTAAATATTTGGCATAATAAATAATAATAAATTAAAATTATTCAAAAAATATAAATAATAATAAATAAAATTTAATAAATTTTAAGAATATTGGCATTAAAATTTTAAGAAGTTTGGCTATTTCGATCATTCACTTTAAGTATATAAAAATAAATACATAAATGTACATAAATATTCATTGTAAGGTGTAAAGAACACAAAGAAGGAAGGACTTCAGCCTTATTTGCTGTAAAACTGACACATTTCGAATATGAATGAAATTATAAGATATTAACGATTATAACATTATAAGTGGCCATTAACGAAAGTTACAGTAAAATGAAGAAATTTCAAAAAGCATTAAACATTCAGATAAGTGCATTTAAGACATAAGGTTATTAAATTTATTTTTAAATTAATATAATCCTCAAAGTCTCTAACGTTTAAAATATTTAATTTTTAAATAAGTCTACCATAATCGTCAGCACATTTCTCAATTTTTCAACTATATTTATTGAAAATCGCTAAAATTTGTTCAACGGTAAGTGATAACATTTCTAATACTATTTTTCAACCTATCAACTCCATTTTGTCTCCTTTAGAGTATTTGATTAAAACTTTTATGTAAATTATTATATGCAATCACAATGGTATTATTGTAATGCATTGTGTTAATTACTTTAATTAATTAATTATATTGTGTTGTATTGTAATACATAGTATTATAGTACATATAGTATAGTACATATGTACTGTAGACATTAATTATTGCATGTACGATTACAATTAAAAATTCAATTGCAGTCTTTTGCCGAAGAGACCCTTTGCTTTGGAATTCACTTTAGGTACTTTACAACAAAACAAACTACTATATTAAATTCTTTAAATACCCTACGCCATTTTTTAATAACACTGACACAAATAAATAGATATTAGACACCACGGTATCCCAAGTGAATCTGCGCGGACCTTTCTCCCTCTGTTACCCTTCTGATGGTCCCTTTTTTCTTGTGCCATTCTTGCCCTTTGAACCTCACGTAAACCTACGTTCAGACCTTAGGGCACTCCGGGAACCGATAAAGCGACCTACCCTCAACCGTCGTTCTCGCTTTTCTTCCAGGTCTCCGCGTCGTCGGAGGGCCGCGTCCGGAAGTGGGAGAGCAGGGAAGGAAGGGCACTCGGGATAAAAGAGGGTCGAGCGTGGATGTGGCAGCGCGTCTCGAATCGGCGCCCCGTCAGGTGTAGCCGCCACCTCCTGGCGACCCCCCTCGTCCTCCTCCTGCTGTTCACGTTCCCTTCCGCTTCCGAGTGCGATGAGATCACAGACTTCTTCGCCGTCAACGTCCTGCCGGACGGGGAGGTCGAGAGGAGGGTGTACTACGGTGGCGTCAGCGCCGTCGAGACGGCCGTCGCCAAGAACGGGTAAGTTGGGCCGAAGGGATGGGAATAATTTAAAAAAAAAGGGAGCGTAGTAGCTCTCCTCTTATGTTCGTTAAGTCAAATTAATGCAACAACAGGTAACGCTGCTGTACTATCCCACCCCTCGAAACAATGTAAGAATTTATTCAATCATCCCACATAGTGGTGCACTCGAGACGAGACGAGATATGACATGGTCTTGTGTCGGTCTCGAAAAATCCTTAAAAGTTCCCGTCTTGGTCTCGTCTCAGTCTCTTAAAATCCCTTTGAGGAAATTTTTCTTGAAATACAAAGTTATTGTACAGAAATCAGTCTTATATCAATTTCATATTTTGGCGCAGGCTATCTAATTTTTTTGCAAATACTGAATTTCGAAAATCGATTTTGATAATATCTAAGTTTGTTAGGATACTACTATTTGTTAATATTTTAAACCTGTTTGGAACCTATCCCATTCTTGAAAAAGCAGTTATTGAAATTTATTTATGTAGGTCAGGAGCGTTCTTGTTCTTGAGACTTTCATCTCAGCTCCCCGAGAACATGCTCCCATTTTTTACGAAATTTATTTATGCATCTCACTCCCCAAAAAACCTTCTAGGAACTTATTAAACCATCCCACTTCCAAAAACAACTTGTAGAAATTTATTTAACCATCTCACTTCCAAAAAAACCCTTGTAAAAATTTATTCAACCATTCCACTTAGTGGTGCACTCGAGACGAGACGAGACGAGAAATGACATGACTTGTGTCGGTCTCGAAAAATCCCTTAAAGTTCTCGTCTCGATCTCGCCTTGGTCTCAGCTCAGTCTCGAAAAATCCTTTTGAGAAAAATTTTCTTGAAGTACAAAGTTATTGTACAGAAATCAGTTTCATATTTTGGCGCAGAATATTTAATTATTTAGAAATATAAATTTATTTAAGCATCTCACTCCCCAAAAAACCTTCTAGTAATTTATTCAACCATCCCACTTCCAAAAACAACTGGTAAAAATTTATTCAACCATCACACTTAGTGGTGAACTCGAGACGAGACGAGACGAGAAATGACATGGTCTCGTGTCGGTCTCGAAAAATCTCTAAAATTTCTCGTCTCGGTCTCGTCTTGGTTTCATCTCAGTCACAAAAAAACTCTATGAAAATCCTATCTTCACGAAAAATTTTTTTGAGGTACAAAGTTATTGTACAGAAATGTCATATCAATTTCATATTTTGGCGCAGGATGTTTAATTTCCAGAATATACTGAATTTCGAAAATAGATTTTAATAGTCAATAAGTTTGTTAGGATACTAACAACTCTTTATTGTTTTAATTATTTTTATACCTGGTAGGAATTTATCCCCTTCCAACTAACCCATTCTTCAAAGAAACAGTTGTAGAAATTATTTAATCATCTCCCTCTTCAAAAAAATTTTTCTAGGAATTTATTGAACTATTCCACTTCTACAAACACCTTGTAAGAATTTATTTAACCATCTAAACAAACCTAACCAACAAAATTTATTCAATCATTCCACTTAGTGATGCACTCGAGACGAGACGAGACGAGAAATGACATGATCTTGTGTCGGTCTCGAAAAATCCCTAAAAGTTCTCGTCTCGATCTCGCCTTGGTCTCAGCTCAGTCTCGAAAAATCCTTTTGAAAAAAATTGTCTTGAAGTGCAAAGTTATTGTACTGAAATCAGTTACATATTTTTGGGCAGAATATTTAATTTTTTAGAAATAGAAATTTATTTAAGCATCTCATTCTCCAAAAAACTTTATAGTAATTTATTCAACCATCCCACTTCCAAAAACAACTTGTAAAAATTTATTCAACCATCCCACTTAGTGGTGTACTCAAGACGAGACGAGACGAGAAATGACATGGTCTCGTGTCGGTCTCGAAAAATCTCTAAAAACTCTCGTCTCGATCTTGTCTTGGTTTCATCTCAGTCTCAAAAAATCTCTTTGAAAATTCTCTCTTCAAGAAAAATTTTCTTGAAGTACAAAGTTATTGTACAGAAATGTCATATCAATTCCATATTTTGGTGCAGGATGTTTAATTTTCAGAAAATACTGAATTTCGAAAATAGAATTTAATAATAAATAAGTTTGTTAGAACAATAGAACAAGATAGCAGCTAAGATCAACAAAATTAAGATTAATGCTAAAATGTGACTATTTATGAAAATTAACTGTTGAAATAGTTTTGAGAAAAACCTAAAAATAGGAAATTTATTGAAAATATCAGCCTGAGCGTAAATACCGACGAGAAGACCGTACAGAGTTGAGTAATTTAGACTAATAGAGCTACATATTTTAATTGGGGTGATTTAGAAATTAGTAAATTATCAAAAAATAACTATGATCGTATAACAAAAAAATACTTTAGGGACCACAGCGTAATTGCCTTTTAGAGTTCCTATCGATAAGAAAAGGATTGCGACCTCGTTGTTAGACTAAAATTAACTTTTATGTGCAGAAGCTAAATAGTTTGTTCCATTAATAGACCCTGAGGTCATATATTAATAAGCGCTGAAATAGTATTGATTGCTCTTATATTTGATGAAATTATTGTTACTAAAAATTGTAAAGTCTACTGACGACCCTGACTTGGTGAAAGAGGTGGATGCACCCGGATACCGTTCTTACTATCCCTGCCCCATTTTCTACAATGCTTCTTATTAGAAGAAAAGGGTGGAAGTATTCGAGACTTAGGAGGTATATTAGGAGCTCCTAGTATTTATGGGAAGTAATCAGTTCCCAAATCATCTAAGTCTGATTGATGGCGAAGAACCGCGAAAAACATGGTATTAAATGCATTACGTGTTCTAACAGCAGAATGTTAAAGACAGTAAGAAAAAATTTTCGATTTTTTTTTTTTTTGGCAGAGATATAAAATATTTACTCATATATTACACTAATCTGGACATTATCATACACTTTTTTAGTCTTTCGCGGTCTCCCTATGCTTCCCTTTTATTTTAGTAGGTTATGGAATATGGTGGCTGCGCGTCTCGACTTCTGGAAGATCTCTGAATTTCCTCAAAATTCAAACCATATTATTCCCAATTTTCTTTAACGTCAGTATATGTAAAGTTGCTTTACCCGTTGCTCACGTTTTCCAAATCGATGTAACACTCACATTTAACGCTTTGGAGAAATTTTGACGGATCGAGATCGATCCTCGTCCTCCTCTAGAACAACCAAGCGTTTAACGCTAAGCAGCTTTGGGATTACAAAAGCTTACGGTGAGGAGGAGTCTTGCGGTGGCCCCCTCGGATGGGATATTCGTGTTACAGATAAAACGTCATAAAGAGAGAGAAAGGGGCTCCGTGTCCGAAGGATCGACGGTTATTATACCCGTTTAACCGTTATCGATCCGGACGATGATGGCTTTTTAACGAGATTTAGCTGTTTCATTAAACAAAACTATTCATTTCGGGAAATGCATTAAAAAGGAGACACTCTTTCTCTCGTACGGTGCCCGGAATAGTTCCGATAACTACAGGTGGGTCATCTGATGGAAGGAACGTGGAAAGCTCGAACCGCGCTCGTTATGAAAGATATCTGAAGTCTTAAACATTTGTTTACGATCACCTGTCAGTTCAGACGTAGCACCTTCACCAGTAAACCAAATTTTTCAATATTTTCAAAATGGGGCGTAATTGACGTTTTCCACTCTGGTGCAATTTAAAGCTCTCTGAGGCCTTCTAATTCTGATTAATTCACTTAGAGACACGTTCAAAAAATGAAACCAAAAAAGAGTAAAGCATTGTTCCTTGAAGCTGTCATTGTTTTGATCATCGAAAAGTTCAATGAGTATCACGAGAATAATGACTTGCTTGATAGTGCAACAGATGAAAGTGATGATGGCGAGGGTAATGATGAAAATGTGACTATGTATAATTCTAATTAGCTCATATCAAGAGGACAGTGCTTGCTGTATCGCATTGTTTAGTAATAGAATGAACGATTTTTTATACTTAACTCTTTGTCTTTTATTTAAAGTTGGAAATATAGCACTTTTTTGATTATGGGCCCAAAACTCGTATTATCAAGCATAACTCTTAAAAAGCTTGGGAAATTCAAAACTTTGAAGAGCACAGTTTTGAATTTTCACTCTTCACAGTTTATTTCCTCAAATTTCAGAATTCTAAGTTTAATTTCGCTGTGGCGTTAATAACTCCTTGGGAACTATTAAGGCAAGAAGGAATGGTTTGTAAAGTAAAAATGTCAGCCATTTTGAATTCATAATCTCCTTTTGCGAATTTTTCCAAATTAAATGTTGGCACAAAATGTCACCAATAATTATGATATTAATGATCTAATTCCTCTGACTGTGTGTCAATAGCGGCAGAACCTCGAAAAAAGATGAAAGCTAAATAACTTACATTTGGAAATATGTTGTTGAAAAAATAATTTCTTGCAACTCTACTACATTTCCCTATTTATATCTATACCGCCATACATCTCTCTACACCTATCTCTGAATTTCTCTATATTTTCTATATTGCTCAATAGATTCATTGCAAAATTAAAATACCGTTAGTTTCAATGCTATATCTGGCCGCATCATACTTTTCTTTTAATAAAGTTAAAAAATGAAAATGTAGGCCATTTTTGGAAATAATCACTAATTAATAATTACCAATTAAATACCTTGAATTGTTTAAATTATTTGAAAATGTGTTACTCGCAATGAATGTTCAATGAATTTCTTATATTTCTATTATTCTACCATTATCTCCATTATGCTACCAATAAATATAAAGCCAAAAGAAATTACCGAATGACTCTAATTGGAAACAGTTCCATTTAAAAGTTTCTGGCTCCTCTAAAATTCACAAATTAGGACACAAATTATGACTTCAGTAATACATTCAGTAAGCCTTTTCCGACTTAAGTATGTTGAGAGTTTTCCTCATTCTGATGTCGCTCAAAGCGTCGAATTTTCCGATTTTCCTTGAAAAATTTTGCGTCCCACGAAACTAATGCGCATAGTTATTTTTGTATTAAAAGATCTGAAGATAAAAATGGTGCCAACTTTGAAATAAACATAAGGGAATGAAACGAAAGTTTAAAGAGAAAAAGTGAAAACTGATACGCTCTAATGTCCGGCACCAGACATGTTGCAATATCATTTGTAGATTGTGAGTAGTAAGCAAAATTTCAAATAAGTCACACAAATCGTACTGAGCTACTAAAAATAAAACATTCTTGTTAAAACTTCAATATCCAATCTGTGTCTGTGTGTGTGTGTGTGTGTGTGTGTGTTGGAGAGTGGATTAGGACACTCGCTAGAAACGCTTTTCTTGCCTTCATTATTTCGTAGTTGGTCAGAATATTCCGAGACTCTCTGTGTACGTTTCCTTTGCAAAGTGTTCTCCAGATTTTAATTAAATCTGTACAATACCTTTCCATAAAATATTTGGAAATTTACAATTATAATTAATAAATGATCGCCAAAATCAACGCATTATATTTAATGCCGCCAGAGATAAATCTCTCAAAATTACATACCACACAGGCTCATTCAAAAATTAAATTTTTCATACCCGCTGAAAGGGCCGTCCGTCCTTAATCTACTCTGAAATTAGCGGTGCGGGTTTCAATTAAAAATTTCGCACGCTCGCGCCTAACCTCGATTACCTCTTATGCCCGTTTTGCATATCTCGCACCTCTCGGGGGCATCTCCGTGATTTACGGTGTTTTCCGCGTTAAAAATCGGACGGCGTTAGGTACCTCTATCGGAAGGCGTCAAAAGAGGATGAGATTTAATTAACGATTTAACGGTGCTAAAAGGTTATATTGGACTTTACGAACGCACAGCTGGTCGTGCCTTCATCAACGAGATCTCGTGAAGGAGTAATTGAAGGCTAAGCTTGAACGTTTCTAATGACAGTTCGAAAGTTTGACAAGTCGCAATTAAAATTGGGGCGTTCTTAAAATGAACGTACAATGCCTTGACTAGCTTTAGCAGGAGATTTCAAAATTGGTTATTCGCATATTACATGGAAGGGATCATTAGAGAATTTCTAAAAAATTTTTCTGTCTAGATTTTTGAAAAATAAGTACTTACTAGGAAATTGACATTTCCTTTTAAAACCGTCCCATTTTCTTAAAAAATTTCGTATTTCACTTGACAAATTCATTACCGGCTCCTATAGTTTATTTAGAACGGTTGTGGTTTCCAAAACAATTCTTAATTTTGAGAGAAGTAATTTCCAAACTTTAAAAATTCTCAGTGAACTCCACTTCACGTTTCCATAGAAAACGTTATTAATTTGTTACAAATAAAGGTAAGATACAAATGTCATGGATATATAACAAACTGCATAATTTTCTTATTTTTTTTTTTTTTAATAAATTTGATCAACTCGATAGTATCTGAGAAATGTCAGTTTATAGGAAACTTTACAATTCATTTTTGACCCTAGATTCATTATTACTGAGACATTTAGATAGTTATAGTTTCCAAAAAAAGTCAAACTTAATTTTTGAAAAATAAGTTCGATAAGCTCAACAATTCCGTTGCAAATGACACGGTTTTTCAAATGTATTTCATTTTGTTCGATTGTATAATAAAATTGTTAGAAACCATAACAAGATGCTTACTAATGTTGCGTTTTCTGAACAAATCTCATAACTTTCTTAGTTTTTAAAAAATAAGTTCCATGAAATTGATAGCTTCTTTATTAATGTGACTTTCTTAAGAAGTTTCATATTTAATTTCACAAATGTTCCAAACTCTTTACAGATTTAAATCAGATATTTAGAAATCTTATAGTTTCCAAAAAAGGCAAAATATTCTGTATTTTATTTTATTGTGTTATTTTGTAAATTTTAAAATAATTTTATAAGTTTATTCCAATAAGGATAAGATACAGACGTCATATTTATATAACAAACTTCATAATTTTCGTATTTTTTGAAAAATAACTTTTATGAATTCGATAGTACGTTTGCTATCATCACAGTTTCTTAAGAAACTTTATTGCAGTTAACGACATTGTAAATTTGTTACAGACTAAGAAAATACGTTACTGTTTTAGAAAAAAGTCGACTTTCCTGGGTAAAAACTGTTGATAACCTTAGAATATAATAATAAAAATTTTTGTGTATTAATATTTACTTAAAAAAATATCTTCTTTATAGAATTAAAAGCTTCATTAGAAATAGTTAGAAATTTGAAACTGAAAACGAAAAAATGCTCAAAAAAAACCGCACTTGTACCTCAAATAACCATTTATAGACAAAACAGGAAAATGCATATAAATTTGGTTTTTAGAATGCAGGTCTAATTCTACCATATCACCTAAAATCTATCAGAAAAATAAGGATCATGGCACCATCATGGATCTCAGTGTAGTTATACCAATTTTCCTTCGATTTTCTTTAGAATCATGTTCCATCACAAAACCTCATTTCAAACCTCTTCCAATTCCAACTTTGAAACTTGTGCGGATAATACCAAACCCTTACGTTACTGCCATTTTGACGTGATATACGTCTTATAAATCGATATGCCGGCTACCTGCCGGTTCACAAAACATTGTAACGTTACCCCAGATCCATGCGTGCGAGCTAGAGTGAGAGCGACAACAATAGACAAAGATCGACCTTGGCGGTTGCCTTGCGACGCATCTATCTCTTTTACACGACAGCACCCAAGTGAAAGCTCGATTTGGCGATCGGCTCGGTTCGCGAGCGCGATGGAAGGGGACGAAAGGGTACGCGCTACGCGCGTTCTGATTGCACTGTTTCCACTCCGTCGTCGGCGACGACGGCGACAGCAGTCAGCACACTATTATTTATAAAGTTATCTGAATATTTACTGTGCATAACAATGCTTGTTACTTATTGCAGTAATAATAGGGTACGTTACGATTTCGACTAAAACATTATGATGAATGATATAAATGATCGTGTAAAAAGTCGACTGCTTTCATTTAGTATTCAATGAAAACAATTATCCTGCGTAGCAATTCATGTAAGGTTCAAGATTAAAGTTCAACTTCACACGTCATGTCATAACAATGTGTCTAAAATGACCAGTTGGACCGGCCAACCGCAGTGCGAAAAAACCTTCTAATGATAATTTAGTGATAATAATTCTATTCAATTCATAAACGTATTCCATTTCTCATCAATGTTTTCTTAGGACGTTATCACGTAAAAATTATATTTCGTAAACCGACTTTACAGACAACAAATTTTTTTTCAAAAAAGGATTAAGTGGTCCGGACTCGCCCACTCGGGCGTTTCTAATTTTTTTCCCTGACGTCCGCACAATGGCGAAGCACTTGTAAACATGTCGCATGATACTTTTCGACTTTCATGTCATGCCATAACGGCCTCGGTGCAAGTCGGCTGATTGCGGTAGGGACGTAAATCAAATCTGCATGAGAAGTGCGTCGTATCTGCGTTGCTCGCCCACTTTTGAGTCGGTACGTGCAAAACCGCGACAGGGGAATGTGTCGCAATGAAAGGGGAACGATCTCGACGAGAACTGTTATGTTATGAAATTGTTGAAGACAAAGTTGTAGATAAAGTCTTACCTGAAAGTTCTGATGGGCTTGAACATGTCTGCTGCAGCAAAAATTGAGAATTCCAGCCTTTTCTGGGTTGTTTGGATGTTGTAACATGCTGGACAATTTTCGATTTTCTTTCGTTTTAAGGGAATTTCAAATTCCAGGCGTGTTATCAAATTGGTCATTACTGAATCAATAGGCGGCCTATTTAAACCAAATTCGCCGAGTACTACTAGGAACTAAACCATGTATTTCAGTAAAGATTTTAAGAATTTCTGCACTTGTTACTAAATTGGTAATTACTAAAATATAAGTCACTCAACATTGGCAAGACATAAACTGGTTACAATATAAAAGAATATATAAAATTGCATTTGGCCCTACAGAAAGATTGCAGGTAAATTCTACACTTCTTATGCAGGCGAAGCTATTAGTGGTGGAATCGAGATCGAGACTTGTCTTGTCTTGAAATTCAAGACGAGACGAGATTAAATATTGAAATTTCGAAACGAGACCAAAATTAGATCTCGTCTTCCACAGTATCGACTGTTATAGTAGCGTTCTCCTATTTGTTAAACCCCCAAAACCATGAATGGCGAAAGTGCAGATAAAAAGGTAATAAAACCGATGCTCATATAACACATTAATAAATAGTAATAGTAAAAAGTAATAAAACAAGCTCATTTATCGGACCATTAAACCATTAAGGACAGTAAATGGTAAAATTTGCAGCTCTTATGGTTATAATTGTGCATATTACGGTAATCACTTAAATTAATTTAAAATTTTAGAAGGGTTTATATCGACACTCGGAAAGTGATATGGACCATTTGATTACATAATGGACGTAATTAACAGTAATGTATTCATTCATTAGTAGCGTAGTTCTCCAAATTTTGCAAGTTTTGTTATAATCCGATAATCCGACAGGTAATGGCATAACAAGTTCGCAGTGCGAAATGATTGATACGAGAATTACAGATACAGAATTACTAGACGCGTTACTAGAGTGATCATGATTGAAGCTAGTGACGCTATAATTGGGTCAAAATTCACAAAATTTAATAGAATTTAAGCAAGTGGAGCACAGGTCTTCCAGCAGATATTAAAACCAAATATATCCAATCTATAAGGTAGTTAAGAGAGTTTCTTAATATTCTGAAAGTTGTGTTATTGTTGAACCTAAAAATACAAAGATATTCATCAGATTTGTTAGAATATGAAAGTATTGCTTTAAAACTTAGCACTTTACATTCAACCGTAATGAGTAAATCAAGCAAGTCTTCTAACAAGTAATTTTAATAGTTTTCGGGAGGTGTTGCTTGGTTATAATTAGAGCCAAATACTATTCTAGATCAGCAACAATTTAACAGACTGGTTAAAGACTTATCCATTAGAACGCAGTCAAGACTACAAGAAATTTATAGCAAAAGTAAATTCCAGTTAATAAATCGTAAATGTACATAAAGGGTAGGTGCTCCTGAATTTCCTACCATTGATAGAACTATAGGCTACCCATTAAAAAATTTAATTACAATCCTGTCGAGAAAAGCAGACAGAATTTAATTACCATCTTCTCTCAATGGCAACTGTATTGTGCTTGACATTACGATATAATTACGATACTATCATTTTTAACCCATGATTTAATACCCGATATCTCGATCTGATTAATCACTATAATTGATTTATTATCGATCATTAACGCAATACGCAGCAAATCGATTTATGATAATAATAAATTCAAGCACTCCACCATTCGTGACAGTATAAGACACTGCTTTCATATAATTATCTAAAATTAGACGCCGTCTACCAGCTCGACATCTTAATCCAATAAATTTGCCGTGTATGCGCGAAAGATAGTCGAATTTACATTAACATAGGCAGTAGATTCCGTAGTAGATTTTTCGACTTTGCTATTGTGATATTCATGCGCCTCTTGCGGGTTTTAGGGGAGGAGAGGCACACCCCTCGACTTAACGAACCCCCTGCTCGGCGAAAAAAAGTGAACAACTTAATAGCTTACAACCCTTTCGGTACGTACGACAAGGGCGAGAGGGAGAGAGCTGGAACTCTCACTATCGCTACTCGGAATCGAAATCTATTAATTATTCCTGTATGAGGGAATGTAAACGAGTCTCCATCCCCGGAGTTTCGTAACGTTTGTCTCCTTCTACCTGCTCTTTATTATTATCATTATTATTTAAAATATGTTAGAGCCCATAAAGGCCACTGTTTATAAGACTTTTAAGTTGTTCACACACGTGGAAGGGGCTTTAAAATATTTTTTTATTATTGTATGTAAATGTGACGAAGGGTGGATGGGATGAGGGTGGTGTTTATTTTACGACTTGCGGCAGGGGTTTGTTTGGCATTCCTTAAACGTAGAAAAGGTGTTTTCGTTGGAAACCATTCGAATCAGTAAATGTGACCAATACAGGGTGTACAGAAATTATGGCGAATCCAATCTTGAGTTCTACGGTTCTACCAAGGAAAGGTTATCGTTTATCGGTGATATTTTTAAAATCGTTAATGGTTGCATTTGTGGCAGAATAGTCAATTACTTTTGGCCAAAAATTTTTTGATTAAATTTGGATTACGAAATCTCGAATTAAATCTCGCAGGGTAAGTCAAGATCGCCATTGATATTCGCACATATCTAATTGAGATATGCGAAGAAATGATATCAGATCATTTTCAGGCTGAGGTTCGTTTCATAAGACCACGAATTTTTATCCTCAAATATCACACATTCGCACTAAAATCACTCCACCTCTTTATTTATATCATTATTAACTCCTTTCTTTACACCACACCACTTTTCTAAAACTTGTTGATTCTTCTGTAGAACCGTGAAAATCCGCTCCGAGACCTAATTCCGTCGATCGTTCCCTAAATTTAACCGAAAACGTAAAAATCTATTTTCCCAACGTCTCTCCTCGGCGTTCGCCTCGTCGAGTGCTCGCCTTTAACAATCAATCAAGAGCGAGAGATAGAGACGGATAGAGCGAGTTTCGGAGATCGGAAAAACGATAAAAGGGAAAATTAAACATCTCTAACTCTCCGGCCATTATACGGTTCCGAGTCAGGATCTTTTGTGTGTGATTGTGTAATACATGATTAGACGAGGTGTAGATTTTAGATAAAAAAAAAGAAAGACGGAGGAGAAGAAAAAAGAAGGATGGCACAGGGACGGATCTTATTTGATCAATTGTGAATTAAATTAAAATTGAAGACGACTAAAATTCACTGGAATTGTGTGACTTAAGTAGAGCTCAGTGGGAACATTTTCCAATTTTTATAAATGTTTACAACTCATTAACAGCTACCAGTGGAAATAATGGTAAATTCACTATCAGTATCAGAAGTTACACGAAACTTTGTGGAGTTATTCAATGAAATTCACTTCAAAGTTCATCAATTCAGACCTTCTCGAATCTTCAGAAAAGCGTTAATGCAACCCGTGGAGGTGATAGTGAGCACTGAATGAGTAAAATCACTATAAACACCTTAAGTTGCATCACAGAAATTATTGAATGAAATTTCTTTACCAACTTGAAACTTAGTGAAAATTATTTCCATCAGGACATTTTCAATGTTATTCCCAATTTTCAAAAATCGCCAACGGCAACTCAAAATGCTATTAGTGAACGCCGACTGAATGGAATCACTATAACCAACTAAAGTTACAAGAATTTTTTTGGGTTGTTAATTGAAGCTTATTTGACAACTCAGCGCAGGTTTCTAACTTCTACGAACAGTAATAAGATCCAGTAATAACATCTCAATCAAAGTAGAGTTGAATCCAGAAATTTTTCGAATTTTCAAAAATGGACGAACGCAACCAGTGAAAGTATTACTCGAAAGGAAGAAATCACTGAAAATACCTCAAAGTGCATGAAACTTTAAGTCGAACATCTCATTGAATGTAGAGTTCAAATCTGAAGAAATCTGAAGTTTTTTAAATTTTTTTACCAATTTACCAATTACAAACATTCTGGAATGGTTATTTGGGATTCGCTTAACAACTAGATAATGTCTATTTTAATCAGAACATTATCAAGGTTTTACTAATTAGTAAAAATCTGCAATAGCATCTCGAAACTGAACGATGACTGAACGAAATCACTACAATTACTGAAATTATATGAAGCTTTCTTGGATTGCTAATTGAGGCTATTATAACTCAACAGCTGTCAAGTTTTTGAATTTTTCACTAATTTTAAAAATGCGCCAACGTTGTTAACCGGAGTTTAACTAACATTGTAATGATGTAGTGATTAGCAATTCATTTTGGCATGGTATCATTTGCTGAGTCCAAATTCAATACGAGGCCTATTTGAATTCCAAGTGTAATGCGTCAGTAAATGTTGATTGATCTTTAAGTATTCTAACTTCCATTAGCAGTTACCAATGCTCAGTTATTAGTTCGAAATTCTATAACTTTCCCGTTCCCTTTAAAACTGACTTCAGCTGGTTCAAAATTCGATATGGAGCCCAAAAATGTATTGGTGAAAATGAAAAATCCTCGTTTTCTAAATTGACGATCTCAATTATCTTCAAACTTCCTTCAGTTGTCAGAACTGACAGCGAAGAAAATTCATTTTGCAATGGTTTTAACGGGTGTGTCAAAATTAGAGACACTACGTCTGGTCAAGGTATAATGAGTCAATAAAAGTGGCATGGCCTTCAATTGGTCTTCCACTACCAGTTATCATAACTGACACAAATGTATTTTAACTATTGGCTCGAAATCCTGTGACTCTCCATTACCTTCCCGAGTTCAATTTGTCAACTGGTTCAAAATTCAATATGAAGCCCAAAAATGTAAGATATAATCGAGACGTTTCTCGAAGTTTTTTATTAATTTTCCAAAAAGTGCCCAACGCAAGCCCTGGAACTGTCGGTGAGGTCAGAATGGATAAAATCACTATAAACACCTGAAATTACAAGAAACTTTCTGGAATTGTAAGTTGGAATTTCCTTAACCACCCAATGAAGTGTTTATTTTGATAAGGATTTTCTTAAAGTTTCCAAAAATCGACAAAAGCAACTCGAAAAACTATTATTGAACGCTATTTGAATTAAATCACTATAATCACCTGAAGTTACATAAAAGTGTTTTGAATTGTTAATTGGAGCGTACTTAACAGCTCAGTGAAGTTTTCGAATTTTCGACAATGCGCTAACTCAATCAGTGAATGTGGCATTAAGATTTGAAATAGTGACATCACTACAAACACCTGACGTTGCATAAAATCTTCGTAAGTTGTTAATCTTCAGATCCCAGTGCTTCCCTTTTTCTAACTTTTTACCAATTGCTATAAAATCGCCAACGTAACTCGTGGGAGTGTTAGTGAAGTTCGAATGAATAAAGTTACTATAAACACCTGAAGTTACAGGAAATATTCTGGAGTTGTTATTTGGGATTCCCTTAACAACCCAGTGATATTTATTTCAATCAAATAACGGTTTTACCAAGTTTCAAAAGTCGGAAACAGCAACTTAAAAAATCGTGATGTGTTCATCAGAGTACTTTCTCATATATAGGGGTTAATTTAAGCAACATACCGAAAAACCACAAGCACCTATAAAGTACTCCTCACAGTAGATTTAGCCAAAAACGTTACAAAACTTTTTTTATATATTATATCTAATGTAGAATAGGTACTCAAAATTTTATAAAAATTCTTGGAGCAAATTTCGAGAAAAATTCAAAAAAATTGAAGAATGATACAAAGTGCTTTCACAGAAGATTTTGCAAAAAAACGATAGAAAAGTTTATATTATACTAATTCAATGGTAGAATACATATTCTAAATTTAAAATAAATTCTTGTAGCAAATTTTGAGAAAAATTCAAAAACCGAAAAACAAGTATAAACTGCTCTTCACAGATGATTTAGCCGAAAACGTTACAAACCTCTTTATACGTATTTAATATCACAATAAATTTTCAAAGTTTAAAAAGAATTCTTTGAACGAATTCCGAGAATAATACAAAAAACCAAAAATCGACAAGTATAAAGTATCCTTCACAGAAGATTTAACCAAAAACGTTAGAAAACTTTTTTATACATATTCAATAGTAGAATAAATATTCAAAGTTTAAAAAAAATTCGTGAAGTGGATTTCGAAAAAAATTGAAAAAACCGAAAATTGACAAGTATAAAGTGCCCTTCACAGAAGATTTAGCCAAAATCGTTAGAAAACTTTTTTTATACCTATTTAATCGTACAATAAATATTCAAAGGTTCAAAAAATTCTTATAGCGAATTTCGAGAAAAATTCAAAAAACCGAAAAATGACAAAAGTAAGCTACCTTTTATCCTGGCCGATTTTAATGAAAAGCTTATTTTCACGTCCTGGTATGGTACAAAGTCTAAATACAAAGTTTTGACCATTTGTGGTTTTTGGTTTTTGAGAAAATCCTGCTACAGACATACATACACACATACATACAGACGGTTTTCTAAAAACATGTTTTTTGGACTCAGGGGACCTCAAAACGTTCAGAAATGCTAATAACTCAATTTCGAAAAATCGACCCGATTACAATACTCTCATATATGAGTACCTCATATGAGAAAGTAAAAATGTTAGTAAACGCTGACTAAATGATATTACTATAACCATTTGAAGTTACATGCAACTTTCAGTCAAATTCTTGAAATTTCATCAATTTTCTAAAATGCGAAAACACAACCAGTTAAAGTGTTAGTTAGATCTGAGAAAGTGAAATCACTTCAAACACCTGAAGTTGCATGAAACTTTCTGAAATTGTCTTTGGAATTCCCTTAACAACTCAGTGACTTAATAAACATGAATGTTTTTACCTATTTCGAAAAATTCTCAACAGCAACTCGAAAAAGTACTAGTGAACGCTGACTGAATGAAATCACTATAATCACCTGAAGTTGCATGAATCTTTGTGAAGTTATAAATGGAAATTTACATAACATCTCATTGTAGGTAGAGTCGAATTCAGAATTTTTTACCAATTTTTATTTCATTTATTTTATATTTATTAATTTCATTATTAATTAATATTCATTAATTTTATATCAATTGGTGCAGTTACTATTACGATATTTTTTAAGGTAATATCAACAAGTGGAACTGGGGGTGAACTCCAGATGTGAGATCACCACAAGGTAGGAATATCTGAAGTTCCAGATAATTGATAAGTTCGAGGTGCTACCAAATGATGTTCACTTAACATCTCTGCGCAATTTGAGCCCAATCAACTCATCGTTTCTCTCATTAGTTAAGGCTACACTTTTTAACTTTTGCGATCCGTACCTGTGCCGTCTACGTCTTGCTCGAGTGGCCGTCGTGCGTATTAATTAGTTAAACGATCTCCCGTCTCGTTATCAATGAGATACAAGAATTTTTCGGTCCGATCAGCGGCGCTCGCGCATATGCCGATTTCTCGGAACGGACTTTATTAAACTCGATTATGTTTAAACGCGACTCTTGGTGATTCACCACATTTAATGAGCCACAACCACGAGAGAGCACTTCGGTACGAACCAATTGGAATGAGACAAAGCGAGATAAAATGTTTAAACACTTATTGTTCTGCGCGCGACAATGGAATCGACCAGGTGAAGAAAGGACTTTAATTGTGAATGACGGAATTTTGCGGTGATTGGTCGCATGGAATGAGTGTAAAGAGTTTTCGATTAATTTGTTGCAGTTGATTCATAAGCAGAGTTCATTAATAAGTATTGAGCATTTTAACTGTTGTCCGACATTAACTGAATTATTTTTCATTAGTCGACATTTCTGATTTCTATTTTCCAACTAATACTGTTAAAATTACCTTAGAACTTGTAATTCGTAACGTCATTATTTATTGTTCTTTGAAATTAGTTGATGAAGAGGTTACCTACCGCAGAACCACAACATTTTGAAAATATTTTAAACGAACCAAAGAGTTTACAATGGTTTATAATTACACGTATATAATTCATAATTGCAATTTCGTAGCTCGAGGTAGCGTAATTTCGTGTTATTAACTGTGCGTTCCTCCATTCCTCGCCTTGTATAAGTCGACAAAAAAAAAAGACAAAAGCATATCCATTACACTAAATCGATTATTCACGGCAATCAAACACGGCGATGCGAAATAGATTAATAGTTGCATTACTCTCTCCCTCCCCGGTTTATACACAAGGGTATCGAATGACGAAATAATAACGAATTTAGGTGTAATTCCTCCCCACGTCCGACGCATACGATTAAAGTTGCAAAAGGGTGCCCTTTTCTGCCAAGGGATCAAGCCACGCAGATTCCGAATGGCGTTCAGGTCATAGATCTTGCAGTACACGGATTATGCATTGCCCGTGTGCCGATATTTGAGGTAATTCATTTGGCCCAACCAGGGAGGTACTGCACGAAACGCACATGGAAATCGTTCGACCAATACCCGGGAATGTTTGAAAACATAATTACGTTACACATCAATAAGACGCTGTATTTTTAAGTATGTGTAGAGAGCCGTGTGCCAACATGTGAGGTAATTTCTTTGGACTAACCAGGGACGTACTGTACATAATGCATATCGAAATGCCCAGGAATATAGTTATAGAGGTTTATAAGTTTAAAACTAATGCTTTATACATAAATAAAAGCTCCGTTTATTGTACTCTACAAATCTAATGAAAACACTACGATTCTGGTAATAATGTTGCGCTCATAAGGAAATATGTCAAATATTTCAGTCCGACCCTTCATACTGTTCATAGAGCTTGACGGCCATATTGATGTTACTTTGTTTACAGTAAAATTGTAACACATAAGCTACTGTGCGTTTTCCTTCTAGTGATTTTTATATCTCGATGGTGTAAGACGACTTCCCTATACTTCTAAGAAACAAAACTCAGTCTTGCCAACCAAAGACAAAAATTTGTTGGCACGACTTTGAGTTTTCTTTCTCACAAAGCATGGTCCAAATTCCCTCTATACTATAATGCTATCCTTCTACAATTCCCCATACTTGTTAGTTCCAAACAATGTACACGTTTTAGGTGATTGTTTTCGTTTGCAATTCCCTCAGTTGTTGGCACAGCCCAAAACCCTTGAGACGCAATCGCGCACTCATGCGCAGTCGATTCCGAATTCGAACTAAAGCCACGTTTACTGGAACGCCTTGCACGTCATCCCGTTCCTTCTTCCTCTTCTTCCTTATATTTCTCTCTCCTTCTCTCTATTATGGATTCGAAAAGAGGGACAGCTGACTGGGGCGTAAAAGCGGAGTCTCGGAAAGTGCCCCTCGAAACGGCCACTTCATCTCTTGCATTGTGGCACACTTCTGGTCCTTTCCTTCCTCTTTTTTCTTCTCTCTCCCGGTCTCGTTGGGGATAGTTTCGATCAGGAAGCGGAGGGGGCGGCTTAAGGACGCACGCAAACGAGGGAAGGGGTTGCTGTTACAAATACGTCTTCTAGTCGGCGCTCAAAATGTCAAATTGCAGAGGAATAACAGAAAATAAAGTTGTTTTTTTAAAATTTAAACTTTGAAGTTTTTTAAGAAAATGGAAAAAAATTCTGATTATATCTTACTGAAAGAAAATTTTCATTTTTCAGAGGGTTATTCTGAATTCTTGGGTTTGAATGCATGCGGTGACTGTTCCAAAAATATTTTTGGACTTTGGAGTTCTAAAAGGCCTTTGGTGTTTGTATCGAATATTAAAGCTTGGACTTAAAGCACAGAAAACCCAAAATAGTTTTAAAAAAATTTCTGATTATATTTTGCTGAAAGAAAAATAACGAATTTACGAAAATTTAACTTTTTGGGTTTAAGTTTGGATCGTGGTGACTGTCCCAAAAATAGTTTTGGACTTGGGAGTTCTGAAAGGCTTTTGATGTTTTTATCGAATATTAAAGCTTGGGCTTAAAGCATAGTAAATCCAAAATGGGTTTAGATCTTATTTAAAAAAAAACTGATTAAATTTGCTGAAAGAAAAATAACGAATTTACGCAAATTCTACTTTTTGGGTTTAAGTTTGGATCGTAGCGACTGTCCCAAAAATATTGTGGACTTGGGAGTTCTGAAATGCTTTTGGTATTTGTATCGAATATTAAAGCTTCGGAGTTAAAACACAGAAAACCCAAAATAGTTTTAAATCCTATTAAAAAAACTTCTGCTTATATTTTGCTGAAAGAAAAATTACGAAATTACCAAAATTCGAATTTTTAGCATTAAGTTTTGGATCATCGTGACTGTCCTAAAAATATTTTTGGACTTGGAAGTTGTGAAAGGCTTTTGATGTTGTTATCGAATATTAAAGCTTGAACTTAAAGCACAGAAAACCCAAAATAGCTTTAAATACTATTAAAAAAATTTCTGATTCTATTTTGCTGAAAGAAAAATTACGAAACTTCGAAAATTCGAATTTTTGGGTTTAAGTTTGGATCGTGGTGACTGTCCCAAGAATATTTTTGGACTTTGGAGTTCTGAAAGGCTTTTGGTGTTTGTAGCGAATATTAAAGCTTGGACTTAATGCACAGAAAACCTAAAATAGTTTTAAATCCTATTAAAACAATTTCTGATTATATTTTGCTGAAAAAAAAAATACGAAATTAAAATACGAATTAAATACGAAAATAACCAAAATTCGAATTTTTGGCATTAAGTTTGGATCATCGTGACTGTCCTAAAAATATTTTTGGACTTGGGAGTTCTGAAAGGCTTGTGATGTTTGTATCGAATATTAAAGCTTTGGAGTTAAAGCACAGGAAACCCAAAATAGTTTTAAATCTTATTAAAATAATTCCTGATTATACTTTGCTGACAGAAAAATTACGAAATTACGAAAATTCGAATCTTTGGATTTAAGATTTAAGTTTGGATCTTGGTGACTGTCCCAAAAAAAAAATTTGGACTTGGGAATTCTGAAAGGCTTTTGATGTTTGTAGCGAATAGTAAAGCTTGGACTTAAAGCACAGTAAATCCAAAACAGTTATAAATCTTATTAAAAAAAATTCTGATTATAGTTTGCTGAAAGAAAAATTACGAAATTACCAAAATTCGAATTTTTGGGTTTAAGTTTGGATCGTGGTGACTGCCCCAAAAATATTTTTGGACTTGGGAGTTCTAAAAGGCTTTTGGTGCTTGTATCGAATATTAAAGCTTGGACTTAAAGCACAGAAACACAAAATACCTTTAAATACTATTAAAAAAAATTCTGATTATATTTTGCTGAAAGAGAAATTACGAAATTTCGAAAATTCGAATTTTTGGGTTTAAGTTTGGATCGTGATGACTGTCTCAAGAATATTTTTGGACTTTGGAGTTCCAAAAGGCTTTTGCTGTTTGTAGCGAATATTAAAGCTTGGACTCAAAGCATAGAAAACCTAAAATAGTTTTAAATCCTATTAAAACTATTTCTAATTATATTTTGCTGAAAAAAAATTACGAAATTACCAAAATTCGAATTTTTGGCATTAAGTTTGGATCATCGTGACTGTCCTAAAAATATTTTTGGACTTGGGAGTTCTGAAAGGCTTGTGATGTTTGTATCGAATATTAAAGCTTGGACTTAAAGCACAGAAAACACAAAATAGTTTTAAGACTTGTTAAAAAATATTCTGATTATAGTACTTTACTGACAGAAAAATTATGAAATTACGAAAATTCGAATTTTTGGGTTTAAGTTTGGATCGTGGTGATTGTCCCAAAAATATTTTTGGATTTGGGAGTTGTGAAAGACTTTTGATGTTTGTATCGAATATTAAAGCTTGGACTTAAAGCACAGTAAATCCAAAATAGTTTTAAATATTATTAAAAATATTTGATTATATTTTGCTAAAAGAAAAATTACGCAATTACGAAAATTCCACTGTTTGGCTTTAAGTCTGGATCATCGTGACTGTCCCAAAAATATTTTTGGACTTGAGAGTTCTTAAAGGCTTTTGATGTTTGTATCGAGTTAAAGCTTGGACTTAAAGCACAGAATATCCAAAATAGTTTTAAGACTTGTTAAAAAATATTCTGATTATAGTACTTTACTGACAGAAAAATTATGAAATTACGAAAATTCGAATTTTTGGGTTTAAGTTTGGATCGTGGTGATTGTCCCAAAAATATTTTTGGACTTGGGAGTTGTGAAAGACTTTTGATGTTTGTATCGAATATTAAAGCTTGGACTTAAAGCACAGTAAATCCAAAATAGTTTTAAATCTTATTAAAAAATATTTGATTATATTTTGCTAAAAGAAAAATTACGAAATTACGAAAACTCGACTGTTTGGCTTTAAGTCTGGATCATCGTGACTGTCCCAAAAATATTTTTGGACTTAGGAGTTCTGAAAGACTTTTGATGTTTGTATCGAATATGAAAGCTTGGACTTAAAGCACAGTAAATCTATAATAGTTTTAAATCCTAATAAAAAAAATTCTAATTATATTTTGCTGAAAGAAAAATAAAGAAATTACGAAAATTCCAATTTTGGGTTTGGATCATGGTGACTGTCCCAAGAATATTTTTGGGCTTGGGAGTTCTGAAAGGTTTTTGATGTTTGTATCGAATATTAAAGCTTGGACTCAAAGTACAGAAAATCCAAAATAGTTTTAAATCTTATTAAAAAAAATTTCTGATTATATTTTGCTTATAGAAAAATTACGAAATTTCGAAAATTCGAATTTTTGGATTTAAGTTTGGATCGTGGTTATACTGTCCCAAAAATATTTTTGGACTTGGGAGTTCTAAATGGCTTCTGATGTTTGTATCGAATATTTAAGCTTGAAAGACGATTTGGAGAAGTGCTAAAAATATCTAGATCATTAGTTATTTTGGCTCTTCGTCCTGGGATGGAATTCGCTGGTGTTTCTTACGACAAATTATATAATTTGCGCCTTATCTCGACATTCCAATCGAATTCCACTGCGAATACTCTTAATTAGAACCGCGACAAGTCTAGCGTGATCCAACGCAGATCTGCTGCTCGATAAATATTCATACAACTTCAACAAATGGAAACCAAAAAAATGCAACGGCCGACCACCATTATCTTTGTTATATTGGCCAAACCTACTCTACTCGCTCTACATACAAAGAGATTTAATACGTTGCGACCACTGCCGCGATCTTAGCAGGGATTTATTACCGGCCACCGGATGATTTACCGCCTCCGATCCTGCAAATTACAGGTACGTTCTTTCGGTATGTTTGATGTCTCTGTCCCTCATTGCGTGGATTAGCGTTATCGCGCCCCGTTTTAATTATTCACGAAGCAGAAAGAGAGAAATCCAGGAAAGCCGAAGTTACCTTGACGCCACGGAATCCGGACATATCAACGCGAACTGATAAGAGAGAGATTTAAACCCAATCCAGTCAAAAGTAACGGAATAGTGTGGTAAATGGACGTGAAGTTTGTTCGATGTTTTGCATAAAACGACTCTACAATTTGAAAACGAGCTTGTTCAAGATTTTGAGATTTTTTTTATTTTAAATTTATTTCAATCGATGAATTTTCCGGAACTTTGGCTACGAAATAAGTACAATAGCCCAGGGAAAAGGTAAAAAACGTGAAAAAAAGTTTAACAGCGTTTTGACACCTTTCTTACGTAAAGGGGAGTTAAGTGAAGATACTTCATCAAACAATACATACAGCTAAACTTCACTAAGGCATTCTGGATAATTAAACAATGTTTATAAGTGTAAAATCCAGTTTTTCAGTAATATTTTTTCAATAAATGTTTTCTGATTATCAAAACCCACAATTTAAACGTTAAGGCAATAGTAATTCAATGTGTCGTACAAGTGCGCATTCACTGTAAATCGATGCCTTCATACGCGCTTATAAAACCTTTAAGAGTGTTATAAATCCTCACTAACGTCTTTAATTTACGCATGTAACGTTATTTATAATAATAATCCGTAACGTAGTTAATTCGAGACCCTGACAACCTGTTAAGAACCGTTTTAAAATCCAAACAACCATCGTGCGGTTGTAAGTCTGAAAGCACTTACAGAATCTTAATCGGCTCCTATATTTACAAACTCTTTGATAATGTTATGTAATTCTTACTATACTCATAAAAAACACGGTTGTTATAAAAAATATAGCTTCCCCGTAATCGTTTTTATATGTTTACGTTATTCCCCTCCTGTTTCTTTCAACTGCAGCAGGACTGGGGCTATTAAATTAATGGTATACAGGGTTTACGTGTACGTAACGAAAGTGACGAAGTTGTGTCAACGAGAATTACAATTTTTCGACTCGAATTTGAAGTTTGAAAATCAAAATTTAATGTCTAAACTTCGTTTAAAGCGTTTTTGGCGAAATCAACAGAAACTACAACTCTAAGGGGTAACAACCCTATCAGCATTGAACTACAGTCTTGGCTCAGGTTGAAGTTTAACCCAATTTGGTATGTGGTAATTAAATTGTTCTGCGAAAAATAGACGAAAGTGAGGACTAAGGATATGAAACGAATAGATAGAAGAATCCATAGAACGGAAAACATAGAGGGAATACCTTTAAAGGAAACTGATGAAGCAAAAGAAATTTATGATCAAATCAGATATCGAATGAAATGTATTGTAAGACAAGCACATCCTACTTCATGGGAAACTTTCATAAGTCATGTAGAAAACGATGGACATGGTCGACAAGAGTCTGCTTACAACATAGTGAAAGATCTTCATAAAACTGACAGAGACCTAGCACAGACCAATGTGATATGATGAACTCTGGTATGATCCAACAAAGGAGGATATGTTCAAAAAACAGATACGACTTGTGTGGACCTTATAGATATGACGGAAATGCAAAATGCATTGAAGAGAAGGAAAAACAGAAAAGCACCTGGTATAGATGGTATCCAATCCGAATTGATGACGTATGGAGGTCTCTTTTTACAGCAGCGAGTGCCACCCCTTTTTAATATTTGCTGGAATAGTCTGGAAATTTCAGATGAGTAGTGAGTTGCCAAAGTTAATTCTACTGGATGATCAAGAATGACTGTTTGAGTTGGCAATCCTACCTGGAGGATTTTTTTGCCTAAGGGTTTGCAACGCTACAGCCAGATATGTTTATTTAACATAACAATCAGCGATAATATTGTAAGTTAGGTGAATAAAAATTAACGCTTAAAAAATGAAACTCGAAATACAGAACAATGATTTAATTAAACAGCTAAAGATAATGCTCAAAATGCCCCCCATTTTGGTCCAGACATAAATTAACTCTTCTTTTTAGGCTCTCGAAAATATTCACCAGCATATTGGGGGTAATGTTTGCCACTTCTTGAACTATTGCCTCTCGCAGCTCTTCTTCGGTATGCAATATGTTCCTAAAGACATTGTCCTTCAAGAGCCCAAATAACGAAATATCTAATGGAGTGAGATCTTGACCTGCTTGGCCAAATGCCCTGACTAATTACTCTGTCGCCAAAATTCTCTCTTAAATATCCCATAGTAGCACGAGCCGTATGTGCCTTTGCAGAGTCTTGTTGGAAATATCCAATTTGACGCTCTTCGTCTGTGAATTGGTTTACAAAAGGCCTCAAAAGGTGTTGGATATATCTCTCCGAATTGACGGTAAAATTAAAAAATATTGGCCCATACACCCGCGTCCTTGAGACTGCCAACCAAACACCAACTTTAACCGGGTGCAAATGTGTCTCTCTGATAGCATAAGGATTTTAACCTGACAAAATTCTGTAATTTTGTTTATTCACATAGCCGTTGAGATGAAACCAGGCTTCGTCGGAAAAGAAGATATTGTCAAGGATATCATTATTATTTAATATGTCATGGAACCAATTGCAAAATAAAACTCTCTGCGGGTGATCAGGAGGGGGTAATGACTGGACGATGGAAATGTTGCGAGGGTGGTACTTTAATTTCTTTTTAAGCACAGTGGAGCAACTTCCATATGATAAACCTGTAAAACCGTGAATTAGAACAACATGGAAAAGTGGAAGTCTTATGGGTAAGAATGAAAATTGGTTGAATAGGAGGCATAAGGACCAAATCTGTTTGAAGGGAGAGTTTTCTTAAGGATTTGGGAGGACTTCTTTGCGTTCGAGTTCTGATATCCTCGACAACTTCCTCGTTTAGAGTAGAAGGTCTACCGGTTGATTTTTGTTTGCTTACGCTCCCTGTGTTTAAATAACGTTCAACTACTCGCATGCAATGTTGCAGAAAGACGGCAAAAGTCTCCGGAAACAACTCCTGAAATTGCTGGTATGTCGCTTCGAGAGAGTACTGCCAACCAGTAATTGGGTTACAAATCCCGCTTCGAAGGTACGCCATTCCAATGAAAATTTCGTGTTGTAACGTGAAAACCATTTTAAATAAATAAATTTGAAAAGAATACCAGCAATTTGAATTTTAAATAGCAAATTCAAATTACCAATTGTACCATTTAAAAATGAAATTCAGCATTGCCAACTCAAACAATCATTCTTGATCACGTTGTATATTCATGAAAGGAGAACGAAACAACACAAAATTACAGGGGTATCAGTTTGCTAAATGGTGGTCATAAACTACACAGCAAAATAATAAATGAAAGACTTCGAACCATATCAGAACATATATTGCTTGACGAACAAGCAGATTTTCGCAAAGGACGATCGTGCATTGAGGATGTGTTCATTCTAAAACAGATAATACAAAAGCGAAGAGACTTCAATTTAGAGACACACACCTAGCATTTATATAATGTAGAAAAGAGGGTATCCAAACACTTGATAACAACTATACCGTCTTTATAAAAATACCAGAAATAAGATCGATATTGGCGTCGACAAAGATTCAACATAGGAAATTATACCCAATCAAGGCCTCAGACAGAGATTTACACTGTCTCCTACATTATCCAATGTATACATAGCTGACTGTGTAAGGATATGAAAAATGGTTGAACCTCTGGGAATAGAGATAACTAGAAATGAATTCTTAAATACAATGTTATTTGCTGACGACCAAGTCATATTCCAAAATAATGAAGATACATTACAATTGGCTATCTATAAACTAAATGTGCTAAAAGACCATGGCGTTTATGGGGAGAGATCCGATGCGCAGAAAAATAGTAATTGAAAACCACACCTTACACCAAGTATCACATTTTAAATATTTGGAATGTGATGTTACTTACGAGGAAGACAAGGATATATTAAACAAAGTTAACTGCTGACAGAAAATTTGTGGGACTGAGAGGATTTGTAGAACCACTAACAGTATTAACCAAAAACTACAAAATAAGATGGGCAGAATATATCGAACGTATGCCTATAGAAAGAATTCCCAAAAAAGCCCCTGGTTGCAAGCCTTCAGAACGTAGAAGCGTCGGTAGATGGTGAGGCCGACACAGGCAATGTGTCTAATCCTGAGAAATTAGAAGAAGAAGAGGAAATTGCTCTGCTTGCCAGGAAAGGAAGTGCTTAACTCACAAATTTAAATCACTCCCACTTCCTTCAGAATATAAGGGAAACATCTACTTCTACCGCCAAAATATCATCTCTAGTGTTCGGGCTCTCAAATTTTAAGATATCGTCCCCGAACGATGCAGTAAACCGATCACTTACTCCACGCTTTCGCCGCTGAAAAACTGCCCCGATAAATAAATCGTCACGGGTGTCTTTAACAACGACGTTCCAGAATATCGAATCGCTTCCGCGCCATTGCACCTTCCTCTCGCCCTCTCGCTCTCGTCCTCCTCCTGGGCGATACGTGCGCATTCATCTTTAGTTATTCTGGAATTAGGGTAAGGGTGTCATAGTCGAAAGATCAAAACGACAGGCCCGGGAATGAGTCACTTCTCTCGTTTCCATTATTCGATTATTATCTCCCGCTCCACGGGTTCGGGACGTGTAGTGAAACCGGAGGAATAGAAACTAGAAGACAGCCGCATCATTTATTTAGGTTTGAATAATTGTCGGCCGCCTTTCGAGATTAGGATGGGGAGGGAAAGTGATTTATTAAGTGGATCCAGAAATAACGCGCCCGCAGGACCGCGGGAAAAAACTTCGGGACGTTTTACAAATTTCTGAATTTCATAGGAACAAGAACGATTAATGCGCGGTCGAGACGCGAAGGAAAGGGAATATTTCTTTTGGTTCGTTCGATAAGATCGGTAATGGAAGAACCTTATATAGCGGCATAAATCTTACTAAGGTATCTTATGAAGTACGTACCTTTACCAAAACGAAATGTACCGTTAATAAGCAACAAATCTTGTTTTCTGGCCTTCCAGCTCCATAAACTCGAGAGCTTTGAGCTTGAAATTAGACTGTAACTCATAGATTTTAAATTTTAAGCCAATCTGCAGTTAGATCACTTTAAAAGATTCAAATTTTAAAGTTTACTCTAGTTTAGAAAACCTTAAACCCATCTTACTTTTGAATTTTAATAAAAGTTGAGCCTTCCTGAGGTTTAAATATCACATTGTAGAGGCTTCTGGATGTTCTAGCCCTCTTTAAGTTCATAGCATTATTGACACTAGGATATTAAAACCTTAGATATCTATTCCATTTTTCGCAATTAAAATTGGAAATCCCCCAGGTTGTTAAATTTGTTAGCTCTACTGATGGACACGAGATCAAGATTGGCCTCGATCTCGTCTCGAATCTCGAGACGAGGTTAAACGTTGACATATCGATACGGGACGAGATCTAATTCTGGTCTCGTCTCGAAAACTCTTGAAATCTCGAATTATCTGTGTTCTTATATGGGTAAAATTACAAAAATGTGAAAGACGAAGGTGAAGGTAATATGCCCATAAAACCCATTGAGTATAGAAGCTCCGCCGGATAGAAGCATATTAAATTTTATCAAAGTCTGTCTAGACATTTTTGAGGAAATTTGACTACGGAAGAACGGACGAAAAATAATTCCCAAAATAAGTTCTCTGGATTCCTAATAAGGACATAATTAGGGCATTCTAATTTTATTTTGAAAAAGTAAGTGCAGATTAATGATTAATCACAATACCTCCTCAGTCAGGTAGAAGAAAAGATAGGTAACATTACAACCCATTTTTATGATTATGGTAGGTAATTCTACTTTTAACATTCAAGAATTCCATTTAATAATGCCAATTTCGCAGATAGTAAACAGTTTACATTAATCTCCAATTTGTCCTTATAAATAAAATAATGATGAGAGTCAGTGGTATCCTAACAAACCTACTTATTAATAAAATTGTTTTACACTGTCAACAAATCCGGAACGAGGACACACACCCTCAGCAAAACTAGAATTGCCAAAAAATAACCTTGCAAAAGAATTTCCTAGCGAGGCACGTATGTTTAGTTAAAGCGAGCAGCACAACGCGAAACAATGAACACTTCACTAAATAAATACCAAGCGAATTAAACGGTCGAGATCAATTTTTGAACCGTTGTGCTGCCGGTCCAACTACGTGCCCGCCGTCCGTTTTGCTTAGGGGAAGAAGCCCCTTAAGTCTCCAAGGTTTCTGCACCTGCTACCCCTCCAGGCCCCCTGGGCACTGGGCAACTTTGTCTTTGTCATTTAACCATCGTTTTTCTTAACGTTTAAATTTGTCTTTGCCGTCCCATACCGTGGGCGGGGTTTATGGTAATCAATGTTCACTCTCTCTCCTCTGAGTGAACCACCACCCGCCCCCGTTTGCTAATAAATGTTGTTAATTTATCTACTCTTTTCTCTTCGTCTGAGCTACCACCTCCCAACCAGAACACTCCTCTGGGCGCTATGCCTTTATTCTTAAGGTTTAAGAATCGTAAGGTTTAATGTGTAAACCTTAACCCACGTCTCAACCTTGGCACTTTCCGTTTCAGCTCGAGCGACGGCCTCAGGTTCAGGCAGCTGACGGACGGCAAGCGCCTGATCCAGCTGATCTACGGCGCCGACGGCCGCCTCGTCGACTGCGAGTTCGGGCGTCGCAGGCGTCGCATCAGGTCGTTCCTCGAGGGCTTCAGGCATGACCTGGCCGGCCTGCTCGCCTCGCCCGACTTCTCGGTGGACCCGCTCGACGGGGCGGAGCTGCCCGAGGAGTTCGCCTGGATGAATTACACGTCGCTGAGGGGCGAGTGCGAGAGGAGGCACAGGGAGATCAGGAGGGACCTCGAGATCGGGAGGGAGTGGAAGAGCACGAGGGGGAGGAGGCAGGCGGAGAGGGGCGAGGGCGAGAGGTAAGCGAGTTGCAGCCAGGCCGGCTGGTTGCTGGGCTCGTTGGATTCCATTTTGGGAAGCAGTTTGACTCAGATGGACTGACTAGGTTGGGTCATGTTTCCATCACACTAACTTATCTAACCAGGCCACCAGCGCCCAAAAAGGATTTTGCAAAATGGCACACATTTATAGCTTTAAAATCTAGCCTTATCTCATATTTAAGAGGAGGTTGATAGGTTGGCCGTTCCTGAAAACACGATATAGTCCATAACGAGTTTCGGTCTTGATGTATCTCCTCAGGTGGACGTGTTACCATTTTACCATCTTAATTCCTTTGCTTCAACGGTATGTATAACACTATGCCACAATACTTTCTACTATTGATTTATATATTCTAATTTTGATGGCCTTTTCCATTTGGTTGCTCCACAGAACTGAATTTTGTTCACTAGTTACAATTCTTCCTTGGTTTATTCGGCTCTTTAACTCTTGGCTACTTGAGCTATCACTATTTATTATTGAGCAAAGATATTTGTATGAGTTCACGCCCCTTACTGCACCTTTTGGTGCCTGAAGAATTCCTTGTACATTTCCAGCTACAATATTTCCAGCTTCATCAGTGTTTACGGTTAAGCCCCATTTGACGTACTCTTCGTCTATCTTTCTTACACATCGTCTTCATCCTCAGCGAGAATAATTTGGTTATCAGCGAAGTGTAGTGTAAAGAGTTTCTCTCCGTCTACTTCTGTTTCCATATTACGGCACATACGTCTCCAGCGTCTAAGTGTGAAATTTAGACATATTTTAAAGAGAGTTGGAACTATCGCGCTTCCATGGCGAAGTTCTTTTGTAACTGAGAAAAATTCTGCTGCCAATTTTAATATTGCTTGACATGTTCGTATAAAGTCTTTTAATTGCCTTAATATAAATCTCACTGACGTCATTTTCTCTTAGTGCGGGCCATAGTTAGCTAAGGGGAACACTGTCACAGGCTTTTCTTAAGTCTATGAAGACGAGGTGAGTTTCGAGGTTTCTAGCCATGATTTTTCGAAAAGTTGTCTTGGCACAAATGTATTACACGTACGTGAGCTGAATTGCATCCATTTGATGGAACCAATTACTCCATCAGCTAATATCCTTAAAGAATAGTTGTTTCTCTTGGTGTCATTAAAATTTAATACCAAATGCATTCGATCACCTGAGGAGGTTCACTAAGATGGAAACGCGTCCTGGGCTAAAGAAGATAGGAAACACTGTTAGATAAGAAAATAAATAATTTCGTTATATATATAAATTATATAAAATTGAATTAACTAATTTGGTAATTGTAATCAAATGGAATCCAACCCATCTCACTGGCACGGCTGAAACCAGTCGATTATGTATATGTTTATTTATTACAGTCCCAGCTTACTTCGTGTCGCTTTTGAAACTTCATCGAACGCCATATACTCGTAATTCCATCAAAACTGACTGTTATAATTTCATATGTCGCTTCTGTATTAAGTCTCAGCACACTGAAGGTTGATGTTAATTGATGTTAAAATTGCGTTAAGCTAGGTTTTGTATTGCGCCCGAAACGGATCCAGGTTTAAACGAACCTGGAAGAAAGGTGATGGCTCACGAATTGTGCAATATTTGACCGTTTAAGTCAAAGTTAAATTGTTCGCACCGCTTGGAGCTAAGTCGGTAAGTCTGCTCTATTAGCTCCATTTGTAGCTGATGCTTTTGTCCATAAGGAAATGATCGATGTCAAGTCAATGAATATTTAGACCAGGCTGATCCAAATTAAACTATGTTCTTAATTGATCATGACGAGGTACCATGATGGTTTTTCTTTTGATCTTTGGAAAGTTAACAAACCCTATGCAACCAAAACCCAGTTGAAGGTCATATCTATAAATAATGTTGGGCAGGGTTAAGTTAATTCAAACTTCAATCTCACTAAACTAAATATCGAATAAAGTAATGTTACTAATGGGAAATACAGTTTGAAACTTATGCCGGTTAAAAAGGGTCAAAGTTAGATCATTCATAGAGAACATAGTTTGAATCTTTTGTCTATGGTGTCTTGTCCACAGGCCATTCACAGTTGATATAAATGAATTTAGATCTGATAATCAATGTTAACCAAATATCAACCAAACAAACAAAACCTGAGGTACAAGTTGAACCTCGTTCTTTTTGGGCTAAAAATTTGGGGATCATCATTGTTTTTGATGCTGATCATAATCCCATTTTTACCAGATATCGTCTGGGACACTTTTGAGCAATTGTTCTGTCCTTTTGGGCCAATTTGGTCGAAATTTGACATAACAGGCACGAGGTTAAAAAAACTATAAGAAAATGAATTGCACTTTGGATTTTTGTCCAATTTGGTTAAAATTTTACCAGAACTCCACCGTTCACGTCCCAATCAAAATCAATTCATCGCAGCTTGGGCGTGTTGTGTCCGTCGTCTCGTCCATACCTTCATCATCCATGGCTGACTCGGTGTTATTATTATATCTTTCGTCAGGACGAAAAGATCGTTATTGATAATGCCCGGCACGCTCTGGTGCGGCGACATGACGAACGCCGAAAGCTACAGCCAGCTGGGCGGTTTGTTATCAATCGACAGGTGCTGCCGCACGCACGATCACTGCAGGCTCGGCATACCTGGCATGGCCGAGAAGTACGGCCATTTCAATCTCAGACCATTCACTCTCTCCCACTGCAGGTGCGATCACAGGTAGGAAACAAATTGGGCGTTAGTGGAATTGCGCTCCAAGCAACAAAGAAGGAGTTAAAGTCCCTTCACCAGCAAATCTTCGTGGGTCTTTTAAGGATCAGAACATTTTTTGGAGTAACTATGATTTCATTCATCTAAACAAGATTGTCAAGCACTGATACAGCTGATGATGAGTACTAAAATACTTCAAAAATTTGTAGAGCCTTAGACCGTTGAAGACTTGTAAGGCGATAAATGGCACCAAAAGAAAGATACCATTTGCCATTTGCTTACAAATCACTTTTCCAAAAGATCTTCATGGGTCTTCTAAGGACAAGGACATTTTTTGGAATAAATATGATTTCACTCATCTGATCAAATTTTTTTTCCATTCAAGCACAGATACAGCTTATAATGACTAGTAAAATACTTAAAAAATTTGGAGATCCTTACAAACGAAAGACCGTTGAAGATTTTTAAGGTAATAAATGGCATCAAAAGAAGGGTACCATTTGCCATTTGGTTACGAATCCCTTCACCAAGAAATCTCCATGGGTCTTCTAAGGACAAGGACATTTGTTGGAGTAAATATGATTTCACTCATCCAACCAAAATTATTTCCATTCAAGCACATATACATCAGGTGATGAGTACTAAAATACTTCACAAATTCGTAGTTCCTTAAAAATGAAAAACCCATAATGATTTGTAAGGCAATAAATGACACCAAAACAAAGGTACCATTCGCCATTTGAACACTACACCCAAATCCTTATTTTGGTTTGCAACGAAATAGCAACCAATCCACTATGTTTTCATTTCAATTTTTCAAATACTCTTGGATTTCAATTAAAGCCCACTCGCCTTTCCCGCTAATGAATCCGACGAAGTCTAAACCCATCAATTAACCTGAATCTCCGTGTGCTGTGATATTTTTATATATAAATAGAGAAAATATAAATCCCACGAGAGTTGCTCTTCAGTAGACAGGAATAGTCACTTTGCGATGGCGCAACAGTTTCGATGGAGTTGTATAATTTTATTTCTCTACAACCTTTCGCGTACAATCGCTTGCATAGAAACAGGAAGGGCAGGTAAGTTTGAACCGGACTCTACCAGTAACTCATCAAACCCAATGTAAACGTGTCCTTTGGTTACGGGTTTGCTACCACTTTCGCTATTCAAAAGATTGTAACGAATAGTGACAAACCACATTTAAACCTCCCTCAGCAGATAACACGATAATGGATATAATTTAAAATAAAAACTATATTTTCTTAGATATCATGTGAAATTAATTTTTGGATATTAAATTGATTCCAAAAGCGCATTATAATATTGGCGTCTAGAGCTCTTGGGGTCGCCAACTGATTCCCCTTGCCTACTCTATTAGTATAACAGTGACAGGCAATTTAGTTTGTGACATTAGTTAGTAATTAACTTAAGGGTAAAGCTAATCAGTTTTTCTTGACTTTTTACTTTTGTTACTAAGAGCTAGCCGGCCTAATTCGTATTTTACTAGTTGAGTCAAGCAAATCAATTAACAAGTAAAGGGAAATTAGTCGATGATCAGTCCCTTTAGCTAGTCACTTGGTCAGTATATCACATCCATATTTGGATATTACACTACACTTTCCCTTTATTAAGAGCTAGTTTACTTTGTCCATTAGTCACTAAAATGAGTTAATGAAACAGTATATCCGGGCCTGAAGTTTTTGAATAGTCGTAATTTAGCATATAACGTGAGTTAGTTAATAATAAACTGAATGGTCAAAGCTAGTTAATATTTAACTAGCCAATAATAAAAAATTAGCCAGTTAGTAATGACGATCTGCAGATTGGTTAACTAATCAGTGTAGTTTTATCACATTCATTTCTGTTCCCCTTTACTTTCCACTTTATTAAGAGCTAGCTAATATAATCCATTAATCATTGGATGAGCCAAAGAAGTTGTTCGTCAGGAATTATGCTTTTGATATTAGTTAATGAATAATTTCCGTTTTTCAAATTTGGCTCAAAATATTGTCACCGCTGGTCGCTGATTAAACGACACGTTTGTTTGACTTTGATGAGTTACTGAGTTACTGCTCTTGCCCAACTAGGCCAAGGAAATAAAATTTTCTCGTAACTATGGCTGTTACGGCAGTCTGACTGGTTTTTATGCTTTAGGTGTATAGTTATAAGTAATAAGTCACATGCTGACGTGCAAAAAAAATCTATTTTTTTAACAATAGGGAATTATATGCCAAAAATGAATGATTTTAGCGAGTTTTTCTCTGTAAGTAAAATTGTTTTAGCCAATAAAAAAAACTGAAGTTATTATCTTGTAGGGCTTTGAAAAACCTTTATTCATAACGAGCTATAATGAAAGTTACTTGATGCATTTGTTGCTTAATAAAACCTTTAAAGGCTTTATTAAGCAACAAATCCATCAAATAACTTTCACGATAGCTCATTGTAAAGACTTTTTAAAGCGTTACATAATGATTTTGATCGGGTAAAACAATTTATCTTACAGAGAATAACTCGTTAAAATCATGCATTTTTGGCATTTAATCGCCAATTAATAAATCTATAAAAAACCGAAATGAGGCACTCTGAGAATCATCGAGAGGGGAAGCATAGCTTTATATATATATATATATATATATATATATTATATATGATGTTATATATATGATATAATGATATTAGTAACTAATGGTATTTAATTTTATTTTCATTAACAAATTTAATTTATTTTTTTCGATGTTAATACCTCTCACCGATCCAGCCCGCAATCGCCGCCCCTTGGGCAAGCAACCGACAATACAAACAAGTGTAACACGAGTTGCTACCAAACAGCTACGCGATACGAAAGCTCTGCTTCCAACAATATAACAATTTTTTGGATGTCATCATATGCCTTTTGTTACTATACACTAACACTAAAACATAAAAAAACAGTCAGACTGCCGTAACGGCCGCAGTCCCCAACATGTTGTTTTCTTTGCTCATTTCCCTGGCCTAAACGTTTCGACGCTCCTCGGTCCCTCGGAAGTAAGCTGCGACTCGTCCTCCGAAACTCACCCTGAAGACGGTCGCTCCCCCAGGTCGAAACGTGCCGCGTCCGACGCCCTCCGCATCCCCGGCACGAAGTGGTGCGGCAAGGGCTACTCGGCCGGCGGTTACGCCGAGCTCGGCGGTTTCTCGAGGACGGACAGGTGCTGCAGGAAGCACGACCTCGGCTGCCCGTTCTGGATAGGCGGCTTCGAGGAGAAGTACGGCCTGTTCAACTGGAGGGTGAACACGCTCATGCACTGCAACTGCGACGAACGGTCAGTAGACCAAATTATAGTAGCACCTGGTGCACAGGTATACTCAACGTTCTGTGCAGGCCACAAAGATATAATGAACTCTAGAACGCCGATCTTCTACTAGGTACTCCGTAGCACTACAACCCAAGGTGGGTTTTGGCTGCCTTGATTATTTGCCTCCACGCGGTCTTCTGCCAGCTCTGTCCATTCCTGCTGGTCCACTTCAAAGTTAGCTAGAACCTTGTTGATAGTATCTCTCTATCTAAACCTAGGTCAACCCAGTGGTCTTTTTCCTTCTGGTGCTTCCTCCCATACCCGTTTTATTAGTCGATCGTTTTGACTTCTTTGTACATGCCCTGCCCATCTTAATCCTCAGACTTTATTCCCTCAATGATGCCAGGGCCTTGATACATTTGCTCAAGCTCTAAGTTGCTTCTCATTCTGTAATGGCCGGTTTCAGGGTCTCAGTATGGGCAGGATTATTCTTTCAAACCTCCTTAAAAGTTTAATTCTGTTAGCCAATCAGTTCTGAACAACTTGGCACCACATAGGACAAATTGACCTACCTCTGAGTTTGAAATGAGGAGTCATTTAACTGAATCTCGGACATACCTGTTGGCGTTCTAGAGTTTAGTATGTTTTTTTGGTGCAGCCTCTTTAAATTTCCAGGGGCAGAAGGTAGTTACGGATCTTTTGCATGCGCAGCTTCGGGAGTTTACTGCTCATAACGCAGCCACCTTATGTGCAGGCCACTAAAATTTTCTATGCGCAGTAACAGGAACCAGGTTCACGTCATTTCTGTACATGGGTTCGTTTCTGTGCAAGCCGCTAACATTGACCTCTGCGCATAGGTTACGTTGAAAGCAATATCTGCGCAGCCCACTAACATTTCTTGTACTTAGTAATGGTTAGGTTAGTTATATAAAAATAATTCTCACTATGCATATAGTTTCCTTTTCATGTCCAAATCAAATTTTTATTCCCCTGATTGTTTACGAAGAACTACACATCTCTTATATGTCTCATTGCCATATAAAGTAACGCCAATTAAACGATCCGAAATTAATTCCATCCTGAATAAAACAAAGTTTGTATTACCGTTAGTAAAGAAATCATAATTTCCCAGTCTCATTGATGTTAGGCCTTCCAAAAACTGTGCTGCTGAGACACCTGATCTGGCAAGAGCTCACCCAGGTCTCTTCCAAATTTTGCATTTAGTCACGTAAGTAAACGTCCCTTCGCTCGCAACCCACTCCCACTCAGGTACGTCTGTTGCAACTTATGATGATCGAATTACAAATCGACTCCGCGATGTTATACCATGTCAGTCGTCTAAACATCAAAATAGCCGTCACCTGAACGTCAGATGCTTGAACGAGCGCGTGAAATCGGGTCGAAACGAAAACGCGCATATTAAACATGACGAGGAGCTATCAATGTGATACCGTTACTAAACTAGTTTCGGCTGATCATTAGATGATTATCGTATGAGGGAATGTGGTGCGCGGATCGGATCCAAGTTCACGGGTCGTCTAATTAGCCCAGACGATTTTTCTACGGCGAGCGAAAGTATTTTTTTTAACACGTAATACATACAGGGTGTGCAGTAAGCAGGCGGCGAAATGCCGGAAGCTTACACACAGTCGAAATAATGCTAGTGTTTCATTTGAGAACAATTGTAATATCGTCCTTAAATTATACCCTTCATTTTAAAATAGGTATTTGGATCATAATTTCTAAATGACAAATTTGATTGTGATGGCATTGCAACAATGAGTTCGCCTTACAATTTGCTAACGGAAAATGTTCGTGTTGGAATTCTATAGAATTAACGGTTTTGGAAATAATTTCAATTTTTACCGCACTTTCAGGGGTTACCGCACTTTCAGGGGTTATCGCATTCGCCATTTCTTAGAAATGGGTGAGTTGAAAATGCCCAGTGTCAACTTTATGACGAACAAACTTTAAAATGCTATTTATGTTTCCTTTAATACCCCTCACTAATTTGAATAAAGTGGTGGAGCCTTTTTATTTATGCACAAACGCAAGAAAAATTATACCAAGACATTTCCAAATCCAAACTTCACAATCTTTCAACTAAGGCGAGTCAAATTTGGTACACCATTTCGAAAAAGTTCATTGAATCATCCTAAGGAGTTGATCGGGGGTGACACACCCTTAAAATTTTATAGAACTTTTATCTGTTCAAAAAATATACAACCTCGCCTTGTGAGGAATTTCATTTTCAAACTTTCTTTATACTCATAATGAATTTTATTAAAAATGGATTAACTGAAGCAAGGTCATGAACATTGTCAACTGGAAACATTAAAATGTTAATAGAGTAGGTCATGGAAATTTGTTTTTCAAAATGAAACACAAGTTCCAACAACAGTAATTTAATGAGAGACACAATTAACATACTTTGTGATAAAGATGCAATTAAAAATGATGAATTACACAAATTTAGGTTTTCGGGGGTTAGTAAGAAACTATTCAGTTTTTAGTGGCAAAAGCACACGATTAGGGACTCTAGGATAGTCCTTATACTTCTTCTGCAGTTTTCTTCACAAAAATCTTACACTAACATCTCCAGTTTTTCATCAAAAGAAAACTTTCTAGCCATTTTCGAAACGATTTAATTATTAGTATCGTCAAATTTGACAAATCCAATTTTCATAACCACACATTTTTCTAAAATTTAATAAGAGCAAAAATGATTGAATATGAATTTCCGTATGAAGTAAAATTATAAGTTCTGTAGAATTTTAAAGGTGAATAACTCCCTTATATGCATTGAATAGTTATTTTCTACTCTCTATCAGAGCTTCACCATCCCCACCACTGCTTCGAATTAATTTTATAGTAACTATGGCAACCGAGCAAGCCGACTAGTTTAGGGATCTGCTCATGTGTTCTCCTTACCTCAGACGGAGTCTACTCGTATGTTCAGGCAAATAATTAATAATATTATATTAATATATTAATAATATTATAAATAATAATATTTGACAGTTTCGCGATTTAATTTTTATCGCAGCGACACGTAATTCAATAATTTATAATCAACGTATTAGTCGCGTAAAAAAAGTTATATTTCCCGTCCGGGGACCGTTAACGCGTGCGTAAAATTTTTTTTATTATTCCTCTCCTCGTTCACTTTCTCTATCTCATCTCCGGCTATCGTCATCTAATTTTTTACGACAATCATTACGACACTTTTACGGTACCTAATGCGTACGTGTGTGTATCTCTCCTTAACGACTGTCCACAATTGAATTTTTTTTTGAGTTATGCCTTTTTAATCATCCGATCTGCCCACGAGGACGCACTGTATAACGTACGGAGAGGGGAATTTATGCGACTGCGATAAAACTTAACGATACCGTCATTAATATAAGGTAGTAAGTGACGTGCGTATAACGAAAAAGAAGAGAATCGTTTTAACGGCACCGTAAAAAGTGTAACGTTTTAATACTGGAACGGGACAACTCTCCCTTTCTCTCCGGTGTTTATTTGCCTTGCGCGGAATTAAAATAATCTGGGAGTTTATTGGTCTCGAACGGTTCGGCGAAATGGAAATGGTAAATTAAGAAAAAGTATACAAAATTGAGGTGAGTAATTATAACGTTAAAGAAATTATAACTTTTATGCGCCTGGAGTGAATGTCATTCGCCGGCTTAAAATTAAGTTTAGAACATAATAACAGTAACAAATGCGGTTCGGCAACGTGCCTCTTCTCTTAAAAGAGCCGAGTAAATGTTTGCTTAGAACTTAGAACTGTGAATATTCGTACTTGCGTTCGATTATCCACCTCCGAATTTCTAGTGTTCCGCGATTGTGTGAACCTCTGCTGATTACTATTTTTATGTTCCATGTCAAATATCGCAGTAATCCCACGATAATAAAAACAATATCATATTTTAGAAAAAATATAGCAAAATGTATGAAATATAAATTTCATCAAAATATATATTTAACGTTATGAGTTGGTTAGAAATCAATCATTGCTGTTGAAGAAATTTTCTCCTCTGCCCCTTAGGGTAGTGGAAATAGGGGTGAAATGTGAACGATCTAGTAACACTCTAATTTTCCCTTTAAAAATTCTTAAAAAAATCTTTTCATCATATACCACCCAAAACAAAAACCTTGCACGGCTACCAGGGGGTGTTAATAGGGTTAATAGGAACTTTAAGAAGAGAATTAGTGTCACATGTACCAATAAAAAATCTAGAGGGATCAATCTTACTTTCACCCCTATTAATACCCCCTGACGGCCGTGCAAAGATTTTTTCAGGTGGCAATATGATGAAATGATTTCCTTAAGAATTTTACGTTTTTATATTTTTTTACAATTTACTAGTGTTACAAATTTTAATAAAAAATCTAGATTGTTCACATTTCACCCCTATTTAAACCACCCTTGGAGTAATAAATGTGCTTAATCAACTGTTAATCTTTTTTAACAGATCATTTCATAATTCTAATAATAATTGGTATAGCCATTAGAATTACTTTCCAGCAAAATAAAAAAAGTTCAAAATTTGTGCTTCAATAAATCGAAGTTTATAGTCTAGTCGTTATAGGGGGTTCACCTAGGAAAATCGACATACCCAGTATATTAACACGTAAAAACTTCTATTTTGGCATCCTAAAACTTTCCCCAAAATTCACATATAATTGGATGGCCGCAAGTTTTAAAGTCGGGGGGTCAAAAGTCACAAAAATCGATTTTTTCTATATATTTTGCAAATATCTCGTTTTCTATGGGTTTCACGCTATTTGTATTTATTATCGATATTGTAGAGAATCAAATTCTCTACATATTTTGTATTGAACATTTCTTCATACCTCGAAGTGTTTTCGAGATAGAGGGCGGAGAGCACTGGTCAGAGAATCATGTGAGGTCAACTGGTAGTCCCGTTCAAAAACTCGTAATATTAAGGTTATAAATTATTGCTAAATATTTAATTAGCATTTATTATTAACTTTTACATTGATTAAATCTTTCTTTCTAATAATTCTAAAATTTATCAATTCAATAACAATTATAATCTCTTTCTGTAATTGAAAAATTATTAAGGCACATACTTTAATTACATTTTAATTATATGTATTCTCATTTACACTAATTGCATTTGAAGTAAAAAATAATTAAGTAAATCTTGTTTAACGTCCGTAAACTCTTAAATCCTTTCAAAACTTTAAAAATTTATAGTCAGAAGAAGAAGAAGAAGATGAGAATTGAAATTAGAACTTGTTCTTCTCGAAATTTTTATTCTTTTATATTAATTTTTACAATATTAAATTAATCAAATGACACTTTTACTAAAAACGTTAATTACAAATGTAATTCTTTTCTTTTTTATTTATTTAGAAAGTTATTAGTATAAATTAGATTACAATTAAAATGTAATTTAATTATTTTCCTCAACAATTTTTTACTTAGATGGCCAGGTAAGTGTTATTAAATAAATTGACACTTAACTAAAAATAGATAAGTAACCAAACAAAATGAATTTAATGAAAAAGTTAATAAAAAATGATATTTATATACTTAGCAATAATTTATAACCTTAATATTACGAGTTTTTGATCGGGACTACCAGTAGTACCAGTTGACTTCACATGATTCTCTGACCAGCGCTCTCCGCCCTCTATCTCGAAAACAGTTCAAGATATGAAGAAATGTTAAATACAAAAGTTGTAGAGAATTTGATTCTCTACAATATTGATAATAAATATAAGTAGCGTAAAACCCATAGAAAACGAGATATTGGCAAAATATGTAGAAAAAATCGATTTTTGTGAGTTTTGACCCCCGACTTTAAAACTTGCGGCCATCCAATTATATGTGAATTTTGAGGAAAGTCTTAGGATGCCAAAATAGAAGTTTTTACGTGTTAATATACTGGGTATGTTTCCGAGATATTCACCTAATTTGGCCTAAGATGACTGGACTATTAGCCGAAAATACTGTTCGATCCATTTTTAGTTTTGTTTTGGTTTGGCTGTTGCTCAACAGACCTTTGAATAATTTGAAAACAATTAATTCTAACGAACACTAAATAGTCATGTCTAAAAACTTAAACAAAAAACTGAAAAAAAAACAGAAATATGGCGAACAAAAAGTAAACGCACATCACATACTTGATAAGTTGTTTCCAACACTCTCACTTGACTAAAATGCTTAAAACTTTTATATCGTAATCTATAATTTGTAACATTTATGGCGATTTTTACACAAATCATAAAACATTTTTACGTTACGCGTAATATCTTCATACAACCTACTCGTAAATCAGCGAAGCCAACCCATACTGCCTACTTATATGTGGTTACATACTTTCACATTGAAGAAGAAAATAATTACGACATGATTTATCGACCCCGTAATTTATAGGTACTTAACTTTGAGTGGCGACTTGTTTAAGTCCTTAGGTGCGGACGCCAAATATATATCTAAAAAAAATTGTACAAACTGTTGTGGCTTAGAGTTACTTAACTCCTAAAGCCTCCTCTAAAAAGAAATCACGACCGTTTTAATCAGTAGCGGTTCTCTTAACGCGCCCGACGCTAATGACGAAACTGAAGGCGATTAATAAAACGTTTGACGTTTTTTAATTAAGGGATTTCTGTTACGATTAATAGCCCGTATATCTTATCTTCGACTCGCACTTAAAATTAATTATGAATTAATTTCTCGCGTGGAATTTCGACGCAACTAAGGGCTCAACGCGGAGGTATAACGTACGAGTTAACAGGACGAGAAACGAGAATTTTTATTTATGGGTGGTATGACGACAAATAAGTTCAAAATGAAATATGCTTGTCCAATAGAAAAAAATGAGAGTAATATTATTTTCTCCAAGTATTATTCGATTATAGTCTGTCAAAATAACCCATGGAGTAATAAAATCTCATTATAAATGCAAAACCGATACAAGGTGGTATCCTCTAAATTTTGGGAGTTTTATAATGCCTTACAGAATCGCTTTGTATTTTCAGCGACTCACCCGAAACACGTGCGAATATTGTACGTCTGGCTCTAGTAAAAAAACAGGAAATAATCACGCAATAGTCGGTAACTGGAAAAATTGTGTGCGTGTGTGTGTACCATTATCTCATTTATTAATTTTCGTTCATTTCTTTAAGAACGCCTCTGGTCCCCGGTGAAATAATCGTTTTATTACTCCATGGGTTATTTTGACAGACTATAGCACTCTCGTATACACGTAGTATACCCAATTCACAAATGTAGTGCACAATAAAGGAGCATTGTAAACGTCCTATTGTCCTTCGAAAGATATAACGAAACTACCCTACAGCTACAATTTATGGATTTTAAGAATGATGTTGTGGCTTATCGATCGTGGAAGATGCTTTAAAACAAAATTTGGAAAGTTGATTTTGCAACAATTTTGATGATCCGCTACAGACAGTCTGTTATTAGTTCCTATATTTCTCCCCTAAGAAACATGAATACCTTCTTGAGTGCATTAAACTGTGATTGAATTTTTTGGGTACGTAGGAATTGTTAATTTCGTGAATATTCTTGGCCGGAGACGTTAACGAGGGCAGAGACAAAAGGCGTCGCGTCGCCGTCTGTCAGTTTGACAGTTGACAGGCGCAGAGAAAGGGGGCGGCCAACCGTGAGGAGGTGATAATGTGCGTGCGGGTCATTTCTTTCTGCACCTTACGGGCCGATATCGAGAGGGAGGTCGGAGCTTATTTATTGGTCTTTGTGTGTCTGTGGGGAAGTGGGCTGGTCGCCGCCGATTCTGGAACTAAGTAACGAAGTTTGTGGCGGCTATCAAATTATTAGCGATCTTCAGTTGGAACATTAAAAGTACAGGAAAAATATATTTTCCTGAAAGTCAGAAGTTTACATTGAATTGAACAAAATCATGTTTCAAAGCTCTACGTTACTCTAGAAGTACGCATGGGTATTTTTGGAATCAAGACAGTTCCTACAGTTAAATAAGAACTACTGCAATCTTCATATTGATTTTATCCAAGATTCCAGAGATTGTTCAAAACGTGTCATAGACGGTTCAGATGCCTCGAAGGCTATAGAGTTTTCAGAATTATTCTATAGACATAGACAATCAGAGTTAATAAGCCACAAAATATGTATGAACACATAAATCTTCTCGACGTAGATCGATAGGCCTGTCCATCTCAACAAACCAAGGAATCCCACTCTCGCGTTGTGAGATGCCACTTTCTCATCATAGGAACGTCGAAATTGATCAAGATCATAAACAAATTTGATAATATTTATTAACTAGGTAAATTTCCAGTTCTGCCACTTCTCCTATTTTTCGCAATTTTTCTAGAATTATAGCAGAAAATCACTATTTAGAGGTGTTTCTACCGGAAATAATCAACGCACCTAAGGGATAGTGGAGTAAAAAAAGGGTGTGGGGTGGGGTAATGGGCCGCCCTGTATGTCCGGAGAACGGTGTGCGGTACGAGTCGAAGAGTGAATTGTGAATGATAAAGTGGATGCGACGTTGCCAAGCGTCGCTCCAAGTATGATTAGCCGGTAAACGGGCTCAGTAGGTGGGGGGGGGGGTGTATTTCGAAAATGAATGACGTAACGGAGGATGACGAACGAACGGAGAAGTGACCGAGAAAGGGAAATTACACAAGTAAGCCCAGAAGGAGAAATGCATTCAAGGGGGCAAGGAAAATCCTTGTATTTACGAAATCTAGTAGGCGGGTGGAAATAGTTCCCCAGGTAGCGTCCAGAACTGATCCAGGCGTAGAGTGTCTCTTGGCTATTGCGCGGAAGATGGTGACAAAGCACCATGGCGGCATAGGAAGCCTAACAACGCATTCATGTTTATGGCGATGTCGTTGAAATAATTGCGGACGTCGACCCAACTTACACTGCACGAGGGGATGTTCCGACGGACGCTTCGAGTTCGTATTCGCTGCTTTGACGCGACTTGGAAGGCGTTGGTTCCGACATTTCGAACGTAAAGTAAGCGCGCGTCCCGAAGCGAAGAGAACAAGTGGCTCACACACACACAAGTGGTGTGCTTAAGGGACGACGGTCAAAGCGCGCAGGGTGGCATTGTTTATGTTATCGGACCAAATAGGAACGCCCGCTAGGACATCGTCCATTGACACCCTAGATAAAAGTATTGTTTAAGATTGGTATTGCGAAAAACCGCTGTTTCGCGCGATATTAGCGGTACACATCAAGTGGCAAGAAGGATGGTTACCAGTAACAGTGAGGAATCAACATGTGAACAGGTGATCTGAGAAGGGTGCCGTTTGCGAAGAGGAGCGCAGGGTTGCCACGTGTACCCGCTGAATTTCCTGGACGTGCGAAGGCGAACAAAGAAGTGGTGAAGGCGTGGAACGAATTTTGCGACGTTATCAGCGGTATATCAGTGAAATTGAACTGCCTGATGCGAAAGATAGTAATGTTCTCCGTTTTGAGCTACGGTGATCGGTGTTATATTGCAGCCTTCTGCTACCAAAATGGTATCGCACCTAATATTGTGGAAAGAGCATCGCGGATGAATGTACATTGTGTGGAAGCTGAAGTGAGGAAGATAATAGAGTTGTTCAAATACTGGGACGCGCTTGGAGTCGTGGGCCGGGAGAGGCGAAGTAGATACAACGCGTACGATATCGTAATCGGTAGGATATGCGATTTGAATGAAACTATAGTAACAAGAGATATAGGGAGAAGGAGCCGAGGCCGTGTTTGAATAGAACGGCATCGTCGCAAACTGGATGGATGGGTATTTTGAGAAGTGTGGCGCAAGCGAACGAACGATATCCGTGTACTAACCGTGACGTGTCTGATGAAAAGATATGCGCGTAGTTATCGCCACATGTGTGACGAAACCCGACGCTTCACCGGCAACGATGTACGAACTTAAAGACACATGCAAGCGTTCGAAATGGCGGCAGGAGACGGAAACGTACGAAAAATTCTCGTATTAGGTGACTGACATCGACAAATTTTGTTACGGAAAATCATGCCGGAGGTACGCGGAATGTATTGAGGGGTAGGCGAGAAGCGGACTGTGAGAGTTTGGTAAAGTTCTGTAACTCACGCACGGAAGTGGCAGATCTGAACAATGACCATTAACTACGTAGGAGAGAGGGAGTGGACCCGTGTAAGAGGGCGGCGAAACAGAAGTGAGCATAAACAAAAAGCAAAACACAATAGAGGACAAAAAAATGGCAACACGGTGTAAAAGGAAAGGGCTTACACTAGTCCCCAGGGGGCCTGGAGGAGTAGCTGGTACGAGGCTCTCCTCACAGCGGACATCTTCCCTCACAGAAGGGCAGCCGGCGGGCAAGCAGGATAACGAGCTGCGACACAGGATTCTTGACGGTACTTTTTTGTCTCCTGATTGATTCGTATCCCCGTATTGATTCGGATCAATTGATGTTTATCATTTCCTGTGCGCTCTGTGTTATGTTTTTAATATATGTGCGTCGTCGGGACATTCTTTTGTGAGACCAGGCCATGTTGATTTAGGTAATCGCTGATATAGCTTGACCTAGTTTCGTTCCGTGAGATGGCCTCGCGACAATATCTGTTGAATTGACTATAGAAAGAGTATATGGGTTCAAAACTCTCATGGTGTCTTCCAGACACTCCTGCTTTTTGATTCTGCTGCATTACACTCTGTTATTTTATCTTTCCACGTTCCACTAGCGAACTACGCAAAAGTCGTCCAAATTCAACGTCCACTCCGCCTCGTACGTCCTCTTCATCTTATCTCTATTGTAAAGTCCACATTTACCGAATTCCTCGGAGCGTCTCCGTTCCCACCGACTGAGATTCCTCTCTCTAGACAATAGACAGTTAGTACCACTGTCCTTAAAAAAATGTTTTCCTCGGGTTTTACCTACTACCCGTGTAAATAGACAATACAAGAAGGAAGCCAAACCAAACAATCCATTACCCAGTTAACGCTTGATTATCGAAACTGTACGGCCACTTAATTCTCTTCTAAGCAAACATACTTTTGGGCAACGGGCTTTTTAACACCTCGTTAACGTCATTTCTCCTCTGGGTCCACGTGTGCTGCGTTGCGGCCATTTTATGCGGTATTGTCTTAGCTTGATGACACTTGACACGGTTACAAAACGTGGAAACTTTCATATTTCTAACGGTCGAGTTTTTCGGAGCTTTTCCCGAGCCCGCCCGACTGGATTCCTAACGCAGCTTTCGGCGGTGTTGTAATAACAAAACTAAATTCCAAATGTCACATTACGGACTCTTCCGTAATGTGACATCATTTTAATTTTTCGAACAAAGTGGTTTTCACATTTCTTACGAATCCAAGATGAGATCCTCTCTCAGTACCTCCGCTCGGCCACCAAGATAGACACGCTTAATTAAGATTTATATCTCGGACATTAAAAGTGATCACTACAGGCGCGTATTTGTTTATTTAATGCTGTGTGTATAATTATGTGCGTGAGAGTGTGTGTGCGTGTGATACGGGTCCGGAAAATGGAATGCAAATATCCGAAATAAACAAGCGTCGGGCATCTTAATAAACGTCCGAAGGAGGAAAAAACAATAAAATATTTCATTAATAAATGCAAATTAATTCCAACCGTCCCGGACAGTTTATTCTTCGGTTTATCCTCGACACCGAGAAAAATGTTGTTGTCATCCTCCCGTCCGTCCCTTTCACTGTCCAATTACTTACCGGTGTAATTGATGACCTTCTACCTCTTTTCCTCCAAGTTCTTTTAATTGGGAATCGAGTAAGCCCCATGGTAGTTGGGTGGTAATTTTCGAGAAATTTTTAATTGGAATTTAATCCACACAAAGGGACCGTCGCCTCGTCGCGGGATCGAGAGAACGAGGGAAAGAGAGTAAAAACGTCAAACTTTGAGATGAAAGACGTAGATATCGCCACGAAATCGGAAAATCAACATCTGTTGGATTATGTCACTATAAACAACGAATTCCAAAGATTATTCATTTTTTTTATCGGTTCTAACGACGATGTTAAAATTATTATAATGGAATTAATAATAAAATCGTCCATGTGTTGAATTGGGCATTCCTCGTGATTAAGGTTTCTAAAATGTTCCTAAAAGTATCAAAGCCGGTACTAACAAATATCATAAAACACCGACAAATGGAGCCTGAGTGACAGATGAATTTAGGATAATGTTAAATAGTAGAACTTCAGTGATGCACACACAGTTAGTAACATAAGAGACGAGATACCATTTGCATAGACAAAGTTTCCCATGTAGATACTTTGCTTCGTCTTACTGCAACAATTTCAAGGATTTTTATATTGTAAACTATCTAGATTCTAAACATTTTTAAGTATCAGTATCAATCCTACTGCAACAATTTGTAGGATTTTTACATTGTGAAGTGTCTGGATTTTAAACATTTTTAACCATCAAATTTACGTTTGTCAAATCGAGTATGCGAAGGGAAAAGGTTTGAAACTTGAGTCTCTTGCTAATGTAGTTTTGTTTTGGGATATCTCAAAAAATTTGGAAAAACGAAAGAAGTTTTATAATCTCCTGGTTTATGTAACTCAGATTAATTGTCAGGATATCTCCAAAATTAACGTCGTTTCAGGAAAACTCAACCTCGGATTTTATCTACCAGTCTAATTGGCAGATTTATGGAAATACTATGAGACAGCTGTGAGACAGCTGAATTTTGAAATTTAAGTCTGTTTCCATGAAGAATATGGATTAATGAAGTAATATGCTAATTTTTATCCGAAGTGCATAGACAAAGTTTCCATGAAAAAATCCTGAATTCTGAAAATTGTGAAAATTTCATGAAAAAATCCATTCTTTCCATGAAAAATATGAAATAATGAAATAATATGCTATTTTTTATTCGAAGCCACCAGCAAATTTGGAATTTTTAATGATCAAATTGGCATTTTAAAAAAAAATGAAAAGTAAAAAAATATTTGAAATTCCAATCTCTCTCAAATGTGTTTTCTTTGTTACAATATTTCAAAAGGTGTCTTTTACCTGAAATTTTACGTTTTGTCCAGTTGTCCAACTAAAATTTAGAATTGTTTTCAGTCTATCCTCAAAAATAATAAAATTTGATATTCCAACTTTCTGGCAAACATTTTGGAATTTTTTTAACTGCTAAACTGAGGTTAGTAGAAAAAAATATGAAAAGAGAAAAAGTTGTAAAATTTCAGTCTCTTTCCAATGCACTTTCCCTTTATTACAATATCTTAAAAAGTATCTCAAAAAGCAGTGAAGTTATCTACAATTTTGGCTTGCAGCTTAACTACATTATGAAATTTTCTGTCAAATTGGCGCATAGTGGTGGACACGAGACGAGACGAGACGAGAAACGACATGGTCTCGTCTCGTCTCGAAAAAATCCCAAATATTATGTCTCGTCTCGTCTCGTCTTGATCTGGTACAGGTCTCGTCTCGTCTCGTGTCTCGAAAAGTCTCGAAATAAATAGACGTATATAGATGGTACTTTTATAAATGTATACTTTTTTGATAACATTTACTGGTTTTCTTGAAGTACCTATACGGGTGTGGTAAAGTTGAATGTACAGTAGTATTTTATTGATGTTATGTTTCGATAAAGAATATTTCATTTTTAGAAAATATTGTATGAATGAAATTAGATTATAGATAGAGAACAAGTACGAAATCGAAAATAAATATTATTAATAAATAGACTTCTTAGGATACGACCTATAAAACAAAGTTATTAAATAAACTTATAAAATAAATTATATGTCTTTATAAGGAAAAATAAGAATTTAATATCATCTGTATATTATATATTATATGTGAAATTGGTATTATTTGATAAAATTATCAAATTTTAAAAGTAAAATTACCTACCATAATTATAGAAAAATTTTCTGGTAATGGTATACGTACCTTTCATTTTAAAAGCGAAAGAAAATTCTTAAATTGCAATTTCTTAAAACAAATCGAGACTTCGAGACTTTTCAAGACGAGACGAAATTATGTCTCGTCTCGTCTCGAACCAGTACTGGTCTCGTCTCGTGTCCACCACTATGGCGCACGAGAAAGAAACATGAAGAAATGAGAGTTTTAAAATTTTCCTCTTTTTGTAAAGAGGGTGTTTTGTAGGGATGTCTTTAGAAGTCACAAAGTAAATGACAAACTAAATTATGGAATTTTTCAAATGTGTCATCTTGACATCTCACAATATTGTCATCTCGCTTGGTATCTCAAAAATTACCTCTCAATTTAGCAGATTTATGGAAATATTATGACAAGGTAAAATACCGGTTAAAATTTGTAATTTTTTATCTGCCAAAATGACGACAGTAAAAGAGTATGAAAAGGGAAAAATATTTTGAAATTTCAGGCACTTTCCAATGCACCTCTCCTTCTTTATAATATCTCAAAAGGTGTCGAAATTACATGACATTTTGAATTTTGTTTTAAAATGTATTTAAATTTTTAAACAGTAAGAAGCTTTGATATTTCAATCTCTTTTCACCGTAGCTATCATTTGTTATAGTATCTCAAAAAGTAACGAAACTGCTCATATCTTGTGCCATAACCTGGTAACTCAAATTTGGAACGATTTTAATTGACAAACTTACGTTGAATGAATCAAATGAGCAAAGAGAAATTTTGAGAAAAAGATGAAGTTACCTACCTCTTTGAATTTTATATTAACTGAACACATATTAACGCCTGGGCGAAAATGTGAAAGAGGGAAAATGTTATATTCCCCTGGTTTATCTAATGGGGGTTTTCTATCAAAATACCCCAAAAATTAACCAAGCTGTCCACCATTTTGCATTCTAATCTGCCAAATTGACGTTTCATTAAAATATTGTGAGAAGAGAAATAAGTTTTGAAGTTTATATCTCTTTACAATCTCTTTTTGTGTCAGAATGTATCCAAAAATAATGATACTTCTGTTCATTAAAAATCCAAAGGTCCAATCTCAATCAATGTGAAGCGAAATAATCTTTCCTCAATAACTTTTACCTTTTTAACTAAAGTTCCTTTTGGGTGGGTTTAGATTTTAGGTTATCTCTTTCTCTTGTTCTCGAAAAAATGTGTGAAAGCCCAATTTCTTCGATGAACATTTTTCCTGATCTTGCTCGCCTTACTTTTTGGACTACCCATTGGTTTTTCTTATACACCTTCCTAACTAGCAAAAATAGATATTTCGGAGGAGTTTGGTATAAAAACAGTTAATATCTAACAGGCAATAACAGTTAAAAGTCTATAAAGATACCGCAGCCATGTCACATGTCAAGATTCTAACCAATCTTATAAATTATTGATAAGTTATTGCTATCTGTTTAAGCAAAAAATATTTATTTTACTTATTTATTAATAAAAACCGATTCATAAATAACCTCTAAGAAATGAAAATTGTCACCGATTCCACTCGATACCTCGTCGAGATATGACGTTTTAAAATTCATGTATTTCAAGTATTTAAATGCGGAACGGCTGCATTTAATCTTCGACGATCCCGTCGCCTTTTCGGAAATCTCCCAACGTGGAATCGCGGGTATTTTATTTCGAATTGATTAGTTTCGCAATTAAACTCGCACAGACGCCACATAGTCGACGAAGAAACGAGATTTGCATTATAAGAAGCTTACTAATGAGTCCAGGTTTCACTTGAACTTTTACGTATGTCGCGGATTAAAGCCAGTCAAGAAATAAACAACGAATTAATAAATGTTTACGCCGTTTGAATCCAGTAGAGATGTGTGCCTGGGTAAACGGCGGTATTTAATCATTTAGTTCGAAAACAAAAAGAAGACAAACTAGAAGCGTAATGGGCGAGTATTCTTAATTTTGCGTAGTTAATAAATAATATCGCATTGGTAATGTATGCATGAATAAATTATACGGCGATATTAATCTCCAGGAACAGCTTGCCTTCTATTACATATCAAACATTGGTTTAGCTTCTACATTAACATAATGTATGTACCCCGTCATCGCCATATCGTTACAATGTATTCCACAACGAAAATAATCATAATAAAACATTCCGATTACAGGAAACGACAAATCTCAAGAATATCACTTTTATTCCCGATGTCACCGTCAGATTAAATTAACATTTTAAAATATTTTAATTGAATCGAAAGTAAAGCCGTGGCCGTAACTTGCCTCGAACGGACCGGGATGGATGATTAAATTTATGTGGATCCCCGGGGTCCAGGAAATTGAAATATATATTTAAGCGTTATTCTGTCAATTAAAGAAAAAAAACAATTTTGAAAATATCAATATCTTCTTCTTGGGAAGATCTTGTCGGGAACGAACAGTCCACTTTGATTAATTTAAATTTGGGACCATTTAGGAAAACTCTACGTGAAAACCGAAAGATGAAACACTTTTACTTAAAGTTCGATACTTTTACATAATTCCTCTTAGTTATCCTCGCGTTGACTTACGTGGGAAGCGAAAATGTGACCGTTTTTCCCCGAAAATTTATACATCCGCGATTTGACAGGCGACTCTTTAAATCTCCGAAACCATCGGCCACTCGAGTGATTTCGTAAATTTTTGTTGTTAGGGGGAACGGCCCCCCGTGGACGACAATGGGCCCTAAAAAGGTCCGACAATAGATCAAGAGGAGACCGAAACTTAACCTCTCGGATTGTATTATAGGTACCTACATATTGCTTTTCGGTCTAAGTTTGGATGACTTTTGGTGTGGTACAAGGTACAATGTGTGATAACCAGTGCAATCAATGTTATTTTTTTAAATTTAGAAATTAAATTTAGAAAAAATTTCTAAAAATACAAAAATAGCATTTTACCACATTTTGCCACCACTTGGTAGCTGTAAGGTAATTGAGTGCCTCATAGTATAAAATTAATTGAGATACTTTTTTTAGAATCAACTGATTAAGTTGTAATGAATTCCAAAAAAATTTTTGCCACGTTCCTCGCAAAGACTTCCTATTACGATAGACTGTAACCAATAGACGACAAAGCCATGGGGTTGTAATTTATGGCAGTACTTTATTGGTTCCGTTGAAATCTTATTCTCTTATAGCGTTCGATTGGAAAAATATACTTATTTAATTTTAGAAAAAAAAGTCCTACGCTTTTTCTAGAAATTGCAACATCAATCAACTCTCCTCCTCATAATCAACTCTCCTCCTTCAACATAGTGCTTCTTATTGGATCAAACCAACCTAAAATCACAATTTTCTTTAATAAATCTCCTTAAATTTTATAATCGAAATCTATAAGTTTAATTATTTTGTTTGTCGTTTTTTCAGGGTCAATCTTAGGTTGAATAATTTTTTCAATCTTGAAGAAAAATGTATTTGGGAAAAGTCATTAATGTAAAGGAATATCTTTTATTTCACACAATTCCTTTTAGGTAAGTTATTATCAGTTTGGCTTATCAGGTTTTTGAAAAATGAGTCATTTTTCACAATAAAATGGTCATTTTCGTCACGTAAAAAGAAAAATATGTAAATTTTTTTTTAAAATTATAATGCAAGTGGAGACTTCAATGCCAAAATATGGTAAATTTAAAACTGAGAAATAGACCCTATCGACTTGAAAAAACTTCGAAAAACGACAGTTATGAAAAGAGATATATGGGCGGATGTAATTTCGGCCGGTAATCCCCTTAGGTACCTGCCCAAAGTAAAGGGCACTGCTAATCACAGATGTAAATTCGGCCGAGGGTAATGTTTATGGTAGGAATGTGGAATTTATTTTTATTAACATAACACATAGTATTAATATTGTTGGAAATGGTGAAATAATAAGGAAATAAAAAAAGTTAAGAGACGCAAGAGGGCAAGGATCAAACATGTACTCACTGAGCCCTGAGCCTAATAGGCATCATCAGAATTTGCAAGGGAAAACCTGTGTGGTTCCGAATTCGCCTCCTCCGGTAATGTATCAATGTATCACTTATAAAATTTAACAATATTTTATTTGTCCCGGCCGAAAATACATATAAGATAAGAAGGCTCCTTTAAACCCCCGGCCAAATTTACATTCTATGGTCAGGTAGCCGATGGGATTACCGGCCGAAATTACGCCCACCGAGATATATATAGAAATCATAAAACACTGACCAGCAAATCACCTTTAGATTCTCAAAAACCCTTTTTTGTTTCTCATTTTCAATTTGGCCTATCAGGTAATCCACAGAGCTGTTTCTGAAAAATATGTGATTTTCCACATCAGAAGGCTCAATTTTCTTATTTAAAAAGAAGAATATGTAATTTTTTTGAAACGCTTGGAGAAAATTTTATTGTGGGCGGAGACTTCAATGCCAAAGTATACTAAATTTAAAACTGAAAAATAGACCTTATTGCCTTGCAAGAAGAAATCTTTGAGAGAAAGGCATTCATGAAAAGGATAACATTAGGAAATCATAAAACACCGACCAGGGAATATTTTCCAGTTTTCAATATTTCTTTTGAGGGTAGTCTCTCAATTTGGCTTATCAGGTCATCCATAGGAGTGGTTTCTAAAAAATGAGTCATTTTCACATCAAAAGACTCAATTTTATCAATCAAAAGAAAGAATAAACTTTTTCAATACTCTTAGAGAAAAATTTATTGGGAGATTTCATTGCGAAAATATTGTAAATTTGAAACTAAAAAATGGGTCTTATCACCTTGAAGAATTTTTTTTAGAAAAGTCAATTACAAAATGAAAAACACCTGGAAATCAGAAAATACAAATATGTTCAACTTCCTAAAGTTCCTTTTGGGTTTTCCTATTATCAATTTGGCTTTTAAGGTGTATCGGGTTTATTAGAAAAATACACAGCAAATGTTTCTGAAAAATAGGTGATTTTTCACATCAAATGGCTCACTTTCATCACTTGTAAATTTTTTCGAATCTCTCAGAGAAAATTTTATTGCGAGCGGTGACTTCAATGCCAAAGTATACTAAATTTAAAACTGAAAAATAGACCTTCTCGACTTGCAAGGAGAAATCTTTGAGAGAAAGACATTTATGAAACGGATAACATTAGGAAATCATAAAACACTGACCAGGGAATATCTTTCAGTTTTCAAATTTTCTTTTGGGGGTAGTCATTATTAATTTGGCTTATCAGGTCATCCATCGGAGTAGTTTCTAAAAAATGAGTCATTCTCACATCAAAAGCCTCAATTTTAACAATCAAAAGAAAGAACACGTAAACTTTTTCAAAACTCTTAGAGAAAAATTTATTGCGAGATTTCATTGCGAAAATATTGTAAATTTGTAACTAAAAAATGGGCCTTATCACCTTGAGGGATTTTTTTTTTAGAAAAGTCAATTACAAAAAGAAAAACACCTGAAAATCAGGAAATACAAATATCTTCAACTTCATAAACTTCCTTTTGGGTTTTCTATTATCAATTTGGCTTTTAAGGTGTATCGGGCTTATTAGAAACATCCACCGCAAATGTTTCTGAAAAATAGGTGATTTTTCACATCAAATGGCTCAATTTCATCACTTGCAAATTTTTTCGAATCTCTTAGAGAAAATTTTATTGTGAGTGGTGACTTCAATGCCAAAGTATACTAAATTTAAAAGTTAAAAATAGACCTTATTGCCTTGCAAGAAGAAATCTTTGAGAGAAAGGCATTTATGAAAATAATAACATTAGGAAATCATAAAACACTGACCAGGGAATATCTTTCAGTTTTCAAATTTTCTTTTGGGGGTAGTCATTCTCAATTTGGCTTATCAGGTCATCCATCGGAGTGGTTTCTAAAAAATGAGTCATTTTGACAACCTCAATTTTATCAATCAAAAGAAAGATACGTAAACTTTTTCAAAACTCTTAGAGAAAAATTTATTGGGAGATTTCATTGCGAAATTATTGTAAATTTGAAACTAAAAAATGGGGCTTATCACCTTGAAGGATTTTTTTTTTTTAGAAAAGTCAATTACAAAATGAAAAACACCTGGAAATCAGAAAATACAAATATCTTCAACTTTCTAAAATTCCTTTTGGGTTTTCCTATTATCAATTTGGCTTTTAAGGTGTATCGGGCTTATTACAAACATCCACAGCAAATGTTTTTGAAAAATAGGTGATTTTTCACATCAAATGGCTCACTTTCATCACTTGTAAATTTTTTCGAATCTCTCAGAGAAAATTTTATTGCGAGCGGTGACTTCAATGCCAAAGTATACTAAATTTAAAACTGAAAAATAGACCTTATCGACTTGCAAGAAGAAATCTTTGAGAGAAAGACATTTATGAAACGGATAACATTAGGAAATCATAAAACACTGACCAGGGAATATCTCTCAGTTTTCAAAAATTCTTTTGGGGGTAATCATTTTAATTTGGCTTGTCAAGTCATCCAACGGAGTGGTTTCTGAAAAATCAGTCATTTTCACATTAAAAGACTTAATTTTTGTCAATCAAAAGAATGAATACGTAAACTTTTTTTAAAATCTTAGAAAAAAAATTATTGCGAGATTTCATTGCGAAAGTATTGTAAATTTGAAACTTAAAAATAAACCTTATCGCCTTGAAGGATTTTTTTGACAAAAGTCAAATACAAAAAAGAAACACCTGGAAATCAGAAAACACAAATACTTATCTTGGGCACGGGTCATCTCGTAAGAATTTATCCCGGTCCGCATTTGACCTTCGCCGAGATCGGTCAGCTCGTAAGGATATGGTTCTCAGATCGGTCAACTCGTAAGAGTTGACGTGAAAAATCCCAAAAGGAGGATTATCGTATTCCTTGCGAAAGGGCAACGAAAACCCTACGGAACCCGACCGTTATTAACAACAAGCAAGTCTTTCCCGCGTTGACTTTTAATTAAATCCATAACTATCTAGGTGCTCGTCACCGTTCAGTTGGAACGTAACAAACCACCCCCTTATATCATATTCTTAGTTTCAACAAATATTCGAACTACTTCGTTGCAATCATCATCCCCTCGATTATTTCTGAGAATCCCCTTACGAGTTGACTCATCCAAAACGACCCTTTAAAAATTTACCTGCCGGTTCGCTTACGAGATGACCGATCTTAGGGTGGGCCATTAAAATTCCTTACGAGCTGACCGTCGCCGCTTATCTTCAACTTCCTAAAATTCCTTTTGGGGTCTTCCTATTATCATTTTAGCTTTTCAGGTGCATCAGACTCATCAGAAAAATCACCGCAAACGTTTCTGAAAAATAAGTGGTTATTCACATCAAATGGCTCAATTTCATCACCTAAAAAGAAGAATATGAACTTTTTTTCGAATCTCTTAAAGAAATTTTTACTCTGAGCGGAGACTTCAATGCCAATGTATATTAAATTTAAAACTGAAAAATAGACCATATCGACTCGGAGAATCTTCGAAAAATTACATTTATGAAAAGAAAACTATTTAGAAATTATAAAGCACTGACCAGAAGAGGATCATCTTCAAGTTCTCAAAAATCCAAAGAAGAAATCTTTGCGAGAAAGACATTTATGAAAAGGATAACATCTGGAAATCATAAAACACTGACCAGGTAATATCTCTCAGTTTTCAAAATTTATTTTGGGGGTAATCATTCTCAATTTGGCTTATCAGGTCATCCATCGGAGTGGTTTCTAAAAGAGTGATTTTCACTTCAAAAGACTCAATTTTATCAATCATTTTTGAAAACTCTTAGAGAAAAATTTATTGCGAGTTTCCATTGCGAAAATATTGTAAATTTGAAACTAAAAAATGGACCTTATCACCTTGAAGGATTTTTTTTAGAAAAGTCAATTACAAAAAGAAAAACACCTGGAAATAAAAAAATACAAATATCTTCAACTTCCTAAAATTCTTTTTTGGTTTTCCTATTATCAATTTGGCTTTTCAGGTATATCAGGCTTATAAGAAAAATCCCCCGCAACTGTTTCTGAAAAATAAGTGATTTTTCAAATCAAATGGCTCAATTTCATCACTTGTAAATTTTTTCGAATCTCTTAGAGAACATTTTATTGTGGAGACTTCGATGCCAAAGTATGGTAAATTTTAAATTAAAACATATGTCTATCGACTTGCAAGAAGAAATCTTTAAGAGAAAGACATTAATTGAAAGGAAAACATCTGGAACCCATCGAGACATCTTTTACTTTTCAAAAGTACTTTTGGGGTAGTTATTCTCAATTTGGCTCATCAAGTCATTCATTGGAGTGATTTTCTGAAAAATGAGTCATGGCTGTTTTCAAAAAAGGCTCAATTTTAAACAAATTGATTGAAATTTTAGTCAATTTTACATTTAGTACAGTTAATTAGGAATATCAAAGCAATAGAGAAAGTTGGTTCAGGAAAATAGGTCGTCGACTGTCTCAATTTTGCTTTAGAATTAGAATGCTTCGCATTAGAAGGAAGTATTGTTTCAAAATTTGTGAAAAAAAAATTAAATTTACGGTCATCAGAAAATTGCTCAGAACAAATGATTTTCTAAATCAGAAGTCCAATTTAACATATACAACTTAATACAATGTATATGTGATAAAACAAAATCTTCACGTCAAAACCCGGATTCGACCAATAAAACGAATCCTTACCGATCACGCACGTCAAATCTTCTTCCCTCGCGCTCTCTGCGATCGCCTTATACGGTATATTTCTCGATTCATTAACGCGAGACGGTGTCGTTTTCCTCCTTCCCCCTTCTATTTTCTTTATTCCCATCCTGCATCCATAAAATATGTTTTTCTACTTGAATACACATGTTTTCTTTCGAAAAAACATACACAAAAGTCGTTAGTTTACGCACTTTTTCTTTTATAGATACAACATGCGTCTTTAACCGAGATTCACCGATACGCCGGTGATGTATTGTCCCGATACCGTCCCCACGCGCAGGGGAGGACTCGAATACGAGAAAACAAATTTCAAAAAATTTGTTTTAATTTTTATAGGAGGTTGATCGGAATCCAATAAAAAATGATATAAAATATCTATCTTTATACATAAAAATGTCGGGGTGTTTAAATCGGACTAATGCAAATACTCTCTCTACACTGAAAAAAGTGAGTTGTAACAAGGAGTCCAAGCCGCATAGTTCAATATAGCGAACAGCGCCAGGAGGGTAAGTGAATCACAGGTTGACTGAACTACATAGAATGGTTCAACCAAGTGAATGTATTTTTCAAGGAATTTTATATGGTATTAAATTGACTTAATATTTGGGTTCTGTGAGTGAAATTGAAATTCACTTTATTTCACTATAGTTAATTCGACTGATATTTGATTCAAAAATATAGTAACTTTCATCGGAATAACCACGTAATTACCGCAATAACAGAATACTTCATTTTAACACAAAATATGATTTAAAGTAATGTAAAAGGTACTTGTGCTATCAACATTAGCTTATAATAGACAATAATAGTCAGATTGGCTCAATTAGAATTTTTTTTACTGACATGTCTATGAAATTTACTCAATCAAGTTTGAATACATCGCAGTTGATGGAAATGAAATTTAACTGATTCAACTGTAAACTTGCCAACTTCATGACAAGATTGGTATTACAATATCCTTTTTTTTCAGTGTATAAGTTCTGCGGATATTCAGAACAGATTCAAAATTACACCACAAATTACCAACGTTCAACTTCTTCGCATTTCTCTTAACACGTCTTGCCAAACTACTTTCAAGATTTACTCCCGACTCCTCCAGCAGGTTCGGTTCTGCATCTGGAAAACGCCCGTAGGTGGGCGTCGGGACGCGCGTCGCCTGCTCAACCGGAAATGGGCGATAAAAGCCGCCGTACAATGCGAATATTCGATTAAGTTTTTCGCCCCGTCGAACGATATATCAACACCTATCCCCCCCCCCTTTCCGGGATGTAATATGTAATAACTCCCCGGGATAGAGATTCGGGATAAGAATTGGGAAAGGGGGGAGACAGATCCGATTTTCTGTGTCCGGCGATGATATTTGTTTTTATTGGGAGATTTTAAGACATATTTTAGGGCGTAAATGAGGTTTAAATTGAATCAGAAGGTAGTTTGTCTGGATTTTCTCTAGGATTTCTGGAGTTTGTACGAACTCTCGCAGGTTTTTCAAAGATTCAGAAATTCTCAATTCAATGTGCGTAAAAACAAGGAAAGTTCAAAACTGAGTTGGGACATTCTACAATTTTCTAGTAATTTTAGACAAAATGACGTAGTTCGCAGTCAAAAACTCTCCGCTTTAATAAGTCACAAGCTGAATTGTAAACTCTGCATGTTTTTGGTAATTTTAAGGAGGCGGAACTAAACTTAAGATTTGCTAAAAATAGAACTCCACAGGTTTGCCGAACATTCAAAAACACTGCAATAAGCTTAAAGGGCCTATGAGAAATATCTTGAGTTGATTTTGGAAACTCTAAAGGTTTCTAATAAATTTAAGCAGTTTATGGTATAAATCGAAAAGTTTGCAAAATATTTCAGATTTATAGAAAATTCAAACGCAAGTCAAAAGGTCACTGAAGTATCCTACATGTTGAATTTAAGAAATCTCCAGGTTTATGGAAAATTGAGGCAAGTTTAAATTTAGTAGTATCCTAAAAATACCCTTATCAAAGGTTCCAAAGAAGTCCCTGTAAGAATCACAAACCTCTGAATGTGTAAACTCTCCAGGTTTGTGGCAATTTCAAATAGGTTGAAATAAATTTAACCATATTTCAAAAATTTCTTGGAAGTTTGTAGGAATCTCCATAGATTTAACGTAGATATAAAAACTTTATTTGAGTTGTTATATGAAGTTGCAACCTCTACGGGTTTCTGGTAAGTTAAACAGGCTACTCAACTTACAAGTGCTCTTTACGATTTCCGTGACATTTTTAGAACTTTCATAGATTTGTCAACATTTTAAAAAGCGCGGAAGAACCTCAAAGTTTGAATTTGGAAATTCCACAAGTTTGAGGGAAATTTCGTGATATTGAAACAAACATAGAAGTTTCCTGAAAATTCTTCGAAATTTGTTCAAGATATGAAAACTGAGTAAAAAGCCGAAATGACTAAAAATTCTAAAACGTTGAATATGGAACTTCACAGGACGATTCTCGTAATTTCCAAACAAACTGAATTGAAGCTAAAACCATAATACTAATTTGTCCACCGGCATGACACACGGTAAATACAATTATTGTATCGTTTAATCAACAAGTGTGTTACGAGGCGGCTTGTTGACAATGTTCAGTAAAAAATTATTCAAAAACACTAACCTTGATAGTCACGCCTAACTTGCTGAACCGCAATTCGGGTTAGGGATTATATCCCTTTTTCAGGACTGATGTACCAGTAGGTCTTCGGACCGCAATTCGAGTGCGCCCAACTGCGTAAAATCTCAACCTGCCACGATGTCTGCTAGTGCCACCAATATGACAGGTACCTTAAAACCAAAATAGCAATATTAGGAACATTGAATCATGATAAGATGATTGATTATTGGTCATTTCTGTGTAATTAAAACATACTAACCATTAGAACCAATAACAAAATTTTAGTTTTTAAGATATTTTAATTTGAACTATTGAAAATTGATTGTTTTAAAATTCTGCCTCTCCTCATCTATTTATTAAAAAATGAGAAAAGTTGCAAAAAGAAGAGAAACTGAGAGATAAATGTAAGAATTTTAACTGAAGTTTTAGACAGTATAAATCTGAGAGATTTCATTGAAAATTTTCACTTTTTGTAGTTCGTAAAACTATATAATAACACATAAAGGAGTTGTCGAGTTAAAACAGATGAACTAAATTTTTCTCTTCTAGTAGGTACATTCCTGAGTAAATTCTAAACCGATAGAATTACCTATGATCACTGGCTACCGTCGGAACGGTTCATTTATGTTTCGATTACGAAACCAACCTTCAGGTTATCCCAAATATCACCGTAAATCTATGCTCACTCTACTTATACCTCCTTGGTAATTACGACTGCTGCGTTTAAATCATCGATCGTTACTTTAATCAAAACATTTCAACGGCTACTAATCTCCCTCTCTCTCCTTCTCTCTCGTTTCTTATTATTATTAAACGATCCGCCGATCGACCGACCGACACTAACAATTATCTTAATAGGCCCGTAAATTTCTCACAGCTGATAAGGTATGCGAAAAAAGTGCTCGGAGGTATCCAGTGACACGGATTTAATTGGTCGCCTCCGTGTATTTTGCGCCTCTGTTGTGATAAATCCGAAGTTTCGCTTTTTGCATAACGGCGAAGACGTGAAGAGAGGAGAAGCTGAACCGAAGGATGATTCGGGATTTAAATAATTTTCGTATTTCTTTTCAGACGTCGTGTCGATGCTAATTCCGTTAGCCTGCCTCGCCCTGCATTGACATTACCGAAGTTGTAATCGTGAACGAAAATTGAACGTGGATATGTTACAGTTTTTGAATGTATTTCGTTCTGGTGAAGACAATTTCTCCTGAAAACCGATCAGGTCATTCAGGTTGAATTTGCCCGAAACAGGTCCAGGCCAACTGGACGGTGAACCCTTGGGATAATGAAAGTCGACCGGCCATCTGAGCGGTGACGAAAATAGGTAAATTTCAACGCACTCTCTTGAGACAGGCCAACTAGCCAGTGTATCTACCTGTTATTAATTAATTGTGACGCTTTTAAGGATTACTGTTCCTATTTTAAGAGGAATATTTGGACTTTCATTAAAACTTAGTATCATTTGCGGTATTTGATCCTTGCCCCCTTGCGTTCAGATATTGCGTATTCAGATATCTACTATACCATGAAATGTAAATATTTAACCTAACCTAAAGATTGCACCTCTAAAATGCAGTAACTTCCACCGCTCAGTTGGACAATCTTCCCTGGCCAGTTGGCCGGTCGATACTAATTGACACCGTCCAGTTGGCTTGCCCAACTTAATTGCAAATTTTACCTAGGGGTCATAAACTGGCCAGGTGGCTCCCGCCTCCAGAAACGTGTGGAGTTTCCAAATTCACCCTTTGAGATTTCTCGGTGGGTTTTCAGGCTTCTGTTATAACCTTTGGCAAACCTGTGGGAGTTCCTGCATACAACCAGGAAATTTTTGGATGATGGCTAGCTGTCTCATCATACGTTGCGCGAAGGTGTTATCGCGTCGTGTTTTCATGAAACAGTAATTTTTCCAAATTGGTTGCATTTCTCAAAATCGATAACTTTTTTAGAAATTGTTCAAAATCTCACAAAGGTTTGATTTTATGGAAACTCCACTTAATTATCCATTGAAATTACATCAGTAAAAATACCATTTTTTTAAAGTTTTAATCTATGATTTCTTCAACAGCGGAATTTCCAGGTTAAAAAATTTCCAAAAAAAATTAATGACGTATAAAGAAGGTTTAAAGTTAAAAACGTTAAAAAAAATCCACTTATTTAATCTAGACTGGCAAATTTCAAAACTCAGAGCGCTATAGTTTTCATTTTATCGAAGCCCCTTTGATTTAGTTAATGAAATATGAAATATTGTTAAAAACTCAAGAGAAATCGAACTTAAACGTTAGAAAAGTTTCTGGTTTGAGAGAACTTTTACCAACTTCCACGCGTATTTAGATTGATTCCTTATAACAACAAATTCTAAACTAACTCTCAACACATCTTATCCACCGTTTTTATTTTATAACGGTCGCCATCTGTCTCGTTATCAACTGCTTCACTTTTTGCCTGATTAAAAAATGACGTACACACATTTCCTGATTTTGCATCGAGCGTGAAATCTGTCCTCAATCCGAACACAAATTAGAAATTGGAAAATATAAGGAACTAACGGAAAAATAGTTACGATAAGCTAGTTTCACAAAAACCTCCAAACAGGAATGAAAATGTCCCAACTGGTTAAATTAATTTTATACAGCTAAACAGCAACAACAACAAAAAGATCAACATGTTAATATTCTACCATCCCGCCTCGACGAGTAGGCCGCGAGAAAAAATCGACGAGGTAGCCATAGTAAATCATTTTTTATTGTCGCGGATTTTAATTGAATGAACTCTCATTCTGATCGGCACGTCTGGTCCTCGATCTTTATATACGAGATATAATATATCGGGAGAAAAAAATTAACCGACCGATAAAAACTCGAAATGGAAACCACAGCTCGTAAATTAAAATTTACATGTTTATTCATGGGCAGGGAGCGTTTTAGGGGCCTTGTTATTATGGTTTTTTGCCTGTACGAGCAATTCGATTTTACTGCAAATTATCACATATTATATGAGTGAATTAAAAAAGCGCTTCGATGTCAGGTTGATTACAAACCATACATAGTTGTCAATTTAATGCAGATTGAAGTAAAATCGAAAGTATGCTTAAAAATTCCTCGAGGGTCCAAAGGTGAATTTGGAAACTACTAAGTACACATGTCCAGTAAATTTAAGTAAACCTAACTGTTCTGGAGGTTGGTAGGACTATCCACAGTTTTTGGAACTCAGAATAATACAAATAAAGACCAATGAGGAATCTTTGGACACTGTGCCAATGTGGGCTAGTGTTGCCCACGAGACGAGACGAGACGAGACTTTGAAAAATCTCGTCTTGTCTCGCAAATAAAGTGGAAAGTCTCGTCTCGAGTCTCGTCTCGCAATAAAAGTCTCGTCTCGTCTCATGTCTCGCGCGAGAATCTCGCAAAAGTCTCGCAAGTCTCGCAAATTTTTTATGTTCCCTATCTAAATAAAATCAGTACAATTTTTTTATTTTAAAGAATAAAAAGATAGTATTCTAACAAGATAAATAGAAAAAAAGACGAAAATCGATCATAGATAGTACATGAAATACAAAAAATAATAAAATCACTTCTAATTTTGATTTCAACGAACAAAAAGAAAATACCGAGAAAAAAACATAATCAGTATATAAAAACAGTAGGTATAATAGATTATATCGCCCTAATACATATCTGTTATTTCCGAGGCAATTTTGGGTAGGTACTACAAGTACTTTTAATTTTTACAAGAGCTGGTTACTAGCCAACTGCTCAACCTCTTTTCTAGTAGGACTAGGATTTTTCTGTAGGGATTTTCTCCCTTGGCCAGTATGTGCCAGTTTTAGGGCGCTGCAACCTACACAACCTCCAAGACTCTTTACTAACCTTTAACCTAAAAAAAAAGAAAATTAAACAAATTTAGCAGACTATGTGGAACTATTAGCAGATGCCTAAGACATAAAACGAGAAAAGACACACAGCTGAAATTTTACAAAACTATTGCAGTACCCACCCTCACGTATGGCAGCGAAATTTGGACAACAACAAAAAAACAAGAGAGCCTGATTCAGACGCAAGAAATGAAGTTTCTGAAGAGAGTCAAAGGATGTACAAAAAGAGACAGATTTAGAAAGGTAGACATCAGACGGGAATTAAATATATATTGTGTCAATGATGTGATAAAGCAATATAGGGAAAACTGGAAGGAACATCTTCACAGGATGGATGAAAACAGGTTGCCAAGAAAAGCCTTCAAATTTCAAATACAGATGTAAAGGGAGAAGAACAGTAGGACGACCACGCAATAGATGGGTACCGTAACAGGCAAAGTGCCTATTGTAGTGAAGACGAAGACGAAGACGAATATCTGTTATTAATAATACGATTCTTTTCTCAAACTTCAGTGGTAATAATTATTGTATGTTGGGAAATAGGAAAATGAATAAAATATGATCTTATTTTAAAAAATGTTTGTCGTAACTTATTGCGATAACACAGGCTGCTCCGTATTATGCGGCTTTAAAAAAATGTTTCAATAACATTTGCTATATTTAGAATAATTAATTAATAGTATTTGCCATTTTTATCTGCGATATTTCGAGACTTTTGCGAGACTCTCGTGCGAGATTCGAGACGAGACTTTCAAAAGTCTCGTCTTGTCTCGCAAGGAAAATTTAAAGTATCGTCTCGAGTCTCGTCTCGAAAACGAGACGAGACGAGATTATCGCAAACGAGAATATCGTGGGCATCACTAATGTGGGCACAAATTTTAGGGATTCAAATTCCCCTAAAAATTTCCTCGAGTTTCGCAGAGACTTCCAGAGTTTCGCCACAGATTTTAAAAGTGCAACAAACCTAACTGGAACCACAAAAGTTAAATTGGTATAAACTCATATAGATTTAAAATTTAACCTTATTCCTGGTAAATTTAAACAAATCAACTTATCTAACGGCGAAGTTACTAGAGTACCTAATGAAATCCAAAAAATTTTCTGTAGGAACGTCCAAAGCAGGATTCGTAGAGATTTTAAAAGAACTCGGAAGCCTCAGTCAATCAAGCTTTATTTTCTAAAGCTTATTATCCAATATAAGATTTGATTAATTTAATTTAGTAAATTAAAACTTGCTGAAGTTGAGATACTATTTAATAAAAAACAAAGGGAGTTCCGATAAAAACGAAACTTTTAATAGTAGAATTTTAAGGTTAATGTTGCGTACTAATGTAGAATTTTCCTTTTTGTGATCAAAAGTTACCTTATTCAAAGCTGCTTTGGTTAGTAATTTGTAATTTGGTGAGTAGGAAAAGTTGATCAAGTCTTCATAAATTTTACAATCTTTACAATTAAATTTTACAAAAATTGAAGCGAGTATTAACTTGAAACCTACGTAGGTGTTAAATCTTTCTGAAGTTGTAACGTTCTAAAACTCCTCTGAAGTACTGTAACGAGAAATCAGGAGCGGCTCTTGATGAGCTCCTTAACGATCACATTATAAATTAAAAGTTGCTGAAATTGGAATGATATTTTAAAACAATCAAAGGGAGTTCCAATAAAAGCGAAACTTTATGATTTTGAAAAATTTTTAGTAGTAGAATTTTAAGGCTTATGTTGCGTACCTACAAATGTGTTACATATTTCCTTTTTGTGATCAAAAGTTACCTAAGCATTCAAAGATGCTTTGGTGAGTAATTAGGAAAAGTTGATAAACTCTTTACAAATTTTACAAACCTATTGAAGCGTGTTACTAGTAACTTGAAACCTACATCGGTGTTAAAACTTTCTGAAGTTGTAACGTTCCAAAACTTCTTTGAAGTACATACTGTAACGAGAAATCAAGAGCGGCTCCTGATCATCTGATGATCCGATTATAAATTATAAGTTGTTGAAATTGGAATGATATTTAAAAAAAATCAAAGGGAGTTCTAATAAAAGCGAAACTTTGACTTTGAAAATGTTTTAGTAGTAGAATTTTAAGGTTAATATTGCGTACTACATATAATGTACCTACTACATATTTGCTTTTTGTAATCAAAAGTTGTCTAAGCGTTTAAAGATGCTTTGGTGAGTAATTAGGAAAAGTTGATCAACTCTTCACAAATTTTACAATCCCTTTGAGCGTGTTACTACCAGTATTAATTTGAAACCTACGTCGGTGTTAAAACTTTCTGAAGTTGTAACGTTCCAAAACTTTTTTGAATCTGAAATCAGGAACGGCTCCTGATGATCACCTTAATGATCACATTATAAATTATTTAACGAGAACTCAGGAGCGGCTCCTGATGATCATCTAATGATCACATAAATAAAGAGATGCTGAAATTGAAATGATATATGATATTTAAAAAAGAATCAAAGGGAGTATCAATAAAAGCGAAACTTCATGATTTTGAAATTTTTTTAGTAGTAGGTAGAATTTTATGATAAATGTTGCATACTAATGTACTAGTATTTGCTTTTTGTAATCAAAAGTTGTCTAAGCATTCAAAGGTGCTTTGGTGAGTAATTAGGAAAAGTTGATCAACTCTTCACAAATTTTACAATCCCATTGAGCGTGTTACTACGAGCATTAACTTGAACCTATGTCGGTGTTAAAACTTTCTGAAGTTGTACCAAACGTTCCAAAACTTTTCTGAAGTACTGTAACGAGAAATCAGGAGCTGCTCTCTATGATCACCTTAATGATCACATTATAAATTAAAAGTTGCTGAAATTGGAATGATATTAAAAAAAAATCAAAGGGAGTTCCAATAAAGCGAAAATTTATAATTTTGAAAATTATTTCCTTTTTGTGATCAAAAGTTGCCCAAGTATTTAAAGATGCTTTGGTGAGTAATTAGGAAAAGTTGATCAACTCTTCACAAATTTTACAATCCCATTGAGCGTATTAAAACCTACGTTGGTGTTAAAACTTTCTGAAGTTGTAACGTTCCAAAAATTTTCTGAAGTACTGTAACGAGAAATCAGAAGCGACTCCTGATTATCACCTAATGATCACATTATAAATTGAAAGTTGCTGAAATTGGAATGATATTTAAAAAAGAAATCAAAGGGAATTTCAATAAAAGCGAAACTTTATGATTTTGAAAATTGCTTAGTAGTAGGATTTTAAGGTAAATGTTGCATACTAATGTACTCTTTCCTTTTTGTCATCAAAAGTTACTTAAGCATTCAAAGATGCTTTGGTGAGTAATTAGGAAAAGTTGATTAACTCTTCACAAATTTTACAAACATATTGAAGCGTGTTACTATTAACTTGAAACCTACGTCGGTGTTAAAACTTTCTAAAGTTGTAACGTTCCAAAAGTCGTCTGAAGTACCGTAACGAGAAAATCAGGAGCTGCCCCTGATGATCACCTCAAGGATCACATTGTAATTAAAAGTTGCTGAAATTGGAATGATATTTAAAAAAAATCAAAGGGAGTTCCAATAAAAGCGAAAATTTATGATTTTGAAATTTTTTTAGTAGTAGAATTTTAAGGTAAATGTTGCATAGTAATGTAATATTTCTTTCTTATAATCAAAAGTTGCCTAAGCATTCAAAGATGCTTTTGGTGAGTAATTAGGAAATGTTGCTCAACTCTTCACAAATGTTACAATCCCATTGAGCGTGTTACTACGAGCATTAACTTGAAACCTACGTCGGTGTTAAAACTTTCTGAAGTTGTACCTAACGTTCCAAAACTTTTCTGAAGTACTGTAGCGAGAAATCAGAAGCGACTCCTGATGATCACCTAATGATCACATTATGAAATAAAACTTGCTGAAATTGGAAGTATATTTAAAAAAATCAAAGGGAGTTCCAATAAAAAAGAAATTGTATGATTTTGAAAATTTTTTAGTAGTAGAATTTTAAGGTAAATGTTGCATACTAGTGTACTATTTCCTTTTTGTAATTAAAAGTTACCTAAGCATTCAAAGATGCTTTGGTGAGTAATTAGGAAAAGTTGATCAACACTTCACAAATGTTACAATCCTACTGAAGCGTGTTAACTTGAAACTTACTGATGTCGTAACGTTCCAAAACTTTTCTAAAGTACCATAATGAGCAATCAGGAGCGGCTCCTGCTAAATTCGAACGCCACACATCTTTTTTGGGCGCATAAGACGCCCGCTTTATCTCCGGATAAAGCCTTTAAGAGAGGCGAAAAACAGAATCTTCGATCCGCCACTAATTAATTCCTCCACGCTCGGCTGTCCGTTGAAAATCGCGATCCTCGTTATACGACGTGCTTCTGGCCGATTTGGCGCGATCAGTGTCAATTAGTACCGAAAAAGTACAAAGAGGGCGAGAGGGAGTGAGAAAAATTTAGGAATCGCTTTTGTGTGTCCAGCGGTGGTTTCTTTTTTTCGATTGCCCCAATCGCTGGTTTTCTTAGGATCATTAGCGTCGCTCTATTAGATCTCTCGGACGGATTTTCGTCGTCCGAATATATTCGGCAATTAGAGGAGATTAAAAGGAACTCGAGACTTGTTTGATTATTTTTTTGTGGGTTTGAACTCTCCGCTAACGGTCACTAACGAGCACGATCCGGGGGGATTATTATAGGCTCGGCGGGGCAGGAAATTTGGGCAATTGTCCCGTACCGGCCAATAGGGAAGATCGCACATATTCGACCAATCGGATAATTCTCTGGATTACCACAAGTGTTTAAACTCAAGCTTCCTAAAAAGAAATCATAGGGTTAATTATCACTCATTACAAAAATCTTGTGTTAACTACTTAACATTAACTGCTCGTTAATGTTCTGTACACTTGCTGGGAGCGTCTTTTGTTTTACGTCTTTTCCGAATGTTTGTTCAGAAATTGTCGATTCAAATTTTTATGCGGACTTACTGGTTTCGATCATTGTCTCTGCGGATTCCCACCTTGCTAATAAGATTATCATTCAAGAAGAACGACCGGCGAGACGCATTCTAATTACACGAAGGTGCATACCAATAGGTTTCGTTATGATGGTTCATACCGTCAGGGTCGTCCAAGACAACCCATGATTTCTCAAATATTGCAGTGCTTTGTAAGAATATCGAACTGTGTAAAATGAAAACACTTCTTAAGACTTTTGGTGCTAGCTCCGCTTCCAAAAGTTGTAATTCCCGCCATTTCCATCATTGTAATTAACAGTTAAACGGTCAAATTAATCATTTCACCCCTTACCGACTATTTTGAAGAATGTACAGCCTAGCACTTCTTTCAACAAAAGGAGGTTGTCCAAGAACTCAAAGTTGGCCATGATAAGTCAAAGGAAGGAAAACTTCTTTCATGCTTTTATTAGTAGCCTAACTTACAATATATACAATTTTATTCCCACCCTTTGAGTTAAAAAAAGTAAATTGTGAGGTTAGTGAATTCATCCCTTACAAAATATCTTCGTAAACAATTTTGAAATCCTCAGCTACTTAAAGGCTATCTGAAAGAATGTGAAACTCACCCCTCTTACGAATTGTAGTGTTAGGCTAATTTTCAAGATTTGTAACTGCCGCAATTTTCTTCCTTGCGATTGAAAGTTAAAATATTGGACTAACTACTTCATCACTTACAAAATATCTTGGACAAAAATGTAAAATTCCCACCATTTAAGAGCTCATAATGTGACGTCTACCTTGCCTTTTTAGTGCTAATGTAACTTCTTATATTTGTAACTACCCTTGAGAGTTAAAAGGGACACCACTAGACTGGTCACTTGATCCTTTAAGAAACACCATTATGCAGAATTTTAAATTTTCCGACTACTTGTGAGCTATCGCAGAAAATATGTTTATCACACTTCCGATTTTTAGAATTAAGCCTTATTTTCAAAATGTTTAACTACCGTAATTTTCATTTTTGCGAGTCAAACTAGCACTGGTCGAATTGTAACAAATGTAACAACTATACTGTGAGATTAGTCATTTCATCCCTTATAAAATATCTTCTTGCAAATTTCTAGCAATTTATGAGCTACCTGAGAAAATGTGACCTAGCACCTCTTTCAAAATTTTGGTGCTAATGTAATTTCCAATGCTTGTAATTACCTACAGCAATTTTCACCTTTGAGAGTTGAAACAGACGCCATTAGGGTGGTTACTATATCCTTTACGAAATATCTCTTTACAAACTTGTAAGGTTCCTGGATACTTATGAGCTTATTACAGAGAATGTGAAGCTTAGCACAGTTACGAGTTTCAGAATTACTCTTTTACCTCTAAAGTGGTTAGCTACTGTAATATCCATTTTTACAAGACAAAACTAGCACTGTTAGACTTGTCATTTCTTCTACAAAACATATTTTGAGTTATAAGCTATTTAAGAGCTATCTGAAAGAATATGAAACTTAACACCTCTTACGAATTATAGTGCCAGCATAACTTCCAATACTTGTAACTACCGCAATTTCTACCCTAGAGTTAAAACAGACCCTGTTAGAGGGGTTACTTATTCTCCTTTACGAAATATCTCTATAGAAAATTTTAAGATTCGCAGATAATTATGAGCCTTTACAGAGAACATGAAGCTAAACACACTTACGAGTTTCAGAATTAGCCTTACTTTTAAAGTATTTAGCTACCGTAATGTCCGTTTTTACAAGATCAAGCACTAGCACTGGTGGTTATCATTTCTTCTACAAAATTTCTTTGAGTTATAAGCTATCTGAAAGAATGATACTTAACACACCCCTGTAATTAAAAGTTAAACGGTCAGATTAGTCATTTCATCCCTTACAAAATATCTTGGACAAAAATTCACAAGTACTTAAGGGCTACTTGTGAAAATGTGAATTCTAGTAGATCATTTCAATCATTTCAACCCCTAGTGTAGAGGGATTACTAGTACCTACCGTAGTTTGCACCCCTGGGGGTAAAATTGAAATTGTTAGATTTCATCCCTTATAAAACATATAAATTTTTTTTCAACTGTTGCTCTTAAATTATCACGAGAAGCACCATATTAAATCCGAAGTTTTGGTTATGTCACTGGATGGTCTTTCTACAATTCGCCTCTCTTTTTTGAAAACATTTTGGGGTCCTTTGGTCAGCTTTGCAAGCATTTCCGCCCCAATATCGAACACGTTACTTCGGGCTCTCCTCGCGATTCAGACTTTATCTCTCGCGTTTAAAGTGATCGTATTTTAAAATTTTTATCGCCTCGTCGTACGTCTCTGGCACGAGTGGACCGTAATCGCCTGTTTGCCGTCCATAATTCACGTCAATAAATACATCGCAAACATCGGCCGCTGCTGAAGAGGCGATTGTCTCGAGTGGCCTTAGCCATATTTTTACGGCCGTTCAGCGGGACTTCCGATAGTTTTAATGGATACCCCTGGACTTTAGCACTCCGTTCCCGGCGGACTGCCGATGATGCGCCGATAATTGATTGGAATATTTTCGGAAATAAATAGAGCGAGGAAGAGGAGGTTAATTGGTAAACCGATGAAGAACTAGTCGGTGTATACATCCGTCTCGGAGGGTGTTCAACTCGAATTAGTTGGAATTTCTATTCGAAAGTTCATCACATTTTCTGATTACCTTGTAGTCTCCAAACAAACTATTAAACCAATTTGACAATAAAACCTGGTTTTCTGAATTTAAGAAAAGGATGCTGTAACGTTGCTTTACGTATTTCGACGCTCAGAAGCATGTTTGCAATTTGAGATTCTTTTTGCCAAATTTACAACAGTATTTTTACTTTCTGGCTGTATGTTGGTAGCATTTCGTAGCTAATATACATTTGAATGGATTTCTATTTTTTTCTTTAGACTTGAGAGCAATTTTATGTTCTCATTTTGAGCGTGGTTATTTCTGCAGAATTTCTTTTAGGCATTCCTAGATTTAACTATTTTGAAAGCATAGCTTTCTTATCGCGGGCTTCGCTCGAAGCGCTGAATCGGTGAGATGTATGAACATCGAAAATCCTAACAATCCAGACGGCCAATTACGCGCCGTGCTAGCTGTTTGGTGGCAACTCGTGTTACAATTGCTTGTATTGTCGATTGCCTGCTCCAGGTGGCGATTGCGGGCTCGATCGGTGAGAGGTATTAACATCGAAATAACGAATGAGCCGGTTATATCATTAGTAACTAATCATATATATCACATATATAAAGCTATGAGTCCCCACTCGGTCATTCCCAGAGTGCCTCATTTCGTTTCTAGGCTTCTAGCATTTTTCAGTTGTGAAAGTCGAGCTTACGTTTGGCTTTTGCAAGATTTCTTAATTTTGTAAAATAATATAAAAGTAGGTAATCGCTAGCTAATGACATGTAAATTTCAACTTTCTACTGCTTGCATATTTCAGCTCATTTTAAGCTATTTTTATAAAATGTTTCCAGATTTGAGTTTTCTTACCTTTACTGTTTTCCAGTTTTTAAATTTGAAATTATTTTCGATCTACAATGATACCTACGCCAAACTGGATCATACCAAAACATTTCAAAATCGAAACAGACAAAGTGATTTTGGAAGGAAATAGCTACCTAAACTTCAGAAGCAGATAAGAAACCTATTCTAAACCTGAAGCATTGTCAGTTGTCACGCAGGTCATAAGAATGAAACCCAAACCCGTCTATAGTCTCCATCTCCACTGAACCAGAAGTCACTTCAAAACATTTTTCCCGAAACTTGGGATCTAGATTTCAAAAAAAAATCAGGAGATATACCTTGGTAAACTTACTTGAGCTTACAATAAACTTTGCCTCGTCGTTCGTTGAGTTAACTTGTAGGTATTTGAAGAAGACAACAACAGCAGATAATTAAGTACAAGTCATAAAAACAAACCCAGGCTAGCCTCTTTCTTCATATCCAACACACATAATTGCAAGTTGAAAATTCTGCTGAAAAATCGCTCCTAAAATAAATTTCTAAGTGTAGCAATTCCCGAATATTATTGCACTAGTTCATTAAGGAATTTGCGTAGGGGTCTTTATAGGGTTTTTAAATATTTAATATCAGGAATAACGTTTCGGAAATTCTGAGCCATTTCGAATTTTTTTAAAGTTAAGGGAGCAACTCACCAAGCTTTGACAAGTCCTAACCCAACTTAATAGGTATAAAATATCGCTTGATTCTGGATCCGGTGACACCATAGCAACTTGTCTCAATTAAAGATAGTCCTTTCGCTTTCCAGGTTCCGGGCCTGCCTGAAGAAGGCGCGCACCAGCGACGCGAACCTCGTCGGCAAGCTCTTCTTCAACGTCGTGCAGACGCAGTGCTTCGTCCTCAAGCCGAAGAGGAAGTGCGTCAGGACGTCCTGGTGGGGCAAATGCGAGAGATTCAAGATGGTCAAGCAGGCCGTACTCAAAGACAACATGCCTTACTGAGTCCGGGACCGTTTCCCTTCCACGTTACCAGCGTCGTGCTCAGGAATACGTTTTATCCCTTTCAAGTTGTTGAACGGGCGTCGTGCAAGCGAGATATGTGATTTATTTTCATTGTTATTTTATTTATACGTATTTATAGAAGAATTTTATTTTTGTAAATAAAATGTATAAAACACACTCACACACATCGCCTCGGTATCGAAAGATGATATCCTCAGATCGGACACGTCCTCTCTTGTTTCGTCCGCATCGATGCTTTAAATGCTAATTTTAAATGTGCCAATTTCCGCTACTTACTTGAAGACAACATTCGAAGCGACTGATTAAGTGTTACTTAAACTGGATCGAATCTTTTGTTGTTTTTTTTTTAATTGTAATTTTATGGAAAATCGAAATGTGATTTTAGGTTGTAATTACCGCAAAAATATCTTCTCTAGACGTAGGATTGGAACTAATAATAAAATGTATGTACGTGTACTTAAACGTTCTCTTTTCAACGCCAAGCAGTCGAAATAAAATTTATTACGAAAGGATACTGTTTTATTCAAGTTTTCCACCATGTCTTCACTGGACTCCATCTGGATTATCGGAACACCTTTACCCATGCCACATTATACAATTCTCCCAAATTATGAACTGAGACTCTAAAGTTTGTACTGATATGAATAGGATTTTCGATAAAATCAGAACCTTGTCGAATTTCGAACAGTTGTATGTACTTTGAAAAGTATATGGGAATTCTGCATCGAACTTTCTCAAGTTTTTAAATTTGATAAATAATCAAATTTAGGTTCAATACAATTATGATCATATAAAAATAAATCGCAAATTGATGAACTTCGTTAACAGTACCAGTTTAAGACTTGCTACCTATTAATTTAAAAACCATACTTGAAGGATGAAGTTTTTGTTAAAATATTAATGTTATGGAAAACAGAAACGTAATTTTAGGTTGTAATACCCACAAGGGTGTTACCTCGTTAAGGTTGTTTCTACGTGTATGTTTTGAAGTTGTACAAGTTCCTTCACTATTAATTGAGCCGAGAGGTTTTCTATTAGTGACACGATGCATTGGATTTATCTGAACACAATAACGATGGTAACAAAATTTTCTAAAGAGCATAATTTAAAAATTAATCCAATTAGTTTGCTGTTGACAGAATGTTTTGTACAGAAACTCTTGAGAATTTATTTCAAAGGCTGATTCGGCCATAAAGTGATGAAAGTTAAGACCAGATTTTTCTTGTATATCTTTAAAAACTTCTATAGTACAAATTGTCAATGCAGACTCAAAACAAAGTAGGTACATTATTATTTGTAATACATATCTCCACAATTATAGGTGTTACAATTCATATAAAATTGAAGTTCAAAATAAGTACATACTCAACAAGACTTGAGAATGCTTTACTCCAACAAGCACATTTTGAACTTTGAGCTCCATACACAAATTATCGAAGGCTTGTGTAGTTTCGATAGTAAATTATTACAATATAATCTCCTATCCTTACCTAGGCAAAGTGACGCTAAAGAGATATGTAGAAAATATAGAACAGAGTGCATTTCCATTTAAACTAGGGAAATAGGACCAACAGACATCTAAACTGATTTAAAATGTCAAATTTGCTCAGTTCAATAATGTATTTTCTCTTTGTGGTGCAAGCATGCTCTATCTACGTTTTTCTCTCCCTCTAGCTGCTTCGGCTTCGATAAGGCATAGAGACATAACCTAACTTTTTGGCGTTTTTCTATTTTATTTCACCGAACTTCTTCATTTGGACTACCCGCACTTTACATGTGACGTCATATTATTTTTTCGTCGTTTACCTATTTTGTTTCACGAAATCTTATTTGGACTGCCCGCACTTTATGAGAGACATAACTTAAACTTTTTGCACACTACCTTATTTCATCTCACCGAACTTCACTTGAATGTAGCCCAAACACCTTGTTCCCTACTTATTCTGCCTCACCGCCGTCTCCAGCATCTGCGACATCACCGGATACACCGGATCGAAGCTCGTCGAGTTCCTCACCCGCACCAACGTCTCGTACTTCTGCAACGCGCCCGCTATCAGATCGAGCCTCTCCATCTCGTCGACGTGCTCGTCGAGCCACGCCGACAGCTTCGGCAGCGACCAGCCGGTGTTCTGGTGCGGGCTGGCGAGCTCGGGGCCGGCGAACGCGAACAACATCAGCAGCACCGTACTGTGTGGCACCGAGCTACCAGAACCGTGCCCCTCGGCGATCTCGGTCGGCGACAGGGCGATCAGCGACGCCATCGACTTGAAGACGCGGTAGGGGCGGCCGAGGTCGGACAGCTGCGGGCAGATCAGCTTCAGCGTCGCCTCGAGGTGCTGGTAATCGGACTGGAGGCGCAGCCTGCCGCCCTGGCCGATCGGACGGAGGAGCGATGTGTGCCGGACGAACAGCTCGATCGTCCTCAGCGCCATCTGCTTGCATCTACGACACAAAGGAATGCGATGATATGTGGCAAATGTCTGACGCAGTTACACAAAAAAAAATTATGACAATTTTCTATGGAAGTCTATTGCAAGTTTTATATGCGATCCCTGGACGACTCTTACTTTTCCATCAACATCTCCTTGTTCTCAAAATGCTGGAAATAAGTCTGATAGACCCTCGTTATAAACTGACTCAACTCCTTCATATATGGTGTACACAATTGGTAATTTTTACCAACCGGAACCGGTAACTTTGACCAATCGGATTCCAAGTGAATGGTAATAATGATAGTCTCTATCATTGAGTTAGTTGATGCTGCAACAAAACGAAACATGTTAAAACAAGGGAAACCTTCACGTCCTTTACAATGAATATCCAACTTTGTACGATTTTCTCACCTACGAGTGGTTCTAAAATGGCCGAAGTTAAATTATTCAACACCAGTAGGTTATCGTTAATAATCTTAACACACGCGTCAGGTAAACTCTCCTTCATGTTCGTTAGCATCCGTTGCACTTGCGTTTGGAAGTAATACATCGAGTTCGCAAGATTGACGTTTTTCTGCTGGGAGGTGTTTACAGTTCCAGCTAAAAGTGTTTGTTATTAAAACCGTTTAAATGATGTTACTTATAATGTACCTATGACTTGTGCTGCCTCGGGGCCAGCTTCCAGTTGCTGTTCAGCTTTCACGGCAAACATCTGGATGCTTTTCGAAACATTCTTCGATACTTGCTCGCTTAAGTTTTCTTCGACTAGGGCCACACTCAACTCACTAAAAAGAAAAACGTTATATTGGAGATTTGAAGAATAGAATTGTTATTACGTTTTGAAATGACTAACAAAAACTATTCTAATGCTCTTAATGGCAATGGACTTTCCTAGATAAACTTCACTTCATTAATTATTTTAGTGTTCCCTTCAAAAATAGAAAATTCTGAATAATTTTATTAGTACCTACTTGTAGTTTGGAAAAATTTTATTTACACAATTAATTTCCAAGTCCATTCACTGTTATCCTGTTTGAACAACAGAATAAATTGAATAATTATTACCACAAATGAATAGAACAAACAACCGACAACTGCATAATTACATACAGTTCCTAATATTTGCCTACATAACACAAACATATTAACTTAGCTACCTGGAAATAACTCGAATTAATGAATCGATCTGGTCGTGATTCGGCGCGGGGATCTCTCCACCGAACATAATCTGAGTCTGATCCAACAATCTAGTTAGGGAGGTGGATAAGTATGAATTCTCCAACATCTTGAATACGTTGTTACTGAAAATCATTTATAAAGGGATTTGCAATCAATGTATTTAATCTACCCTTACTCAAAAGTGAAGTATTCGTACTTTAATTTATTAGAAAGGTCGCAGTAACACTTCAACAGTTTAGGGTAGTCTTCCTCCAACATTTGCTGAACAGCCGAGGAGGATTTACCTATTTCTTGTCTAAGCACTTCACCAAATTTTTCCCAGAACAGCAAGGCGAAGTTTGAGTCGAAGTTTTGTAAGTTAAGGCCGTTTATTGTCACTTGAAGGAACTTAATCTAAAAGAGTGTTATTATTATCCAAACTGAGAAATAGGTAATTGACTTAAAAAAATTTCAACTTTAAAAATGATGGAAAGTGTTCTTGCGAAGAGCAAGTCCTTTTTAAATTTCCAAATATTAAACAACCTTATGCTTTACCTGTTTGCAAATGTGATAGAGGTCCTCTGAAAACACTCGTTCGAGTTCGACCCAAATCTTATTGCGAAATCCTTGAGAAGACACCATGCTGATATGACCAGGCCCCCCTTTAGCCTTACTAGTGGACTGGCTATATTCCAAAGCAGTTTTAATGTAACTCCGACAATCTGACAAGTTATCTTCCAACAAATTTTCCATCGTCTGTTGGATGGTCCCTAAATTAATAAATATCTACAAAACAAACTAGTCCAATGAGAAAATACAATGCAATTAGGATATTAACTACTTGTAGTGCTGTGGTGGTCTGAGTAGTATTCTCATTCATTGTTCCTTGATTCAGTGAACTGGTGGCTAACTGAACGACCTTCTGTTGGTGGGTCCTGATGTTTCTGAGCTCACTGGTCGCTGCGTCCACGTCTTTTAATTCTGGATCAGAAGCCAGTTGTTCTACAACCCAACCCAGTTCCATACTGTTTCTCAACAAAAGTAGTTATGTCTACCTAATTCTTGTAGAATTGTCGCCTTCTGCACTGGATCATTGATCAGGGCGAGCCTCTTGCTGAGCTGCTGCAACCTGCTGACCTGCCTCAGGATGTGGCTGGCTAAATGGAGACGGCTCAGCACTTTGGTGTGTTTCTCTAGCTCGTTATATGGAACTATGATCTGATATATAATTGGATTACTTTAAAGTAACTTCGAAGACTATAACGAAACGTACCTGTGATTTCAGTCGTTCAGCGTTGGCCATCAGGTTATGTACGTGGATGTTCATCGTGTTCAGAACGGTTTCAAGTTTCATGGCGTGACTGGCCTGTTGGAGCAAATCATTGTGCTTCGCCAGAACCTGTTTCTGTAACTCGTCCCCCAACAGTTCGATACCTTCGGCTAACTTCTTGACCTGATCTGTTATAGTCAGGGAGTTGTCCAAGACTGTCTTGGAATTTGAATTTAGGTATATCCTGAAAAAATCTGAAGTACGAAGGATGTTAATAAGAAATGGTCGTATGGAATCAACTCACCGTCGTTTTCGATTTGTTTCATTACATCGTTATCAACCCCGTCCATAATTACAAAGGTTCACAACAATTTAAACAATTTGAATGCTACGTTTCTTCTTCTTCTTCTTCTTCCTTTTGGATGGCCTTAATCTCCTCCGATTGTTGGCCAGGACTATCTTATTGGGATATTTCCAGGTCACCACAACGTGTGTCTGAGCTATTGCTCATACCTGTATATTTTATTTTTGAGTGCAACATGTTATAAGACAATACAACAAAGGTTTTTTAACTTTTCTCGATCTGGGGCAGAGCAGATCATTTCACAAATCCCGGGGCTGCCTCGGAAGGAATCCCTGGGTCTGGGTTTAGGATTATGTCAAATTTTTATTTGGTTTTTCTGTAAAAAATGGTTAATTTTAGTCACTGTTACTTTATTGATGTCGTATAGTATGGTTTGTATATTAATCGGTCCGGTTTTTGTTTCTTTTTGTAATTCTCTGTATAAGTCAAAGTCGTTTAGTTTGTTTATCGGGCATTGAAATAATATATGGTTTATACTCTCTATTTGATTGCATTCACAAAATGGTGTGTCTTTTATTCCGAGTTTGTATAAGTGTTCATTAGTGATACAATGTCCTGTTCTCATTCTTATTATGTTCGTGATGTGTCTTCTATTTATGTATTCAATTTTTTTATACCAGGGTGTGCAGTTGAATTTATCTTGTATTTCGAAATACCATTTTCCGGTTTTTCCAAAGCTCTCTCTCCATTTGTTTTTGAATCTTCTTATTATGCTTTCTTTCAGATTGGTGGTTTGTTCTTTGAGTTCTACATGGGTTTTTTTGGGGATGCTTAAGTTTTTTCCTATGTTTGCTAGTTGGTCTGCTGTTTCATTTCCTTGTATGCCACTATGTCCTGGAATCCATGAGAATTTTACTGTTGAATTGTTTGCTATAATATTTCTGATTTTCTCTTTAATGTTGTATATTATGGTCTCTTTTTTGTTGTCTATTTTGGTTTTATTTATTTTTTCTATGGTGCTTTTGGAATCTGTAAAAATTATGCTTCTTTTTATATCTTTTTCTTCTATTATTTCTAACGCTTTTTCTATGGCTGTAAGTTCTGCTTTAAATATCGATGTGTTATCTGGTAATCTTTCGGCGTAATTCAATTTTTTTTCTGGTATGTGAATTCCATAACCCGTTTTTTCATCTGTTTTGGATCCGTCTGTGTATATGAACGTGTATTGCTCTTTGTACTTTTCCGTTTCCATTTTGAATTTTATATTATTGTATTCTTCATTCTTTTTTAATTTTAGTTTAATTATATTTATGTTCTCAATTTGTGTGTAATAATCTTGTTCGTAGCATGTCAAAGTATCATGGGATTGGAAATTTTTTATATTACTTTCTATTGTTTGTATGGCCGTTATTAATGGTGGTATTTTTTTATTTCTCCAATATCTATGGTTCGTTTTTATTTGATGGTTTATTTGTTGTATCTTTTCTATTATTGGGTGTTCTTTTATTTTTAGCCATTTTGTTAGGATGTTAATACTCTTGATCTCCCTTCTGGTCTCCAGGTCATACTCTGCGGCTTCGCTAAGTAATGCGTTAATGGGAGTTGTTTTCATTGTTCCGGTAATTATCCTTAAGGCTTGGTGATGTATGTTGTCTAGTTTTTTTAGGTTCTTTTTTGAATTTATACCGCATATAATCGTGTTATCTTCCAGGTGTGGTCTTATCATTCCGTTGTATATCAACTTTAGCGTTAAGGGGTCTGATCCCCACCAGGTCCCGCATAATGCTTTTAGGATTTTGATATTATTACTGGCTTTCTGGATCATTTTTTCTATTTGTTTGTCCCATTTAAGGTTTTGATTAAAGTGTACTCCTAGATATTTTATGTTTTTTTTGAAAGGAATGATCTGGTTATCAATTTGTATTGCCATTGTGGGTTTGTTTTTAACTTTTCCTTTGGAAAATATTATCGCTTCACTTTTTTGTTTGGATATTTCGAGGTCATGTTCCCCGAGCCATCTCTTGATATCATCTAGGATTTTGTTGATGTTGTGTATTGTTGTTTGGGTAGGGTCTCCTGTGTGTAGTAGCATCAGATCATCGGCGTATGATAGTAATTCATAATTCGTTGGTATGGTTTTAAATATTCCCTGTATATATATATTAAATAGTAAAGGACTTAAGGGGGATCCTTGTGGAAGTCCTTTTGAAGTTGTTTCTGGTCCATGTGAGTTTAGTTCGCTGTCCATTATTGTGATTGTTCTGTGTTCTAGTATCTTTAGTATTAGGTTGATTATATACTGGGGAATTATTTTGAGATCTGTCATTATGTTGTATAATTTATATATGTTAACGTTATCGTATGCCGCTTTTATGTCTATCATGACGGCGATTGTTTTTTTGTTATAGGTGAAAGCAAGTTGGTTGTATATTGTTAGGTACGTAATATTGTCTGTTATTCCTTTTTCTTTTCTGAAGCCTGTTTGGTTTTTATGTAATATATTCTTGTTTTCTATAATCCATTCCAATCTGTTTTTTATCATGGTTTCCAACGTTTTAGTTATGCATGGTATAAGTGTGATTGTCCTGTAATTTGCTGCGATTTCCGATTCCTTGTTTGGTTTTAAAAATGAATACATTCTGTGGTGTTTCCATTTTTTTGGTATGTCATTTCCGTTTAGTAATTGATTATATATGTTTAGAAGGTATTTTTTTCCTATGATGGGTAAGTTTTTTATCATGGAGTAGGATATGTTGTCTGTTCCTGTGGTTGTGTCCTTGTTTTTTTGTGCATTGATGAGTTCATTGTAATTGAATTCTTTTATTTCTTCTGTGTTTCTTATGAATGTAAAATCTGGGGGATAATTAGTTGTGGACATATTGGAGATTATTTCCCTTGCAATCTCTCTGTCAGGTATTTTTTTGGTGTTATTATTTGTGTAATTATTATTGAATTTTTTAATGATTTTCCATACGTATGTTGAATCCGTTTCTCGGTTTAAGGTATGGCAGAACGCTTTGAAGCTATTCTTTTTTTTGTTTTTAAGGAATTTTCTAGTTCTGGCATTTGTGTGTTTATATTGTATAAAGTTTTCCATGGTAGGGTTTTCTAAGTATTTTTTAATTTGCAATTTCCTTTCTTCTACAATTTTTGTGCATTCTTGGTCCCACCAGATGTGTCCCGTTCTGATTTCGTTGTTTACTTTATTATTATGGTTTGGAATGTATAAGTTGGCGGCCTCCTCAATGATGTTTGTTAGCTGTTTTGGTTGTTGGATTTCATTGATGTGCAGGTAGCTTGCTATATGATTGTGATATTGTTTCCAATTGGCTTTTTTGAAATTCCATTTTTGTTGTATAATTTTCTCTGTTTGTTGAAATTTTTGTTTTTTGTTGTATGTTATGTTGATTTTTGTGGGAAAATGGTCGCTGTTTCCATTGTCTGGAATTAGTTCCCAATCCGTTTTTAGTAGTAGTCTCTCTGAAATGATGCTTAAGTCTATTATGCTTATACATTTGTTTGTGGGTGGGGATATTCTTGTGGATTTTATTTCATTCATTATTGAACAGTTGTAGTTATCTAAGACCTTTTTGAGTTGTAGCCCGTTTTTGTTGTTTTTGGAGCTTCCCCAATTTATGTTGTTTGCGTTTAGGTCCCCCATGATCACGTATTCTCCCTCTAGTTTGTTTATGATATTTTCAATGTAGTCGCTTTCCAGATTGTTTTGTGTTATGTAGAGGTTAACTATGTTTAGATCCTGAATTTTTATTACTATATGTTGATATTTATCTTCGTTTTTGATGTTATTATTAATCTTGATTTGTTTGAAAGTAATGTTGTTTTTGATTAATGTGGCAATTCCACCCCCCTGTTTAATACGGTCATCTCTTATGATTTCGTAATTTTTGATTTTAAGGAAATGTTCTTTTTGTAACCAGGTCTCATTCAGTAATATAATGTCGGGGTTTTCTTTGTGAATAAGATTAATTAGTTCTATTCTGTTGGAGTTGATGCTTCTAATATTCCATTGGATAATTTTTAATTTGTTTTTACTGTTCATTTATTTAGTGATTTATTTTGGTATTGCTATTCTTGAATTGTTTTTAATTATTAATATTCCATTTCACTTTCTGTAGAACTGTTTGTGTTCGTGTTATCCTTGTATTTTGTTTTCTTTTTATCTAGTTTTTTATTTTCTTCTTCAATTTGTTTTATGGTTTTGTTGTATTTATTTAAATCGTATGTTAATGTATATTCTTCTGCACTATTAGGCTCAGAGTTGGAATTTGTATTTCTATTTTTATTGTTATATTGATATAGTGGATTGTTCGAATTGTGTGGTAGGGGTTTTGTGTTATGATCTGGGTGAGCATGTGTTTTGGTTGGAATTTCATCGTATGTGTGTGTTTTTTTACTTTTTTTTTTCTCTATTTGGGTGTTGGTCACTTGTGCGAATGTTCTTTTAGATACGTGGGGTAATTCATTAATGATGGTTCTCCTTTGATTAACTCTTATTAGAGAGGATTCTTGTCTTTCTGGTAGTGGTGGAAAGTCTTTTGGGTGATTATTTATTTGTGTGATTTGTGTTGTATTTTTGGGGAATTTTAATGAAGCGTCGTAGTTATTTATGTTATCTGTTGCCATGGCTTTTTTAATGTTTTTTTGTCTGGAGTGTTCTTCACATATTTTTGAAGTTGATTTATGATCCGTGCTTTTGCAGTGAATGCAATATTGTCCGCATTCTTTGTGTTCCTCGTCGTTCTCTCCTTTTTTTTTCCCGCAATTGAAACATCTTGTTTTTCCCTTGCATTGTTTTTTTGTATGTCCGTATAGAAGACAATTATAGCATTGAGTGACCGGTGGGATAAATAATGAAATTTGGAAAGGTAATTCGCATAAGTGGATATATCTAGGTAATTCTTTGGTTCGAAAAGTTAATACTATGGATTTTGTAGGAATATATTTAGTTTGTCCTTCCACTATTGTTCTTCTATTTAATCTGAAAATATTTATTATGTCTCTTGGGCTAGAGGCCATTTCTAGGATTTCTTCATTGGTAAAATCGGTGTCTACGTGTCTTATTATTCCTCTACAAGTTACCTGATTTAGAGGTATATATATGTTATATCCTTTTTCTTTTAGTATTTTATTTTCACAAAATTTGTTAGCCGCTAGATAATTGTTGAATTCAATGCCTAGCCTGTTAATTCCTTTGTTTCTAATCTTTGTTATATCTTTTAATTTTAAATTATGTATTTCTTTTGCAATCTTTAGGTGGTTATATTTGCCGATATTGTTTCCAGATATGTCTGTAGCTTGAATCATCACTATGTATGGCGCGTTGTCGGTGTTATTGTAAAGAATGTTGTTTTTACTAAGGTTTGAGATGTTAGTTGTCGATTGTCCGTGTGCTGTTGTGTCGTCGGGGGGGAGATTATCTCCCCCCTCTAACGTGGTCATTTTGTCGTTTGTTTGTTCCCTGTAGATTGTGTTTTTATCAGTCTTTGTTAAATAGTTGTCTGATATTAACAAGGGGGGAAAGGTTTCAACAAAGGTGTGTTAATAAATTGCACTCACTTTGTGTCGCTCTCGCCTCTCGATGTTGCACTGTCGGTCGCCCAACATGAACTGTATGCTACGTTTTAAAATTAACCTGCATGAGCACAGAACAATAACTCGTTCATGGGAGAGTTATTGAACTACAAAACATAAAAGCCTGTAGGTGTCCTAACTGATCCGAACGTCCAAATTCCTTACAGAGGCTGACGAAACGACGTAATGGTTTTGAAGTTAAACTTAGTTGATCTAAGTTGGCCAGGGGAGCGTAGTTGCAAGTAAACTTGGCTGCGATTCAGAATTTCTGTTAATTTGGTTCTGATGTCTCTCGTTCCGTGCTAACACGAAACAGGCATAAATTCCGATTTCCGATGTCTGAAATAATATGGCCGCCAAATTTGTCAGTTGTGCTTTATCATCTAACGAAAATATTTAGCGGAAAATAAACTGCTATTACTACCAACGGTGCGCGTTAAGTGTTATCAGCTTTTGTTAGAGACTGTTACAATTACTTTCCAAGCGACAATATGAAGATCACACTGAAAAATCTACAACAGCAAACCTTCATAGTTGATATAGAGTCTACACAAACGGTAATATGGTCCCTTCTGATTTTTTTATCGATGGCTTATGTGGGTCTCTCGATCTTTTCGTTGCAGGTTAAGCAGCTTAAGCAAAAGATAGAGTCGGAGAAAGGGAAAGACTACCCCTCGGAAAACCAGAGACTGATATATGCAGGTCAGTTCCACAATTAACCTTAGAATGCTTGATATATTTTTTTATCAGCATATAGTATCAGTTCTCATTATAAGCGTGTTTCATATCCCAGTGAGTTGATTTCATTACTGTCGTCTGCTTTCCAGGCAAAATACTTACAGATGAAACTGCTTTGTCCGAATACAACATCGATGAGAAGAAATTCATCGTGGTCATGGTCACGAAGCCGAAACAAACCGACAAACAAGACGGCGATGGAAACACTAACACAGTAACGGCCACCACTACCACCACGACCACCACCACTCCCACCAGGTAAACGATTCAATCCCGAGCGATCGTGCCCCCTCAATCGTAACGAATCCATTCCTAATCGCTTTCTTCTTGCTCAGCACGCCGGCGGCGCCGACGCCCCAGCCACAGGCCGCCGAACCAGTGACGCCGGCCGACTCGCAATCGTCGCTCACCAGTGCCGAGTCGACGCTGCTCATGGGCGAAGAATACGAGCAGATGGTCCGTAACATCACCGACATGGGCTACGCGAGGGACCAAGTCGAGCAGGCTCTCAGGGCGAGCTTCAACAATCCCGACAGGGCGGTCGAGTACCTGATCAACGGCATACCGCCTGTGCTTGACGAACAGGAGGCGGTAAGGCGGTTTCTGGCTTAATCATAGGATGAGTTAAAAGTATAATTTAATAGAAAGACTTTTATTGAGCAAATAGACGTTAGGTCAAATTGCAAGACACTGAAGGAAATTATTAGTGGTTAAAGTTCATAAAAGCCTTCATTATTAAAGTAATGTGAAATTAAGTTAAAGTATAATATGTACAAGCAAAAACAAAGACAGCATAAAGTATTAATGTTGATATTGGTTGTTAGTATTGCGATATGAAGTGATATAAATAAAGACACAAAGACAATAAAAAAATATTAATGTTGATGCTGTTTTACATTCATGAGGTTGTTAGTCACTTGTTTAAATGTGTAAAATATATTGTGACAAATCTAAGTGAGTTAATGGAATGAAAACCCAAAACACAATCATACCATTGATTGCAATGCAGTATTAAAAATGTCTCATTATTATATTTTCTTATTGCTAATTTATCAACTGCCTCAAATACAGTGTTTTAAATAATTTGCACAGTTAAAATGATTCTATTACACCATATTGGCTTTTCTATTGTAATCAACTAATTATTTTTTGGGATTAATTTGAAATGAGTCTAAATGTTGTGTCACCATTGAAGTGTGAATATTGAAAACAATTAAAAACCCCTTTTAGCAAATAAATGATTATATATATCATTACATTTTATCAAGTCTTTTTTTAGGAGATTTAAATAATCCCATAAAGAAAATCTGCATAGAATAAAGGTTGTCAATATTTGTTCAAATTTGGTATGTGGGTAGAAAACATTTTTGGGTATTTGGACTCTGTGTGATTACTTAATTACTTTCTTCCATAAAAATGGGCATTTAAAGTTGAGAAAACCCTTCAAATGCCCCAAACTCACCTGCAAGTTTAAATGGTCTTATCATCTGATTCACATGTCCTGACAGTTTGTCTTCTACTCTCATCTGGAAGGGTCTTAATAATAGTATGCGAGATTTGGTCCAAACAGATAAATGATGAAACCTAAGTTGAAATGGAGGCTTTCATTGAATCTTATGCATTGCCAAAGATCTCACACACACTAACCTTAAATGTCTGCAGGTGAACGAGTCGGCTGACATGTCAGGCGTGGACGAGCAGCAATCTGACGCGAGCGACCCGCTCGCCTTCCTACGTTCGCAGCCGCAGTTCCAGCAGATGCGTCAGGTGATCCAGCAGAACCCGCAGCTACTCAATGCCGTCCTCCAGCAGATCGGCCAGACGAACCCGGCCCTGCTGCAGCTAATCTCGCAGAACCAGGAGTCATTCGTTAGGATGCTGAACGAACCGGCGTCCGGCGGAGGTGGCGCGGCTCCCACTAGCGCCGCCGGTGCCCTACCGACAGGTAGGTACCTGAATTTTATTTATTTATCTTATAAGGCACATCACAAAATATGTACTTAAAAATAACACTGCAGTAGAACAGATACATAAACACATACAAGAAAAATAACAGGACTATAAAAATAATTGTAGTCATGTGTAGTAGTAAAAGCACTTGTAAAGTGCATCAGCACACTTTCCTGGTTGCTCCTTAAGTGCTCTCCATGTCTGGCGCAGTAGTTTAAAGCCAGCTGGTGTGCCTGTTGTGGAGGTACTCCATGGTGCAGAGGGTTGGAAAAAATCTTGAAATAAAGCCTCTATGTTGGGTACAAAATATTTACAGATCTGTCCGTATGGTAATTATTCCTAAATATTCGTTATCTTCATAATAGGTATCAATTGTTTAAAATTTTTTTGCTCCAGCTAGCATTTTGAAATTATGAGCCATACCGAGAGTCCATACCGGCTTTGTCGATTACGAAAGACCAAAAGTTGTTACAGCTTGTAATTTGATTTATAAATAAGCCTCTTTTAGTAATTGAGTAATCAAACAAATGGTAGCGCATTTAAGGGCGAAATATCCCCATGTTGAGAACATAGACTTATCACATATAGACTGTATATCTCCATTCGGCACGTTGAAGACCGGAAGGAGCGAAAGAGTAGTTAATAAGGCACATTGTTGTCTCACTTGGAAAGGGCGGGGGTAACAACCCCATAACCATGACGCTCCAACCTCTATAGCCCAGTAGGTTACGTAGCATTTATTTTGTAGGTTGGTTGTTCGAAACTCCAATAAAGTAAACCTTTTCTTCCCAGTTCTACTGTCTCTTCCTGCTACATTTACAGTTGCAGCCTTATTTCATTCCTTATGTTTCCCAAATACAGTTTTTGAAGATAAGTCATAACAAATTCGTGATTCTTCGAGATCAAAAGGTTTAAACTTTCAAAACTACTTACTGAAGGTTTCAATCAACATTATGGTCATTGTTACGATGTTATTAGCTCCTTCCATTTAAAACGAGAAAGCAGTGTGCCTTATTTATTCTCTCTCTTTTGCTCCCTGTCTTCATCATACCGAGTGGGGATCCTCAGTCTGTACGTGGTAAGTCTATGGTTGTGTAAGTGACATCATATATGTTAGGTTATGTATTATTTCTATTCTGCTTGCTCTAGTATTTACTTTCTAGGTGGTGCTTCTTTGGGTTCTCAATCTGGAGGCGGAGGCGGGGGCGGCGTCGGCGTACCTCAGGGCATGATCCAGGTGACGCCCCAGGACAAAGACGCTATCGAGAGGCTGAAGGCGTTAGGTTTTCCCGAGCACCTCGTCGTCCAGGCGTACTTCGCCTGCGAGAAAAACGAGAACCTAGCCGCGAACTTTTTGCTTTCGCAGAACTTCGATGAATAAGATACCAAAACGCTTAAAAACTGTTCGAAAATTCGTTTTCGATTTAACCCCCCTCTCCCCCATTTTTATCGGTTCTCTTATAATTATCGTTTTGAATGGAGCCGCATTTGGAGCTGTCGTATTTTGATATAACGGAAGATTGGCCTTAATAACTATTTTTTTTTGTTTTATTAAAATTATGTATATGTATGATTTCATGGATTTCGAGGTTGTATTGTAATTGCTGTATATAGGCTCAAAATAAATTGGAATAGAAAATAATGCTTTCTTGGTTATTTGAGACTTGTAATTTTCCTGTAATTGCCTTTTCATTTTTCTCTTAAGTGCAGTTTGTAAATAACCATGTAAGGAGTTTTCGCTGAATATCATGTTATTTATATTTGTATCTAGAAAATATATTTAACAGTGCAACGTTATTTGTTTTTTGTTTGCTATAAAAGAGCTTTGATATAAAATTTAAAAGTAGTATACATGGGTTTCATATCTTTTATCTTTGAGTTCGGCTCTTGTGTAACGTGTGGCTGTATTTCATGTTTGGCGCTATTGACCAGTATCTTTTGAATCTCGACGCATCGACGTTCTGGTTTGCCATTGGCGAAAAGTGAGGGACTCTTCGTTCCTGATTGGTCAACTCGCAGTTGGTGAATTTATTTTCCAGATGTTGCCTTCGTGTCTCCATCGCAACCAGCGCATGCTCCCAGATCAATAATGGTGGCTTATAATAAGTGAGTGCCCTTCTGTGTGTGTACGTGTGACCGCCTTTGAAAGTAATGACGGGTTATATCGCGTAAAATATTAACGGGTTGATGTGCGTTACAGTGCGAGCGACCGGTCGTGTTCGTGTCACGCGCGAACGTTCCGAGACCGTTCTGGCTCATCCCCTTATTTTTACGTGAGAGTTTGTATGTCAGCAATGGCCGACTAAAGGGGATCTATTTACATTCGATTCTCGGCGAGGATAAGTGAGTTTCGGTGGTCCTGCGATGGTAGCGTAGACGAACGGTTTTCCTTGCGATTGTTGTCGTCGGTTGAAGAAGAAAATGGCAGAACCGGCGAATACGAGGGTGCCGAAGTGAGTTGCGTCCGGGGACAGTTTGAAGGGGTTGGGATCACCCTGATTTGTTTTCAGGATAATGGTGTTCCGGCCCACCTGGGAGGAGTTCAAGGATTTTTCGAACTACATTAAACACATGGAATCTAAGGGCGCCCACAAGGCTGGTTTGGCTAAAGTAAGTGCTCTGTCAAGTTTATTAGGAATTTGTTTTGTTCTCAATATTTTGCAGTTTGTTATTTACCCCATATTCACTCCAAACAGTGAATGACTCATATTTGGTGGTAACTTGTGAATATTCAGTTACTTTACAATCCTTCACATCATCGGAATGATCAAATATCAATCGTGGGTGATGGCTGGATTGGACTATTAGCCTGAAAACCACTCTGCTAATGTCAGCTTGTTTTGTGAGACAAGCTTTGAAACAACTATACCCCTTACTGAAAATATACCATAATAATTCAAATTGATTAGTACCTAAACCCATAAACTTCATATGATCTGCGGTAATTATATCGGTCAATATACTGGTCTAATCAAGGAATCAAATATATTATAACACTGTTTAAATATACAACAAATTGTATAATATATAAATTCAACCTCAGCAATACTTTTAACAATTTTAAATAACATATTTACTTGTTAAATTTTTGTTTTTTATCAAACCAGTATACAGTAAATCAATAAATATTGGTTTCCTTAACTAACTCAAAATTACTTGAAAATCCTAAGGTCCTTCCAACAAGTATTTCACCTCTCCAAGGTGATGGGATTAATCCTTCTTGGAAATACTACCTGATACTTTACCTGTAGGTACACACAATACATTGTTGAAAAGGTAATGCCATATTATTTTCATTGAATTCCATCTCAATAAATTTAATAAAGTCATCGAAATGTCATATTATCTTCATTGAATACCATCCCAATAAATTTAATGAACATCATTGAATATCTGATAAAACTTGAAAGCAACAGTACTAATTAATAATCCTATAGCTTAAGATAGGCATGTCATAAAATCTACAAAACAAGTATAAAATTATAATTTGGTTATATTTCCATGTTATCCTTTGTAAAGATATACTCTACATGTGCTTCTATTTTAGGTGATTCCTCCACCAGAATGGGTCCCCCGCAGGTCAGGCTACAACATTGACGATCTAAGCGTGACCATCCCAGCTCCGATCTGCCAAGTCGTCACTGGAAAGCAAGGCTTGTATCAGCAGATCAACATACAAAAGAAATCGATGACTGTGCAGCAGTACAGGGACCTCGCCAACTCCGAACGGTACTCTACCCCTCGGCATTTCGACTATGAAGATCTGGAACGTAAATATTGGAAGAACATAACCTATGTCGCCCCGATCTATGGTGCTGACGTTTCTGGTAGCTTGACGGATGATGACGTAGATGTAAGGAGTTATAACTGGATCGATGAAGTTTCAGGATTTTCGGTAATCTTTTTTTAGGAGTGGAATATCAACAGGTTAAACACGATTTTGGATTATGTGAGCGAAGACTATGGCATCTCGATAGAAGGCGTCAACACAGCTTATTTATATTTCGGAATGTGGAAGACGACGTTTGCCTGGCATACCGAGGATATGGATCTTTATTCGATCAACTACTTACATTTTGGGGCACCTAAAACTTGGTAATATATAATTTGTTGAACACTTAATTTGAAAAATTAATAATCTTTTCAGTGAGAGTCGGCTTATATACCAGACTAAGAATGAATGTGCTATTATAATTGCATTAATTGCTATTAATGTGCATATATTGTTAATTAGTGAAAGTAACGTTTTTGATTGAAGTTGATTGTAATTTTTTTTTTTTAGGTATGCTATACCTCCAGAGCACGGAAGAAGATTGGAACGACTCGCGAATGGCTTCTTCCCCGGTTCCTACAAAACCTGCCAGGCTTTCCTTCGTCATAAGATGACGCTTATTTCGCCACAGATTTTAAAGCAGTATTCGATTCCATATAACAAAGTAAATATTGATTTGTCCAAGAATTGCCCAATTGTTTAAAACGTTTCCATTTATAGATTACTCAAGAAGCAGGTGAAATAATGATTACATTCCCTTATGGATACCATGCAGGTAATTCTATTATGATTTGTTTTTTTTATGTGATTAGAAAGTCATTATTGTACTATATTCAATTTCAATGACTATTTTTTATTTACCATACCTTATCGGCCATTATTTATATTTAACAATGATTTTACTCATGTCACATAACTTTATTTATAAACTACATTTTGTTAACATTTTAAAGTAGATTTCTACAATATTTATGATTCAAAGTTAAGAAATGATTTTCCTCTTAAAACATGTCGTGCCTGAATAGTATTGTAAGCTACTTTTATAAATATAGCGGAATGACTGTTTAATTAGATTAGGCAATTATATGCTCCATCTATTGTTTATTTATTATGAATCCTTTGTCCTATTACAGACACATACACATTTGTAATCATTTTCAATGATGATTCTCTTATTTCTTTTCTTTCTTCTGTTGTAATAAATTATTTATAAAAAATGTTGATTAGGTTTCAACCATGGATTTAACTGCGCTGAGTCCACGAACTTTGCTCAGGAAAGATGGATAGAATATGGAAAACGAGCCTCTCAATGCACCTGCAGCAAGGACATGGTGAAAATCTCCATGGACACTTTCGTTAAAAGATTTCAACCGGACAGGTAAAATTCTTTAATAAGCTTGCTTTTTTTTAAACACTTGTTCCAGGTATGAAAATTGGTTAAGAGGCGAAGATGTCGGTCCACATCCCGAGGAGCCTGATCGCAAAGTAGCAGCTCCTTTGCCTTTGCCGCAAGACATCCTGTGTAACAAGAACAATCCTTCATTACCGCAAAGTTACTTGGAAGTGCCGAAGAAGGTTAAGAAGGGAGGGAAGATGACAGCATATAATCCGTAAGTCGATATTATTTAAAAGTTTTAGAACTTGTTCATGTGATTATGAACAATTGTTTTAGTTTCAATCTAAGTGAGTTCCCTACATCACTGCAGTTGGAATTAATGGAAGAGGATAACATGGCATATGCTACTGATGATTTACCACCCGACGAACAACAATTAGAAGTTCTAGAGGACATTTGGCTCAAAGCTGGAGAAATAGGTGAGTCATTTCAAATATTGAACTTCGACTTTCTGAAAGTTTTTACTCTCCAGAAGCGATTCTTAAAGAGATAACTCGTTTTCTTCATTGTAGAAGCAGAAGATGCAAGCGTATGTGACGAGGGTTACAATGTCAAGAAGAGCCGTAAGAATTTCCTGAAAAAGAAGAAGGGAAAAGATAAATCAAAATCGAAGAAAAAGGAAGAATATGGGATCAAGAAGAGTCTGTCGGAAGATCTAACAGGGATCTATGCACCTTGTGACAGTAAAGACAAAAAAGTTTGTGGGAAGATCGTCAAGCCGATTGGGGAAGAGAGTCAGTTGTCCACGGCGGCACTTGTCAAAAGCCTTCTGGCCCAAGAGGAGGAGTTCCTGCTTAGCCACAAGAAGAAGCATAAGCACAGGGATCCGGAACATAAGAAGCACAAGAAACGTAAGCATATTTATTTCGTGGTCCGGTTTTGCTAATTTTGCTATTCTTATCTAACTTTTGTTTTACCGTTTTCATAATAACAAACCTCTAAGCATTTCTGTTACCTCCCTCTGTACCGTGAAAAAGTTCAAAGAAGGATCAATTACCTGAAACATTCAAGAAATAGAGTGGAACCTTCTCTGAACCATCTTAACGGTTACTATTTTAGATTAGATTTACTGTAATGAAAGGGAGATCAGGGGAAATCAGATAATAGCTTGAATATTTCCATTACTTACATATAACCATTCGAAACCCTCATTTACCTTGGCATTTAACCTGCATTTCACAAAGAAACACTCACCGATTATTAAAAAGAAATGTTTACCATTAGGTAAACACCAAGTGGCAGATGTTGTGCCAGAAACAGCCGCAGAGCCGGTGTTCAAAGAGCAGCCAGCAGACCCCGAAGTAAAACAAGAGATTGATAGTATAATCCGCGCTGCGGCAGAGGAACATGAACGAGCCATGCTCAAAGAAACCGTAACAGTGGAAGAGAAAAAACCCATTGCATTACCTCCGGCAGGTCAACCCATTTCGGTGCCCTCGTCAAGCTTATCAGCCTCCTTGAAGACTTACAGGTCACCAAAAAAGACCAAAGTGATCGAAACCATTAAAACTTCGAAAGGTATAATAACTGTACTTGGTCCAAGCACCATGGTCACTCCGCCAAACGTCGATAACGTTCCGAAGCCACCAAAGTCTGTTAATGAGTTTGAAAATGCTTTTCTGACCTTTTTGTCTACTCAGAAGTCAGAACCCGACGAGCCGAAAAAGGAAACGGAGGTGGTGGTGAAGACTGCGGTTGCTACTCTCCCAGTATCCGTCATCCCAAAACTGGTAGTCCCTAGTACACCCCAAAAGGTCACATTAAGTAACCATCATGCGACTCCTCTGACGAAGTTACAAGTATCCGGAGGGCAAGGTTATATCCATGAGCAACCGCCGAAGTTAGACCAACCAGTGCAAGCGGTCATCCAATGTCCCAGGCAGCAACAGTACACACCTGCTATCTTCCAACAGGACCCCACTGCTCCAAAAGTGATCGTCCAACCGAATATCCCCGATCAGATCCTCCCCAGGAATGGGGTCATAGTCAATCCAGGGGACTGTCAGGTGGTGCAGAACAATGGCTATCAGCCGTCTGCAGTTAAGGATTATATCCCCCAAACTGACAATGTTGTGATCAATAATCAATCCGTGCAAAGACAGTACAAACCGAATTTAATATGGAGTAATCATAAGTTTTACACCATAAACTATTGCTCGGAATTGGCGTACTTCAACAAAGACAGATTTTATCCGATGAGCAAGAACCCCATTGAACTTTCAAAGTCAGGTGACAGTGATAGATGTACCTCTCAGTCAAAGGGCGCTATTCCGATACAGAGTGGCGATAGCGAGTGTGATAATAAATATAATTTAAGTAATTTATCTAGTTTAAGTAATGAAACAAGAAGCAATTCGGCACGATGTGTACACCTATCGAAACATAATAGCCGATGTGAGAAGTCTACAAATTCGACGGAAACAGTCACCAAACCAGTTGTGTATGTTACAGATGAAAAATTGAAGGAAAACTTTAATACTTACCTAACCGAAGATCGGGTTAGAACGACGGGATTGCCACATAGTAGGAAACGCAGTAACCCTCAGAAAAGGTGTCGGTGGTGCATGTCGGACTTCGTCTTCGGCGTGAGGAGGACCATCGTCCGTCCAAGGGTTGACCAGCGTAAGAGGGTCGAAACCGCCATCGATAGGATTAAGTGTCAGATGGGCGTCTCTTCATCCAGTCGCAGCAGGAGTTTGGAGTTCAAAATGGCTTGCTTGCAGTCCCAGGACTGTTCCGTTAAGCTCATAAATGTAATGGAGTTGTTAAGCAAGAAATATCAAGACGATCTCTTGGCTGGGTTTCCCCTCGAAAACATCAATTCAGCAATGGTATCGCGATTCAAGAAGCAGTTTTCGGTACGCAAGGTGAGTACTGTTATTTCCTTAATCGTAAGATAAGATTGTCGATTTATTTCCAGTTTGCTACCTTGTGTAGAATATACCTATTTTAAGTGGCTCCATTTCTGGATATATATTTTCCTATAAGCAATATATGTTATAGAATGTCTAGTATGTCCCAAAGCACGTAAGATTGTTCACAGACTAAAGTCACGACAGAAGAATGTTTGATGAAGTTAACTTTGATGACATACAGATTGCATTAAATATGTAAAAAAGCAACTTGTATTCTTACCTTCACCAATATGAACCATACCACTGTTGGCAAATGTAAGAATATATTGTTCTACAATTTGAATGCTTTCGTATTTTTGTATTTCAATTTGTCAGTATTTATTTACTCTAACCACATGAAATGATCGTAGAACCCATCTGCAATCTACTATGTATAACGTCATTTCATTTGGTAAGAGTGACAAAAGTATATAATTGCTCACTTAACTGCACCTCTTACCTTACAAATCTGTCTAGCAAAAGATTGGAACTTGCCAACTCCCTAAGTACTTCTTTCCATTGGTTCTCTCTAACTCTATTAACGTAATTGGTGATTGCATTCCTATTCTTTCTTAGCCTGCCGTGCTTGTGAATATGTATGTTTGGGCGAAGAACAAGAACCGTCGTTACTACATGGCTAAGGTGATCGAGGTAAAGGAAGAGTATCGGCTCGGGGTCGTGTTTGCCGTCGACGGGAGCACATCGAAGGATATCCGGTTGCAGGACGTCATCGGTTGGGAGACCATCGGTATTCCCGATATCGGGCAGAAGTTGCTGATCCGGTGGGGAGACGGGAAGAATTACGTCGCTAAGTTTACTGGCCGGGTAAACAGAAGCGTTTACACAGTAAGTTCATAGTAAATATTGTCACAACAAAGATTGTTTGAGGTATTTTAAATAAAATTGGGAGGAGGTGGTGAATACAATAAATACTATAACTTATGAATGCAAAAGTGAACTAGTTGGTGGATTCTTAGAGACTAACAAAATAAAAAGGGTATGTACCTGACTCATCCCATTTTCTAAGAAGGGCAAGACAACCAGATGTGTCCTTATTACTTCCAACAGTTCCAACTGAAATTTAACATTGTTGCCTTAAATATACACTATAAGTAGATTTCTTGAATTTTGAAGAAATCATCATAAAATATGGAACTAACTCAGTGATGTGGTGAATTGCTTATGTGGATTGTGATATTAGAGGTTTTTTGTTTCATATTTAAAACTCTCATCCTGTTGGGTATTTATTGCATGCCTGGAATACTGAATGACCGATGTGTTTTTTGCACATTCACATGTTCTCTTGATTTCAGTTATATTTTTCTTTTAATTTAAATTGTATATTGAAGACACTTGAATTGACTAAATGGCTCACGTCTCTTCAATCGATAAGTTGTTAACCACGTTTCAATTCAATTGTTGTAACATATTGAGAGAATCCAGTTATAAGCATTTCAATTGGTATGATTATTATGTATTAATCGCTAATTAATTCACTTACAGAATAGACGTAATGAATAAATGGCTATGTTTTGGATTGTCCTGTAAATGTGAAGCTTCCGAATTCTTTTTACATCTCACTACAGACTAGTACAGGCGACAAATCATAAATTTGTTTTGTAACAGTTTTCCGTGTTTACTTTCAGGTATTATTTGAGGACGAGTCTGTGATGCACCTGGAAAGGAACCACATATTTACTCCAATGGAATCGGTACCAAAGCATCTTTTACCGAAGTTTGTAAGTTACCATTTTGATCTTTTCCACGTACATATTGTAACGTTTTGTTTTTCAGTCATATGCGAGTAAAATGCAGAATCGAGAACACCTGTATGATCTCGAAGTGCCCCTTCCCAGCAAGCGTCAGATTAAGCAGAAGACTTAGGAAGTAATCGACGGATATAGTGTCAATTTCCTTTTAGTTTTTTGTTTTGTTTCAAAGACTGACATTTCGTAAACCTTTTTTCCCGAAGTTCTTCACGCAGTGAAGATGTTCTGCGTAGTTTTATCGTGTTTTGGTTTGAGTGACACCTACGTATTTAGAAGTGGATAATTGCAAGCTTTTAATTTTGATAGACTGAATTTGTCCCAACAGAAAAAGTTTTACATTCAATAAATTTTCAAGTGGATCCATTTTTTTTGCGGGAATATTTTCCATTTTTCAATGTGTGTGTGTGATCAGATTTTATTTATTTACATGTTCTTGATGTAAATATTAGTAACAAAAAAAGGATGTTTTTAAAATAATTTTCTGTATAAAAGGTTATACATATTCATAGTACAACTTGCAAAATAATGTAAATTAAAAATTCATTAATATTAATAGTTGAAATAAAGGAAGAAACAGTTTTTCTTTTAGTGGTTCTCTTAATAATTTACCATTCCTTGGTTAATCTATCGGTGAACTTATGTATACAACTTGAGTTTTATTTGTTTTTAGCCAAAGTGGAATCGAAGGAAACCAATTTCTCTGTTAGTGTTTCGATGGCCACACTGAATTTGGTAGTCTCTTACAGAGCCTATTAACTAATCTCGACTACTGCTAATTGGCTACTAGTAACATTAACAGCCAACATGTAGGTCAATGGCGACTAATTTGCAAATTTTGCCTGTTCAAGATCAGTTCACACACTAACCGACTGCCCCGGAATCGATCCAGAATATGTGTGACTGGCTATTATTAATCCAGAAGATAATTTATTATCCCTGGTTTGAAATCCAAAAAAGTAGTCTAATACCTGTTGTATGTATTAACCAGAAAAGTTTGAATTAAAAAAGTGTTTCATTAACATTTCGTCAAATGGTGCCTCTTCACCTTCCTCTTCTGCATCTTCATCCTGACTTGCCCTGTGGTTAGCAGCATAGGTACGATAGGGCATCCCAGTTGAGATGCTGCGGAACATCACATTCCTCTGTAAATTCGAAAGGGTAATTACAAGATATAATGTGTCGCTTAAGGGCTTAAGTAATGTACTTACGCCACTTGGATGTGCATGTGGCTTCTCTTCTTCAGTGTCCTGTTCTCCATGTATAGCGTGGTTCGGGAGTCTGAATGGGCTTTCCGGGGAATATTCAGTGGCGTTCTTAAGAGAATTATAATTGTAAGAATAATAATACATCAAAGCATACCAATGAAAACATTCCCAAGGTCTAGGTGAAGTACCTATATCTATATACGCAATTATGCGAAAGTGAGATTGTATGTACTCCTTGGAACTAAGTAAATATATTGGCCTAGTAAGTAGTTCTTTGATTTGATTGACTAATTTGCTACCCACTGGTTTAGATCGTGTTGGATTATAAATGGAAATACATTTCTTATGGCTAAAAAAGGTTCAAGTCCCACACCATCAAACTAACAAGTTAGTGTTTTTTTTATTTTCATCAGCTCGTTTCCACTGTTCATTCATTTCGAACCAATAATGTTGCTACTTATAAATGCAATTTTTACCTCGTTTTGCTTGGCAACCTCTTCCACCATAACCTTCAGCTTCTCCCAGTTGTTTCTAAAGTACTTCGCCAGGAAGTATTCAAGTTTCATCTTTGGTCGAGCGATTAACACCTCCTTGAGCAGTATCGATATCAGGAGCTTAATCTGGAGGAAAAATAATGATAAGTCCAGGCCAAGAGTACCGCTCTCGTCACCTCTGGATGCCGGTGCAGGTACATGTTGTTCTCCCGGATGATCGCCAGTTTGTAGTCCTTGAGGCAAGACTTCTGATAGTCTGACAGCAAGTCCAGGTCGTACTTTAGTATCCCCCTCGGTGGCAGGCACGGGTGAAACTCCAGCTCCTGCTGGATCTCGTTCGAGTCGTCCGCCATGTTAAGATCGTACTAAAAATGTGGAACCAGAAGGTATGAAGCGCTCTACCTACTCATTTAGTGGCACGTGTTTGGAAATAGGGATGTGACAATTCTGTAATTTATGAATTACGGTGGTTATAGTAAGACAAGTTTTTATTTTAGATTTGTAAATAGTAGCTGGACCAGTTAACTCGGATGGTCTGATGAACCTTAACCACTGGATGGATAATTATCGACCAACCTGGATGAGGCTAGACTGAATCGCTGGAGGGAGGCAACCTGAGAGTTTGTTCCACTCTAATAGGAAAATTTATTCTTTCGGGCCAGCAGCTCCTCTTTCGAAACAGATTGGAACCATCGACTCCAACCGTTATAACATGAAAGCTTAAGGATATATCCAACAATTCCAACAGTTTGTTTGTTGAAAAGGAGTGAATAGATTCCGAGCTGGACATGGCAGGTAATGTTAAAATCGGCTTTGTGGACACTGAAGCATGTTGAAACTGTGAAGGTGCCCAACAAGCAATGGTTCTTATGTCCCGAGAGATGTTTTCCAGGTGGACTGGATGAACTGAACAAGGTGACTCACACTAGTAGAAGTCAGGTCATGTTCAATCAAAAATTACTAGAAACTAGCATTCGTTTTTGGTTAAAGTGTATCAGGTGGAGTAGTGATTTCATTTTAAATGGCCGAAAAATGTAATTTTCTTACCTTTGACTGGAAGTGCCAGAAATAATAATTTATTTATGCTTTGGTCGAGATGTGTAACACAATTAACTTATGGATATGCCGAAATGTCTCTTAACATTGATGTTTGTGTTATGTCAATATGACATTTATAATAGTTCAATCGTAAAGCAGTTTTTGTTCGTTAAATAGGTATCTAAATTTTGATCAAATAAAGTGTGTAAAATTTTATTACATAATCTATTAATTATGCAATTACTGCAATAGGTATACGACATAGGATAGTTTAAAACAGCATACAATTATTAGATTGAAGCTGTGTCAGTACCTACCGGTTTGACATATAGTAGGCAATAAGGGTTTTCTGGATCTGATTTTCACTAGAAAATTGTGGAAATATGAAATACTTACCGTTCAAAGAGGTGCTCTGTAAATCAGTAGATATTGAAATTATAAGTCAAGTTCAAATTTTGGGTACAAGTTGTATTGTAGTATGTAGATTTAGTGAAGAAACAAATTGGTGATGAGTTCTAAGTTTGGTAGAAGCGAGAAGGAAATTTTAGTCTTTGTATTATCTACGTTTAAAATTGTTTGTTTTAATGTAAATTAATTAATTAAATTAATGTAATATAAATAATGTAAAGCAAATGACTTTCACCAACTATTTTATGATAAAAGTATTTCCAAGCTAAATTCGTAATTAAACAGTCTTAATCTTATTGACGTCATCTTAAATAAATGAGACCGTATTTTGCTTGTGGTTCAATCGGTAATGACACCCTGTTGCTTTTATAGACGTGAATTCACTTATTATAGTTCTGCTGCTTTTAAAAACTCTGGTACGTTCAGGACGTCGATATTAGGACAATATAAATGTAAAACGAATCCAAACTTCGGCAAAATAGGTTCTATATAATCAGCTTAAAGGGACCATTTGCTGTCGTTCTGCTTCTGTTAAGTTTATTTATACTTTTTCCATTTTTTCCGAGAAGGAAGCGTAACATTCAATTCCTGACTATAGTGTAACGTTTATTTTATAATTTATTTACATTAATTGAACACTAATTTATTTAACACACTTAACTACTTGTTCACTAGACTAGACACTACATAATTTATTTGTACTGCTCCGCATTCGGATCGTATGTCGCGTTCACTTCTGCTTCTCTACTTCTAACTAACTCCCTCGATCACAAGCCCCCTTATATATACACCCCCAACCCTGACCGAGAATGTTCTAGTATATTCTAGAACACCTACGCAGGAAATGTTCATGCACCTGTCTTGTACGCGTCGTAGTTATTCTTTTGAAGGAGTAAACATGTGTCGCTTTGTTTACTTCTCGCATTACACTGCCCCCGCCTTAGAGACGTTTCGTCTCGGAACGTATCCCTGGTAGGCCCATGCAGGAACCTGCAGTTAGCCCCCCGCTTACAGCGAGACGTGGCGTCAAAATAACAGGGGACCGTCTTCCCGAGTCGACATGGTGCAGGCCCAAAACAGCAGACTAAAACTTCCACTCCGGTATTCTTCAACACCACTTCCAGCATATTCCGGACAACCCTCCAGTCCAGCTGATCTCGTCCAGCACCTAACTTGGGGACAGCTAGCTTCCTGATGTCGAGCTCCAGCAGTCGGTCTCGTAGCCTATGCAAGGTTCGCCATACATTGTGATAACATGGTTTAAGGGACCCGATCTCCTTCGTAACCAGATAAAAGATGTGTCTTACGTTGTCACGTAGTTCCAGAACCTTGCCAATTTCCGGGAGTTGCGCTCTGAGTTGTTCCAAGCGCCCGTACTTCTTCTTGAAAACCGTGGCGATACCTCGTGACATTACCAGGTCGGCGGACACACAATGGGCCAACGAGTATTCTTCAGGTAGGCTGAACAAATCCTGTTGTTTTTCACAGGTTACCCCATACCGTGCTTTTCCGGTACCCCCGTAGGCGCTCATAAATTCTTCGAAGGAAAGTTCGTTCTCCTGCGCCAATGTGTTTCTTACTCGGGGAACCTCCGCCTCATCGTGCGACCCCTCATAGGGTGCCAACCGATTGAAGTGCACCACTCTCGGCTTGCCATTTGGTAGTTTGCTTACCCGGTAGACCACGTCATTGATTCGTTTCTTCACAACATAGGGACCTTCCCAATTGGTCTGTAACTTAGGGGACAAACCACGTTTCTTCTGTGGGTTGTACAGCCAAACTCGATCTCCCATTTGGTAGCCACCCTCTTTAGCGTTGATGTCGTAACGCTCTTTGATGCGATCACTGGCGATATTTAGTTGGTACCGGACTTGATCGTGAATTTCGTTCATCCTTTGCCGCATCCGGGAAACGTAATCTTCCCCCGAAACGTCCTCGTCCGGTCTAGCGCCAAAGATTAGATCACAGGGCAGTTTAAGTTCTCGCCCGAACAGGATTTTGGCTGGAGTTTGTCCTGTCGACTCATGAACGGCCGAGCGGTAGGCCATCAGGAAGAACGGCACGTGTTCGTCCCAGTCTCTTTGATGTGACGAGACCATTTTCGCTAGATAGCGGTTGAGGGTGCGATTCATCCGTTCTACCATGCCGTCAGACTGAGGGTGAAGGGCCGTGGTTCTTGTTTTTCGTACCCCAAACTTCTCACATATCCTCCGGAATAGGCCACTCTCAAAGTTTCTTCCTTGATCCGAGTGTAATTCCATGGGTACTCCAAACCGGCAGATCAGCTCCTTCACGAGCACATCGGCCACTGTCTCTGCCTCCTGATTAGGGAGAGCGTACGCTTCTACCCACTTCGTAAAATAGTCCATTACGACCAGGATGTATTTATTCCCCTTTTCGGTCTCAGGGAAGGGTCCTGCTATATCGATAGCGATCCTTTCGAAGGGGCTCCCGACGTTATATTGTTTCATGGGAGCTTTCGGTCGTCTTTGTGGCCCATTACTTGCGAAACATGTAGTACATTTCTTGCACCAGTCCTTCACGTCGTCTGAACAATTGATCCAGTAGAATCGCTCTCGTACTTTCTGCAGGGTTTTCTTGATCCCTAAATGTCCACCAGACGACTCGTCGTGAAGGTGCCGCAAGACCTCCGGGATTTTACTGGAGGGAATTACCAACTGCCGTCTTTCCTCCGTCCCGTCTTGGCTCTTCAGTACGCGTTTTAGTAGTCCATCCTCAACCACTAACGAGTCCCACTGTGCCCAATAGCTCTTGAGTTTTGGCGAGCCAGGTGATACCTTTTGCCACTCAGGACGCTCTCCTCCCTCCTTCCAAACCAGGATTTCTTTGAGAACCGGGTCTTTTTCTTGCTCTTGTCGTAACGAGGATGGTGTCCATTTCTCGGCGACCACGGTGGTTCGGTAGACTTTCTCGGACTTTTCCTCAGCTCTATGACAATGAGGACATTCATCAGGGCAGGGTCTTCTCGAGAGTGCGTCTGCGTTTCCATGACTCTGTCCTGGCCGATGTTCTATAACAAAGTCATACTCCTGGAGCCTCTCGATCCAGCGAGCGATTTGTCCTTCGGGATTCTTAAACTGGAGGAGCCATTTAAGAGCAGCATGATCGGTCCGGATCAAAAACCTCCTTCCACACAAATACTTATGGAAGTGCTCGATGGACTTGACGATGGCCAATAATTCACGTCGGGTGACGCAGTAATTCCTTTCTGGTTTGGAGAGTACCTTGCTGAAGTATCCAAGGACACGTTCTTGTCCCTCCTGACGCTGCGACAGAACACTTCCAATTCCCACATTGCTCGCGTCGGTGTCCAGGATGAACTGTCCTTCTGGCAGAGGAAAACTCAGCACTGGGGCACTGGTCAACTTCCTCTTCAGCTCGTCGAAGGCAGACTGGCATTCCTCATCCCAACAGAAGTTTCGTCCTTCTTCCGTGAGCCTTGTCAACGGCTTAGCGACGTCGGAGAACATCCGGACATAGCGTCGGTAGTACGTGCAGAGGCCCAGAAAACTCCTCAACTGGTGTTTATCTACCGGTATTGGCCACTCCTTCACCGTACTTGTCTTGTCCGGATCAACGGCGACGCCCTCTCTGCTCACTACGTGCCCTAAGTAAAAGACCTTCCTTCTGAAGAGCTGACATTTCTTCGGGTTCAGTTTCAGCCCCGCACCTCGCAGTCTCTGGAAGACGTCCTCTAAGTTTTTCAGATGTCCTTCGAAGGTCTTGCCCATCACGATGACATCGTCCAAATAGACTAGGCACGTTTTCCACGTCAAACCCATTAGCACGCTCTCCATCAGCCTCTCAAACGTCGCTGGGGCATTACAAAGTCCGAATGGCATGACTGTAAAATGCCACAGGCCGTTACCGAAGGTAAAAGCCGTCTTTTCCTTGTCGGCAGGGTCCATTTCGACTTGCCAATAGCCGCTTTTTAAATCCAAGGTCGAAAATATCGTGGATCCAGCAAGGGTATCGAGTGTGTCGTCGATACGTGGTAGCGGGTAGCTGTCCTTTTTGGTGACACTGTTCACCTGCCGGTAGTCTACACAGAATCGAGTAGTCCCATCCTTTTTCTTCACCAGTACTACCGGCGAGGCCCCTGGACTGCTTGACGGCTCGATGACCCCGTCCCGCTCTAGGTCCTTGATGATTTTCTCGGCTTCCTCCCGTTTGGCCTAGGGTAGTCGTCTTGCTGTTTGTCGAATCGGTCGTGTCTCGCCCGTGTCAATTTTATGTGTCACGACCTTGGTCTTTCCCAGCTTTCCATTCTCGGTGGTAAATATGTCCTGGTACTTATTTATTAATTCATTGGCCTTCTGTTTCTGTGTGGGCGAGAGAAACGCACTGGTCTGGGAAAGAATTTGTTTCAAGTCCTGCGGAGTGTGTCTGGACCTTTCTTCCTCACTTACGCCCCTTACGATGGCCGAAGCGGCTATACATGTGCCCAGCTTCGTACCCTTCTTGATGGTGACCGGGTACTGATTGATGTTGAGTAGTCGCACAGGCACTTCACTTGAGAGAGTAACGAGCGCCTTTCCTACCAGTACCCCCCAAGCCAGTCGATTGTCATCGTTTTCTGGTTCGATCACGGCTGGAATTCCCTCTTCCACAACACCCCTCAGACAGGTAGAGGTGATCGTTTCGCTTCGTTCCGGGAGAATCACATCTTCTGCCATTATTACGTCTAACACAAAGTTGTCACGATTGTGTAGCAGTAATTCTTCTTGACCGATCCTCAACACTCGGTGTCCGAAATCCAACTGGAATCCATGATTCCTCATGACGTCCATCCCCAGTATGACGTCTTCCTCAATTTCGGCTATGAGTACAGGATGGTCAAACTTCACTCGTCCCAACGTCATGCTAACCGTCGCTTCACCGTGTATTACTGCCTTCTGCCCAGTGGCAGTTCTTAATTGCCACCTACTTGGCCTAATCTTCCTACGGTCCCTCACTACTTCCGAGCGTACGATCGTCTTCGTAGCTCCCGTGTCCACAAGCATGGCGTGGGATCTCCCGTCGATAGTGCCATCGACGTACGCGCTCCCCAATTGGTGGGAAAACGAGGCTATACTGGCCCGGGGGTTTCCACTGCTACGGGTCGACGTTCCTCCTTTCTTGTCGACCCGCATTAGTTTTCCTGGGCCTTTGCCGGCGCCGCTGTTCTGGGCCGCTTGCAAGAACTCTTCACATGGCCCACTTCGCCACAGTTCCAACAGCGAACTACCTTCTTCTTCGCCGACAGCACCTCCATGATCTGCTGTAGGACCCTTTCCACGAGTTTCTCAGTGTCTACTTCCTCTGTAACCGCTCGAACACGGCCGTGACCGCGGGAGGCTTCCATGGCTGCATCATGCTCCAGTGCGATGGCGAGCGCGTCCATTAATGTTTTCGGTCGAGCTAGTCTCAGGGCCCTCTGCAGTTCCTGGTCCCGCAGCCCGCTCACGAACGTCTGCACTGCGAGGCACTCCATCATCTGTTCCGGTGCCGTAGGATACGCCAACCTCACTAGTCTGGCTACGTCCGCTTCGAACTCCTGCAGGGTCTCGTTCGATCTCTGACGGCGATTGGACATCTGGGATTGATGGACTTGCTCCAGATGTGTTTGGCCGAATCGCATTTCCAGTCGCCTCAGCAGCTCATTGTAATTCCCGGCTTCTTCGGTGGATAGCGTCTGGAGAACTTCCAACGCCTCTCCACGTAAGGCTACCGTTAGGGAAACAGCTTTCTCGTGAGGGGACCAAGCATTAGCCTCCGCTGCCGCCTCAAACTGCTTCTTGTAACTGGCCCACGGAATTTTTCCGTCGAACGTTGGGGGCGTCACTCGATTGGTGCATATCGAGTTCTGTTGAACGACCGCCTTTATTTCTTCCTTCGTCTCGCCGCTACTGACTCGCCTTAGTCGTTCTTCCAACTGCTTCGTCTTCGGTTTAATTTCGTCTTCTTTTCCCTCGCCGCTACTGACTTGTTCTAGTCGTTCTTCCAACTGCTTGATCTTCTCTTCAATCTCCTTACGCTGAGCTTCCATCTGGTCGGTTATCTCTTCCCTCTGGGCGGCGATTTGAGCAGAAATATCTTCCCTCTGGGCGGCGATTTCTTCCCTCTGGGCGGCGATTTCTTCCCTCTGGGCAGCAATTTGAGCAGTGATGTCTTCCCTCTGGGCAGCGATTTGAGCAGTGATGTCTTCCCTCTGAGCGACGATTTGAGCAGTGATGTCTTCCCTCTGATCGGCGATTTCTTCCCTCTGGGCGGCGATTTGAGCAGTGATGTCTTCCCTCTGGGCGGCGATTTGAGCAGTGATGTCTTCCCTCTGGGCGGCGCTTTCTTCCCTCTGGGCGGCGATTTGAGCAGTGATGTCTTCCCTCTGGGCGGCAATTTCTTCCCTCTGGGCGGCGATTTGCTTCGTGATGTCATCGTCTTCGAACTCGAAAACTTCCGGGTCCTGGCCATTTTCTTTCAAAAATGCCGAGAGTCGGTCCTGGAGTTCGGTCTTCCTCCCTCCTGTTTCCAATTCCCGTTCCTCGAGTTCTTTTTTTAACTCGGCCACTTTTAGTTCGCGTAACTTCTTCATGATCCGCTCTTCTGACACCAATGTAACGTTTATTTTATAATTTATTTACATTAATTGAACACTAATTTATTTAACACACTTAACTACTTGTTCACTAGACTAGACACTACATAATTTATTTGTACTGCTCCGCATTCGGATCGTATGTCGCGTTCACTTCTGCTTCTCTACTTCTAACTAACTCCCTCGATCACAAGCCCCCTTATATATACACCCCCAACCCTGACCGAGAATGTTCTAGTATATTCTAGAACACCTACGCAGGAAATGTTCATGCACCTGTCTTGTACGCGTCGTAGTTATTCTTTTGAAGGAGTAAACATGTGTCGCTTTGTTTACTTCTCGCATTACACTAGTAAATCCACTGAGAAGAAAACATCCACGAAACGAGAAAAGGTAGTAAAGTTAGACAACTTCTAATACACGTCGTTTGCTATTGGTGAAAAAATCATAAAGCTTTTGGCGGGAATTGTTGATGTACGCAGAGTCGGTCCAGTGAAATTAACAAGTTTAGTTGTCTGATCTATGGTTGTCTGTTTACAAGCGTTCAGGAAAGTCGTTGACGGTGATAGTGGACTTTAAGTTGATGGTTTATTTTAACGTATCGCTATTGTTATTCAGGTTTTTGATATAAACCTGTATAAACATATTTCTGTGATCTATTGTAATTGTTATGGAAAGACACCTTCCCTGTTCGCGTGCCAAAAAGAGACCTGGTACATACTTAAGCTGCGGGGAGAAAACCATTATTTTAAATGTATACAGAAAAGGAAGAAATGAACATCCTTGGTAAAATCTTAGTAAAAGAGAAATTATAGTCAAGGGCGATCATTCTTAATGCGACCCTGTACTTATTCGCTAGCTGGTCGCGCGCTTTGAATTTCGACGTTTGTGTTTCATGGAAGTTTTCTTCTCGGTGTATGTACTATAGTACTCTACTTTAGTTCCCCAAAGTACAGAAACGAAATGATGACATTCGCCATTTTATTGAATGTTCCGCCAAAAATTCTAATGTACTAAACAGTCCATCCACAGTTAACAAATAAGTAGGAAAATACGATCTTCAATGTTGATATTAATTGAAGAAAGGCCTTTGATTCTGAATTCTGAAATCTGATATTGAATATCTAACTTTAAGCCTTATATACCTACTCATAGATGAATTGAGTGTCTTTGATTATCGCAAAGTTAATTTCATGACTAGTTTTCGAAATCAAGCCAGTGCAAAATTTTCAAACATGGAATTTCCGATATGGGTGCTCATATCGAACTTTGCTCGAAATGTTGCCATTTTTAGAGACTTCCAAGCGAGGGTTGGAAAACCTTCCGCGGTATATCCCAACCGGCTGCCTCTCCTTCTTATTAAGAGGCCTTTCGCCGGGACGTCAAGAACTCATCAGCAGGCGTGAAAATGATACGCAATCATCGGCATGGTAGCAATGACAGTCGAAACATCGTTCGAAGAAAGAGAAGGAGAAGAAGTGGAAGAAGCAGAACGAAGAGAAGAAAAAACTCGCCCCAGGCCGAGGAGGGTTGGACCGCACATGTTCGTAAGGAAGAGGATGTGTCTTGTGTGCGGACACAACTTTTTGTGTAACACGATCCTTTTTCCTAACTAAAAACGACACGTTTAGAGGACTAGGAAGTTATCTTAATTGTTGGCCATTTAGTAATTTCTGTGGGCGGGAAGGCACCGTACAAAAGGACGTAAAATTGGACGGAGACCGTAATACACATTTCTGACACGAATTGTAACTCCAAGAAGTTTAAAAGTAATAACGAAATTTCGGGAATAATGCGCGATAACAAATATCTCGATGAATCATCTCGGTAGTAAATAATGGGAATTAAGACGCAATGCAAATACAAATTTGCGTCACACTTAACGTTAAAAAAACCCGAAAAAACAGAATTAGAATTTAGGACTTTCGAGATAAGCGTGCGTGTAAATCGTAACGGTTTCATCATTGTAAACATGGCGCAAACGGGGAACACGATTTTTACGATTTATTAGATTAATACAATATCCCAGTAGTATCAAATTTTCATATTTGTTTTTAGACCGGAGCGATAAAAAATATGTTTCAAGGCTGCATGAGTAAAAATTAGATTAAAAATTGTGCAATGTAAACAGACGGAAAAAAGTAAACATTAATTTCGAGCGTATTTTTAAATAATAAATATCATTATTTATGTATGTCATGTAAACACGTGGGGACCAGAAAAGACTAGGCCGCCCTAAAATTTTATGGAATTTTTTTAGTGGTCTTATCTCCTGTACATTCGGGAAAACAATAATATTTACGATGGATTACTGAATCAATAGTTGACGGTTACAGTTTTCAAATTATTACAGTTTCAATACCCGAAATTGATAAGTATTCTTATTTATTGTAACTACTTTATTATTTGAAGGAATGTACATAAGTTCAAACTGTCACGCCTTTGAAGAATCCCGTGGCGAGAAATTAATTTGGGCATTTCCCAAAACGGCGTTTAATTTATGGCCAGGAAAAAATATCGGGTGTCTTGAAAAAATGTGCCAATTAAAATGTCGCATGTAGGGCCATTAATAATTTCGGTAAGCTCAAAAACAAGAACCAGGAAGCAGGCAAATCCTCCAAACTTGTCAAATCTTGACTAAAGCTTGAAAAAAGAATAATACTTTTAAACTGAACTACTTATAAATTTGTAACATGAACGTTTTCTTCAATTTTTATAGCCGTCTAAACTCTTTTGAAAAGCTTTACCTCCCAACAAAGAAAACCGTAATTACTACCTAAGGACAGTCCGATAAATCTTCCGACAAAGCAACATTTTTTGGCAGCAAGTTTCACTTTTTTAGAACAGATGATGGTCAATGTATTGTGTTCTGCTTGCGCCGAAAACGAAACTTTTTCCTAGAATTCGGGCATTGTGCAATTTTGTAGGTGAAAGTTTTTTATTTTCGGGGGCGCATTTGTCGCTTCTAAAGAGAAAGCTTTGAATTTTAAAAGAGGGGCCATATAAATAACCATTATGACTGGGCTTAGTCATGTTTTGAAAAAACATTAATTGTTCTGGAAGGAACTACAGACAGAGAAATATATTCAGTTATGAGAATCCAAATTAAATTAATAGCACTTAAAATTCTATAAGCTTTGAAATATTCTAGATCTCACGGACATGAATGATCGATATACAATTACGAATGTTAAAAATTCCAAAAACCCGAGCAGGCCTGAGCTGACCGGACTAGATCAGGCCAGACCATAAATCAGACCAGAACATATATCTGAGCAGACCAGAGCAGACAAGTGCAGATCAGACTAGACCAGACCAGAAGGCCAGCCCAGACCAGAGCAGAGCAGAACCATTTCACAGCAGATGACCAGACCTGTTATTCAAAGTTAGTCATAAACAAATCCATATATTCATATTTTAAAAATCTTAGAGATATTTCGCATGTGATCTGTATAAAATTAAGCAAATTTTTGTTAAACCAGATATTCAACACTAACAAAGAAAACAATTTTGCTCTACCTTTCACATACATGAAATACGTTCAATTGCTAGAAGCTTCTAAATATTCTAAACGACACAAATTAAAACAAAAATCGAAATTTCTGGTAATATTTTCTAAAGAGAATCTCTACATATGTGTTATTCCTTTAAAATCCATTTAAACTCTTCACAAGATATTTTAGAATGTATTCTCAAATGGTGGTAAAAATGCTCATTCTAGATTATAGAACCCTTATACATTCTAGATATTATGCATTTTAATAGAATCATATCGATGTGAACCCAATATTCATGACTTCCATAAAATAATTCTATAATCACCTCTACAGAAATTTATTTACTTGTTTACTATATAAATCTACTCTAGATTCTAGAAGCTTCTGAATATTCTAGACGACACAAATTTAACCAAAAGTCCAGATTGCTCTTCCCATTGTTCAGCACTATTTTCTAAAGAGAATTTCTACATATATGTGTTCTTCCTTTAAAATCCATTTAGACTCTTCAGAAGACATTTTAGAATGTAGTCTTAAATGGTGGTAAAAATGCTCATTCTAGATTATAGAACCCTTAATATATTCTAGATATTATGTACTCTAAAAGAATCAAATTGATGTTAACCCAATATTGAAGACTTCCATAAAATAATTCTAAAATCACCTCTACAGAAATTTATTTACTTGTTTACTATGTAAACCTACTCTAGATTCTAGAAGCTTCTGAATATTCTAGACGACACAATTTTAACCAAAAGTCCAGATTGCTCTTCCCATTGTTCAGCATTATTTTCTAAAGAGAATTTCTACACATATGTGTTCTTCCTTTAAAATCCATTTAGGCACTTCAGAAGATATTTTGGAATGTAATATTAAATGGTGGTAAAAATTCTCATTCTAGATTATAGGACCCTTAATACATTCCAGATATTATGTACTTTAAAAGAATCAAATTGATGTTAACCCAATATTCAAGACTTCCATAAAATAATTCCAGAATCACCTCTACAGAAATTTATTTACTTGTTTACAATATGAATCTAATCTAGATTCTAGAAGCTTCTGAATATTCTAGACGACACAAATTTAATCAAAAGTCCAGATTGCTCTTCCCATTGTTCAGCATTATTTTCTAAAGCGAAGCTCTAAATAAATGTTCTTCTTTTAAAATCCATCTATACTCTTCAGGAGATATCTTAGAATGTATTAAATGCTGGAAAAAATGCTCATTCGAGACTATAGAACCCTTAATAAATTCTAGATATCATGTATTGTAAAAGAATCAAATTGATGTTACCCCAATATTCAAGACTTCCATAACATAATTCTAGAATCACTTCTACAGAAATTTATTTACTTGTTTACTATGTAAACCTACTCTAGATTCTAGAAGCTTCTGAATATTCTAGACGACACAATTTTAACCAAAAGTCCAGATTGCTCTTCCCATTGTTCAGCATTATTACATATGTGTTCTTCCTTTAAAATCAATTTAGACTCTTCAGAAGATATCTTAGCATGTATTAAATGCTGGTAAAAATGCTCATTCGAGACTATAGAACCCTTAATAATTTCTAGATATTATGTATTTTAATGGAATCAAATTGATGTTAACCCAATATTCAAGACTTCTAGAATCTCCCGTACAGACATTTATTCACTTGTCAAACCCATTCTAGATTCTAGAAGCGTTTAAATATTCTGCCATGAAAATTCAGATTGCTATTAAATCCATTGTTCTACACTATTATTCAGAAAAACGTGTAGCTTCAGATGATGTTCAGTTATGAAACAAGTGAAATTAATTGGAATGGACTTACTCTAGATCCTAGAAACTTTAAAAATCCAAATTGTAGACGACACTACTTTAAAAAAGAAGATATTCTAGATGAAATAATTTAAAAATAAATAAATTGGTATTTAATCCCATTGCTTAACACTGTTCCAGGAAACAGTTCTAGATCAGACACTTCTGAGGATATTTTAAATGCGTGGTATGAGTAACCAAATTCCAACAAAGGTACTTATACTCTAGATTGCAACATGTTCTAGATGTCACACTTAAAAAATGTTCTTAATTGCCATTGAACATAACATTTAAGTCTACTATTAATAATATTTACGTATATGGGTACTTATTTCGTATTTATTAATTCTTCATCTTTGAGCTATTTGCCAATTATTACTGAATAATGTTTATGAATTCCCAATCAGCTTTCGTTCGATAATTATTTTTTTAGGAATTAAAATAACACTCAAGTTTTTATTTACTCATACACGTGCCTTCTATTTTTCGCTCAAAAATATTTTTACCCGATAAGCTTGGGAGTCGATTCGATCGCAACAATTTTAAATAGTACAATTGAATTAAAAAAATTAGCTCGGGCCGGCGCGGCGGTAGAGATCGAGAGGGGGAGGGAGGGGGAGGGGATAAGAGATAAGTTCTTTTTATCGTCGTTGTTTGTTTGTTGGCGAGCAAATATTGTTGTGACTTCGGGTCCTAAAACTATTCTCGAATTATTTTTAGATAAGTTCTTGTGATAATTGGGAGATACGCTGACCGAAATCGGAAGAATTTTTAGGGCAAATATCGTTTGTATGTATGTACGAGACTGAATGGATATCGATTTGAAACAAGTATATAATTACGTATCTACATTGCGGAAAAATTGAGGAGATTTTAAGTTTATTAACTATATTTGGCCCAATCAATGTAGATTCAACGATCAAAAAAAGTGATGATGTGTCCGGTGCCCGTGGGACTACTTTCTCATACTTTATTATAAATATTCGATAGTAGAATAATAATTTATTGTTTAAAAATAATTTTTTACGTGGATTTCAAGAGAATTTTAAAAAAATCGGAAAACGACAAGAATGGAGTACTTTTCAGAAAGGATTTAGTCAAAGATGTTATTAAACTTTATTACACAATTTCGATAGTACAGAAAATATTCAAAATTTAATAACACTTTTTCAGGCGAATTTCGAGAAAATTGTTAAAAACCGAAAAACGTCAAGAATAAAGTGCCCTTCAGAAACGTTTTAGTCAAAAATGGTATCAAGCATTATTATACATATTTGATAGTAGAATAAGTACTCAAAGTTCAGAAAACATATTGATGGGAATTTGACTGGATTTGAGAAAATTCCCAAAAACCGAAAACTGACAAGAATTTGTCTTTTATCCTCGCGAATTTTAATAAAAACTTTAATGGGAGCTTCTGATGTAGCACAAAGTCTAAATTCAATGATGGAACCGTTTATGGTTTTTATTTTCGTATAGAAACATACCTCACATATATGCATACAGACATTTTCCCAAAAATATGTTTTTTAACTCACTGGAACTTAAAACGTCTAAAAATGCTAACAACTCAAATTCGAAAAATCCCGATCACAATATTTCTATATGAGAAAGTGAAAATTCGACGTATTTTTCAAATTTTGGAATGTTAATCTACATCGAATTTCATGAAACCTTCGGTTTTCCGTTTTCCCGATGAAATTTTTGGTGACCTGTGGCGCCATATCAAAATACATTTATATAGTGATAGTCTTAGTGATAGTCGTTATTCCGAAAATGAAAATGCCCATGTTTTAAAACGGGCGTCATTTTGGTCCTTTTTGGTTATTTTGCATTGAGTTTTTTTCAAAATTCAAATTGCTTGAAATTTTTCTGAGGTAATGGGAAAAAAAAAGTTTTTTTTTCAAATATCCCATCAGCAATTTTGGATATATTTTTAATGCCAAATAGGCTCAGTTTCCGCCAAGCAGCATTATGCCACGTTGCTCTATTTTGGAGATAGAGTCAAAGGCAGTATTTCTAACGTCTAAGTTCCATATGCGTCTTGTACTCCAATGGAGATTATTTTACTTTTTCTGGATCTATTCTTAGATAAAAGGGAAGTTATAAGTATTCTCAAAAACTTTAGTTTTGTAATTTCTTGCATTCTAGAGTCTAAGACAAAATAACTTCCCCAAACTATAACAGCTAAAGAAAAAATCAAAACTCCTTAAACTGTAATAGAATTTGCGCATTCTTGCACTCTAAAGTTGAAGACAAAACAATTTTCCGAAACTAATAGCTAAAGAAAAAATCAAAACTCCTTTAAAGTGTAATATCATTTATGGTACTTTTTCCTTGAATTTCAATGAATGCAAAAGTAATTACCTAGAAATTTATTCGTTATTAAATAGAAAATTTCCTAAATGTTGATGTAGAGTTTATAATTATTTCTTACAGATTTAATCATGGATAAAGAAAACGGCCATTTAAAGTTCCCAAAATTTTCTATTTTAGAACTTACTGCACATGAAAATCAAAGCCAAACTTAACTTTGAACTTTATTAGAATTTAATATTAATACTTAATGCATATGGGGCTTAGAAATAGTCGTCATTGCCTTTGTGTAGCCATGTCGCCAGAATGGATCATCATGGCATATTGTCGCTTGACAGGAAGATAGCTTATTTAAAATTAAAAAACAAACCTAAAATTGGCCAAAGCCGAAAATTGTTTTGAAAAAATTAATGATGATTAAAAATGACTTCTCCCAGGTTATCTCCCCATTATCTCAGAATGTTTCCAATTTGAATTCTGAAAAGCCAAGCAGAAGCTAATGAAATTGGCACATTTAAAAGAGTTTCGATAAACAGTTAAGGCCAATTAAGGGCCAAAATGACAGCCATGAATTTTCATTTTGGGATTACCGCTGTCGCGAAGTAAATTTTGTCATGGCGCCATAGAGATCCAAAATATTTTTCGAAATGACGAAAAATCATATAGTAAATCCACCGAGAAGAAAACTTCCATGAAACACAAACGTCGAAATTCAAAGCGCGCGACCAGCTAGCGAATAAGTACAGGGTCGCATTAAGAATGATCGCCTTGACTATAATTTATCTTTTACTAAGGATGTTCATTTCTTTCTTTTATGTATACATTTAAAATAATGGTTTTCGCCCCGCAGCTTGAAGTATGTTCCAGGTCTCTTTTTGGGAGGCGAGCAGGGAAGGTGTCTTTCCATAATTGCAATAGATCACAGAAATATGTTTATACAAATTTATATCAAAAACCTGAATAACAATAGCGATACGTTAAAACAAACCTTCAACTAAAAGTCCACTATCACCGACAACAGACAACCATAGATCAGACAACTAAACTTGTTAATTTTACTGAACCGACTCTGTACATCAACAATTCCCGCCAAAAGTTTTATGACTTTTCAACCAATAGCAAACGACGTGTATTAGGTGTTGTCTAACTTTACTACCTTTTCTCGTTTCGTGGATGTTTTCTTCTCAGTGGATTTACTGCAGATTTCATGAAATTCGATGTAGAGTAGGATTCAACGGATTCAAAAATAATCAAAATGGTTGATTTTATTTCCTAGTTGAATCCATATGGATTGGGTCTTACATAATTCTAGTTTTATGGTATGTAGTATGGTAGTAGTAGTATGGTATTTCCCATATTAGAGAAAATGCCTTTGAGCCACGCATTCTCAACTAGTTTCTTCGACAGACACATTGTTAAAATCGTGTAAAAGGAAATCTCAATCCTAAAGGCAGTCAGTCAGACGGACCGAGCCATAGCAAAGTGGATAGCTGTGAAAAATCATACATGTGAATTTTCATCAGAAATGTCGATATCTTGTGATTCTTCTGATGTGACAATATTAGTTGATCGCTTTCTGTTCTTTTTGTTGAAATATTTGTAGTTTTGTGTTATGTTCAAAAAAGTGTTTTCTATGTTGTTTTGTGTAACAATTTGTAATGTGATCAAACCAGACAATGCAGAGAATTTTTTTTATTACGTTCGTCGTTTGTAATTTCGAATTTGGGTTGAAGCGAGACTCCCTCCTCGGAAAATTTCTGTTGTCATTTCAAACTCCCATCCCGTATCGATTAGTCGTCGAACGAAAATTCATCATACTCCCACTAGCGCGGCCATAAATTAGAACGGCCATAAAGACGAGATTCCCCCGTTATATACATTTCCACCCCCGACCCTCGCCCGTATCATCCCCTCTGCGTCCGTTGTTTATTCCGGAACGATATTTTCGCGAAATCCATATTTTAACATCTCGTCTGGCCGTCTCCGTCCGACGGACGCGTTTTAACTTTGGACCTTTCTCCCCCTTTCGACCCCTTTCGATTAACCCTCGACGTTCTCTCTCTAGCTCGCCATTGGCCGCCGCTCCTCCCTCCGTGCGCTACCCTTTTTCCCCCTGTTTAGTGTTTCCGATGCGAAAAAACCGACGAGTCATCGGATTATTTCAACGGGGAAAGGGAGAACAGTTTTGCTGCTGTGGTAGCCTTCAAGGGGTGGTTTTTTGCATATTGAGATACAGAGACGTCGAGATGGATTGGCTAATTTAGAAATGATTGGGGATGTAATATGCATGAAATGTTCTTCTTGGAGGTGTCAGTTCAATTCCGGATTTCTGTTAGATGAATCCTAACTTCATATTTTGGGAATGAGTGAGTTGTTTGCACTTTTAGTACCTCACAGTTTTTGAAGAAAACCGCAGAACTCAACTCTACACCTCTTTAATGGACGAAGAAAGATATTTTGTAGGGGAGGGGCGGCCATAATGGTATAGTACATAGTTTCTTATCCAGGAAACCTAATGAAAAAATAAGAATTACTTTCATACAGTCAATCTAAGAAACAAAATTATTCTTATCTCTTCATATTATGACAAATTAACCATATAGTCTTTACAACACTACTTGAGACTCTAAACACTTTTTAAGCACTAAGCACTTTTTTTATACTCTGTTCAAAACAAATCCCGATGCACGTATGTTTGATGACGTCAGAATCATCCAATACTACCAACTTAATATAGTCACAGGACATCGCAATCTATGTGTTCCGTGTATATTTTAGGTTGACAATACATATGGTTAAGTGTATTCTCAACCAAAAATGTACACGGAACACATAAATTGCGATGTCCTGGGACTATATTAAGTTGGTAGTATTGGATGATTCTGACGTCATCAAACATACGTGCATCGGGATTTGTTTTGAACAGAGTATACATTTATTTAAAATATTGCGTGCGACCAACCCTTGTATATTTGGTATGTAGTTGCTAATACAAACATATAGGCGATAAGAATCGCATTTCTGTGTCGAGTATTAGAGTGGGGTCGCTGCAGTCGTAAAACGATAACGAGACCTTATTGTGCAGCAAGTGCTCCAAGTGGCTACTAACTGGTTTTTTTTGTTGTCTCAAGTAAGAATGGAAGGAGAACACTGCAACATAAAATCAAAAATGGCATTCAAAAAATTACATATACCTACATATTACTTAAACTATTAATAAAATCAAGTTTAGTAAAGTACCAGAACTTAGTCGTTGCATAAAGATCATAAATGGACATTCTTACTTTTTTGAGGTTCCCGCACTTTCTGCATGTGCCCACCTTTAACGAAGTTGATATTTTACGCAAAATTTATATTTTAGTCTGTTGCACAAATCGCTCATAACATAGTCTTCTTCTTAACTATTTTCGTCTGCCATTTATCTAACTTTTCCAACAGATATTTTATTTTTTCTTAACTTTCCTATCATTTTCCATTTTTATTTTCTTTTAGATCAAAAAATTACAGTTATTTTATAGAAGTGAAATATAGAAAATAAAAGAGAAATATATAGAAATTGAAATAAATTCGTAAAATAACTTTAATTTAACCAAATGTGTCTTTTTTCATATATATTAACTTATTTTAAAATAATTCGAGAAAATTTTATATACATATATGAATTTGGTAGGTATGTTCTTATTATTTCAATTTTTCAGCTTAAAACTGCTCTATTTAAAGAAGAATTTAAAAAAAGTAATCAAAAAGTATTTGAAAGTTGTATTTAAAATTTTTCGAGATATTTTGATAAACTTTGGATTTAACGTTGTTTGTATATAAAGCACAGTTAAAAAAGTGATAATTCAGAAATTGTTTAATTCAAAAATTTCATTTTATATAATTTCTAACTCTGCTAGAAGGCTTTTTTAGCTTTTAAATCGTTTGATACTTTGCGAGATACATTTTGAAAATTGTGTCGTTAATACGAATTGTATATTTTTAATCGATTCATTAGCGATTTCATGAGTAATAATAGCTATTTTCATAGTTTCGAGCTTAGTCATTTCGACCTTCTATTTCTTTAATTGCACTAGTCGTATTTAAACGTTTATTAAAAGCAACAACAATTTCCGAAATATTTCGAGAAACGTCAGATTCAACGTTCTTTAAAAAGAAACTAATAAAAAATAATTTTATTCCAAAAATGAATAATCCACAAATCTGATTTGGCTGATATTTTTATATAACGTCGACGTCGGTTAAGGGCGTTTTTTAAATTTTTTTTAAATTTTGTAAATTTTCTAAAAATATCTTAAAAATTCTTTCAGTATTCTTTGACAAGGTTGCGTAAAATCAGTTATTTCCAAAATTCTGTTAACTAATTTATTGTACATTTTAACAGGAGATCGTTTAACCCCTTGCCCCAATTGTGTTAAAAAATTAACAAATTTCCCGAGATGTTTCAAGATAATTTCATATTTAAGGTTTTTTGGAAAGTCACAAAATTCGTAATCCTACAACTATTATTTAATCCATAAATCTGATAATGTTCTGATTTTTATATAATTTCGAACTGTTCTACAAGGTTTTATGGTTTTTAAATCCTCTGAAATTATTTAAAATGTATCCTGGAAATTTTCTCATTGATACGTATTCAATGATGTTAATGATGTCAATGATGATAATTCAATAGCGATTTTGTTGTTTTTTAAAGGTTTTTTTAGCATATAAATTCGTCTTGAGAAGCACCTTTGAATAGCACTTTCAGAGTTTGTTTGATAAAATGTGTAAAATATATTTTTTAAAAATTGTATTTATCGAAAATACTTTTCACGACAAATAAAGAAAGCATTTTTAACCACTTTTATTATCAATTTCTTAGCTGCACTAGTTGTTTTTAAAAGTCTTAACATTTTTCGAGAATCTCGAGAAGATAAATTTAACATTGATAAGACAGTTAAAAATACTCAACTCAAAAAGTTTAATCTAATTATAGGTAATTTAAAAGATTGTTAGAAGGTTTTCAAAAGAATTACATGACGTTTTCTAGATATTCCCTGACAATTTTCTTATTGAATAGATTTCATTCATAACTTATAAATTCATCATGAAAATCTTTTTTATTCAAAATTCTTTTCGATGGATTTGTCAAATTTGTACATTTTCTGAGCTGATCCTTCAGTCGTCTCGACCTTCTAGATTTTTTGTAATATCTCCCATGCAACAATACGACCATTATTTTTCTGTTATTCTCAAAGTACGGCCAAAAATTTATTACCCTGAAAAATAAACAGAGTTTCAACACCAAATGTTCCTTGTACAACCACATCTGGTAGAATTTTTATACCTACGGCTAAACACACGCATCCACGCATGCACGTTGTATAGATAGAGAGCTAGGAACTTTTAGAATTATGCAATAAGAAGTTTACGATTTTTTAAAACTATTTTTAAATTTACAGTCTTCCGAGCATTCATAAAAGAATTTCCACGGAACTGGGTTAATTACTCAACGTTTTTATAAATAGGACCTTAAAACTCGAGAAAACACACCGGGATGTGGGTCAGCTATATAATGCAATCTTGCAGCCGATAAAAAAAACAAAATCGACCCATGTTTCGAAACAAGAGAAAAATGCGTCTCCATTTTTGTTGTTTTTAAGTAAAAATTAATCTAATTGGTTCGATTAATTCGTTACGTTGCTCCTTGGAACCACAACAGGAAGCGTTTCACTCGGCGATAACCGAATTACAACAAGACGATTACGACATGTTTTTGCTAAATATCGAAGTTCTTCACCCAAACAAATTGATACAGTTACAACAAAACGATCATAAATTAAATTGGAATTATTCGTCATTTCATACTACAATATTTTAAACAGGAAATGTGATTTTTGGGAATTTTGACAAAGCCATTTGAGGTTATCTTTCTTCTGAATTCAGCGCTTTAAGAGTTAAAATTGTTAAAAATGAAAAATTACTGTAAATTCTAACTCAAGAAAAAAACCTTTTTTTTTCGGCGCATGAATTAATTAGTCGATATTCAGCCTGAACACAAAAAGTCAAAGAAGTGTTATATTTGTATTTGTAATTTACTTCCAAAATGTCCGTATAAATCAAGTAGAGAAATGTATTTACAATTTTTGGTTTTTGCTCCCCTTGTATATATGTTACCAACTTTGTTGGCATTATTATTACATTGTAACCAATAACAACCAGTAAATTCCTTCCCATAGATGCGCGTTTTAGTGGATATGCGCAGTAGGCCTATAGTAGGCCACTCGGCTCATGCGCATCTACTGTAAAACGCGCATCTCTGAATTCTCATTCCTTTCATATAATTCCGTTTAGTGGCTTTAAATCTCTCAAATATTAACTTTTACAGAAGTATTTCACGATGTGCTCTTCTAAACAAGTGGATAGTCAAAATGTTTGACAAGAATTGTTACTAGTACCCCAGAACAACGTGAAATGTAAATTTTTTTAAAAAATGTTCAAAATGTAAAATTTATGAATATCAAGTGTCCATACCTTCAAACTAACAAAAAAAGTCGGTTTACGGACGATAATTTTTACATGATAACGTCATAAGAAAACATTGATGAAAAATGGAATACGTTAATGAATAATTGAATAGAATTATTATCACTAAATTATCATTAGAAGGTTTTATCGCACTGCGGTTGGCCGGTCCAACTGGTCATTTTAGACACATCGTTATGACATGCGCGCAGTTGGACATTAACCTTGAACCTTACATGAATTGCTGCGCAGATAATTGTTTTCATTAAATACTAAATGAAAGCAGTCGACTTTTTACACGATCATTTATATCATCCCATCATATTGTTTTAATCGAAATCGTAACATAACCTATCATTACTGCACTCACTGACCGATGCAAGAATAGATATATGAGATTATATAGCTAAACAGACTCTTAGAATGCAAGAATTGAATACCTTATTGCCGCAATTGTTATTGTAATAGTAATAAGCAATGTTATGCACAGTAAATATTCAGATAACTTTATAAATAATAGTGTGCTGACTGCTGTCGCCGTCGTCGCTGACGACGGAGAGGAAACAATGTAATCAGAACACGCGTAGCCCCCGCGCGTCCCCTTCAATCGCGATCGCGAACCGAGCCGATCGCCAAATCGAGCTTTCACTCGGACACTGCCGTGTAACAGAGATAGATGCGCCGCAAGGCAACCGCCAAGGTCGATCTCTGTCTATTGTTGTCGCTCTCACTCTAGCTCGCACGCATGGTTCTGGCGTAACTTACAATGTTTTGTGAACCGGCAAGTAGCCGACACAAAAACAAGAGAAAATTAAGAACAAAAATAACGTTGTTGAAGGAAAGCTATTCCAATTCCCTAACTTAAGAAACTTTAGGGTTACAAATTTTTTTTTTAATTTAAAATTGCGTGAAATGTCGGAATTCAAAATTTTATCGAAACTTCTCGAGAAAAGATAATATACATACAAAACACTTTAAATCAAAGTGGTACGAGTAGCTCATTTTAAAATTGCCCAATTTCTTCTATTAAATATGTAATTACCGAATAATTACTGATTAGTTTCTGCTATTTACTTTATATCAATACCTCAATAAGTACCTACTAGAACTAAAAATAAATTGAATCGTTAACCAAACCAAACACCTAATTTTCTCCATTTTAAGCATTCGGAACCACAATGGAGGCCTGGTCCATTGCGAGATTTATCACCGTTCCCACAGAAATTCATTAAGGGCAATTCATAAATAACCTTGACCTCCGGAGAGTTCTTCCTGTCTTCCCGTCCAGATTTGCAAGAATTTTTTTCCTGTCACCCTAAATGCCGGTGGTGGCCACTGTGATGTATAATTAAATGGATGCCGGGCATATTTTGACCCGGTGGTATGCCCGCTTCCGACACCTAAAAGCCACACTAACAAGCTACCCAAAAGAATTATGTTTACGTAGAAGATAAAAAAAATTTTTGGGTTATATCACTGTATATAGCTGAAATTTTTGAAGTACAAGTTTTCAGTAAAACACTTCAATAAATACATTTCTAAATTTTACGCCAGATAACAATTTAGGTGAGATATTGCTAGAAAATTACGTCACATAGGTGATTTCACCAATTGTATTTGGTAGAAAATTATAGATTTTTGGCGGCAATTCCATCAAAGTGGTGCCATTTTTCATATCAAATTTACGTAAATAATTAGTATATTTGGCGAATTTTCATAAAAAGCTATTTGTCGCTGACAACTTATTAGGTGAAGTCTCACATCGAAATTACGTCCAAGCTGTGTCATATTTGGTAATTACTTTCCCAGTTTACGACTGTCAAAAATATATCGATTTAGGTTAAGAATTCACTTCATGGTGATAATTAGGTATGTTTTCCTAAACTTATACTTCTCGTCGACATCAGTATCAGGAATCGTAGATAGAAATATTTCATACACTGATGTAATTAATTAAATTAGATCAACTTAACGTCATAAATTCGTACACGCAACAAATTTTATTGACGAAACTTATACTTGTACTTCGAAAAAATAGCAATGCGCCTCAAAAATAATCGTTATTAACATAAATTGTTTAAATAATTTGTTAAGTATAATACTATACTATAGTGATAGTACTTTGTCTTCTGTCTTCCGTCTTCTTAGACTTAGGAGTAATTCTTTGTTTAATTTTCAAAATATAATTATTCCAAAATTGAAACTATATTATTTGCTAATATATATTCGTTATATTGTTGTCAAATTATCTGAGTGTCATTTTACTTAAATTATTTAAGAGTTAAGTAAATTGAAAGCACCTATTTAGATGACTAACTTATAGGTATCAAAATTGAGTAATTTTCCGCACTTTATCACAATGTAACGTATGTACTTAGGTAAAAAGATTACATTTTTTGTTGGTGACAATGAGGGTAATGTTCTAATTCAGTGCTACAAAGCAGGCTAGAGATTTATTAAGATATTAATGTAGTTATTTAAAAACACATTTTTGTGGTGCTTACACTGTGATGTTCTTCCATAAGTGACCTAAGAATAACATTGCAAATATCAAAAATTGAAGTAATGTCACAAAATGCTTGTTTTCTGAAACACTTGTTTTCCAAATTTCGAGCAGTTTGTAAAATAAATTTATAAAAATAACACAAAACGTTTAAAACCAAGTAATCGCACAGTTATTATTTTTTTAAGCGTTCCCATGTTACACGAATCTTTATTTGGTTTGTTGAAAGCTGACGGATTAAATGGCGGCCAGTTAATTTTACAAAAAACAACAACAAACGAACTATTTTCGTGACGATGGAAAATCACTAGAGGACTAATGGTTCGTAAATGATATTTCTACGAATAACTAATGTCGCCATATCTCTTAGGTATCTAATCTCATGATTCTGGCATCGTAGTGTTGAATAATTCAATATTTAGTTAATGCGCGCGTTTAGAAATAACTAATTTTTATTAACTAATTGAAGATAATAAAGATATTAATTAGAATTTGAGTTGGGGAGTACAATTTCGGAAATTTCCGTTTTTGGCGGCAATGGAAATGAAAGGGTCTAACAGGGGCTCCCTCTAACAGAAGTAATAAATTGATGTTATTGTCTATTTTGGACCAGTCCATGCAAAGCACTATACTGAATGTGGTATTAATAATTTGGTAATGATATAATAACATTAAATATGTATTATCTGTCTCTTCTCAGGAAAACTCACCTCATGGGAAACTGTTTTAAATGCTGAGTACTTTAATTTCTAATAACTTCTTTTATGGGGCTGGTTTTATCAGTTAAATCAATTAATTACGTATAATACTTTTAACAGTAATTTAAAATTAGAGAAATCTTTCACCTGTTATTTAAACATCTATTTATATATTTGCCTTCATGCAATTGGACCATATGTACTACTGCGTCTGACATCTTTGTCCGTCAAAATAGCCCTTCAACGGAACTGAGATTTCCAAAAATATTGAGGTGCAATGTAACTTCAATAGATAAGAAATGAATAAATTTTAACGAGACCGCGAGATTTGAGATATCTCGTCTCGACGAGACTCTCGGTTGATGTAGTCTCGTCTCGGTCTCGACAGTTTTTGAGTGTCTTGAAAAATATTTACTAAAAAACCTAGTGCACTTTACATAAATAAACCTTTTGTTTCTGACCAGTTTTAAATGAACATTCTGTATATGTTCGTTTTGCGTGCCCACGGTACGATTCAAATGTTAATAAGTACTCCTCCTCTGTGGGGAAAAGTCGTTTCACACAATTACCCGAAAAGTGGCCGAAATTCATTATTACTTTAGATGGGCAAGAACAGATGTAGGTTAAAAGTCAACCGCTCGCAACAATACCCCGATCACTTGATTTATATACGGGGTCCTCTATTTTAAAGGAAAAACTGACCCTTGGTCAGCCGTCACAATGGCAAAAATTTAATGTCCGGCCTTCCCTTTGTCACGGGCCTTTGTCGTCCGCGACCCGGAGGTTAAACTTTTTGACCCTAGCAATTGTAGCGTGGATAAACATATCGACAATTTTTCAATACTTTCCGGAATCCGGTTACGTTCTGTTTCGGGAGATTTATTGCGATGCATCAAATACAGAAAGGGCTTTGTTGGCGATTTTTCCTAACGTATGTTCCCACATACAGCCACAGATTCTATCTTAAATCAAATGCAGTGGAATAGGCGTTAGAAAGTAAAAATTAGGCATTAATGATTGGTCCTTTCTTTCAATATTCAGCATTTCTACTTAGATACTCTACACAATCCGTCACATAATATATGCAAAATAAAATGGAAAGGTTACTTTAAGCATGCTCGATAAACCTTAGCAATTTGTCTTACAAAATCTTAATTACAGCGACGAGAGATCCGTCTCGTTTTTAAATCGCCTCCCTGAAAATAAGCCATCATTGCCATTTAACCCTCGTCATCATGACTAATTTCACACAATTAACTTCTGTAGATATACTAGGCGTAAAAATAAATCAAAACAACTCTTAAGTGCAATAACGGCCGTGGAATCAACCGACTTTCATAAATTCTAATAAAAATCCTGACGGCTCCTCAAAAACCATAAGGGTATCATTAACGTTGCCAAAACCTTTATCGCCAACCGTGGATCTTGTGGCGGGGGGACGGACCCCTATTTTCGAAGGGTTGAGAGAGAGGGTATTGTTTTATTTATTTTAGGTGCCATTTGGGTGTATTCCGCCTCTTTCCCATGGTGTTTTTGGCGAAACTCGGGAGGGTGTAATTCTATTTATTTTCACCCTAACAGGAATAGACGAATGGTAGAATTTTGCAGATGATACGTGTCGTAGATGCACTTTTTTCCAAAATTTACGAAACATAAAAATATCTAATACAATTCAGCTTGAACAAAAAAAATACAATTTTGTCCTAACCTTACACACCAATTCTTAAAATATATATTTCTTAAGTTACGCTTAGTGAGAATTAGATTAGAACATCCAGAAGAATTTCTGAAAGCCTTTTCGGCAGCATAAAGAACATTTTGCAATCAATTTAGAATCCTTCTTAAAACTATCTTTTGATCCCTAGGGAACTAGAAGGTCTTAGAACATTTTTAGAACGTCCATTCGAACTAAATTCGAAAATGAATTCAAGACGTATAAAACTTTCTTTTGGGGGATTTTTAAAAAGATTGTTTAAGTTCATAAACATGTCAAAAAGCCCATTTTATTACTCAAAATAAATCTAATTGTAACTAAACAAAATCCCGAAAAAATGTTAAAGAATTGGAAAATGGTAAAACCTTAGTACATTGTTTCAAAGTCCATGTAGAGTACAAATAAGTTTTCCCCAAAATACTTTAAATTCTACGATTTCTAATAGAACATTGCAATAGCCACCATATATCGAATGATCACTGAAATAATAACAAATCTAAAAGTGCCTTAAAGTTAGTTAGTTTCCGAAATGTTACGTCTTTAGAATATTTTTAATGATATTATCCAAAAGATTTCAAAAATGCCCAAAAGTCATAAAATATTTGCCAGCTCAGGACAAATAAATAACGTTTCGTGAAAAAATCGCGAAGGATATTTGCAGAGATTGCAAGAGTGCCTTCTATAAGTATGTATGACGAATATCCTAGAAGTGTCTATTAGTTCTTTGAAATATATACCACAATTTTCCCAGAAAATATTTTAAAAGTTTCCTATATGATTTTCGAGCAAATTTTGATAATCTTTGATATCTTCAAAGATCGTCAAAATTCAGAGATTTTCCAAAAACTGCTTAAGATGTCTATAGAACTCTTTGATTAATTTCAAATTGTAAAACATTCTTAAACGGAACACGATGTAACCATAAGTCTTCCAAGCATGTTCTAGAAATATCGGCAAATTCTTTGAAGTTTAATACATTTTTAAGAAATCATAAGGAGTGTAAACAATTTCCTGAAAGTATTTAAAATCATTTTTGAAAGAATTGCAAGATCCAAAAAATTTCTCTCTCAATTTGGATTTCCTAAAAGTGTCCATAAGTTCTAAAAACGTTGTCGAGTGCTCTGATACCAATAATTTTAGTTGTAATAAAAGTTCTGAAGGCTTCTGGGGTATTTCCTAAAAAGAGTTAATGCGTCCAAAATATTTCTCACAAATATTTAAGTCTGAATGATTTTTAGGCGATTTTAAAATATTACTGAAATAACATAAACAGTTTCTAGGAGTATCTGGTTATCCTAAACACAATCTGGACAGTTCTTAAATAAAGGTACTAGGAAATTCCACAAAACATTAAAATTGGCGAAAAAAGGGAAGATGAAAGATGAATTATTGAATTTTCATGGCCTTCTGAAATAACCATAATCTTTTTAAAAAAAAGTTTTTAAAAATCCAGACGAATTTTACAGTACTTCTCGAGAGATATTTAGGACTCCAAATACTTTTCCAAAGGGGTTTAAATCTCCTAAAGCATTTTTAGAGGGATGAAAAATAATATAGTATTCCTGGAAAGATCATGACGATTCATGAGTACGTTTTAAAAGTGTATGGCAGTTCTTGGAGATACCCAAAATTGCCAAACCTGTTTTTCCAGACCATACTAAAAAATTTCAAAAATACTGAAAAACTTTTTAGCAAAGATACTAGGATATCCAGATATTTTTAAAAGTGTTTAAAAGTCTTAAAGAATTTCTGGAATTGTTGCCCAGACAGCACAAAGGTGTCTTTAAGACGTCTTATAGACGTCCCATTATAGCTGTGCAAGACATGTAAAACGTCCGTGAACGTCTCTTAGACGTCTTCAAGACGTCTTTTACACGTCATTTGTTACAAAAAAAGACGTCTTTAAGGTGTTTTACAAGCTGTATATAAGACGTCATTAAGACGTCTCTAAGACGCATTGTTAGACTAAGCCGAAAACACCTCAATTTTCGTCCAGATATATTTTATATAAATATTATTATTAAATCTGCAAACATATATACCGCCTTAAAGACTTCTTAATTAGACAGTCCAAAAGTTGTCTGAAAAAAGGTATCTTTATTAATAATGTCCTGACAAATTAAGACGTTTTTAATACGTCCATATGCGGACGTATAAAGAGGAATTTTATTGGTCAACAAACATCCAGACTTCAATCAGACATCTTAAAGACGTCCAAAACAAGACATCTTAAAGACGTCCAAAACAAGAAATCCTAAAGACGTCTCTTTTAGGTGTTCAGACGTCCAGATCACAATAAGACCTTTACAAGGCGTCGTGTGCTGTCTGGGTGAAAAGTAGGTACTAGAACTAGGTTATAGTAACTAGAACATTTGTCGAAATTCATAATGAATCATATACATTTATTTTCTGAAGGTACCTCGACGTTTGTCTTAGAGAGCTGGAATAACCACAATTTTTCCTGAAATTCCTGAAAAATTTTCAATTTTTTCTAATTTTAGGTATTACAACATTTTTCAAAATTCATGATGAATCACATAGGTATTCATTTTCTGACCTTAAAACCTCGAGGTTATGAAATTGTTTTGGAGTGCTGGGATAACCACAATTTTTTCTGAAATTCCTAAAATTCCTGAAAAATTGTCAGATATTTCTTTAGAAATAATGATCAGTCTAAAATTTTTTCAATGCCAAAAAAGATTTGGAAAAATTCTTAAAACGATTGGAAGGTCATCATGATCCTTCAAGAAAAGTAAGAATTTTCAAATCTATGCATATTTCAAATAGTTAATTGATACAACAAATCTATATAAAATCTAAAAATCTATATAGGAGTTTTAAAGGGATTTTGGAGAGCTGGAAATCATTTGAAATAATCATAATTTTCCCAAATTACATTTTAAAAGGTTTCAAAAATCCTTACGGGTAGTTTTTCAGAGATAATAACTGCAAGATCCTTTTAGAAAGTGCTTAAAAGTGCAAACTGATTTTTGGAAGCATTAAAGGGTTCACAATGTATAACAAACGCTTTCTAGAGGTTGTAATATGTGCTGGGACACCACATTTTCCACTAAACTAGACGTATCTAGAAATCCTGAAATTTTTTTAAGGAATCTAGATACTTTTCCAAGAGGTTTCGAAAGTTCTGAAGCGTTTTGAAAAAATGAAAGTTCCCAAAATATTCATCTAAGAGACACGATGATTCACATACATTTTCTGTAAGTATCTAAGTGTTCTGAAAGCATTTTGGAATGTACAGACCCTTCTGGAAAAATCTTACTTTCTCCAGAGAACATCTTAAAAATATTCAAACAACTTGTAGGGCTTGTAGTTTCCTAAAGGTAATTGGGACTCCAGATTTCTTTAAATGTGCTGGAAAGGCCTAAGGGGTTTTTAAAGGATGGAAGTTTGTGGAGCACTTCTCTAAGGATCATAATGGAATATAAACATTTCCCTTAAGTTATTACAAGTAAATTTGAAACGTTTTCTGGAAAGGCTACTAGAGGGTATTTCAGTTTCCAAAAGTCCTAAAAGTCCTATAGGACTTTTGGAAGCAGAAGGATGGAAAAACTTCTGCGTCTTGCCAATGATGTAGTTGAGTTTGGAGTATAATCTTCTGACTTCGAAACGAATCCAACACTCCTTAGCTTTTAAGAGCTTAGCTCCTTAGCTCCTTAGCCTTCTAGCCGTATTGGAATCCGAGTTTGTCCTGATGGAAATCGATGGAGGGAACACTTTATGTCGTAGACATTCATTCGGGAACCAGATAAGTACCATGGTCTTCTTTTTTGCTAACAGTCGTTTCCTGTAGAAAAGGACTTTTGGAAGGACTGGTTTCACAGGAAGGATCACAATGAATCAATAATTTCCTAAAAGTATATATTATCAAGATCTAGAACTATTTGGGAATGTTAGAGCACTTATGGAATGACTAAAATTTGTATACAAAATGTGAAGTTTTTAAGCGTTGACGATGACAAATCCAATAAAGTGTCGTGAAGGGTTTATTGGGAGAACATGGACTGTAACTGACCCAATAGCATTTCGACAAATCTACGATTTGTTCCAAATCTGAATACCGATTTTAAGAAGGATTTCAATGGATTCCCCGCGAAAACTTCCGCGTTTAAACGCTCTGTAGCGGTATTTCTGATAAGATCCTTATCTATTCGATCTTGAACTTGAGCAAATCGTCCAAGTGCAACCAAAGTACTCCATCGTTTCGCGATAAAGAAGCAAACACACGCGATTTTTATTCCCGTAAAAAATTCGAACTGTCTTATCTCGGACACTTGATCTCTCTGCTGATATCGCGAAATTGCCTGTGTTGCAAAAATATATCAACTATCTTCTATTATAATAGTTGGAAGGTAAATACGTTTCAATTTTTATTTTTCGTCGTCCTCGTTGCGAAATATTGTCGCAATATACTTTTTTCGACTGTCACAGGTGCGATAAGAGAACGATTGTAAATTATGTAAATAACGTGGAAATTCTTATTTTTCTTGCCGGCGCCACGTGCCGGCGAATCAGAGAATTGTCGCCATAATACGTACATCATCATTTATTTTCAGATTTAAATCACTCCACTTTTAAATGTTTTTTATTAAGTACATAACCTTGCGATTAACGCATGTTGATCCAATTTTCCTAAAACTTGCGATCCACTTACAAACTTTAAATTAGTGCAGTTATCGCACTCGTAGGTACTTGGCTGCACAACAAAACTCTTCAATTAATTTTTTAAAGCGACTTTAAAACTTTCCAATGGTTTATTTCCGTCGTTTTGGAAAACGTAATTCCTTTTAAATCATTACATACGCTATCTCTTTCACTCTCTCTCACTCGCTCTCTCACTGTTTTCAATGGCAGTCCCATGCATTTCGCTTTCCAGTTCCCTCTACGAACTTTCGATAAATAAAATTTTTGAGAACAGCAATAACAGTTGGCGGAACGGCATATGTCTAACCGAATTTCTATTCTTCTTATTTTTCGAGTACTAATCCCGAATAATGATTGCCAAGGGTTGCCACCCCCGTCAAAGCGCAACAAAAGCTTCTCCATTGTCTGGGACAGTGGACATTGGTCAGTTCACATATTATTATATACGATTATTACTGTTGCGATTTCAAAAGGACGGATACACTTCTAATCTTACGTTTAGGGAAAGGAATCCTCGTGAATGTTATGACACGATGACATTTCGCTCTCTTTGTGAGATTACGATATTACTTACTTGGTTTTTAGAGATGTTTCGACGACTTTGTTAACGTTCTGTTTGTGTGATGGAAAGATGAATACGGGAACGATTTGTTACGAAATTAGAATCCCAGTTCTTCTGGAGTAGAAGCAAGATTCTATACAGAGCTATAGCTCCAAGTCTACTAGATCAAAATGAAGTTTTGAACAGGCACTACGACTCCATGTTTTCTAGTTTAAAAATTTCAAAGTTTTACTTCTAGTTTTCTAGAATAAAACAAAGCTATTTCCGAGTGGAAAATATTTTGAGACAAGACTTACAAGTCAAGACCTTATGCACTGCCAAGACACTTTTGACAAAAGACTAGAGCTGCAGATCTTTTAGGAAAAAATTAAAATGTCTCAGGACAACATAAACTTAGGGAGATAAGCTGTACTTCTACACGACAAAAAGACCTTCTTAGGAACCTTATATACCACACGATCATAAGACAGTAAGAAAGTTTAGTTTTTCCTGAAACATATCGTTGTGATTTTATAAAAGACTGTCTCTGGGCGTAAGATCTTAAACTATAATGTAATAAACTATAAAATGTTTCCCATTCTGGTACATTTCCCTTCTATTCCAGAATTGTACCTATACTTGGAGTTATGATTCCAGGACCAAACTTCTTGATTTGGCAAAGAAACTTGCGTCTTTCCCAGAGAGCTTCAAATGATCATTTCTGGTTAAAATGTTTTTACTGTTTTCAAAGTGATATAACTGTATTTTTTCCTTAAAGGATCCAACATGCAGCAAAATGCTTCTCTTCCTTCCTCTTTTCTATTCCAAAAGATCTAGAATTGCTGATCCTAACCCAAGGTATCTTCTTGGAAACCATGTTTTCATAAATATATTTTTTTATTTATATGGAATCGTTCTTCCATTCTAGAAGATCTGGGGTCCCCAGACCAAGGTCAAAATATTCACTAATGTCTAATTTCCTTTCTAAGATATTTTATTTTTATTTTAGGAGACATGAAGGTGACTTGTTCATTCTTTAGAAACCTTTGTTTTATTTTAAATTTGGTGTTCTGATCCAATACCAAAAGCTCCATCTATTTCAAAAGGTCTAGAGCTGTTATTTATCTCCCTTTTTTTCTTCTTTTCAACGAAATCTTTCTCCTACACTAGAAGCCCTTTGAATTCCTATTGTTATTAGTTTAGTTTCATTTGTTTTTATCTCTCTAAAAGATCTGGAACTGTATCCCAAACCAAAAGGTATCTTGTATTCCAGAAGCTCGAAAACTGTAACTCCCAACCCAAAAATGTTTCCTTTTTAATGAATTTCCTACTAAGAAAACATCCCAGACAGCACAAAGACGTCTTTAAGACGTCCCATAGACATCACCATTAGGCATTTGCGACATCTCGAAGATGTCCTGTGACGGCTGAAGAACGTCATTAAAGTGTCCATTTTATGTCCATTTCATGTTACTTGTTACAAAACGGTACGTTTCAAAGATGCCTTCAAGACATTACAAAGATGTCCGCAAATCCGTAATGACGTCCAAAAGACGTCTGTTTTAAGACATTTTTTTATACAAAACTACGCCTTTAAGACGTCTCTAATACTAAGAAGGTCAGGCATGAAAACGACGTAAATTAGACGTCATTAAGACGTCTGTTTTTTAGTATCTTATAGACATCCAAAAATGAATGTCCTAAAGAAGTCCACTTCAGGCATAAAGAAGGCAAGGCATGAAATCTGCATAAACTGGAACTCATTAAGATGTGCGCCTCTTAACATCTTAGAGACATCCAAAAATAGACGTCCTAAATGGGTCCACTTTAGGCATATAAAAGATCAGGCATAAAATTGACGTAAATTAGACGTCATTAAGACGTCCTCTTTTGAACATTTTAGAGACATCCAGAACTGGACGTCCTAAAGAAGTCCACTTCAGGCATAAAAAGATCTGGAATAAAATTGACGTAAATCAGACGTCCTCAAGGCGTCCGCCTTTTAACATCTTCGGCACATCCAAAACTGGATCGCCTAAAGAGGTCCACTTCAGGCATAAAGAAGGTCAGGCATTAAAACGACATAAATTGGACGTCATTACGACGTCAGCTTTTGAACATCTTAGAGACATCCAGAATTGGACGTCATAAGGACGTTCACTTTTGGCATAAAATTACATTAAATTGACGTAAATCAGACGTCCGCCTTTTAACATCTTCGGGACATTCAAAACTGGACCGCCTAAGAGGTCCACTTCGGGGATAAAAAAGGGCAGGCATAAAATAGACGAAAATTAGATGTCATTGGGACATTCCGCTATGGCCATTTTAGAGACATCCAGAAATGGAAGTGCTAAAGACGTCCACTTCAGGCATAAAAAGGTCAGGCTAAAAATTGACGTAAATTAGACTTCTTTAGGACGTCAGGCCTTGGACGTCTTATAGACTTTCGGATATGGACGTCTTTTTATGTCTTAAAACGTCCGGGCATAAAAAGGCTTAAAATGGATGTCTTTAAAACGTTATGTGCTGTCTGGGATAGGTCTTCGGTCCTTTACCGAAAATTTTCCGTTTGTGGGAAATCTATGTATCTTTTTGTAGATTTTGCAGTATATTCCAAAATCAAATATTGTTTCTGTACCAGATGCTCTGAAACTAATTTGTATCCCAAACAGTTTTCCCTCCTGAGGAATCTAGCGCAGCTTCTACACTAGATGCACTGCAGGAGCAGCTTCTGGACATGCGTTTTATCTTCCCGAGAGTACCTTTGCTCTATTTTAGAAGTCCTGAAACTGTAGTACTTGGTCAAATATTACACCAGGACCAGAACCTTGAGCTAGCAACTACAACTTTTGGTCTTCTAGAATAAAAGAAAGATTCAGTAAAAGCAAAAACAAAATATAATAGGTAATACGGTTTAAGATCGTCTAGGAACATCTTTAGGCTATGGACTACATTTCCAGATTTTCCAGAATATCAGAGAAACTTCACATGGACGAACTGGATCTGATAGTTTTCCGAGTGGAAATAAGATTCTCGAGGAGAGAAAAATTACAGGACTACTTTGACGATATCTTGATATCGGTTTTGATTTGATTGAATTGATATCTTTTTTTAACATCATATGCATAAATATTTGCGTTTATCTCCGTTATAAATATACACATGCTCAACCTTACGTTTGTTTAATTAAGATATTACAGACAGAAAAAATAAAGCATTACACAATGACTTGAAAATTTCCGCGGATACTTTACGCTAATAATTGTTAAGATCTTGTGATAAACAATGACATTCGAATTATATTGTCGTAATAAAAAATTTTTAAAATACATTTCTCGGGAAAGATAAAAAACAAAGGGGGATTGCGAAAAGTTGATTTTTGGCTTAATGAAGGAATGACAATAACAGAGTTAAGTAGGCGTAATAAATGCAATTCAAATATGAATACGTTAATACCGAACTTGCATATAAGCACTTTTCTGTATGCAGAAATTAGGAACGAGACAATAACAATGATTTTCTTATGATAAGGCATGTTAACATTTGAACTGTTATCGTAACGTAAAAGTGAGTTATCATTCTGCACAGAAACCATTATTTCCCATCCATTACTCTTCTCGAAATAAAACGACCTTCACAGGGGGTGCAAAAAGTAGAAATACGGACAAAAACGTCGATACGGCGAAATGTTTTGCATCTGTCTGTGTATAGGGTTACTTTTCCCTCAATTCAGCCCTTTTCGAAAGGGTCACTCTGAAATTTTGTGAAGAGCGAGAGCAAACAAGGTTGGGCAAAATAGATGTTTTCGAATACAAAAAAGGAGAGAAATGTATTATTTGAGAATGAATTTCAAACAGTGTCGAGGTTTTCTTGTGGTTTTGAAGTGTCTCATATCTTGGAATTCATATAATGCAAGAGTGCTACAACTTTTCGAAAAGTTTTAAGGGCTAGAAATTTTTTTTCTGTTGTTTTCGATAAATTATGTGTAAACGACTATAACTTTATAAGTAGTAATCAAATGTTGAAAACCACTTAAAATTTTTGAAAAATGATTCACAAGCCTCTTAATGCTTTTAATTTATTTTCGAACTCTGCAGCTATTTATACAATTTTTATTAACACAACATTTAAATTACAACCGCTCCAAAATTACTCAAAGGCAATTACAATTCTTTAAGTTTTAAGTTGCATTTATCCTTCACCCTTAAAAAATCTTCAAAAGGGAAATACCTAATTACTAGGATACCTAAAGTATAAAAGTTTTCCTTCAACCTTCAAAAATTTTTCAAACCTAAAAAGTGTTTTAGAAGTTCAAATTTGACTCAGCCGTTGCAAGATTTGTGTTAACCTAAATTTAGGTAATTGAATGTTAAGAAAATTCTTTGAGTTTAAGAAATCTTCGATTACCACAACTGTATAGTTGTTTCCACCCTTGTTAATGGTCTAAATTTGATGTGAAGATACTTCAAAAATAGTAATTAAATTAAATTAATTCAAAAACGTTTTGAAGGAATCTCAAAATCTAAAAAACATTCCTTTATTAATAAGGATTTTCTGAAAGTGTCAAGTTCAGAAAACATTTCGGAGTCCTGGACACGTCGAATGGATAACCCTACCAAAATCTCCAAACGTTCTAAAGGATTTTTGGATGTTTTCTAAAAAAGTACATGTGCCCAGAATATTTTTTAAAAGTGTTATATTTCTCTGGAAATCGCGTAGTAACATGAGCATTTTCTGAGAGTGCCTAGAAGTTCTGCAAGCATTTTAGAGCGCTGAAACTTTCCTGAAATATTCATAATTTTTCAAGACGGCATTTTAAATGATTTCAAAAATTCTGTAGGATTTTCGAGTCATTTCCAATAGATAATAAAGGCTCCAAATACATTTGAAAAGTATTCTAATAGATTTTTGTGAGGATTGAAAGCTTTTGGATCACTCCTGGAAAGGTATTCAAGTTCTGAAAATTTTTGTAGAGTACTGAAACGCTCCTGAAATAACCTTTTTTTTTTCAGACAATATTTTAGAAGTTCCTAAATATTCTGAAGGATTTTAGACTACTTCTCATGAGATAATTAGGCGTCCAGATAGTTTTCCAGGGATGTGTAATAGCTCGTTCACAACCACTTAACGTACGTAACGTAACGTAAAAAATTATGAAAACGCAAAGTTGAAAAGTGTGTCTGTTCACAATAGTCCGTAAATTAACAAACGTAACGTCCCACAACGTTAAGTTCGTTCAACTTCAACTTAACAGCACGTTAAATCTACGGATTCTTAATTCCACCAATCACGTCTCTCACTTTTTTGAAACTTGACAGAAAAGTGTCTCTTAGACATTTTATTGTCTGAGAGACTAAACAGCAAATACCGAGTTTTTTTGTCTCTTTCCATGTTGACAATTTTAAGTAAAGCAAAAAGTGAGGTTAGGTGATGTTCTCACGATTACTGTTTAACCCAACGCGCATGATCATAGTTTAAGTTTTAGTAGTACGTTAAGTGGTTGTGAACGAGCGTTAAAGGTTCTAAAGCATTTTTGGAGGAACTGAAAGGAACTAGAACATTCCTTGGAACATATTCGTAGACTTTTTAGAAGTTTATGGCAGTAATGAGAACATTATTGGAGTGCCAAAATTGATAACACATAAAACGTTTTCAAAATTCTTGAAAGACTTTTAAATAAAGATAATAAGAAAACCAGATATTTGTCCAAAAATATTGAAAACTCCTAACCTACATCTTGTAGGTTTTGAATGTACGGGAACACTTCTTGAAGGATCACAACAATTTTTTTAAAATTTGAACTGTTATGATTTCAAAATTGTTTAAAAGATAGAATAATTATTTGAGTTTAAGAAACTATGTTTTATCCTTGTCATCAACGCCAACTTTCTATGTATTTAAATACTAAAAGGTAAGAAGGTTTCAAAATTTTTAATCTTACTCAGCTTTCTTAAGCTTAAATTTGAAAAGGGTTCACAATGATCACAATTAGGAATTATAAGCAAAACTTCCAAATGTGCTTCACGTTAAAAAAAATTCTGTTAATGTTTCTCTATGCCTCTCAGTTACTCAAATTTGGACTGCGAGAACTTCGAAAATATAAAAATTTCTTAACTTTCTACGACGTTTTTAAACCTATCCACAAAGGTTTAAATTCCCACAACTCGGAAGAATTTCTAAGAAATGTTTCTAAAAAGTCGAAAAGTTACTGCTCACATAACTTTTTCGTGTTCTCACGAGACTAATCTTTTTAACAAATTTCGAAAGTAAATACAAGACGCATTCCAGCACCTCCCTCGATTTTTTTTAAGGGCCCGACCTGCCCTTTAATTCATCCTCTCCCTCGAAGTTTTTTCTGCAGTGTGTAAACATTCCGGTATGGCGCTTATTAGGGTAATCCTATTTTTATTGTGGAGATTCTCACCCTTAAAGAACACGCTCCTATAGGTTCTTTAGTTCCTTTTTTAAAGCGGACCCACTGCATTCATTTCGTGATACGCCGAGGGGGAGATTTATGTGTATAAAAAAAGTAGTCACGGCGTTTTTTATGGGATACCTGTTGTCGAAGGTGCGAAACGTCAGGTTGAGCGGTTTGATTTCGTAATTGATGAGTTTGAGCACAAAACGAGCGGAAAAAAATTTTTAGGGGTGGTTTTTGCAGGTCAAAATTCGAAATGTGAGGGTCGTTTATGCATAACGTAAATTAAATAAACAATTGCGTTAAACTTGTTTACTCGGATCGCTTTTGTTTTAGTCGAAAGGACGATTCCTCGTCGGGTTTATCGGCCGTCGTAAATACACACCCCCCAATATATGTACATAGTTTCTCACAAAATTAACCAAACAACCAAACAGAAATAAATGTGTACTAAATAAATAAGTTATCTAAAAATAACAATTTTGTTTTTTTTACAAATGCACTTTGGTTTTGTCGGGTAAATAGCAAAGATACGTTATCTTAAGGGAGGCGGATGTCGATACTGTCCTCAAATAAAAAAGGAAACGATGATGACAGTTATTAGGGCCTCACACAAGACTTTTTTAAAACTAAGAGTGATTGATATATAAAATTATAAATACCCCATACAAATAAAACTACAATTAAAGGCTTCTCAAAGACGCCCACAATTTCCGTTCGGTTCGTGTTTATTGTATTTAAGTCGGATATAACCTTTATGTATAAGTATTTTAAAATTACCACGCAAAACAAAATAGATCAGACTGTGTTTATATTTATAGGACTCTTAAAGTGTTTTAATAAAATTGTTTGAGGAAAATTTTAACATTTTCCTTGAGTGTAACAAATGATTTGAATTTCATTTAACTTTAAGATGAGAGGGACAAGAAAGTGTGACACACTGATCTAACGGAAATATTGTTTAAAAACAGATCTGAAATATGAATAATATAAAAAATAATAATATAATAATAAAAATTTCAAAAATGTTCCATTCTGATTTTTATCCAGCATTCCAGCAGTGAGTTTCTTTTATTTGGAAGTCAAAATAAGATATTAAGTCGAACTGAATTTGATCGACTATTTTTCTAAGTGAAATCTTTTTAATATTTAATATTTAATATTCATAGCTTAATTTCTTAACTATTAAATAGTTTCGAGCTTTATAGATAATGAAATTTATTAAATTCTTTTTCTGGATATTTAAAATTTTAAATGGTCTTTATGATACATTACATTTATTTTATCATTTATCAATCTACTTTGTGATATAATACATTTATGCAACCCTTAAAAACCACCCTTTATAGGGTAATGTATAAAAATTGTTTACTATAATTTCAAATTCATCAATGTTTGTGAGTGCAATTAAATAAAATCTCATTATTTTTAATATTATTTCTCAAATATTTCGCTGTTTCAATCCCTGAAAATCACCCTTTCTTACAAAATATTATAGAAAAAAAAATTAAAAGACTAGAAAAAATTTAAAAAAATTATATTTAGTTGAAGAAATAGTTGAAACTGGAGATATTTGCACGTTCCAAAAAATAAATGATAGGAAAACGTAAATGGTTCTTTAACGATAATTTCTTTATTTTTAAAGATATGTATTTAATTGATCAAAAGCTTATTTTGTAGGGAATTTAGAGGGTTATCAGACTTGGACTTTTTTGAAGTCCTTCATTTTTAATGAATGCGATTTAAAGGGCTTCAAATAGATACTTCTTACACTTATATGGAAATTTCAAATGTCAATATATCAATCAGTTTTCATCATAGAAAAAAAAATAATGGAAACCTTTCAGTATAAAAATACTACATCTCAGTATTCATGCATTTTTTAATCTCTTAGTTTTCGAGTAATTTTGAAAAAACGAAAAATTTTCATAAAATTTCAAAAAGAATTGAATACCAAATTGAAGTTTTTTTCAAATGTAAGCAATTCAAACTGGTTAAAATTTTAGGACAAGTTGTTAGTACATCAATAAAACCAATTATACATATATTAAAAGTTATATTTTTTTAATTTCATTTTTGTGGAAAATTTATTAATTTTTTTTGTGATGTAATCGTTTTGTTTTTGTAATAACTCAGTTATTTACCATCCAAATCATATTCTCCCTAGCTCATTTTAAAGGTCTCATTAAGACCTTTAAACAACATTCTAATTTTTTTTTGAATCCACTCTTTTATACGTTATTTGATGATAAAAGTTTCGATTATAGGTTATTTCAAATAAACCTTAACATTTATCATTATTAAAGTTTAATAATACAACTTTTAATAAATTCGAATAGACTTCAAAAAAGATCATTTTTTGTATTTGTCATTCACAATTGTTTCAACTGAATTAAAAGTAAATGCATTCCTGTTTTATACAGTTGGATTAATAAGTTCATTAGAATTCTAATATCAAACTTGTCATGCGACAAATGTTATAATCCTAATTACATTTTATTATTTTTATTAGAGATGTCCATTAGACATGATGTCCATAGACTTTTTCATATACAAATTATGTCAAATTATTATTTTTTCATTATCTGTAGGTATGAATTTCTGAAAACTTTCCAGTGAACCGTTAACATTGAAATTTCCTTAACTACGCCTCGGAGTATAATGGCCCCCGTGTAAACTACCCTTTTTCTAGAATCCCTTATCTAAATTTCTGTAAGCTGTGCCATTAAAAAGTCATTCCGGACACTACGGCCAGGACGCTTTTTTTGTCTTTTCGCTTTCTACCTACTAAACTTTTACAATTTCTCGGAACCCTTTTTACCTAAGCTGGAGGCCTCGTTTTAGGCAACTGCACTCAAATTCGCCAGATTTTTGAATATCCCCTGCTACTTAAAATATGGTCGTTATTAACTTTTGGTATTTTACGACCTAAGAGGGCAGTAAAGGAGGGAAAAAACCCCTTTTTACGAGAAGGAGGGAGATTTGCATACGCTCACAAGGGGGTTGGTCGTAAAAGCAGGCGAGGGTGAAGAGAGATTAGAAATTTCTAAGTATAATCAGACGATTGTTAAGTGAACAGTGAAAGACTGGGAAATGGATTTTTGTTGAGGTGAAGCCAGTGCAAAAGTAATTTTTCTCTTCAATTTATTGGTTGTTAATTACTGTGATATGTTTTAGATGGAATTCGTAATTCATTGGAGGGTGTATTTTTGGGGACTTTTAAATTTAAAAAGAAGTTGTCATCACTATAAGTGTCGCTTCGGGGCAATTTGTCTATGTTACAAAAACAACAAGAGACATCACCTCCCTTTCCCTACTTTCTCTCTCTCTCTCTCTCTCTCTCTCTCTCTCTCTCTTTCTCTTCCGAAAATGTATCTAGAACGGCACATGTCCCTGAAATAATACATCTGTCCGATTTCAATCACGGCGACAGGCCTTACGGAAAAAGGCCCTAACTGGTCCAAAAATAACAAAAAACACTCGCAACCCATACACACACACTTCCGATTTGAAAAATGTGCCCGCACGCTTTCGTGTTTTCCTAGCAATTTTCCTAATGGCGTCGCTTGTTTGCGTTTCACAAATTTTCAATTTTTCAAGACGAATTCTCACCTTGGCAGTTTTGGCTGGACGTTTCACCTTTCATGACTTTCCTCTCTCTTCTCTTAAATTTTGTAGAAGAAATGGAATTTCTATCTTACATGTGTTAAAAACAGGGTGTCCACACAGTCCGGAAATAAGAGAAAAGTCAGGGAATTCTAAATTTAGTCAGGGAAACCGCGAAAAGTCAGGAAAACTTTCGGGAATTTTTGGGCCTATTGGGAAAACAGTGTAAGATCTTAACTCACACGCAAGACTGAACCTCAGAAATGAAAAGAAAGCAAACTAAATGAGACCTGATATGCTAAGGCAGTTTAATTACATAATTTAGTAAAAAGAATCGAAATATTTTGTACTTCGACGTAACATTGATAATTTATAATATTATTTATGAATCACCATAAATATTAAGAAACTTTAGTTCTACCGTTTTCACAAGTTTTCAATGATATTTTTTCTATGATCCTTCCATCACTTTCCTAAGAAAAGACTTCCTGGAAGAGAAGAACGCGTGAAAGACCGCTAATTACAAAAATAAGGTCGGGAAAATTATAAAATTTGGCCGGAAAAGTCAGGGAAAAGTCGGTGAATTTCGAAAGGGAAAATTTTGTGGTCACGCTGGAAAAAATTAAAAATTTTTATCAAGAAAACTCATAAACCTTCCATCGATATGACTGAATAATATAGGCTACACTTTTTTTGTAATTCAAATTAATATGGAAATTAAAAGAAAATTCTATTAATAATATATAACATACCAGAATAACTAGCAGTGCACAAATTCCTAACTCTTATCAGACGATTAAGGATAAGTGACTGTATAATAATGATCATCACAGTTAATAATAATAAAATATAAATCAAATATACAATAATGAATCACCATGAAATACATAAAATACAATAAATCATATCACACTACACAATCACATTACATCAAATTGCTTTATTTTAATGAGATGGCAGAACTGATCAAATAAGCAGTTCCATAAACACCAACCGTAAGTGCCTTAAATTTCAAAAAAGCAATAAGAAATTAATGAGAGAAACTCAAATTTATCATACATCGTCTAATTCTAACTTGCAATCTTTACTCTTTCAATAAACTGAAATAGCTAGAGAGAAACAAGTGGAAAAAATATCCTTCTTTTATCTGAGATTTCTATGCTATTTCTTATATTTATTCGAGACGTCCTGTGGTTGCATCTCATGATAAATTAGTCAAATCCTTATCTTCCTCACAGTCCCAACATACCAACTTTTGTTTAGACAACTTTACCATAAACTGCTTGCATTTTCACAAAATAATAAAATCATTCACAACTGAAACGTTGTCCTGGACGAAAAGATGCTCCAAGTCTAGTGGTAGATATGAAAAGTGGAACTTCTTTACCTTCCTTTAGATTTTAAAGTTTGTATTGAAGCAGGAGAAATTGAACATTTTTGGTCAGTCGGTATATGTTCAATTTAGATTCACCCCGTCACTCATTGATACTTGTCATAATGACGTTTCAGTTCATTGCTGCTAAACTTCGTCGAGAAATTTAGTTCGTGCAGATATTTGCAGGTATATATAAAGTTTTCAGGATGATTAAATAATCTGAACGTAATATTTCACTAAAGTGAGTGTTAATACGTAAGACAAAAGTATCACAAAGTGTCATTACAATATTTTAGATTGCCTAGTGATTGATTTATAAAATTCATAGTAATTCAAAAGGAAATTCCTGCCAAATATGTCATTCGACAGTAAGAAATTTTGAAAGTACTTCAAGAACGGATTGCAATGCTGAGTTGCAGTAAGGGAGGTAAGAATTAATTACAGGGCGGGAAAATTAAATAAACTCATTGGGCTTATTCGCAATACGCGTGCGCTGCTTAAAATTCTTTCGTTTTCACTTTTGACAGCTTCAATTAACATAAATGTCATTTCGCCTTGCGTGCCATTGCGTGCCTATAAAACCAGGCTAAAATAAATATATAGGAGCTAATGGATATTGATTTTCATAAGCACAAGTTTTGTAGTTCAAATATGTGTTGATTAACAATCAAATTGTTATTTGAATTATGAGCAACAGTGATACTTTTGATTCATAATTATTACGGTGAGATGGTACAGTGATGCTTAACAAACTTAAATAATGCCCACAACCCACAATCACATTACAAACCTGCGCAGTGATTTGTAACTAGAGTATGAGCATAATTGGCCCATTTTGATGGAAACTACAAATTTAGACTCCTCATTCTTTACACCTTCAGCTTATGATCCCATAAATACAAGAATGGTTTTAACTTATATCCGTTATAAATTCATTCATTTACATAATTTGATGGAAATTTTAACCCTTCACCCTGCTACATTTAAAGATTATCTAAGTTCATACAAAAAATAGTCCTTATTTACCTTATTTAAAGCTTTCAGAGTTACAAATTTAGAAATTGCCATAATTCGATGGAAATTGCAAATTTAGACCATTCCATGTTTCTTCCTTAAATTCTTTTCATCTTCTTCATACCACAATTACCAGTTCGTACACAAGATGGGTTATTATTCTTTATTACAACTTCCACAGCTATAGTTTCCACAATTTGATGTACAATACATCCCTAGAAATATCTTATTGCCTATATATCTTATGGAATTTGTTATCACATTCCAGACAGATATAAATTCTAGATTCTAGCATTCTCTAACTACTAACTAGTGTCTAGATTGGTAAGTTGGAATACTTTAGAATAACAAGATTCCAACTTTGGTGTAAGCTACTATCTCTCAGTATAAAATATAGCACACTCTACACCGTAAAATACACCAAGTTTCTAATAAGTGTCTCATCTAGATTACAGTACTGTCCCGTCAGAGTCTACATATTCCATACAGAACTGAATTCTATAATCTAGTTGCTAACTCTTCTCTAGATGTTCTACTCAGATACTCTATAATAAGGTCATGATACCTAACTTTACAATAAACTAGTATCTAGCACTTCTATATCTGACATGTCCTGTGGAAGTTTTGAGCAGGTTCCAGGTCTTTAGCTTATGAAATATGTTATCATATTCCAGACAGGTATAAATTCTAGATTCTAGCATTTTCTAACTACTAACAAGAATAACAAGATTCTAACTTTAGTGTAAGCTACTATCTCTCAATATAAAATATAGCACACTCTACATCTTAAAATATACCAAGTTTCTAATAAGTGTTCGCATCTACACTCTTGTTTAGATTACAGTACTGTCCCGTCAGAATCTGCATATTCCATACAGACGTGAATTCTATAATCTAGCTCTAACTCTTCTCTAGATGTTCTGCTGAGATACTCTATAATAAGGTCATGATAATGACTTTACAATAAACTAGTATCTAGCACGTTCCATGCCTGATATGCCCTGTCGAAGTTACATTTGAGCAGGTTCCAGGCCTTTATAAGTTACACAGAAGACGTTTTACATGTCTCCCATACAAAAGCGAAAAGTACACAGGACACATTTTAAGCCTCAGTTAATTGTGTTACATTTACATTACAACAAAATAGCCCAAATCATTTCCAATCCAATTTTATGTTCTACTCGTGCCTTATTGTAGTACATTAGATAAAAATACTTTGTACTATCCATGTGAATAATTTTTGAGCAGATATGTAATGGAAATGAGTAAAGGTAAAGATCCGTCTTAATTGGTAATTTGTTAGTTAGAAAAGCCAATTTTGATGAATATTTTTTAGCGAAAGAGCTATCAGTACTATATTGAAAGAAGTAGTATTAACTTTAGAAAATCTTTAGCGGAAAAAAATAGAAACTGAATGTTCCAATATTGGAATTGGAATGGAATGATGAATGATTGGAATAGATATGATCTGACGATGATATTCCTGGTCGAGACTTTCGCGTAGTGCAGATGTCTCAGAGGTGATCAGTCCACGTAGCGAAGGGAGTGGTCGATCGGAGTAAGCGGAGAAGGGAAAAACACAACCTCGCTCTTCATATGAATTGATGAAAACAACCCCCCCGCCCGTCATGTACCTGGCCAGTGGCCAATTTCGATTCCGTCCGAGCTGCAACCCATCTGTCAGATTCTAATTTGGCCGTACACCCCCGCGCCTCGTGACTCAGACTTACGGGGGTGGAAATTCCGGTGGGCAAGAAGGGCGAGCGGCGGCGGACGGGAGGCGACCCCTCCTCGAGCAGCCATTTTAGATTTTATTGCCGTTCGATACTAAAACATATATATCGACGGCGAGGGGGGTGGACGAGGCGGGGGGGTGGGGGTGCGAGAGGATTGCGAGAGACGCCTTTTCGCTGTGATTTTTATGAGTGCCGGGAGGATTGGAGAGTTTTTTTTAATTCAATCCAGGGACGCCCGAGAAAGACGAGATGGGATTCCAACTAGTCGAGATAAATTAGAACTGATCCAATATGAGGAGATTGTATTGAAAGTGCAACTTCTCCATAATTAACTTACTAAGTAATTTACAAAGAACAGTTTTTTAGGAATAAATCTTCTTCTTCTTTGAGTGCCTTTCCTATCTCAGGTTGGCTATCATCATCGCTATCCTCACTTTACTTGCTGCTGCTATGAAAATGCCCAATGAGCTACAGTTAAACCACTCTCTTAGATTTCATTACCATGACTTCTTGCTTCTTCCTATTGTAACGTATTAAAAAAAAACAACCTCTTCGTTCGAAGTCTGAATCTTTATTATTCTTAAAATTATCAGTACACCAACTACGTACGCTTTAGTACGTCACCTACTTTGCACCTTAACTAAACTCATATCAATATGTTACTTTAAAGTGCTGTGTTGGACATTTGCGATCGCTATACATTCGAATTAAAAACATTATTGAAATATAGTTTACACCTTTCTCGATTAAACAATTTATCCGTCACACTTATAACCCGTTTTCCCTTTATTTTCCCTTGTATTATTATTCTTAACGGCTTATATCAATCTCCCTTCATAACGTGTCCTAAATATTGAAGTCTTTAAATTTTAATATTCTCATTATTTCACTCTCTTTTTCCATGAATCTCAAAACTTCCCTATTTGCTTTTATTTGTGTCCAAGAAATCTTATATAATCTTCGATAACACCACATCTCGAAGAATTGTAACATGTTCAGATGTTCCTATTTTAGCTCTCCAATCCATACAGCAGTGTCAAAAATACATATCATCCAAGTATTCTAACTCTTAATTCCAGTGAGAGAGAAAAGGAATTGAGAAGGAATAAATCATAAAACCTTTATATCACTTTCTGAAAAGTGATTTGACCACCGCATGACTTAAGAAATGTAAAACATTATGCTGGACTATTCCAATACCACCTACGTAACAAGGCCTCAGTTTTCTGAAATCGCGATGCAGTGACGTCAGCAATTGTAGTTCTACGTCACCTGAGAATTGAGTAAAATTTGCCCAACAACCCTCCATTATTAGCACTAGAACAAACTTCGTACCTAAAATTGGCCGTATTTGAAGTTTTAAAATTTGTTATATTCCAGAATGTCCTAATGGAAGAATCTGAAATTTAGTAATTAATTGTAATTAGGGACATCTCTCAGGGTTAAAACTGTAGCATATATTAAGGTTAGAATCTTGTTACTCTAGGGCATGTCATCAGATAGATCTAGATACTAGTTAAGAGTTAGAGTGTGCTAGAATCTAAAATTCATATTGGTCTGGAATATACTTGTTCCAAAATTGACAATATTGCAATCTAGAAAAGAGCTCAAAACCCGTACTTTTAGAAATTCGCATGTACTGTGCTACATTCTAGAATATTCCAAAGAGAACATGTGGAATATATTCGGTAAGATGTGCTGTAATATTGCTTCTAACTAAAAATATACGAACTTATACCATGTTCTAATCTTGTTATTCTACAGTATTCCAGCAGAAGACTCTAGACACTAATCAGTAGTTAGCTATAGTGTGCTAGAACCTAGAGTTCGTATATGCCTGGAATAAGCTGCTTCGAAATGAAGAATAACGTAATATGGAAAAAGCCCAGATGAGATACTTATTACAAACTGATCCAATTTTAAGTAATGAACGTACTAACTCTAGAATATCCTAGTAGAAGAATCTAGAATTTAGTCGGTATCTACAAGTTGCTAAGAGATGAAATTCTGCTCTGGAATATTCTGAAATATAACTTTGACAACACACTTCAGACATGGAAAATGCTAGATTGTAGCCTACAGTAAAGTTAGGTAAGCTTATTGTTATTACAGAGTACCTCAACAGAATATCTAGAGACGAGTTAGTAGCTAGAACATGCTATCATCTAGAGTTCACCTATGCCTGGAAAATGGTGACTCTGACAAGGCAGTACTATAATTTAGAAAAAATCTGGAACACGGCGGTGCTATATTCTATAACATCAAAGATGCCTGTGGTCAGTAACTAGAAAGTAGTAGGATATATAATTCAGTCGGGCTTGAAATATGCAAAAATGATACTCCGACAGGACAGTACTCTTCAACCTATGCGATATTTAGACTAGAAAAATGCTAGTACAATAATGTTATAATCTTGTTAATTAAAAGCATCTCAGCGAATAATCTGGATACACGTTGCTAGCTAGAGTGCTAGAATCTTGAATTCACACCTGGAGGAATATGCTGACTCTAACGGGACAGCAGTGCAATTCAGAACGCCGCTTTTAACATGTAAACTGTGTTGTGTCCTGTGGAAACATCTAGGACCGAGTCGCCAACTAGAGTGTAATTCAGTCGGACCTGAAATATGATTGAATTTAACTTTGACAGGACAGTAGGTACTGTATAACGAACCATCAGTCAGATATAGAAAGTGCTAGATACTAGCTTATTCCAAAGCTAAATTCGCGTTATTTCAGCTTTCTGGTTGGTTAGTAGCATTATATTCCATTTCCTGGGACAGATTCATAACATTTCCTAAGCCGGGTTCCAGAAAGTGATATATCAATTTTCAAATAATATCAGACTATTTACGCATATTACATATATAATTGAAAGTCACACATCATGTCAGACTATTTTCGTATGTTACTAATATGATTGAAATCAATGTTTTGACCTTTAAACGGAGAAGTAACTAGCAACCCTTGAAAGTTTATCTAGTTTTTTAAACTTTTTCCAGATTAGATTAAAACAATTCACAACATACAAAAAAAAACTACCAAGAGCGATGGATTTGAACCCATTCATCATGTGATGTATTGAATAAATTGATGATGATGATGATAATGAACTTTATATTATTTGTAAATCAGGTTATCATGATCAGGATCTGATCGGGACCTTGGTCAGGTAAGGCCTGCTGAGGCATGCCTTACCTGATTTATTTTCTGGTACTACCTAATATTTAAATATCTAGTCAGATAATGTTCAATACAACTCATGTTAAATGCATTCCGTGTTGTTTGTTGCTAAAAATAAGGAAAACTTAAATAAAACTATTTATGTCACAGTTGATATAACGTCCGCGTGCTTAATATACTTATTTGATAAGTAATCATCCAAATTTAATGATTTACTAGCGGGTCGCGTATGCACCGAATTAAATCATATCAACTTCTACACAAAAACAAAATCCAACCAGCGGCAACTTATCATTTATCATTAAAAAAAATATCTCCACTGTGTTAGTATTAACCTAAAAACCTATTTCTTCTAATTCGTGCTCTCCGAGATCCCTATCGACGCTCTGTCAATATTTTTTTATTACCCATATTGTTCAATAAATAATCATCAATTACCGCAAACATCGATTAACTTGCACTTGACTGGCACTGTTCTGTTCGTGTTTTAGAATTCCTCTCACCGCCTGATAAGGTTAATCAAAACGGCTCATAATGTGACGTGATATTAGGAACGCTTTGAATTATTCAACGCGCTTTTAAAACGGTTAAAATCGGAAACGGGGTGGTTATTAGGGGTGGATTTGTAATAGGTAATTGGCGACCTATCACGCGAAGTTGGTAAAGTTATTAAATATGTTTTCGGTTCGGTATTTTCACGTTGTCCAGGCGAGCGTAGTAATTTTTTTTGCAGGGCAGTGGGGGTGTTTTTGGCAAAAAAGTACCCCTTTTACCTGAAAGGGTTGTCGCTATTGTAAGATATTCAAAAAGGAAAGGTGTACATAAGAAATCCACGTCTTCGGAATACATATTTTTTTACTTTCGGAATATTTTACCTGAAAATGGGACGAGGGTGCCTGTCAATCAATCCAGGCAAGTGGTCGGAACATTGGAACGTTTTGTGGTTTTATGATAAGTTTCATAGAGTGTCGAAAGGGGATGTTTGGAACAAACCAATTTTGCCCAATCGGCAAAACTGCATTTTTGGTTTAAGGAGCTTAGGAGATAGTAGTTTTTGGGAAATGGAAATTGTTGTTAATAATGGGTCACGTTTCATAACCAAAAATTTCTAAATCTTACATCCCTTTTGTGGGGGTATTTTAGTAGTTAATTGTGTTAATGGGGAGAAGAAAGAAACAAATCACTTGAGAAACCGACTAAAGGTTGAAAACTCGGATTCTGTATACAGGGTGTTCCTTTAATATTGCTAAAAAATATAAGTAATAATGCTTAAAAGCGCGGCATAATATAATAGTATAGTCAAGATTTGTACGTGTTTGCTGCGAAAAATAGTTGCTCGGAAAAATATGAGCGATAGCTCATTCGACACGGAATGCAAATCTGAGAAAGGCGCTTTGAGGATTTTTTCTGTCAAGAAGAATTGCAATTGTTATTAACAAAAAACGAAAAATAAAAAAGCTCTTTAAAAGCTTTAAAAGCTCTGTTTTTTGGTGACAACTCAAAAACCATAAGAGATAGAGGAATTGGCAAAAAAGATCCTCAAAGAGGAGGAAATTTCGGACACCAAAGTCCCTAGTCCCGGATTTCTATATCTAATATAATTTTCATTTGTTGTTGAAAGTAAGGGTCCGCGTGACCGTTACGCATGCGCTCGCTGCCTCTGAAGCGACTACGTCATAGAAAATAATTTTTTAAGGTACTAAATAATAGTTTAAAAATATAAAACAAACTTTAGTGTATTCTATATACTTGAAAAAATAAAGTCAAGTTGGAAAAAAAATTTTAAATGCATTTTTCAAAAAGCTGGCCTATTGTTAATGAACTAGTTATATTCGTACTTCCGTCTTTAATTATGTCATAAAATTATTTAAAATTTCTTTATTTAGTTTACAACGAACTCATAAATTCAACAAAATACGCAAAATCCAGAAATTGTTGTTAAAAAAATTCTTCTCTTATATACCATTATGTAACCGCTGTTTTTATATTCAAACTAAGGATTAAATAATCGTGGAAAAAAAATTTTACAGCTATTTGTGTAGCAATTGTTTATAATTAAACGGCTTACTTTAATATTTTTGAAAATTCTTTTTTTTTACCATTCTATTGTTTAGGATTAATTGTTTTTTGAAATTAAAAAAATTTCTTAAAAAATTTTGTTATATTTTATTTTTTTAAATAATTAGTTAGGAATAATTTTGTGTTTAAAAATCATTATAAATGGCTCTTAATAGAACGGGAGAAAAATAATTTTTTAAGTGATAATTTCATTGTTTATTAAGTTAACAATTTGTTATAAAATATTTTTGTGTCACAATATTTTTTTTGCCCCTACCTAAACTTAACGGGATTCCTTGTAATTAAAATTAGGGTTGACATTTGTTGCATTAATTCACATCATAAAATCACCAAGAAATATATCAGGGGCGTAGGTTTTTACATAGTTAGAAACCAATGCTATTTTGTAAATTTTCAAAAATTTACAAATCTAAATTAAAAAGTCTAAAAGTTTGACTGGTCAAATAGTGCAACAGTTTTTCAATTTATATCACATAGAATATGGACAAAATATAAAGACTTAGAAGTTCTTACATTTAGTTAAAGCAGACTCATAAAATCACTAAGGAGTACACCAGGTGCGTAGGCTTTTACATAGTTAGACACCAATGCTACTTTGCAAATTTTATTAAAATAGTATAAAGCTATATCTTCCTACTAAGGTTAGATTACTTCAAATTTTTGTTCAAAATGAAATGAAATTTGTCTAATATAGTTAACTGAGTACAGTTATAATTAAAACATAGCTAAAAACTATTAATTGTATGTTATATAAGTTTTGAGAGTATTCTCAGTGAAAATGTGTTTCGGTTTAACTCACCTTCAGTTAATAAAATCAGCTAATTTATGTTGTGTAGGTCCTGATAAAATTGTTAATTATTATCGAATAAATGATCTGAATTTTCCCTAGGGATATACAATGTGTTTCAAAATGATTGTCATCTAGTTGGCGTTGGAATTTCTGTGCATGTAATTTTTGATGTGCCGCGCTCTATTGATTTGAACCTATCTAATTCTAACAACAAGTGCCACTTGTTGTCACACATTGTCAAACTGGCAATCAGTACTGCTGGTAATTAGGCATTCCAAACCACGTGATATCCAATATGGCGGCTGTGTCAAACTGTCAACAAAGTTTGACAGTTTGACAGCGCCATAAGAAAGTGTTCATGGTTATGTTGTTTGTTGGTGAAAAGGTGATTTTTAGAAAGTTTTATCGGTTTTGTTAGTGCTTATATACTTTTTAAGATGCAGTGAATATTTAAAGACATTATTGTTGGAAAATGTTGGCGAACGATAAGCTCGAAAATACTTACTTACTAAAGTTTTGTGTTTGCATTTCTATATATATTTTTGCAGTTATCTAAAGAAGCTGAAGTTAACCGATAATGTGGATACATTTACATTGAAAGTTGAAGATTTGGACAATTCTATTAACGGAGTTCCGCCTGTCACCAACATGGATATCGTTTCATGTTAGTTTTAACCCATGGTTACTACAGTAAAGCACAAATGAAAGCATACAAGAGTATCTTTGTTCGAAAAAACAGTACCGTACACTTTAAAAATATGCAAACAACTTAACTCGCTCTCAAAAACATAAAATGGAACACTTTTCGATCAATAGTCACAGATGACATAACCAAGTTGTTTGCCCACAACGACCACATTGGATTAATTTTTGACAGGCCGTTGGAATGCCTAATTAACGGCCCTTTTCAGGGCCAAAACAAATACTACAAATAGACAAATACTCAGAATTCGTTTTCTTTTGACAGAGAAAAACCAGAAGTCAAAAGAGGTTAAGTAGGTTATTTTGAGGTTATGTATAGCTAGTGGAAACTTCTATTTTCGCAAGTCGGGTTTTTTTATCTTACATAGGAATTCCACAGCCGACTAGATGACAATCATTTTGAAACACATTGTACTTTTGTTATATAGAATTAAGAAGGATTTAAAAAAAAATGATTCCCTTATAAATGTTTATAGTTAAAATCTAGGAAAATGTTTCCGTATAGGAAACGTTTTTAATACACTAATTCTTAAGCGATATTCCTTATCTAATTATTGTAAACTACTAATGAAGTAAGGATATGAAAAATTTCCTAGCACATGTTAAAACATGACTTCTTTCGATATCTAGGTCAATCAAGGCATTTATGTTTTGCACTTTCCGAGGCGCAATCCCGCGTGTGTACCGAGAGATTAGCCAGCAAGGAAAAGCGAAACAACGTAATTGTCTCGCGAGTAAATAGGGTCAATGTCGGGCAGAAATCTCGAGATATCCCGCTCTCACCTAATCTGCGAAAAAATATTAATTAGGAATAAAATACGAAACGCGAAAATAACACAATATTTGTAAATTAATATTGCGGAAGCCGAGAAAAAATAGGGAGCATCCGATAAATATTTATCGGAATGTCATAATCTCTTGAATAAATAAATCCGAAGGAGCTTTAACGCGCCCGGGCAATAAAAGTGTTTTTGATCGCCACGGATTACGAAACGAGCGTCTAATTTCATACTCCTATTTTTTTCCTCGGCGGAATCGTAAAAAACTCGTAAACACACGCTCCAAATATATTGTGAAGGAAAAAAGCGGATGTAAAATCTAACCTCGTTTCCAGCATAAGGAAGAGACGTGTGGCGCAAGCGCATTGCGGCTTCTACGTTATGAAATGCACAGAATTCGACGCGCGCCTATGAGCTCGTTAGCAATCGCGCTTACTTCGGGAAGATTAACAAATTCGTTGTGTGCGCTCGCTGATAAAGAATGTTTATTTGCATGACAAAAATTTGTGAAAAAAAATGAGATAGTAGATGAGTTTTGAGGTTATTTGTTCTCTGTAATCACTCTTAACTCGTACGAGGATCGCTCAAAATGAAAATACTAAGTAAAATTTGTTCCAATCTTTAAAGCAAAAAATTTCAGTCTCTAGTTTCTTTCAGCAAAATAGAGGTTGTTGAGTAATAAAAGGATCTTTTAGTATATAATTTAAGTGGACAACTTGGTAACTGTTCGTCTTAGCGGACCAAGCCAATTTTAACGACTTTTTGAAGCGAAGCTTCTATACTGGCATTATACCATGAGATCATTTAAATTTATAATCATAGAGTAGGCTATGATTTTTAAATTAGATTGGCAACACCAACTCCCATAGCCTGCTCGTTTCATTTGAATTGTCAAAGTGACTCGCTGTGTAAATTAGAGGTTATGTAAACATTTTGATAATTAGGCATTCCAACGACCTGTCAAAAATAAATCCAATATGGCCGTTGTGGGCAAACAACTTGGTTATGTCATCTGTAACTATTGATCGAAAAGTGTTCTATTTTATGTTTTTAAGAGTGAGTTAAGTTGTTTGCATATTTTTAAAGTGTACAGTACTGTTTTTTCTAACAAAGATGCTCTTGCATGTATTCATTTGTGCTTTGCTCTAGTAACCATGGGTTAAAACTAAATATGAAACAATATCCATGTTGGTGACAGGCGGAACTCCGTGAATAGAATTGTTCAAATCTTCAACTTTCAATGTAAATGGATCCACATTATCGACTAACTTCAGCTTCAACTTCAACTTCAGGCGATTTTCCAACAATAATATCTTTAAATATTCACTCTGCATCTTAAAAAATGTATAAGCAGTAACAAAACCGATAAAACTTTCTAAAAATCACCTTTTCACCAACAAACAACATAACCATGAACACTTTCTTATGGCGCTGTCAAACTGTCAAACTTTGTTTGCCCACAGCCGCCATATTGGATATCACGTGGTTTGGAATGCCTAATTATTTTAACCTTTAAGGTTTTCCAGTTCAGTGGTTAAGATTGAAAGAAAATGAAGCACTAGAAAGTAATGCAGTTTTAATGAAAATTAAAGAAAATGCTCAAAGTGTTCTCCTCTTGCTTGGATACAACTGTTAACTCGCCGTTTCATATTGTCAAAGGCATTTTCCAACATTTGAGCAGTCACAGTGTTGCATGCGTTAACAATTGCCCCTTGCAGTTCTTCAAGATTCTGGGGATTATTCTTAAAAACCGTATTTTTAAGGTATGGGAAAATGAAATAATCTAGGATAGACAAATCAGGACTTCGAGGGGGGGGATTCCACGACTGGATCATCGTAAAACTCGTAAATTCTTTCCATGGTTCGCCTTGTCTTGTGAGCTGTAGCATTATCCTATTGGAAGTACCCATGCAAGAGTTCATGGTGGTGGTAAAGTACGCAGGTCTCCGTATTTTTTCAAAGAAAATTAGGAAAGGGCTTAAGTATATATCATTTGGAGATAGTTTCTGGTGGGAAAATCCATATTTTTTTCAGAAAATGTTATTTTATTAACCTAGTTTATTAATATACTATTGATTCTTGTTTATACTTTTATCCAAGCCAAACCAAACAAACCTAACCTTCCCGACCGCAGTCGTAGGCCCAGAAACATTCCTGTGTGACAATTCAAATGAAACTATCAGCAGTTGGTGTTGCTAACCTAATTTAAAAATCATTGCCTACTCTAATTATAAATTTAAATGATGTATGATTTTGTGTTCTGTAGAGTAAAATACTGGAGCGAGCGTCACGAAAATGTGTAACGCTGTAGAATATTGTATATACATGCTCTGTATATACCAAATTAACCTATAATACCGTTATATCAAAAATTATCTTGGTCAAGAGTTGCCATTGAATCTAAAACGTTTGTCTTAGCTTAAATCATCGTTTTGAAATATTTCTGTCATTGTTAAGCTACACTGACATCATTGACAGATGACACTTGACAGATTTCGACACTCAAAAAATGAAGGGAATGGTTTTCACGTGATCATAGGATTTTTGAACTTAGTTTGCAATAAACTGTAGATTAGTAGACATAACTAATAATGTAATATTTCACTACCATACAAGTATTCACATATTTTTCGCATTTGCATATTGTTGTAATGCAGGCCTCGTATAGTTTAAAGTATCGGAGCGAGGTCGAGGAGTTGTCAAAAATGTGTCGCTTTTTAATAATACCATCAAAGATCCCCAGACGACCTTAATTCAAAACACTTTAAGCAAATAGGGTGCCGAGATAAAAGCCAAACGCACTCACTCATTTATCAAAATTCGTTTTAATCTGATTCATTCCATTTGCATCACAGATGAGAACTGTAAGTATACACACGTACCTGAGTAAACAATTTAAATTTGTTGCAAGTAAATACATTGTTATGTAGGGAATTACGTTTAATAATAGTCAACGTTTCCAAAAAATTTTCTAGTTAAATAATGAGTTTGCTTCTCCATTAAATCCTTAATTAAATTCAAGTGAATCTTTGAAATATTCCGAAAGCTCGTGCAAACGCCAATTATCAAACAACTATTGCGGTGTATGAATAATAAGTAAATAACTTTTACAGCCGATGTTAAAAGCGTGTTTTACAATATAATAAATACTATATAAGTTTTTTTTTTCGAAATGTGCAAATCAAGTTTGGAATTTTAAAATTGTTCACACCTATTTTCTGTAGTTAGTAATCCGTGTTTTTTAATATATTTAATTATAAGGAAGAGAAAACTATTAACTAATTTACGTTTATGTGTGTTTAGATGTTTATAAAAAACGCGGAGAGATATATTGTTTTAATGAAACTATGCATATTTATATATATGCATGTTCATACTTGAATTCCCTCATAGGAAACACTGCCGAACATTTTTATTAATGACGGAAATTTTTAGTAGCCTAATGTACATTTGAATTTTAATGGGTTACAGAAATTGATAAAAAATTCAAAATGCTCTACAAATAAAGTAAATAGTAGTATATTATTAAATCGATGACAACAAAAGGAGGATAAGAAATATAATCCATTTTTATGGAAATTTATTTCACATTCAATTCGGGAAATTAAATTTCAATTAACTTTTAAAGTTATAACTCAACAGTGTTTAAGTTGCGGTAAGGGGGCAGCAACTCATTTAGTTTGCTATCTGGATTAAGTGAAGTTTATGCATTTGTTATTGTTATTTTATTAATTCAAAATTATGTATCATTATAGCACGATAACCTTATGAACATCCACTCTGGACCATTAACCTTTGAACTGGCCATTTATTTCACATTCGATTCAGAAAATTAAATTTGAATTAACTTCTAAAGTTACACCTAAGGAACTTTAAGTTGTAATACGAATGGGATAATTTTAAATTCAAAGCAACTACGTTAGTTAGTTGCTCATTGTGAGGAAGGCTTTAATGGGCGGCAACTCATTTAGTCTGCTATCTGGATTAGGTGAAATTTATGCATTTGTTATTGTTGATTTGTTGCTTTATGAATTCGAAATTATGTATCATTATAGCTCGATAACCTTATGAACGGAATATCACTTTGGGTGGCTGACCTTTGAACTGGCCATTTATTTTACATGCAATTCAGGAAATTAACTTCTAAAGGTATAGCTAAAGTACTTTAAGTTGCAATACGAATGGGATAATTTTCAGTTCAACGTTACTAAGTTAGTTGTGGGGACAGCTTTGATGGACAGCAACTCATTTAGTCTGCTGTATGGATTAAGTGAAGTTTCTGCACTTGTTATTATTGCTTTATGAATTCAAAATTATGCATCATTATAGCCTAATAACCTTATAAACATCCACTTTGGACCTGTAACCATGTAAACCATAAACCTTAGTATTATTGGCTGTGTTTTTTATTTCTTCACTTGTGGAAGTGTTCTTTAGAACACTTCAATACACCTGAGTTTAATAAATTTCAGCACTTTTTATAAAGAATTTTGAAGTGGTGATGTTTTATGTAAAAAGATGACACAGTTGTATGAACGTAGTTGCAATTTGAAAAAAAATTGTTGTTTCAAAATTCATAATTTTTGTATTGATACTCAGATTTCGGTAAAACTTATTAAAATGGTTCATTAAAGTGTGCTTGTGGAATATAGTGAGATTCAGCTCTTTTACTAAAGGTGTTTTGAAGTTATCGGTGTTCATTTAACAACCTGACAGTGTTTTTTATTATGTGACGGTTTTCAATGATTTTAAAAAATCATAGAAATTATTTTACCTTATATTATTTAATAATATTTAAAAAAAACTATATATCTTTTTTAATTTTATTAATTTCCATATCATATCGAATGAAATATTTTTTGCACATTTTAATAAAAATGATTGAAAATATATGCGCATATTTTAATACATTTCGATACTATATAAGTACGTATATTCCGCCCATTGGTCAGAGATTACTGACGAATGTAATATTGAAATTGACTATCTTATTATGTCTTATTAAGTTAAGTAACTTGATGGAATATTTATCCTCAGTTATTAAGGTAAAACCCCTAACAACGAGGGTTATTGTAGTCATGTAAATCACCGTCCTCAACCCGCTCTTAATCGCGAAAACAAAATAATTATCCCCGATCGACCGGACCCGTCTTCCCGGAAAATAATCCTAAGTGATTGTTGTTTAATCGTTTTTTCGAACAGTCACAATCATCCCTTCAGGAGGGGGTAGGTAGGTACTGCCATCACCCGTTTTTACCCCAAAAGCCAGTCTTCGGATCGTCACAGGGCGGTATAGTGTTTATCATTGATGCGTCAGCATTAAATCTAATTAAATCGGTAAGTGAACAACAACAAATAGAGAATAAGTAGTTCATAGAGAGGTTGCTACTAATAATTTATTTATCGAGTTTTGGAAAATTTCGTTACGCAATTATGCGGTGATTGAGAAAAATATTTACCGAGTGTGTGTTAAGGTTAAAAAAAATTGTTATTAAACATTGTTTTGTGGGGACCATATCAAACGTTGATACAGAAGAGTTGTTTATTTCTTGGTAAATTTCACTTCAAAATCAATTCTAACGAATGTTATTAGACAGATTGGCGTAATGGTGTCAAAGGTACTACTAACGATATCGACGTTTAGATTACTTGAATATCGCCATTTCCCGGTACTTTTTGTAATCCCGTTTCTCATTCAAATTCAAAGGGTTGTAAATTTAGATTTCACGATTTACGGGGCGGCCATAAATTTCAGGGATGCAAATTTCCACTCTACCGAGAAGTTTATTATTCAAAGCAAGATTTTGTGCACTTGCATTGTTGAGCGGCAGGTAAAGGCCTCGGGGGTATCTGCGGAGAAAGGGGTAGGTCCCCACAATGGCGAAGAACGAGGCAGATGTTGTAAACATTTCAATAATCACTCGAATTTGTTATCTAGAAAAATACGTATCAAGTTCGTTCTCTTCTATGTAATACTTTTTAGTTGAAACGTTATCTGTAGTGCAAAATCTGACTCGCTGCACTTGTGGATTTTTCCGTTTTGGTAACATTTACGTAGTTGGACGTTTTATCAGAAACAAGTGTTAAGTTTTTTATGTCTCTGCGATAAACGCGCAAAAAAAACGTAGGCGATAACTATTCGCGAATGTTCTCAGCCTAATGATTTATCGATACTACGTTAATTCGGACGCCGCGTCGATTGATTCCCGTTAATTTGATCGATTTTTTTTTGAATTCGATATGTTTAAATAATCGAAACTTTTAACGTACAAAGTCTACATTATCGGCCGCGACGTTAAGTGGTTATTAGGTCATTAGTGAAAATATTCCGAAAAACAGACTCATTTACTGTTTATGAATTAATAAACAACAGGAATCGATTTCGGAACTAGTTTGATGATAATAATAAAAAGTATATTTGTCGAAGAAATGTACATAGAATGTCTTTCAATTAGGTGGTAATGTACTGAAACTTTCCTTTGGGGTAATTAGATTCCTTGGCAATTGTTTTAATCAAGAAAATATTCATTGGTGCTTATGGAAACTATCACATAACGTGGTATGTTATAATTTATACTTATCCTATTTTTAATATTTGTTTCATTTGAGATTGAGATGAAAATTGGAGATTGAAAATCTCTATTGAGATTTTTAATTAAATCTAGCTTAAATACTTTCTCAAATACTCAAAATGAATTTTGTAATTCTTTAGTAATTTGTAATAGATTTCTTTTAAACTCTGTTCATAATGCTGCATCCTAAAATTCCTGAGTAACTTTTTAAAACCTTCACCATTTTTGACCTAACCTAACCTTAAGTTCTTAAGGCATATGTGCAAAAAATGTAAGGACTCTGTTACATAGACGGAAGCAAAATTCAAATTTCAGAAAATAAATTTAAGTTCAAGTTTTTTAAACAATTTTCCAGTAATATAAAGAGAAATTTTAAAGTTTATGAAACGAGTGAAGCTACAACAATATCTTAAAGAAGTCTCAGCAGGGCTCTACAAAATGATTATCTAAGACAGGATTTTTCAAAAGGATCAGTCACTCTATTATTACAATTTTTGGAGTGTTGTAAACTTTTACATATTTTAAAAATGTTAAAATAATTTTTTTTACAAATAAATCTTTAATTTCACCAGCAATTTCACAACGTTCTCAAAGCAACTTTGTAAAAATTGTAAGAATCCTCTTATAAAATTTGTCTGGAGATTATAAGCTTCAAAATTCAAATTTTGGAGTTCTAATGGAATCGCAAGAAAATTTTCAAGAGAAAGTTGAAAGTTCATAAAGCAAGTCGAATTCTCAAAATGTCTCGAGGAAGTTAGGTATACAGGCTCTAGAAAATTCTAAGCTACGTCAAGATCTTTTAAAAGGGCCAAGTCAGAAAAGATGTTATACTAATGAAATTAGTAAATAGATTTATTAGAAATTTTGGAAATTAGAAAATTACAAATTAGAAATATTTGTTAAATTTTTTTTTACTGCTGTAAAGATTTATAGAATTTGAAAATTTTCTAATAGTCTTTTCAATGGGAAATATTAGAGTTCATAAAGAATTCTAAGAAGTTCCCAAGAGATCATAAAAATTGTAAGGAACTTCCTATGAAGCTTAAAGGTAGATTGTGAGTTACAAGAAGGAAGTTTAAGATTTCTAATAGAATCCCAGGAAAAAACATTGTATTCCAAAGCAATTCAACAATATTAAGAACATTTTTAAAGTACGTAAAGCTTACAAAATATCTTTGGGAAAGTTATATATTAACTTTGAAAAATTCTAAAATAAGTCGAGCACTTTCAAAAATGTCACACTACAACTAATAAGATAACTATTACAATTTATCAAAATTGTTAAAACCTAAGAACACAAGGTAAACGAACAAATCATAAAATATTCCACATTCAGTCTAATGAGAAATAGATGTCTCACAATACGACAGTGGGATCAAGATACGTTTGGTTTGCCTTCAGAACACCGGGTCCGCTTCTTAAATTAACTTTGGATAGAGTGTACCAGTCTTAAGAGTTGTGAGAAGGACGTTAGAGTTTATTTAAAACAACTTAAGAGTTGTGAAGAATTTCTAGGGGGGCTGATAAAAATAGTTTCGATCTTTTAATTCTGAACATTTTGCTGATTTAAATGTGATGTTTAACGCAATTATCATAACCGATCTTGCTGTACTAATTATTGATTGAAGTTGATTGATTAGCATAAAAGATGAACGTGACACTATTTTTAGATACCACTTCCCATTTGTCTTTTTTCTGTTTTGCGGTTATAGCAAACTTCTTTTAGTTAATCTTTCTCGTGTAAATTTAAAATAAATTAGTTAACTCATTGAAAAATTTTAGCAACAATCCAATTTGGAATTTTGAATATTTTGGACAGTCTTGTCTTTATCAGAATTTCCCTAAAAATATTTTGAATATAGAACTTCTGGAATTTTTAAGGAATTTTGAAACTCTTAGAAAACATTTGTTACTGATTCAGAGAAGCTGTAGGGAATTTGTGAAGAGCTCAGGAAATAAGGTATTAGTGAGGCTATGTTAAGCGTGTCTATTGTAATGCTTAAAAGATCCTACTGCATTACAATTAGACAGGAATTATTAAGAAGTTAACTAATTTATTTTAAATTTAAATGGAAAATTTTTATCTAAAAGTAATTTACAAAAATCGAAGAATTGTAGTTAATGAAGGAATCTGATTTTAAAATTGTTATTTAGGGACAAAGTATGCATTTTCTCCGTTTTACAAATAAATGTGTAATGTATTGAATATCTTACACAGATATCGAAAAATGAGGTGAGCTACTGCTGAATTACTTAAAAGTACGTAATTAATCTTAATTGAAGTTTGATTAAAAATGGGATTGCGAGTATAAATTTCATTAAAAAAATGGATCTTCCCCGTCAACAACATTCTCCCAGATTTCATATCACCCCCTTCCGCCAATAAACCGCCAATCTTCCGATACCATTAAATTCGACCGTATACATTTCAATATCCTTCGACTTTACGAGCGGATATCAACAATTTTATTAATATCCTTCCCTCAAAAAAAAACCTAATACTATATAACTATTACTTTTTTAATCCGTCCTCTTCCCCTAACGATATCGCTCGTAAATCGGCGAGCTTTTTTCGACGAAAGCTCGCGACGCGCGCAGGTCTCCTGCGCCGGTCCCCCCACCCCGGCGGGGGGGCGGGAGGGGTGGACGGAGGCGGGGGCTGCTATCGAAAAAGCGGCTCGCTATAGTTGTTAATCAGTTTTTCAGTTTTCGTCCGGATACCGGAACGTTCAGATTGCGGACGACAGAAAGAAATAGAGAGAGAGGGGACAGTGTGACCGTGTTTTTTTGTTTTTGTTGGATTTTTTTGATTTGATCACCGGTAGTGTCAAGTGGAGGAGGAGGAGGAGGAGGGACGGATCGTTGATGAGATTACTACTTTTAGGTATTAATCAGGATCATCACCATCATCATCTTCATGTCAAGGTTCCGATGCTTTTTGTTGTGGGTAGGCACGTGTTGTTTTTGTTTTTGTGGATGTACGGAACATTTTTGTGTGTGTTTTCGGTCTTATCGAGAATTGTCAAAACAATTTTTCTCATTTACAAAATATTCACAAACACGCGGAATCATTTAATTCTAATGTACTAGAATTACACCCCCTCGTTTAGTGCATTGATCACAAGCATCACCTATCAGAAATAATCACTACTTATCATAAATCCTCAAATTTTTCACTCTGCATTTCAAACGTACACAACGTGATTTAATTGCAAACCAACCAGTCAACAGTGTACCATTTACAAATCATCAGAAACCATCACTAGAAATTTACAATATAACAATTCAATTGCAATTTTTTCGCCCCACATAACACATACACACGACCCAATTTATTTGAAACTAGCTAATCTGTTCTTATTGGTGATCACAATCACCAATTATCAGTTATTGTAACGTCCCGACAGTATGGCAAACACCGAAATTAGTCATGAATGTTGCAATGAACCCTCATTACATTGCAGTGATCGCAATCACCAATCATCAGATATCGATGATAAGAATATTTTTACATATTTTTCTACGAAACGTTCTATCCGCATTTGCAGTACGACGTAATTTTAATTAATCGAATGTACTTAATAATCGAGTGCAGTGATCATAATCACCAATTACCAGATACTACCAAGTGAGTTTTACATATTGTTCAATCAGCTTGGCAAACATGTACAGCACCATATTCACCAATAAATGGAAATTTTCAAGACGTGGTCGCAATCACCAATTATCATTGATCACCTTCCCAGACTCTACGTACTTCAATCAATGGAAATTTGGTAATCACTTAATAATTTCGTTACTTTGCTTTCCAGGCTTCTCCCTCGATTTTTGACCCCCTGAGATGAGAGGTGGAGTGTCCTACGACATGACGACGACCTGTGTACAAGGAGGTGTTCGTCCTTTGGGCGGTTATCAACCTAATATGATGATGGAGCCGTCTTCGCCGGCTTCCGCGTGGCAGTTCCATCCGGTCATACCGGTAAGTTGTTCAAAATTTGGAAAGTTTAAGAAAGGCTATTTGAGTCAGACTCCATTTGGAATGAGTGGAATGTTGCGAATTTTCGAGATTTTGTTTTCGTTGTTGTCATAATTCAAGATTATATTTCTGTCGATGATTTCACTGTTGTCATAACTCAAGTTATATTACTGAAGAGTCCATTGACTGTTTTTGTCTAATTTTGGATATTTTCTAGTTGCAAACTCGTTCCATTATCTTTGTCGAGATTTCGTTTATCGCATTTAAAAGGAATGTACTATGTACATTAATATTGTTATAAGTACATACTTAAATGAATTAGAATATCTATTTGCATAAATTATGAAACAGTAATGATCTGATAAAAAATGGGTTGAATAATAGTTTATGACGTTTATAGACTATGAACTTGTCTTTCATCCTATTGTTATTAGACGTTGTGCTCATTTTTATATTTTCGTATCTCTTAAATTCCCTCGGGCTGTCCTAACCAACCAATTTAGTCATTAGTGCTCTTTTATGCATGCTTGAGTTTTTAAGTATCTAGATACTTTACTTATTTCATTCTATGCACAAGTTGGAGAAATAATACATTTTTCCAAGTGTCGTGTGGAAAATTAAATTATTGTAATAAGTCAGGTTGATTTTGTTAAAATGTGGAATAATGCTTTATCAACTAGTCGAAAACATTTCTCAAAATATCATATTTTGGTACTAAGTGATGTTTGAATCAATAATAATGAAAATAAGTAAAATTTGTGAAAATTTCAATTCAATACCCTCATTTGGAATAGCTGCTTAATGTGTTTTGGTTTCCCTTTGATTACGTATTCATAATAATAATTATAATTACTTGCCACATACAAAATAATAATTTTTTAATAACATACAGCATGATGGCCTATTGCCCAAAATTTTTTATTGAAATCAACACGTGCTTTGCAATCCAAAAACATAAAGCGCTTTCTGTTATCTGAAGGATATCTGAATCTCAAGGTTTGATTTGCTAATATTTGATACAATAACAATTTTAACTTTTTCGGTTTTCCGCCTTCCTGTTCTAGACTTTTGATTTTTTAATTCATCAATTGCCTAATTAGACAGGTAGAAAGATGAGTATGAAAAAACTTAATTTTTTCAGTTAATACGTTTATTAAAGCAAAAAGTTGGGAAGATGCCCTTAAAAATATACCAAAATATATTTTTTGAGTTAAATTATGAACGCCTTCTTCTTTTTTTGAAACAATAAGTCAAATTCGCAGTTAAATTAGTAGGATAAAGATTTAATTTCATAACTCATTGCAAAGTCTTTGTCATGAAATTCTTCAATTTTGGCACGAGGCAGTCAGCCCCTTTTGTTTCTTCTTCTTCATGTGCCCTGTCAGTATCATCCGACGTTGGCGATCATCATAGCAAAGGTCTTCTGCCATGTGTAGGAGTTGTCCTGCATTTCGGATACCGGTCCAATCTACAATATTTTTTAGCCAGGAAACTTGCTTTCTTCCGACACCTCTTCTACCTTCAATTTTTCCACACATAATCAGTTTTAGGATCCTATAACGACTTCCTCTTAACACATGACCCAGATAAGACATTTTCCTATGTTTGACAGTCCTTAGTAATTCCCTATCTTTATTGATTCTCCTTAGTACTTCTTCGTTGGTTATGCGTGCTATCCAAGGTATTCTAAGCATTCGTCTATTTATCCAATTTCTAGTGCTTCTATGCGATTCATTGTTGACAATTTCAGGGTCCATGCCTCCACTCCATACAACAGAACCGACCAAACATAACACTTAGCCATTCTTTGTCTTAATTCCAAGTTAAGGTGGTCATTGCATAGAAATGTTCTCATTCTTGTAAAAGTTGTTTTCGTCATTGATATTCTGCGTTTAATTTCTATGTCTGGGTCTAGTTGGTCCGTTATAATGGTCCCCAAATACAAGAATTTGTGAACCCTTTCAATTGGAATACTGTTTAATTGGAGTCTAGCACCCGGGTGTGGGTTACGGCTGCAGATTAGAAATTTGGTTTTATTGACGTTAATTTTGATACCCATTTCTTCCCCCACCTCGTGGATACTATCCAGCATGATCTGTAGACCTCCCTTTTGTTTACCACTCAAAATTATAAAATTCAATTTTGAGCAATTTTTAAAAACATAACTTTCCCTGTTCAAGACCAAAAATCAGACTCATATTTCGAAATAAAACTTGTAGGGTTTAGGTGAAGGATATACCATGTTTAAGTTTTGTAGCGAAGTTTCAATTCGATAACTCCAACTCCAACAATTTTGAAAATAATGTAATAATGAATTTTTGGAAACAAAAACAAAAAATGCACTCCTTCAGTTCGTACCTCGGACAGTAAACTTCTTTTTTATTAAATTAAGTCACTTTTGGCATCAGCAAATGGTCTTGTGTGGTTGGCCACTTTTAAAAATTTTTGGCCATTTTTGAGAAACGAAATAAGTCAAGTTTTCTTGTTTAAGGACCAAAAAAGGATTCTTGTATAAGTCAGACAATTTTGGAAGTATCTGAATTTTTCTGAAAAAGAAACTAAGAACAAACTTTTAGTATTTCATGAAATTCTATCACTGTTAGCACGAGGGAAGCATTCCATTTAGTTTGCAAACCAAATACCCACATAAAGAGAAAGAAAGCACCATCTTCCTTTGAAACAAACAATTAAATGATCGACTTCTGCAAACTAAAATAATTCTTAAACCTATTAATATTTGATTTAGTATATTTCACAATAAATGGAATCACCAATCATGATGAACGACTATAGAATTAATAAAAAGAAAAAAAATAATAGAAAATTTTTAACTATCATATCTCTGTCTGTGTGGAAATGTTCACATTGTATTAAAAAATTAAAAATTGACAGGACCTCAGTTGGAATACAATTTTTGGAAAATTCCATCAATCATATTGGGAATCGAAAGTTAACCTAGTAAATTTACATTGATTTTCAATATTCTAGTGTGGTAATATTCGAAACTACAGTGTTATAACTTAAAACCTTTGATGAATTATATCAAATTTAATTATATACGATGCCAACAGTGTTTTGAAATCTATCTCAATTTTTTTACGAGCCTAATAATAATTATTTTTTTACGTTTCATTCCGCTTTAAAACGATAACATTGCTTGATCTCTATTTTCGTCGCGTTAGCTGCACTTAATTTTGACACCTCCTGCATAATGTACGTCATTTATCGCATACGAGCGGTGCGTAGATTTTTCCAAATCCCCAAGTTTTATCTTGTTTAGTCAAAGATGTTGTTTTCATATTAATGTTTTGCAATCTATATTTACGGGCTCGCTTTTTTAGATTTAGATTTTACAACGTACGAAACTTCCAGTGAATCACGGATTTTATAGAGCTTTTCGGTTTCCCAGAAGCGATCCGCGATAAATAAAATGTTTTTTAAGTTCTTTTAATCCGCACTAAAAATAAACATATCGCGTTGCCCCTCGGACCCTACTCCCGTGGGATAGTTGTGATATTTTTCTCTTCAAAAACAGAAAGTAAACAAAACGCTCTATTTTGATTAGTTTCTATTTTTAATTTTAACGCGCTCGCGCCTGTTACGCGAACTTGTCTCGCAACAACAATGGGCCAACCACGCGAATCCTCCACATTCTCAAAGTGGCATTCCATGCTGAAGGTATCCCAAAAACAGTAGATCAGTTAAAAAGCACATAAAACAATGGTCGTAGATTGCAATACTCACCTGCCTTAAATATTAAGTAAAGAAACAGTAACGAGACAATGCACAAACAGACAAACAATTCCACCATACAAATAGAGTTGAGAAGTTAATATGTAGCATTAAAAGGGACGCTGTAGACTAGATCAATAAAATCAAAGGCAGAGAGAAATATTTGATGAAGAAAATCCATGTATTGTACTTAACGACTTTCAGGCGGAATAAGACAGTAATGCCTTAGTTGTAACCACAATGTTAGCAATGACCAAACAGTGGTAAGCAGAATACAATTGTTCATTTAAGTAGGTAGGCAATATGAAAAAGAAAATAGTTAATAAGTTAATCTAAGTATTGTCTCATATAGATAATACCTAAGTGTACTTTAATGTGTTCAAAAAACTTAATGTGAAATATAAAATGTACCATGGGGTATAATGTATGCGGTAGTGGAGCGTGTGTGTGTATGTGAGAGAGTGGTGGGGGGAAGATGTGAATCTATAACTATATATATATATATATATATAGTTCAAGGTCGGTCAGGTCGTTATGGTCGTTCGTTTTTTCGACGTTCATACCTCTCAGCGAAGATAAATATTGTACAACAAAATCCATTACGAATGGTTAGACAATTTGAGATTTAAAATGGAATTAACAGTTGATTTGGAATATCTATTAAGTTTGTTTTACAGGATCGGATCAAAAGGAGATCTCACCGGTCACCTTTTAGCATTCGATTTAATATTACCTTTTGCACGTGGCTAAGAAATGTTGTTCTTGTTTCCAGAAACGAGAGCCGGCCGAGCAGGAGGACAGCAGGAACGACTCGGGCCTCGCGTCCGGTAGCGACTTCGTCTCCTCGTCCCCGGGGAGCGACCTGAGCGCCGAGAACTTCTTCCCGAACAAGACCGAGGCGCCGCAGGAGGATCCGCTGCGGAAGCTGCAGATGTCGCTCGAGAAGAACGGGTTCCTGCCGTCGGCGCTCTCGCCGAAGCTCAGCGAGTGCTCGAACGAGGACGACCTCAAGTCTGACGAGGAGTACGACGAGCAGGGCCTGCGCGTGCCGAAGGTGAACTCCCACGGCAAGGTGAAGACGTTCAAGTGCAAGCAGTGCGACTTCGTCGCCATCACCAAGCTCGACTTCTGGGAGCACAACAAGGGCCACATCAAGGCCGACAAGCTGCTGACGTGCCCGAAGTGCCCGTTCGTCACCGAGTACAAGCACCACCTCGAGTACCACCTGAGGAACCACTTCGGCTCGAAGCCGTTCAAGTGCACCAAGTGCAGCTACTCCTGCGTCAACAAGTCGATGCTGAACTCGCACCTCAAGTCCCACTCGAACGTCTACCAGTACCGATGCTCCGATTGCAGCTACGCGACCAAGTACTGTCACTCGCTCAAGCTGCACCTGAGGAAGTACGGCCACAAGCCGGCGATGGTGCTCAACCCGGACGGCACGCCGAACCCGCTCCCGATCATCGACGTGTACGGCACGAGGCGCGGCCCGAAGGTGAAGTCCGACCAGAAGCCGGAGCCGAAGCAGCAGAAGCCCGAGCAGGTCCTACCGTTCCCGTTCATGCCGCAGATGCACCTACCGTTCCCGGGGTTCCCGTTCTTCGCGCCCATCCCGAACCCGCTCCTGCTCCAGAACCTGGAGAAGTTCAACTTCGACGGGCAGGAACCGCAGCCGCACCCGCCGCCCCCACCGCAGGAGACCGAGTCCGGCGTCCTGGACCTCAGCAAGCCGGACCAGGACAACAACATCAGCGAGGCGGAGGAGGGGGAGGACGTGGAGGAGGACGGCGGTACCACGATGTTCAGCAACGTGGAGGTGGTCGAGACCAGGGAGGAGTCCAATAACAACAACAACTCGAGCAAGGAGGACTTCAGCTGTCAGTACTGTAAGATCAACTTCGGGGACCCGGTGCTGTACACCATGCACATGGGGTACCACGGCTACAAGAACCCGTTCGCCTGCAACATGTGCGGGGAGGAGTGCAAGGACAAGGTGTCGTTCTTCCTGCACATCATGCGCACACCTCATCCCTAGTAAGGAAGACTGAATTGACTGATAAGTGACTGGGACGTATCTGGCGTGTTGTTTAACTTGGGGGACGGTGAACTGACCCAATCAGATTAGGAGGTTGTCGGTTTGTTGGGGAGTCGCGGTGGTGCTACCCATCAGGGAAACAGAATCAAAGAAATTTTGATGGGATTGTCTTCTTGAAGGATTAAAAACGATGGTTAAGAGGAACGCAAGCGTTTTTACGTTGAAGATATTAGTTTTTGGAAATTGGATCGTATTAAATCGATCAGGACAAATCTCAAAAACGTGCCAGCATTAGGAGTCGATCAAAATATTTTTTTATTTCGGTTTTGCATCTTGTTACAAGCAGTAGAAATCGATCACAAAACATAAAGTATGCCAAATTAAGCAAAAATGGATTATTTTTACAAAATCTGCCCCTCCTGAAAAATTGTTTTATATATGAAAACCCCTTTCTCGTTAATATGAGATTGATAGTTGAAGACATTAATAATCACTGCGTTGTTTGAAATTGAGATTTAATACAATGATTACCATTAAAGCAAGCTAAATGAACCTTTGTTCATTTAAACCATTTGATGGTTTACTACAAAATTATCGATTTTCAAAGATTTGAAGATTTGAACTTAAATTGACTTAAAAAATTATTTCGAATCTTTTTCGAAGAATGCTTTAAATTGAGTCTGAAAAAGGCTAGATTTACCGACACCGATAAACATTTTTTGGTAACCCTGGAACTTCGTGATGTAAACCACTTGGAGGTTTACTTCGAAAATATTTTGGATGAAATTTTCAAAAATTGAATCTGAAAAAGACTAAACTCACCGATAACGATAAAATGTTCGTTAAATTGCTATGTCATTTTTGATGGCCCTTAATCTTTGTTAGACATCATCATATGAAGCATTTGAGAATTTACCCCAAAATTATTTTGAATCATTTTTCGAAAAATGTTTTAAATTGAGTCTGAAAAAGACTAAATTTACCGGCATCGATAATACATTTTTGATTGTCCCGAAACTTCATGATATAAAACATTTGGAGGTTTACTCTAAAATTGTTTTGAGTCAACGTTCAAAAAATGCTTTAAATTGAGCCCGAGAGAGACTAAATTTACTGACACCAAGAAAATGTTCTTGGTGGCCCTGAAAGCTCGAAATGTAAATAATTTAAAAGCTTACCCCAGAGTTGATTCAAATCAGTTTTAGAAAAATGGTATTTTTACACCAAATCTAAACGAGCTAGAAGTGAAAATAATTTTGAACTTTTTAAACTAGTATTAAAAATTTTCTGTGGAAATAAAAAATCACCTTTTCCGATTTTCCAACGTGGTCACATTGTCTAAGCCAAACTATATTGCAATTCCCAAAGAAAAGGTTCACCTAATTAACCCCATTAAAATGAAAGAAGAGTCCTCAACAACTCGAGATATGTTTCAAGCATCTAGTGTTCATCATCAGTCAACTCTGCAGGAGGAGAAAACACGTAAGTCGAGCAAGGAACAAGAGGGAAACGTAAGCTTAATTCTTCTTTTGTTTCTTGCGTTGACTCTTGCGTTTTCTCGCCTTACATAGTTGACTGGTGTTGGGTACTCGTTGCCCGAAACATGTCCTCCTAATTACTTTTTGAATACCTTAGACTGGCTGTTTTATTTCGATTGGGTTCATTTCGTGAACATTGTTTCGGAGTTCGTCCCCAAGATTTGACCTTTTTTGGATGAGATAACTTGTACATATGTGGGTTAATTTGGCATAAACTTGAAACTTTTAATTGTTCACGTTTGAACTGAGTACTGCATCACCACATTGCTTTCCAATAAACCGACAAGGCCCTGATTGGCTTTGGACTTGCAGTTTACCGCCGCCGTTTATTTTTCTATATGATATATACACATACGTGAGATTGGAGAGATATCCCGTTGTGACTCGATAAAGCGGTTCGTAGGCATTTAGAATCTAGTCAAATTTATATTTTCCGTTCCCCTTCCCCTTTTCCCATTCAATGTAGTCTAAGTGCAATTGTTTTCTAGTTTTTAAACTCGTCGGAGTATTACGGGTATTTGAGTTAGAGACGCGGGTCACGTACCCTTCGCCACAGATCTCTAATTTAAATATTAACTAAGAGCAACTGAAAACCATGTCTTGTAGTTAACTTATGTAATCTTATTAAGTAATTTATTCTTGTCATTGTAAAGAATTTGTAAAAAATTATTCTGGGGGCCACGACCTGAAGACTGACCTGTAAATAGTTTTTGTGTTTTGTTTTATCGTATCGGCTAGAGCAACTAATCAAAATTGTGTATTATAATAAATATTAATATTATGATGAATGTGGGTTTTTGTCAAAAACCGAATTTTTTTTTTTTAGTCAAATAAATACTTTGTAAACAACGGGTCGCTTTTTGCGTTTCATTTACGTCCACCCACGTGGTTATCAGAGTTATTATTGTGAGGTATATTCGCGGTAATATTTATTTTCACGCGGATTAAATGATCTTCTTTTTTAATACTTATTAATTAGCGTTTCCAAGGAAACGGGGAAACTTTTGTATATTATTTTTTGTTAAGATCGCGGAGAGAAAAAGCGAATTTAATATTTCAACGTTACAAGCGCCTAAAATAACAATTCGGGATTAGCACTTAAACTGTGCTTTAATTTAAAATTGAATAAAAGTAGGCTTGAGCTGAGAGTACATATAGCCCAGGCTACATACTGAAAAATTATATTCACGGCATAATGTTCTACAGATATCTGAAAGTTTTAAATGGTAGGGGGGACCTATAAAAAGATCACTGTATGACCATATACAGCTAGAATGTCCCTGTTCTTTTTTATAAACAATGGGTTAAGGTGTGAAAATCGATTTTTTCCTCATAGAATTTTCCTGTTGCATTTTAGAGGAAAGTGGTCAATAGGAAAATTGTAGAGAATAAAAAGACGGTTAATTTGGTTTTTTATAAATTAAAATCTATAAATAAACAATTGAGTTATTAGCAAAAAACCATCAATTTTTCATTATTTTATACATGTTAATAACTTTTGCAACAATAGTGATAAGTGAAATGTAATACACTAATTATGAAGCCTTTAGGGGTCTTTATAGGTGTGCAAAATTTCAGCCAGATCGTGTTATTAGTTTACGAGATATCTTATTTGTTTATCCCAGAGACTCAATGTTTAAACAATTGAGCTTGCCCAGGCTGCAATCCTACAGATATTTAATAAGGTGGAATAGTTTCCGTGAATGCCGAACTATAAGATAAGTTTGAAAACCAACTAATTTTTAATGAAATTGTTGTTAAAAATTCATTTTAAAAAGGGGCTAATAGCCCCTTTGTAGCCTGGCCTAATATGATTCAAATAAAATAAGAGGCAACTAAATTCAAAGACGTTTTGGACTGGATTTGGCCTAAGTTAAATTTGTGTATTTCCATGTGATGACGTAGCTCAATGTTAATTTCTTGCCGGTTTATTTGTAGGATATAAAGAAAATAAAGGTAAACCTGCGTTAAGTGCGACGATTTGGTGTTGGTTTGGTTCATATGGCACAAATTCTCCCATCGGCCAAGGCCATTGTGTCATTCAAAAGTCTTATTCCCAAGTACTTTTCCCTGCTTCTCGGAAAGGGCGTCGTTGACCCATTTTTGCGCAAGCCGTCTTTATTGTGGCAGTAAAAAAGACCTTATTAGCCATCATCGGTCTTTTTACTGAAAAATGTGACACTACAATAGTCGCCAAAAAATTATTGCCGTCCGTGTAATTTATTGCACGCTACCGGCCCAGTCCTTTTTGGTCCTTTTTGTAATTATGGCTTTCATTGTTGAGTACAGGTCAGATTCTCGAAGGGAAGCTTCGAGTAATCCCGCCACTTTTCACTAACGCGAAAAGTACTTTCGAAACACCACCCCTAAATTTTTAAAATATTAAAATTAATTGCTCGCTAACATCTCAACGCACACGTGTAAAAAACGAGGGGGACCTGTCGTACCGGAACCATCCCCTACGAAGAACCCCCCCCCCCCTCCGCGGTACTCGGCTCGTATTTTTTGCGAGGGGTGACGCGACCCCTCCTTGCGGAAAAAATAGGTCCGACCTGTCTTCGCTCGGGGCGGAAAAAAGCCGGCACGCGACTTCCCCTAATTTGTGAAGGCAAAAGGTCGGGCCACGAGGAATCCGATTTTTTTACCCCCTCGATAAGGGGTGGAGATGTAAAATGTGCGAGGTACCTGTCGGCGGATCGTTTTTTTCAGTGGTGGATCGGGTTTCCGTGGCGATGATTCCTTCTCGTTTAGATTAGGGGTGGTTTTTTGGGTAGGTCGAATGAAGAGAGTTTAAGTCTTAGTTCTTGTTCTTCTAGAAGAGTCAGAATGTGATTCTTCAATATGATTCTCGAGTCGTCTATGTTTCCACTCGTTTTTTCTATCTTATAACTTAAGATATTTTAAGTTGTAAGCTAGTTATATATCTGAAGTTATATAACCTAAGATATCTTAACTAATATCTTAAACTTAACACATTTGGTGTTTGTCTTGTAATAAACTCATTAATGAACTTAACTATGTTAACACTTTTAACTGTTTAACTTAACTTTACTGTTTAACTCTTGTAACTCTATGTGATTCTTCAATATAATTCTTGAGATATTAATGTTTTCACTCTTTGTTCTATCTCATAACTTCTCATGTCTCTCCTATGCTGAACTCACTTATTAAAGAAATTAACTCATGTAATGTGATGTTTCAATATGATTTTTGAGCCGCCAATGTTTCCACTTTTTGTTCGATCTCATAACTTCTTACTTCTCATATATGTCTTATAATAAACTCATTTACCAATAAACCTAACTTGTTTAATATGATTCTTGAGTCATGGGTGTCATGAGTCTTGAGGCGTCGGTATTTCGACATTTTGTTAAATCTTAAAACTTCTCATTTTTCATGTCTGCCATATAATTCACTCATTAATGAACATAACTCGCTTAATGTAATCCTTCAATGTAATTCTTGAGTCGTCAGTATTTCGACTCTTTGTTCTATCTCGTAACTTCTGATTTCTCATGTCTGTCTTATAATACACTCTTTGTTCTATCACGTATCTTCTCAATTCTCATGGCTGTCTTATAATAAACTCATTAATGACCTTAACTCGTTTAATATGATCCTTTAATATGATTCCTGAGTCGTCGGTGTTGATTATTAGTTTCGTCTTCATTTCTTAATAAGTACTGTACTAAACCTATTATAAATATTTCAGTAAATATTTTGTGGAAAAATATAAGTTGCATCAATCTTTTAAGCTTGTCAATGGTCTTCTTGGTCCACTGCTTCTTAAAAAATGCTTTTGGTAATCCACTGAAACGTCGTGAAACTCATTATTTGTGCGTGTCAACAACTCTTAACTCTCAATATACTTTACACTTTCTCTAACTCTTAACTCCTTAACTCGTTTTTAAAATTTATAAAGACACCAGCTGCACTGACTCATCAAAACGATTAGACGATTAGTTCGATCAGTGTCTCTTGATAACTTCTTCAGTTAGTTAACTGAAGTTGCATACTTCACAAGACAGTTCAGAATAATCGTGGGGATTTTCGACATAATCAGATTTTAAGTAGTTTCTTTTCTGAACATTTAGTCTTATTTTTAACGCTAAATTTTCGAGTTGGCTGGATAGTTAGATTAGATAATATCTCTGAACAACTTCATGGATTAATAAATTAAGCCTTTGTGTATTTAGTAGGAATACATCATTTATTAGTCACGGAGAGATAATCAGGTAATCACGTATAGAACTTTTAAACTTAACTCATTGCACTAACTCATCGAAACAGTTAGACGATTGGTTTGATTGCCGCTACATGATAACTTCCTCGACAAATCATTTCAGACTTGTTAAATTCATAAATATGCTTTTATTCTGAATCATGAGGAGTTTCAATAAAATTTGAACTATGTTGAAAGTTTTATTAATAATTTGTAAAGGGCCACAACTACACTAACTCCTCGTCGATATGTGAAGCTAGTTAGATTTTCTCTGAATAATTTTTCCAGTTAATAAGTTAAACCTTTATAAATGTACTAAGGACACGTCACTTAATAATCGTGGGAAGTTTCGATAAAATTGAAGCTGAAATGAATTATTTGAAAATTTGTAAACTTAACCAACCTCAATAATTCATCAAAAGAGACGATTTGTTTGAAATGTGCTTGGTAATAACTCATTTAGCTGTTTTTTTAAAATTTATAACTACCAACTGCTGTAACTTATCAATATGTTTAGATGGTTAGATTGGTAATTGATTGAATAATTCCTTTAGCTAATCAGTTAAGTCTTTATAAATTTTCTGAAGATACAGCAGTTAAGACTCGGAGAATTTCGATAAAATTGGAATTTCTCTGGATTCTTTATCAATTTTTAAATTTGACCATTTACACTAATCCATCGAAGTTATTAGACGAATAGTTTGGGGTCTCTTAATAACGCATTTAGCCGAATTTAACTGAAACTTTGTAAGGTTGGTAATTTCGACAAAGTTAGAATTACAATAATGTTCCACAAATTTTAAAATTTCACCAACTGCACTAACTCATCGATGTGCTTAGATTGTTAGATTTGTTGGTGTCTCTGTATAACTTCTTCATCAGTTAAATTTTCGTGATTTTGTTAAGGATGCGTCACTTAACTCATCTTAGATGGTTAGCTTGGTCAGTGTTTGACACATCACTTAATATCAGTGCAGAATTTTGATAAAATTTGAATTTCACTGGATCTTCACGAATCGTCTTAATAACTCACTCAGTCAATTAACTGAAACATTTCCAAAATCTCATTAAGCCATATTTATAAATAGTTGTGGTATGTTTCTGCAAATTGGGAAATACAAGAAAAGAATTTTAAAACTTCACTAACTACACTAACTCATCTAGATGGTTATGTGGTTTAAATGTTGGCGTCTTTGACTAAATTCTTCATTTAATCATTTTTGTGAATTCACTTGTTAGAGAAAAAAGAAGACTTTCTTCGAAGTCTTAATAAATTAGTTAAGTAATAGTTATAATTTTTTAAATAAATTTATGAGTTGTAATAAAATCAGAATATAATTAGTGAACGTCATTAGTAGTTTGATTTATATATCTTGATGAGTCACTCTGTTGATAAATGGATATCTCAAATGAAACAAACTTCATAATTTAACGAAATCTATAATGAACTGTGTTGATTGAAATTTAAATTAGACGCAACTTCCCTCCTTCTCCTCCTCCTCCTCGAATCGGATAAAGGTACATTATATATAAAAAGGCACCCCAAGAGGTATCCGATTGGTTCATTTTTTATCCTCGTCTATTTTTATCGCGGAAGGGAGTAAGGGTTAGGGTCGGGACCGTTTTAAAATACCGAGAGGGGCTTTTTACGTTTTTTAGGTCCGCCCCTTTTCCATCAAACCGTAATGGAGGACCGACATAAGATTCGATTTAAGGTTTAATGCGAGCACTTAATTAATAAACATTATACTGCATAAAATGGGTGTAATCTTAGCAAAATATTTAATGAAATTGTCATTTCCAGGCAAACTCGAATTAATTTCCACAAAAATTTCAACGTTAATTGCTTATATGGGAGTAATTAAAATTTCCGGGGCGAAGCCTGATGACCCTTGTCCACCCTCAACTTCACACCCCATCATTTATCCGTAGTGTTTACGACAAAAGCGCCTCGCTCGCCATACTTCCTATTTTCATTACAATAAATCATTAGACATTGTAAGGGAAAAAATACAATTTTTGGGCCGAATAAGAAAATACGCACCGGGTATGACTCACGCTGACCAATGGTCACTACGTGCATTAAAGGGGGGGTGGATGAAATATACTGCCCCGAGCCATTGAAATTACTATGGGAAAGAGGAGAATAGAAAGAAAAGGGAAAGAATTGAGAATCGTCATGACTCGGACAACGCTCTATTTAGTGAACGGTCTTACAGGCTTAATCCCGGATTAAATATAGAGCGTTCAGATAAATTTAGAAAAGGGAGGAGGGGTGGACGGTTTCGATGATCGAAATTTGGTATGTAACGACAAAATTCGAATAACACAAGTCTGAACGTGTCTCTTGTTACCTGCAACGTTTGAATTTGCCTGGAAGGAGAAAGGGGTGGATATCCCTTTACAGTTTATTGCAGTGATAATTTTTTTAAACGGTTTTCAGTACCTACGTTCCGTTAGCTTTGTAACTGTAGGTACCCTCGTACCGTTAGGTGAGTAGAAAAGTAACGGAAACAGAAAACGTAATTTTTTTTCTGTAACCCTTAGACAGTTATTATATCTTTCTTCTCATTTTTCGTCTTTTTTCGGGAAGTGAACCGTCCCTACCGTCGACCGAGACAGCTGTTTTCGCAGAACGTCACGTCATAATGTGTATAACACGCTTCCTTACTTATCCAGATTAACCTTTTGAACTTTTTCCCAGTTTTTTCCCTGTGCAGTTCTCTCTCTTTCACTCGCTAACTCTCATCCCATTAGTAGGCACATGTGCTCGCAATTTATTTAATATTTCGGCTTGTGTCCGTTATTTTGGATCATTTCCTTAAAATACGGAATCCGGCACATGTGTAATTCCCCAGCGGCGGACAGGGAAGTCAAGTTTGCGCGGGAAGGGGGGTGGGGGTAGGTTTTCGGATTTTCGGGGTTTTAGGTGACGCGACGTGGCAGCACTGGAGGCTCTTAGGTTTTCCATTTTGGGATATTTTGGAAAAGTTTGGATTGGAATTACTTGATCACACTTATTTTAAGTTTGTTTAACTTTCATATTTTCAACATCAGAGGATCTTTGCTCAAATTTACCCAGATGGTTAACTAAATGGTGAAAAGAATTCTCATTCCTTTTTAGCTACCCAGTAATTAACGAAAAATGATTTAGATAACAAATTAAATATTTTAATATACGTATCTAATTAACGCTCAAATGAAAAGTTACTAATATTGTAATGAAGTTCTGATCCATCACTCTACTGAGTTTTGTTAAATTTGGAATTTTTGATGCCATACTATATAAAATCAATTGCCTGTGCTGTCCTAATAAAAAAAAAAATATAGTAATGATAATACTGGAATAAATAATAGTTATTTATGGTACTAGTGTGTTATGTTGAAAATAAGTCACGCGAGAAGACCTCGGCCTGACGGCCTCGTGGTATAAATTCTCAAGTGACTTAGGAAACATAACACGCGAGTGGCATACAATGTTTTATCCAACAAGTGGAAGAAATAGGTTTTTTTATCAAATTGAACTTCTTTTGTTTACCTAATCTATTTTGATGATGATCTACAATTCCTCGCTGAATTATTTTATAAATTGTTGGAGGCGCTTAAACATATTTAAAATTACTGTTTGTAATTGAGGATGTAGATCCTTATTTGCAAACTCCCAAGAAGGAGACGAGGAAGAGCAAGAGGGTTGAGTAGTCACGTCTCCACATCAACTCGCACTGTTTCTGTCGCCCACGGTCTCCAAAACGCCATTCCGATTACAATTAATTATTATTATAAATGGTAACAACACTGGTAAAAGACTGAAAACACGTGTTCGAGACCTTCTAGGAAGGATCCAGTCGTCCAAAACGTTTATGAAACCACTACAGCACAAGCGAGAAAAGTAAACTATTGACAATATTTAGGCGTGTGACTTGCTCGGCGTGGAACTAGAGTGGGAGGATTTCTACTGGACGAATTCGCTAAATAACGTACCATGTATCGAGCATACCGTATATGTTGATCGATACCCGTATAAGCTTGGTTGTTACACTGGCTTCGTAAAGACTATACCATAAATAACTATTAAATATGAACGTGACATATAATCCATAACTCACTAATGTGTTATTTGATAGTTTACTTGTCTAAAATGACATTAATAAGGACAGTCATCACTTTCATGTGTTGGATAAGATAAGCTTAATTAAACTCCATACCGTGCTTAAACCAAGTTCTGGTTTAATTGAAATATTGATTTTTATACAAATTTATGAAATCTATTTCCAGTAAAATTGCGCAATGTTCAAAACAAAAGATCGTATTTCTGAAAATATATGAAATTTTCAAATGAAACTTTTCTAATATTATAATTAAGTTCTTGCCCATCAGTCTACTAAGTTTTGGTAAATTTGGAATTTGTATTGATATTATATATAAAATCGATTTCCGATGCTCGTGCGAAGATATTGAAATATCCAAAAAATTGTCTTTCTAACCTAAAAAAGTAATTAATATAAATTAAGCCTAAATGAGTTCCAATCATTGCTTAAACCAAGTTTTGTTTTAACTGAAATATTGTTTTTTAACAACATTGATACAACAATATTATAAGAAGCTCTGACATGACCCAAGAGCTGAAGAAAAGTAGAAAGAAAATAACCATAAATATAACATATATGTAGATGACATCACACTGCAGGAAGCAGAAGAAGCTTTGGGTAAAATGAAGAATAGGAAAGCTACTTGTACAGACAGAATAAACGCAGAGCTCTTAAAGTATGGGGGTAATAGGTACATTAAAACTAAGATGGTTCCACTTTATAAATAAGTGCTGGAAACATCAAAAATTCTGAAAGCATGGTCAATACCTACAGTAAATTCAATGTCTAAGATAACAGACAGAAGAAACACCAACAACTACAGAGGAATAAGCACATTGAATACTGGTTATGAACTTTACGCCCGAATAATAACTACACTTATGCAAATAATCTCTGAAACCATGCTTGAAGAAGAACAAAAGGGATTCCGTAAAGGCCCCTCATGCTTTGATTCTGTTTTCACAATACAGCAAATAATAGAAAGACATCAAGATTATACTCTAGAAATACACAACATTTGTGGTCTATACACATGCATTTGAGAGGGTCAACAAGAACAAACTTTGGGATATACTGCGAGGATTCCCACAACATTTCTTATTGAAGTGGTAAAGAGTCTCTACAGGCAAACCACCACAGTCATAGAAAACAACACAGACGAGGTCCTTGAACCGATATACAGGGTGTTAGGGGTTTGACTGCCTTTATTTTAACCGGCGATAGTATTCACCAAAATAAACAAAAAACCTTATATAACAGGGGTCCTAAAACCAACAGCTTTCGAGAAAAAAAATAGCAAACTTCTAATTTTAAGGTCTAAAAATTCAGTTTCATTGAAGAATCTGACATAATTTTGTACATGAAATAACCATAAGATGTATTGTTTTAATGTATTTATGTTTAATTTTTCACAAAACAATTTTTTCTTTAAAGAATAAAAAAATATTTCCAATCAATAGAACTCGATAAAGTGGCTATGATGTGGTGTGGCAACACCGCGAATATATCGCACGCGTCGGTGTTGCCAAGTTGTGGTAAAATGCCCTTATAAAATAACTCGACTTTTCTCGAAAACGGTTGGTATTAGGACTCCCGGTATATAAGGTTTCTTTGTTTCTTTTGATGAATACTATCACCTATTAAAATAAAGGCAGTCGAACCCCTAACACCCTGTATATGTAAATCAAAGTTTAAGACAGGGTTACTGCTTGTCGCCTTTGCTCTTCAATTTGTGCATTCACGATCTGATTAAAGTTGGAAAACAATTTTCCAAAGGAATTCAACTCCACCGTAGAACAAATATAAACACCCCTCTTATTACAGATGATCGGGCAATCCTCGCAACATCAGAGTGTGATTTGCAAAGAACTTACATCTTCTTAACATCATCATGGCCACAGAATACAACTGTGAAATCTCAAAAAATAAAACAAAAATTAAAAATTCGATAAAATCCAAAATTTGCATTGAAAACAAATGTTTAGAACAAGTTAGCCATGCTATCTATGTCTGGGATGTGACATATAAGCTATGAATTCAGCAGCGGTATTAACAACAAGCTAATGGCTTTCAATAAAATGTGCGGTACCATCAGAAGAACTCTAGGAAAACACTGAAGACGAGAAACAAAATTAAAGTTTTGCAAAACAACAGTAGTTCCCACTCTATTATACGGAAGTGAAACGTGGATAATTAAGAAGCAGAATACGTTACAAATTGAAATTTGTAAGAGGAGTAAAGGGATGTACAAAACTAGACCATATAGCAAGCACTGGTATTAGAAGGAAATTAAATATGTATTTCATTACTAACGAAGTGCTAACTATCAAAGGAAGGGCACGGGTCATCTCGTAAGGATTTATCCCGGTCCGCATTTGACCTTCGCCGAGATCGGTCAACTCGTAAGGATATGGTTCTCAGATCGGTCAACTCGTAAGAGTTGACGTGAAAAATCCCAAAAGGGGGATTATCGTATTCCTTGCGAGAGGGCAAGGAAAACCCTACGGAACCCGACCATTATTAACAACAAGCAAGTCTTTCCCGCGTTGACTTTTAATAAAATCCATAACTATCTCGGTGCTCGTCACCGTTCAGTTGGAACGTAACAAACCACCTCCTTATATTATATCCTTAGTTTCAACAAATATTCGAACTACTTCGTTGCAATCATCATCCCCTCGATTATTTCTGAGAATCCCCTTACGAGTTGACTCATCCAAAACGACCCTTTAAAAATTTACCTGCCGGTTCGCTTACGAGATGACCGATCTTAGATTGGGCCATTAAAATTCCTTACGAGCTGACCGCCGCCGCAAAGGAATAGGTACTGTCTGATTTTTTTCATGAAGTATTTATTAATAACATGCAAGGTTTTATCAAAATTGGAGATTTTCTATATAAATTTATGGAAATAGCCGTTAGACTTATCCCTTAGCAAAAAGACTTGTTGATATCCTTTAGATTGTTGAGTTAAAAACATTAATATTTTTATGTTTTCTAATAAGATCCCACTCGAAATCTCTACTATTCCAAATTGTATTTCTTTTTGACAAATTTATGAAGTTAGGAGCCTCAGACCATCGCATTTCTCCCTCTGCCACGCTTTTACATCAATAATCTTCGTGATTAAGATTTGTACCCCAATTCGCCTTTCTTCTCTTTAAATTCCCTTATAATCTGACCTCTGGTCCGAATTTAACGAACGCCTGCTAATAAGGGCAGTCGATATTTAGCACAATACGCCCCGCTGGAGGTGTTTTCTTGACATTTACACAAAGGGCAGCTGGAGTCCATAAAAAAAACCGAACAAACAACAAGAGATCAAAAGCACCACATTATTATAACCTACCGTAAGTGGGTGGATGTCGGGGGGAAAAAGAGAGAAAAGCGAATGAAATACCAGAGAGAGAAATTCGATATCGAAATAGGTACGATGCGGAGGAAGGAGATAAAGAAACTGTTGATTTGATTGTGGAAAGAGACTTTTAACGTTAAAGATTTTAGCTTTTTCCAGCTCGTCTCATACCTGGTTTCTGTTTTCACAAAAAATAAAAACTTTTTTTCTCCTCTTTCTCTCTTTCTGTACGATGCGCAAAAATGTGCATCGCCTACTTCAGAGGCTGACCTTTTTTCTCATTCATGTCCGAAAAGTACCTCTTACTCTCAAAGGGATTAGGTAATGGCGAACTGTAGGTAGAAACCGTGAATGGCACTTTTTCGAAACTTCAAAAACCGACAGGGAGAAAAAATATTTTCGCATTGCTAAGCTTTGCGTGGCTGAAATAATATTTTTGAAACTGACACTTTTAACTCGATTCATATTGCTTTTTAACTCTCATCGACTTTTGAGTAATCTTCTTATATTTTTCATATTAACCCTTATTTGACATATTTTCGCAATGCTAACCTGCCTGGCTGAAATAATATTTTTGAAACTGACACTTTTAACTCGACTCATATTACTTTTTAACTCTCATCGACTTTTGAGTAATCTTCTTATATTTTTCATATTAACCCTTATTTGAAAAATATGTTAATTAATAGATATATGTTCATCCACTTACATGTCCCCTTTTTATATTTTTCACATTAATACTTATTTGGAAAAATAATTTCTCCAATAATTCTCTTGTTAAATGAGCTCCAAACAAACAAGTACTTTCATCGACATTTATGCCATATTTTTATATTTTCCACATTAACCCCTATAAGCATTTATTTTTCCAAGAATTCTCTTGTTAAATGCGCTCCAATGAAACAAGTACCTTCATCGATATTTATGTCATATTTTTCTAATATCCACATTAACCCTTAGTCATTTGAAAAAAATAATTTTTCCAAAAATGTTCTTGTTAAATACACTCCAATCAAACAAGTACTCTCATTGACATTTATGTCACATTTTTATATTTTCCACATTAACCCTTAGGCATTTTAAAAAAATAATTTTTCCAAAAATTCTCTTGTAAAATGCGCTACAATCAAACAAGTCTTTTCATCGATATTTACGTCATATTTTTCTATTTTTCACATTTGAAAAAAATAAGTTTTCTAAAAATTCTCTTGTTAAATGCGCTCCAATCAAACAAGTACATTTATGCCATATTTTTATATTTTCCACATTAACCCTTAGCTATATGAACATTAACCACATTTCCACATTTTCCACATTAACCCTTAGCTATATGAAAATAATAATTTTTCCAAAATTTGTCTTGTTAATTGCGCCTCAATCAAACAAGTACTTTCATCGACATTTATGTCATATTTTTATATTACTGCAAGTACTTTTACAGTCGATTTATCGTTCTTTAATCTATGTAATATTTGTTTGTATAACAGTAATAAGTTTGTATTTTTTAAGGAATAAGCAGGGCCCCTTTAAGTAGCGAAAAGGTAACAATGGTGTCATCATAATTCCCCATAATCATCTTAAATAAAAGGTCCCGAAAGCTCGGGCCCCAATAATCTCCGATCTTAAACGAGTAAGTACCATGAAATATCTATATTATTTACTTTTAACAATAAAGTAGTCTGGCCAACCGCACGCAGAGAGGTATAAACCCCCAAAAAATAGAAAGGAAGTGAAATTTTTACCATTTTAAGAAATTAGTACCATATGTCGGTGAGTGTAGGTAAAAAAAGGGACCCTTGGTACTCTCACAGTAAAAATCAACCCACATCAGAATGTGATCGATACTTTCTGGAATACAGGACGTCCTTACGGCGGACAAACCTTTTGACGGACATTTACCAACATGAGAATTCCTTATTGAAACAGTTTATTGTAAATACCGAACGGAAGGACGAAATCATGCATAATGGCGGAAAAAAAGACGGATAGCAGAAAAATGAGGGAGGTAAGTCAACAATACGCTTTTCAAAAAAGTTACTACTGACAGTTGATATGATGACGAGGATATTTTGATGTTATTTTGATGGAGGAGGCCGGCGGAGGGAGAATTTTTATTAACAACCCAATGGAAAAACGATTTGGATCAGCTCCGCATCAATGGATACAAGTCAAGTCCAAAATTACTCTAATAGTTAACTCTAAGAAATTAAATTGAACTCCTCATGACAGTTAAATGGAGTTGTCTCAAAACACTAATAAACTTTCAATTCAATAACTCTAACTGTCTCTTTTATGTAACCTTTAGTTTTGTGTACGATTCCATCTAAGACACATTTCCAGAAAATGCACAAGTTCCAATTTTTGTAAAACCCTGCCTAACAATCGACATGTGTTATATTAAAACAAAGAAAAAGTTTCCATGTAGTAGCTCATTACTACATTGCTACGCCTTTCGTTTTGAGTGAAAAGAAGTTCAATTATTTGGTTTATCAATTTATAAAAAAATTAAATATTTCAATCTATAAAAACGAAATTCGGGGTAATTAAGGATTGGAATTTTATTCGAAATTCAAAAGCTTCAATTTAGTTATTGTGTGAATTACCCAACTTTATTTGGGTATGGCAAAAATCCTAAATTCCTAAAATTTGTAAAAAAGTAATTATTACGATTTACACAAAATTCGGCATTATTAGTCAAAATAGTTTTAATTTAGTTATTCTGTGAGTTATTTACCTACACTATTTTTAATATTTTTCATATTATGAAAAATTTTTTCAAAAAAATCATTGTTTCTGAAATTACCACAAATCTCAAAATATATATTTTTGCGGTTTTAATAGCTGAAACAGTTTCAGTTCATAAACTCAAAAATTTCAGAGACATGATAATTGTTTTTTGAATATGACGGTTTCTTGAAAATAATGCAAATTTCATAAATTTACAGTTACAAGTTACAATTTTAAGAAAACTCAGCATAACGCTCAACTGAAGGTTTACCGAACAAGTGAACACATTTAATTCAAGAGTTTTCAAAATGGGAAAGTTCCATTTAGATAATGGAAATTTTACAGCTGCGTTAATTACCAAATTCATAAATTGGTAAAAAATTCCCAAAAATTTAGTGACACAAGTTTTATTAGAGAACTGAAAAACGTTCAGTTAGTTATATTAGTTATCGTTTTGGGTACGGGGAGACCTTAGAAACCCACAATAAATTTATATAAATTTCATTAGTTAACATTAAAGCATTAACATTAACATTAAACAAAAAAGTTTTGGATTAGTAATTCATATAGTTTTACAAAAATGATCCTTCATTTTGAGTACGTACAACGAATCTTCCATTCCATCCTACACCTTAATCTTCCATCTTACAATCCATTTTATAAGTTGTTGGTAACTCATTATTTCTTTTGGTTTTTTCACTATTCCCATCTCAAGTTGTTAAGATTAAGACACATTGAGGTTAAGGACAAATACAACAAAACATTGAGATGTATGGTTTCTTATACATGCAATCAATTTTACGTCAAAGACAGTCTTTTTTATTGCTGATGATTCAAGATATTGTACGATTTTTATCCAATACATTTGCATATTTCCCGATATTTCTCTCGATAGAATACAAAAAATAAATATGCTGAGACGTATCACAAAATATTTACAAACCTCCTTTCACGTCCTTTGACGAAAATCTGTTTAGATTAAATCTCTGGAATCTTTCAATAAAGCCCAGTGATTCCCATCTTCACACGTGATATATTTCAGGCCTGTTCGGTCATTCGTGCATAAATTTTAAACGACCAACCTTTCATCTAATTTTGATATGTCAATTTTAGTTCATCTCAAACGTTCTCCCTTGCAATAAACTTAACAACGGTACCTTCGTTTTTCCCCTGTTTTACGATAAGCAATAAAGGACCTTTTTCCATTTTTTTTCCTTCCCGTCGAAGGATTGAAATTGCGTAACGGTTCCAGAAATTTAATAATTCGTCACGAGCAAAAAATATGTTTAAGGGCGGCAAGTTCGGGTAAAAAGGGCGCTTTTTTGTATAGATCTAGCAGGGCACTTAGCGATTTTTTACCAAAGAGGGAACTTTACAACAGTGTAAATAGGAACGAGACAAAAACCGTGAGGTACACCTCAATAAAACTTTCGATGATTCCGAAAGAGGAGGCGGTCCCTCTATTCCTATCTCCTATCTCCCTAAAAACCAATTAGTTTAAAACAATGCCAGATGTTGCCGAAAAATCTATAATTACATAGTAAAAGTTGCTGCGGTGCCACTAATGGCACGTGCTGTATTTATTTCTGTTGTAGGGCCGTTTTCTACCGAAAATAACCCAAAAAGGTGTTTAATGGTTCCTATACGCCGCGTCTCGGTCTGTTTTAAGTGATTTACTGAGATGACTTTACAAGGTTTGAAACGAAGATATCCACATAATTCGAATTTTCGGGGAATGAGGTTCTGCAACGATGGAACTTATCATAGAGATATGATTATTGACTCGATACTCAAAAATTGTAAAAATATTACCGTAGTTACAATTTTGATATAACTCGGTATAATTAATTAATAACAATTATGATTAAAAGTATTAAAGCTACGACCCCATTTAGTTTACCGTGATTTTCTAAGCAATTACCAATTTAGGAAAATTTATATAAAATTTACTAACACTCCTACTTTGATAAAACTTCATACACTTACTAATTGGAATTTCTTCAAATGACTGGCAACGTGTCAATTCATCAAAATTTTAAGTTTAAGAGTTGTGGTTTTGTTTCGAAATAATGACCCATTTCAGGAATTCGCATCAATTTTGTTCATTGCACTGTTTGCTCATTACAGTTTCATTCAATAACTGGTAAAGTTGTGTTTCATTGAATGATAACTTTTGAGAAATATATGTTTAGGGTGTAACAAGATTTTCAAACTCAGATAAATTTCATTTCCAATTAAACAAAAATTTGTGAAACAGCCACATTGCCTTCAATTTTAGTGAAGCTGTCCAACTTGTTATTTCAAGATTTTTTGGAAGCATAGCTTTCTTATGGCGGGTTTCGCTCGAAGCGCTGAATCGGTGAGAGGTGTAAACGACGAAAAACAGTCACGATCGCAACGGCCAATTATCGCGCCGCGCTAGCTGTTTATTGACAACGTGTTACAATTGTTTTTGTATTGTCGGTTGCCGTGGTGACGCTAGCTATCAATTGTTTCACAAAATGCTTTAACTGTACAATAACAAAAATTATATCAACAAAATCAGCGTCTGAAGAAGAACCTACCTGAGTGTGGCAATTACTTTATTTCGTCTATCAACCGAAATATTTCATTATAAAATTTGCTCTTAAACGTAAACAGACTGACAGTAGACATCTTGGATTGAGATCTACACGGAACGAGAAAATCCTTCACGGAAACGTTTCTGGGGCCTATGACTACGGTCCGGAAGGTTAGGTTTGTTTGGTTTGGCTTGGATAAAAGTATAAAGTAGAATAAATAGTACATTATATTATACTAGTTTAATAAGACGGAGTATTGTCACACGAGAGTGAGAGTTTTGATGCACGAGCGAAGCGAGGATTGCTTTAATAGAACGAGTGTGACAATACGTCTTATTAAACGAGTGTAATATACTATTTTATCTACTTTGCTTTATTAATTCATTAAATTTTGGCTGTTCAAGTTTTCGTATTACACTAGGGAATTTTGCGTGGGTTGGTTACACTGACGTCACTGATATTGACGTTTCGTATTTGAATTTGAAAATCTAGTTAGTAGCCCTAGGACATATTCAATAAGTACTTACGTGAGCGAAATGGAAGACAAGAATGTAGATTCATGGAATTTTAAAAGTTTTGTTTATTGGACCTTGAATTTAACCTTGACGTCTACGCACGTCTACGTGACAGGCTGATGTACCAATTTAACAAAACTAAAAGTTACCAAAAGTAGTGTAATAATATGAATATTATTACACTACTTTCGATGTAATAATGAGATCATTAGTAACGCAAAGTAGATAAAAGTGATTTATTTCGGAGTCGCGCTAACTGTTTGGTGGCAACTCGTGTTACATTTGTTTGTATTGTCGGTTGCCTGCTCTAGGGTTGGCGATTGTGGGCTGAATCGGTGAGTGGCTAGAGGCTAGAGCGACGCGATAGTGCCGAGCTAGATATCAATCGTTTCTGTACATGACGTATATATATAATTATATTATATAAAGCTATGCTTCCCCTCCTGGTCATTCCCAGAGTGCCTCATTTCGTTTTTTTTTAAATAAACCTCTAAACTTCTTCTTTAAGTTTGTCGTCATTGGAGAATGAAGACACTTGAAATTTCTTTCTAGGTTGGATTTGAAGTCACTTTTGGTGGTTCAACATTTTAGAAGTACCTTTGAAATCGTTAGTGTTTATTAAGGCTATCTGAATAAACTTGGAACGTTTATGTACCTTGTCTATTCAATTTTAAATCAATTCTGGATTTCCAAAGTTTTGAAAGAAGCTCTAAAATCTTTCCTCGGCATGATTTAAACAATCTAATATCTCAAATTAAAACAAGAAGGCTTTATAGATATTTTCTGTTACCATTTAGAAACATCTAAATTTTTCCTTTTGGTCCTTGAATAATGAAGAAATTTGAAACTTCCATAAACCTTCTACATACGATTATTAGGCATTTTTGTTGGTTTAAGGTTGCAGAAGCACCTGTGGAATCTTTCTTTTAGATTTTTTCGAAATTTGACGTTGACAATTAAATTATTGTCTGAATCTAATCCTTCGAGATTTCATTTTAATTCAATTATTTATGTTGAATAGATTGAGAAAAACCTTGGGAATCATTACTCGAGATGTCTGATGTTTGAAATTAAAAATGAGAAAGTCCCTGGATCTTCTAGATTCAATTACATATATAAGAAAAAAACGTTTTAAGCTTCCAAACCTCTAGAATCATTCTTTAGCTTTGTGACCCTCGGAGAATGTTGCCTTTGAAATTCTATAAACTTTCTAGATTTGATTTGAAAGAACTTTTGGCGGTGTAAGTTTCTAGATGTTCCTCTAGAATCTTTAGTCGTTATTTACGATTTCTTGCCTATGAAATAGATAAGTTTGGAAGTTCCACGAACCTTCTTGGTACAATTTTAGAGTTGATTGGGAAAATGTCAGTTCAAGAAATATTAAAGTGTAAGAGTTATCACTATGTTTCGAAATAATAGCAGATTTCATGTACTTATCTCATGAGTTTCATTAAACAACTGGCAATGTTGTGTTTCATTCAGTACCTAGTAACGCGTGAGAGATATACTTAGGTTTAGGGTCTTATAAGACTTTCAAATTCGGATATATTTCATTTGTAAAAAAAAGAAAATTTCGGAAAATTTTAAAATAGTTATATTCTCTTCAATTTTAAGGAAGCTGTACAGATTGCCTGGATATTGTCTCAATAAATGCCGGCTAAAGTTACAGCTCATAAGCTTCAAATACGTATAACGTGCTAAATTTAAACTCAGGCTAACCAATATTTCAAAAAGCTGTAAATAAATCACCACCTCTCAAATTTTGGTAACTTTTCATCCAATTACTCACTGTTTCATTGAGATAGGACATTTTAAAGAAAGTAATAACATTTCAGAGTTAACGAACTCTATCGTTATCGAATTAACGCCCAATTTCAAAATTATGTGTAAAATCCAATTTTGGTGAAACTTCGTACATATCTGTAGCTGTAAAATATGAATTTCCCAGCTCCTGAAATGCGAGCTTCGCTTTTAGGTTTCACGAATTTCGTTTTAAGTGAATATGTCTGAAGTGCAATTTCTTTGAGCTACCCTACGATAAGAGTACGACCCTTAGAGTTTCATAGCAATCCCAAATTCAGGTTTAACGAATTTTATTTTGAGGGAATATATCTGAAGTGCAACATCTTTGAAACTACCCTACGATCAGATTACGACCCTTAGAGTTTCACAGCACTCCCAAATTTGAAGCTATCGAGATAAAATACAATAAATCCTATGACGCCCGATCAAAACATATTTCCCCGGTCCCCGTATCGGATATACTAATATATTTATTAGCGGGTCGCTTCGCTTTTCATCTTCTCTCCCTTAAAAACGCGTGCCGTTCGAAGAAATCAATACCGGGGGATTCGACACATCTCCTTTGCCACCACTCACTCGAAGGGTCCTTTTCTTAAAAATACCACTACCGAGAGACATTCCCCGTCTAACGGAACAGCCGCAGCTGCCGAGAGGGAGGGAGGAAATTTTTTTTCCCGAAGACGTCTGCGGTCAATAAAACTAAACGCTGACGTCTGACGGCAGCGGTGGAGGAAATGGAAAACGCCGGGAAAAATGGCGAGAAAATTAAAAAAATTGTGTTTAAAATTTAGGTAGACATCTTTGTTGAAAACCAAAATAAACAAACAATTGTGCAAATATTAATGAAACAACAACTTGAGAGGTCAGTAATGATCAAAATTCACCTTTCAATTCTTGACAAAAACGACATCTAAAAAGCTTTTGTGAAACGTTTGTGGACGTTCCAATACCGTGACCTCCAAGAAGTCCCAATCTCAATCGTTTGGAATTAGACTTCCATAAATCTAGATTCTATTTTAAGGCAATTTTTGATGGTTTAAGGTACCATAAGAACCTGCAAGTGATCGTTATTCTAGATTCCTTTCAAGGTTCATAATAATTATTTCATAACAATTCATAATAAATTGATATCGAAAGTCTGGTAAACCGTCTGGATTTGGTTCTAAAACATTTCTGGATGTTTAAGGGTTCGAGAGAACTTTGGGAACCATTTAATCTAGATTCTTTAAGCAATCTGGTGTTTCAGATTAAACATGGAAGCATTCAAATACCTTTAAGACTCAATTATGAAACCATTCTAACCTTACAAAAATCTAATGGAATGTCTAGAATCATTCTTTAGATGTGTGGGTCATGAAATTTCCAGATTTGATTGGAAAGCACTTTTCGCTGTGGAATTTTTAGTTGTCATTTAGGATTTCGAACGTTTAGAATTAAAATGGATAAGTTTTGAACTTCCATATACTTACTAGATTCAATTTTAAGCATATTCTGGGTTTCCAAGCTTCTAAAAGAACTCCTAAAATTTTTCTTCGACGTGATTATAATTTCTAATATCTCAAATTAAAACAAGAAGGCTTTGTAGATCCTTTCTTAGACCATTTAGAAAAAGATACTTTTTTCTACTAGTCCTCGCAAAATGAAGCATTTAGAAACTAGGATAAATTTTCTAGATTTGATTTTCCTAATATTAATAATCTATAATTTTAGATTATGATTTTGGACGTATGAAATTAAAGAAGATGAGTTTGAAACTTCTCATACCTTCTAGGTTTAATTTTAAACCAATTGTGGATTTCCAAAGTTGTAAAAGAACTCCCAAAATCTTTTTTCCGCATGATTCAAACATTTCAATAGGTATCTCAAATTATAACAATAAGGCTTTGTGGATACTTTCTGAGACCATTTAGAAAAATTTGATTTTTTTTTCTGCTGGTTCTCGATGAATATAGAAATTTGAAACTAGAATAAATCTTCTATATTCGAGTTTAAGGCATTTTTGGTGTTTTTAAGTTCCAAGAAAAACCTATGGAATCAATTCTGGATTCTTTGAATATTCGTCTTTTAAAATAAACCTGGTATTGTCAGCAACTCATGTAAACCTTCTAGATCGGATTTTAAACTTATTTTAGATGTTTGAAGGTTGTAGAAAACCTTTGGAAATCATTGTTCTATATCATTTAAGTTTTCTGACCTTTAAAATAAAAAATTAAAAATTGAAATTTCCATAAACTCTCAAAGTTGGATGGTAAAACCATTCTAGCCTTCGAAAAATCTAAAGAAACTTCTAAAACAATTCTATGGCCTTGTGGTTCTTGGAGAATGAAGCAACATGAAACTTCCATAAATATTCTAGATTTGATTTTGAGGCACGTTTGGAGGTTTTAAGGTTTCAAAAGAACCTGTGGAATGTTTCAAAATTTGACATTCAAACTTAAGCAGATATTGTCTGGAACCCATATAAATCTTCTAGATTTGATTTAAAGAAATTTTGTGTCTTGAAAGGATGGAGAAAAAATTTTAAAATCATTTTTCTAGATTGTGTAAGCTTTCTGATGTTTAAAATTAAAAATGAAAACTTGAAATTTCCATAACCTTTCAAAGTTTGACTGAAAAACCATTCTAGCGTTCAAAAAAAAAACAATTCTATGGCCTTGTGGTTCTTGGAGAATGAAGCAACTTGAAACTTTCATAGACCTTCTAGATTCGATTTTGAAGCACGTTTGGGGGTTTTAAGGTTTCAAAAGATCCTGTGGAATCTTTCAAAATATGACGTTCAAAATTAAGCTGATATTGTCTAGAACCCATATAAATTTTCTAGATTTGATTTTAAAGAAATTTTGTGTCTTGAAAGGATAGAGAAAAACTTTTAAAATCTTTTTCTAGATTGTGTAAGCTTTCTGATGTTTAAAATTAAAAATGAAAACTTGAAATTTCCATAACCTTTCAAAGTTGGACTGAAATACCATTCTAGCCTTCGAAAAAAACCAATTCTATGGCCTTGTGGTTCTTGGAGAATGAAGCAACTTGAAACTTCCATAAACCTTCTAGATTCGATTTTGAGGCACGTTTGAGAGTCTTAAGGTTTCAAAAGAACCTGTGGAATCTTTCAAAATTATTTGAAGTTCAAAACTCAGCTGATATTATCTGGAACCCATATAAACCTTCTAGATTTGATTTTAAAGCAATTTTATATCTTGAAACGAAAGGATGGAGAAAAATTTTTAAGATCATTGTTCTAGATTTTGTAAGCTTTCTGGTGTTTAAAATTAAAAATTAAAACTTGAAATTTCCATAACCTTTCAAAGTTGAATTGTAAAACCATTCTAGTTTTCGAAAAATCTAAAGAAACCTCTAAAACAATTCTATGGCCTTGTGGTTCTTGGATAATGAAGCAACTTTAAACTTCCATAAACCTTCTAGATTCAATTTTGAGGCACGTTTGGGAGTTTTAAGGTTTCAAAAGATCCTGTGGAATCTTTCAACATTTGACGTTCAAAATTAAGCTGATATTGTCTGGAACCCATATAAATCTTCTAGATTTGATTTTAAAGCAATTTGCATCTTGAAAGGATGGAGAAACAATTTTAAAATCATTTTTCTAGATTTTGTCAACTTTCTGATGTTTAAAATTAAAAATGAAAACTTGAAATTTCCATAACTTTTCAAAGTTGGACTGAAAAGCCATTCTAGCCTTCGAAAAAAAAAACAATTCTATAGCCTTGTGGTTCTTGGAGAATGAAGCAACTTGAAACTTCCATAAACCTTCTAGATTCGATTTTGAGGCACGTTTAGGGGTTTTAAGGTTTCAAAAGAACCTGATGTGGACGTTCAAACTCAAGCTGATATTATCTGGAACTCATATAAACCTCCTAGATTTGATTTTAAAGCAATTTTGTATATTGAAAGGATGGAGAAAAACTTTTAAAATCATTCTAGATTCGTTCTAGATTGTGTAAGCCTTCTGATGTTTAAAATTAAAAATGGAAACGATTGGAACCTCCAAAAACCTTCTAGATTCAACTATGAAACAAAAAATTCTAGAATTCCAAAACTCGAAACAAATCTCTATAATAATTCTTTAGTATCGTGACCATCGGAGAACTAAGCTATTTTAAATTTCTATAAACTTTGTACATTTGATTAGAAGAATCTTTTGACTGTGTAAGTAACTAGAAGTACCTCTGGGTTGTTGCTTTGGATTTCTGACGTTTAAAATTAAAATGGAATTTCCACAAAATCTTCTAGATTCAATTATAAAGTAATTCTGTATTTTCAAAGTTTTAAAAGAACCTCTTCAGAATTATTGAAACATTCTTATATCTCAATATAAAACAAAAATATTTAGTAGGACTTTTCTGAGTCCATCTAGAAAGTTTAAATAGAATTTTTTTTATAGGAAATTTGATTATACCTAAAAATCGTCTTTATAAATTTTAGACAGCATTAAATGTAGTCCAAGTTCGTTATAAACGACACTCGAAAAACTATTTTCAGTACCAAAATATAAGAAAAATGGGAAATGCCACATAAGAGGGAAGCAAGTAATACAAAATACCTCAAATTCATATACAGCATACAGATGTAAAACATACAGCATGTTTTACCTTGAGTTTGATTTAATTTTTCCCTTAGTTCGTTTAAAACTTACCACATTCAATGATTTCATAGGTATGACAATTGTGTTGAAAAAGGTATTTTCTACTTAAACCAGGGTATAATCATTTGTCTCCCCTAATAAATCAATTTTAACAATTTTAATGTTTGCACCGTAGGAACACGCGTCCGATGCGCCACTGGTAGTTTCGCTTTCCAGTTTTCTATTTTCTGTCTTTAGGGAAACGAAAAACCATCAATCGGACGGAACTTGAAAAATTGGATCACTTGACAGACAAAAGGGAAGCGGTGCGCTGTTGTCTCGCATTGGGAAATACATTTCTAAGGTAATATGGAGTTGTGCTAGACGCGTATGGATAATTACATACCGGCTGAGAGAGGGTGGAAATGACTGCTTCTCACGAGCCTCAAATGCAATTGTGCACCTACAGAACAGGTTTTAATTCGATATTGCTTGAGACAATTCGTTAAAGCTAACCTGTTGGAATGAGCGACAGGTCTGTAAAAAATGAAACCAACCCCTACCGAACCGACACTTGTTTCGTGCCATCCCTTAAAAAAACCGTAATGTAAAAAATACTACAAAACCTCCCTCCCGGCCAATAGCCTTCCTCGGCTCCCTTATTCCATTTCACTCCCCTACGGACCGTAAATTTCCATATAGGAAACATTCTGCGACCCTCTGATACTTTTTTTTCGGTTGGAACCGACATTTTTGCTTCCCCTACATAAAAATGAATGCGAGGCACGTTCCCGGCACGGCCTTTTTTCTATTTTTAACTTCGTCCTGCGAGGGGGAAGGCGGGGGAAACGCCACGAGACAAAATGGTGTAGAGTTTCACATACACACAAGGGAAATTAATTGGAGGTGAAAATGGATCGGAAATTTTTCGGATTGGAGTGGTTCACGGGCCTGGAAAGGTGAAAGATATATATACAGTTTCCATTGTAGGGGTGCTTCAACCCTGGACGGTGTCTTATTCCGCAGACGGTGTTTTTTCCATACCGGCAAACAGAAAATTAATGAGTAAGGACTGGAAAACATGCACTATAAAAACGTGCCAATATGCACTAAAAAATGCCGAAATATGCATTATATGCACTAATAAAATTTATAAAAAAACAATTCTTAGGGTGGGAACTGGATAAGTATAAACTACTGAAGCATATGCATTTTGTATAAAATCCAGTCTCTAGTAATGACACATAATTCTAAGAATCAGTCTCAAACAAGTCAAGAAAAAACCTTGAACGTAATCTCATTTAATCATTTGCCAATTTTGGTGCAAATTTCAAAAAAACGATATCGTAGGAATGTATTGATAGCAACAAAGAAAAATTAGCCGATATTATTAAAATTTTTTGAAGAGTTAGTTTGGCTGAAATAAAAAATTATACCTATAATAATAATAAATACCATATATTATAATTTTATTTAATACTAATATTATAATAATAATACTAATAACTAATTATATTTATTATTATTATTATATGTTATAACAATATAAATAATATATAATAATATAATGGGATACTTTTTTGTTTTGAACCACATGAGCCTCTGGGAGCATAAAAATTCGAAAATACCAAACAAGACCACCCCACAGATTATATGTATTAGGTTATCTTATAATAAGCTATATAAATAATGTTATTTTGAAGTGACCTTATTTTTTAATCATGAGTACACATGCACAAAACCATCGTAATACTAATAATATTTTTGTTTAGTTATAAATAAATCTATCTATATATCTATTAGCGTAATTTTAAATGATCAACAAAGGGCGTTGTTCATTCATTAATTCAATTCAATTTTCCTTCCACTTTTAGATCATTTTGAGGCCACTTTTCCCTTCAAAGTTGAAGGTATATGTTGTCTTTTTTCCTTTCCTTTTTTTTTGTAGACTTGTAATCTGTCCTCGTAGGCCAATAATTTAAAAAACACAAAAGTGTCCGCTGGTCAATATATAAAATATCAATGACAATTCGTGATTTTTCGATCTTTTGAAAAGGGCACATGTGTGCCGTTTGCCCTTTAAATGGCCAGGTGCTGGTAAGGTCTGTGTGTGTGTGGACATTGGCCGTTAGGACTATTTGGTGTAAAAGTTTTGGTCTTTTTAGTTACGACATTTAGTTCCGTCGTAAAGAAGTCGGCTGATCGTTTAAAAAGTGGTTCGGTTTTGTCCGATATCAGTGACGCACAATGGCCACTTTATCAGTATAATGAAATTGAGCTAAGTTTAACTTAACCTTAACTCAAGCTTGAATTTTTGATGTGGCTGAAGATAGATTTAGTTGTAATTATACGTCGAAACGTGAATAATCTGAATCATTACTGAATGTATTTCAATACTTTCAAAAATACCTCCTAACAACAAATTCAGAAGTGAGTTTGGTGTACTTCAGAAAGTTAAAATTAACTCGAATTATAACTGAGATGAACCAATAAAATTTCACAAATTATTAATTGTGCTGTGCTGAACGCACATAACAAATTTTGAATTTATAATGGACTAATTGTAATTGTAGGCACATTTATTATCATTACTGTTATATACTACAAATTGTAATATATAACGTCATATTTTATTATTAATGTAGAGAAATTCAAACGTCGATTCCATGTTCTAACTGAATTAACTCTAATTTTCAATACATTGTAAGTTTAGCTACTATATAAAACTATTTAAATTTTGTTGAATTAATAAAGTATGCTGTAACTTTTGATTTAACTGGATACAATTCACAATGATTGCCCAATATCAGAAATAGGAACCGATACATTGTGATTAACTTTTAACCTTTCTTAAATTACCACATGGACTATATAAAATTCTTACTAAATTTTAGTTCTATCAGAGTGTTTCTAAATTTTTTAATACTTATTTTTTAATTTTTGGAGTATAAAATTGAGACGCACAAGGAAATTGGTCCTATAGTTCACATATAGACAGGTAAAATTTTCTTAAAATACAAATTTTTGATTGTGAACGTTTTTTGAGTCTTTTTATAAATTGTAACTCATTTTTTGAATTTATCATAAATTTCTATTTCCAAATATTTCAAACTGTTCTACCTTTATAGTACAATTATAATTAACTCTAAATCTAGTTGTAATTAAGGTAACTCGATAAACTTGATTCGATTTTTTTGCAAGGGGTTGCAAATGCTAAAGGAGCAAAAGCAGGGAGTATATCTTAGGAAAACTGATTCTAACTCAAATTGGAGTTAACAGATACATAATTGAACGTTTGCCTGTAAGACCATTAATTGAAATATTATTGGATTTGTCGAATTTGAGTTATTAACATTTCTAGACGTCTTAAGGTTTACTAGATTCCAAAAAACATTTTTCTGAAAAAATATTTGTATGTATGTGGTACATTCTCGGAAATTAAAAACCACAAACTGTTCCAAATTTGAATTTAAACTTTGTAATATATGCTGTATTAAAATTGGTTAGGGGTAGGGTAGGGGTAGATGATCTTGTCATTTTTCGGTTTTTTGAGATTTTTTCAAAATTTTTCCATTGCTTTATTTCGAACTTCATTTATATGTAATAAAGCCTCATAACATTTTTACCTAAACCTTCTCTAAGGGGCACTTTACACTTACCATTTTTCGGTTTTTAGAAATTTCCTCAAAATCCACTAGAATTTTTTTTTAAATCTTTAACATTTATTTTAATATCGAATATGTGTATTAAAGATTAATAACAATTTCGGCTCAATCTCTATTCGAAATTTTCTCGAAATCCGTTCCAAGAATTTTTATTACCTTTTGATTATTTGTTCTACTAGCGAATATTTATAGTAAAATGTGAAAAAGTAGTCCCATGGACACATAGAAGCAATTCTAAAAATACAGTTCTTTGAAGAAACTATTGTTTTAAAGAAATGCACAGTGATTGATAAACTATGGCACGCTGCAAATTTAAACTTTAATCATATAGTTAAATAATAGCTAATCAATTAATAAATAATAGTTAATCAATAGCTAAAAAATATTTCCTGTTAGAATTATCTCGAAATTCTAAAGATCAATTTTTGTTCAAAAACATGTTATCAATCAAAATATATCAACCACATATTTGTCTGAATTTGTTTGTGTAGTGAATCATAAATTGGCTCAAAATTCAAAACCATCTCTTAAGCTGCTTCGAGTTTCAAAATTCGAAAGTTCAGTCGAGTTTTAGGCGCTTACAATTTCGTTAAAAAGCGATAATCTTAAATTTTGGAAATTATGCTTACGAATGATTTTTGGATTGCAAAACTGAAAGTCGTTAAAAAAATTACTTTCCGGGCCCCGGGGTGTGACATCTTGAAATATTGAATTTTTTGAAATTTGAACGCTTCACATTTTTTTCCTCCAATTATAAGGGGTATAACATTAATGAGAGTATATTATTTGGAAACAAAAAGGAATCAAAACTCCCGACTTATGAAAAGATATGGAATCCTAATGAAAACATATAAACCGTTCACATTAACCCGTTATTAATATTGTTCCTCACATCTACACTAAAAATCAAAGTCACCTATAACCAAACCACTACGTATAGAGAAAATAGTATGTGGGATCTTCCCTTCATTTAGCATGAAAATGCTTCCCCTTTAACCCCACGTACGTGAGAATTTCACATATCTTTTAAACAATTTCGCACGACAATAGGGCCCCGAACAAAAAACTGACTCGCCCCATCGTCGAAAAATAACGAGAGAGAGAAAGGGAAGTGACCATTGGGACGTGTCCTAAGCGTGCTCGCCCCGCGATTGTGAAAAAATCGGGAATCTATTCCGGAGAGGAAAAAAGTACGTGGGGTGCGTTTTTATATACTTTACATAAAATAGGGGTTGGGCCGCTTTTGTGGGGACACGTGGACGGTTTTCGCCGCATCTGCTTTTCCCTCTCGAGCGAGATGTAAGAGATGTTGAGATTGGTTTTTTCTACAAGGTGCACGTTTTTTATCCCGCTTTTTTATGTTGGAGACAGGTTATGAAAAAAATATGGGAGGGGAAAGGTTTCGCGACAAGTGCACAAAAAATAGCGTGGGGTAGGCAATCTAAATGGGTTTTAAGCTAATGACGCTAACATGAATCAAAGTTAGTCAAATAAAGGAGCATTTTGAATGCTTTCAACTCACCTTCATTAAGATCCAAAAGGATTTTAAGCTAATGACACTCAAAGTCTGCCAACTTAAGTAGCATCTCTGATACTTTCAAGTCAGCCTCAATAAAATCCTTAAAGATTACCAAGAATCAAAATCAGCCAACTGAGTAGAGCTTTTAAAGCTTTCAAGTCAGCTTCATTAAACTCCTCATGGATTTTTTACTAATGAGGCTAAGAAGAATCAAAGTCAACCAACTGAAGTAGAAGCTGTGAAGCTTTCAAGTCAGCTTGATTGAAATCCAAAAGGATTTTAAGTTAATGACACTAAGAAGAATAAAAGTCAGGCAAGTGAAGTAGCATCCCTGAAACTCCAAGTCAGCGTCATTAAAATCTTACATCTTAAAAAGATTTTAAGCTAAAGACACTAACAAGAATCAAAATCAACCAACTGAGTAGAACTTTTGAAGCTCTCGAGTCAGCTTCATTAAAATCCTCAGGGATTTTAAGCTAATGACGCTAACAAGAATCAAAGTCAACCAACTGAAGTAGAAGCTTTAAAGCTTTCAAGTCAGCTTGATTAAAATCCTAAAGGATTTTATACTAATGACGCTAACAAGAATCAAAGTTAGCCAACTGAAATAGCATCCATGAAACTTCAAGTTAGCCTCTTTAAAATCTCTAAAGATTTTCAGCTAAAGATACTAACAAGAATCAAAATCAGTTAATTGAGTAGAACTTTTGAAGCTCTCGAGTCAGCTTCATTAAAATCCTCTGGTATTTTTAACTAATGACGCTAACAAGAATAAAAGTCAGCGAACTAAAGAAGAAGCTTTGAAACTTTCAAGTCAGCCTGATTACAATCCTAAAGGATTTGAGCTAATGACGTCAACAAGAATAAAAGTCAGCCAACTGAAGTAGCATCCCTGAAACTTCAAGTCAGCCTCATGAAAATCCTTAAAGATTTTAGCCTAAAGACACTAACAAGAATCAAAATGAGCCAACTGAGTAGAACTTCTAAAGCTCTCGAGTCAGCTTCATTAAAATCCTCAGGTATTTTTAACTAATGACGCTAACAACAATCAAAGTCAACCAACCGAAGAAGAAGCTTTGAAACTTTCAAGTCAGCGTGATGAGAATGCTAAAGAATTTTAAGCTAATGATGCTAACAAGAATCAAAGTCAGCAAACAGAAGTAGCATCCCTGAAACTACAAGTCAGCCTCATTATAATCCTTAAAGATTTTAAGCTAAAGACACTAACAATAATCGAAATCAACCAACTGAGTAGAACTTTTAAAGCTTTCAAGTCAGCTTCATTAAAATCCTCAGGGATTTTTAACTAATGACGCTAACAAGAATCAAAGTCAACCAACTGGAGTAGGAGCATTGAATCTTTCAAGTCAGCTTGATTAAAATCCTAAAGGATTTTAAGCTAATGACACTAACAAGAGTCAATGTCAGCCAACTGAGAAGCTCAAGTCAGCTTTATTAAAATCCTCAAGGATTATGAACTAATGACGCTAACAAGAATAGAAGTCAGCCAACTAAAGTAGCATCCCTGAAACTTCAAACCAGCCTCATTAGGATCCTTATAGATTTTAAGCTAAAGACACTAACAAGAATCAAAATCAGCCAACTGAGTAGAACTTTTGAAGCTCTCAGCTTTATTAAAATCCTCAGGGATTTTTAACTAATGACGCTAACAAAAATCAAAGTCAACTAACTAAAGTAGAAGCTTTGAAGCTTTCAAGTCAGCTTGATGAGAATGCTAAAGGATTTTAAGCTAATGACGCTAACAAGAATCAAAGTCAGCAAACTGAGTAGAACTTTTAAAGCTTTCAAGTCAGCTTCATTAAAATCCTCAGGGATTTTTAACTAATGACGCTAACAAGAATCAAAGTCAACCAACTGAAGTAGGAGCATTGAATCTTTCAAGTCAGCTTGATTAAAATCCTAAAGGATTTTAAGCTAATGACACTAACAAGAGCCAATGTCAGCCAACTGAGAAGAACTTTTGAAGCTCTCAAGTCAGCTTTATTAAAATCCTAAAGGTTTTTAAGCTAATGACACTAACAAGATTCAAAGTCAGCCAACTGAAGTAGCGTGTCTGATACTTTCAAGTCAGCCTCATTAAAATCCTTAAAGATTGTAAGCTAAAGACACTAGCAAGAATCAAAATCTGCCAACTGAGTATACTTTTTGAAGCTCTCAAGTCAGCTTCATTAAGATCTTAGAGGATTTTAAGCTAATGACTCTAAAGAATCAAAGTCAGCCAACTGAAGCAGCATCTCTGAAACTTACAAGTCAGCCTCATTAAAATCCTTAAAGATTTTAAGCTAATGACGCTAACAAGAATCAAAATCAACCAACTAAGTAGAAATTTTGAAGCTCTCAAGTCAGCTTCATTAAAATCCTCAGGGATTTTGAACTAATGACGCCAACAAGAAACACAGTCAACCAGCTGAAGAAGCTTTGAAGTTTTCAAGTCAGCTTGAATAAAATCCTAAAGGATTTTAAGCTAATGACACTAAAAAGAATCAAAGTCAGCTAACTGAAGTAGCATCTCTGAAACTTACAAGTCTGCCTCATTAAAACCCTTAAAGATTTTAAGCTAAAGTCACTAACAAGAATCAAAATCATCCAACTGAGTAGAACTTCTGAAGCTCTCAAGTCAGCTTCATTAAAATCCTAAAGGATTTTTAACTAATGACGCTAACAAGAATTAAAGTCAGCCAACTGAAGTAACATCTCTGAAACTTTCAAGTCAGTTTCATTAAAATCCTATAAGATTTTATAGTTCTATATATAGAACTTTGAGCTGATGGCACTAACAGGAATCACAGTCAACCAATTGAAGTAGCCTTTCTGAAGCTTTCAAATCAGCTTCTCTAATGATCGAAACATTTTTCAACAAAAATTATTTATTGTAGAGTTCTTTACTTTCTAAAAGGAAATGTGCAAAAAAACTAACATCTATTTCAGTGGTACAGTATTTCGTAATATTTCCAATACAGAGTTCATAGTTTAATACCTGTATATCTGGTTTTAAAAATTTGACTATATAAATTCTAATTCTGAAAGATCAAAACATGCTCAATTTAAGAAATATCTACAAGAAATTTTAACATAATCTAAGGGCAGGTAGGTACTTCTTTTCCCCTGCCACTAAGCTTTAACATGCAACGTACAACAGCTTTTGGGTAACTGTGAATTTCTTAAGAACAATCTATTTTCCAAAAATTAATATTTCTAAAACTGTTTTTTAGGGAAACACACTTTCCATTTTGCCATCAGATAATCATTTTTATCAAAGTATGAACTTTTCAAGTTTGAGATGAAACTTGCCGGATAATTGAATTTTAACTTAAATTCTTCGAAAGATATTTTAAATCTCTGAAAATTTTCCGAGATATGGATTTTCAAAAAATATCTGTTGATTTTATAAAATACGACGATTTTGGCATTTATAAATAATGTAACGGTTTTAATGGAAAGCGGCTATTAGTTTTCTCGCCAGAAAATAATTTTTCCCAATCGGATTCTTTAAAATAGAGTTGGCTGCATTTCTGCCAAAATCGTTTCAAAAATTTGAATCTGTAGACAGAACTCACAGGACAGATCAAACTTTTGCACTTTAAGATCAAATGTAGATAGAAAAGGCAGTTTCGTAAAAATTTCAATAAAACCATATTTTTCAACATAATAATTGGTTTTAAGAAAATAGTTTTTTTCACAGTTTAGTTTTGTAACCAGGAAATTAATTCCAATAGAAATTTTCAAAATCAAAACTTAAAACAAAATCGTATATTGCGGTGATAAACTGAACTTAAGGAAATTCTTATAATAGGTCAAATCAAAAACCCAATTTTGACCCATGAATAATATCTGGGATATTTTCATTTTTTTTATAAGTTCCATTTCTATGCAAAATCCTAAGAAGTTTTGATCTCATCAGTTTTTAGTGAAATATAAAATTCCACTTCCACGTCAAAATCGTCGTTTCAAAAATTCGCATTTTCCTTTCCTCTTCTTTGTCACAATTTACAAAGATTTTTTCCTCGGTTGTGGTTCCGCAATTTGCGAGTGTATCTTATTCATTTTCGGCAAGTCATCTCATTCGAGCACCTCGTCCCCAAGAAATCATTGTATTTTTTAAAGACTGTCCAAAATCGAAGGAATAGGTTTTAACGAGAGGTTTGCAATCTATTAAGTGTCGTTTTGTATTGATAATTCGCTTTACCTGAAGTGTCACCCACGATATGTTTTTTTTGGGAGCGAAATGACTGATGATGCTTTTCAAAAGATAGTACAGATGGCGGAGATTTTTTTTAATGTAACATGGGTGATTTGTTATGGTGCTTTCGGCCTTTGATGGTAGACTTCTTGAAAATTTACATCAATCATGGTATTAAAAAATATTAATCCACAATGGAGTGTATTTTAACAGGAAATAAGAGCTATATACGTAGGTACAAAATTTATCAAACTCATGGAATCCTAAATAACCAAAAGTATCTTGGAAATTTAAAGGGTTTCTGAAGGTACGAAAACACTTTCACACTTTCTCTGTTGTTTAAGTAACCCAAGATTTTATCTTGGAAGATTTCAGAAAATGAAAAAAGCATCAAGTTGTATTTGCCACTTAGATCTGATGTGTGCAAATGTTTCAAGAAAATACATTCTTTTTAACTCTAAAGTTATTTACTCCATTAAAGTTTTAATTGAATTTTTAGCACTTATCTACATTAATTTTGAACATGTGAATTTTAAAAAGTTATACTTAACTCATGTAAGTTGAGATTCAAACAATCTTAGAAAGTTTCTGAAACTCCCGAAGATTAGTTAGTATTGCAGAATTAAGGTATTAATATAATTGAAGTTCGTAAGGTATGAAGTCAAATTTCATATTTAACCAATAAACAAATCATGGAAAATTGAAACTCAAATTACGCATGAAACTCCTTTAAAGTTGCTAAGCATAGTTGCATTCGATTACTTACCAAGTTTGAGGGTCCTACCTAACTTTATAAATAATATAAACTTGGGTTTGCTTAAAAATTTACAAAGTATTCATCGAAAGTAGAGTTTTGATTAAACTCCTCAAAGTTATTTAAAACGGTTTTGTTAAAGTACTGACTGGTATTACTGACTTAAGTTTGAGTCAATTAATTATATGAATTATTTTCATTGCTATGAATTTCTATTTGAAATCTTACAAAAATTTGCTAATATGACTCTTAATTTAAAAAAAATTATTGAAACATTAATTTTATTTAAACATCTCAACGTCATGTAATACGGTTTTATTGAAGTACTGACAAAGTTTGAGGATTATCATATGAATTTATTTCAGTAATAATAACGGATTCGAGGTTTCCTCGAAAAATATAGTATATGCTTATATATAATGCCGAATTTTAGAAACTTTACTGAAACTGAAATTTTAAAGATAATTAATATTTATTATTAATTTGTTAAAGCACCGGCGAAGTTTGAGGCATCTAAATTCGTTTCAATAAAAATTGTGGAATAAAACGTTACAAAAATATGGTTATAGTTAAAATATCAAATATGCTTAGGTCTACAAATCTATTAATTTTGCTAAATTCAGCTACGAATACATATCTGCCCTCTCCTCGTAGTAAGCTAAAACTCCCTGTTCGACTTTCTATTACAGATTCCCTCACAGCACAACACTGTCTTCTGTGTTGCCTAACACCTCAGCATACACTAAATTCTACTACAGATCACTGCTTCCGCGACTCAAATTGTATGTTGCCTAACACCTCAATCAGATTTTACGACAGCGAATTACCTAGAAATGTACGATTTTTCCGGAAACGTGGGAAATCCCGCATTAGTTATTTTTCAGCTCGGGAAACGCGAAAATGTGAAAACTCATTTTCCACGGAACCGAGAGGCGATCCTCCTCATGTGTATTGATCGGAGGAAATTAATGCGGCGGCGACAGTTGCGGTGTTACCAGATTTACACAATATACCGAAGACACGGAATATAGGTGATGGTGAAGTTGAAGATATCGTGGTAACGTGAAATTTGATGATTTTGGTGAAAATTGTTCCTTTTAGGGTAGAAAGTTGAAGGTGGGACGGTTAAATTCGTTATTGTGGTCCAAACAAAATGTTTTTACAGAAATCACTGTTGAAATCACCAACATTTAAAAAGTTGTCTGGGGAAATATGAAAACCTTCCCACCGTTTTTGGGGTCATATTTAAATTGTTAGTTACTTTGACATATTTGAAAACATTTGACGAGTAAGAAATTTTGAATGATTTGAACCGTTATTGGCATTGGCAATTTATACCTACTATAAGAAACGCATTACTTTATACGACTCAATCTAATCTTGGATTAGCAAACAACAATTTTAGGTATAAAATGGCGTATCACCATATAAACAAGCGCATCCGCCAAATATTTGGAATAATCAGGTGCTTGCTTGATTTATTTGCAGGAATGTCTATTATGTGGTGTTATGCGTACATCAGACTTATCGAACGGAGGGAAGGGTGAAAACACGTATTTTCAGGAAATTTTCAGAATTAGAATGGAATACAATAAAATGCATTAGATTTTTTGAGTATTTAATAAATCCCAGCTTTATCGTCATGAGGCTTTCCCAAAAACTACTAAATTTTCTTTATTTGCCCAATTCCTGGAGCGTATGCTTAGACAAAATTTCAATTTCTGGAAAATAACTGGAATATTTGATTTTTGAATCAATTTCACATGGATATGTTTCTGGATAATTGACTCCATTTGGTGTGATTTTTGGAAAAAAGCGTAAGCTGCTGATTTATGGAAAAGATGCTTGATTAACACCCTAGTCTCTGGACAGTTGAGTGAAAGACAAGTTAATAGAACGCAAGTTATATGAATTTCTAGAAAAGTCTAGAGTTCTAGAAGAAAGTCTAGAGATTTTATGAAAAGTTAGTGATTTTTGAATAATAGAGAAGAATCAGATAGATTTTTAGAAAAATTTTAAATTTACCTATTTACAAGGTAAGTAAATTTTAAGCAACTATTGGGATGTATAACTTATAGGTATTAAAATCGAGTAATTTGGACCACTTGGTCACGTTGTAACGTCCCACAATACGCCAATTAATTAAAACAATTATTTTATAATTAGTAATTAATTAAATTTTAATTTAGTCGTTTCGTTGGTGGCTTCGTATTGACGTGTTTTATCTTTGACGTCACAAATGTGTTGCAAATTTTCCAGTTCTTTCTCAAAGGTAAAATATTAGGCAAATCAGGTTTAAGTATTAATTCAATTCAACGTCAAAGTATTTTGGGAATATTTTTCAGTTCGCTTTGGCGAAGTTATTGTAACTAGTCCGATTCATCAAAATATGACTCAGTTTCTACGTGAATAGGTAAAATTAACTTTGACTCTGGTAACAGCATCTAAATTGTTAGTCTTGTCATTAATTTAAATGAAATAAAAATTATAATTCGAAGGTTAAAATAAAAAAATGGTTCCACACTAGCATTTACAATGTAGTTGATTATTCTTCATTGTGTAAATTGTGCAACACAAATATATTTAAAGTACTGAATGCCATAACGCGTCATTACTTGAATAATAACCGGTTATTTCGTTAATCGAGTATTTAAATTTCTTTTCAGTTGAGTTGTCCTATTACTAATTGATTAAATCGTCGACTAATTGATTGAATCGATTAATAATAATCAATAGACTGAATACATCCTTGACACACCGCATCTTCGACGCCTAACGGCGAAAATCGTCACGTTGCCATACGTCCGTTTTGTAAGCAACTGCGGGTCGCTTTCCACTCGGACGTTTCCACCGGGACTTCCCCCAGTAGGAAGCGGCAACGTCGCTGGGTCTGCGATCCGGCGAACCTGGTCGCTTTTCAGAGGAACCGCAGTCGAAGACGAGATGGCGTCCTCCATGTGCGTTCGAACCTGACAATCTGACGTCCGCCGCGACATAAACAAATACTCATAATAAACGGAGAGAGGAGAGATCGACGCCGCTTGGACCCCCAAGGGATTCCCCCGGGACGGACCCCTATTCTGAGGTAAGGGCGTCGCGACGCCGCGGGGGTGAGAAATCTCAAACGTCGTCCGTAGGGCAGGTAACAAAAGGGTGAGGGTACCTGCGACCCTTACGAAGGGTCCTCGACGTTTCGTTGGTCGGTTGGCGTGTTGGGGAATTTTGGAAAGATGTAGTTTTTAATGCGATAATAATTGTTGTAACCTTGGTGGACGCGACGTTCATCTCTGTGAACTGTAAGAGATTGGCGAATTTTCGTGTATTAATTCGCGTATTTGTGCGATACCGCCGAATCTTGTAACGCTCAATTCAAGGCGTCTCCATGAAGTTTATTACAAATGTTATCTAGCACAAAAGTTAGGAAAGAATTTTTATAACAATATTTTGGAAAGTACAGCTTTATTAATTTTAGTGAATTAACAAACAACCAATTCATGTACCTATATTATAAATTAACTGAAACTTAAAAACGGATCTAACTTGCTATTAGCATTATCAATGAAAGCTTTATCAACGTAAACTCTCGACAATTTCACTTGCACTTGAATTTTCGAAATATGTAGTTTTTAATGCGATAATTGCTCTATAACCTTTATGGACGCAAAGTTCATCTCTGTGAACTGTAAAAGATTGGCGAATTTTTGTGTATTAATTCGCGTATTTGTGCGATACCACCGAATCTTGTAACGCTCAATTCAAGGTGTCTCCACGAAGTTTATTACAAATTTTATCCAGCACAAAAAGTTAAGAAAGAATTTTTATAACAGCATTTTGGAAAGTACAACTTTATTAGTTTTAGTGAATTAACAAACAACCCATTCATTCATTCATATTTTAAATTATCTGATGCTTAAATTCGGATGTAACTTGCTAGAATTATCAATGAGAGCTTTATCAATGTTAGCTCTCGACAATTTCACCTGCACTTGAATTTTTGAAATATGTAGTTTTGCGATAATTGCTCTAACGGGTTTATTACAAATTTTACCTACCGCAAAAAGTTAATGACGAAATTATTTAACGGCATTTTGGAAAGTACAACTGTATACTAGTTTTAGTAAATTAAGAAATAGGGTTATTTGAGTGGGTCATATTTGAAATTCCATGAAACTTAAATTCGGACGTAACTTGGTAAAATCCCCAATGAAAGCTTTATCAACGTGAACTATCAACAATTTCACTTGCATAGTTTCTAAAATATCATCAATCCTACGCGAAATTCCTGGTGCGAAAGTAAATTTTAAATTTAAATATTTAAATAAAATATCTTCAATATACTTCGACGTTGAATTGAACTTCAACCTAATTTGCCCAATATTTTGTTGAAGCTCAACTTGTTGATTCAATGCTGTTTACTTGCCGATCTGTCTAATTTCATTAATGTGTTCACCACTCTGAAACCCTTTAGTTAAATAAATTCAGAAAAGATTCCCGAGCTAACAGTTTAGGTGTTGTTCATCAAAATCAAGGTTAATTTTACCTATTTATGTATTTATTTGCTTAAAATATATTTCAGTGAATTAGGTGAGGTCGTTCAAGGTAACCAAATAAGTGCCATGAAAATTTGTTATAAAATGTTCCTAATAAGTCGCAATATCATGTTAAGTATCTAGTATCAGACCACCAGACAGGTTGCACAAGAACATAATTACCAAATCGGTAGAAAACGGTCTGTGATACTACAAACTTGTATCTATAATCTACTTCCTGGTAGTCAATTGGGAAAATAGGTACTACACCATTTTTACCTATTAGGTTACATTTACTCTACATTACACATTAAGCTGATTTAGTAGGTGTCACGAACACCACCTAATAGGTGACATAAGTCGAAGATTGCTCCTTCACTAATTAAGTAGTCAGTGTACACCAAAAAGTACCTTTTTGACCTAAATGGTATAATGTGCCAAGTTACATCGTGACAAAGTGGCAAACAATTACATACTCAGTTTTTATACCTATAAGTTACTCATTCCAATAGGTGCTTTCAGTTTACTCTTAAGTAATTTAAATAAATCTTTTAAGATATTTTATGACATTTTGAAAATAATATGCAGAATACATATTTCCATACAATGTTTATTTAATTTCGGATTAATTGTATTTTCCAAATTAAGTAAAGAATCATTCAAGAATTAAAACATTCCTATTAAGTTTACAAAGTTTCATTGAACTACCCAAAGAAACACTCGCAATAAACTGATTGCTTTGTATTATTAATATTTCAAATTTTGTAGATTGTTAGTACCTAATTATTAACTTATATTCGAGGAATTGCAAAACCAGTTTTAATCAATAGTTTAGCAAAGATTCCACACATTATAATAAATAGTTGTTCGCAAGTTCGACAATTGTACAAATGAAAGTAAGTTTTCTTCATTAGGACTTCTTGTGTTGGAGAAGATTTTCCAAAGTTATGTGAAGTTGCAGTAACTTTGCCGAACCGATTTGTAAAATGCACTCAAGAGACGAACAGTTACCATTTCACAATATCAAAAAAGTCGTATATTCGATCTAATCGTTTGTTGAAACGATGTGAGAAACTTTGTGATTTAATGCTATTAGTTACCGAGTTGGTAAAGTTTCAGTTACTTAACTGTAATGAAGTTTAGGTGTAACGAAATCATATTAATTTAAAGAAGGAATAATTGGATAAAAATTTCACTGGAAATCCGATTTCGTTGAAAATCTCCAATTATTAATTTACGAATAAATATGATAAACTAATCAGCTAAAACGTGCCGTCCACCTCGTGCTATTAATAGTCTAATAGTTCGTATATAATTAAATATGACTCGGCTGAATTGTATAGTCATTTTTGTGAATAATTATGATAGTGGCCACAAAAGGAAATTGGTGTCATTTTTACAAACCAAAAATTTTTTTTTGAGAAGTCCAAAAAGGGTCAATCTACCATTAAAATTAATATTAATTATTGTTAATTATTATATTAATATATTAAGATTAATGGATCAGATTTCGTTGAAAATCCCCAATTATTAATTCACGAATAAATATGATAAACTAATCAGCTAAAACGTGCCGTCCACCTCGTGCTATTAATAGTTTAATAGTTCGTAGATAATTAAATATGACTCGGTTGAATTGTAATCAGTTCTGTGAATTATAGATAATAGTAGCCACAAAAGGAAATTGGTGTGATTTTTACAAACTTAAAATCACAAATTTTGTTTTTTTGAGAATTCCAAAAATGGTCAGTCTACCATTAAAAATGGCCAAAATATCTTTTTCAGAAAATGAAAATATCATTATTTCTTTGAAAAAGCCAAAAAAGGGCCCTTTAAATAAAAATAAAACCCAGTGAATATTTCTGGATAATTGCTCCATTTTACCGCTCTAATAAATCCAGATTAATGGATCAGTTGCGTTGTTAACAGTTCAGTTTCTGGAAGATTGAAAGATTGAGTTTTAAAGAACAAAGATCTTTAAAGGAATCACTAAAAAACTTAAGATTTTTCTGCAAGCTGCAGCATGAGAATCAATAGTCATATTTTTGGTTAAAAATTAAATTAATTTCTGGATAATGGACTAGACTTAATTACATTTTTGGGGTACATGCAATATTTGTTTTAACAGGCCGATTTATGGATACCATTTTTCATCAAAGTTGGATGGAGTTCTGGAAAACTGAGTAGAATTCCTGAGACTTTATGGAACACTGCTGAAATGCCCGATATATTATGTGTACATACTACATCATATATATGTTATATATCTATTACATTAGTATTGTACTAACTATATAATATATTACATCAGGATATATTACATCAGTTAGTTGGTTATAACCTCAGTTTTCGAAAATTGACTAGAATGTGTTTTCCTTGGGCAAGAGTAATTTGATAATGTGTGGATAATTGACTCCATTTTATCTAACTTCCAAAAGAAATACTGAAATTATTGAAAATTCTGATTGTTGGATCAGTTATTTGGTTAAAAGTTCAGTTTTGGATAAGTTGCCTAGAAAATTTGTTAACAGGAAAGAAAATTATGTTGTTTTGTGAAAGAGTGTAAAGTAGTATAATATTACTTAATAATGAAGTAAGAATAACAAGAAATAATTTAAACTTAACCATTAACTTACTTTAACATTAGTAAAACTTCGCAAAAGTAGGAACTACTCGAAAGATTCAACTGATTGCCTGGAATAGTTTTTAATTCACCCATCCAATATCAGTTGAACCAAACCAACAAAACTGAATGTTATTATCTGAACGTTTAATCGTAATTCAAAATAATTTCCCGGGATTTAAGCTTATCGTGCTGATTTTCGGTTATGCGAAAGGCCCTTTACTATGGTGAATTTTCAGTTTTTTTGAATTCTCTCCTAAGCGACATTACAGATTCTTACCAAATTTTAGATTTGAACTGGCCTAACTAATGACTACAACTTTTATTTCAAAATTTTTTTCTGAGACCTCACTGAAGGGCATTTTACTCTTGAACATTTTCAATTTTTCAATCTTTTTTCCAAAAAGACTTTGAATATTTTCACTAAACTTTATATTTGAATTAGCATATTAAATGTGTACAATTTTCATTTGAAATATTTTTTCCTAAAACTGTCCCAAAGGGTACTTTATTCTTAAAATTTTTTTATTTTTTACAATTTTGTTTAAAACGGTTTTGGTGATTTATACCAAATCTCATAACTTAATTTAGCTGTTTAATGCCTATACCTTTTATTAGAAACATTTTTACCTAAAGGGCACTCTTAAGTGCATCAGCTTGTAGAGTAATTGTTCAGTCTAACGAGGTTCCCAAACCCAAAGGGGTGATAGACCCCTTTCAAAATTTATCTGGTTCCGGTGGACCCCCTGCAGCTACATTTCTACCATGTTTCCAAAACTCGACAAAAAATGCGAAGATTGGATCTAACTCTGGAAATTTGAGTTGCGGCTGAGTTCTAACTACGAATTAATAGTTTACAGAAAACAAAGTGCGAATTTATTGGTAAATTAATTAATTGATTGTGCTGTGAGTGGATGTCAAAAAAGTAAAGTTGGCCAATCAAAAAAGTGATTCCATCCAACTTTAATTTTTTGACGTCTACTCACAGCACAAGGAACCAACCAATTCTCACTTATTTCATTTAGAAAACACCCAATTCGGAGTGGTGAAAATAAAAACAAAAATAGTACAAAAATAATTAGTCAATAATATGCAAGTTTTTACTACAGTCGCTGAGCTTCTTAAAATATTATCTGCCTACATTGATAGATGAATTCAAACCAACATTTTAGTTCTTCACCATCGAAAGAAGATAAATTTTCGTGGACCCCCGTTTACGAATTGTGAACCCCCATTTTTTTGTCACGCCAACGTAGACCCCGTCGAGTTTCCCGTGGACCCTAGAGGGTCCACCTGGACCACTTTGGGAACCTATGGAACTGATACATCTCCATCAAGTAAAGTTGTTTTTATTTATTCCAAGCGGATGATTAGATTCTTATTTCGACGCATGGACATTGAAATTTGTTGTTGTTATTTGACATAAGTAAATTTATTTATCGTTTCGATAAAGTTAGTTGTGTTCAAAAACATTTTTCAGAAACCTTCGTCATCTAACAAACAACCAAAAGAAATATTTACTAATAAGACAAAATGTTATTATTCAATACTAAATTTATTCTATAAAACGATGATAATGTTGCCATGAATATTTTGTCCGGCCATATGAGAAAGTCTTACGATGTTACAAATCGCTTTATTTTTTTATTTGCAATCCAATCAAAACCATTCGCATTTAATTTACATATCGTAAAACCTTCTGAACTCCCTCTATTCCATAAAATCTTCGTCTCTTACGGATTCCCCACGATTACCTCGTAACCTCCAAAGATAATATATTCTCTTCTAGAACAAACTATCTCGTTATATTTTCCGCAAATGACGATTTTTTACGAGCTCACCGCCTTTTGTTATGGCAAAAGAAATGCAGTAAATCTATCAGCACCATTTAACCGTACGGGAAATTGTTCCGCGAATGATATATTACGCTTATCCTGTAATTGAAATAAAAAACGCGAAAGGAATCGCGAACAGTGCAACAATCGACGATCATAAAACGCTGATTTGATCATGTTTATGTTTACAGCTGAATCGATAAATAAAAACTAACCTTTCACTGATTAAAATGAGATGCAATCCGTTTGTGATTACTAGTTTTAATATTACAAATATCGAAATCTTTCGAGATTGAATTACTGTATTTAACGCGTTTCGTTTCCTGCGGATCGAATGCAATAAGAGCATCGTTTTATAGGATTTCAACTTTCCATTACTTTTTATTCAAATCAGGTCAGACAAACAATGTCGTTTATTTCAGTGCTAAGGTTAGAGACTTAATTATTTAATGACACCGTCATTAGCATTTGCGTCAGGGAGAACGACGAGAAATTTTCGACGAGACGATTTACATTACATTCAAAAAAGTGACCAATTGAATTTAAAATTTAATTTTAAAATAAACTTAAACTTACAATTTGGAATTTGAATTAAAGCACAATTTTACAATTTTAAAACCGAAATGCCGCATCACACTAACCCAGTCTTGAAAGCTCCTGGTTCACACTGTATCGACAACGCAAACGTATGGCGTAGTACCACCGCAGAACACTATGCGACTTTTGCAATTCCATTAAAGATCTGTTGTTACAAACTTTTAATGGAAATTGTATTGAACGCTTTTACTGAATTGACGTCGATGTAGTTAATCCAAAAATATTTTATTATCACGCAAAGTTACACCGTGTGATCGTTCAAATTTCGTGAAACGCAAGTTCAAGCTGTAGATCACGCAGAAGTTCTAAATTTTCGCAATTGGTAAGGGTAACTACTAACACTTATATGTGCGTGGTAAGTCTTCATCCTACTTTACGTCATTTAACTGTACATCATCGTTTTGTGAATTCTGCGCGCGGTTAAATTTTTACGGTGTTCAATTAGAACGTGTCCCACATCCATGCAACAGTTCGTGATTGTTATTAGGGATTTCCGTTACGTACGACATTCGTTCCTTTTGTCTGCAACTACTACGGGCCAGTCGGAATCTTTACGTGCCTCTGACGTAGGGGACTATTATTGGGCCCAATTAAAAACGGCGGAATTATTTTTAGTTCCGAATTTATTAATTAGCCTCCGGGCCTGGCTACGTATTTGGCGAAAGCGTCCCCTTCCCCGGGTTAATGAGGTACATTATATTTTATATGTAGCAATACATGTAACACTAGGTATATATTTATAGGATCTGTATTTCAGTAGTTTAGTAGTGGCGTTTAAAAATACCGTTAGTTTTTAATCGAGGTCGAAAAACACAAAAAAAGAGACGCAGTAGTAATCCTAACGTAACTTCCCATTTAATAAGCGAACATAAAATCCTTTCATTTAAAGGAGGTATGTCGTAGTAGTGAATGTTTTTTTTTTCATTTTCAAGGCAGAAGCATAACATTTAACAGGATAAAAAAAATGATTACTAAGACATACGTCCTTTAAAAGGTATAATATGTTTAAGCAGCTACGGAACAAGTAGGGTCACATAACCAAAAAACAAAAAAACGATACGACAGTTGTAGTTACATGACTTCCCATTCAATAAAAGAACAACCAAATTTTCCATTTGAAGGACGTACGTCGTAGCAGTTCGTCATCGCCATTTATTTTCCCAAAATATTTACATTGAATTTAACAGAAAATGAAAAAAATTATTGCTACGACATACGTCCTTTAAAAGGTATACCACTATTTCAAGTAGGGTAACACAACCAAAAATAATTTACGCCATATTGGTAGTTACATAACTCTCAATTCAACCAAAGAATAAAAATCCTTCCGTTTGAAGGACATAGGTCGTAGCAGTCAATGTTCTTCGTAGCCCTTTAAATTTCCAAGACTTTAGCATTATATCTAATACGAGATAAAAATTTAATCACTACACCAGACGTTCTTATATGGTAGTTTTTACAACTCGGAAGAATTAAAAATTCTTCCATTTAAAGGACGTATGTCGTAGCAACCATGTTTTTATCGCCTTTTATACTCTCAAAAAATTAACATTAAATTTAAGAGGAGATAAAAATTTAATTGCTACTACAGACGTCCTTATGCTATAATATTTTTATCCCAAAAAAACCGACGCCATGTTTGTAGTCATATATACATACATGATTCTGTATTCAACTGATAAATAAAACATTATATTTGAAGGACGTACGTCGTAGCCGTTAACGTTCTTCGTCACCCTTTGTATTTCCAAGATATCGCCACTAAATTTAACGGAAGAGATAAAATTGATTGCTACGACATACATCCTTTAAAAGGTATACCACTACTTGAAGTAGGGTCATACAACCAAAATAATTTACGCCATATTGGTAGTTACATAACGCTCAATTTAACCAAAGAACAAAAATCCCTCCGTTTGAAGGACATAGGTCGTAGCAGTCAATGTTCTTCATAGTCCTTTAAATTTCCAAGACCTTAGTATTATATTTAATACGAGATAAAAATTTAATCGCTACGCCAGACGTTCTTATATAGTACTTTTTAAAAGTAGGAAGAATTAAAAATCCTTCCATTTAAAGGACGCATGTCGTAGCAACCATGTTTCTATCGCCTTTTATACTGTTAAAAAATTAACATTAAATTTAAGAGGAGATAAAAATTTAATTGCTACTACAGACGTCCTTATGCTATGATATTTTTATTCCAAAAAAAAAACCGACGCCATGTTGGTAGTCATATATACATACATGATTCTCTATTCAACAGATGAATAAAACATTATATTTGAAGAACGTACGTCGTAGCCGTTAACGTTATTCATCACCCTTTGTATTTCCAAGATATCGCCATTAAATTTAACGGAAGAGGTAAAATTGATTGCTACGACATACGTCCTTTAAAAGGTATACCACTACTTCAAGTAGGGTCACACAATCAAAATAATTTACGCCATATTGGTAGTTACATAACTCTCAATTCAACCAAAGACCAAAAATCCTTCCGTTTGAAGGACGTAGGTCGTTGCAGTCAATGTTATTGATAGTCCCTTAAATTTCCAAGACATTAGCATTATATTTAATAAAAGTTAAAAATTTAATTGCTACGACAGAGGTTCTTATATGGTACTTTTTACACGTAGGCAACATTTAAAATCCTTCCATTTAAAGGTTGTATGTCGTAGCAACCATGTTTTTATCGCCTTTTATACTCTCAAAAAATTAACATTAAATTTAAGAGGAGATAAAAATTTAATTGCTACTACAGACGTCCTTATGCTATGATATTTTTATCCCAAAAATAACCGACACCATGTTGGTAGTCATATATACATGATTCTCTATTCAACAGAACAACCAAACATTATATTTGAAGGACGTACGTCGTAGCCGTTAACGTTCTTCATCGCCCTTTGTATTTCCAAGATATCACCAATAAATTTAACAGAAGAGATAAAATTGATTGCTACGACATACGTCCTTTAAAAGGTATACCACTACTTCAAGTAGGGTCATACAACCAAAATAATTTACGCCATATTGGTAGTTAGATAACTCTCAATTTAACCAAAGAACAAAGATCCTTCCGTTTGAAGGACGTAGGTAGTAGCAGTCAATGTTCTTCATAGTCCTTTAAATTTCCAAGACCTTAGTATTATATATTTAATACGAAATAAAAATTTAATCGCTACGCCAGACGTTCTTATATTGTACTTTTTACAAGTAGGAAGAATTAAAAGTCCTTCCATTTAAAGGACGTATGTTGTAGCAACCATGTTTTTATCGCCTTTTATACTCTCAAAAAATTAACATTAAATTTATGAGGGGATAAAAATTTAACTGCTACTACAGACGTCCTTATGCTATGATATTTTTATCCCAAAAATAACCGACACCATGTTGGTAGTCATATATACATGATTCTCTATTCAACAGAACAACCAAACATTATATTTGAAGGACGTACGTCGTAGCCGTTAACGTTCTTCATCGCCCTTTGTATTTCCAAGATATCGCCATTAAATTTAACGGAAGAGATAACATTGATTGCTACGACATACGTCCTTTAAAAGGTATACCACTACTTCAAGTAGGGTCATACAACCAAAATAATTTACGCCATATTGGTAGTTAGATAACTCTCAATTTAACCAAAGAACAAAGATCCTTCCGTTTGAAGGACGTAGGTCGTAGCAGTCAATGTTCTTCGTAGCCCTTTAATTTTCCAAGACATTAGCATAATATTTAATACGAGATAAAAATTTAATGGCTACGACAGACGTTCTCATGGTATGACGTTTTTAAAAGTAGTTTTTATAATATCAAGAAAAACCGACGCCATATTAGTAGTTATATACCTGATTCTCTATTTAAGAAATGAAGAAAACAGTTATATTTGAAGTACCTACGTACGTCGTAGCCGTTAACGTTTTTCATCGCCCTTTATATTTCCAAGATATTACCATTGAAGTAGCTAATACGTAGCTAATTTGTACCACCAAAACTGATTTTGTAGCTTCTTCCCTTTCGAGAAGCAATGGATACTGCGGTGGCAGAATTTGTAACTATTTATAGCTCTCACATTAGCTGAATAATTGTACTTCTCAAAACCCACCCTTTTTTTCTCAAAAACCCCCCCAGTTTCAAAAGTAGCCTAAAATTGATAAGCAATTATACTTTGTGTGATACAATCGAAATAGTATCATTTGTAATTAATTTTTTGTTAATTTGTTCCATCATAACTAATTTTGTAGCTGTGCTCGTGTTCGAGAAACAGTGACTAGTGCAGCTGTAACCTGAGCTATATATTGTGTAAGTATCTCTGGAATTGCTGGACATAAAGAATTCTTTGAAGTGGCACAATTTGTAGCTGTTTTGTAGCTCTCATATGAGTTATATTGTATTTATCAAAAACCACCCCTTTTTCTTAAAAGTCACCTCCAAAAGTTCCACTGGTAATTTCAGCTGCATCTCTTCCATGTTGAAAATTAGCTAGACATTATTCTATTTTATCACGATTTTTATAATTATCACAGGAGATAAAAAAATGATCGCTACGACATACGTCTTTTAACAGTTCCTCCACTTAACCAAAAATTCTACCAATGGAGTGACGTCACACATCACAATTTCCTCGATCACCTTTATATTTCCTTCACATAACCTAGATATGTGTTTACCTTTAATTTTTAAATACTTACACTTTTGATGTGCGCATGTGTGTTTTTAGAAAGTGCCTAACAATGGCGTGTTTATATTTTCCTGTTTACGAAACCGTTTCACAGCAAAAGTGTGCTAATGAGAAGTGCACTCGCTTGCTCAGTTGAGGATTTAATCATACTTTTCCCTTGCTCAAAGCAAAACTAAGGAGTAAAGCAAACTCGTATGTCAACTCATTCCGTCCAATTATTGTGATTCAAAGGAAACTAATTAGATACACCTGCTTAACAGGAATTAACCACGTTAGGTGCACACGACGGCCACGTACATGTTAATTACTTGGGAATTAATTGTACAATTAAGTCCTTATTGTTGAGTGTAATGCAAAAAAATGCATTGTATACGTGCATACGTTTGGGAATTTCTGAAGTTGTTAATGAGTATTGATGAATTAACAAAAAATAATTTGTATGGAAATTTTCATTGAAAATTTGAATTAATGGATAATTTCGTTAATGTCTTTTCAAAATTTAATAGAAATCGTAATCTTTTACAACTTTTAATTAAAGGTAAGTATATGGGTACTGTTGTTACTTACAATTATTGATTGGCACTGTTTGTTGTGTAAAAAAAATTAAATTTGAAGTTTCTCAATCAATTTCTGAAGTTGTTAAGTCGTTAATGAGTATTGATGAATTAACAAAAAATAATAAGTATGGAATTTTTCATTGGAAATTTGAATTAATGGATAATTGCGTAATGTCTTTTCAAAATTTAATAGAAATCGTAATCTTTTACAACTTTTAATCAAAAGTATTTGGGTACTGTTGCTACTTACAATTATTGATTGGCACTGTTTGATGTGTAAAAAAAATTAATTGAAAATTTCAATCATCCAATCATCGAATTGGAATAAATAATAAAAAATGGCACTGTTAAAAAAATTTTAAGTACCTGAAATTAAAAACATTACCAATATACCTTACTCACATAAAAAACATTTATGTACCTATAATAAAAAAAATAAAGAATTATTGTTACTGAAAATAAAAATAAAATATTTATGTATAACATACGTACTTACCAGAAAACCAAAACATATAAAACTCGCCCCAAAAGCACTAAAAGCACCACGATTCACGAAAACTTTTCTCCGATTTTTCCAATGGAAACCATGTCCGGCAATGGCCAGACTAGCGTCGAAACGTCAAACGATGATTTAAGTAAAGGCGCGTCAATAAGGAAATGTGCACCTACCTGAAAATAAACAGGAAAGTCTATTAGAGTTGAAATCAAAAGAAAATTTAGATTCATTATACCTTTAAGACCCTTAAAAATCTCTTCCATCTCGGTTGTGTGCGAAGGCGCTCTCCGATGATCAATTTCTGTAAAGGGGATAAACCGAATTAAAGAATGAACATTGAAACGACTCATTTTTGTAAAATAGACAAGTTTAAAATTACAAAATTTCCGTTATAAAGTGACAAAGATTATATAATCAGATAAGAAATACATTTCTTCCTTTTTTGTAGTTGAATTTTAAATATCTCATCATATTGAATTGTTATAAGTAAAATTACCATGTGAAATTGATACAAATTTAACAATCTCTGAATGTAACAGATACCACAAACTCAGATTAACCACACAATCTTGTTACAATACAATAGAAAGGCACAATTATTTGGTTACTTGTGTTAAATTTATAATATTCACTAATAATGATAGAAATTAATAAGACTTCAAAGTAACTTGTAAATATTTCTTTGCTGGGATACTTACCACTTACCCAAGGATTCCCAAGGCCCGAATCTCATCTCTCCTCTCATGTTTGGATCCTGGAGGCACGTCTTCTTTTTCCACGCCATCCAAAAGACATCAACACTCTAGGACCCCCTTAAGTGATCAAAAATTAACCCTAACAATCAAATCTTTAAACTGACGTTCCAATGTAAATTTGAATGCCACACAGAATCAATGTCATTTGGAAAAGATGTGTGTGCCTCCCCAATTTATCTTCCAAAATTACATCTAGGAGCCTTTAGGAGGAAGTCCAAGAGCGAGCGTCAGTGGTGGGAGGAATTTCATTCACAAAAATTCACTATTACGATCACAAACCACTCGTTCGAATAACTTACCGCATGCTGTCGCGACCGATTCTGAAAATTAACAAAACTAACCCTGCAGAGAATTACACACTTAATCATCTCGACACCTAATAATGCTTATCTTAACGATGATTTTATTTTAACGAGCCTTTTTGCACACTTATTGTTCTCGGACGTTCCTTAATACGGAATACATATTAGATTTTTGCTTCTAATATGTAACACTTATACAACAGATACTTTTTGCTTATGAGTTATTCTCGAAAGTTTTCTAATCGTTGAATATTCCTATCAGTGACTTTTATTTAGTTAAGAGCTACAGAAAAACTGGATAAAATAACAAGAAATAATAATATCGGTTTACCTAAAATGTGTAAAGAATTGGACGAAAATGTCTTACTTATGATAAATTAAATAATGAATAATAAATAAATTATTACAAACTAAATACCTACTTCGAAATATGACTCCAATCATCGATTTCGAATAAGTAAAACAACTTTATTGATGGAGATGTATCAGTTAAATTGAACAATTAGGTACTCTACAAACCGATGAATTTAGGGAAGGGCAATTATTTTACAACAAAATAAAAATTCTTAAGAATAAGATGCCTTTAATAATATTTTTAGAAGAAAATATTTCGAATAAAAATTTTATGCCTTTAATATAATAATTCAAATATAGTTTAATGAAAACATTCAAAGCCTTTTTGAAATTTTTTTTTGAGAAAGATGAAATGTTCAATAGTGCCCTTTAGGAAGGTATTACAAAAGTTTCAAATAGAAGTTGTAGCCATTGATTAGGTCAGTTCAAATCTAAAATTTAGTAAGAATTGGTAAAGCTGTTTTAAAGAAAATTGGGAAGAACTGAAAAATCACAAAAGTAAAGGGCCTTTCGCAGAAGACCAGTCAAGATAACGTTTTCGAACTCAGGGAACCTCAACACGTCCAGAAATGCTAATATCTCAAATTCCGATAATCAGTACGTTTACAATACTTTCTCTTACTATATGGGTAAGGGTATATAGTATGGTAATGCTATATGGGTACCCCATATGAGAAAGTAAAAAGCGATAGGTAAATTAGAAATAGAAATAAATAAAACTGCTGCACTTCCAAATTTGATATGTCGCGGGTTTCGGCGATAACGAAATTGATTTTGAACTTATCTAGAAAATGTTATTAGTCGAAGTAGAAATGAGAAGCTAAGTAAGAGGTAAGTAAGTTCTCGTTGATCATAAAATTAAAACATAAGATGAGTGATCGCTAGAAATTAGAAATAGTTGAAGCTCAAATTCAGCAAAGGATTTGCTGTTCTGGAAGGTTCCTTTCGAACGTACGGTACATCACGCGAAACTTCGCCACGTTGCCCAAAAAACCTCATTTTTATCTCCGTCGATATTTCTACCTTCTTCAGTTGCCATAACGATCATCGAAAAGAAATATCGCTGGATATGGCGTTGGCAGCCTTGTTTTTTCCCCTTCGGCCCATTTGATGCCCGTCGGTGAATTCGATAATGAGCGCAATTCCATTTAACCAATTAAGACACGCGAAACACGAGAATCCCGACCCATCGTACGCTACCCAGTTCTAATCGAATTCCTTAAATTATTACTTTTTACTTGTCGCAAGTCCAAGAACAAACGTTATTACGGAAAAAAGTTATGTACATAATAACTTTTCACAGATGAACGAATTCCTACGCTTTCTGAATCCGCGCCCAATGCGGTACGTGCCTTTTTTAAAATTTGGTTTCTCAACAATTTAGAATCTGGCACTATAAACAGCAGCCCATTTTGTTATGTTTGCCCAAATGATTTCCATGGCTTTTGTTAACTGTCAAGCTATATGTGGGAGTGCTGCGTAATCTAAAACAAGACAGACTCAAGAAATGTACCGAAAATGAGCAAATCAAATTCAGTTTCCCAGTTTTCCTCCCATATTTTCTACTCTTAACTAATTTTCCGGAAAATGAGTTTTTGATCAAGCACCTGATCAATAAATTCGAAAATTAAACCAGTTTTCGTACTTTTCCCAAATAACTAATTATTCAGAAACACTCGTGCAGCTTTTGTCCAAGCCAATAATATTCTCATCAATTTCCAGAAAGTGAAGCTTTAACTAACAATCGATCCGTGATTCGTGCTCTTAAAAACGAGGTTTAATAGCTTCCCATTGAATCTGATTGACCCAGTTTTCCCAAAATCCAACCTTTTACTCAAATATCATGATCCATAAAGTCGTTTGAAGCAATTCTGTCAACTTTCAATCAAACACCTGATCTATAAATTTGATATTTAAACGAATTGCATTACTTTTAAAAATCAGATAAATCTTCAACTTTAGTCAACGTTCAATCGATTTAAAAACTTGTTGAAAGTTCTAAAGATTATTTATCCAAATATCCTTATTAAGTATACAGAGTTCCATTACACTAACCTGGGGTGTAATTAAGTTATGCTAATGAAATTAATCATCTAAATATACCATCAAAGGGATGTTACAGATTGAAAGAAAATTCAATGAAAGTCGTTACGAGTTTCTAAGTGTACTGACAAAGTTTCAAAGGGTTTTTAAATATTACTTCTTGTTTAAACAACGAACAATTTAATTAACTGAGATGGTTTTAATTATTTGCTTAAACTACTGAAAAACCACGTTTATATTGAACAGATACAATAATTCGTAATTCCACTCGTTTTAACAATTTTGTACTGGCAACAACTTTGATGGAGTACTTTCAGTAAAGTACCCAAAGTATTTTAAAATTATTGCAATGATCTAACCAGACGACACATTTCCACATTAAAAAGCTACAAATATTAATCAAACTTAAAAACAAATTATGAAACCACTGTTTCTTCATACTAATACCATCTTATCTTCTAAATTTGTTAAAACTTACCCTACCTATAATTAGCTCGTTAATTCCTCCACGTTATACAAAAGTGTGCTAATTAATTCCGTATTTAAATTTTTAAACGCCTCAAATTACCAGTTAACAATTTAATTGGATCTAGCCAGTTGTATCGTCGACATAATTAATAGTCCAGTCAATAAAATGTGCAATAAATCCTTTAGGTAAGGTAAGAAGTACCTTTTTCGTGTTTCGCAAATATCTTTAAAATCATGTCCCTGAGTATCTTGGATAGTTCAAAAATGATCATGATTAAAGCTGATATGTTCTTTGTTAGGGTTCCAAAGAACAGCGTTATAAAAGGCACTTCAAGTGCCTTGACGGCCTTTGGGGTTTTCTAACTGATGATGAAATCTCACGTCTGGAAATCTTGCTGGAATTTCAAACCGCAATGTTCTGGGTACTCCAGAGGCACTCGGAGTGTCTTAGTTCGTTCAATATGGTCTTCAGAATGTTCTAGTTACTACTGAAGCATTCTCAATCTAGCAACCATTCTGGAGATTTAAAGAACAATGTTTTGTATAGTGAGAATAGATTCCAAAATTCTTGTATAGTTGAAAAAAATCTTTCGAAAAATGTTCTAACATCCAGGAACTGTGCTAAGGTTTCAAAGAGTAACGTTGTTACTGTTAGCTTTTGGATATTGGAATTGAAACTGAAATCAGAGAACTTTGCTAAGTTTTCAAAGAACAACGTGCTGAAAAACCAAAAAATGCTCCAAGTATCTTGATGGTCTTTGGAATTTTCTAACCGATTGTGAAATGTTGCTGAAGTTCCAAACAAATTAGATGGAATGTTCCAACTAATGCTAAAACATTTTCAGTCTAGGAGCTATTCATGGGATTCAAAGTACAATGTTTTGGATTCCTCCACGGTACTCCAAGTGACTAAGGTGATTCAATATGTTCTCCAGGATGTTCCAATTAATAGTGAAGCATTATGAGTCTAGCAAATATTTTGGGGATTCAAAAAACAGTGTTTTGGATAACCAGAATAGATACATAATCTTGGATGGGTCAAAATGAGCTTTTGGATATTAGAATTGAAACTGAAATCAGGGAACTTTGCTAAGTTTTCAAAGAACAACATGCTGAAAAACCGAAAAATGCTCCAAGCGTCTTGATGGTCTTTGGAATTTTCTAACCGATTGTTAAATGTTGCTGAAGTTCCAACCAAATTAGATGGAATGTTCCAACTAATGCTAAAACATTTTCAGTCTAGCAACTATTCATGGGATTCAAAGTACAATGTTTTGGATTCCTCCAAGGTACCCCAAGTGACTAAGGTGGTTCAATATGGTCTCCAGGATGTTCCAATTAATAGTGAAACATTATGAATCTAGCAAATATTTTGGGGATTCCAAAAACAATGTTTTGGATAACCAGAATACATCTCAAAAATCTTGGATGGGTCAGAATGAGCTTTTGGATATTGGAATTGAAACTGAAATCAGGGAACTTTGCTAAGTTTTCAAAGAACAACTTGCTGAAAAACCAAAAGATGCTCCAAGTGTCTTGATGGTCTTTGGAATTTTCTAACCGATTGTGAAATGTTGCTGAAGTTCCAAACAAATTAGATGGAGTGTTCCAACTAATACTAAAACATTTTCAGTCTAGCAGCTATTCATGGAATTCAAAGTACAATGTTTTGGATTCCTCCACGGTACCCCAAGTGACTAAGGTGGTTCAATATGGTCTCCAGGATTTTCCAATTAATAGGGAAACATTAAGAGTCTAGCAAATATTTTGGAGATTCAAAAAACAATGTTTTGGATAACCAGAATAGATCTCAAGAATCTTGGATGGGTCAGAATGAGCTTTTGGATATTGGAATTGAAACTGAAATCAGGGAACTTTGCTAAGTTTTCAAGGAACAACATGCTGAAAAACCGAAAAATGCTCAAGTGTCTTGATGGTCTTTGGAATTTTCTAACCGATTGTGAAATGTTGCTGAAGTTCCAAAGAAATTAGATGGAATATTCCAACTAATGCTAAAACATTTTCAGTCTAGCAGTTATTCATGGGATTCAAAGTAGAATGTTTTAGATTCCTCTATGGTACTCCAAGTTACTAAGGTGGTTCAATATGGTATCCAGGATGTTCTAACTAATAGTGAAACACTATGAGTCTAGCAAATATTTTGGGGATTCAAAAAACAATGTTTTGGATAACCAGAATAGATATCAAGAATCTTGGATGGGTCAGAATGAGCTTTTGGATATTGGAATTGAAACTGAAATCAGGGAACTCATTCATCATTTGCTAGACTCAATCATGAGTCTAGCAAATATTTTGGGGATTTAAAGAACTATCTGTCCAGAATAGATTTCGAGTATCTTGGATTTTTACGGTATGAAAAAAGGTCCTCCTCCCCAAATTTCACATCATTGTCCTGAGCGGCATGTTTTGGTCTTCATTGACTGTGCTATATTGTACTCATTTCGTATCTGCAAATTCGAAATTTCATCCCTAGGCAGTATGAAATTACAATTCGCAATATAAAAATTAATATACATAATTCCTAAATTGAAAACCCCAACTTTGTTATTCTCGCGTTAGTTAATATTAATTGTAATCAGTACTGCAAGGAATAAAAGTAACGTTTTATTACCGTTACATTATTTTAAATTAAATGAGTTTGTGTATGTACGTACGTGTAATTGCAATTATTTTTTATGTTCTCACTCATCCAGTTTCGCCGAGTTCCAGCCTGGGAAAAAAGACGAGTTCACCGCGTCGTATTCCAAATAATTACAATCTCTCAGTTTATTTTATAAAATTTACCTCCCGCCTAAATTATGAATCTTGAGTTAGATTTCTTGAAAATCTGATCTCACGTTCTGGAACACGCTCGATATTGATTACATGCATTAAAGTCGAAATTGCACGGAAAAGTTTTTTCCGGTATGTAATAAACTTGAGTTATTGGCGAAAGGGGAAAGCGGATCCAAAGACGGTTTCTAGTTTATTAATAACATTCGTGATATTAGAGGATTATGCGAAATGATAACATGCGATTGTATTGCAAGAGAAAAAACCGCACGTATATCCAGATTGTATATTGTCGACGTTATTGCTGATAACAATGGGTAACGATTTGCATATCGCAGTGGAAATTGATGGTTATGTAAATGAACGCCGATTAATGTATATTTTTTGTGAATTAATACATTCATGGAATTTAATAAACAAACTAAGCAGGAACTAATCGGGAATAAACGGGATTATTACCATTATGAGCTTAAATTGACGTTTAATACTGAAATTATATTCTCGACCATCTGTGTGTTTTATAAAATGTAAATGCCCACCAGGGGCTTCATTATTTCTGTCTCTCTCTCTTTCTCTCTCTTTCTTTGTAGGATAAGAAGAAAAAGAACATGAAGAGAAAAATGAGCTGGCGTAGAGAGAACCAGTATTGCAAGTGACTCTCCGGTAGTCCCTCGTCACTAATTGAGGATAAAGAATTGACATTTTCAATTTCAAGTTTCATTTTGTCGTGATACCTGTTCTTGTCAGGTGCCTGTTAATGGGATACACGTATACTCCGAGGCGGGGCTCGTTTGTTTCCCGTTTCGGAACGACAACCCGAGGGAGAGATCAAGAGAGTTCAACGTTTACTTATCTCGGATAAAAATCGGGAAGTTGTAACGGGATCGAGAAGTCGAAATATTGTTGTGGCAGTTGGGAAACAGTCTACAGTTGTAAAATTTGATGAACACAACTTTTGAAGTTCCAGAGATAATTTCCCTGAAAGAAAATGTTCTTTCTACTTCAAATGAAGCAGAAGTTTTCCCATATATCCCACATAAGAATTATCCCACATTACAGTGCATTTATTGTATTTGGATCGGCACCTAAATTTGTTGAAATTTCGTTACAATTTTCCTTACACCACTTATACGTATACTACTATATCGACTAACTTTTGATTGTCTTAATTTATTTTTCTAAGTGATAGTCTGAGAGTGAGTGACGTTTTAATAAGAATTTTTGTTGATTTCAATGTTAGATCTTGAAACCTTGACTAGTTTAAAAATGATCCAAACACTTCTGTTGAAGTAAAAAAGAGTTTTAAGTTTTATCATTTATTGACACGTGCATTTAATTTCTAACTTAATTTAATTATTGTCTTAATTTAGTAATAATAAAATATCTTTTTCCTAACATTTCCAACTCATTTTTAAAAGTATATTTCGTACAGTTAATGCATATATTGGTTAAATTTCATGCATAAATTTGATTGAAAGTTATAATTAAGTAGACTTAAATATTTCTTTAAAATTTTAACTCTATCTGAATTGGTCACATCCATATCACACATCGACAACTTCAGTTATGTAAATTAATGTAATGTAACAAAGAGGAAAATTGAATCTGTACTCTTAGAAACCATTAAATCGCATGTATCATTAGGTAAGGTATGTTATATGATCCTTAGAATTGGTTGTCCCGTTAACGGACAAGAGTAGTTGAGAAGGATACTTTGGTAGATACTGCGAAATTAGAAATAAAAACTATGGTTAAGGTGGACAACCCAAAATATGCATTAAATGTATTGATCATCTTGACTTTATTTATAAAATGCACTAAATATGCATTTTCCTTATTTTCCGACCCCTGTTTTTTAAATTTTATTGCTAATATTAATTTTGGTCACATATCTATTGCGCGCCATTTAGAACCACCTTTGGTTTGCTGGTAAAATATTGTAGAAAATACAAATAATTCTAAAGAAGACAAATTTATTCAAGATAGGTGTACTCGAATGGCTTCAAAAGTATAATATTTCCACCACAATACAAAACGGAAATCACAGCACTCAAAAACTTTTAATCCGCTTAAAGACGACACCAAATACATCCAACGTTCATTTATGGTTTCCCAGATATTCGAGGGGAGAACGTGAAGGCACATCAAAATCTGGATCCAATTTCGTATAAATCAGGACTGATCGTACCTTTTTCTATAAAAATTTCTTCTAAATTGGATCGGAGCGAAACGCCAGCAGGAAATCGTCGTTAACGCAAATTGCTCTGATGTCATTCATTGTCGGTTTTCAACGAATTGGAAATAATTAGTCGCGCCCGGTCGACTCGGGCACAGGTTGTTTTGTTTAAATCACGCTTATTGTCGAATCTAAATACAAGACCGACCGACGATAACATCTATTACGTCTAGCGCAACAGGACGTCGAAATGTGACTTATTGTTAAATGTCATCCAACCTGAGAGTGCCCACTTTACCGGAAATCTACACGGCTCTATTGGGTTTTGAGGTTTTACTATATTGAATTATCTGAAAAATAGAAGACAATACTAAATTGAACATTTTTCGGAATGTTTAATTTTGGTTTGTAAAATAATAACATTTAGGTGTTGTGACCATGACGAGGACTTAAACCTGGAAGGAGAGTCTACCTTGAAAGGACTTGGTTGACGAAGATGACAAGTCCAAGTCAAAATATCTCTTTCCGAAAAATTTTCAATTTAGTATTTATTAACCAAGTTTACAAATGCACATTCCATGAGTTACGAAATACATTGCAAACTCCACAGTGGTAATACTGGTTCGTAGGAAATCACACCCAACCTATCAAGATTCATCAATAGATAGGTACTACTACAGTATCATCTACAAAAGACAAAAAGGTATCGTTTGGTATTGTGGATGATAAATCGTTTACAGAAAGGAGAAACAGAAATGGTCCCCTAGTAGTAACTGTACTGGGCATCTTTAGTCTGAATATTTTTCATTAAAACGTGTAGGTAAAACTAATTCTAGTAGATGCATATACCATTCTTCTGCATACTATTCTAGACAAATTCTAGTAGGTGGTTCATTTTTTGTGGTAGAAAATTTTTGTTAGGTTCGATGCCAACGAAATTGGTCTATAGTTGAAGGGTGTATGTGAATTAGTATAATATCAGCACCTTTAGAGGCATTGTGCCATTAATTTTTCATTTAATATTTTGATTATATGTACCAAAAGTGACGAGATAAAATTTGAAATATCAGTTCATTTTGCTTTCACGCTGAAGCCTCCAAGTGGGTCCTGAATACTTTTGTTTATTACCCAAATTTCCGAACCATAGGTTACACAGCTTTTGAATAGCCTGGTATATTTAGTTTTTGGTTATTTCTTTTATATCTTTGTTCCACAGATAGGGATGTAGTTGTCTGATTATTGTTTTACCTTTCCCGATTTTTATTTGAATATCTACTCCATCTCTGCCATCGTAATCGTCACCCCCAAATTTTTATATTGTGTTGTATGTGTTATTGTATTTCCTTCCAGTCTTCCAGGTCTCTTGATACTTCCACAATGACCATATATTGCATCTTCTCTAAATTGATCTACAGACCCAATTCTGTGTATTCATCTATTAATTTTCTGATCATGTAGTTGGCTTCGTCTTCATCCTCTGCTAATATTAATTTATTATTGGCAGCAATGTGTCATTTAATTTTATGCCCATACTTTTACGGTTTTTCACCCACTTAAGGCTTGTTCCATATACACTTTGAATAGAGTTGGGGAGATTGGACAACCTTGTCTTAGTCCTTGTCAGTTGTAAATGGTTTTGATAACGGAGTTTCAATTTTCAGTTAACTAGTTTTTTTTGTAGATTTGCTTTATCATTTTTATGTTTTTTTCACTAATGCTAGTCTTCTAGGTCCCTATTCTTCTATGCGTGTCATAAGTTCGAGATACCGAGTCATAGGGTTTCTTCAGGTCAATAAATATCACATTTATGTTCATTTTTCATGAAAATTTCTCTTATATGTTATTTATTTCCATATTTTATATTTCTTTTATATATGTATTTTATATTATGTTTCCAGTTCTGGCCGACATTAATGGCACGCCGTCGCCGCCGGCACCGGGCACCCCTCACCCGACCCTTAGCCATGTAACTCACCACCGGGATGCATCTCTCCGGCATTATCTGCCGCCGCTTCTCGCCCAAGGGCGTCGGCGTCGCCGCCATCTGCGTGACGGTCCTCCTCTGCGTCTACTACACGAACTACACGTCTGAAATAGACGGGAGACGTCCGGGAACGAAGGGGACCGACCAGGAGGCGGGCGCCCAGGGCATAGGCCGCGCGCGGCGGCTCTACAGGGGCGACGTCGACGACGCCGCGGCGTCGACCGTCGAGAGGAGGAGGTTCGAGACGTGCCCGAAACTGAGGCCGGCCGACGTCGACATCAATACACTCGAGGTGTTCAAGGAGTTCGATTTTCAGGTATATTGCTATCGGTAGCCTAATGCTCCTAAGTAGTCCTTGGACACTTGGTAAACCCTTGGTGGTTGGTTTTGATTTTGCAGTGTATTCTTTTCATTGCTGTTATCATGAATTTAACTTGCAGCCATCTTGGATGAAGAGCAAAGAATACTGGGATAAGACCTTCGAGGACCGGTACGAACGTCAAAAAATGGACCCGGAACGGCCACCACTAAAGGTAATTAACAAGCGTTGAATCTCTTAAAGTTGGCCTTTCTTTATTAGAAATAAAACTCAAAGTCTTGCCAAGTCTAATGTTACTAACTCAAGTTTGATGTTGACTAAAATGCCGTGACCAGTTTCGACTACCGTCAATGACTTCTGGTCTTTGATGTGTTACTGTATCTTGTTCCCCAGTAATCTGAGTAATTTCTAATTCTTGTTTATCTTCAATAATTTTCTTCTCTTTTCTTTCTTTCCTACCACACTTCCATATGGCTTAGTTTTTGGTTGTTCTGTAATATATAACATTTTGTTTTTATTGTGATATTATGTCTTCTCCAGCAACCACCTAATTAATTTAGATTCTCATGTTTTTGTTTAGTTAAACCAAATGTCTTGATTAAATTAGTTATGAAGCTTTTACATGTCGCGGCGCCCTTGTGAAGGGGTCCGCTGCGCACAGTTTAGGAATTACCATTACTTCTCACTACATCTCTGATATAAATGTAATCACCATAAATCTTTCTTTTTTAAACGACTTGGTTGAATGCCAAATTTTAATCACTAAAGCATCAAATTAAACTTCCAGTTTCACATCTGATTACTATATACGAATTCCAGGTGATCATCATTCCTCACTCGCACAACGATCCCGGCTGGCTGAAGACGTTCGAGCACTACTTCCAGCTCACCTCGAGGCAGATCATGAACAACATGGTCGCCAAGCTGCAGCAGCACAAGAACCTGACGTTCATCTGGTCCGAGATATGTTTCCTCAACGCCTGGTGGGAGGAGGCACACCCCAGCAAGCAGAGGGCGCTCAAAGAGCTCATTCACTCAGGTAGGCTGGAGATCACTACCGGTGGATGGGTGATGACCGACGAGGCCAACGTGCATCTGTACGCCATGGTCGATCAATTGATCGAAGGTAAATGTGAAATATCTGAAAATCGTGCGTCTATCTAACGAAGAATTGTTGTCTCGGCAGGTCATCAGTGGGTGTGGACGAATTTAGGGGTCAAACCTGCGTCAGGTTGGTCAGTTGACCCGTTTGGTCATGGTAGTACCGTGCCTTATCTGCTAGGGGCGTCAGGTTTGAAGGGTACAGTTATCCAGAGGATTCATTACGCCTGGAAACAGTGGCTGGCGTTGAAACAGTATGGCGATTTTAAGTGGGTGCCCAGCTGGGCTCCGTCCGATCCAGCAGGTAAATAAAAGTTTTCAAATGAGTTAATTTAAAAAAAGTAAACAAATTTTCAAAGCAAATAAGCACACTTAATATATTTAAGCTGTATTGTAAACCAGGAATGTACTTATTGTGCTTATTATGATATATCATATAGTAAAATATATAAACTATAAACTATAATTAAATTTATAAGAATACGATATATATTAAAATATGACTTAATCTATGCTGAACACTGAAATGAGCCTTTCATATTACCATCATTCATATTTTTGAATACTAATTGAATATTGAATGTATACTTCCAGGTACAATCCTGACGCACAACCAACCCTTTGACATCTACTCCATCAAACACAGCTGCGGCCCTCACCCTTATATCTGTCTGAACTTTGACTTCCGTAAAGTAAACGGCGAGTACACAGAATACTCGTTAAAAGCCCAAACTATCACTGACAAAAATATTAAAGAGAGGGCTGAATTGTTACTGGAACAGTACGCCAGGACAGGTTCTTTGTTTCCTCACAACACCGTCCTAATGCCATTAGGCGACGACTTTAGGTACAGCGTTAAGGAAGAATGGGACCAACAATACGTTAACTACATGAAACTCATGGATTATATAAACAGTCATAAGGAATTGTACAAAACTGAGGTAATGTTGATAGTGAAGCTCTGTTTCTGTCCAAATATTATATTGGAAGAATCGTGAATGGTTGGGTTAGCTATATAATAAAACCATTGGTGTGATGCGTTAAGTAGCAGCATTAATAAACTTCCAAGCAATTACAATTTGGTCAAAAGTCTACCTTGAACCTCTACCATTAAAAACGCGATTACTTTCCTCAGTAGTAGTCAATGGATAATTTGTTACCTAATTACCCATCTGATATTCAATTTGAGTTTGATTTGTTTGTTTCAGATCTCATTTGGCACTCCGGCCACTTACTTCGAGGAAATAATGAAGCGATACAACCAGTTCCCTTCATTGAAGGGCGATTTCTTCGTGTACTCCGACATCTTCGCTGAAGGTAGGCCGGCTTATTGGTCCGGATATTACACCACTCGACCTTTCATGAAGCTGTTGGACAGAGAATTGGAGAATAATCTGAGGGCAGCCGAGATTGTCTATACCATCGCCTTCAATAACGCCAAGCAGAACAATTTAATCTCCTACTCGAAGATTTTAGAGAGAGATTACGAGAAGTTGATCAGGGCGAGGAGGAATTTAGGTAATGTGGGGAATTGGGTGTTTTTGATGAAATTTATGGGAGTATTGTTGAGAACTTCAAAGTGGTGAACTGGATGGTAAGGTCGAAAGTGATCCAGGCGATATATGGAAATAGAGAGGTTATGTTCGGCATCAAAAATTATTATGATTTCCAAAATTTTAGCCCAAAAGGTTAAAATGTAACATTAATAAGCCGTGAGGAGTGTATCTTCGCATTGATGCAGAAGAAAATTGGTCCAAACTCTCATCATCAAATGTAATTTAATAAGTAATGCCTCCAAAGTTGCTGCAACATTCGAAAGTGACATCCAAATCGGTAGTTTTTAAATCTGGGTAGTTTTTTCAACAAAACGCCCTACTTCTTCCAAAACATTGACCTACTTATTGCCTCAAATAAATCAGGTATGATATAGAAGTAGTAATACTGGATCATCATTTCAATATGTGACACTCTGTAAAACTGGTCTAGTTTTGTTCTCACTTTTATGTGACAAGGATAATATTTAAAAAGACGATACATGAACTTTAACCGTTTTATTCCAGGGTTGTTCCAGCATCACGATGCAATCACAGGAACTAGCAAGTCCTTCGTAATGCGCGATTACGGGCTGAAGTTGTTCGAGTCCCTGCGCGACACTACCGTTGTCCAACAAAACTCGCTCCAAACTCTCCTCTTCCCGAAGATCCCCTTCAAACCGGACCGCCCATTGGTGCTCAGCGATATTGAGAGGGAATCCTACGAGAAAGTTCCCCGGAAGACCCCAATTCAAATAACCAAAGAGAAGAGAATTGTGGTGTACAACTCCCTGGCGGTGCCACAAGAATATGTAGTCAGATTGAGGGTTAACACTAGTAACGTTAAGGTGACCAGTGATGACGGTAAAGACGTGGTTTACCAAATTAACCCTGTCTGGGACGTGTCGGATGGCATGTGGATATCCAGCGAAGAGTTCGAGCTAGTTTTCTTTGCCAAGCTACCGGAGCTATCGATCAACTTTTTCAATTTGGTACGCACCGCTAACAACCTGGACAAGCTGGCCACGATCTACTGCAAGAAATGCCAAGAGGGCACGGCTAAGAAACCGCCGGATTTCAACATCAGAGACATCCCACCAGGCGATATCCAATTGGAGAACAGCAAGTTCAAAATATTGTTCAACGGCAATACCGGCTTCATGAAGACCGTTACCAGGAAACATAACCCAAAGATCATGCAATGCGCTGTGCAATTCGCGGCGTATCGCAGCGCACAGTTCCACTCTGGCGCCTACCTTTTCATGCCGGATCCTAATGAGAGAGAATATGAGAAAGATATATTGCAGCAGTACAGGGATTTAAAAACCGTTATGATAACCACCGGTCCGATCTCCACTGAAGTCGCTGTCAGGTATGGACCGTTTTTACTGCATACTGTCACGATATACCTCGTGGAGAACGCTGCGCTATCCAACGCAATAGGTATTGAAAACATCGTCGATTTTGAAAACCCTCCGAAGAATCGAGAGACCGAGTTGTTCATGAGGTTGATCTCTGACGTCCAGAACGGGGAGCCTCCCGAATTTTATTCAGACTTAAATGGGTTCAGCATGCAGAAGAGGGTCAAAGTGGAACGTATTGGAATAGAAGGTACATATTATTATTAAGTAAATTTTATAGGTTTTACTTTCTGTTCCCTTTGTCTCATTCTTCCCACCAAAGGCGGATGGGGAGGCAGTCTAGAAACGGTTCAAACTAAATTTCAACTTGATAAATTCGAAAATTATAATATACCCAATCAATTTTCGCAACTTATTCAGCACAAAAATATTTTAGATATTACATTTATGCAATAACATGTAGTGTATCCCTAGAAATGCTTTGAAATACTCTAGAAACACATCGCCCATTCATATTCCCCCTCCCCCACTTGAATCCGCCCTTACTTCCCATACTTTCCCTACTCCTCAAGTATCTCAGTTGGTTGTTGTTAATTTTGGTTCAATTTTGTTGGTACCTTTATAGACAATATATAAAACTATACTAATCATTTTATAATTTTCGAAGGTAACTACTTCCCGATAACCACCATGGCGTACATCCAAGACGACAACGTACGTTTGAGTTTGTTAACCAACCACGCCCAAGGCGCCGCAAGTTGGCAGCCTGGTTACCTGGAGGTGATGCTAGATCGTCGGACTCTGTACGACGACTCCCGCGGCATGGGCGAGGGGTTAGTCGACAACCAGAAGACGATCAGCAAATACTGGTTGCTGATCGAAGATCGGGAGATCATGAAGGAGAAGACCGCCCCGGCGAAGAGATTCGAGAACTCCGACGACGGTGGGGAAATCATAAGGTCCTTCAACGTCCCCACGGAACCGTCCGACACGTCCAAACACGAAGACCTCAGCATACCTTCCCTCTTCGCCTCGCACATGTCGAACTCGCTGAACTACCCGTTGCCCACGTTTATAGTCGACGTGGAACACCTCAACGTGAACCGCTCGTTCAAACTGGTGAATAAACAGTTCCCTTGCGACACTCACTTATTAACGTTACGCACGCAGCCCGACTCGGTGTACTCGCAGTTCCCCTCGTCGAGCGCACTGATGGTGCTGCACCGGCAAGGGTACGACTGCATGATAAACAGGAATTTCACGTGCGACGTGCCGAACTTCGGGAAGGGTTTCGCGTTCGAGTTCGCCAAAGTGAGGGAGATCGACGCGAAGACGCTCACCGGGATAGACACTCTGTATAGGCTACACAACTTCGACGAGGTCTTCATCGAGCCGATGTCCTTGAAGACTCTAAACGTGACGTTCGGATGACGCTAGGGGAGGATTAGGTCGATCACAATGTTAGCTTAATTGTATAACGTTATGGATGTGTGTGCTGCGCGTGCGTGTGGGGGTAGTATAATGGACGAACGGGCAAGTGGGCGGAGTCCTTTAGGAAAGTAGTTTTCGATTAGGTCTCAAACAGCATAAGGACATCTTAAAGAAATCGTGTGTTCAAAGAGTAATACCCTAAAGTCCTTTGAAATGCTATTCAACTTTCCAAGGATATGATAATTCAACTCCATTCCATTGAATTACAATTACATCATTTCGTTGCAATATTTATCTACCGCTCATTTTGGTTGCGTTTAGTGCTCTTCTCAGTCAGAGTTTATAGTATATTTATTCTATATTTTATGATAATATGATGCTAACAGCAAAACAACATTAAGAAATTATCTTCAAATTCCTTGAAGTACTTGAGGTTTTATTGGCAACACTCCCACAATGCACCCGCTTAGTTCGACTATGGTATTCATATCCATTATAGGGTGCGTTGAAAAAACAAATGGTTAAGGTAAAGTAACACTTTACCCAGTATACGTCAATGACGACATCATTACCACTTAAAGTAAAATGTTTTCTGAAAATTGAAAGTAAATATTCGACAGTTGACAAGTCCCGATATACTTTAAACAATAATTAATTGTTAATATAACCACACACAGAAATAGTGCATATGATACAGAACACAGAGAACGGCATAGCACAATATAATGGATGTGAAACACAAGCAACTGCAAACTCGAATACAGTCTACACATGCGCGGGAATGTTTGTTATAGTCCAGACAACGGTAAGAAAAGTATTACTGTGATGTATACAATTGGGAAAATTTTGAAACGGATTCCGGTGGGAGTGCTATACTGTTTAAAAGGTATCGATAAATAAAAATATTCGAAATAGGACGACGTGTCGTATTTTTAGATTATTGAAATCTTTGGAAAATATTGTCTTCTAATTTTATTACGAAAGTGTATAGTAACCGCTTTCATTTTCGCACATTGTAATTTAAAAAAATGTTTATCGTAGGAGGAAACTGAACTTTACAGCATTTATGTCAGCATTATGTTCCATATAAACGCACAAATACTGTCCATTTAAAGATTAATCCTGCCCTCCTCTTCCTTTTTAGATCGTCGATATTGTTTAGGGATCGCCTGACTGACCTACAGGTGCTTACGCGTCCAGATGTAAAATAGAACAAAATAAGAAATCTTCAAGACGTCGTATGCTGTATGAGAATATACCCTGAATATTACTTCAGTAAGTTATGAAGTAGGCTTAGCATGTACACTCTTGATTTGGTTTTCGTTTATGAGCATAAACACGCAAAAATCACTTGTGATGAAATTTTAATTCCTAAATAATCCAAACTGGAAAATTAGGAACACACTGTCTAACAATAATAAACATATTTTTTTCTTCCACTTGCCTCTTCAATGTATGCATTTCGTTTTATTATTTTTAGGGCGGTTTAAGCGTTATGCACTTGAGCCAACATTTTTTAGTATTTCGTTAATTTATGTCCGACATTTGTAGATAGATGTAAATATATTAGCTCACTTTGTTATTCGATTGACCTGTGTTGTGTTTTATATGTTGTATTATTCGTGTAAACTTGCCTTTTTGAATTAATTGTAAAAGTATAAACCCATTATTGTGACTTTTATTGTGAATTGAAAACCATAGACTGAGATATTATTTATTGTGAAGATAAATCAAAATAATATTAATACATTTTCTTATATTGCTAAATCTCTTTTGTTCCAATGAAATACAGTATTTTTTAATTAAGATCTGCATTGATTTCTATTTTTTCCCACCTTTTAAATGTTCATATAATATACATGGTTTACATACAACACATGAAATGCATTGAAATGTTTTTTGAAGGCTATTTTTGACTTCGATCAGGATCCAGGACTCTACTCTCTGATCCTATTTAAAGTTAAAATTACCCCTTTCAGAAAAAAAATGGCCGTCTTCTATTAGCGTGCCTGAAAAGAGAGAATAAAATAAATTATGTCGTGTAATTCAATGCCTTTATTGATATTATCCATGGGGATAATTGTTTTAAGTTGATTTACAATGGAATGAACTATAATCTACAATGAACATTATAAAAACTACAGAATAGGGTAGTAGGTAATCCTTTTTCGCTGCGACTCATCTGAAATAGATATAGGTAATTCAATAAACTCCTTGCGAAAAAAACCTTATTACTAGTAGGTACTTCTTTCATACCATTGAATAATCATCATCGTCAATTAATTTCATACACTTTAACAAGCTCGTTCTCAGTAGAAATACTCATCAAAATATCCTTAATTTGATCATTTTATTTGTTTAAGTTTAAAGTCAATATGCCGTGTTGTGTAATAAACAGCTATGTTCTTCTAAGGAGTGTAATCAATTGAAAAAGTTGTTTGTACCTCTATAAAAAGTTTTTCCACGCTGCCGCTATCGTAAATCGCTATTATATGCATAGATACATTGCATGAAAATGGCAAATAACATTCGTGTATTATTTTTCCTTGACGACGGAATGTAAATACTGTCATTTACATTCCTAGGAAAATCAAAAGAGTAAATCAATTTGATTTATCCCTAGTTACGCATATGTCAGACTGACATATGTAAGTCTGACGTGTGTCAGTCAACTTATGTCAGAGTGACGTACGTCCAAACTAAATCAAACATTTCTTTTTTGTGGAATTATGAGGAAATTTTCAATGGCAGCGTGAAAAATCTAATAAGCCACACGGAATGTATCGACTGTTAACATCCTCGGCAAATGACAAGCCTCGGCTTCGCCTCGGCTCGTACACACTTGCCTCGAATGGTAAAACGTCTTTACATTCCTTGTGGCTTAAATAACTAATAGTTGAGTTCGTAGCACGAGCCGAAAGCGAAAAAGAACAACCATTTTGACTGTGCTACGCGCTAGGTAATTTTTTTTACCTCGATTACTAAAAAGTTTCAAAATTTGATATTGCTTCCGAGAAGGTAATGAAAATGTCAATTTTGAATTCTGACAACATTTATTTACGAAGTTAACGGAATATGGCATGTTTGTTGACTTACCTAATATTCTTTCACAATTTTTTCTTTATTTGTGATTTAATTTTTTCGAATAATCGTTTAATTTCCTCTTTGTCGTCGTCTTTGTCGTCCTTCCATTTATCGTCGTCGTCTTTGTCGTCCTTCCATTTATCGTCGTCTTTGTCGTCCTTCCATTTATCGTCGTCGTCTTTGTCGTCCTTCCATTTATCGTCGTCATCTTTCTCCACAACAACTTTAACGATTTTGTATTTTCCTCCATTGTCCTTCCCACCTAACGAGGCAAAATTTTTGAAATCCTAGAAATTAAATTGTAAATACTACTTACCAATAGCCAACGCGAACATGGTGGTGGCTATACATAACGCGACTAAAATCTGTAACAAGACATTGAAATGATTGATTGAAATGTTTTTCATAGAGCTTGGTCCTTACCTTCATAATGGAAGAATGACGAATAATCCATCGTCGTTCTCGCTCAGTATTTATCCTGACGTATCCCTTCACTTGAAACTCCCTATATGTTCGTCTTTGCAAAAAATATACTTATTTGGCAATAAATATTTATTGCATCAATTTTTATCGATTTCTTGTGAAACAATAGGCGCGTGAAATTTGTTGGTCTGTAATAGGACTTGATAGCAGATGCTGCAATGTCACCACATATAGCGAACAACACTAAAAATCTCGCATTACCAATACAAATGCAATGTTTAAGTTCTAAGTACGTAAAGTACATGCAAGTAAAAATGTACCCTAGCAGTTTAGTCTTCCTGTGAAGTAGTTTCACACTCACTTAGTCGTATTAGAACTTTTATTGCGTTCTTAATTAATCTATATATGGATTAGTATAGAAAAAGAATACGTAAATGAAGCAACTGGTATGCAGTATTGGATCGGCTAAATGAAATTGTATAGTACATATCTACTTTTATGTTATTCTATGAACAATACGTCAAGAGTGTTTGATTCGCACAAGCAATTCTGGGGTTCGCTGAAATCGTTTTATTTTTGAGTTATTAATAATACCGTTAATTGAAGAACATTCTTCAATCAACGATAATGCCCAATAGAGTGGCTTTAAATTTACAATGGACGTCATGTAGAAATCTTAATGTATAGTAACAATATGGTTGTCATTTCAATGACCCATAATGATCTTAGCTCATGAAACCAGCTTTTCATTAAATCGTGAAAGGGATTTCGAAATTATCAATTAGTAAAAACAAAATTTTTGTCGTTTCTATCCAAAAACCGTACTCTTTACATTTTTTTAATGATATCTAAAAGCAACAAGTACTATAGAGAAAAGTCAAAAAACATTAATTCAGTTGATTGTGGTGTTCGTTCTCGGGGACCAGGATGAATGTTGTGGTGGTTTTTCTGATAACCTCCCCAGGATTAAATGAAACACGTTGTGTTTATGAATTGTCGACGTTTCGTCTATTCGTTTGTAGACATATTCATGACAGAGTGGAATATTTTTTCCAGTTGTTACTATTTGAGTTACCAATTCTGTTGAAACCAATGCATATCGCTCTCTGTGGTAACCTTGTTGGTTTGATGTCCCTTTGCCGGGCTTAGTGAGTAGCTTCTTTATTATATGTGATGTTATTCTAATAGAATAGCTCTCTTTTGGTTTGCAGGTTCAGAGGTAACTCTGAAGTTATAGAATTTTAGTTTTCTGAAGTTTAGTTGAAGAATAACATCACATCTAATAAAGAAGCTACTCACTAAGCCCAGCAAAGGGACATCAAACCAACAAGGTTACCACAGAGAGCGATATGCATTGGTTTCAACAGAATTGGTAACTCAAATAGTAACAACTGGAAAAAATATTCCACTCTGTCATGAATATGTCTACAAACGAATAGACGAAACGTCGACAATTCATAAACACAACGTGTTTCATTTAATCCTGGGGAGGTCATCAGAAAAACCACCACAACATTAATTCAATTGAATTGCTTCAATATATCTACAATAACCATAGTTAATTATTTAACACCTTTTAGTGGTAATAGTTGCCCATACCAGCTACAGTGTTTTAACTTTTAGACCACTGCACTACAAATAATAGAAAATTATATGGACGACTACTGGCCAAGCAAGTTTGTGTCTAATTGGCACAATTAACTTAATGCCAGAATAGGTCACGCTAGACCATTTTACTATGAAAAAGATTATGAAAAGACTAATATTTTAATCATTGAAGGGATTTTCTTTTCAAATCTATGGTAAATCCACTGAGAAGAAAACATCCATGAAACGAGAAAAGGTTATAAAGTTAGACAACACCTAATACACGTCGTTTGCTATTGGTGGAAAAGTCATAAAACTTTTGGCGGGAATTGTTGATGTACAGAGTCGGTTCAGTGAAATTAACAAGTTTAGTTGTCTGATCTATGGTTGTTTGTTTAGAAGCGTTCAGGAAAGTCATTGACGGTGATAGTGGACTTTTAGTTGATGGTTTATTTTAACGTATCGCTATTGTTATTCAGGTTATTTTTTATATAAATTTGTATAAACATATTTCTGTGATCTATTGCAATTATGGAAAGACACCTTCCCTGCTCGCCTCCCAAAAAGAGACCTGGAACATACTTAAGCTGCGGGGAGAAAACCGTTATTTTAAATGTATACAGAAAAGAAAGAAATGAACATCCTTAGTAAAATCTTAGTTAAAGATAAATTATAGTCAAGTCGATCATTCTCAATGCGACCCTGTACTATTCGCTAGCTGGTCGCGTGCTTTGAATTTCGACGTTTGTGTTTGATGGAAGTTTTCTTCTCGGTGGATTTACTTGTGATATTATCCAACTCTTGGCTGGTATCCCCATTACATGATACGTTTATGTATAGTCCGGCCGCATTTATTTGATATAATTTATTCATGGCAGTAAAACTTTAGGGTGTCTTAAATACTCGGTTAATAATTTACTTTGATACAAGACTGCCTAAAAATGTGTATCTATATATATTCAGTTTGTATGTATGTATGTTACTTACCTCATAGCAGTTAAACCGAAGAACCGATATCGAAGTGTGTCCCTCGTTGGAATCGTTGACTTTCCGGAGGTATTCTTAGATAGAAATAATATATACAGGGTATTTCGTATAGCTATTAGGACATCATAAATAGGTACTTTTCTCATAAAGAATGAGAAATCTATGAAATTGTTCAATTTGGTTTTTGAATTTTGAAATTTGGACATTGCGAATATCGAAACGGCATTGACATGCATGTATTCCTCATGAAGTGACTCAATTTTGACAGGGAGTATCGTTCAAATTAAAATTTCCAATTACATATCATGGAAGTTAAAACCAGTACGAATAAGATGACACCCTGTATCTCGGAAACTAAGCACCTGCATATAAGTACCTACTTATGAGTTTTTTGGAAAATTGGAAAATCCCGGAAAATTCAATAGACACAATTATCTTTGTGTTTTATATTTTTATACAATTAATATATTTTTATCGCCCTAGACAATCACCAAAAATCAATACACACATTGATCACAATTTTTTTTTCAATGTAAATGCTAATTTTTTGCAGCAGTCTTTGTTTTTTAAATTTTGTATAAAATTGGTATATTTTTCAATTTCATTGTTATGAATATTACAAATATTTATTTCAGATAGATATATAAAATTATGCCTTACAGGTGAAAGTGAAATACCATACGAATGGAAAAAATCTATAATTACTCCTATATATAAAAAGGGGAATAGAAAAGTATGTAACAACTATAGGGGGATTAGTGTGACTAGCTCGATTGGAAGACTGTATGGACGTATAATAAAGAAACGAATAGAATTGGAGTGGCAAGATACTGAAGAACAGAGTGGATTTAGAGCAGGGAGGTCGTGTACGGACAACATATTCTGCTTAAGACAACTATTGGAGAAAAGATCAGCGAGAAACCTGGAAACTCATTTGGTATTTGTAGATTTGAAGAAAGCGTATGATACTGTGCCAAGAAATAAAATGTTTGAGGTGCTGCTGCAAACAAATATAAGTCGAAAATATATACAAACCATAAGAGAACTATATACAAATACAACAACATCAGTAAAAATAGGAAATGAGACTTCGAACACGTTCCAAACGTCTAAAGGACTCCTGCAGGGATGTTGTCTATCACCTACTCTGTTCAAAATCTATATGACATATGTACTACGACACTGGACAAGAAAATGCGGTTCAATGGGGATTCAAATATACGATTCTTACCTGTATACTTTGCTTTTTGCAGACGACCAAGTGGTCATCGCTGCAGACAAAGACGACGTCAGCTATATGACTAGAAAGCTGAAAGAGGAGTATGAACGATGGGGATTAGAAATGAGTCTGGAAAAAACGGAATATCTTGCGATAGGAACAGATGGGGGAGACTTAGATCTGGAAGGCGAATACATTAAGGAATGTAAGAAATTCAAATATTTAGGCGCAATATTTGATAAAACTCCGAGCTGTGATAAAGATATTGAATATCGAATTAATCAAGGACGGAAGGCTATAAATCAACTAAATAGCATATGGTGGAGTAAAGGAATAAGGAGTACGACCAAAAAGAGAATATACCATACTATCATAGAAGGAATTACACTATATAACTCGGAAGTATGGGAAATTAAAGATAGGCAAAGTAAGACTCCAAGCCTTAGAGATGGACGTACTTAGAAGGAGTTGTAGGATATCTAGGTTACAACATATCCCCAATCAACAAATAAAAGAAAAAATGAAAACAGAAGGTGATATCATTGACCAAATTGAACAAAGGAGGCTAATATGGTACGGGCACGTGCAGAGGATGGAGGAAACAAGATGGCCAAAAAAGCTAATCCAATATAGGCCACCCGAAAGACGGAAGAGGGGTAGGCCTAGAAGGACGTGGGAAATGGACGTAGAGAAAGCAATGCACAGTAGACAACTTCAAGAAGAAGATCTACATGACAGGAAAGCATGGCGAGATGGATGCAGGAAACGGCGGATGCTGTAGTCTAAACCTGCTGCATATATATATATATATATATATATATATATATATATATATATATATATAAAATTATAAAAATATTCTGTTTTAGAAAAATACTACTTATTACTTATTATTATAATTAATATTATTGAATTGAGGTTCATTACAAGTAAAATCAGAAAATGATTATCATTTTCTATATCTATCTGAAATAAATAATTGTATACTATATACTATATAAAATATACTAATTTTATACAAAATTTAAAAAAACAAACACTGCTGCAAAAAATTAGCATATAAATTGTAAAAAATTTGTGATCATTGTATGTATTGAATTTTCGGTGATTTTCTAGGGCGATAAAAATATATTAATTTTATAAAAATATAAAACACAAAGATAGATGTATCTATGGAATTTTCCGGGATTTTCCAATTTTCCACGGCGATGAAAATAGGTTAGATGTTAATATTTCGTCGAGTTACCTCAGAATAAAAAAAATGAAGGTTCTACGTTGCTTAGAAGCCGAGATATCAAAGAAAATTTAGCGCGTCCAATTTAAAGTTTCGGTTTCAAAACGATCTGCTATCCCCTCCACTACGACATCGTAGACTTGAGCGAAAAACCTTAACTTTAAAGGGCTATAACTTTTTTCAAGGTGCATAGATATTAAGCCTATAAATCCTATATTAACAATTTAGGTCTTTATGTAAAATTGGTGAAAATTTGGGCTCTTAATATTTATAAATAATGAAGATATGATTGAGTTTTTTTTTAAATGTTGCTATCTCGGCTTATATTGACAGTGAACCTTTTTTGTTTAAAAAATTAAAGATTTTTTTACCACCCTTTCAATGCAATTTATTAAAAACAAGTGTAACAATAGACAAAAAGTTTATTTAATTTGGTTATAAGCAATAAGCAAGAAATTAGCCCCTTTTTAAAATGATTTTTTTAAGAACAATTTCATTAAAAATGAGTTGGTTTTCAAACTTAACTCATAGTTCGGCATTTAAGGAAACTATTCCACCTTATTACATATCTGTAGGATTGCAGCCTGGGCATGTTTAAACATTGAGTCTCTGGGATAGATAAATAAGATATCTTGTAAACTAGTTTATAACATATTGAAAAATTGATCGTTTTTTGCTAATAACTCAATTGTTTATTTAGCGATTTTAAATTATAAAAAACCAAATTAACCGTCTTTTTATTCTCTACAACTTTCCCGTTGACCACTTTTCTCTAAAATGCAATCGGAAAATTCTATGACGAAAAAATCGATTTTCACACCTTAATCCATTATTTATGAAAAAACAGGGACATTCTAGCTGTATATGGTCATACAGTGATCTTCCTATAGGTCCCCTCTACCATTTAAAACGTGCAGGTATCTGTAGAACATTATGCCGTGAAAACTATAATTTTTCAGTATGTAGCCTGGGCTAAATCTAGTTATATTTGAAGCTCTAGCAAACATTAGGCTTACTTTTCTACTACGTAGTCGATATTTGACCATGGTTGTAGTTAAGAATATCGAAGTGTAGTAAAAAAAAACATGTTTTCTTAGAAAAAAAATTAAGAAATTTATTAGGAAATTTTCATGCTAGATAAAAAAGATTTATACAAAATGTGGAAGTATAATTTAAAAGTATTTACAGCAATGGTATGGGTTGATCTTAGAGGCAAGGTTGCATGGATTACCACCATCCGGATCCTCCACCTGGAAAAGAAATCATGGCTTAAGTATCTCATATTTCGATAAAAGTAACATCAAAAACTGGTCTTGCAGTGAATCAACGAGTGAGTCAATGAAGAGTTTCTTTCTATTGTTTTAAATATTGTTGTAACCATTTTCGCCCATAAAAAGTTGTGTTCTTACCGGACTTCCATCCTCCGCCGGAGCCGCCTCCGTACCCGCCGCCGTAACCACCGCCGTAACCGCCGCCGCCTCCGCTTCCGCCGCCGATGATCTTAATGATCTTTATGGTGCTGCCGCCGCCGTATCCGCCGCCGCCGCCGGATTGCCAGCCGCCGCCGCCGGACCTCCAGCCGCCGCCGCCGCCGCCGGACTGCCAGCCGCTGCCGCCTCCGTAACCGCCGCCGCCGCCGGAGGAGATCCAGCCGCCGCCTCCGCCGGACTTCCAGCCGCTGCCGCCGCCGTAGCCGCCGCCTCCGGAGGACAACCAGCCGCTTCCGCCGCTGCCGCCATAGCCGCCGCCTCCGGAGGACAGCCAACCGCTTCCGCCGCCGCCGCCGGATCTCCAGCCGCTACCGCCGCCGTAGCCGCCGCCGCCGCCATAACCGCCGCCGCCGCCGCCGCTCGACCAACCGCTACTTATGTAACCGGCTGCAAAATAAAAATATGCAAAGTTTTAATAAACGACAATACAATAAATAATAATAATAACAATAATAATAACAATAACAATAATAAATAACACATCATCTCACCAACGAAATATCTATAGAACGAGGAGTAAGACAGGGGTGTATTCTGTCCCCGACGTTATTCAATAACTAATTCAATAATTATTCAATAATTAATTCAAGTAATTTATATTACACACCTAACGCGCTAATTTATTTGTACACTTTCGCTTGTCGGCTTATCGCACTTTTTTTGCTTACGGCGGCTCCTCGTCTACTTCATCCGTTTCGTTATATAGCCCTCAATTATGTCTCGAGAACCTACTCGATCATTCTTTCCCTAATAATGTTTTGTTCTAGAAAGGCACCGAACGGAGTAGATCATTCTTTCTTTAATTTGACGTTTCCGGAACGTTCGGGATGGTTTTTATGGTCCCGCCTTTGAACCATAAATAAACCAAAAATAAATGGAGAAATACTCAATGTTCTAAGATATCCGGATGGTACAGTAATTCCCTCAGACAGCGTTGAAGGTTTTCAAATCATGCTTGATCGCATTCACGAGATGGAAGAAGAAATGGGCATCTTAATAAAACCATATTCTTAGTCTGTAGCTCTAACCCACATCTGGGTGCTAGATTGGGTGCTAACGATTTTTATTAACTTATTGAATAACATGTTACTTTACCAGTACTTTCAAATATTTTATCAATAAATTGCATTTTTAATTATTTGGTTCTTATAAAACTTGGCAATTAAAAAATTTTCCTAACATGCTTCAGGGTAACAGTAACAGAGGTCCTTGTGGAACACAATTTCTGTTAGTCTGTACTCTATTTTTGTAATATTACATGCAACATGATACGTTTCAGGTACCTAGTCAGAAGAAGTACAATGTGTAACATCAATCTTTTTACACGTCTATTACGTGTAATCCACTATAATAACGAGTGTGTTATACATTTTCCTTTGTTTTAGTGTTCAAAATTATGACTATGAGTCAAATCTAATTTTCGAATTTTACCAGGTTGCTGATGAAAATTCGAAAAATGGCAAGGTTGAATAGAATTTCATATACAAATTATTTTCATTCCAAGATAAACGTACATTCATTTCAACACCGCTTCTCGTAATTATCGCAAGCCATTTTCCACATTTAGAAACATTGCTTAATATGTCACAATTATTATCGTAACTACCTCGAAAATATAATTTATTTGACCAGAAAACCGTCTTTTTCGTAATAAAAATGGTCATGTTACACAATATTTAGGAGCAAATAATTCACTCGAGGTGGAAGAAGTGGCTTCACTTCTACTTCTTTATTAGGAAGTTTTCATCAAAACTGTCAATGTAAAGCTGATAATTGCTCGTAAACATTTACTCTAATGGGAGAGAAAACAAATAGGAACTACACGTAAACGTTGCGACATTAAATTTGTCTCACAGTGAATTATAGTGAATGAGAAAATAAATTATTGAATTAAATAAAATAGGATAAATAAAAAATAGAAAATAAATTATAGCACTTTTTGATAATAAGTGAAACGCTGTGAGTAAAATGGAAATTTGAAATTCAAGGAAAATTCGCCATGGTTATCAGGGTAGTTTCTTCACATTTGTTAGTATTTATATATTTAAAATTGGCATAAAAATGGAATTAAAAAAATGGTAGTAACATAAATTTGTTATACCTAAATAAAACAAATTAGACTATCAAATACCTAATAAATACATAGATACTAACAATGAGGTAGCATTTTATCTGTTAAAGTATCTTTACAACATTCTGTGGTGGATTTAATATGGCCAGAAAAAAATATGTTTATTTAAAATCTAACAAAAAAGTTAAAAAAATTAAAATTGATGAAATTGAGTATCTACAATATCTTCAATAAAAAATAATCATTTCTGAAGTGCTACTTCTATTACTTCAAAGGCGGAATTAATGTGGGGACAAAATTAAATACATTGCGCTTAATTCAAAATTTTCAAAAATAAACTAAAATGATGCTTACCATGGGACGCGGCTACTCCGACCAAAACGAGGCATGCGAGAACCTAAAACACAAAAAGTCACTTTTAGACCACCGAAACACTTTGGAAAATTAATTTGAATCGAGAAATTAGATTTGGATGCGAGTTACCTTCATGCTTTGTGTGGTATCAAAAAACTGTGCATGTGCTCCGAAAGTGAATGACTTTATATATATAGTTGAACTTAAACCTTGGGCGTCCCCTTTCACATGGATGCTACCGTACAGATTTTTCCACATCGTCCCCCCGTAATTTTAATTTCGCTCGATTTGAGTAATCCCGATTGGGCCGCGGCCAGTGGCTTGCCAGGCGGCGGTTCTCTTGTTCTATTTTGTGCAACGCCGGCGTCTTTCCCATGGAACAGTTGCTAAACACCCATAGTAACGTACACACCGATTGTGAGTTATTACACAAAATCTAAGATAACGCATCCTAATTGGGTTGTAATTGCGCTCCGAATTCTAATTGTTTGCGGTAATTGTGGCTTTGAGCAATTGCCGGACGGAACTCTCAAGATTTAAACGCAGAGATTAATTAGTAAAAATATATAAACGCTACAGTTTATATCGTTTATGAATTTTTTTATCAATTCATTACATCGATATTTGTTTGTGTAATTTATAAATAATTTTATTAGTATATATCCATTTTTTGCATATTCATAAAAAAATTATATACTCTACAGAAATCTGTAGAGTTTATTAGGTACTTGTAAATTCTAGAAGACTCCTTAATAGATTTACCAGTAACTTTCTTAAAAATTTAATACCAAATATTGCTTTTAAGGCTGTTTCGATATTTTGAAATCTCACTCCCTCGTAGGTAAGTTCTACAATTTCTATTACTAAAACTTGTAGTTCTGATCTATATGATTTTGTTTTTGGAATTAAATATTCCAACATAAATAATTAAGTTTAAATCCTTTAAAAATACAAATGAATTTGTAATGTTATAACTTTTCTTTTCTACAGACGCATTAGAAGTTCTAGAAAATTCTTAAAGAGTTTCTGGAGGGTTTATTGTTGAGTTATAGTCGGGATGCAGTAATTTTAAGCGTTTTACGGAATTCTTTGATACACTGAGTATGTACAAAAAATGTATTAAAACTTGCACCCTTATTTCATTGTAAGTTGTAAGCTGTACATAAAATCTTAAGTTTACTTCCAGTTAAGTTACTTAGTTACTTAGCAATATTTCTATGAAACTTCTTAGGCCCCTGGAATATTGTAAGTTATTATAAGTTATTGTAAGTGCAAAAGTGCAAAGTACAAGCTTTCCAAAGGGGGGGAGGGGTGTTAGTTTCAAAAAATTCTTATGATTCTAGATTTTCTTAGACTTTGCATTGATTTTGATTGAAAACAAAGAATAATAATTGTAATCTCATGTAAATATAACACAATAATCATCTGCTCAATGAGTTGTGCTTATAATTTTAATTCGAAATTCAAAGAGCTTACAGTACCGTCTCTACCGTATTTGGGAAATTTCAGAAATTTATTAAGAACATCTAGGAGAGTTGTAGGGGGGTGTAACCAGAAAATCGTTGTAGGGTCTCATTGATTTTGATTGAAAACAAAGAATAATAATTGTATTCTCATGTAAATATATCATAATGACCATTTGCTTAATTAGTTTTACTTACAATTTTAATTAGAAATTCAAAATGCTTACAGTACCGTCTCTAGCATATTTGGGAAATTTCAGATTTTTTTCTTAAGAATTTCTAGGAGAGTTGTAGGGGGGTGTAACCCCACTGCATCCAACTAGTAGTTATATCGTCTATGATTTGTTTAACGTTTTTAGGAAAGTTGCCTATTCCAGAAGGTATTTTTTGGATTTCTAGAAAACAAAATCACAATTTGTAGGAAAATTCTGAGAGTTCTTTCAAATGTTTTAAGAGGGAGTCCTGAGTATTTCCAGAATATTTTGTGGTATTCTCTTAAATTCTAAAAGTATTTGTATCTGAAAAGTATTGCTAACGATTTTCAATATTTTTTCCAATTTATTACTGTTTTTATATTATCTACTGCTAACTGTTATTGAGACAGTTAGAAACTTTAAGAGTTCCTAGAAGGATTCTAGAAAATAGCTAAAGCGGCTTTAACGGCATTCTAAAAATAATAGGATATTTTTCTACATATTTAGTACCAACCCTAAAAACTTAAAGAGAACTGATGTTGCTTTTGAGGCTGTTCCGACCATTGAAAGTCTCACTCGACGCTAAATTCTATTTGTAATTCTAAGAATTTATAGTTCGATAAGTCACTTTCTAGTTCTTGAGAACTAGAAGGTTCCTAAAAGTTTCTAGATAAATTTTTGAATAATTCTTGATTTTTGAGGACTTCAGTTTTTTTTATTGGAATCAAATGTTCCAAAATAAATAATGAAAATTTTTTGAATTTGTGATGTTCCATGGTAAGATGTGGGATTTCTATGGAAGCAATAAATTGTGTCGAAAATTATTCGGGATTTATAGGAAAGTTATAGTGGGTCTACAATAATTTCAATGGTGGAATATTGAGGGTTTAAAAAACATTTCTGGGTCCAAAATTGAACCCAATTCTCTAACGCTTACTTTTTGGTAAGTTCTGGGGGCTCTACACAAAATTCTTAGAATTACTGTCGCTTACTGATATGCTTAGCAGTATTTCTGTATTGTAGGAAGGTTCTAAGCGATTTTTCTTTCAAGAATTGACCAGTCTAATTATGAACCAACCCAAAACAACTACTCCCATGGATAAAATCAGTCAAGGGTTTGAATTATAATACAGGGTGTTAGGGGTTTGACTGCCTTTATTTCACAGGCGATAGTATTCACCAAAATAAATAAAAAAAACCTTATATAACAGGGGTCCTAAAACCAACCGTTTTCGAGAAAGAAATTAACAAACTTCTAATTTTAAAGTGTAAAACTTTAGTTTTATTAAAGAATCTAAAATAATTTTGTACATTAAATGAACATAAGATGTATTGTTTTAATGTATTTATGTTTAATTTTTAACAAAACAATTTTTTCTTTAAAGAAAAAAAAAATATTTCCAACCAATACAATTCGATAAAGTGGCTATGATGTGGTGTGACAACAACGCGAATTTATCGCACGCGTCGCAAAACCGCACAGCTGTTTACATGTATACGTATCTTTTCTTCTCGGTGTTGCCAAGTTGTGGTGAAATGCCTTGATAAAATAATTCGACTTTTCTCGAAAACGGTTGGTTTTAGGACCCCTGTTATATAAGGTTTTTCTGTTTGTTTTGATGAATACTATCACCTATTAAAATAAAGGCAGTCAAACCCCTAACACCCTGTATAAGGATTGGTTTATATTTAAGTTTCTCGCCAAAAGACAAACCTTACAAGGTATCTGGAATTTAGTTGTAGGAGGTTTAAAAAATTCTTAGGTTCTAGATTTCATAATGAGATTTGTAATCTAACATTATCTACAATTAAAATTTGCTCAATGTACCATACCCAAAATTCTAATAGGTTCTAAGAGTTTTAAACAAATTTCTACAGGTCTCTACGGAATTTGGGAAATTTCTTAAGGGTTTCTAGGAGAGTTGTAGGCGGGTGTTTTAGTTTTTCTTACAAAAATTGACTACTGTAAATACGAACCAATCGAAAACAATTACTAAAATGGATAATATCACTCATGGGTTTGAATTATACGGATTGATTTATATTTCAGGTTCTCGCCTAAGGACAAAGTTTACAAGGTCTCTACAATTTAGTTATAGGTTTAAAATATTCTTAGGGTCTAGGTTCCATAATGAGATTTGAGATTTGTAATCTAACATTATCTACAATTAAAATTTGCTCAATGTACCATACCCAAAATTCTAATAGGTTCTAAGAGTTTTAAACAAATTTCTACAGGTCTCTACGGAATTTGGGAAATTTCTTAAGGGTTTCTAGGAGAGTTGTAGGCGGGTGTTTTAGTTTTTCTTACAAGAATTGACTACTGTAAATACGACCCAACCGAAAACAATTACTTAAATGGATAATATCACTCAAGGGTTTGAATTATAAGGATTGATTTATATTTCAGGTTCTCGCCTAAGGACAAAGTTTACAAGGTCTCTACAATTTAGTTATAGGTTTAAAATATTCTTAGGGTCTAGGTTCCATAATGAGAATTGTAATCTAACATTATCTACAATTAAAATTTGCTCAATATGCCATACCCAAAATTCTAATAAGTTCTAAGAGTTTTACACAAGTTTCTACAGGTCACTACGGAATTTGGGAAATTTCTTAAGGGCTTCTAGGAGAGTTGTAGGCGGGTGTTTTAGTTTTTCTTACAAGAATTGACTACTGTAAATACGAACCAACCGAAAACAATTACTAAAATGGATAATATCACTCAAGGGTTTGAATTATAAGGATTGATTTATATTTCAGGTTCTCGCCTAAGGACAAAGTTTACAAGGCCTCTAGAATTTAGTTGTAGGAGGTTTAAAAAATTCTTAGGGTCTAAGTTTCATAATGAGAATTGTAATCTAATATTACAATTAAAATTTGCTCAATGTGCCATAACAAAATTCTAATAAGTTCTAAGAGTTTTAAACAAATTTCTACAGGTCTCTACGGAATTTGGGAAATTTTTTAAGGGTTTCTAGGAGAGTTGTAGGCGGGCACTTAAATTTTAAACGTACATTATAGGTATATTTCCTAACCATTTTTATTATTTGCTCAGATTCATGATTAAATACTTTAATACTGCTTAGAAAATTAGAAACTCTAACATAAAGTCAACAAACATAATTTAAAAATTAACGTTAGATTACTACTACAAACATCTTTCACTCTTGCTTCTTCAAAATAAAGTAACAATAAAATCGTTTTCGCCTGTTTAAAACGAATTAATTTATTTCGCGGCATCCTTTCATTTCGTTCAATTCACCACGAGTAATTAGTTTCCTTATTGTTATTTTAAATTATATTATTAACTTATTATACGTTACGGTTGATGTGTTAATTACAAACAATTCCATCTTTCGCTCGTGACGTCCGTGTCTAAATGCAGCAAGGAAAATAACATGTGCCTGTAAGACATACATTAAATTTGGAATTAAGTAGAATGCATTTTTGTTATCGTCGTCGGTAGAATGGTGACAGTTTAAAAATTGTCAAAAAGAATACCAGTTAAAATTACACTTTCAGTACGTTACGTAATAATTACGTTACGTAACGGAAAAAGAACGTTATGGCTGTGCGGTGTGTAATATATGGCTTCGTAAGATTAATAGTTTGCAGATATCTCGTCGTGAATGGGAAAAAAATATTAAAAGCGGGCAGCGCTAATTTCCGATCTAGATGACATATTGCCTCAGAGTGTAATTATTATTAAGACCATCTCGATACTTGCGACTCTTACAATTTAATAAACGTACCGGGTTCGCGAAATATGGTTTAAATGTTTAAAATGAGACGGCCAGTAGTAGTTGTTTGACTTCATTTGCATGTTTCCCAATGAAACAAATATTTAATGAACATTCTGGCAATTGCTAATGTAAGCGATTTGAAATCTGATGTGGCACAAGGAATGCAGCCGTTGTGTAATATGCGAATTTAAACTAATTTACAAACGAGGCGGGTAGTTAATGAAACTGCGTATATTATACTCATTATAATACAGATTACATTCATAGGTATCAAATACACGCCGATCATACCGATGTAATCCCCTTTTCGTTGCGCCTCATCTGAAACAGATACAAACCAATAAGCTCCCTATAAAAAAAAATCCTTTCACTACTACGTAACTCCATTACTACTACTTCTTTGATGCCACTGGATAATCATATTACCATCAATTAACTTTGTCTACTTTTACCCAAACTCGTTCTCGACGGAAATACTCGTCAAAATATCTTTAATTTAACCGTTCGGTTAAGTTTAAATTCGTAATGGCGCGTTGCGTAACAAGCAGCTAAAGATCATGAGGGAATGCGGCCTTACGTTTGATTTCTCCATGTGATGTTAGTGATATCGAAATACGTTTTGTGTGATTATCGCGAATTTAAATTTTCACGAAATTGGAACAGTGAAATTTTCAAAAATACGTATTTCTAATAGAGTGTATAAGTGGGATACTATCCAGCCAAAATAGACGAAAGATGGCTTAAATTTTGCAAAAAAAAAGGTATATATCTAAGGTCAAAAGGGTTCATTTAAAATTATATTCTACGGTAAGTGTAAAATCCATTACAAGTGAATCTGATTGGTAAATATCAAAATAGCTCAGTTATTGACATTTTTTGGAAACATTTGCTATGACCACTTGGTAGACCTCTATGTGCTCTATGGTTTGTTATAAGAATGAATATGTAGGAGGTCATACTTCCGGAGTTATCCAATATTAACGAAACAACTTTCATAGTTTGCGGTGAAGTAACAACCGTTGGCGGAAATGACATCCGTACAAAATTCGACGCTAGACAATCGCTGCTAATTTCACACACATATCTATTTCATCTTAATTATCTGTTCGAATTTAGATTATTGTAAATTGAATTTTATCCTCTTATTTGGGTTATCCTTGTTACTAATTTGGCTTGAATTGCTAAATTGTCACATTTCTCAGGATTATTAAAAAAGACAGATTATGTTGTTCGCCACTATGGACTAGTTTCCAAGACCAGTCTCGCTCCAACGTTGAAGCAAGTAACAGATGCTGATACTTATGATATCAATGAAGAAAAATCTGATTTATCTCTTGTTTTAGAGCAATGAGTAGAAATTCAGCAATAAGGGGAAATTGTGTCAAATCCAAAGAGATCGTGGATTATGGCTACACAGGAAATCACGTAAAACGTACCGTGAAGGTGATGTGGGAAACAATGTATATTGTGCAGCATGACTTTTTCAATCTTTAAAACAGCGATATCTTATTCGTTAGTACATTCATTGGGGTTTAAAGCATGGGAGCCTTTTTGTATACCTTTTTTGCATAATGCACAAGCTTTGTAACAAGATTTGCGAAAAACTGATATTTTGACCATTAACCTTGAATAAAATTTTTAACTAGTAGTAAGTAGGATCAAAGGATTCTTTTGACATCGAATTTTGAACGGCGACTTTACTCCGTGTATCAATTTTCAGTTCTACTTCGAATTTAAATGTGTATTTTGAGTAGAAGTTGTTTGTGCCTCTGTGACAAGTTTAGTGAGGAAGTTCGTAGCACGGGCTGGCGACCAGTCACAAAATGAATATTCTACTATTCTATTCTATTTTACAATAAATTTTTGTATTTATACTATATTCAAAACAAATCCCGATGTACGTCATTTTGATGACGTCACCAAACAGCCATTACTACCAACTTAATATAGTCCCCGGACATCGCAATTTATGTGTTCCGTGTATATTTTAGGTTGAGAATACACATAACCATATATATTGTCAACCTAAAATATACACGGAACACATAAATTGCGATGTCCTGTGACTATATTAAGTTGGTAGTATTGGATGATTCTGACGTCATCAAAATAACGTGCATCGGGATTTGTTTTGAATAGAGTATACTAGGCAAAATATACCTACTTAGTAAGAAAAGTTTAACTTACTTCTCAACATCCTTTGAAAATATCTTCTGGATCAGCTTCTTAATCATATCAATTTTTTCTAAAAGTCTCTTCTTATCGAAAACTTTTTTTTTGTGCTTGTCATCGTCTTTCCATTTGTCATCGTTGTCGTCTTTCGATTTATCGTCATCCTCGTCGTCTTCCCATTTGTCGTCGTCTATGTCATGTAGCCATTTGACGTCTTCGTCATCTAACGACTTGACCTCGTCTATGTCGTGTATCCATTCATTGTCATCGTCAACTTTCCACTTGACGCCTTTGTCGTCGTTTTTGTCGTTTTTCTCGAGAATGATTTTAACGATTCTGTACTTTCCTCCTCCGCCCTTCCAACCTGACGATGTAATGTATTTAGAATTCTAAGAATTGAATCATGAATACTATGTACCTACCTACAGCAAGTGAGAATATTGTGGTGGCTAACAACACGAATAAAATCTGCAACAAAACGTACGTTAGTTTAAATGTTTGTGGCAGAATTTGGTCTTTACCTTCATAATGGAAGAATGATGAATCCTGCTCCTCCGTTTAGTATTTATGCTCATGCACCCCTCTTCTTCAGACCCTAATAAATATGTTAAACAATAAAGTTTTATTGAATCTAATTTAATTGATTACCGTGGGAACAATAGGCGCTTAAAACGTAATGACCTTTGAGATGACCCAATGTTATTGTTTATTACTTATCTTCGCAAATAGCAAATGATACCAAAAATCTCGCATCTCAAATCAAAACACACAAATATTGACACTTGAAGTATACACGAAGGTACGAAGTCATGCATTAGATTTTTTTTATTTTGGATTGAAATCTAAACGACTAAACAAGAAAGTGGGTTTGCCAAAACACTCACTCATAAGTAGTTATGATAAATTTATAAGTAACATCGAGAATGATATTCATGGAAGACAATTTACAGCATACAAAGTTATGAAAACACAAAGAGGAACTAGATAAACTACAGATTAATAACATAGACGAAAAAGAATGGACAACACATTACATAAATCTATGGTGGGTTAGATGATATAGAAATAAAGGAACTGACGGAGGCACTTAAAGGTACCAAAACTGAAAAAGCTACAGGTTTAAGTACAGGAAAATGTGTTGACCTTGGACTTAGCTCACTAACGCCGTTTTGACTTATTTCTTCTTCTATCCAAAATGACGTTACCATTGGGAAGTTAGCCAGTGCAATTTTTTCCTAGAGTCTAGGTCCACTTGCGTGAGTCTGAGTCAAGCCTCATAACCTCTTTGACTTATTTCGATCACAGGACACTATAAATTGGGAATACACTGAACATGATTGGAAATTGTAACAAAAATGGTTGAAGCAGTTATATATTGGCAACTGGTTAATGTCAGCTTGGATATACGCAGTAAATGAGTAACAACATAATTAATTTGCTGACTGAGTTGGTTAACCTGCATTGGTTACTGATTGACATTCCGCCGCCCAAGATTCAAGTGAAAACCTAAGGGATGATATAGAAATAAAGGAACTGACGGAGGCACTTAAAGGTACCAAAACTGAAAAAGCTACAGGTTTAAGTACAGGAAATGTATTGACCTTGCACTTAGCTCACTAACGCCGTTTTGACTTATTTCTTCTTCTATCCAAAATGGCGTTACCATTGGGAAGTTAGCCAGTGCAATTTTTTCCTAGAGTCTAGATCCACTTGCGTGAGTCTGAGTCAAGCCTCATAACCTCTTTGACTTATTTCGATCACAGGACACTACAAATTGGGAATACACTGAACACGATTGGAAATTGTAACAAAAATGGTTCAACCAGTTATATATCGGCAACTGGTTCATATCAGCTTGGATATGCGCAGTTAATAATAGCAACATAATAAATTTGCTGACTGGATTGGTTAACCTGGATCGGTTACTGATTAATATGCCGCCGCCCAAGATTCAAATGAAAACCTAAGAGATGGAAAAATTTTCGACAAGCGCGTCAGTCACGTTGATTCCGTCATCTTGACACTTCCCGCCCTTCGCCCAGCGATGAATCTCGCCGCAACTAAATTTCAGTAAGTATGCCTCAAGAATGAACAATTTTCGACAATGTGGAAAGTACTGGAGGATCCCTATAAAACGGTGCCAGTCATTCGAGAACGACAAGTCCTTCAAACTGGTTAGGAAGACACTTTTAAAAGCTGGTAAGGATCGTTAGCAGTGGAAGGACATCGAAGTACTAACATTGGTATTGTTATGTTAGGTATTCAATGGGAGGAGATCGTCAATAGCAGCACTGCGCATATTAACAATGTCCTTGTTAAAGTCCCCAAGATGGATAGCGTGTTTTATCACGAGGACCGTTTCGAGGTAGGTAAATACTTAACCTAGTTGTAAGCCAATGTTTGAAGCAATTTTCCTTATTTAGTAGACCCTTTGAATAAGTTCCAATGGCTCCTCATCTTGATATTTTATGCATTCTGTGTTGTATGTAAGCTAAGAGTGTTGTCATTAAGAAACTTTATTCTTCTGCCTGTGCCGGTGTGGTGCCTGATCCTTAACAACATTCGCCATTACATTTCTTCATCTTGACTTATTTGTTGCTGCCCTGAACAGTACTATGGAGGTCATCTTCTTCCTGATCCTCTCTTACTATTGATTACTCCCTTCTCGATATTAATTTCTTCAGACGTTTCGCTAATTGATCATGCTTCACCAGGTCGAAAGGCTTCTGAAAGTCTATGAAACACTGGTATTTGGCAGAGTCGACACCCCTACATCTTTCAATAAGTACACGTACTCAAAAAAGTGTCTCCCTTGTTCCAAAGCCATTCTTAAAGCCAAATTGTGTTTAAGAAACTTTAAAGGGAGGAATATTAAACCCAATACTCAAATAACCAGATACCCAATAGAAGACATTATCGATCCAATTTCCCTGGTGGCTGTTTTAGGTATAAAGCAAAGACAAACCTCGTGGCAGTGAATGCGTATTCCTTTTAGTCCAGAACCTTACCACTTCCCACTTTCAGATCCTGATGGACGCGAAGGGTTTCCGCCCTGAGGACATAAAGTGTCGTCTATCGGAAGACGAGGTGGAAGTCTCCGCCGCCAGGTTGGAAAATTTTCCAAACGTCACAAACCTGACGATGACCAGAAAATATCACTTACCGGAGGAACTGTACCCTGAAGACGCGACCGGTTGCCTATCCGAAGAAGGGATACTGCTCGTCACCGCACCGCGGTTAAAATATGAGTAATGTACAAGTTAGTAATCTTCGCGAAATAAAAATAACACGAAATGCATCTTTGTTAAGGGTTAAATTTAGTTTGAACCAATTTATAAAAGAAGCTGGCAGCATTAAAAGTTTATAAGTTACTGTATCATCGCATCACAGTATACAGGCTACATATTATACTGAAAAATCATAGTATTCACGGCATTGTGTTCTACAGATATCTGAAAGTTTTAAATGGTAGGGGGGACCTATAGAAAGATCACTGTATGACCATATATAGCTAGAATGTCCCTGTTTTTTATAAACAATGGGTTAAGGTGTGAAAATCGATTTTTTCCTAATAGAATTTTCCGGTTGCATTTTAGAGAAAAGTGGTCAACAGGAAAGTTGTAGGGAATAAAAAAACGGTTAATTTGGTTTTTTATAATTTAAAATCGATAAATAAACAATTGAGTTATTAGCAAAAAACCATCAATTTTTCATTATTTTATAAATGCTAATAACTTTTGCAATAATAGTGATAAGTGAAATGTAATACACGAATTATTAAGCATTTATGGGTCTTTATAAGTGTGAAAAATTTCAGCCAGATCGGTTTATTAGTTTACGAGATATCTTATTTGTTTATCTCTGAGACTCAAGGCGGAAACAGACATTCGTCACGTTACGTGAGCTCACGTGCTGTCACGTTAACTCACGTCACGGATAAAAAGTGCGGAGTAATATTGCACATGGTATTTAAATGTATTAGAACCAGACTGAGGTTACGTCAAAGTGACGTGAGTTAACGTGACAGCACGTGAACTCACGTGACGTGACGATAGTCTGTTTCCGCCTTCAACGTTTAAACAATTGAGCTTGCCCATGCTGCAATCCTAGAGATATTTAATAAGGTGGAATAATTTCCTTGAATGCCGAACTATAAGTTAAGTTTGAAAATCAACTTATTTTTAATGAAATTGTTGTTAAAAAAAATCAATTTAAAAAGGAGCTAATTTTTTTGCTTATAAACAAATTGAATAACTTTTTTGTCAATTGTTAACCACGTTTTTAATAAATTGCATTGAAAAGGTGGTGAAAAACTCTTTAATTTCTTTTTAAAAAGGTTCTACGGCCAATAGAAGCAGAGATAGCAACATTTTTTTAAGAAAAATCATATCTTTTTCATTTATAAATATTAAGAGCCAAAATTTTCACCAATGTGAAATAAAGACCTTAATTTTATTATAGGATTTATAGGTTTAATATCTATGCACCTTGAAAAAAGTTATTAAAAACGTGTGTAACAATTGACAAAAAAGTTATATAAATTGGTAAGCAAAAAATTAGCCCCTTTTTAAATTGATTTTTTTACCAACAATTTCATTAAAAATAAGTTGTTTCTCAAACTTAACTTATAGTTAGGCATTCAAAGAAACTATTCCACCTTATTAAATATCTCTTGGATTGCAGCCTGGGCAAGCTCAGTTGTTTAAACATTGAGTCTCTGGGATAAACAAATAAGATATCTCGTAAACTAATAAACCGATCTGGCTGAAATTTTTCTAACTTATAAAGACCCCTAAAGGCTTCATAATTCATGTATTACATTTGAATTATAACTATTATTGCAAAAGTTATTAGTATTTATAAAATAATTAAAAATTGATGGTTTCTTGCTAATAACTCAATTGTTTAGTTATCGATTTTAAATTATAAAAAACCAAATTAACCGTCGTTTTATTCCCTACAACTTTCCTGTTGACCACTTTTCTCTAAAACGCAACCGGAAAATTCTATGAGGAAAAAATCGATTTTCACACCTTAACCCATTGTTTATAAAAAAACAGGGACATTCTAGCTGTATATGGTCATACAGTGATCTTTCTATAGGTCCCCCCTACAATTTAATACTTTCAGATATCTGTAGAACAAAAAATCAACGCTTTTTTTGTAGCCCGGCCTAGTAGTAGTAGTAGCAGTAGTAACATAAAAATTAGAGTAACTTCTTCATGTTTTCTTATGAGTCGAACTCCGTTTACGGTAAAAGCTAATACAGCTTAGCGGCATTTTAAATCTCGCATGGGGGTACTTTATATTTGGTTTTTCTTACCAGCTTAAAGCAAACTACAAGCCGTTATTTTAAGACCAAGCATAACACTGGTGTCTTACGTTCATTGCTCTAAGATTAAACTCGGTTTATGCAATAAAATCGGAGTTTCATTAGGTACGTCGCTGCAGCAGTTCCGAATTCGTGATTGGTCAATTTGAACTAGAGTTTAAACTTTTGATGTGAACATTAAGGATTTAGTTTGATTTGACCTTTGTGTAATGCGGCGTTCGGTTTGGTCGGTTAGTAAGGATTAAAGCTTTCACCGCAAAATCGGGGCATTTGAGTGGTTTTCGGTGAACTCTTGCGTCCGCTTCCTACGTTAATTAAATATTGTATATATCTTAATGTCTTCAGATCTGTAGATAGCGATTGCATAATATCGACTGTGAACCAGTCTTGCGTTGAATTTCAGCATCCATTATTATAACGACAGGTGGTGCATGAAAATATGAGATGCGATTATATACAAAGAAGCTCGGAATTAAACCGTATATCACAAATAGCATACATTTACCTTGCCGGTTAAATTGATATGAGCTTGCTATTTCCATTTCTGAAAATGACATGAAATTTACCGTGTGCGTTATACCTGCAGCAATGAATTCTTTTCTGGCGGAGTTCAAGAAGTGAATTGTCTCGAGTATAGTTCCTACATTATTACCATGCAATTTCCCAACGTCAAAAATGTTTACTCCATTAATGAACGCACGGTTCTTAATGAAAATTATTTACAAACCGAAATATCAAGGTTCGTTCCTGCACGAAACCATCATCCGAGGTAATTTCACATGTTCGGTACGATTATTTTTATATGTGATTCTTTCACCTTATTTTCATTGAATTAGACGATCAAATAAGTGGAAGAGAAACGTGAGGGTTATTAGAAACGTACGAAACTGGCACGGGTTTGGTTTGGAGGACTTGCAATTCGAGGATAGTGAAGAGAATGGATAAGTTTCGAGAGGTTATAAAACCAAAAATTTTCAACAAGCGCACGCAATCCTTGGGGTCGTTGGAACCATCTTATCTTCCATTTGTTAATAATTAATAAGGAAGAAAAGTGCTATTGCTCATATTCAAAGGCAGTATTGTTAATTTAAAGAATAAGTGTAGTAAGTGGATAAGTCACATTTGTTTTTTGTAACGGGTTTTATTAAATCTTTGTTTAATAAGCATGTTGTGTATGAGATATATGTATAACTACTGAGACCACAAAAAATATTCCAATGTTTTGAGAAAATTAGACACTTTTGTAAAGAAACGGACTCTGATTTATAACCTACCAGTTCGGATGTTACTTTAGATATTTCCGGACTACTATTCATTATTTGCTTATTAAATTGCATTTAGTATCTACTTTGCGTTACTAATGATCTCATTATTAAGTCGAAAGTAGTGTAATAATATTCATATTATTACACTACTTTTGGTAACTTTTAGTTTTGTTAAATTGGTACATCGGCCTGTCACGTAGACGCGCGTAGACGTCAAGGTTAAATTATTAGTATTTCAATAAATTTCTTGAGCAGTTTTGCGTATTTCTGGGGGTGTACAGGTCAATTCTACATTTTTGTCTTCCATTTCACGCACGTAAGTAAGTAGTTATTGGATTTGTCATAGGGCTACTAGATTTTCAAATTCAAATACGAAACGTCAATGTCAGTGACGTCAATGTACCCAACCCACGCAAAATTCCCTAATATAATACGAAAACTTGAACAGCTTAAATTTAATGAATTAATAAAGCAAAGTAGATAAAATAGTATATTAAACTCGTTTAATAAGGCGTCTTATCACACTCGTTCTATTAAAGCACTCCTCGCTTCGCTCGTCGTGATTTAAAACTCTCGTGATACAATACTTCGTCTTATTAAACTAGTATAATAATATGCTATTAATTTCTGTAAATAGATAGTTGCTAAAAATATAGATTTTCTTTCGATCCTAGATTTGCATGTGAAGCACATCCTTTTCACGGCTTATCAAAAATTGTAATATAAAATTCAAAATTTTTATAAAAAAAAATTCAAATTGGTTGAGGCAGCGTTGCCAAACGTATGCATCATTCAATTGCTTTCAGTGTGCCCCATAAAGACGCTTGCGCAATGAAACCGCATGGATTAGTACCTCGATATTTCATTTTTGCTCTTTCTGCTCTGTTACCTTTTTCCTCAAGTCGAGAAAAGAGATGCTATTAATATTTATTAACGTCGAGATTTGCATGAAAGTGCGGAAATGGTTATGGTCGTATGTGCGATGAAACCAGCTGTTTCTTTTTTGTTAACAGGTCACTTGTTCGGAAGCAGAGATAGAAAGTAGTACGTTAAACAAAGCTTGTCGAGATTCGCGCATCCTCGCAACATATTCAACACATGCATTCTATTCCGTAATTTTTTTCTTCTGCTAATTAAACATATTTTTATATTTCCTTGAATTGATCGCTGGATCAGTTCTAGGCGTGAAACTTATTGCATGATCATCATGTTTTTTTAAATCAAAATCAAGGAAACTGCAATTAATATCGTAAATATGACGTGACCTAGCTCGTAGACAAGAAAATAATTTTTTAATTCTGGTAAAGGTCGTAAGAGGATACCAATTATTTCGTACATAAAGTGTATCTATTTCTCGGGATGAATTATAGCCTCCAACTTGTCTAAAGTACATAAAATCGATCATTAAGAAATACTTTTTCTGATTTTTGAAAACGTATGTAACCAATAACCTTATTAGTTCCATAAAGTACTTCTACAAGTTATCCTAACTTTAGCATTCGATGAGTTAAGTAACGCATGAGCACTTCGTCAACCATCACACTCGAAAACTAGTGTGTTCTAATGACACGTGTCATGTATGCTGCGTTATCGATGTAAATAATTATTAACTTTACTAATTAACCAATTACACCAAAAGTGGTGGACTTTCCAAAACATCCCTTGAAGGTTATCTAATAGGCTGCTTCAAACCAAAAATAGACCTTTTGATCTAAAAACATCCAACAAAGGTCGTATAATGGATTGTTTTAAACCAAAAATTGACCTTTTGCGGACATTCCACAAACATCTATTAAAGGTTCTATAATGAGCTATTTCAAACCCCAAATGGATTTTTTGTGGACGATTTAAAACATCCATCAAAAATCTTATAATGGACTGCTTTGAACCACAAATTGAACTCTGGTTAATATTCTAAAAATACCATTAAGGGTTCCATAATGGGCTACTTCAAACTACATAATATGGATCTTCTGTGGACGTTCTTAAAATCGGAGAATGCGAGTTCGGACCCACCGAGCTCAGGTAGTCAAGAATTCGGACCCGGTATAGGTGCGTATTCGGACCCACACAGGTGTGATGCTCGGGTATCATAAACAGGTAGCAAAGGAATCCGATCGAATAAATGTACATTAAAACCATATATAAATGTAGGAACACCTAGAGCCAACAAACATTTTAATAAAAAAAATATGTTCAGAAAAATCAGCTTTTTGAGCGCTTTAAAACGATACCTCATTCGATAGAGTTCAGAGTTAATTTTATACTAAATAAATCAGGTTTAATATTTACTGTAAATCGCATCTAAAATGTACTATATTATATAAGTTAGTACATGAAATTTGCAAAATATATACCCTTCGAAATCGTCTTTATGAGTTCTTCAATTGAATACCACACTCGATATAGTAGTCCGCCCTTTGGACCTGCCGCGAGCAGGTAGGCTGGGTCCGAACTCGTATTGAAACCCCTCTGTGTGAAAGGGTGACGGGTCCAAACTCGCACGCGCTCCTTAAAACATCCTTTAAAGGTTAAATAATGGACTGTTTTGAATCAAAAATTGAACTTTTGCTGACATTTCAGAAACATTCATGAAAGGTTCTATAATGGGCTAGTTCAAACCACAAATGGGTCTTTTGTGGACGTTGTTAAAACATCCATCAAAGGTCACAGAATGGACCAAAATTGAACGTTTGTAGAAATTCCAAAAATAGTTATTAGGTTCTATAATGGGGTGCTTCGAACCAAAAATGGGTCTTTTACAGTCGCTCTAAAAACATGCATTAAAGTTTCCACAACGGGCTGCTTCATTGCTAACCTAACCTAAAATGGGTCTTTCGTGGACATATCTGTGTTTTTATCTGGATAGACGTTTTTACATATTTGTCTAGATATTTTGACAACGTTCGTGTACAACCAAATAGTAGTATGACCCTTGTACGCTTAGATTTTAAGGGATGTTCCAAAACCTACCCCTAATTCTGGGTGAATACTATTCCAAAGAATCTTCTTATTTGAAATCCCACGCATTACGCATTTATACAGTTTAATTTACAAAAAACTGTGATGGAAATCGCTATAAATTTTTTGCAGCAATCACTCTAAACTCGATTTAAACCATCGTAAAATTTAATTCCCCTCCATGTCATCATTTCGATTTGTGTAAGCCTAATCTTGTTCGATTATATATGTTTAAATCGATTTAAAGTGGGACGGTTTAAATTTATATATCCATTTAGTGTGAGTTTATATTTACGAAGATGGGAGTTACTTTATGACATTTTAAAAATGTCATCTAGATACGACCATAAAATGTTTACGTCACGGATAAAATCTAATCTCGGAATCGTGCGCGGGCATCGCGAAATTTCCTCTTTCACTTGTATACGACGGTATAGTCTCGATTAAGTGACCGCGCTGCTCGCAATATTAAATTATAGAGCGATATATTAAATTACTTTTTTTTGGGAAATGAAGAAATTCGCTGGTAATTATGCGCGCGCCTAATCACTATAATTTATGCGCGTTCAGTGCAACTGAACCGATAAGCGTTTTATTGTAATATTTTTGTTAAGAAATTTTTTGTGATATCCTTTCTATAGTCACGTCACGGTGATGAGTAATCATAGTAAAGAAGTCGTTGCTTCGTTTGGTTGTATTTTTAAAAGGTAAAATACACAAAAGGCGAATGGGACAATGTATTTAGTACGTAACGTATTGTAAGGTGAAATGTAAACAGCAGCGCGAAATCTGTTTACCCTTATCGGACGGCGGCTTACCTCAAAGGAACGCCGCTACGCTTAATTTAGCAATAAAAAAACGTCCCCAACGTCCCGGCAACATCTTATTAAGGATGAATGATTTATTACCTTCTGGACGTTTCTACATAAACATTATTAGGGGAAAAAAGGATCGAGTTGTTTCAGGAACCATCGCGAATACAATTGAGATATGTATATAGGCGGGCTTGCAGTCGGAGAGATTAAATTAGATGTGAAGCCGCGAAAGAGTAAACAGTGCGAAAAACGGACAAGCGAATTGTACAGCTAAATTAAAGAGTTAAGTGTGTGATATAAATTAAGTAGTTAGGAACTAGTTAAGATAAATTAAGTAGTGTGTAGTGTATAATTAGGACAGTGTAAATAAATTAGAAATAAACGTTACAGTATGTACTTAAAAGTTGTAGATGATTTTATTCAAAAGAAAATGTTTCGGAAATTTATTACTAACTTTATTAAAAACTAAAATGTATTACAGGCTTATCGAATTTTGAAAATTAGGGGCTGATGTAGCTCCTAAACGACCTAAAAGGATAGCAAAGAAATTCCGACTAACAAATGTACTTATTAAAACCTTAAATAAATGTAGTAGTAACTAGAGCACTTTTACAAGACATACAGCACAAGATTTAGAATTAATTTGATATGAAATATCTAGATTTTAATATGGATACCTGGGAAATATGGTAAATCGTGGCAAATTGTAACTACACTCGTTGAATTATCTCGATTTTTTTAACATAAAACATTACAACTTCAAAACTCCTCTATAACTAGTGCTGAACCTAACTAAACTTCTTAAGAATACTTCAACAAACAGCAAGTAGTGAATTTTACACTAAATATAAGTTTAAATATTTTTTAACAATTTTTAAAAACTTTGCCAATTGTAACTTCATCTAATTACTGTCAGCTTGATACAACTTCACAAGTCATTCACGAAAAGCGTATAAATTCACCAAGTTCTTCAAGGACACTTCAGTTAACACTTTTTGTGAGTTTTACTCAAATTTGAGTTTCAGTATAACAGTTATGAATTTCTGAAACTATAAAAATTTTGTACATAAAACATCACAACTCAAAAACTCCTTTATAAAAAGGGCTGAATCTCACTAAACATCTTGAAAACATTTCAGCAAACAACTAATTACTTTCCCAAACCCATGCAGTGAATTTTACATTAATTTGAGTTTAAATAATTTTTTATGAATTTTTAAAGACATTGCATACCGTCAGGTTGTTAAATGGACGCCGACAACTGTCACTAAAACAGTTAAAACTCACTAAATTTTCCAAGATTACTTCAATAAATAATTGTACTAACATTACCAAAATCTGAGTATGAGTACCAAAAATTATAAATTTTACAACTACACTCGTTCAATTATCTCAATTTTATTACATAATGCTTCAAAACTTCAAAACTTCTTAACAAAAGGGGCTGAAATTCTCTGATCTTCTATAACACATTCCAATGAACACTAGTTTACTATACTATTATTATTATAGTAAAAACAATAGTGAGTTTTATATTGATTTGAGTTAAAATATCTTTTTATGAGTTTTTAAAACCTTTGCAAATTGCAAAGCCACGGAACTTCCAAGGACACTTTGGTCAACAAATTTAGTGAGTTATACATTAACATTAGTTTAAATAATGTTTATATGAATTTTTAAAATCATTGAGAACTACCACTTCATCCAGTCACTACGACAGGTAAATGAACACCGATAACTTCAAAACTCCTTCACTAAAAGAAGGGAAACTCTCTAAGCTCCCCAAGGAGTTTTACCACAATCTGACTAACTACGAAAATTATGAATTTTTGAAGCTAGAACTTGTGGCACGTTACACCTACATACGTTCAAGTGTGTCACTGTTTTATATAATGCGCCACAACTTTAAAACTTATTTGTAGAAAGTGCTGAAACTCACAAACACTGAATCTTGTAGTAATTTCAGTTAAAAATTTTTTTATGAATTTTTTGGCCCTTTGGGACACGTCAATAGTACTCAACGAATATAACGAAATATCTTATTTACCAAATTTAGTTCTTATAACATCGAAATCGGAATTACTTAAGCAAGAACTTAGTTGTCGGAAATTCCCAAAGTTTCGACATAAGCTCGACGCGAAAATAAAACGATTTCAAGCCGCCTTGAAGCGTTTATGATTGATGTAAACTTCCGATCCGACATGAGAAACGACGCGGCAATTCGTACGGTATTTAATAAAGCAGTAAAATGCATTTACGGGTTTCAAGGCGAACACACTTCACGGTTTCCTTGAAGAAAAACATTACACACGTACGTACATAGGCAGAGTTTCTTAAATACGCAAAATCGCTAAAAGCTCTCCGCCAAGAAGGAAACCACGTAATGTTTCCTTTTCTTCTTTAGCATTGAAGTTGAAAAGATGTAAATTAGGAATCGTTTCTTTTTCTGCCTCGCGAATCGGAGGTCGTTTGGTTTTGTCCGAAAGTGCCAGTTGGGAAATGGACGAGTCGACACAATGGGACGAGGTAAACGCAATTTTTAGAGCTTATTTGGTGATTCAAGGTGAAATTACAATTTTCAGCAAAAGTGAGGAAAATTGAAACGTTCCCAGGACGAGAGGGACCAGAAAGGAAGCGTCTATCATGACTTAAGACGTTCTTAAAACTATTTTGAGACTTAAAACTTTCTTTTCTCGACGTCACTTTGACGGGTTGTTTATATTTAAAGACTTTTATCCCTGTCAGTCCTTCGCCAAATTACAACGCTTTCACCAAATTCCATATGCATTCGCCAAATTAAAGTGATAGGGTTCCAGCTCCTTTCCTGAATGTATTGACGGTTTAAAGACAAGAAAAGTTGAAAAACAGAATAATTATCAATTCAAATCAGGCGTGAATTCATCGAAATTGAATAAGCCATTAAAATATTTACACTCCTGCAACTGCATTCTTTACGTCAATACTCATGAAGCATAAACTAATAACTAATAGAATTTTAAGACGGCATAAAAATAATAGTGATTGTCGCAATATCATCTAAATTAAAATTTAATATGGAACGGCGTCCAATGTCACCATTCGTAATTGAAAGGTTGAAAGTGAATATCGGTAAGTGAATAATAGCTCCGTCTGTTTATTTTACAAATATGATTTATTTTCAGGACGTTTCGTAATTTCAGTAAAAAACCGTGGCCTTGTATAGATGGTATGAACACATTCGGAGTTAAAATGCACATTAGGAATACCATGAGATGAATTAAAATAATAACTACGGTGAAAGTAACCTTGTGGGGTTGTCATTGACCCGCCACTGGCCCGTTTGGAAATGTAAATTTGTTAAATTTGCTCACATCTTTATTGTAAAATAATGGTAATAATAAAACAAGAATGATTTGTATTTGTTGGGTTTCTTCAGATGTCCCCAGAAGGGAATTTTGGCAATCGACATGTTTAATAAACAATGACATATTCACCATAGCAGCCATACTTCATTCAGATTTTATTATTAGTCAAATATATTTAAATATGTACTTTTTAAAAATTGCATTTTTTAGAAACATGCCAGGTTTCTTAATTAGGTGCAATTAAACTGTACTATCTCCAGAAATTTGAAAACTGTTACTTATGTACCTTAAAATGTGACTTACAAGACAAAATTTTAAAAACGTAAAAATATTGTAAATTGATCTCAATTAGAGCCTATTATTAAGCTGAACTAAGATTTAATGCAAAGTTGAGAAAAATTGTGCTTTAGACTGATCAACAATAGAATTATAACACAATTATACAAAATGGGGCCTATCACATTACTTCCCAATTTTGAATTGGATCATTAAACTATACTTTTTAATTCAAACATTTCAAAATTAGTCAGTCAGGAACTATAAAATGTGTTTAAAAATAGAAACGCTTTAATAATTTATAGGTAAATTATAAATCGATCCGAATTAGTACCAATTGTGGAAAATTGTCATTTAGGCACTTTATTTAAATTGCAATATAATTTTTGAAAATGGGAAAGTAACAAATTAGTCCAAGTTACTACCCAATATTGACTTGCACTCTTAAATTACACTATTCAATGTAAACATTTATAAAATTGTTCGTTAGGCAATTTAAAATGTGACTTACGGGACAAAATTATAATAATTATAGGAAAATTGCCAATTCATCTTAATTATTGAGCTGAAGAAAGACATAATGCAAAACTGAGGAAAATTGTGCTTTAGACGCTTCAACAATAGAATAGAAAGATGCCAGGTTTCTAAAGTAAGTGCAATTAAACTGTACTATTTTATCAAAAAATTTGGAAAACTGTTACTTGTGTACTTTAAAATGTCACTTAACCGACAAAATTTTAAAAACTGGTAAAAATATTGTAAATTTATCTCAAGTAAAGCCTATTATTGAGTTTAACTAAGATTTAATGTAAAGTTGAGGAAAATTCTGCTTTAGACTCATCATCAAGTGAATTATAACACAATTTTACAAAGTGGGGCGTACCAAATTTGTCTAAATTACTTTCCAATTTTGAATTGGGTAATTAAACTGTACTTTTTAATTCAAACATTTCAAGATTAGTCAGTCAGGAACTATAAATATGTTAAACAAGAGAGACGCTTTAAAAATTGATAGGTAAATTATAAACTGATCCGAATTAGAACCAATTTATTGTGGAAAATTGTCATTTAGACACTTAATTTAAATTGCAATATAATTTTTGAAAATGGGAAAGCTACAAATTGGTCCAAGTTACTACCCAATATTGACTTGCACCCTTAAATTACACTATTCAATTCAAACATTTATAAAATTGTTCGTTAGGCAATTTAAAATGTGACTTACGGGACAAAATTATAAAAATTATAGAAAAATTGACAATTAATTTTAATTAGAGCCAATTATTGACCTGAAGTAAGACATGATGCAAAACTGAGGAAAATTGTGCTTTAGACGCTTCAACAATAGAATAGAAACATGTCAGGTTTCTAAAGTAAGTGCAATTAAACTGTACCATTTAATCCAAAAATTTGAAAAACTGTTACTTGTGTACTTTAAAATGTCACTTAACCGACAAAATTTTAAAAACTGGTAAAAATATTGTAAATTGATCTCAAGTAGAGCCTATTATTGAGTTTAACTAAGATTTAATGTAAAGTTGAGGAAAATTCTGCTTCAGACTCATCATATCATCAATTGCATTATAACACAATTTTACAAAGTGGGGCGTACCAAATTTGTCTAAATTACTTTCCAATTATGAATTGGGTAATTAAACTGTACTTTTTGATTCAAAAATTTTAAAATTGGTCCGTCAGGCACTATAAAATGTGTTTAACAGGAAAAACGCTTTAAAAATTGATAGGTAAATTATAAATCGATCAGAATTAGTACCAATTGTGGAAAATTGTCATTTAGGCACTTTATTTAAATTGCACTATAATTTTTGAAAATGGGAAAGTTACAAATTGTTCCAAGTTACTACCCAATATTGACTTGCACTCTTAAATTACACTATTCAATTCAAACATTTATAACACTCTCCGTTAGGCAATTTAAAATGTGACTTACGGGACAAAATTATAAAAATTTAAGGAAAATTGCCAATTAATTTTAATTAGAGCCAATTATTGAGCTGAAGAAAGACCTGATGCAAAATTGAGGAAAATTGTGCTTTAAACTAATGAATAATAGAATTAAAGCACAATTTTACAAAGGGAGCGTCACAAATTGGTCCAAATTGCTGCCTAATATTGACTAGAGTAATTAACATTTTGAAATTAATTCGTCAGGCATTTCAAAATATGTCACTATAAGAAAAACTCTTTAAAATGTGGCGAGGAAATTATGAATTGATAAGAATCAAAATGTATTTTGAAAAATTGTCACTTAGAATTACAATACAATTTTGGGCACTGGTAAATTCGAAAATTGGACTATATATTGTCCGATGTTAACTCGTATAATTTAACTATGGTTTTCATTTTAAACCTTTCGAAATTAGCCTGTCAGGCACTTTAAAATGTGTCTTGTCTTACAAGGCAATTTTCGTAAAAAGTGGTGAGAAAATTAAAGCCAGTTACGTAGCATAACAAAGTCTTGAAACAAAATTGTTGAAAATTGTCAGACGCTTCGTAATCAGAATTGCAAGACAATTTTGGAATGTGAGAAACCCGCAAATTGGTCCAAGTTTCTGTCTACTATTGACTATTGTTGTTCAATTCAAATATTTTGTCCGTTAGGCATTTCGGAATGTGCCTTATTGGACACAATCTTAAAACAGGAAATTACTGAGGAAATTGTAAATTGGTCTGAATTGCAGCCTATTATTAAGCTGAACATATATTTCGTTTAAAATTGTGTAAAAATGTCCTTTAGTCACTTCAACAATAGAATATTAAGAAATTTCCTCAGAACATGTCTCCCAACAGATTAGAACGCTTCAGAAGAGCTTTCAACAGCTACATTACAGTTTACGACAGATTCAGAACATATTTGAACAGCTTTAAACAGTTTGACGCCAGCCCGGCTAGTTCTAGAACTCATTGCAATCTGTTCTGTAGCTGTTGAAAACTGACTTGTTTGTAGAAAGTTGAGGCAGGAGCTTAGAAAGTAAAGGGGGGTGGCCCAAGTGACGCCATACCTGTTCTTATATACAACTTACATCCAATTTGCGTATATTCTCTTCTTTAATAGTAACATTGAAATAGTAAATTACAATAAGAAATAATAAGGAGTTTTCGTTACTCTGCTAAAGGTGTCGATAATACACTAAATCATTTTTTTTAATTATACCTCGATAAATTACGATTTCATCTCGAAGGAAATATCGAGAAATACCTAATATTACATTAAATATCGACAAAAAAATTATTGAATCCACCAAGGGCGAGCATCAATGAAATCGCCGGCGCTCCCTAATTAATATTCATAATGAGATCGTGCATGCGGTGTAAATGTCGAAACGAAATTACGGCTTATGTGATTCTAATATCACCGATTAATAAATCATATCGGATTTTTAGAAGGAAAAGTGTCTATCTAAAGTCATCTTGCAATGACGACACCTTCTGGGAGAGGCAGAAGATCTTGTTTCAACGTATTGACCAATAAATATGTTTGTAATCCTAGAAAAAACGATACTCTATACAGTCCACAATATCCATTATTGATAAACGATATTTCATTATTTGGAAGTACAATGAAATTAAATCCAAGTCGGTATTTAATAACGTGCTATTACGTAAATTACATTTTTAGAACAGCGGATCGAGCTACAATACATCCTTTATTATTATCATTCACTGGGAGACATAAATAATCTTAACTTTTCTCAGTGAAAGGGACAGTACAATGCTTATTATTATTATCGATGTACATTAGAAAGATAAGTCCGACGATGTTATAGATTCGCACGGCGTATTCAAATTTTTTAAAACCGGCATTTAGATTACGAAAGTTGATATACGGCGTTCTAGTAAAAGATACGACGTGACAAGTTTATGAATTATTCATAACGCGAGATCAATTGGCGAGATATCGTGTGAGTAGGTATCCACCGTCGTGTGATGTTATGACATTTCAAGAAAGTGGCGTTTTCAATTTGTACTGATTGATTTTTGGAAAAAGTCTGAATATTTGTTTCAGAGATTTTCACCGGTTTTTCAGAGATGATTTCCTCAATAAATTTATGAATTCGAATGTAAAATGTTTTATTTCTAAGGTTGGTAGCAGAAATAGTTGTGTTTAATTATAAATTAATAAGTAATTGTTTAGTTGACAATCGTAGACAATAAAAAAACATGTTACCTAAAATATGATTACAATTAACTTTTAACTACCTAACTTATTTCCTAGAACACTAAAGTTTTATAAAGTGTCTTTGAGTTTGCTAAGTGCTGTAACACGACAGTCATATAAGGCGAAATGACATTGATAAATATCTATTTAATAAAAAGAGTGTTTGTGGTTTGTGACCTTAACAATACCGCTTAATGCTTGAGCTAGTCTAGGTGCCGGTGCAACGAAATTTTGTCGCTTCATAACAATGTCAATTGTAAGCATATCATAACAACGACAATTACTGAAAGTGGAAAATTGCAGTAACTCTCAATTTCTAAAATTCCTTCTTCCCTCTATTAACATCGCCCCATGGATCGCTATCGTCGTGTACATGTAAGACGCTTGGGCAATCTAAAAACAATAGCCACGTTAACAATTACTAATTACCTTTACCTCAATTAATTACCCGTTTTAAGTAATCGTGTGAGTAGTAGTGGATGAACCCGACGTTCACTTTTAAAGTTTCCTGCGCTCGATTCAGGAAAATCAAGAGGCAGGATTTGTAAGGTTTAGATTCCTTGTACCACTCCAATATGTATATGTCGTTAACCACAGCTTCGCCCTGTTAAAATGACGCAGAAGTAAAAAATAAAATTTACTATAACTGTAATTATTCGGTAGGTAATATGTAAATCAATTATTACTTCGTCTATTAGTTTTTGGCCTGCATTGCATAGAGCCACCATGCTAATCACCCATCCTATGAGATGTACGCAATCCGGAACAGAAGAATACTAGAAGAAAAAAATGGCGATGAGTCTATCAGATTACTTTCTCATATTTTATTATGAATATCTGATATTAGAGTGATAATTACAATTCTACAGGTGGATGTAGAGAAATTTTGAAAAACCGAAAATCGACAAGAGTAAAGTGCCTTTCAGAAAACATTTAGCCAAAAATGTTATTAAACTGTATTATACACAATGGATAGTAGGATAAACGTTGACAGGAACGTTGGAGTGGATTTTGAGAAAATTTCCAAAACCTGAAAAATGACAGGTATAAAGTGCCCTTTAGAGAAGATTTAGCGAAAATTGTCATTAAACTTTTTCATACACATTCGATATTATAATTAACGTTCATAGATTAAAAAAACATTTTGGAATGAATTTTGAGGAATCTTCCAAAAACCTAAAAGTGACAAGAGCAGAATGACCTTTACAGAAGATTTACCCAAAAGTGTCATTAATCTTTATTATACATATTCAATATTGGACCAAACATTAAAAGGTTTAAAAAATTCTTAAAGCTGATTTTGACAAAATTTCCAAAAACCGAAAAATGGCCTTATGTAATTTCGAAGAAAACATACAGACATTTTTTCAAAAAATGTTTTTTGGACTCAAGCGACTTTAAAACGTATAGAAATGCCAATATCTCAAATTCGAAAAAATGGACCAGTGTACAACACTTCTCATATATGAGAAAGTAAAAATGTACTTCACTATCTAATTAGTAATCTTACCATTATGATTTTAAAACTCAAAAGTCCTATCAGTATCGACGACAACGCGAAGTGGATTGAGTAGCATGGAAAGAAGGCGTTGTTAAGTAGACGGATGAGTCTGAAAATAATTAATATTAATTCGAAGGAAAATAATGTAATGAATGCATGTTACGTTACCTCATAATCTCCACGTGATACTTAATGCAGTGTGTAAACTTTCTCAATCTGGTACTTTCCACCTTCTCTTCGGAAACGGACCTTAACAAGGATCTTAAGTGTTGCAGCCTTATGATGATATGTTCTATGACGCACACAGAAAAATACGTTCCAACTGCACATGGCAATAGTATGCTTAGCACGGCGATAGTTTGATAGACGAACATACCTGTGGGATTACAAAGGAATTTATTAGAGTTTAATGTACAATGCAGTTGTAAAATGGAATCTTAAGAACATTGGTAAACAATAAGAACATGGGGAAGGTGTTTCTGTCATAGGTATGTATTTAAGTATGTATTTAAATACATACAAAGTATTTAAAATACATTTCTAAATACATGTATTTAAATACTTAACAACACTGGTCAAGAGTGATTGAGAGGAGAGGTTGATTTTATTTTACAGATTTCTCCACGGTTTTAGTTAGTTATTACAATGATAAACAAAATAGCATAAAGTGCATTCAAAACACATGCCAGTTGTTATTAATAATATATTATTATTTAATATCTCGAAAACTAGACGTTCCATATTATTACTCTTAATAGTAAATTTCAATTTCATGCATGTTTGCCTTTCTATATTGATTACAAAGTTTGATTTTATGCATAAAAATACATGATCAATAAAACAGAAAAGGTAAATGTTCATCCATGGCATCTTTCATTGACACGAGTCTATCCTAATCTAAGCTGACCCAAAAGACAAAAGTCGAAACCATCACTTTCCGATCTCAATCCAGAACTCCTCCAGCATATGAAACGGCAACCAAGCAGGACGGAGCAGCGGGCAAGGATGACTCCCGTATCTCTTCCTCTTCTCACACTGCATATTTGTGATGTAGCTTACACAGGCATAGAAAATCGTCCCGCAAAAACTGTAAGCGTATATTATCTTCGTGTATTTGTTATGTTTGACGTTGAGCGCCCTCAATTCCGGAGGCTCCCCGAACTTCCCGTACTCCTTCAGCTCGTTGACGAAAGCTATTATCTTATTGGCCTGCCAGGAATAGGTACAGAGGTTGTACATACAGAATGTCATCCCGGTCATCATCACCGCCATGTCTGCCAGTTCCATCATATTAATTTCTGAAACGTGAAGTAACATTAGTGAGGGAAAGTAGGAAAATTATCAGTCTATATCTATAGATACATCTAAGTCAATCAACTTCACCCTTCTTTTGATGGACAGACAACTTCAAAACTCCTTCACTAAAGGTATTGAAATTCACTACAATCCCCAAGGACACTTTAATCAACAACTTTGGTTAGCAATCTTTCCCTCAATCTGAGTATAAATGTGTTTTTGATGAAGTTTATAAACATTGTAAACCACCACTTCATTTAATCACTATGTTGTTAAATGGACACAAGCAACTTCAAAACTCCTTCACCAAAGGAGTTGAAAATCACTATAATCCCCAAGGACATTTCAATAAACCAATCTAGTGAGTTTTACCAAAATCAGAGTTTAAATAGAAAATCATGAAGTTGCGAAACTAGAAATAGTGGCAAACTGATGGCACGCTGTTTCAGTCGTATGGATTTTTTAAAAGTGTGTCACAAGTTTCAAACCTGCTTTACATAAGCTTCACTAGACTTCTTTAAAACACTTAAATAGACCACCAATAATAAACTTGAAAACACCTTCACCAGAAGAGTTGAAACTCACTAAACTCCCCAATAACATTTTAGTGAACAATTTTAGTGAGTTTTACCATATCCTGAGTTTAAATAAATTTTGTTTGAGTTTTTAAATTCATTGCTAACTGCCACTTCATCCAACCCCTGTCAGGTTGTTAAATGGAAACCAATAACTACAAAACTCCTTTATTTAAGGAGTAGAAACTCATTATTAAACTCCGCAAGGACACTTCATTAAACCGTTTTAGGGAAAATCTAAGCTAAATACAAATATTATGGTTTTTTGAAACTAGGAATCGTGGCAAATTACAGTTACCCTAGTTCAGTGGTGTCCATCTTTTACTTATAGCGTCATAACTTCAGAACTTCTTTCGATCAGGATTGTCTTTTTTCGAAAACTCTAATTTCAAGGGACAGGGAATACTATTTGAGATTATTTACGAGAAACCTAACATTAAATGTGTTCCCAATGTAAGAGATGTCAATGTAATGTGTAAGAGAAATGGTCCCCAATATCATTATTGTCACTTACCTTTATGATACATAGTGAAATTAATCCCCACCAAAATGAGGAATGGGAGGTCAAACGAATAAAGGAATAATAGATACACTAGGTCATGGAAATATACGCGTCTTGGAATTTTCGGCCAAAAACCGTGGAAATTTAATATGTAGAATAGGTAATACATGAACTCTTCATTCTTTTCCATCTAAAATTTTCACGAACTGAACGATTCCTATATAATTTCTTAAGTTAACGTGTTTCGTAACGAGAAAAATTGAAATGTCGTTGGTTATGTATAAACTTTGATGATATCGTGACAATAGGCAATAATCAAATCCATCGGAGTTATGTCCACAGTAATTAAAATAATGTATACCTAATATCTTGTCTAGACAGAAAGTATCGACAAAATTGAAAATATATCTTTGTCTCTGGGTCGGGCAGACTGCAGCTAAGTCAGGGTTCATTAAGAACATAACTTTAATTAACCAATCAACGAGAAATTAATTTTAATGTATTCGATTAAGGCATTAGATTCATTAGGAACATAAAAATGAATCGGAAACATTCGATTCGTTCGCCCTTGAAAAGTTGACGAGAAACTTTTCCTTGCTCTAACTTAAAATCCGATCAAATTTGGTCGTCATTTATACCGGAATCAAATTTACTGTAGAGCTGTTTTTTGCAAGGCTTCATTCAACTCACGTGGAGTGAGGACGGAAAGACAACATCGCGCAATTTTGCCAACATGAAATAAGCACGCGAATTTGTATCTTCCTCTAACAGTTATATGTCTACCGCTCGTTACACTTGGTGTATTATATATGACGTTACCTGGTCACGTACATAGAAACTTGTTATACTTGTTCTGATATACTGATCTGTAGAAAAGTGGTATAATCAGTCTGCGTGGGTGCCTACTTTAGACATGTGAAATTCGCATTACCGCTTCTTCTGCTCATTAATTTCGTTTCAAAACCACGAATTAACTCGAGGAGTAAACAAATGAGTCTTGCGCCATACGTTCCTGATCTTATTGGGTCAAGATTTAAAACGGATATTTGTATGCTGAGAAATGACCGGTTAAATGTTTATCACGCAACACTCCGTTTTGTTAAATATCCATTAGTATTACGCATAATTATACCATTGGTGAATAATTTACCGGTTATTTATAATCAGTAATGTATGATAATCTTACAAAAAGTTTCCATCATGATTTATCACACCTTTTTGAATTTACGTAGGGATATGGGATATCGTATCAAAACCAAAGGACAAGACCAAGGGAATCCATCAGTGTGAGAGAGAAGTCCGTCTGCTTGTAAAAACCGTTCAAGCTTTATTGGCGAATATGGAAAAACTGCTCTTAAAAGTAATGAATCGGGTAAATTTTTGTTTATGATTTCTAATAAAAGCTTCTTATTATACTGATTTTTATTTACTATTTGTAACCCTTTTAACTCTAAAATTAAATCATTATTGATTATGAGTGATTATGATTATGAGATTGATTTAATTGATTATGAAAATGCAGTTTTATATATTATCCAGACTCATCAGAACTCAGATTCATTGAAAAAAAAGTTGTTGGAACCAAAATAAATAATTTAAATATTTCGCAAAAATGCATAACATTTTCATAAAAAAAACCTTCAAATTTACCCATAATTAAAATTATATTACATACTTATATTCCATACCGAAAACATATTTGTCAAACTGTTATCTGTTTTATACCTGCACTCTCATTACCATAATGAAGCAAGCGAGGGGGAAACTGAGAAAACAGAGTAGGGTTTAAATTACAAACTGACATACTCAACTTTGATATCCAAATAGTGAAAACAAGGTAAGCTAAAAAAAATTTTGAATTATTAGAATCATCATCGAATCCATAGAGCACAGTTGGATTAGAGCAGGGTCGGCTCTAGCAGATTATTTAACACAATTAAACTTGTATAATTACAATACCGAAATTAATATTGCAATAACATTTTTATAAAAGCTTATAGTTAGGTACTGTCTAGGAGCTAGTAAATGAAATTAGCAAATCAGGGCGTTATCTCTAATAATTTTTTATTAAAGAATTTTTTTTCTTGGAAACAATGCAAATTTGCAAACAGAAAACAAACGAAAACAATAGAATTTTCAGACTTAGAGCTGTTTTAATATCGTGTATGTCCTCCTCTACTCCTAATTACTGCTTCCATGCGTCTTGGCATACTGGAGATCAAATTTTGAACGACTTCTTGAGGAATATTTTCCCATTCCTGCATTGCTGCATCTACCAGTTGATTGCGGTTGGCAGGTGGAGGTGTACGACGTCGAATCCTTTTTTTAATATCGTCCTATAGATGCTCTATTGGGTTCATGTCGGCACTCTTGGCTGGCCATTCCATGAACGGAATAACTGTAGCATTTAAGTAGCGAATAACCTGCCCAGCCACATGAGGACGAGCATTATCCTGAATAAACAAGAAATTCGGTCCCACAATAGGAGCAAATGGCATTACATGGTCAACAACAATGTGTTGCAGATAATAATCTGCATTCATTGACCTACCACGTATGAGGACCAATTCTGTGCGGCGATCGAAACAGATGCCTCTCCAAAACATTACAGAGCCACCACCAAACGGAACTCTTGGAGAGATATTGCAACTTGCAAATCTCCCTTCTGGCCTTCTCCAGACACGCTCACGTCCATCAGAAGATTTAAGGCTGATTCTCGTTTCATCTGAGAATAAAACCCTCTTCCAATCATTACGAGTCCAATCTTGATGATGTCTCGCAAAACGCAACCTTTGAATTTTGTGCTCTCTGATGAGCAGGAGTTTCTTGGCCGGTTTTCTGCTGTCTAATCCAGCTTTATTTAAGCGCCTTCTAATCGTTCGGGAAGATATAAGAAGATTGCGAGCAGCTACGAGTTCATTTTGTAGGATGGTACTAGTCGTTGTCCTGTTTCTTAGAGCGGATTGTCTAAGAAAAAGTTCATCTGTTGGATTAGTACACCGTTTTCGCCCTTGTCCCGGCCTTCGTAAATGAGAACCTGTCTCGTTAAATCGTCTAACCATGCGACTTATGCTGGAATGGTTTCTTCCTATCACATTAGCAACATGACGCATCGAATATTCCTCATCCAGCAAAGTTAATGCTTCTACTGCTTCTTCCACTGACAAATTTGTTCTGCGATTCATTATTAAACTGGAGAACACTTGCACTTACACTATCAATAACAAAAAACCTTGGTGGCTCAAAACAATTAGTTTAATAAACATCAATTTCTGATCAGATTTTAAATCAATTTTCATCGAAAATGCATTTCTTTGCTATTACACTTTTAAATCAAAACCCATGTTGACAACATTTACTTGAACTGTCGAAGTATATCCAGAGCCTGCTTGTAAGATTGCTAAACAACTGAAAATCATCATTATTTTGGAATAACACAAAATATATGCGGTGGTGCGTTAATTTTGTCCAGGAGTTTATATATATATTTTACCGTTTATGTTCAATATGCTAAAAGCATAAATATGGAATTTTGTATAATTCATATATGTACATTTTCAAGCGTCCTACAACGAGAGGTTTCGCAAAAAAAATTATTTTGGTGCAATCTACACTAAAAGAAAACCTTAAAAACTTTTTTATTGACAATGTAAAAATGTTGGGGTTTCAATTGTTCTAAAATATAAATTTTCCAAAATCAGGATTTTAGCACTGAACCGACGAACATACTTGACACACTTTTTGATGTACCACATAAACGTATTTTTAGTTTTTAGTTTCTCATATAAGGCATTGATATATGAGAAGTATTGTAATCGAGTCAATTTCTCGAATTTGAGTTATTAGAATTTCTAGACGTTTTAAGGGCTTCTGTATAAATAAATGTATTTTTGGAAATATTTGTGTTTTTCTCTGAAAGTAAAAATAAAAAACGGTTACAACTTAGAATTTAGACCTTGTCCTTCTCCAGGACCTCTCAATAAATTTTTCGTTAAAATCGGCTGGAATAAAGGGATATTTACATTTTCCGTTTTTGGAAATTTTCTCTAAATTTTTTTAAACTTGTTATGCAATATGTGCAATAAAATTTAATTACATTTTTGTGTATTACTTATATCTCTTCTAAAGGGTATTTAACACTTATTTTTCGATTTTTGACATTTTCTCAAAATTCACTACAGTATTTTTTTAAAATTTTGAACATTTATTATACTATCGATTGTGTACAATCAAGTGTAATAATCGTTTCTGAAGGGCACTCTACTCTTGCCGTTTTTCGGTTTTTCGAAATGTTCTCGAAATTCGCCTTAACGGTTATTTATAAACTTTGGAAACCTTTATTTATTCTACTATACAATATTTGTATTAAAATATGAGAATTTATTCCAATGGACACATTACATTTTTTGGGTATATCTTCTGTAAAGGGCATTTTCCACCTATCATTCTTCGGGTTTTGGAATACTATTCTCAAAATTCACTACAGTATTTTTTTCTAAATTTTGAACATTGATTATACTATCATTTACTATACTATTGTGTGTAATAAAGTATAGTAATCGTTTCTAAAAGGCACTCTACGCTCTTGTCGTTTTTCGGTTTTTCGAAATTTTCTCGAAATCGGCCTTAACAATTATTATTAAACTTTGAATAATTATCTACCATAAACTATTTGTAATAAAGTAGGTACGACAATCTAATTCAACGGCCAAATCGCAATTTTTTAAAAAGGAAAACTCTTTTCCGGACAGGGGTTCAGCTTGCTGGGGTCGGTCCTGATATTACAGTAATAATACAAAATTTTAATTCTTCGGAGTTCGATTCTGTTTTATTGTTATCGCATTTCGCTAAATTGCAATTATTGTTTTCACCTTAACTTTGTCCTAAACGAAAAATACGACATATGTATGTATGTACTCACTAGTATAGTACTAAATTATACATATTTCACAAACCAAACTCTTTATCTCATCGACACTTTTTACTGGTAAGCAAAACCCGACGTAGTCTTGTGTGATAGTGTGACAGTTTCAGTAGGTATTCCTCTCTCTGGGCTGCGACTCTATGGACACGATGCGAGTGAAAAATGAAAGGTATCGTATCCCGTTCGCGTGGAAGCTCTTTTAAACCATTTTCCCGATTGTCAGGAAGAACCTGTCCGAAACCTACGACATCAACAACACGTCCAAAGTGAGAATCGTCGCCCAACCGTCCACGTCGAGGATCGCAGTGGACTTACCTAAAAAAATTAACAATGTATCAATGGAGGAGAGCAACTATTCGGTGTTCGGCGAGTCCACGAGCAAATTGTAAGTTTACGTAGCTCACTTTAAGTTGTGGATCACCTCCATCTCTTCTAGGATCATCACGCCGTCCAGGAGACGAGAGGTGAAAACCTTCGCGAGGAACTTCAAAGTCCTACTCCTCATCGTGGTTTGGGCGATTTGCAGCTACGCGTTCGTGTCCAACAACGAGAAAGTCCACGAGGTGCACCAGATCAGCGTACCCAAGCACACCACGAAAAGTACGACTCGAATAGAACGCGTTACTGGTGACATCCTCTTGGTTTGTTTAAGGTTACTTGATATTCCAACACCCGAAGACGACCAAGATTGGCATAACTCTCAAGGGAGCCTTTCTACCTTCCTACTATGGGAAACTCTCGCCTGATATGATGAACATCTGGGTGCGACTCATAGTCTTGAAGGAGGCGCCGTCGGACGTGTCCATACGGCATTCGGACATCATATTGAGCCAGGTGAGGTTTCTAAGGTTTCCCGACGTGACCCCCCAACTAGTCCAGGGAATTTAGATTTTTAAACAATTTGATGGATCGCTCTGAAATTTTTATGCCTTGTTAAATATCTCAATACTCAGTTTTTCACGCAATAACAACAAAAATAACTTAATTTCTACAATAGTTACGATTAAATATATTTTTTACCTTTTTACTTTAATTTGCAATGCCCTAACCTACAAATACGTTTATTAACATTTAAAAAAATGACATTTTACAGCTTTTTGATGTGTTTGAAGATGGCTGCATTGCCTTTTCATAAATTGTTCAATTGTAAAATATTTGTCAGCTGCTTGGCTGCATCACAGTCACGAAGAGGTATATTTTACTAAACGTGCGTCCTCTTATCCAGAACGTTTCCGAGACGTGGAACATACCGATCGTCACCGAGGACCTCATCGGTCACGTGCCGGAGATCACCTACCGCAAAGTCTTCGAATTGAACTTCAGGAACATCGATAACTCCTCCTATCACATATTCGAGATCGAGATGAAGACGAACCTGGACGCGAACTTCCCCATCACGATGAGCTACAACATGAAACCCATCAACCCACACAGCGGGATGATCTACGCCGGGTTGGTGCTCGTCGGCCTGTACGTCCTCATCATATTCGACGTAAGAAAATTCTTTAAAAATGTGTTTTGGATTTTCTCTCAGCTGATTTGAGAGTTGTTTTTGGAAGTAAGAAGTTTTTACCAGGTGTATAGTGACACTGGCCATAAAGTAATTTTACCATCTGCCCTGGACAGCCTTTAATGGTTCTTATTCTTCATCCTCTTCTTCGAATTAGGAGAAATCCGAAGAGCCAATTTTTGAAATTTATCTCTGTTCGTCCGTAGTCAAATTTTCTCAAAAACAGCTAAATAGATTTTTATGAAATTTTATATTTAAGCTTTTATCCTGTGTCGCAAGATTAGAAGTAGATACTGTTACTAATGGGTTTTGTGAGCATTTCAAACGGAAGACGTCTTTCGAAGACACGTATGGCGCTCATGTATTAGTCACATTAGCTAGTTTTATTTTATTCTCTCAATCATTTTTCACTAGGAACTTGTCATGTCGTTACCTGCCAGATTATCGGATTATAACAAACCTTGTTTAAATTTGGGAAACTACCCTGCTAATGAGAATATGTTATTGCTGCCCATTAATGCAATCAAACCATCCACACCACCTCCACCTTAGAAGATCCTTTATCTTTATTGGGAACAATGAATCTCCAGAATAAATGTTGGTATCAAATTCTGGAACACCTTATAGACATGCAGTATTTCAAAAAGCTTGCTCCATTGCAGAAAGTCTCTGCATCCTTTGAAACATGTTACAGTAACTTGGCTCAAAAATAAGAGTTATTTTGGAAAATGTAACCAAATTTTTGAAAAACCTGTCGGCAATCGCACCCTCTATTTATTCTTTTTCAGCTAGTGGATAGGACGCTGGCAGCTATGCTAGCCAGCACCACCTCCCTTGCGATCTTGGCCATATTCGATGAACGACCTACGATGAAAGAGATAATCTCCTGGATGGACATCGAGACCTTGATGTTGCTCTTCTCCATGATGATCTTGGTGACGATACTTAGCGAAACTGGGATTTTCGATTACACTGCAGTGCTGGCGTTTAAGGTAACGAACTGCGAACCGACCTAGTGGGTTTTTGACTATTGATATCCGTAGACTACTCGAGGAAACTTGTGGCCTCTGATAAACATTCTGTGCGTGCTGACGTCGATCCTGTCTTGCGTGTTTGATAACGTGACGACGGCGTTACTCATAACACCAGTTACGATAAAGTAATGACTGTACTTATTTTGGAAGAAATTGTAGCTTAATACCACATTTCAGGTTGTGCGAGGTGATGAAGTTAAACCCGAAACAAATACTGATCTACACTTTAATCTTCGCAAACATAGGTGGCGCTGTTACCCCCATCGGGGATCCACCGAACGTTATAATAGCCTCTAATCCGTCAGTAGTCAAATCGGTAAGTATAAATTCAATTACTTATTTCAAAATAGTTTCAAATGAGATGCACAACTTATTTGGTAATCTGAATCTTTGAGAGTGGGTCTTAACACCTTAACTGAGTCTTAACACCTTTTCAACAAATCTCATTCAATTCTAATTTTTAAGAATACAGGAGTTAAATTAACCAAAAACTTGAATATTATATTGAAATTTGAAGGGTGGGTCCAAGGGGTGTTAATTTTGGATATCAGTGCGTCATTCCTATAGTTTATATCAGAATATATTGAAAATTGAACATGCGTTTCTTGAAGATATTCCTTTTTTGCCAAAAACTAGACATGGGAATTTTGAGATAAAGGCATTTGGCTAAATTTTAACTCAATAGGTCTTATAGTTTTCAAAATATTTATGGATTTTTATTTAAAAAATCGCTGATGGTCCTTTTTTCGAAAATCCCTCTTGTCCATTTTGTAGCATATTTGAATTTTCCACTAGAAATTGTAGAGCTGAGTATTTTACCCATAAATCATCAATATCTTACAGAGGCGACCGCGAAAAGGTAAGGTTTTTAAAATTGATATCTCAAAATATGTATTTTTGAGTTATTAGACATTTAAAAACTTTGATGTTTTTTACAAAATTTGTAGAAAACTGAACTCAATCCTTTCTGAACTTAAATTTTGAAAAAGAATTTTCCACAATGTAATATCTCCAAAAATATTTTTTTAAGAAAATAACGTTCATTTCTGACGTCAGTTTATAATTAGTGGAACCGAGTTTAAATTATAAGTTAAATGGTTTAATTTTTCATATTTTTGAATTACAATTATATTAAAAATAATATATTTTTTAGGGCGTCACTTTCGGGGTATTCACTTTACACATGAGCATCGGAGTCCTACTAGCATATATTGTGGTTTACATTCAGATTAGGCTCACGTACAGGGACAATAAGTATTACAAGTTCGAAGATCCTCAACAAGTAAGGGGTAAGTTTTTGAAAACAAACTTGAAGGCTTCGTTATAGTAAAGTAGGACCAAGTGAGAAACTGTTTTAACACTTAAATATGACTGTTATAAATATGAACAAATACGAAACAATTATATTATCTCGTAAGGCAACCAGAAATATACAGAGATACAGCCAATAATAATATAGGTTGCCTATACTCAATAGAAGTATGAACAAGTAGGCAACCAGGTATACTGCTGTATTCGACATCAAGTAACCAGTCATGCACCCGAAGCAATCAGCTACAATAATGATTGCCTATCCCGCTTGAGAACTTCTATCTTCGACTGATTGAATTTTTGTCTGCTTCCAGAGCTGAAAAATGAGATAGCAGTGCTGGAAAGGACCGAGGCCTCGGTGAGCAGCTACAGCAGAGGAGAGGACGTGGTGAAGGAGTCGCTCCTGAAGCAGACTTTGAGATTACAACACAAGCTCAAACAGACCGTTAGCAACGTCAGCAACGCCCCAGATGAGGAATCCGAAAAAGTTGATCACGATCTCACCCTCAATGAGCTGGAAAAGAAGGTACAATGTTGAAAGGTCCGGTTCTATCAGTTCCAGCCAAAATGCAACTGCTCTATGTTTTATGACCGGCAATTTTTTAAGTACCCTTCGTATGTCATATAATTAACATAGATTATTTCTTCTATTTTTTGGTCAATTACCATATGATCCTCCTTTTCTTCACTTTCAGTACCCAATCCGCAATAAATGCCTGCTACTGAAATCCGGCATTACTCTTCTCCTTGTTATTATGGTGTTCTTCCTGCACTCGTTTCCAGAATTGAGTAAGTACATGTTTTGTACCACGCTAGTGAAGGTATTACGATGAACTAAATTTTTCAGTAAGGATTGGTCTTGGATGGACAGCCTTCTTGGGAGCTCTGCTCCTCTTCCTCCTGCACGACAAACACGATTTGGAAGGGATATTCGCCAGAGTCGAGTGGTCCACGTTGATATTCTTCGCCTCGCTGTTTATCTTGATGGAGGTATGTACCAGTGATAATGCAGTATTTTTACTGAGCAAACCAGATACCAAAAATTTTGGAACTCAAGTTTAGTGTCCAATAGTAAAAGATATTTTGGAGGCTGATGGGATTTTCCAACTTCTAGTGGGAATGGAGATAGTCCAGTAGACCAAATTAAACTCTTCATTCCACCGTCTTCCAGCGGGTCAAGCCAAATCTGCTAAGTTTCTTCCAAAACTGGAACAAACCTAGCAGTAAATCGAACTACCAAGGTTTTTTAACCATTGCCTTTGCGCCTAAAACTCCTCTTTCTAGGCATTATCACGCCTAGGTCTGATAGACCTGATAGGCACCCTGACCCAGCAGCTGATCACCTCGGTCGGTTCCGAGTCCCGGCTTGCCACGGCCATAGTGCTGATGCTCTGGGTGTCGACCATAGCATCCGCTTTCGTCGATAACGTGCCATTGACTACCATGATGATTAGGATAGCCGTGAACCTGTCCGACAACAGCGAGCTACATCTTCCCCTGCAACCTTTGGTATGGGCGTTGTCGTTTGGAGCCTGCCTCGGAGGTTAGAATGTAACATAAGTTGGAAAGAGATGTGGCAATCTTGGTCTGGAGTTTTAAATTTGATGGAGCTAGTATTTACCAATTTTGGTGTGAAGTGCGTTAAGAGTGATTGTATCGTTCATGTAGACAGCAGTAACTGTCTTTGTTTGAGCTAAAATTTTAATTTGCTAATTTGAATCTTATTTGCTTTAAAAACAAAGGGGAGAGTGTTTACTCTAGAACAAGAAACAAGGACTGACTTCATTCTCTGTTTATTGTAGAATAATACTCACTAGATTAATAACTAGTAAATAATAGCTAGTAAATTGTTTCAAAACTGAAAAATGTCCAAACTTCGCTTACCGATTGATCAAACTTTCAGGCAATGGTTCACTCTTTGGATCCTCCTCCAACATAGTTTGCGCCGGTCTCGCAGATCAACACGGCTACAACTTCACTTTTATGGATTTTTTGAAGTACGCCTATTTGATTTCTCAATTATCTCACGTTATTTACTGCAATTATTTTTCTAGGATCGGCCTCCCTGTAACCATAACTAGCACAATAATGGTAACGATCTACTTGATAGTCTGCCACGTTATTATCGGTTGGCACTGAGTTTTTAGCGCACCCTGATTCGTACTATTGTAATTTGTTTATATTTTTGAGTAATTTTACTATTAAATCCATTTTAAGTATTGCGCAACGTTTTATTCAGTTTCCTCGTAGCGTTACATTTTGATAGTTCGTTATGTTTTTTGCACATTTCTGAAATTTAATAACTCTATCAATTAACTGCATAATTATTATTTAGCGTATATCAAGACCAGTTATTACCTCAGAATTGCATAAGATTAGTACACATTCTTTCCTAAATCGTGTCGCATAATTAATGTAACGTGATCCCACTTAGATAAAAGTAAACCAACGTTGGTTGAGGTATTAATTATCAACCTGTCTCTTCGGTATCGAATTCAGAAAAGACAAATAGATTAAAACAAAGTGCTGTATGTTGGGACAGATTTGTATATAAATCTTGATCGTTCGAGGGATCAATCACAGTCTCTTCGATATCGCACCACGACAGCACCACGATGGCAAAGGTAAGGCTGCTAATACAGCGAATTAAAATTTGCATTAATTTTGATAGCAAAATTGATTATGGTAGATTTTTATGACCGATTGTCGTTTCTAGCTTCTGTTCCCCTTACTGTTTCTGATCGTGGCAGTTGCGTTGGTAAACGGTGAGAAATTTACAACATTATCCAAATTAACCATTAATAATCCTTGTCTGATTTCCATAGCTGGTTACCTTTACTCTGGCCACGGTTATAGTGGATATGGAGGGTCCAGCAGAGGGTACTACGGTGGTCATGGGGGCTATGGAGGATATGGAGGATATGGAAGCTATGGAGGCTATGGAGGCTATGGAGGCTATGGAGGCCATGTCAGCTATGGACCTTACAGGAGAATCTACTATGGAGGTAATAGTTTGGATCGATCAGACCTAAAATCTAATCATTCACTTTGTTTACAGGTTTACACCATTAATTTTCGTTTAAATTGTAACAAATAACTGAGTAATAAAGTTTGTAGTTTAAATAACCATATTCGTTTCATAAAAATTAATATATTTTAAATACTAGGTCTAACAATAACACAATCACGCGTCAATACTTAAAAGTAAGCAGAGTATATTACGTACATTCATCGTATTATCCCTATCGGAGGCGTTTGATTAACTTTCCAGGAAGAGGGGCAGTATTGAGAATATTCATTTAGATTTAATTATCACAATCAATACGATCCTAATAGGAACCTGCACTGGACATGGCACTTGAGAAACCTGGAACACCAAAAACATCAGTCTTACAGTGAAAGTACCAACTAAAGAGTTTCTTAGTTCTAATGGTTCAACGTAGCTTTGTTACTTACTTGAAGCTGACGCTCCGCCCTTGGAGTAACCCCCAGCTCCGCTAAAGGCCGCTGATTTGCTGAAACCTGCCCCGAAGGCTCCAGGGAATGGTCCATTCCCGAAACCGGAACCAGAGGAGCTTCCAGACAAGGAAAATGCCGGACCACCTTTAGATCCCCCGAAGGCGTAGTTACCCCCGAAACCGAAGGGGACAGGCCCTAAGAACAAAAAAGCTATTCAATTAACTCTAAAATTAACTTCGGTTTATATATAAATACAAACTGTTTTAAGGTTAATCTAAGTCGTTGGAATAAAAATTGTTAATAATAACTGCTTTCCCTAAATTGTGTCTGCATTTCGAGGGTTAGAAATTTTGAACTGGACAATATTTTAAGTTACGAAAGCTCCTTTATCAGTTTTGGGCGTGAAACACCTGTTTGAACGATCAGTTCATATTCTGGAAAGAACTTAAACTGAGTCAGCACTTGGAGCTTATAATATCAAAACTAGGCCAATATTTTAAGCAAAAAAAATTTCTTTGGCATTTTTAGACCTAAAACAGATTTTGAAACTCTTACTCGAGGTTCTAGAAAGGACTTCAACTGAGTTAGAAGGATCTGAATTACAAAGATAAGACTACGAGAGGGAGCAGACTAATAATAGTAATTCCTCTTATAAGCTGCAAAATACCAAGAAACGACTGTCAAATTATCGTCAATGTTATACAATGCATAAATAAACGAAACTATCTCTCACCTGACCCATGGTAACCGCCTTTATATCCTGAAGATCCGCAGCCTCCGGCGCACGGAGCACCACTCCCGAATGACCCTACGACGACTTTACCCCCACTCCCTCCGCTGTTGTAGGAACCAAAGGACCCGCACTTTCCGCCGGGACACCCTCCGCTGCTGTAAGATCCGCAATTTCCTCCCGGACAGGGAAAACCGGGATAATACTCAGCGCCGCTGTAGGAACCCCCTCCTCCGCCACTGTACGATCCGCAGTTCCCGCTCGGACAGGGAAGACCGTGCGACGGGTAAGGAGCCGGGTAAACGCATTTCCCTCCTGGACATCCAGTCGTTGGGTAAGACCCGCATTTCCCGCCCGGGCAAGGGAAACCGGGTAACGGGTAGGAACCACCACATTTTCCTCCGGAACATCCTCCGGATGGGAAAGACCCCCCGAACCCTTCGGCGCTTGAACCAGACGATTCGAAGCTTCCCCCACCGCTGACGGATCCAGAGGTGCCGCAATTTCCTCCAGGACAAGGGGATGAGCCAGGTTTGGCTTCAATTCCCGTTGCGACGTTCCCTACTCTGTCCTCAGATGAATCGCAGTTTCCTCCGGAACATCCTCCAGATGAGAAGGACCCTTCGGCCCCTCCAGCGCTTGAATCAGATGATCCAAAGCTTCCTCCTGGACCGATGGAACCGGACGTGCCACAGTTTCCTCCAGGGCAAGAAGACGATCCGGGTTTCACATCAATTTTCGTTTCAATATTCCCAAATCCGTTGCCTGATGGACCGCAATTCCCTCCAGAGCATCCCCCGAATGAAGATGACCCTCCAGACCCTCCAGCGCTTGAACCAGATGATCCAAAGCTTCCTCCTAGACCGACGGAACCGGAAGTGCCACAGTTCCCTCCAATGCAAGAAGACGATCCAGGTTTAACGTCAACTTTCGTTTCGATGTTCCCAAATCCGCTGCCTGATGGACCACAATTCCCTCCAGAGCATCCCCCAAATGAAGAAGACCCTCCGGCCCCACCAGCGCTTGAACCAGATGATCCAAAGCTTCCTCCTAGATCGATGGAACCGGAAGTGCCACAGTTCCCTCCAATGCAAGAAGACGATCCAGGTTTAACGTCAACTTTCGTTTCGATGTTTCCAAATCCACTGCCTGATGGGCCACAATTTCCCCCAGAGCATCCCCCAAATGAAGAAGACCCTCCGGCCCCTCCAGCGCTTGAATCAGATGATCCAAAGTTTCCTCCGCCGCTGATGGAACCAGAACTCCCGCAGCTTCCTCCAGAGCAAAGGGACGATCCAGGTTTACTCTCCACTCCAGAGTTGGAGCCAGAAGAGTCGAAGTTTCCTCCTAGCGGTGGATATAACCCAAGACCTCCGTTGTTGGAGTCGGAGTTGCCGCAGTTTCCCCCAGAGCAAGAGGATTGTTCAGGTTTGCCTCTCACTTCAACTTTGCCACTTTCGCCGCTCGAACCTGCGGAACCTTCACCTTGGTTGATCGTCACCGAACCAGTCGCGAAACCTGCACCTGGAAAATCCACAGTGATAAAAACCATCTACAGTCTTATTCGTGCAAATCACCTGCACCACCTCCACACGATCCTCCTCCTGCACCTCCAGTGCAACCAATTTCGTGTCCGTACTCATGCAGAGGTAACGGTTGCACCAAGGGAAGCTCAGCGGTGGACTTCGGGACCAACGAGTCCGGAGTTTGCCTGGTTGGCGTGGAATTGTCTTCGATTGGTAGTTGGCCGGTGCCGGGACCGGAGATGATTTGCGAGCCTGTGGTTTGCTTGGGAAGGTCGATCAAACCTTGGAACGGGCAACCTAGGGTGCCGGCGTTGCAGTTCGGAGGGGAAGCGTTGCTCGTGTATAACACTCCAGAAGACGTTATACCTGTGGAATGAAAATGTATTAAATTGAGTGTTAAGGGGTTATTGGGTTTAAATGGAAAGGTGGGTTGTCAACCTTAATTCGGCTTCCATGAAGCCGAAACCGGTCGCTCATCTCTAAATAAAGCAGTTGGTTAAAACTGGGTGTTTTTCCTTTGGTTTAAATTGCCATGGCCAACTTTGAGAAGCTGGACAACCTTCGGTCGTTGAACCTTACTTCATTTTAAGTAGTAATAGTAGGTACTTTTCTAAATATTTATTGCAGTTGTATTTGCAAATAGATTATGCACATTTGAGTTCATAATTAAACCTTCTCTTCTTCTCTTCCTCCTTTCGAAAGGCTTAAAAGCCTGTTTTTATTAAATGACCATTCCTGGATAAATTCTTCTCTATTTATTGTTCCTGGCAACTTTTGAATAGTAAATTACGTACCGACAGTATTTCCAGCCTTCGAATCTGATGTGTCAGTACTATGACCGCCGCTGACCAAAAGCCCCAACGACTGGGGTACCGTGGAAACGTCCTCAGTGACTGGCGAGACCGTATCAGACCCTCCTGTACTGCCTGTAAAAGTATTTGTTGCATTTCAAGCGACTTCATCCAAGAAAAGGATAACTGTAGATAATAGGAGTATAAGTGTATGGATGGCTATGTCGATTTCCGGAAAGCCTTCAATACTGTAGAAATCTGGGCAACAATAGAATCCTTAAGTGGACCTCATTGAAAACATCTATAGGGCTTCGACAATGTTGTTAAAACTACATGAAACAACAAGCAGAATAAACGCCAAAAGAGGGGTTCGACAAGGAGATGTAATATCGCTTAAACTGTTCATTCTAGTACTCGAAGACATCTTTAAAAGACTACATTGGGAAAACAAAGGATTGCACATACAGGGTGAACACTTACATAATCTAATCAAACTTAACGGAACTCGACAGAAGAATTAGGGTAGGATGGGCAGCCAACGGAAAACTGAAATACATCTTCAGTATTCCAATGTCTTTAAAATCAAAAATTTAAGAGTGTATACTACCGGTGGTCACATATGGTTGTGAGACATGGGTACTGAGAGACCACAAAACGAACCAATGGATAAGAGAAAAAACTAAAGTCGCAGACATTACAAAAAGAATTGGCTCTCTAAAATAGCAATGAGCCGAACACGTGGCCAGACATACAGAAAACTGCAGCGGGTATATTACCAGATGGAGACCTTGAGGAGAGAGAGAAGAAATGTTGGAATGTTGGAAGAACAGAGAAGGTACGACGAGGTAAAAAGATTCGCAGGTTTAAATTGGTATCGGGTCGCGCAGAACAGACGAGAGTAATCAAACATGAGAGAGGCCTATATCCAGCGGACAGAAAATGGCTATAGTGAAGTGAAGACAATAGACAACTGTCTCACCTGTAGACGCAGTGGCACCAGCAACATTGGCAGATCCACTACTGAATCCTCCTCCGCAACCTGATCCGCTGGACAGGTCACAACCGGTGCTCGAATCGCCCCCAGCACCGCAACCTGAGGAGTCCTTGCAGGGCGGAGGAGGTAGCAGCTCAGACGTCGGCGTGCTGCCCTTCGCCGGAACGGTGGACCCGAACTTCGGCGAGAAATCGCTCAGGTTGACGTTGCAGGAGTCGCCGGAACAGCCTGGCGAGGTCGCCCTGAAGTCCGGTTGGGGACCGTCGCAAGAACCGCCCGAGCAACCGCCCTGTGGCGTCTCGACGACGACGGAGATCGGCTTCTGAGGGATGAAGACCTTGCAGAGCGGGCCCGAGCAGCCCTGTCCGAAAGTGGTACCGCAGGCGGCGCCGATGCAACCTGAGACAGCCGGAGGATTACCGCAAGAAGCGCCCGTGCAACCTGCAGGTTGGTTTTCGGCAACGCCTCCAGCCTGGGAGCTGGAGGAGATCGCCGAGGCGCCGGCCTTCGCGCCTGCCACAGCGGGTTTGCTATCGTAGATGCTCCCGGAGGAACCCGGAAAAGTCGGGATGATAGCCAGATAACCAGGTTTACCTGACGGTACTGGAGTGCTCACTGGTTTAACGTCGAAAGTAGTACTAATCGAGGGTGTGTAAGTTTGCTGCGTGACAGGTTTACTGGCGTAAATGCTACCTGTTGGCCCCGGGAACGTACCGATAACCGCGTTAGCCCCTCCACCCCCGTAAGGGTTCTGAGTCGACACGGGCAACGGAGAAGTTTGTTGTCCGATGGCAGGCTTGCTGTGGTGGATGCCTCCGGGGGAACCCGGCAAGGAATTCACCAGGCTGTACGTTAAACCTGCTCCGGAGGTTCCGGAGCTCGCCTGCGTGTTCGCACCGGAGAAGGAAACGCCTGTCGTCGTCGTCGTCGGTAAACCTGGTCCGGTCAGCCAGGCCGGGTCCGGCCCGCCGCCGCCGGGAGGGGCGGGTTTGAAATCGTGAATGCTCCCGATGGGACCAGGAAAGGGGCCATTGCAGGTCTTGCATCCCCCGGGAGTCGACCCGGAGTAGACGGTCGCCGATCCTGAAATCGGGAAGACGGTGCTCCCAGATGGGATTTTTGGCGATGGGCCGACTTCTTCTGAGGACTCGTCCTTTCCGGGTTTGTACGAGCCGTCGTCGCCATCGTCACCGGACGAGTTTGACCCTTCGTCTCCGGACGAGTCGGACCCTTCGTCTCCCGTGGGACGGTACTGCCCGTCCTCTTCCTTGCCGTCGGACGAATGGCCGGGGATCACGTTGCTGATCTCGGAATTCGGATTGGAATTGTACGGACCTGGAATGAATCAGTCAGGTGATGAACGTTCCGAAAACGTTTAAGTATTATACGATGGTGGTTTGATGGTTACGCTATGAGTCAGCGTATACCCAAACGCATGTTATAAGTATGTACATTATACCTATATATACATATGCGGAGTATAAGCGTGCAAGGTATTCCCTCTCAACCGGTCTATTCTATCCAACAGAAAAGATATATATGTATATATATGCATTTAAGGTGGCTCCTAAATATTTCAATTTTTCAACTCGTTGAATTTGCTGTTTGTGGATTGAGAGGCGCTCATTATTTCTATTCTGGCGATTTACTATCAGTAATTTTGTTTTAGAGGCGTTGATATTTAGTCCGTATTCCTTACAAGTTCCATTTATTTTATTGACTGTTATTTGTATGTCTTGAATGTTGTCAGTTATAATCGAAGTATCATCAGCATACCAGATATTGTTAATACTTCGTTGTTCGTTCTCAAGGGCTTGTTGGAAGATCCTTTCAAAATAAATATTAAATATAATTTTAGAAAGAATACATCTTTGCCTAACTCCGTTCATTATTTTTATTGTGGATACATCGACTACAGTACCTCATAGTACAGAGCTCTAAATGATCTACTATAGCGTGTTGTTAAGTTTGAGTTTAGCTTTTAGGTTTCAGTATAGAGTATAGGTTCTGTAGGAGGCGAATATCTTTACCATCAATGCCAATGTCTCTCAGTACCGGGAGTAAGAGGTTATGTCTTACGTTATCAAATGCCTTTTGATTAAACAGATGTACCTAGAGGTCTTTTTTTTGCTCGTAGCATTTTTGCATTAATAATTTCATACTAAGAAGAGCCTCCCTGGTACCCAGGCCGTCTCTGAAACCAAACTGAGTTCCTCCTTATTACCCTATGGTCTTCACACTACTTTCAATTTCGGTATAGGCAGAAAAGTGGATTTCAACCAGTCAGTTGGTATAAGGTCTTCAAATAAATTTTTAATATAATTTTCCCACGTTTGTTTAATTTCTCTGGTGTCAATCATATTGGTTGAGGTAGTCCTCTACTAATTCACACTGTTGTGTTAACCATTCATGTTTGGCATGTTTAATCTCTTGCCTTATTTTCAGTCGTATAGCATTATTTCAGCACATGAAATACACTGTTTTCCATTTTTGTGAATATTAATTAGTTTAGCTGCTTTCAATGGCTATCCAACATATACTAAGTGACGCAGCTTGCTCAACATTTTACAGTAGTCTACCGATAGACGGCAGTTGACGGGAGCAGTGTTGCCATTAAAGTTACCGTGGGGGAAATTCAAAAAGTCGCGGACTTATCAAACCACCCTTGTACCCTTGTTGGCTTAGTTACCTGAAAATGATCCAGAGAAGCTTCCTGGTCCAGACGCTACGCCACCAACTCGGGAACCTGCGATATCGATCGTTCCAGATCCATCCAGGCCGGTGCTAGATCCGGCGATGCCAGACGCTCCGGATCCAGCTCCGCCGATTCCAGCTCCAGCTCCGCCTAATCCTCCAGCGCCAGCCCCGCCGATTCCTCCAGCTCCTGCGCCAGCAGAAGCGCCGGCCACGGCTCCTGCTCCAGCTCCGGCAGAGGCGGCTGCGTGCGCATTCGCTGCGGCGAAAGACGCACCTCCGGTCTGTAAGTTCGGGAGGTCCTTCGGGTTGCCCGATGAGTAGGAGCTGCTGAAAGCTAAAACGGACAAGTTTATTGCACCGAAAGATGATTGAATGCGGTTGACGTGATGAAACTGTTAATTACATGTACTAAAGTTTACAGATCTAAGAATACAGTTAGGACACTTCTTTGATCGGACTTGAATGTCGCCTGCCTTATATTTATATGTCTAAAACGACAATACTTACAAGATGACGATGCCGAAGCAGCCGAGCTACCTGTAATTCAAAATCAACCGTGAGATTGCTAATCAAACAAACGATCTTAATAATTATAGGAGTGTCGCGTTTTAATGCGAAACTCGTCGCTAGCGTAATAGTTAAAAATGTCGTTTGGTCGTAAATAAACACGCGTCTCTTGATTGAAGGTGTATAAAATTGAATCTGACCTTTGCGGAATTAACGCCATTATTCCATGATGTTATTCATTGGGTTTTCTTTCAATGCTCATAAATACGATGATTATGCGTTAAGACGCGTATAATTACTACATTAAGATAAGAGAAATGTATTAAATTATACAACAAGGCGCGAAATTTATGTGATCATACACTAATAAAACGTGTAAGTGCTTATTTTATAAGCAAACGTGATGCAATTAGACAGTAATTACAATTACAAATACACAGAGGTGTAAACGCCACAAAAGTCGAGGAGGTTGATACCAATTAAAATTAATTCACCCACTACCGTAATTAATGCATAATTTGGAGAATTAATTCAAATTATCGTTTCGTTATAGTGTCGTAAGAATACTATTATTAACTTTTTATAAGTTTAAAAATTTCTTACTCCAACTACTCTTCCATGCTGTCGTTTGCGGTCCATTGTTATAACCAGTGACGCTGTATCCATGTGCTGTGGATGAAAAATTGTTTAAGACAAAACTTCAAAATTGCACAACAATGAAACAAGAAAATTGCACGACTAATTAACAAATTACGTTTTTTACCTATTTTAAAAATTACAGTAGACAAACGCAGTAAGATTTTTAATCGGATGATCAGTAAATACTTTAATTATGATCCATAAAAAAATCCGTAATGTATAAATAGTATTTATTTATTGCATTAACATTGCCCAAAATGATTAACATCACTGAGAGTAAAATTGTTCAAGACAAAACGTTCAGAATTACACAACAATGAATCACAGAAATTGCAAAAATTATTTTAAAAAATTGCGGTCGACACGAACAGAAAGATTTGTAATCGTAGATGAGCAGTACTTTAGTTAAGCTCCATAAAAATTCCGTAATATAACAGTATTTATTTATTGTATTAACATTGGCTAAAACGTTTAATCTCGCTAAGAGAAAAACTGTTGAACACGTTGCGTTTTATTTAAATATTTGAAAAATTAGTATGGACAAGCGCAGAAAGATTTTTAATCGTTGATGGGCAGTAAGTATTTAAATTACGATTTGTAACAAAAATCCGTAATATAAAGTACTATTTACTTATTGCATTAGCATTGGCCAAAACGTTTAACTTCGCTGGGGGTAAAGTTGCGAAATGATCGATGAGAGGAGATTAATCAATAATTAATCAACCGCAACTTGTCGGATTTAATAAAAAAAATTGATTCCGTGCAGTATTGCGAGATACTACATACATGATATTAAATCCTTATTGTTCGATCCAAACTTTCTGTGGCAATGGCCTCATTTTGGCTTTCAAGCGACATCAATGTGAGATGATATAATTTGTAACTTCTGAATTTTCCTCTTGATTTGGAGCTTAGTATTAAAATTTTTAAATTTATTTAATGTTAATATTAAATTTCAAAAAAATATTAATGATTCCTATATTCCTTCAATTTTAAATTGTTTCGAACATTCATTCCATACATGTTGGATTTTGTTTCTTTCCCTTTAGGAATCTCTCGGGGATTCCCCGCGAGACCTCCAATTGAACACCCAAGGATCACTATTAAAAAGATAAAATCAACGACTTACATCGTCCAGCAAGAGTGACGAGCAGCAAAACTCCCGAGAGGCAAAACGGTCTCGGTCTCATGGTCTCGGTATTCCCGCACGCGCACCTATTTTACGATTTTATACGGAACACCTTTTTAATGCCCGCGCCGGTTCTTCACTGATCGCAGGATACGCCAATCAAAGTGTTTATATAGAGGCGGATTCGACCAGCTTCTCTTGGGGACATGGGAAAAGTCTCCGGCTCGGATTTTTTCGACCGCATCCTCGTCTCGGATAAGCTTGCTTCGCTGAAATGTTTACGGATTTTGTCTCTTCTTCTTTTTGGGAAAGATGCGAGAGAGAAGGTGCTCGAAGACACGAGACGTCTTCGTACGTACGGGTTCAAGGTAAGGAGTTTACGGCCGCAGATGGTGCTGGTGAGGAATACCATCACGAAGTCCAGTTACCTCCAAATCTCAGAGGATTAGAAGTTGGAATTTTATCAAAAACGAGGATTTTCCACCAAAAAATGGTACTCTAGCTATCTCAATCCATCTCACTCGCCATAATTTTCTATCATGCCAGTCGTTTTCTCTCAAGTCTGTTTTTGCCACAGCTTCTTCTATCACTTTTCTCCATATATGTGCAGGTCTTCCTCTTTTCCAGTTTTCCCATTATTCTAAGGAAATGAGGCTCAGATTACATCTTTGCATTCCTTCTTTTCTTAAGTCTTTAACCATTTTTCAAGCATCTGATGTTTTCGTTGCCCCCATATACCTGTCTAGTTCTTCACATATTCTTTCCCACATACAATTTTCACTTCTCTGTTCATTCTTGCGTGTAATTTCCTATCTTCTCCGTCTTTTGTATTGAACCATTTACTATATGCCCACTTTTTTCTTCCAACTCCCATGTCCACCATTCCTGTATCCTTGTGTTTCTTGACTCCCAGCTTCCGACAGCTTTATTCGCAGCATTATGAATAGCTTAACTATAGCTTATTAGACTTCCCTGATGTGTACATGTCTTGGGAGAGCTTTTCATCGAAACCTTTTCCTTATTTTAGTTCTCCTATTTAGTCTCATAATGTTTGTGATCTCTCTTAGGCTGCTGGTCAATTTCAAAATTTCTTCATTGGTTATGCCTGTGTGTCTAATTATTCTTCTACGGGTACCTAACTTGGTTGAGAGGTATGTATAGTTTGTATCGTATCTAGTCCTACTATTATTATTCAAATAAGCTTCTCAGAGCATTGGATAATGAGTTGCAATTGCTTCAAGAAAGAAAGCTGATCTTATATGTAATGGTTTAGTTAAATTTGACTCATTAAAAATTATCTTGATAATTTTTTGAAGTTTTATTAATTTACTTACATGCGTTTCATATGCACCTCCCTATGCTATTGTGCCATAGGTAGCGATGCTATGGAATAAAGCATAATAAATAGCCATTAAATGAGATTTATTTAATATCCCCCTTAGCTTGGCAAACACGTATAACAAGTACTACCTAAGTGTTTTGACAGTGTACTCAACATGTGCCCCCCAAGTCAAAGACTAATCTATAATTATGCCCAGATACTGAATACATATTATGAACTCGTTCAATATTTACGTTATTAATTTTGATAGTAATTTCTGGAATACATTGAATTTGACTTGCAAAAGCTATGTATTTAGTTTTATCAATATTAAAAGAAAGTTTATCCATATACATCCAATAGTAAATACTTTCGAGTATTTTGTTCATGTTACTAGATACTTGATTTCATGTATCACCCTTACATAAGATACCAGTGTCATCTGCATAAGATAAAATATTTTCTCAAATCATTAGTAAATCATTAATATAAGTAATTAAAAGAAGGGGTCCTAGAAGTGAGCCTTACGGGACTGCAAAGGTTAAAATGACATTTTCACTAACAATTTCATTAACACGTACCTTTTGTTTTCTATTTGTTAAATAACTTTTAATGATAAAAGCTGCACCTCTAATCCCATATACCTCTAATTTATTAAGAAGTATCTTATAATTGACCGTGTGCTTTAGATAAATCTAAAAGCGTAATTAAAATATGTTTGCTGTTATCCAAATTAGTATATAAAAAATCAGATAATCTTGAAATTGCACCTTTACAACTAATATTTTTGCAGAAGCCAAATTGTTTTTTTAATAACTATCTTGTGTTTATACAAAAACTCGATTAATCTATTATACAGTATCATTTCAAAAATTTTAGACAAATTTGATATAAGTGAAATTGGTCTACAGCTTGTTTCCAATGTTCTAATTCCACTAATTAAATATATAGTGTGCCATTTTCTTTAGTAGGTACTATTGAATGTAATGGTCTGTACCACCCTCTTGTTTGCATTTTGTTTGCAAAATTAAATGCAATTTTATTGAAGAACAACTAAGTGAGTGGTTCTGCATAATTCACTCCAATATATACAACTTTTGGAAAAGTCTCCAAATTGGTATCGACTCCAGATATATGGAACAGAGTTTGTGTTCCATTGTGTCATTAATTACCTTTTTAGAATCTCTAATATTTGTACCTAATCTATGTTACTCTAAATCCGCAAATCAAAGAGGAAGTACTGCAACATGACAAAAATTATATAATCAGTTTCGTTACTTTAATATTATTTCAATGAATTCATTTTTCTTGAATGTGACGATTCAAAACAACGGAATTTCCTGTTATTTTTGGAATAACAAAAACACTGCTAAGTATTAAAATATTTTTTATACCATATGTTAATGTAGCGAGTACTTATTTATAGTCGTCTTAAGAATGCACAAATAAAATTCTGTGTAGAGGTGTAATGTGTGACGTAATATTGATTTATCACCGGCTTCGGCCAAATATAATATTTTGTGTTGAAAACCTGTTCTAGCACCAACATTGTAATGTGATTTATTTTTATTGAAAATCTGCTCTTCTTGGAACAATCCGCCAAAATTTTTAATGACAACCAATTTTAAATTTTAACCAAAACCCAACGACCTCCACCATCCACAATCAGGAAAGTTAATAAACGATTTCAGAAATTCATAATAGCATAAATTTCACTTTCGCGGAATTAATAAAACTCCCCAATTACCAGTTTGCTAGTTTTTAGTGAAAATCCCCGTTGATAAAATTAAATTATTTGAATATTTTACAGCTCCACGTTAAACGTAACCTGTCATTAAAATAGAACAAGACCCCTTGCCATTTAATACACAGTACAACGAAATGAGTCACCTTCCTTGATATTTAACACAACAATACAGTACCATAGAGCGGAACGCATGAATAAATAATTAGCGAACTGCAAACGGATCAATTCCAAGTCGGAGATTCCAAGAATAGTCCTCAAATTCGCCTACCAACGTAAGACAATAAATCAATACGATCTACATATTAAATCATAACTAGTCCATGATTTATGACCATATCGACATGGGAAGTATAATTAATCTCTTCAAAAAGTCCATAAAAAAACATTATAAAGAAGACGTTAATTGCTTGAATAACTTCGTAAAAAAAACAATGGGTTTACCCAGCACGTATAAGTCGAGTCATTACAACGTGCGACGATTGTCGGCTCTTAGAAAATTGATTTTTGTACGCGCGATAAATCATTTTAATTAGTGGGAAGCGATCTAAGATTGATTAATTAATTAATCAGTGGATATAGAAAAAATGGCGATGTGCACATCGGACTACTTTCTCATATTTTAATATAAATTTGTGATAATTGGAAATAAAAATTTGACAAAATTTCCAAAAAAAAGGTAGTAACTGTGTACTGCCTTCAAGGAAGATTTAGCAAAAAAATTTATTTACTTTATATTATACCTATATACATATTCGATAGTAGAATAAATGTTTAAATTTAAAAATTATTTTTCAAGCTGATTTCGAGATAATTAAAAAAAAAACAAAACATGAAAAAAGTAAAGTGCCGTTTAGTAAAGATTTTGCAAAAAATCTTATTTACATGTATCCGACAGTGGGAAAAAAATTAAAAAAATTCTTGGAGCAAATTTTGAGAAAATTTCCAAAAATGACGACATTTAACGTTGAAAAATCAACTGGAAAACTTATTGATTCTTATTTCTAGAATAAAATTCGATATTTAGGAACAAGTGACATTGGATGACCGGCTGTTTAACGCTGAATGTAAATGTTATGCACGTGTCCTTAGGCCCGCCCATATCAAACATTATTATTTATGAATACCGTCGTATTTGTCGTAAACTTTTGAATCATCCACGCGTTCTCGGTACTTCCATTGCGACTCTTTCCAATACGATTTTGACCTAATAAGACTTCCAAGGAGCCGGATCCTCGAGCGTTATTTTTTCGATGGATATGGACGATGTGTAATATGTCGCGCTAATGATCTTATTAATCGGATATGCGAGGAATTTCTAGAAATGTGCATATATGATCTATATCGCTATAAACGTATCCTGATCGCTTTTTATGTTAATGTGGGATATACTAAGGTTACCGCCCACTGAAGTTGTGTTTGTTTTTTGTCAACTTTATGTGTCATAAATAAGCCAGATAAACGTTATGAATACATTATGATTTATTCATTCAATCGCAAGTTTTTTGATAAAGGTGCAGCTTTTGGAGTGTCTAAAAATGGAAAACCAGTTTATAGGAGCGCTATTTGTTTTACTACTAGTTTCCACTTCTTTCGCCAGTTCCTCCAATGTTCCACCTTCACTTCCTAATTCTTTAAGCATTTTCCTTAACCATCTCTCTTTGTTCCGCCTCCTTTTTCTGTTCTAGCATTCGAATTATATGTCCTGTCATCTGGCTCTTTGTGCTCAGATCTTTCTTGTCATTTTCAGTTTTCCATTAATCGATGCCTGGTTCATTTTGATTTGTTGGTTTATGGTCATATCATCTCCATTTTCTTCCTGCTGTCCATATCCCAGAAGAATAATTTTAACACTTTTCTCTCAAATTTCGAGTCTTCTTTCCACTTGGCGCAAAGTAGAAAATACTAAAGTATGAAATGCATCATATCTTCCTCTACTTTGTTTGGCTTTAACTTTTCAGGAACATGACTCAAATGTGTTCTCTGATAGCATATTTATCATTTTTCTAGATTACCAACTAATACAAATTGGTGAAATGATTGGATCAGTTAAACAAATGTTTATAGCAATAAATTGGGGAATAGTGTTCTTGTTAATGGCTACGATATAGTTAGATTTGATGAGAAGTTACATTCCATTCTAGGAGAATAAGAGAATATTCTCCTCCTCCAGGAGAGGAGGAGAATATCCATTCTTTAAACTCATTTTCCTATATTGGCCAGGTACCTACTCTTATGTAGCAGTTTCTTTCTAATATTGAATATTTCTATCTTTTTTATGGATCTGAAGTCTATAATCATTTTTGAAGTCCTGTTATACTATAAAACCAGTTCCAAAATATCTGCTTTTATTACCAGATTTGAATATCGCGTATTTCACTATGTTCGTCATGTGGTCTCCTACTTACCCTATTTCTTGTAATGCAAATTTATCTATGTTTCGATGTTGCATTACCTCAATCAGGGTTTTTTAAATTTTTGTTTTGTTTGTTCTCTCAAGTTCTTACTCTTCGTCAGAAAGTTGTTATCCTTGATCTCTGTCATTGGTTTTTCCTCTAGTTTCATTTAGTTGACCCAACTTTCTTCTGCCAGGTTTCACCTCCAAATGTTGTCCTCTAGTGTTATCCCATTAAGCCCATCTTTGAGTAATTTTCCTTCTCTTTTGGCCTGAGTGCCATTTTTCGTATTTTACACTGCATACTCTTGCACTTTATTTTTGTTTCTTCTAATTTCATAGTTGATTCTACCCAGTACTTTTAAGTCTTAGATTCGTTTTACTAATATTTGCCAAAGCTGCTTTCATTTCATCTAGATCAGATTATATTGTCTAGATTTGATTTTACAGTAATAGAAGATTAAATGTCATTACCTCAAAACTACCTTCAACTGAAGACCTTAACTCATTTCAAGTCTGTTGTGTTCATTTTACCTAAACGTAATTAATAACTTAAGGTAAATCTTAATGGAGATTTGAAATACATTCCATCTACGCATTTTTTCGCGACCAGAGAGAAGAGTTCAAGGTAAAGGAATCCCACTTGTGCCGTTATAGCTTGGAAAAAAAGTGCCCAGTCCAAACGTTCAAACGTTTGATTAATGTTTGTAAAAGTAGATTAGAAGTTTGAGATTTTCCTGAGAACTTTTGCATATCGTTCGCTGTACAGTTGTTCTTTGGAATGTCACGAGCGTTAAAGAAATTTATGATGCTGCCATTATAAATAAAATAAGCGTCGAGGGAATACCCAGGCTCGGCAACTACATATGTATATAATGGGATTTGCGGGGGTATTAATGTATGCGATAAATACTCTATCTGAGTGTTGTGGAATTTTTTCGGAATCTATTAAAACAAATTTACCTAATTCTTTGGTCGCGTACTCGATAATCTTTAACATGTTAATTAGAGTCTTAAAAAGCTTCGACCTTGCGACACGGCATACATCCTTTTATAACATAATTTGTTAATTTACATTTTTCATCATTCCCATTATTACCTCGTTTAGTAGTAATGTTCAACAGAAGATAATTTTTTTGTTAATATTGTTTTTTTAGCTCATTTCCTGCGTAACGACGCAAAATCCTTGCACTATACGAACTATTTTCTGCTTTTGCACGTAAATATTATGTATTTATCCCTGGTTTTAGTCTCGAACTGGTTTGACCAGCGACACCAATGAATTTTTATAGCCACTTTAAAAGTAACAAATCTTGTTTTTACCGGGATAATAAGTGATTCATTTTCAAAATTGGATTCATTTCAAAACAAAGAACTTCTAGAATATCCTAGATTTCTAAATAAACTCCTTTGAAACGTTAGAAATTCCCTTAGGCCGTTTTGGATACAATATAATTACAAATAAAAATAAAAAGATTAGACTTGTAAGTGCACCATGAGTCAGGCAACTTGCATAACAAGGACAAAAACCTGTTCTAAACAAATTCTGAGCAGGTTTAGAACCAACGCTACCCCAGATAGCGAAATGGCGAAACGTGTCCCTGGTGAAGGTATGCAATGTTGGTTGCATATATATATTTGATCTTTAACCAAACCGTCTGATCTGGTTCTGGTGATCAATAATCACCCTGAATCGCTCGTATCAACTCGATCAGTACGTTTTAATCGCAATTAGGTATCATTAGTAGTTTAAAGGATTTACCAATTAATGCTGCATTTGAAAAAAAAAATCGAAAATTGATAAACTCGAATTCAACCTTAATTCAACATTCAACATTCAACCAATCCTCTCCGATTGCGAAGTGATCACGTGATCGAACTTTCGCACTCCATTGGTCACGATCGAAGACAATGTTCGCTTTGTTTATTGTCATGATTGTCATACTTTGCCAATTTTGAATGTGAAAGTTGAATTTCATTAAAACCAATTTTTCTGGCTTTCGTTCAAGTTTCAAAAAGTTAGGTTAGGTCTCTTGTGTGCTCCGTGAAGGAAAATCAATGCAGGCCCCAAGATGTCGGAACGCATGCCCGGCTCTGGCCGCAATAAAAAAATAATTGACGTCTTCAAGTGCGATGTACATTTTACGAGGAGGACGTAAAAACCTCGTTTGGAATTGAACTAAAAATAACGTAATAACCTCAGGTCAGTTGCGAACAATAAATAATTTCTAATAATAATCTAGAAAACAGGATCATTCGCCAAGTAGAATGATGCCAAGATCATTGTAAATATTGATTAATGAGCCATAACTGAATGTTTTCTTGATTGTAATTAAGATACTTTTAGGATGACCGCGACTGCCAGCGAGCAGATGAGGTTCCACGAGGAGGGCTACAAGAAGCCCCCGGACCAGGACACGCAGATGACATCGAGCACTGTCTCCAGCCTCTCCTCGCCCGTGGACTCGGGTGTACAATTGCTTGACAGTGAGAGCGAGGTAACCTCCGTCATGTCCATGAGCGGATATTGTGAAAGCAGCGATTCGAAGGAGACGGAACCGCAGGAACCATTTAAAAAGGCGATGACGAAGAGCGACATAGCCAACCAGAACGTCACCGACGACTTCAAGATATTCGCCCAGAGCGTGCCGAGCTACTTCGACAGATTTGATAGCGCGCCCAACGTCGAAGCTCAGAACTTCGCCGACGACGTCTTCGAAATGGAGCACCCGATCAAGGGCGGCGAGGCGGATCTGATGAACGTCTCGCTCACCAGCTACGAGCTCCTCGACTACACATTGCAGAACAAGGAGCTGGCCGTCATGGAGAACGTCGATATGCACGTCAGCCTGTCCGAGGAGGTGAACGAGAACCTGAGGCTCACACTGAATCCGATCGAGCAGGAGCAGCCGATAGAGGAACTGGTGCCCGAGAACAAGTCGGAGGAGCAGATTGTGTTCCGCCGGCAAAGGAAGAAAAAGTCCAAGTCGGACACTCCAAAGAAACGCGTGTCATTCCATGAGGACATATTGAATAGCACGAAGATCGATGATATTCATATTAACCATGGCTTCATAACACACGAGCCAGACGTGTCCCTAAGCTTCTTCCAGCGCGGATTCGTTCGGAGGCCGGACGTCGTTAAGGGACGCTACAGCTGGGCGGCAGAGGGTAAATTAACATTTATTTAGTAGCCTGAAAGTTTATATATGGATCGTAGATACAACATAAGTACACCTATTAATGGATTAATGGGGGAAAACTTGTTTATCCCCTACGCCTTGCACTAGATAATTAAACATTATACATTATAATATATGTTTCCTAAATCTTTTTAATGAGAAAGATACTTAATGTTCAAGCTCTCTTAGTTTAGTGCGGACTATTATGCTATTAAATGTAATTGTGAGACTTTTAATTTCATATAATTAGCATTTAAGCTACTAATATTTGCACTTTAATTCTTTATTAACCTTAATACATTGTTTTCTCTAATTTTTCTTTTGCTTTAGGTGATGCACCATATTATGAAAAACAAGATACAGATCGTGAGATTAAATCGGACATCTACATAAACCCACAAAGATACTCCTCCACCTCATCTAGCTCGACAGGAAGCAACTCCAGCTCAATAGATGAGGAAGACAGCGACGAGACTAACTACGTCAAAAAGGAACCGAGTCTGAAATCTAAACCAAAGTCGAGCTGCTTGAAGAAAACCAAACACAAAAAATATATCGACACCAAGATCGTTCAGGAAGAGTCGAATATGAAGAAGAAAAAATCCGAGTCGAACCTCTTGGACTCGAACATCTTTGGCAGCCTCAAGAACATTCTGAGCTTTTCGACTTCGGTCCCGCTGGCGGAACGTGGCGTCCCGGAAGGTCAGGAGGACTTCACGGTGTACTCGTCCTCACATGACGCGTCTAACAGGAGGAGGTCGTTGGGGAACCTGAAGCTGAAGAACTTTGAGGCCATCGAGATACAACCGGCGACGCCGGTCAACAAGATCAGTCAGGCCAAGAACAATCTGAAGTTGACTAAAAGTGAGGGATTCTACCCCAACTACCCTAACCAACAACAGCAGCAGAACGTACCCGCTAATATCATACTTTGTGACAGCAATGTATACGAACATAAAGGTCAGTATCAGTAGTAGAGTGAAGTTGGAATTGTATGCAAGCAGATGATATGAAGTATAAACCTATTGCTAATGGCGGATCCAGAGGATTGGAAGGGTGGTGGGCATACCAGAAATGGTTTAAACCGTAAAAGCTTGTGTAATTTACTGTATTGCCATTACATGTTGTAATTTTAAATTATAAAATTATTGCAGCCAAGATACCAGAAATCATTTGATACTTAATCAGAACATTAATAACATACATTACAATACATTACATCAATACATAGGAACGTAACACGTCAGAATACCAATCAATTAAAAAATTACACTATGTCATTAATAGCATCAATAGCATTCCAAATATTTTTAAACATATGCTGTGATTATTTCAAAATTTATCTTTTAGGGATCAGCTACTCGTACGAGTATGACAAGTTCCAGAAAACCTTTGAACAGCAAAACAAGCCGAAGAGCTCCACCTTGTACCAGATGATCCTGAAGGAGTTCAACTTCTTCCGGAAGAAGGCGAGGGACAAGCACGAGAGTGTTGGCGAGGACGATTTCGAGGTGATCAACCAGGCGACGTCGCCGAGCAACGTGGAGGAAGAGAAGATCGAAGAGGTCGAGGAAGTGGGGCCTAAACCCAACCCAAGGAGATACTCCTCTTCCAGTAAACTCGATTGGTCCGACACCGAGACGATCGTTTCTGAACTCTCCGAGCCACCGAACCCGAGGCACCTATGCTCGCCTAAGAGGAAAGTGAACAGGAACAATCACTATACCGTGAGCAGCTCCTACAAGATCCCGCTCTCTGATAATGGCGATATAACAGACATGGATATTTCGAAATCTTTGCAGACGCTCAGGCCGGCCAGTTCGAAGACCTCGCTCATCAACAGGTTCTTGAAGAACGTCACCATTAAGAAAATGATGGATATTAAAAGCGCTAATAAAGACAAGGCGCCGAAGAGGATCATGAGTTTATACGTTAAAGGCGTCAAGCAGAAATTCATCAGAGATGAGCTGGATAGGGAGTTGGAGAGGGAGATTCAGCAAGTCAGAGAGAAGGTGCAGAGATATGAGGACACTCTGGATAAAAAGATGATTATACAGTTTAGGAAGGAGATATTCAGAAGCCGATTGGAGAGACTGTCAAGGGTAAGATGTATTAAATGAAATAATTATTTTCCAGATAGGAAAATGATGATCCCAAGTCTAATGCTATTTATATTTATGAAATAAACTTTAGATTACAAAAATAATATTACTGGATTAAACTTAAATGAATCTTAGTAATACAGGACTGAGCAATGAAATATAATAAGAGGGTCATGTATGTGTGACACATAACAATAGCTGTAGACTCGAAAACCTTTTTACAATAATTTTCCTCAGATGTACCATGTACGGAGCGCCTATACCACATATGGCGATTCTAGACCCCTCGTGGTCCTCCTCACTGACAGCACCCTCTACATAACCAGCACTAAACCGAATGGTGCTTACTGCAACAACTTCGTGTTACCCTACACCGAACTCAACACAATCCTGGTGGGTCCGAATGCTCAGACCATTCACTTCTCGAATAACGACAGGGACATGCAGTGCCTGATCAGCACCGGTTGCTCGGACATGACCGGCGATCTTATTGGACAGCTAGAGGTCTCTATGAGGAGGGACATCAACAGGCCGGCATTGCCCGCCGTCAAACAACTGAGCATGAGGGACATGGTTAATTTGAGGAAGGCTATTTGCAAGCAAACCTCAGTGGATAAGGTGAGGTACTCTTTTCTCTAAGTGATTATGGAAAAAGGAGATAGGAATCTGTAGAAAATATAGAAATGTTTTCTGTATTACTTTGTAACGAGTTAATAGTGACCTCTTTGAGTTAAGTCACCTTAAAATGTTGATTCTAAATTTTAGGATGAAGAATACTTTTACTACAGTATAGTAAACATACAAGACTTCGCGGAAGCCTCCTATCCAACCCCCTTGGGCCCTAATAAAGAAGGGCCCCTCATGTTCAAGACTGCTGAATCGGACTCGTCACGTTGGGAGACTGCATATTTCATCTTAAAGTAACTACATTACGTTTTATAAATCGAATAAAAGTTTTATTTGACGATCTTATTAAACGTTTTAGAGCTGGTGTGTTATACATGTTATCGTCGGCTTCGCAAAGGGTGCCGATGAGGGTGTTTCCATTAATAAACGGTTCCTGTCAAGGTGCTCGGAGGGTCTTTAACAGTCACCGACCTCACACGTTTCAGTTGCTCATCGAAGGAAAGACTTTGCTATTAGCCGCTCCAGATGAGTATGTCGCCAGCGAATGGCTACAGGAGCTCATACATGCCGCGAGTGGAGTAAGTAAAATTTAAATAAGAAAACTAAAGTAATGGCCTTCCAATGCAAGATCCAGTCAGAGCAAAAATTCTCGTTTATGGAAAACTGTAGAACAAATATCTCACTTTTAACTTTAATAATTACCTAAGAACAGAAATCTCATATGGCAGAGGCAATGATATTGAGAAAAAACTAGGAAAATTCCAATATGTCTGTTACCCATAGATAGAACACTTAAAAATGAAGCCACCAAAGAAATGAAATGGAAGTTCTCTAAAACATTGGTCTCACCAGTACTAACTTATTTAAAGGCAAAAGATGTGTCTAAAATCATATAAAAAGGATGGAACCATCGCGAATCCCCAAAATTACTTATGAATATAAGCCACAACATAGATCCCTGCAGGGAAGCTACGCAAGAGATGGCTCAGTGCACTGGTAGACGGAACAGGCAAAGCCTAGGACATGAAGTGAAAAAGAAGAAAAAGATTAAATTATTGTTACCACTGATGTTGTTAAGATTTGGTTAGGACAAATAGCATTAGCTAGGCTTCGCTCTAACATAAAAAGTCAATGTATATGGCAATTTGTATTATTATTATTAAATCTCAATTGATAAGAGTAATTTCAATGAAATATATATTCTAGACATACAATCAGAGGGAGAGGAACGTGACTCAGTCCTGCTCGCTGTTGATGACCAGCGATCACATCTTGACGGTCCGCGAGGCGTTTCCTTGCTCGCTCAGCTCCCTCCTCCTGCCGAAGAGTGGGCATGAGCCGATCAAGGGGGCCCAGGCGTTGTCCTGCGCCTCGATAGTCGATTTGACGTCGTTCAAGTTGCCTTCCGCCGAACAGAGTTGGTGTATACTGGTAACAACGCGACGATTCATCATAAAGCACCGTTACAATTTGTTATGTTGTAGGAATTCGCCTGTAGAGAAGTCCACGAGTACAGCGGCGATTGGATATTGTACTTTTCCACCAACTCTGAGCTGGAGCAGTTTATTTATACTTTGGAGAACTTGTGGCAGTATAATAATGAAAACGTAAGTAATGAATCATTTATTGTAATATGAATTATAACTATATGGATATTTTTTAGGGAGACAGCTTTCCGCTTAGCACAATACCTGAAACAGACCCTTTAAGTAAGAAATGTGTTGATGTTTACACCACTTTAATTGGAACTTGGCCCACTAATACTGTTCTCTTGCAATTCCTATAATCGAAACCCTCGGGTCAAGTTGGGTTGAGCTGATGCCGGTGTTGAGTTTTTAACTACATATTTTTATACACTAGACTATTTGTATATAATTATTTCTTTATTTTATTTATATTAACTTTATTAACTCATTTTCCAATGTATTGCGGGTTTTTTCTCTGTGGATCTAGTCGTTATGATTAAAAGAATATTGTGATAGTTATGGAAATACAAATAATGGTATTAATATTGTATGATAAATTGCTTGAATAGCTCATGTAATTTCTAATGCACATGTAGAAAAAGCACATGTAAGAGTTTAGAGTAGCGTCTGTAGTACCAGTGAATTAACCGTGAGGAGAACATGAATGGAATTAATTTCGAGTCTGGAGGTCTTGCCAAAGGAAAGGGAAACGTCCCGATTGCTTCAAATACTTAAAAATGATATGTACCCATTTATACTCAGATAACCGAAAACTCTCCATACTTACTCGTTTTGCAGTGATTTTTGCAAAACTATATATTTACACTTTAATTGAACATCTATGTATTACCCCATATCATGCTAACTTGCCTTGTTTATGATATAGTACGTTTTAGAAGTAGATTTGTACTTAACAAGACGAATATCAATATTTTCTGAAATTGTGAAACACTCTCTAACATATTCATTTCCTAATTAACCGAATCTGATGTGCAGTTTGTGATTTTTTGGATAATGAAATGGTGCTTGTATTGTTAATTGTGATGTTAATTTTTAGCTAGTTCATTGTTATTGCTTTTAAGTAATGGTTTGTCTAGAGCGGAAGGCTGCAGAAAAGCAATTTTGGCACAAATTTGTAAGTACATTCAATCATTTTGAGTCCTAACAGTGTTATAGAGAGAAGCGTTATTTGTGGTGCTCAAATTCTGAAAAAGCTTTACATAAATTTAAGAGGGACGATTTGTATTGTTCCCAATTGTTGTTTATTACATTTGTTTTTATATCCATATTTTTTTGTCTCATTTTTGTTAAATTACTTTTCAATATCCAAATTTGAAGTATGTGCCGAAGTAAGCTTGAGCGGCAACATACTATTTGGAACCCTCGTTACCCTTTAAATTGAACGTTTGCATACTGACTGAATATATGTGTAACCACTATATAATTAAAATGTTCAGTATATTATATCGAAATTAACCATGAGCAGGAACAGTCATTGTCTTACACAAGTAATTAAATGTTTTTCTCATGTTATAAGTTTTGATAAAGGCTGTTTCTGTGACTGATAGTGGAAACAATAATCTCTAGATACCTTACAAATGTAATTATTTTAATCCTTCAATAAACTGAATGAATAAAAGAAATAAAGTGTATTTCGATATTTTCGATGCTGCACTACAGATGGCGGTCTACTTAATATCTCGAAAGAATTCTACAGGTTAAAGGTAGAAGAAACAGACAATTTAACCTTAAAAAACTTGAAGCCGTATACTAAAAAAAAAACGCTTCACGCCATATAAACAAATAAACTTGTAAGAATGCTGAAAATCCGTGCTCTAAACCGCGAATCCTCCTCGGATGAAGACGTTCCCGCGATAAGGCGTGAAGCTCAGGTAAGTCCAAGTAGTGTTCTCGAAATCGTATCCTGACAATTTTTATTTACATATGTACAGGAGGAGATCGCTTTGGAATTGTACAACAAAGCCCTGAGGTTACAGTGCCAAGAGCAGTACGATGAGTCGAAAGGCCTACTCCAGCAACTCCTCGACGAAAACATCCCGCTGCTCGAGAACAACGGAGGACTGCCGAAATCCATGCAAACGCTTAAATATTCCTGTTACTTGAACATCGGGAATATGTGTTTGAAGCTGAATACTGTTAAGGAGGCTCTGGAGACTTATTTGCTGGTATAATACGTTTTAGCCATTTGTAACGATCTTACCAGTATCAAATGTATCGACTCCTGAATACTGATTTAACAAGTAGCTGGTGTGATCATTTTTGTGAAAATATTGGTTCATTAAGTTGGCTGCAAACGTGCGATATTTGGCGTGGGTTCTTTATTCTAGTTAGGCTACTACATTCATGGAGGCTGCTTTCATGTTCCTCAATTCCTTTTGAGTAAAGATATAATACCAATTTTTTCATGAATTAGCAGAGAGGAAAAATTCACAAGGTTGTGTAAAATTCGAAAGAAGGAAATGGGAATTGTCTGGCATAAGGAAGGAGCTTCAAACACTAGGAACCGTCTAATCTGCTGTTATTGATTAAAATTTATGATTTCAGGCAGCCGAATTAGATGAATCTGATGTGACTCTATGGTATAAAATCGGAAAATTGTCATTACAGGAGAAGCAATTCAGGCAGTCTGCTTACGCGTTTGCTAAAGTAATTATACTTTTGATCCACCCCAACATTAGTATTGGTTCTGTCAGAGTTCAAATTATATTACAATTTATTTTTGAAGGGTCTTGAATGTGTGGAATCCCACTGGCCATGCCTGGACCAACTCATCTCACTTCTATATGCAACTCAGGACACCATTTCCTGTCTGATTTACATAGGAAAAGCCCTACTATTAAATCCGAATTACCTTAAAGGCTTAGTCCTGCGAAAGCAGATTTACTTAGACAATCCTGCCACTGAGGAATATTACAAGTTGTACAATCCAGATTAGTAAGACTGTTTCACTCTGAAAACTTTGGTTATTGTGATATTTGTTTTTTTTAGTATTTATGAACCATCTTTGGATGTTAGTCTGGATGAAGAGGAAGTTGAATTGTTGTTGAAAGAGGCAAGGGTCCTCTGTGATAGAGTCACTGAAGTGGAAAAATCATTCGGGCCGAAACCATTGCAGACTATACCACTCCCAAAACCTTTGGAGGAATATACTTGGTTGTCAGCAGCCCAAACCGTTATTCATATTCACAAGTATATTGCCGATAATGGTTTGGTAAACAGAATACATCACCCATAATATTCTTCATTTCATTTTGTCATTTTTAGAGTTATTTCACCTTTATCGACATGAAAAATTGCATGAGTCAAAATTCAGAGGCGAGTAAACCAGAGGATGTGGAAATGGTTACAAAAGAAACTATCACAGAAGAAAACAGCCCTGAGGCAGAGAAGAACGACAATGAAGAAAAGATGCAAGTCGAGCCGGTGGGGCCAGAAAGGAGGCTTTCCCAGAACGTCGAAGGGAATGACGAACTTGATAACACTCCCGTTCAGACTGATAATGATGAGGTAGTATTACAACAATGCTAATTACTAGCTTTCATATTCCATGAAGTAGACCCATGTTCATTAAGAATTTTTTACACATTCTGGGTTTTACTAGCCTACTTAAAATTACATTTTGTATCGCTTCATATATAGCTATTATAATGTTTTATCTAAAGCAGGAGTCAGTTTTGATACTTTTGTTTCAGGAACAAAACGCAGATCAGGAGAACGAAGAGCCAGATGAGAATCCAGAGAATAAACCGAAACCGAAAGGTTCGAAACGCAAAAGGGACCTACTCTCTGATCTCCAGATTTGGGGTTGGCACAGCAAAAGAAAACAATCAAAGAAAGCCAAAGAGAAAGATTTTACCGTCGAAGACGCCATCAACAGGATAATCCCAGGTAATCTGCTGCTGAACAAAATTGAACACGTAACGACAACTTTCAACCAGCGAGAGGACTCAATGAACACCATGGATATCTACAACATGTACGTGGAGGAGAAAAACTTAAGCTTTATATCTCCCATACATTCTCCTGTTTCCGTGAATTACGAGCCTTACTTCGGGACTAACATAGAGAAGGACGATGTGTTAGATTTTTGGAGTAGGGAGAGGGAATACGTCAACTCGGTGGTCCTCATTAAAGAGTTCGTTTTCTCTGTTTCCAAGCTGTGGCAGTACAAGTGGCCTAAGGAGTTGGTACCTCTGTACATTGAAGCTTACAATTTGTACAGAGAGCATTACGATCCTCCAGAGTTATTTTGCCAGGACCACCCTTTCGAGATTATCAAAGAAAATGCCATCGCGATGATCTTATATGCTGAGCTATTGATCTTCAGGTTGGTGTATAACAATACAGAAACAAATCCAGCATAAGGCAGATTTGCTTTATATGGGTCACTATGGGTTTCTAGCACAATGTGGTAGTTGCAAGTGGTGACTAGACGCTAGCATAGTTTGACAATATGAATTCCTGAAAACAAAGAATTGTGCTACTTAATCAGTTATATTTGTAGAACTAATTAAGTAACTAAGTAAATATATTAATCAGTATACAACTAGATTCAAATAGAATTTAATTTTCAAATTGCATCTACTTTACAACAGATTCTAAATTAGGCCTTCCTTGAATGCTGAACTTTTTCTGTGCTGTTTTTTTTTTAATGTATATGCCTCAAAGTAACTTTAATAACATTTATCTATGTTTTAAAAACTCAAAGGTATGATTATTGTTTTTCAGTTCGGATCTCAAGCAGCCCATGCAGGCAACCATCCTGGGCTACTTACAGATAGTCAGCGGTTGGGACAATGAGTGGCAGGAAGAGTACGTTTCATTTTCGAACAGAGTCTACTGGCTGTTATCTCACTTATTCCAAATGCAACATTCCAATGACCTGGCCTTGAGAGCTCTGGGAGTCATACAGGAGAACATCGAGAAAGAGGAAACTACCAACAACCAAACCTACTTGCTGAGCTTGCCGAATTGCTTCAAGTGCGGCCTCATAACGAAACAGATAGTAGAGAATTTCTTAAGGCACCTCGATCTGATCGATAAGCTTGGCACGGTAATCGAGCTCTACAACAACGAAAAGTATAGAGAAGTGGCCGAAACGGTTAAGCTGACTTTTAAACTTAACTCCAGGCGGCACTTCCAGGTCGGACGGTTGGGTCGTCCGGCTCAAATCGGACTTTTGCTCGACTCCCTGTGGTACATCGATCTCGTGGAGTGTTTTATATGGACGGAAGAATGTCTGTATGAGGCTTTGCATCACTTTCTGAAGCCTAATAATGATGCTTGGAAATGGGAGAAAATCGTCGAAAAGTGCCTGGCGATATTATATGAAATTATTAAAACAGAGGGGGCGAGTGTTATTGATAGTCTGACTGAAGAGAAGACCGCCAGGCTGGTTGAGACTTTGGCGAAGATCGCTTGTAAGCAGATTAACACTGATTCGGTGAAGATTCCTCTTGATCGCACAACTCCTTGGATATTGATTCATTATATTTTAGAAAGGTAAGAAACTGGATTTTTAGTAACTGCAAAAGTTTGAAAATTTAAGATCATGTTTGGTCATGGTTTTTCTTCATGTTTTTTATACAGTTATGACACTTTACAAAAACACTGTGATTATATAAGTTCTAGCAATAGTTGGTAATGTTCTAATGTGTTTGCCTTATTTTGTAGAAACGAATTGAAACAATATGTCAACAAAAGAACACGACAGGGAAAGAAGGAAGACATGAAACACGAGAAAACCGAAGACGAGCTGTATCCCTCAATCGCCATCCTATTCTCAGCTCATGAATTTTTAGGTGAATGACGAATTTCGTGTTTTAGATCATTTAATTTTGAACTCTATTACAGGGCCGAAGGGTTGGTGTTTAACGCGAGAAGGAGAATTCCTCCATTTCATATTGGACAGAATTCTAGATAGGTTGGATACTCCAGTATTTGATGGGATGAGAGATAAAATCGACATTCACATTGAGCAGTCACTGTTTTGTCTCTATCAACACCCCAGTAAAAAAAATAAAGTAAGTTTTTATCTTAACGATATAGGGATAAGTAACTGTAAACTGGATAAAGTATAAGTTTCCTATCAGTTGTAATGTCTAAATATTTGATTTAACGGAGCTCTGTTATGTCTTTATTCAAATTAGTAATATTATTGTTCTTGAACTTGGGTCTATTTGCATCATTCACAAAGGTTTTGTAGTTTCCTGGAAGGTGTGAAACCAATTTTTTAATGAGTGCTGTCTGTACATATAGTTTAGCGTGTGGCCAAGTATCAGCCATTTCAATATGATCATATTTGTAACAAAATCCTACAGGTTTACCTGCTTTGTCGCCATCACCTTCAATCTCTTCTGCAATAGCACATATCATCTACTTCTCGTGCACTTATTCCACACATCTCTCCAACTTCTTCTATTTAAGTCCCTAGATATGAATTCCAGTTACTTTTTTGTCAATCTATTGTTTCTCCTTTTGTGTACCTATATGCTAATTTCTTTCATTGTTCCTTCTTTATTTCCTCAACTATCGTCGCACTTATGTTTTCTATAATATATTCGTTTCATATTCCTTCAAGTATCTTTTCAATCATTTAGATTTCCCGACATCTTGCTGATCACAATGTCGACCCGTTACCATTGACTTGGGAGCGCTCCTTTCAACTGTACGAGTTCTACGGGCCGACATCCTTACCAGAGTTCAATTCCTACAAGAATGCGTCGATATCTACCGACCTCGAACAGTTATTCAAGAGGATCATCGCCCTGGTGCCCCCGAATTGCGCCCCACAACAGCACCTGCCGAAGATAATGGACTTCATACATGGCAAGACCGATGAATTCCCTGATGCCATCGATTTTCCCTACAGGGTCCGCCCGATCTACTACCTGATCGGCGATTTCTACTTCAAGCAGAGGGAGTTCAGCAGGTGCATCAAGTACTTCCAGATGGACCTGTGCATAAATCCCCTCAGGCTCGACTCGTGGGCCTGCCTCGCCCTCAGCTACGCCGCCCAGTTGGATTCGAAGCTCAACCACTGCGAGAAGTTCAAAAGCGACACCGAATTCCTGGACAAGTCGAAGTACGCCTCGATCTGCTTCGAAAAGGCGTTGGAGCTTTCGTGGGACCCGTTGGTGCTCTGGATCGAGTTCGGGACCTTCCAGTACATGGTACACTCGTACTGTTCCAGGATGTTGAAGCACGAGTCGGAGAATTTCAGCATTGAGAAGTACAGAGAAAATTTATTTACTTTCGTTGAAACAAAGTACTAGATTTTGCTGGACAAGGTTTTGGTTAATGTAACATGGGCTAAATTTTGGTTTGAACATCTTGGTCTTTTGAATAGCCTATTTTTGGGCAATCAGGTTTGTCCTGTCCATCATTTTCCAGATTACCTCAATACTGCTTTATATTGGTACATCTTTAATCAGACTCCCATTCTTTGTTACTTTGCTTTCTAAATGTGTGAAAGACAATATTTGTTTTGTTATCTGACTTTTATGTCCGATTTGAATCACTTGGTTTTTTAAACATATTTGAAGTCATGGTGTGGATCATCAAATTTAATAATATAAAGACTTAACGATTGGTCATAACCTTGAGATTGGAAAACATGTTAAGTAATCTTTGATATCTTTACTTCAGGTTTGAATACATGGAAAGTCAGAAGAACACTTATTTGGAGAAGTCCAGGAAGAGTTTCGAGAAAGCTATAGCTTTATACTCCAAAGAGGAAACTCCTGACCAGGACGAGAGATGGCTGCAGTACTACATATTGGGAAAAATCGCTGAAAAGAAGCAAAAAGAACCTACGGAATACTTACAGCACTATACAAAGGTAAGCTGATATTTACAGTTTATGATGAAATATTAATTAAGGGATCAGTTAAGCAAAAGGCTTTATGTAAACTGGTACCTTAATACCCAAAGAGTTCCTAGACAGTTTGAATAAATGAAAATGAATAAAAATTTTGGAAGTGTGGAAGGTGATTTTTAAAGTGTAAGCCTCAAATTACAAATTTAGTATCAAAAACTAAGGATCATATAGTATACACAAGAAATGTGCTCACATCATTTGGTGTTGTTATTGTAATGACAACACTAAACATATTTTACAGTGGTCAGTGTGAGGTAGCAAAGTGATGAAAATTGTAAACTGTAACAACTGTCAATCAATACACTTTCGCAGTTTCGGTTCTAAATATATGAGGATGGGTTTCTGAATTCTCAGTACAGTTAATGTCTGCAGCTTTTACGCTACATATTATTTGATGTATATACATATCTGGTAAAAAGTAAATAACCTTCCAGGCGAGCCAACTCCTCGACGAGAGCAACGCTCAGTACCCCATCAAAATCAACTACAGCAACCCCCCGCAACTCGCCGTAGAGGCGCTCGAACTCCACTACCGCATACACGCCTCGATCTTAAAATACCTGGAACAGAACGAGGGTAAAGACATACCGAAAAGCCTCGGCGAGTTCTTCAACAAATGCATAAGCTCTTCTCCATTCCTACGGAAAGTGAAGGAGGAGGAGAAGAAGGAGGACACGGCGGGTCAAATGCCCGGTTCGGGATTCCTGGAGCAGTTCATGAAGTTCAGCGAGAACGGCACGGTGATCGTCGTGGACGAGGATAAACAGGAGGAGGGCAAGAAGGCGATCGTCGTTCCGGAGAAACCCGAGGAGGGAGAGAAACCGAAGGAGTCCGAGAAGGCTTCTAAGGAGGTCGAGCCCGAGAAGGCTTCTAAGGAGGTCGAGCCCGAAAAACCGAAGATCGCGGAACCGCAAGACACGATCGAGAGCGTCATCTTAATCTCAGATTCTGATGACGAGCAGAACAAGTTGCAGCCATCTGATCAACCAAATCAAAGTTTGTATAACCAAGCTGCCAACTAGCTATGTGTATTTAATTTTCTGCGAGACTGAAAATAAGTCCAAACCAATCTCAAAGAGATATATTTTCAATCTTACGCTTATCTAGATCTGCAATAATTACGAAGTTCAGTTATTAATGTTGTAATGGCTCCAGCTAATGGTGGTGAGGACAGTAATAATGGAACTGGTGTCGTGAGAACGTCTTAAACAAATAGAGTTTGTTTATGCGAAGAGTTCGATATACTAATACTTATACTAATATACTAATATACTAATGTCTCAGGCAGATGAGCAAGTATATGGGTTCGAAATATTACTGCTTCATACAGATTTTTTCTATGGGCCTGTTTCGTTAAGCTGTGTGAAAAATTCTTTGCCTAAAGATAGGAGGATCATATTTCGAATTGTTCTTAAAGTTATAGCTTAAAAATAATTTTTAATTTACAACTTTAGATACTTATAACCCAAATTATACGACATATTAACATTATTTCGACCCCACTTACTTATGCCAAAATTTTATCTAGGGCTTCCCTGGCCCCCTTGTATATCTTGATGGAAATAGGTGCAAACCGCCATATAAGAGCCCTTCTGCAATCTTACAGCAAACCTTTCTAGAAATTCATGTAATCTACATTTCATTTTTTTTTATTGTTCCAGATTTGGATTCTGAACATCAGAAGAAAAGCTTGCCAGTAAAGGACGTGCAGAAAGTGCTTGATGAAATGATGGTGCAAACTATGAAGGAAACCGAACAACAGCAAAATGAAGTTGATTCTGATCTGAGCACGACAGAAAAAATCGAGATAGTGGTTGTCAAAGACGACACTAAAACCAACAAGGAAGGGAAAAGGGAAAAGGAGAAAGCCAAGGGTGGCGACAGTGAGAGTGATGCTGAGAATATTAAGGTGAGTGACGTAATTATCTCAAAGGTTATCATAATAAATTATAAGATTAGATCCATAAGAATACAAGGCGAAAAGTAATGAAAAATCCTACAACATGCGCCGAAAAATGAAGGTCAATATTTATAATTCGTTATAACATGCTACTATCATTTGGTGTAACACATTTGTGTTTCTAACTTGCTCAATTTAAAAAGGCCTGGCTATTCTGAAAAGAACCTCATTCACAATTTGGGCGATATTGTTTTCGACAAATCTAAAGCAACATATATCATAGTTGATTACTCTTAAATAATCAATAATATTAATCTGTCAATCAACCCCCCACAGTTAGAACATAAACAGATCGTTTTACCTGAAGAGGACGTAGGGAAAGTAAGTAAACGCCTCCCGTTTTATGTGACGCTCAATGACTAACAGGCGACGAAGATATAAGATACTTCGTAAAGTAACTGTTATATAATTTATTAAGAACATTTCCATACACTTCCTAATCAAGTCGTGATATTCTAAAACTTCAAAATCTTTTCCAAAACCTCCTTGTCTTGCCCTCAATTTTTTTCAAATCGTCTCGAACCCTCCGGACTTCCTTATCTTTCATGAAACTTGCTACAAGTTGTTGCGATTTCACTTTTAACTCAGTCGCAATATTATTGGAATTTTCCATGTTGCGGTTTAAAGTTTCTGCCAACGATTGAGCCTTCTCGGTCATTTTTCTCAATTGGAGCTGATTTATTACATGGTCCCATAGTAGGAAGTAATCGACCATTAGCTCCTTGGATTCATGTGAGTACTCCCAGGCAGACATGGCGTGTTTAATGTTGTCTTTCGAGACATCCTTTTCTAATACGTCAAGTAACGTTTTTAATGCTGCTTTTTCAGCTTGGCGGTATCGCAGATTTAATCTGGTCACCTCTTGGACTAGTCTGTGGATGTAGAATAGTTTCTTGTCGGATTTTAATAATGAATATTTTTCCATTAGGTGTATACCTCGTTTTAATTGCGTTTCATCATTGTTGGTTAGTTGTAGGAACATTTTAATTGGAATGTCTTCGGGGGCGCAATATGCCAACGTTTTGAATAATTCTAACGTTGATACTCCCACTTCTTCATCGGTCGCTATTCTATCAACTGAGATCATCCAGGTGGTAGAAGCAGTTTTGATGTACTCGTTCGTTCCCTGAAAAACTGATTTATGATTGTGGAGATCGTACTGTCTTAAATAGTCACTGACGGTGTAGTTGGCGTTAAAGATCGCCCGTTCTGCGTTGATGTAAGCTGCAGCTTGTTGTAAAGCGAAAGGAAATCGTTGTAGTTTTGTGGCTAATTGTGGTATGGCACAGTCTTGACCGCGCAGGGATTTGTTTAAGAATTCCTCGGCTTCTTCCGGTTCCCACTGGTCCAGAGGTAGAATCTCTATTCCGTTGTCCCATTGTGAGCTTCGCGACGTTATCAGCACGAAGGGTTTCTTGTCTTCCGACTTTAAGCAGTTCAATGGTAGAAATTTGTATAGAAGTTCGGGGCGATCTGCGTTGTCGAATATGATCATGCACTTCCGGTTACGTCTGGAGAAAAAATTGTAGAGCTCCTCTACAACGCTACAGATGTTTTTATCGCTTCCATCGCCTGTTGTTGTGATTTGTAGTTTGTCTCTGGCAAGAGTGAAGAAGGAGTCCTTTAACATGTCATCATTATCAGCATTGATCCATAGTACGTTGTTGTCATAGTATGTGCTGTATTCATAAGCGTATTTCTTGGCAAGTTCGCTTTTCCCGATGCCACCTGAGTCACGCACAACCTTTTGTGTTATTACTATCGGTTTTAGTGGGTTTTGATAGATAGTTCGATGCAGTTCCGACAATTCTCGGTTTCGTCCAGTGAATAGTTCGACTGGGGGCTTAACGTTGAAGACGTCTATTGTGGCAGATTCTTCAAAATAGGAGTTGCTTTTGGTTAGATAGTAATCATCTTTCTCCCACCATTTACATATCTTGTATTCAATGGAGGAGAACACGTCGATGACTTTATTTGACACTATTTTATAAATCGATTCCAGTTTACTTTTAATTATCAATTCCAGTTGGTCCTTGTTGGGTTGATCGATGAAAAGCTTGAACTTGTTGAGGAAATCGTCGATTTCGTGATCTTCAGCCCCGTTTAACGCCCTCCTGATTTTCTGTTTGGTCTGATCGGTTCCCTCAAGGCGCAGTTGGTAATAGCAGTTTTCCCCTTGGAAGTTCAAAAAGTTGTCGCTTCCGACCGGCACCCTTCGAACATTGTCATTACACTCACTGAACCGTTCGTGTGGTATTAAGTTGGTGTAAAGCACTAATTCGCAATCGTCAAAGTCGCTACTCAGCACCGGATCGTCAGGTCTGCCTTCCCTGAAGGAGTCCCTGATCGTCCGGTACGACTTGAAGTACTTCTTGAGAGAGAAGTCCTTGGAGTCTGAGAGCAGCAAATCGAAACTGACCCTCGGGGCCTTCTGGGGGTTCTTCTTGTGTTTCGCCTGGAGGAAAATCACTCGGGACTTGCCGTCGTCGTATTTGATCTTCAACAGGACGTCGTCGAAGTCCGCGCCTATTTCTGCGTTCGAAGCTAAGTAGATCTCATCGACGTGCGTCTCTTCTTTCTTCAGCAGCATAAGCATGCACAGGTAGATCTCATAGAGGTGGCCGCCGATTTCCACCGCTCCGTCCCTCTTGGCGAACTGAAGCGTTTTGATGGCGTTGAGTTCGCTATTGTTCTTCAATGTGTCAGTCATCTCATGGACTTGTTAATTATTGACAAAATAATTAACTGTGTTAATGTATTGGACAAATATTTGACTCATGTGGGCGTAAGTGGTTGTGAAGGATGTACGTTGGGAATTTTGCTGGGTAGAAACCGTGTGATTGGGAAATCAAGGAAACTTCCTGAATTATAGCGATAATCGAAGGTGCGGTAGATAAGACTTATCGACATATTTTTATCAGAAACAATAATGAATCTCGTTGTTGCAGTAATTACGCCACTTAAAAAAATACGAAGGAGGATTATGAATATAAACGAACACTCTTTTTTATTACAAGGGGGTAACCTGATAAAGTGGTCAATACCTCAGAGACCGTAACACAGTTATCCGACGAATTCTCGAACAATAAATTGTGAATAACTTCTTGATTGTTAGCTCCAGATTTTTGTAGAGCTTACTCTAGATTTCTCTCAGAAGGTCCGCATCATGTCCTGGGTGTTTTCACTCTTGTCAAGTGTTTTTGTCCTTGGGTAATTTTTTAAACATGTCTTCCAACGCCAAAGTTTCGGAGATGTAGTGTCGCCTTGACAGACACCTCTACTTAGGTTTATTTGGGTAGTTCTAGTGTTCTCGTCGAACTTAACGTTCATTGGTGGCCGTTGGAATATGTCCTTAATGAGTGCATTACATCTTGAGTCAATTCTAGCGTTATTTAAATCATTCAAAATGGACCACGTTTCTATCGAGTCAAACGCTTTATGGAAATCCACGAAAGGTAGATAGATGGGAACGTTCTGGGTTTTACAATTCTTTATTTTCTTCTAAACCTGCTCTACTTCTGATCTAAGGATTGTGGGTCCCCTTTTGTACACTGCGTTACCTGGTAGGTATCCAGTTGTAAAGTTTTTCATTTACCTTTTTTGTTCTACAATCTTTCAAAATCTCTAAACTTTAAACCTATTTCATTGTTATATTTGCTGAACTTACTAGGATAACTTGATTTTCCAAAGGGAAATCTAGTATCGTTTGTTCACAATTATCCATTGTGGTAATTGTATTTTCTTAGAATTGTAAATGGTTTTTGTGATATTCCAGCCTGCAGTGGAAAAATCAAACAGCTCGTCCAACTCTTCTGAAAATTCAAGCGAAAGCACAGACTCTGAAAGCGACGATGACGAAAATGACAGCAGCTCGTCTTCATCTGATTCGTCTTCGGAGGACGACAATGAGAACATGTCCAGTACTGAAATTTCCCAGCTGATCGATAAATGCGTGTCAGGTATACTTTAACCAGTAGCAATTGAAACACACTACAAAATCTGAATTTACCGAGGACATTCGAAAAGAGCCCGTTATCTCTATACAAAACCATGGGACTTATTTCTTTGCTTATTCAGAAACGCACTGGTATATTTTAAAATGCAGGTGTACGTATTTGTACAGTCGCCCAAGTGAAATCGTAAGTGTGAATGTATGGATATCTACAGACAAAGAATTAAAGGGTCCATTGGGTCGTAAAATTTTTTTTACCACAGCGGTATTTCGTTTGTGGTCTTCTTCGTCTTCTATGGAGCAGGTGTTCTTCTTCTTCGGAATTTATACTCGAGAAGCAGTGGTGTGTGTATGTGTGTGCCATTTATTTATACTATTTGAAAGTGAATTCATTGTTAGAGTTATTATCCGTAATGTTACGCCCATGGACGACCAGGAGGCACCACTTAAAAAGCCATTAAGTGTTTTTGTTACCGTTCCAGTTCGGATTGGACAAAGTTTTTTTTATAATTGATTTATTTATTTATCACTCTGAGTTTACATAAGTTATGCAATGTCTATGAAATAAGTACATGACATTTCCTGCTTATTCTCCTTTATTGCAGAAACTAACCTCCTAATGTTGACTAGTAACATGTTTTCACTATTTATTTTGATAAATTTATTAAGAGCATTGAGTAGTCACTAAATAACTTTAAACTGTAATACGTGAAAAACTATTATACCATTTAATATTATTGTACTTGTATGGAATGATGTAATATCTGCACACTGCATATTTCTAATGAATATGTTAAACCGTAGGTTTGGAGATATGCATCGTACGATTGACGCAGAACTATAAAGCACTGTACCGCCTAGCACACCTGTACTTCAACTACAAGTCCAAACGGGATTTGGTTAAATGCAAGCAACTCTTATTGGGCGAGTATAAGTGTAAAAACGGCTCCATCGTCTCCGGGTTGTTCAGCGACAGGAAAGTGAACAATTTCTTTAACGTAAGTGACTTTCTTTAAAATAAGATTCAGATCGTGACTCGATTTGTTCTCAGGGAATCTGGAGGATTCCTTCTAGCGAGATCGACAGGCCCGGCTCGTTATCAGCGCACATCGGCCGTTGCATCAATTTATTGATGAATGTACTTACCACTACGAATGACACTAAGACGCTGATCGATTTATGTTTGAATTTACGTAAGACCCCAGAGCCGGATAAGTAAGTATGATATATCCACTCTTTCGCGGTTTCCCATAAGTGTCGTTTCCAGGATATACATAAAAGATTCAGATAGAATGGTGTCATCGGAGCAAGCATTGACGTTATGCACCCAGTGCCTCAGGTCTCAAATGAAAAACGTCTCGAACATGACGAATCCTCAGATTGTTAAGCTGTTGCAAGAAATCCACAGGGTGTATCAAAGGTTGCAGAAGCATCTCCCTGGTAAAGAAACCCAGTTCGGTAGTATGCTTGCAGAAGTTTACCGGAAGTTCATCAAAGAGAAGGTAATACTTCGCGTTTGTACATGTAATCACGTGGTGAAGTTGATAGCCAATTTTATATTGAATTCGATAATTTCATTTAATTTCGTAGATCAAGTGACTGTTGTCTTTTCAATATTCTGTTATCTATATGTTCATAGTAATAAAGTAATTTGGGAATTTGATTGGTTTTTATCCAATGTGGTGATTGACGCTACGTTCTCAGATAACTTCTTTACCTAAGGGATTTTATGATCAATGTGATTAACTTTTGGAGATACACCATAGCACATTTGCAATGCTTCCATTTTTGACTGTGGCTGATTGTTGGATAGTTATTTATCAGTAACTTTCGCTTCCATTTAACTGTTTTATGTTATGTACATTGTTGTTTTCAACCTCGATCAACCTTTTAGATACCAGATAACGTTAATGTCTTGGACTTGGCGGTTAAGTTCTGCATGCAACACAAGGCTGCGGAGAGACCGAAGGTCCAGCAGGTGGTCCCGGTAGTGACCCCGGCTCCTCTCCCTAGGACGCCCGGGATACTTACGGTAAGAAGTTAGGTTAGATTAGGTAATAGTAAAGTGCTTTATTGTCTAGCAAGGTATCCCAGTTATAAGATTTCGTCAGTCGTCACTCAAATGTTCTTTAATGGAATCTCTTCCTAGATCTCTCATCCAAAAGTTGTGTCTTCTTGAAATGATCCCGAAGAGAATAATATCATTACTGTTTCAGAATTCATCAATTTTTCATATATATAACTGATTACAACCCGAGTTATAATTAGTAGTGTTATCACCTTGGTAATTAAAGGTATATTTCTTCATAAGGAATAATTTTGAATGACTACATAAAATATATGTTCTGCGCGTGTACAAATAGTAGGTGTCTGTTCGCTATGTGGAGTCACTTAACTGAATCTCGGAGGTACCTATTGGCCTTCTATAGTTTATTATATATCTGTGGTTGAAACTTTTTATTAATTTTTATGGTTTTAGACCAATTTTATTTTTATACAATTATTATATCATTGCAATTTGTTTTTAAATTACATGAAATTTAATTAAATTGTATCTGTTTCAGCCTCCGGTTCTGCCAGCGCCGTCGACGATTGTGCCGCCGAAGGCGCAGCCGCGGAGGCCAGGCTCGGGCCGCCCTAGGGGCCGTCCGCCTCTGCCGAGGATGCCCGGCCAGGTCCATCACCCGAGGGCGAAGTCGCCGAACCTCGCCTCTGGCCTGTCGAAGCCGTACAATTGGCAGAAGCAGCTGTGCGCCTACGAGTACCTCAAGCACTACCAGGACGAGCTGATCAAGCAGTACAGCCAGAACCTGAGCCTGCCGCAGCTGACTCAGCTCTCGCAGATGATGACTCAGGGCCAGCTGAGGAATCCGGTGAACGCGGCCGCGATAACGAATCAGCTGCTCGCGCAGGTCGGGCTGTTGAACGCCGGCGCGCAGCTGAAGCAGCCGAGCCAGGTCGCGGGCCTCGGTCAGCCGTCGAGCTCGCACTTCATGGATTCGCTGAGGCAGATGAACCCTAACGTGAAGAAGAAGGTGGAGGGCGAGCAGGCCCCGGTTACCTCGACGGCGCCGTTGGCCAAAGCTGGGAAGCCGCAAGGTAGCTACAGCCCATTCGATATCTGATGAGTTAGAATTCCAAGAACCAACTAAGCCAATAAACCCATTCTTATCGGAATTACTGTAACAATATACCGCGACAGAGGCGTGCCTTAAAAATTTCGACATTATTGTCAATGTCAAATGCACGCAAAAGCTAATATGGTAAGTGCTACGACCGCGCCGTCAATGACTTTCTAACGCTGCTCATACTCCGTCGATTGTCGGATACCGACAAAGGTAGCTACGCGTTTTCTTGGAATTTTACCTCATCACATTTTGAACAAACAGTATTTTACTGTATTTTTAACCAAAATCCACTTCTCTTTAGACTGACCTCTCACTACAATGAGCGTGAGATTGCAGATCTTTGCGGCGTCAAGGGGAAAACGGAATCAGATTCCAGTGGCTGGTAGAAAGTTCTGTAGAAAAACATGGTATTAAAACTCATGAGAAGTGGATTTTGGGTATAGCTATTTATTTTAGGCCTCAATATAGTTACAATGAACTAGTACCAAGCCATTTAAACTTCTATTCAAAAAACAAAATAAAACATGACAAATATTATAATTGAAGTGCCTAACACTTCTATTAATATGAATGATATTTATATTACTTGTTATCTATGGATCAAAATAACATGATATTTATATCAACTGCTCAAATGTTGATGATATATTAGTGAAGGCAGTGTTCAGTGCTAATCGCATTGTGGCGAGAGGTAACGCATTCTCTCTCTCCGTCTTAAATGGTTTCGTGTTCCATTAGTTCCACTAGTGACAACAGCCATCTAAATGGCATTGATTCACAGTGATCCCTAGCGTCACTTAGCGTAACTGAATAATCTGAATGCCCATATTTGGTCCTATATCAGCCGCGTCTTTCAGTTTTCGCGTTTATACACAGTTTATTCATATTGTCATGCAACAATATACACTTCATCACTTATAAATTCCTTCGTTACCGTACGTTTAGGTTATGAACACACCTGATTCGGATTTTCTAAATGCATCATTCATTAATTCCATCAGTTTTCTATAAAATTTCAATTTTTCATTAAGAATTCGATCCCCCAGGAGGAAAAACCCTCCAAGAGAAGTTAGCCGAAAAGAAAAAGGAACAACTCAACAAACAACTGAAGAACCTCGATGCCAGCGTGAGCGTGCCACCATCTGTAACGCTAACCAAGTCTGTTCCTACTTCGACGTCGGCCTCTAGAAAATTCACCCACGTCCCAAAAGTCCCCGCAAGCTCGTTCAAAGTACCCAATGATGTGAGGACGCCGAGCTTCGCCTCTGGATCATTTTACATGCCTGAAAAGAAACACACCAGCAAACCTAACGTCTCCACCAAAATTACCTTTCCGGTGGATTCCGGCATCTCCATTGGACAAGTAAGACGCAATCGTTTAATTCGACATCAAATTGGTTACAATAAAACGAAAAAGCTTGCTACGTTGCATTTATAACGACAATTTTTTCTAAGTTTAGTGTGACTCTTATATTTTTGATATTTTTATACTTTAGCCTGCAGAATTGTAGATGCATTGGTTCATTGCAAGGTGCATCAAGCGATTTGGAAAATTTTTAAATAAGTGTTTAAATTGACCAAAAAGGTTTATACATATTACTTTTTCGATAGTCACTCCAAAACTGTGGAGGAAAGCAGTTGATTGGTGGTCTACTCAGAATCCAAGTTGTAACAAACGAACCAATCACAGCCGCCCCCTTATTTTAAAAATACTTACAGGTCTCGATAAGCAAGGGCATCAAAAGCTTCCCGAATCTCCCTTCATCGGTCAGTTTGAGTAAAGTCATCGCTCCGAGCACTTCAGTGCAACTCAAGGATAAAACCACCGTGAAGTTGCCTCCAGAGATCAACATCACGAAGTGCGAACCTAAGGCGAAAGTATTTAAACCCGATGTCTCTCAGGAAAAATCCAGGAAGTTGTCGACGGAAGAAACCGTAATTTCCAGCGATGATGATGTTATATGTATCAATTGAGATATCTTGTAGATATCTTTTGTAGATATCTTGTAGATATCTCAGTTGTGATATAAATGTGAGTTTATTTGTACTGATTTCTCTTTTGTAATTGTAGATTACGTGTAATATAAAAAAAGGAAGTTTTAGTTTGGTATTATTGAAATGTTTAGGTGAAATTCAATGTTCTCAGTTCAGATGGTAAATAACTTGATGTTAATACAATGAGTTATTATTTTATTAAATAAGGTTTAAAACATGTATCACAATGACTTTATATATGGGCTAAAAACATTTATTCTACGCGCATTACATTCAAGATCTATTAGCACTTGATATTTTGGACGATTTTTATATAAAGTTAATTATTATTATACCTACATATTCTACGCGGAGGTTTTGAAACGAAAAGACATAAACAATATTAACAGTAATAACTACTTTATGTCAAAACCAAAGTGCTAGAAAAATTTTAAGTTACGATTTAAAAAAATATGTCAATCTTTTTGTTGCATTACGATTAGGTACACGAATTCTATTCTAAGAAGGTTGGAGTTTTGACTTACAATTTTTAAAATCACCATTTTGGGACAATCATCATTAATTGCTACATTACATTACAATTATGCTGTGTCAGTTACTTTCACTTACATTTAAGATTTACTTTGTGCACATTCAGACGAAGCTATTTTGTATCATGTCAATGGGGGGGAAGGTAGAAAACGAAATTCAGTCACATCCTCCTCATACAAAGGTGCCTATTTATTATTATAAAATTATATTCCTATCTCCTAATAAGGCAATCAGTCTTATGATTCGAAATAAAACTCAATAACCATAAATAACAATTTAACTGAATTAATTACTTATAATTAACTGAAAAAAGAAACTTGATTTATTCTACCAGACATTCTCATGTGAGTGTCTAATCCATCAAACATGTCGTTTACTTCATTTCGTTTTATACCAATCAATTTACTAATTGCTATAAATGGCAGTGAAACTGTGCAGTATATTCCTAGGTTGTTTATGTATATATAATGTATAAATATGTCAGTCTACAGGTAATACAAATAAGGGTCATACATCACTATACATTTATGTACCAGGTAAAAGAGAAGAACACGCAGATTGGGTCATAGAATTTGAATATAACTATTTTGATTGCATGTTCGAAAACAATCCCGACAGTCTCTCGGTCACATTATTCTTGGCGTATGGTTAAAACGTAACACTGATTCAAACCAATAGATTTTAATAGACACAAATTCCAGCCTAGCTCTGTCTCCAAATACATCAGACGTTTCGACAATTCTAAACTTCTTCATAACGATCAGTTAACGAATCCATGACCTTTTGTTATTATTGTCTTCTGGTACTTACTCGATCGTTCTCAGGGTGCCGCGTGGTATTCTCTTCGTTTACTACAACGACAGCTATACAACGTAGTAAGGGGAACTCCCTCATTAGAAGCCGAAGTCGCCGAAGGCGCTCCAGTCAGTCGCGTCGTAACCCCCGAGGGTGTCCTCGGCGCTGTCGCAGAATATCGACGAGGCCGTGAAGGAGGGGTCGTGGTAACACTGGGGCTCATAGAAGCAGGTCGACTCGGCCGCGTACGCCGGCTGGTACCAGCCCCAGCCGTGGCCCCAACCTATGCACACCTGGAGAGAACGTACTGTAAAGTGGTGGTACTTTGCCTGACTTTCAAAAATTGTGGGACATTACTTTCTGCAGTGGTTACATTGTAACGGGAATAGAGCTTTAACCTAACAGACTGTCGTCATAAACTGAGGCCTGTCTTCTTTCAGTAATGTTTGGTTATCATAGAAATACTACTAAAATTGTCTTTTTTCTAGTCAAAATTAACCAAAAAATTTTCAGACTTGTCTAGAAAAGGTATACTCACCGCTGATAGCACTGTATGGTCGTTTTCGAATTTTTTGCCCTTTTCCTCCGAATTGTACTGAAAGTTACCGTTGCTGAGCGTGTCGTTTTGGGTCGGATCTGAAATGGTTGTGAAAATAGGGATATTTAAACATTACCAACAGATTCGAGAAGGATCCCAGAAAATCTACTTAATTCACACATTGAAGGTCCAAACTTTCCCAAAAGTCTAGAATCGTGAAGAGCCGAAGGGAACCATCCAGCGTCTCGACACTCAAAGGGGGTACTGATAATAGATTCCAAACTTCAAAATCTAGACGCTGATTCTAGAATCATGAGACGCCTAAAATGAGAATCTGCCATATTTCACACGTCTCCTAGAATTTTAGGACGTCTGAATAGTTCAAAATAATTTTAGAGTTATTGAATTCCAAAGTTTCAGATTTTATAAATCCGGAACATTCACAACGGTAATATTCCGTATTCCGCACGCCCCCTACATTTTAAGAAATCTATGAAATACCCAGATAATACGCGTAGGTACATACAATAGACGTGTTCATTGGATATCCGGGTAGGACATATGAACATTCGGTATTTTGGCATTTATGTAAAATGGGCCGGCAGTAGCCCAGAGGGAATTGCTTGTGGTTGACATTGGAATCAATTAAATAAAACCACACTTGTTGGTCTGTATAAGTAAGTCCGTGTAAGTGATGTGTAAGTAAAGTAGAAAGTGAAACCAAAGGCTCAGCATGTACCTATCACAGATTACCCCAGGTGGGGTAATGGGCTATGTGTAGTAGCAGCAGTAGGAGTAGTTGTTCCTAGTGCATTTCCATGTAAAAAGTGATAGATGTTCTAAGAATCGATATCTATTGCCGAGATATATGAACATCCAATGGACGTCCATCTGAGTCCATAAATTGTCCATTGTTGGTTCGAATTAGTTCAAATTTTTATTTTCGACCATTTTATGAACGAGTAATAAGCTTTTTTAAAACAAAAAAACTTTCCAGTTTCTTCTTGAGAATTCATGAGTTTTAAATAAATTTCCTAGTGTGCCTAACTGTAAGGATTCAATTTGGATGTCGGCCAATTCTGAACAGACACTAACCAACGCAACGTCCCGAATCAAAAATTTCTGAGTTACGAGAATATACAACATCAACTCTAATATCTTTGCTTCGAGGCTACTCCAAGGCTGATCGTACCAATTTCAGTTACGAGAGTTGGCCGATAGTTCGACTACCCTCGTCGTACTACAAATTGGGACGGTCCTTCGCGAATTTCGAGCAATTTACCCGTTTAGCGTTTCATTTCGATTCGCAAAACTCAATTACACTCACTGCGTTGATTGTTTTTCCGCTTCATCTGCTCGTGAAGGTTCAAGGATGGCCGCCTGTTATTCGACGGCAAGTGCGGAGGAGGCGGTAACTGAAACAAATAACTGAATGATAATGTACGTGTCAGGAACAACGTTCTACCCGTCATCGCCACCGGGAGCGTTCGGCGGAGGCACGTGATCCGGGTCACCAAGGAAAACGCAGGATCCAGGATCGGAAAAAAGGATAACGGTGAAGTTTTTGTTGTCACCAGGGAAAGGGTCGAGGGATAGGGTACAAGGTACAAGTCACGTGGATATATATTGACACAAAAATTATCTGACTGCAGCTAACTGTTCCTACAACAAACTGGCCTTGCAAAGAGCTGCTCTATTAAGATGGATAATAAGACAAATGATTTTAATTTGGTAGAAGGCAGACCATCTAAAGTGACATAAATGACCAATTTTTAACTCGTGAATATATCCCGAATAGGCAGTTCTTTTCTATTCTCTGCTTAAACCCCTACTATCCTCACTACTACCTCTAACGAATTTTGTAACCATAGAAACAGAACAAACCGACGAGTTCAGGTATCTGCACATGTGTTCTCTTTTAACTGGTTCTTGTGTATCCCAGAAAAAATACAACTTTTATATAAAAGTGATGCCCCCACGGTCTAAACGTTGTAATAATTTGTAAAAATTTGTTTATGTAAAAAAGTCAAAACCTGTACGACTTTTATGGAACAACTCCTTTATGCCTTATCTATACAGCAGATTTTTAATATCTACTTGTCGGTGAAAATTTAATCATAGAAATATAAGAAACTACAAAACTCACACCGTTGCAAGTTTTTGGAGTCAAAAACCCTTAGTCCTGCCCTGATGACACGGTGAAATATTCCGCTTAATACACTATTTACTGCGCAAACTCAGAAGTAGGTCAATTTGCCCTATGGGGTGCCAAATTGTTCAGAACTGACTGGCGTTCTGGAGTTTTATTATAGTTCTCTGTATTTAATCAAGTCAGTTATCGAAACAGTACGTAATAATTGAGTTCTTACCGTATTGCTGATGGCCGTCATCCAGTCGCTAATGAAGAAAAAAGAAAGAAATGAGTTAGCATGAAATTAAGTAAATATATGCTTAATTTAATTTCTGTTTCTAATTTATTCATTCTGATTGGGTCAACTCTGTTATTCCATTGGTCGACTCACTTGATTTCTGCCGGACTCGGTCCGATGAGCCAATGGACCTCCTGGAAAGCTCGACTCCCGATCGCCAATAACTGACCTGGAAGATGTATCAGTGTCCAGATTTTAAGTTTGAAACTAAGTCGAGTATAGTAAAATTTCGAGACTTCTCTTAACTCTCGTTAAGTTTTTGGTGCGGCTAAACCTGCATTGTTTGTCCGCATAGAGGTCAAATAAGCTTCCTATTTTAGTGAGTGGAATTATTGCGAGCATAACGAAAAACTAAACCAAAACAAATAACTTTGAATATCCATGGATCGATACCGAGCGCGCATGGTGATCGCGATCCTCAAACGAATCGAACGGACATAAATTTTGACGTCTGTTGAAGACGAAAATTGAAATATGTACCTATCTACCAGACATACTTTTGGAATAACTGCATATACCTGAATGACACAATTTCACTAGGAATAGAGGATAACTTATGTTTCCCTACCCACATGGCAAGTCCTAGGGAACCTGGGTCTCTTCGGCACCTGACTGGTCCATTCGCCGTAAGCCAGGAACTCTGGTGCCTCGCTGATCCTGATGTACCCCCTTGGCTTGGTGTAGCCCTTCTCCGAGTACCAGGCGAGGGTGGAATCCTCGTACAACACCACCCACTCTATGCACCATTTGTTGTAGAAGATACCCCCTGGATGGTCAAACAAAAACTTAAAAAATCTAGAACCTAAGATTTGGTCCTAGGGACCAAATGTATATTTGTTTCAACAAGTGTATTCTAGATTATTGCAGTCCAACATGCATTTCGAAAAACGTTGATCCTGATAAGGATTCATTTCTGGAATAATATACTGTAGGTACAATCTTTTTGGTGACTGTCATCTTTCGATTCGAATATCATAACTTCAAAGTTTGTTTGTATATTTTGTCCCTAATATCGAAGGGAATGTATAATTGCCATATTTTGATCCTTCACCCTTTAAATTGAATATAATATCAGAATTTGCATTCTTTTGCTTTTAAAAGTGGATAGGCGCACCTCAAATCTTGAGCTATCATATAGTAGGCGAATCAAATTAGAAAGAAAAGAGGTGTTTTTGTAAAAAACTGTGTGGACGGGTTTGACAGTTGGAAAAGGTAGTTTGAGTTATGACAAGAAGCCTCTCATCTAGAGATTCATCAATTTTTTAGTGGAACCATTATCAAACAAACAATTGAAGTGCCAAAATCACTCTTTTATTTATAACTCCAAATGGCTTAGATTTAGACGTTTGCGGTCAACAGTGAAATTCTAGAGAAAACAATTATCTTTAAAAAGAGACTTTCTAAATTAAAATTGCACTATAAATAAGTTATTACAAAAAAGGAGGCAAAATGGCTATTGTTAAATATTGTTAATAACTTTTTAATTAGTTGTTCGAATTAAGTTAAATGTTTATAATTTGTGAGTTGTAATGTACTTTATAAGTAGGCAAAAGTTGGGCTCGATCGGTCTAGTAGTTTTTGCAAAATTCTAATTGTTTATCCTGTTTCTTGAAAAAATCAACAATTTCTAAGTCCTGTCCAGTCGATTTTTCTAAATGGATCTTAACAAACTTGGGTTCATCCTCTTCATAAAGACTTATATTAACGTTCTATGTAAAAAACAATAAATTTTTTAATGTTTATTTATAGAAAAAGGCATAACAAAAAGTATAGGTTTTTAAGCTTATAAACATTTACAATAACTTGGTTGGTTTTTGTTCAAACTTTATCGCAATGATTTATTCGAAAAGCTGATTAAAATATACGCATATAATAAGAAAAAAAAGCCCCACAACCTTTGGGAGCCAAGATAGCCCTTTTCTAAAAAAATTCACCGTCGCTACAATAATGAATATTAAAGGCTAAAAATAACAAGGTTTTTAGAAGAAAAGTTGAAGTTCCCAATGGCACTTTCAGCGTTTAAAAAAACCGAACATTGTTTAACGAAGAGCATTATAAACAAAGAGTAATTGCGCGTTGTTACTTTCCTGCTCGGAGTCCACGGAGTGGGGGAAGAGTCCGGGTCCGGTAGAACCCGAGATAAAGTATTTTTTTCGAGCGGCCCGATTTGAAGCCACGCGTTCACTTTTCAGGAGAGCTGTGCCAATCGCCCAGTCCATTTCCCCCACTCCCTGGACTCCGAGCAAGAAAGTAATCAACGCGCAGTTACTCTTTGTTTATAATGCTCTCTGTTAAACAATGTTCGGTTTTTTTAAATGCTGAAAGTGCCATAGGAAACTTCAACTCTTCTTCTAAAAACGTTGTTATTTTCAGCCTTTAATATTAATGAATGTAGCGACGACGGATTTTTTTTTAAAGGGCTATGTTGGCTCCCAAAGGTTGTGGGGCTTTTGTTTTCTTATTATATGCGTATATTTTAATCAGTTTTTCGAATAAATCATTGCCAAAAAGTTTGAACAAAAACCAACCAATTTATTGTAAATGTTTATAAGCTTAAAAACCTATACTTTTTGTTACGCCTTTTTTATAAATAAACATTAAAAAATTTATTGTTTTTTACATAGAACGTTAATATAAGTCTTTATGAAGAGGATGAACCCAAGTTTGTTAAGATCCATTTAGAAAAATCGATTGGACAGGACTTAGAAATTGTTGATTTTTTTCAAGAAACGGGATAAACAATTAGAATTTTGCAAAAACTACTCGACCGATCGAGCCCAACTTTTGCATACTTATAAAGTACATTACAACTCACAGACTATAAACATTTCACTGAATTCGAACAACTAATTAAAAAGTTATTAACAATATTTAAAAATAGCCAATTGTCTCCTTTTTTGTAATAGGTAACTTTTTTATTTATAGTACAATTTTAATTTAGAAAGTCTCATTTTAAAGATAATTGTTTTCTCTAAAAGTTCACTGTTGACCGCAAACGTCTAAATTTAAGCCATTTGGAGTTATAAATAAAAGAGTGATTCTGGCACTTTAATTGTTTATTTGATAATGGTTCCACTAAAAAAATGATGAATCTAGATGAGAGGCTTCTTGTAATAACTCAAACTTCCTTTTCCAACTGTCAAACCCGTCTACACAGTTTTTTACAAAAAAAAAATTTAATTTGATTCGCCTATAGTGTGATTTAAAATTAAAATTAAAAATTGAATTTCACGACCTCAAAGGGTGTAAACGGAGTAATAAACTGGAGTCAAGCTACGTGTCTATGTCTGTTTCAAGCCCACGTAGGTATTCGAAGAATTAACAAAAAAGGGGGAGACGACCATTATTAAAGATATGCTTACAAGATTGCTGGGAACTGGGAAATAAATTATCCCCGGGCGAAACGGGGGAATTTACCGGGAATACTGGGGATTTTTATTGGGATAGCTCCCGGCGCGATATATTCCCTCCCCTCCCTTTATCGGCCTTTTTATTTACTCTCGGATACAGTGGGTGATATGAGACAGAAAGATAGAAATCGCGAGGGGCCTTATTGGCCTTCGCGGAGGGAAGACAAACAACCCCGACGTCTAGAAATTGGAAAGTTTCATAAAGGTGACGCCGACAGACGAACTACGTCTCTATGCTCCATTTTACTGCGCTGGGGTTCCCCGCGCGGTTTTGCTACCTATGGAAGCCGATTTTCGGTTTAGTCAGATAAGCTTCCTAGAGAAAGAAAATGAGGGAGGAATCATATTTTATGTGGCATTCATCCCCTCTTTACTTTCTTTAAAAGAATATTGGAATAATATAAAAATATCATCATAGAGTCTTACGATTACTGTCTGCTGGCTAGCATCATTAATTTTCCATATCCAAGTTTTGTATGGTTTAATTTTTGTTAATAATACCCTTAAAATGTTTTCCGATTTTATTAGTGCTGCTGTATGAATAGATGGAACACCATAATATCCTAGATTTAGATTCATTATAATCTGCAGAACGTTTCAAGTGATTACAATTTGCTACCACGTTTCATCAGTCATTGATTTTATTGGAAAATTTCGTTTCGATGAAATTGTGTACGATGTTTTACTTACTATAAGATTTAAGGGATCACGTGATCAACTTTTTAAGGTATAACCATATTCGTTTGTCCAGAATATCAGTGAAGTAAAGCACATGATTCACGAGTCAAACAAAATTTCTTGAAAATTCGATTCTGATGAAATTCAGTAAGTTGTCGAGGCTAAGTCTTAGCACACAATCCAGCTTTTATACTATCAGAAAGGCATTTGAACAACTTCTGAATCAAACTCATGTTTCAAACAAAAACTTATGTTTGACCAGAACGAGGAATTGTTCACTTTCTGGAGCTCTGTTGACTCTTGAACCTTAAAAACTAGAAAAACAAGAAACATTACAAAAACCGTTTTAAAATAGGGCCAAATTTGAAAAAAAAAACTTATAAATGTCTTTAGTGACTTCAAAATTGTTCAACCTCCATGTTCAGTAAGAGGAGAGTCTCCCTGCTCTTTAGCTTTATAGTAATAAAAATACATATGCATAAACGTATGATAAGTATTTTCAAAATAACACCAAATTGGATCCCAAAAATATAAATTGCTTAAACCTCCAAAACCCTTCACAATGACCCTTTCGCAGTGATACACATTCTGTGTATTGTATGCTTGGATTTTATGAAGCACCGGACCACTTTTTAACTTTTCTCTCACTTATGCACGATCTGATGGGCCCTTTGTAAAAATAAAACCGAGATCGTCAGAAACCGCTGACTTTCCGATAATCTCTCCCGTCAGAGTACCTTTTATGTCATCGAGTACCTACTTTTTCCTCGTCGGAAAGGGCAAAAACGCTGAATCTCTCCATCCGGCGTCGCAATCCGTTGGGGCCACTTATCTGGCGCTGCTCTTTATCTTCTCCTTTTGAAATGGACACGTAAAAGGGGAAAGGGAGGGTCCTTTCGTCTTTGATCCGGCCATTGACGCGAGCAATTAACTCGAGCGGAAATGTGTACATACAAATGAGTCAAGTGAGGATTCATATTCAGGATGACTTCGGAGATTACTTAGTCGAGTATTTGTTTCGTCATTGTAACGAGTCGTTAAGGAACTGCTTACTGCTTGCTTAGCTCGACAGGATCAGTTTTAAATTGAACTGAAGGTTACTGTAACAACAATTTTTGATTCTTCAGGACGAATAAGTTGATTGGGGAGGCACTTCGAAGTGCTGGCCGAGCCATTTTCTACTTAATATATTGTTGCAATTGAATTGATAAACTGTTTCCAGATATATCACATCGACATTAGAAGTTAATACGATCCTTCCCTGAAAATGTCACTCCTGTACCTTCAGTAGTTTTCATTGGGTTAAATTTACGTGTGCGAATCACCCGCTCTTAACGGCTTGTTTAACATTCCCATAATTTACTATCTTCTTTTTATTTACTTGTTCTACTTTGATTCTATCACGTTGGACTTGCCGAATAAATACATATAAACAAAATAAAATGTTACTTACGTCTATATCGCAGGAGGTAACCGCTCTTGACGTGCTTTTTGGCGAGCTCTACAACAAACAAATCAAACGTTTCAGTCAATTGGTACCTGCAACTCCACTACATATCTCTAAATCCTGGCTTGGAATTTTCCACGAAAAGCAATCTCGATAGAAGTACGTATGGATCGATAGGTTTTAGTGGTGAACGTGGAAAAATTTATATTAAATTAGCGGGAAAGCTGGAAGTTCCGATCAAAAGGAAAGTGGAAGTTGGCTTCCACTCGAGGCTGGGCGTTCTCGGAGGTAGACGTATTTAAAAATCCCTCCAGTCTTGCGAGGCTCAATACCGGATTGAATTTTATTTAGACCGAGAAGACTTTATAATGATTACGGAACAAGATGAAGTGGGGAGCTTGAAATGATGAATTGGGCTCAGATTGGGAATCTCGAAATTGTCTAGGATCAATTGATGGGTTTGAAATGACACCTGAAATACTTTTTGAGAGAAAAGTTATGTAAATTTTCGATAAAATCTTGACATAAACTGCTCAAAAAAAAATGAAAGGAACACTTTTTGAATCTGAATATATATATAGATCTGAAATATGTGAATCTGAAACATGGAATTTGAAGAACTTCAGGTATATTGTATAACACGCGTTTGGATATACGATGACTCACAGCGTAACAGTTTTCATGCTGACGGCAAGTTGGAGATTTTACCCCCGCTAAAAACGTTAATTTTTCTCAAGCGCGCGTATAAAAGTATTCACTTTAAAAATATTTAAGAAATAATATTATATTTTGCGAAAAACATTTCCTTCAACATCGAGAATATCGCACGAGGTTAAAATTTTCTCCTCTTTCGGACCAAAAATGGAAATATTTGAATTTCTATATAAGCCTCGCAGAACAGGTAAAGTAGGCCGTTCTAAGCACGATGCCCAATCTTAATTTCATATAATAAATATTTTCAGAAATATTCCCACCCTGATTGAATTAAAACGTCACTTTCCAAAAAACATCATGTCTCCGGATTTTTGTTTGAGCAATAAGAGGGTTTTCGTCATCTTGGGACTATTTCCTAGTGTTTCCCTTTGAATTTTTTCAAGTTAGACAATTGCCTTTTGTTTTAAAAGTAATTGGTTCCAAAACAGTTCCTTTGATTTTTTTGAACAGAGTAGTTTGTAGTAATACCAAGATTGAAATAAGATTCATGACAATTGTACAGCAAAACTGCAATATTCGTACAACTCACGACTTTGTATATATTTCATAAATTGCTATAAATCAAGGACTCGCTGATTCATAATTTTTTCAAAAGTGTCGATATTTCGATAACTAATCTATAGATCGAAAATATGAATTTCATAAGAACTACACGCAAAACTTCTTTCAATCGACTTTACCAACTATTGGCGATTGGATGGCAACTAACCGTCCAATCGTTATGGAACCATCATCATTTAATACTTTAATACCCACCGATATTAATCCCTCGGAAAATCAAACATTCAAAATTCGATTTTCCCCGAAAACTTTCTGACGCGTCGCAACGCACTCCCGACCGATAAATCTGTAATTAATCGCTCGTCCTCCATCCGGAGCGGGCGAATTTACCAGTTTAATTAAGTCCCCTCAGTTAACGACCGAAACGGCCCTATCGGTTCTATATTTCAGGTCACAGGTGCACCCTTATCGTACATCGGGACGTTCGAGGGTTACCTACCCCCTCCTGACCATCCGGAATTCGCCAATATTCGCAGATGCCACGGGGAAACTATGCCGGCAAATATCTGATTAATTACGCGAAACTATGGGACGTCGATATGAGACGAATTTCGGGTGAGCGAAAATTTTTGAAATATAACTTCGTGTCGATCTTGCCGAATATTCAAAATTTGAAGTAAGGAAGTTTGCAGGAGTCCATTCTGGACCTGAAGTTCATTAGTGAACAGGATGCTCCCAATTGTCTCACCGACAAACGCCGAAAAACTCTTGAAGTCCAAACCTATACAAAAATAGTCCAACATTTGGTAAGCACAAATTTTGACTGAAAGATTATATTATTCTACATCTGTAGTTCACACGCAAATATTGAACCAAACGTATCTGGAGTTGGACTTTGAGGGTCTTTTCACTTCTTTAATTCATGAATGAAAGCGAAAATTTGGACTTGTAAATAGAATAACTTTTGAAAGAGTTAGCCTGAATTTCACTCAATACTCTTCATCACAATTAATAAGATACCTAGTCTATTAAGAGCCTTCCTACAAAAAGTATTCACCCCGACTTCCAAGATCACATGGAGTAAGTCCGATATCTTGGGTGTATCCCTTATTGTCCCCATCCCCCCCTTAAAAAAATTTAAAATCACCCTTCTACACACTGCCACCTAACGTTACATTACATTACGTTACATTCCCCTACTTACTCTCATGGATGTTTCGGGCGATCGTACGCTGATCATCATCAGGCCGCGGCATGCACAACGTGAACATGTCTGAGTGGAAAGTGATGGAAAAGTGCGGCACTGTCGGGACGCGCGGATGTACTGCCGTTCCTCCCTTATCGTCCCCCTCCTTCGGGAGATGCTGTCTAGAGGACGCATGGGCACTGAGGAGACGACGAGGGGATGAATTGGGGTCGGGGGAGGGGGGTTGTCCCCTATCCTTACGAAGGGGATGTTACTGTAGAGTTGTTTTCAAATTTTTTGGGGACGTCTTCGGGTTTCGGAGGACTATCGATTTTACATGTTGAAAGGTTCAGTTCGACGGTTTCTGCCACCATCTAATCAAGATAGTGGGGAGAGTTATGTTCGCTAACAAATTTTATGAGAAAGTTACCTACCTCTCCTGATTTAATAAATGTAAGGGAAAAACCCATCTAACTTAATTGGTATTGAAAGTAATGGATTGCTGAAAGTTTGTTTCGAAACTTAGAAGCATTGGGACACTTGTTCAAAAATTTATTCTCTCATTTCTCCAACTCTAATAATAAAACAACAAATAAGAATAAAGATAAAAAATTGACACGTACTGACATATAAAATTTCACTTATTATATTGGATATAAATAAATATATATTTTAATTTCCCCGAGCGGAAACGACGATTACGACCAGAATAAAATACAAGCCAAAGAGAAAACAACAATTTAAACTTCTATCTGTAACGACCATTCAATTTATGTCACGATTATCTAGATCTAGTAACTTTGGAGGTGTTTTGACAATACATTAATGATGTAATTAGTAGGCGTGGTTCTTGACGAAGAGCCCTGCGTCTGCTGCCTTGCCTTCAACACTGCCGGCCACGTACTTTCCAAGGGAGGCGTCGCTGTTGGCCTAAACAGAAAAGATGTTGGTTGAAGTTTGGATATAAGTTCAAAACCCCCAATATTGTTTTATGGATAGCTGAATTAGATATATTACGTAAGTAATATAATATAATATTAATATTAATTATATCTATTTCTTCCTTTCATTGATTGATTATTGTCGTCATAGACAAGACACTCACCTTAGCTCTTTTCAAAAGCTCATCCTGTCCAGCCTTGACGTTCTCGTCCTTTCCTTGCCAGGCCCTCAGGACTGAGGCTTGCAGGGCGCGACCATAGCTGAAGGTGAGAGCCCAGGGCTTCTTCCCGGTATACCTGGAATCATCAACAAAATCAGTTACGGCAACCCTTAATCCTACCTTAATGGATTCTTTTTAATCAAAGAGTTTAAGGAAATGGCCATTAAAACATTAAATTACGGAAGTAATTAAAATACATGCAGGCATTAGACAAGGTGACAGCCTCAGCCCATGTCTATTTAACTTGATTATGGATGTAACCGACTGAAACACGGACATATGATTAAAGCTCCTCTAAGAATCAGTTTCGATTTAAGATCCACGTACTTGTTGATGGCGTCCAGGTTGACGCTGGCCTCCTCCTCGGACTGACCTCCCGACAGGAAAGTGATTCCGGGCACTGCGGCAGGGACCGTACGTTGCAGGGCGGTGACGGTCGCGATGGCCACATCGGCCGGGGTGGCCTTGACGGCAGCGCTCTGACCTGCCGTCACCATGTTCGGTTTCAGGAGCGTGCCCTCCAGATACACGTTGTGGTCATGTAGAGCCTAAGGAAAGAAAAGTTTATAGATATATCCCGCTAAACATGATGACTTAAATCTGAATCACGTTACAATTAATTTACCTGTATAATGTTAACTCTTTTCTAAGTAGGCAATAGAAGCCCTTAATAAGATTCCAACCTACAACTGCATCGCTTCAATGAGAGCTAAGTAAAACGATAACACAATTGTTCCAAGCGAGATAATCTTCCCATTACCTTGTAGACATAGGCGAGGACCGTCTCGGTGACCTTCTGGGCCCTTTCGAGGTCGTGGGCGCCATCGGGCAACACCTCCGGCTCGACTATCGGCACGATACGGTTCGCCTGACAGATAGAAGCGTAACGAGCTAATACGTTAGCGTTCTCGATCAAAGATTGGATAGAGGGCGTGTGCTCGTTGATCTTCAGCACGCAGCGCCACTTGGCGAAGTGGCAGCCGTCCTTCTTGTACTGCGCGCAGCGTTTGCCCAAATCGTCCAGACCTGCAAAAAAGGGCACATAATAGAACATAGGAAACGGGCTTACTGTGGCACAAATTTGTACATTTAGTCTAGGAGTATTATCAGATCCGAATGATCTCTTTTTATTCAGATAATACAATAATAGAATCTAATGTGCATACCTTGGGTTGTGCACTCGTCAGAGCTACCAAACAATGGAACGACGCCGGTATCCACTTTAATGCCGGGAATAATCCCTCTCTGCTTCAGCAATTCAGGGAAGGGGGTTCCGTCATCGGCTTTCTGGTAAAGAGTCTCGTGGAAGAGGATCACACCGGAGATGTAGTCGCCAAGAGTAGGGCAAGTTGTGAACAACAATTGCCTGTAAAATATTTGTTTATTAGTTAGATTATAGAGGTTATTTACACATACAGGTTAAAATAAAAATAATACATATGTAAGCAATTAAGATAAAGATAAAAATGTAAAGCCATTTTTATTACATCACAATGGTTGACCTTTGCATTTCTTTTATTAGGAATTAGTAAATTATTGTTGAAATTATTGATAATCCCCTAAGTTTTCTTCTAGCCTATTAAATTATTTTGACGACAAAAGATCGGTCATTTTAGCATCACTTCAACTAACGATCAGTCACTACAATATCATGGCTACTGTTGTACTAAATTGTATCTGTTGTAGCTAAACAATGCAAGCCTGTTCAGAAATCTCATCTAGTAAAAATCTTAATATGATTACCCTTATAAACGTCTAGACCACAAATGAAAAGAATTTTTTAGTTTGTTTTTGTTTATAACATAATAATGAACGACATAATCAAAGACGTAAACCGTGAGGGCATGGGTTATCAAATGGGCAATAAATCCTTAAAAATATGGTGGTATGAAGATGATGCCGCTTTAATAACAGAGGATGAAGACGATTTACAACGTCTGTTGTTCAGATTTAAGACCGCAGAAAGATACAACATGATTATCCCTACAGAGACAACACAATCCATTGTGATAGAAAAGGAATCCGTTCAATGTAAGTTAATTGTCAATGAAAAAGTGACAGAACAGGTAATGAAACTCAACTATCTTGGCTCCCAATTCTCCAGTAGCAGAAACTTAATCTAAGAAACCAGAGCAAACACTATAAAATCCGCAAGGATATCAAGAAGCCTATGTGACGTATTGACGTGAATTGAGAGCACGGTGATGATTTCTAAGACATGCGTGAGACCAATCCTTATGTATGCAGTGGAAACTAGAGTGAAGACGTCCAGAACCAAACAACTAATGAGGAGCGCTGAAATGAAGACATTGAGAACGATCAAACTAGTAACAAGATCAAATACGGAGCAGTACCATGAGAGAAGAATTGCAGGTGGAATACGTGGTTAGATGGGTAAGATTGAGAGAAGACGAGAATGGAGAGGCCACATAGGCAGGATGGGCCTAGACACAATTGCAAAATGGGCTATAGACCCAATACCGCAGAGTAGAAGAGCCCCAGGTAGACCTCCCCATGAGATGGAACAAAGGCTCGATGTCAGGATCAGCTGAGGCGCAGTAGCAGAAATAACAGGACATGTCTTAACTAAAGCAGTTTTTGTTTATGAAATATTCTGTAATAATAGTGCCCTCACACTTAATTATAACGTTAAAGTGCTTAGTGCAGTTACATATTAATAAAAATTTACGAGTATAGCCCACTCCATCCAGGGAGCATTGTGTCATGTTAAAATTTATATTGTATAATTACAAGAAAAACGTGATCTTACTGTCGTTTGTAATTAACACTTCACCTGTATTTGCGACGGTGGTCATCGGTGTTCTCCAAGCCGATGTCGGCGAGGCGCTTTCCCATGGTGGAGACGGACTCGTCGGCGGCGAGGATACCCTTGCCGGGGGCGACGATCGCATTGGCGATCTTCCGGAGTTCGTCCTGCAGGGCGGGGTCGGGGTAGTTGTAATGGGTCGTCATATTGTCGATTTGGCTGTTCCTCCTGGGGAGTTAACGGAGTGAGTGCTTGTTGTTCGTTTCAAAATTTATTTATACACTGAAATATGGTGTTGACCTTTCGAATTATCAGGTTAGATAATAATCACCTCGTTATCAATAAAATAAAATAAGAGGCTTCTTTTTATTATCATTGGAACTTTCTTTCGTAAACAATTATTTCTGTTGTTTATTCGAGCAAGGTGTAATGCTATTTGAATGGTTTCCAGTTGGAAACAATCCAATTTCAACAATCAGAAAAAAAATGAATATTATTTAATGAAAAGGCACCTCCCCAAAACGAGATTAGTTCAATTTTTTGAAATTGTTTACATGTTACAACAAAATGAAATAATCTAAAGATAAACACCACGTCATATCAATACAGGTTTTTGAGGTTGACTTTTGATAAAAATAAATTACAAATATATAATTATCAAAGAGCAAAGTTCTCATGAAGTAATAAACAATTCGGCAGATATTGTAGAGGTAGATGTCAACCGGGTCAAGTAGACAGTGTAATGCATTGTAGTAAATCAAACGATAAATAATTCATTATAGAACCACATAAACAACCAATTCGAAATGGTTAGCTCAATTGTGCTTAATAATTGAAGTATCCACATTAGAATAGTTCTTGCTTTACTAATGGGATAGTTTTTATGGAAACAGCTTACCATAACACTTAACACAAGACAGATTAAATATTTTCAAAAGAACTGAAAATACTATAATCAAACATTGGAGTTCAATCACCAGACATATTCCTCTACAACTTTTAGTTATTACTTCGAACCTTACGAAATACACTCCTGTATGATTTTGACAAAGCACATATGGTCCAATTAAAAACTGGCTATGCAGCAAAATTATTTAATTAAAACTATTTCATTTAATGCATATTTCATTATTACTTATAAGTCTTATAACGGTCAACAAGTGATACCCCATGAATTCTTCTATATCATTTTTGGATGCAACAATTGCATCATTTTAGAAAAGTGCATTTTAACAAAAGGTTGTTTTCTATACATTTTTTGAATTGAATTAAATACAATTTGGCGGGTTTTTAATACCCCAATAAAATGCCCTAGTTAAATGTCCTATATTTAATTAAACCCATATGCGGTACACACCGCTGTACGTACAAAAATATGATTATTCGAACTATTCCAACAGCGTTAATTAGCTGAAACTTTAAATACAAAAATTCCACAATTTAAAAAGTCCCTCAGAGGTCACGCGGTGAATTACTCAACATTACGAAACTACTTAGAAATAAATCCAGAAAACTCTCAAAGCGCTTCGTAAGAAGCGAGGACTATAACGTTCCATTTATCAATTGACATTCAAATCAGGGATTAAGATAACACTTACTTTTTTCAAATAATCGAACACCTCCCTTTTCTCTCGGCTACCAATTCAAAACTGAAGGACCCTAGGACGTTTGGAGGTCGTAGAAGTCATCGGAATCGATATTTATGCGATATTTCCCCGACTTTATCCGAAGGCCGAGCGGTGAAAAACGAAGGTAAATAATTTTAAATTTTGTCACGGAAAATTTTGACGTTAATTTTGAGAAGTTTTCCAAATTGACAAAGTGCCGGCGCCGGCATTCGTCGTCAATGGTTATCGATACGATAACGGCCATCTTCGATCGATAGTCGCACGTGTCGGAAATCGACGCCCCGGTTCGATTCCACGAACCTGTCTACAGTAACGAAAGCTTTACATATTTTAATTTTAATGGTAGTAATTAAATTGTGTTCACTGCAGAAATTATTTCGGCAACGAACTATCGAATCGAGGGTTGCGCCGCAGCAGCGCCACCCAACGCTCCACCGGTCGAAGCTTCATTAATTTGAATCAGTGACACATCCCTACTTTACTTAAGTACGTAATGTTCAGTTCTACTTACGGTTTAATGATCGCTCTCTGAACGCGAATCAGACAGTAAGCTTTCGCTCTTAATTTCGACAATTCTTTGTTGAGTTCTGTACGACATTTATTAATTTTTATCAGACGGTCTGTCAAACTATCTTCGTTGTTTTTGGAGATGGCTAGAGTCGAGACTGTCATCGTGATACTCAACGAAATAAAATTTTGAAAATAATTCCAAGACTAACCAAAACGAAATGTTAAAGAAGGCGAAACGTCTATTTGAAATTTAATGGTGACACGTTGACCATTGTCAGTTAGAGGAGATTAGCAGGGTTACACATTACTGATATAGTATGACATTATAAGCAGGCACAAGCTCAGTAAATATGCATTATTTCGTTTCAGCGAATATAACTTGGTGTAATGCAAATCGGGATGTGAGTTTTTCAATCAGTTCCGACTCGTAATGAACTAGCTTGGAACAAACCTTAATCTGGTGTTGTGTGACTGTTCCTTCTGTGAATTATAACGTTGTCCTGTGCTATATTCGGCGTCCCGTGCCCATTACACATGTCAAGCTCGAACGTCAATTATTTTATTTTCATTGTAATTTTTCAAGCAAGTCGTAGTCGGTGCCTGCAAAGCGAAATGAGGGACTCCGTGAGTCTCGCCTCGCTTCGTCCCTCGTGCTCTTAACGTCCACGGCCCGGAATGTTACTTAGTTCATAACGAGACTCTCCTCCTTGATTCGTATGGTGAAACGTCTGCAGCCCAACCCATAAGTTGGTGAGTAAAAGAAGTGTTATTTCCGGAAATGTGGAATATCAATTTTCCACGCTCGAACCGTCGATTCGGTCCGGCCTCCGATTTGCGAGTGAAATCGTCTGTTTAATTTCGTATTTAATATCAATTCGATATTTAGAACGTCTTTTTCCCGTGATAATTGTGGGTTAGATTTATCTTCGATTTCAAGGAGGTGAAATAGATTTTTTGAATGCTATGAATTTACTTCACCTGTAGCTCTTGTTTAACAACAGATTAGAACCTGTTTCGGTTTCGTAACTAAAGGGAGGGACGTTTACCCTTCGCCTTGATAACGCTAGTACTTTTATTCCTAAAAATCTATACATTTTTCGTTTCATTGTGATAGCATAATCAGTGACTCGAGGGAAACACTGGGATGTTATAATCGAGAGGAAGTGAAAACCGCAGGAGTACAAGAAATCGTGTTTTCGTTTAATTATACATTTAAATTTAGAAATCGTCTTATTATTACCATAAATTTGTATTAATTTATGCAATCATTCCACAATCGCTGGACAGTTCTCTGCAATTCACCACATAATCAATATTGTTGAGACGACAATTTTTTGTACGTTCGATGATCAACAAGATTTGATCAAATACGGGAATGTAGAATATAGGAAACAGTTACTAAAATTACCTCTGGAGTGAATGATGCAAATAATACCTAAAAGGTTAGAGTATGTTTAGTCGGGGTTTTCAGTTTGAACAATTATTGTAATTCTTCTCAATTTAACATTTGTTTCGTATGATTTGAACAGATAAACCATACATATTTCATAATTAGGTTTCCTCATTTTTGTTTCTTCAGAATGGTTTTTGGATTCCGGAACAGGTTTACGCACTAAACATCACATCAAACTATTCCAGAACAGAGCAAACATGCACATGAGCAGAACTGCTCTGAATTAGTTATGTGCAAAAACAAACACACCTTATCTTACTATGGATTCCCAAGGGTACCTTGTTCGTCATTAATGTGATACCTGTTGTGCCAAATAGGTGGCTCCCATTGATTTAATAAGCATTGTACGACATTGATGAACTTTGAATTATGCAGACAATATCGCCACATGTAGATTTTGCTCCGATTTCTACACTCCCTGTAGGTATTTCCACTTGTCTAGACATCAAACTGTTTACATATTATTTTCGTAGCAATTTAATTGGCAATTTGACAATTATTAAATTTAAGCTCAACATTGAAAACAAGGTTTTTTCCTTACTGTTAACTAATTTGTATCATTTTTCGAAAAAATTAATTAGCAACATGGAGGTTATTTGTTAATATTACCAGTGCCCTACAGAAGAAGAAAGATAAATTGTAAATCAAGTTTTTTCATTTGTGAGTGACATCACTTTCCTCCAGACAGGTGATCACACATTTCAATTTCTTTTTATTTTTAAACACCTTCATCAAACTTAATACTAATTACTCAGTTTGTATGATTCAATCCCCATATTAATCTTATCTAAATATGCTTTATCTCATATCCTACTTAACTTTAATATATTGATTCTGGATCTAACAGCTTACAATCTATATTGTTTAAGAAAATATTTACTTGCCCAACAATTTTTAATGGGAAATTTATTATTCGGCCATTTAACCAATTACAATTTATTTATTCCATAACTGTCCTTGTTTTGTTCTCTTTGAATTGCGGATTACATCATTTGATTAGTAAATTACTTATGCGAAATGAGTGTTTACATGTGATGGTTTCAAGAGATAAATTAGTAATTTAGTCATGCTTTATCCTATTAGTTTCCACTTTTGAACCATTTATTCTTTAGGTTAAATTATGGGAACAAATAGAATTGGGGCAAAGGGAGTAAATATAACAAAGAAATTTCAAACATTAGTGACTTGAAAGTATATTCAGTAGTAAGGGGAACTGGTTGTAACACAATTAATACAAATAATAATAATAATCATTATAATAGTTTGAGATCTCAAGTTGTCTGTTCTATACCTAATAATACTTACATGAGACTTAATAGGTGCTTTCATTACTAATATCTTTATCTTAAATGATTAGACTTGATACTGTTGCCAAACATGAACAATATTCTGATATAACATGTTCACTCTTTAAAGAAATCATCCACATTGTTGTGATATATTTTCAAAACACAACCTGTTCTGAACACTTAAGTTTATATAAACTACATAATAAAAAGAGTTCAATATGACATAGATTTCGATAGTGACACACTATTTGGTGAAGCCCTGTCAAGGCAAATTTGTATATTTATTTAATTTAAAGTGTTTTAAAATTATTTTTTCTTTGGTTTCAGGTAAATATTTCCCTTATAAATGTTTGCTGAGTTGTTATCCATATTCACGTTACAATTAACTAATTTGGTAAGTTAAATATTTGTTATGTAAAGTGGACAACAAATTAAATTAGGGATGGTGCGAAAACGTTATCAGTTAAGTAACACTTTAACATCCTATCATGATTTAATTCCCATTTAATGCCAGCCGTGTTTATTTTTGCAGATTGCATTCGAGATATGATGAAATGTAAGTTCCATTGCCTTAATTTTTCGCCGTATAAGATATTCAGAAAAATGGAGAATAACAATGGTTCGAACGCCACTGATAGATGCTCATGCGAGGATCCCAACGACGTGAAGAACGACAACTGCGCCGAGGCGTCCACCTCGAAAGACAAGAGGAACAAAATCGGACTGTTCGGCCTGTGTAAGGACAAGTCGAAGAGGGGGAAGAAGTCCCCCGGGAGCTCCATCCCGACAGGCGGCAAGAGCATAGCGAAGAAGCCGCCGAAGTGGGGCATAAAGTTCAACTGCGCCAAGCGGGAATCAAAATCGATGTTCCACCAGGGGAACCCGACTTGCTGCCGGTGCACGTGCTACCAGCACGCCGCCGTCGAACTCGCGCCCGGCCCAGGCGTCCCGGAGCCTCCGGAGCAACAGAACGAGGCTGCCGTCAACGAGATCTATAACTCGAATGAGTCCTGCAACAGTTACTTCAGGAGGAATGAGCCGATCGTGGAGGAGAATCCACAGGGCGCCAGGGGGATATACAGCGTCTCGCCCGCCACGAGTTCCGTTCCGCCCTTGATCATAACGGCGCCGTTATCCAATATGCATAGGTAAGATACATCTTGGTGTTATGTAGTGTGGTATCGTTACACACTGTTTCCAAACATCGATGTTTTTGTACGATGTTTCACAACATTGATGATTAATTTCGATGTCAACATTGTTCATCGTTTTTTGTGTACCCATCCCTAATGTGTCTTGTAAAAGTAAGAACCTGATATGTTATCTTGGTAATGCTTAATCGGTGAAATAAGGTAGTCTGAGTCTTATCATGTTTCATTATTATCCTAACCAAAATAAATGATATATGTATGTGTATTTACGGTCAGATTAAGAAATGCTCAAGCCCCTTTATCTGAAACAGACGAGCAAAGAGAAGCAAGATTGGAAATCGAAGGAGTACACATTGCTCGAGCCCGTTCGTCTGAAACAGACGAGCAAAGGGAAGCAAGATTGGAAATAGCCCAAGTACGCATTGCTCGATCAAGGCGAATAACGCACGCTGATTGAAATATCATTTTCATGGAGTGTGGAAAAAGGGATGAGACAGGGTCGGCCCCGAGCGAAGCCGAGTACCTACATCGGTTATAAAAAATAATTGCAAAAAATTTTTTTTTCCCTTTTCGTAACACTCTACAACATAATCACAGCAATGCAATGCATGGTATTGAAATAAATTATGTGTTTTCTCGGTAAATCTATATTCGCTAGATTACCCATTTTTATTTAACTGCTCATTTATTTCATATCAAACTGAGCCACAGCGAAGCGTGGCTGGATCACGGCTAGTACTATATATTGCCATTTCTATTCATTTCTACATAGTAAAGAAAAATGTAAGCGTCTGCTGGTTTACCAATGGTGTCATAATGGCGTTACACACACACACACACACACACACACACACACACACACACAAGGCAAATGCGTTCATTTCCAGTACTTCCAGTCCATCTCCCCCTCCAGAGCCTAACTGTCTTGCCTTTGTTTATGCGTCTTTCCGATTTACTTAATCTACAGAAAGCGAATTTCTGTAAGCTATGTTTAGTGGGAGTCTTATTTATTCAGGAGGATAGATATAATTAATTTTCCTTGAAATAAAAATAAGCTAGTCACTTATCATGGTAGTTTTTTTTTGTGGATTCTTATACTAGAAATAGAAATATGTATTACACCTCAATTTCAATTATTTCTATGCGCCCAATTTTACATTTCTGGTATTCCTGTTTCTGTTCCAGGATAAGAAACCACGAGGACTGCGACGAGGCGGCGCGGATGGCCCGGGCGAGAGAGATCGAGCAGGGCGTCGAGGCACCCGCCAACTTTCGGGCGATAAGGAGGGTCCAGCTGCTGTGTTCGGACCTCGAGCCCGAGTGCAACCAGGGGGGCGGCCCCGCGGGGGCGGCGACGGCGCCCAGGTGGCTGCAGCTCGTCTGCCCGCCCGATCTCAGCGTGGAATCTCTCAGGGCGCTATTCCAGAACCACGTCACATTGAAGTCGTGCCCGCCGGACACGGTCGCCGGCTGCCACACCCAGGTCGATTTCATACACTGCCTGGTACCTGACCTGTTGACCATCACGAATTGCAGTTTCTATTGGGGTAAGGGGATGATATCAGACATATCATCATCAGGATATCAGGATTTCGTCCGCCCTTCATTTTTTAATGTATTACTATGAACTTCTTTCAAAATTGAATATAACATTGAATTATAAACCCGAATTAATTGTGCTATCGTGTTGTAGGTAAGATGGACCGGTATGAGGCGGAGAGGCTGCTGGAGGGCAAACCGGAGGGCACGTTCCTGCTCCGCGACTCCGCCCAGGAGGAGTTCCTGTTCAGTGTGTCTTTCAGAAAGTATGGCCGCTCTTTGCACGCCCGCATCGAGCAGTGGAACCACAAGTTCAGCTTCGACTCGCACGACCCTGGCGTCTACACGTCAAACACTGTATGTGGCCTTATCGAGCACTACAAGGATCCTAGCAGTTGCATGTTCTTCGAACCGGTCCTCACGCTGCCCCTCCACAGGAAGTTCACATTCTCCCTCCAGCACCTCTCGAGGGCTGCCATCGTCAGCAGGCTCACCTACGACAGCATCAACCAGCTGCAGCTGCCCAAGACCCTCAAAACTTACTTAAAGGAGTACCACTACAGGCAGAAGGTCAGGGTGGAGATATTCGATGATGACATGCAGTGGCTCGAACTCAGGAACACGCCAACTTAATACTGTAAACATGATGTAGCCGTTGTGTTGTCTCTTCTCTTTTTCTATTTTTTAATTATAGGTAATTATTAATTGAAATTAACATTTTAATTCAAGGATATTGTAATATATTTTCTATTCTTATTTTGTTAGTCTGCTCTTGAAATAAAAGTATTAATACAATTAATGCCCTTTTCTAAACCTGTAGGTAAAGTTTATCATTGTCCGGTTAATCCTTGGGATTAAGGCTAGCGCTTGATTGCTTCAAATATTCATTTTCTGGGATGTTTCAACTTTTTATTGGAACCTTTTATTATAATCTTTTTTTCTTACCATAGGACTTAAGTCCTGTGTTTTGCACAATGTTCCTTATTCTTGAGATAAGTGGAAAAATTGAAATTGAAATTTTTAGTTAGGTTTTAGGAGTTTTTAGTATTAGAGTTCAAAATTCGATTTTTAATAACTTTCAAACCCAAATCAGATGGAGTCCCGCACTGATCATCCTTTTAATCATCCTAGGCAATAAGACAGGTTATGTTTTGTAGTCCTATTTGAGGTTAGATTTTACAGCAAACAACATTCATCACACTTCGACTCTTTTACTGTTACTACTCGAAAAACCATGAATATTTCAACTGTGTTGGCTAAACGGTAACTTAGTTTCTTCTTTTCCTTATAACAATTACATTTAAATATAACACCTATTTAAGGTTAATTTTTCAAAAACCAAACCTCCTTCCACTGGCAACTTACAAATTGTACTCCACCTCGACCCAAACTCAAGACGAGGACAAGATAGTCTTACCGAAACGGATCCCGAGGGGTCCCACGGACATCCTCCGCGCTCTGGAGAGCACTGTCTCACGGGATCCCACCGCCGCACATTATAAATACCACGATGACCCGTATCTGATCCCGCTCTCCAATCCGCAGAAGCGGATATACGCGATGGCCCAGGAATCAGGTAGGAAGGCCGCGCATTGGATTAGACAGGAGCATGCCGACCTGTTCAATCACCGAGAGGCCGATCCGACGATTGAGGCGTTCCTGCCTAAGATAGTCTACAACGAGGACAGTGACGTGTCCGAGGAAGACCTGATGAGGAGTGTGGAGACGGTGCAAGTATCGGATGCTCACTTGATTTATAAGCTGCTCGTCGGGAAAGGAAAGGCTGTCTCAGAGGAGACGAGGCAGAAGTTGCTAGAGCTCATCTGTTATTTCAACGATGAGGCGACATTGCCTGAGGAGTTAATTGAGGAGCGGTGGTTCAGGCAAAGCTCCAGCAGCAAGGAGAGGCAGAAAAAGACTTGGAAGTGAGTATGACTTTATTAAAGCAATCTATAGACAGATAGGGCACCTCTATCTATCAAAAAAAAAAGTGAACCATTATGGTCAATATACCAATAATTTTCCACAAGGGATGGAAGCCTTGCCGAGGAGATATTCATCTCTATCGAAAACCCATCGTCAGAAGCTTACGCTGCGATCATCCAAGGCATGGCAAAGTACTACCAGGTCGAGCGAGCATGGCAACTTTATGAAGAAACAAAAACAAAAAATCTTACACTACCAGCGGACACTTACAACTCTCTTTTGAAAATCGTGAATTTTCTGAAGGAAAGTTTCGACCTGAGATGGTCGTTAATGCTAAACCTCCTAAGCGATATGAATAAATGTGGAGTGAAACCCAACTTGGGCACCTTAAATGCAGTGTTGCATTCTTTGAGTACCGTTGGTAGTGGTAAGTTGGTCAAGGAATCTGTCTTCAAGGTACTGAGGGAGTTCAAGGACTTGGGTATCGAACCCTCTCTGGGATCGTGGTACAATGTCCTGATCACTTTCTGTAAAGAACGTAAGTATCGAAATAAATTACATTTCTACGTCTTCTTTTAATTTTTTTATTCAAGGTGGACCAGTGAGTACGATCTTGCACGACATAATGAAAGAAGTAGAGAACAAAGAGCATCAAATCCAAGATTTGAGCGACACATATTTCTTCGTAACTGCAATGGACATATGCCGGAATCACCTAAATGATGTGGAGTTGGGGAAAAGAGTCAATAATTTGTTAAATCTTGGAAGTAACTATAACCTTATCGGTGACTCATACAAAGAATCCATTTACTAGTAAGAATACAATCCCAAAAGTCTTAATAGTTATATGATGAGGGTGAACCAACAATCAGTATTTTACATTTATATTATGAAAATATGATACATACTCCTAATACTTTATACTACCAGTTTTAATACCCCTCTTTTTTTTTCAGCCGACATTACTTTACCTTACTAGTAAACAATATGCCCTTCGATGAGTTCATGTCTCAGGTTTACAACGTTCTTGTTCCTAATGTATATGTACCTGAACCAAACGTTATGCTGGAAGTCCTGAATCAGGTCGAACTGAATATGGCTGTACAATACGTTCCGAAACTGTGGTCGGATATCATTATTTTCGATCACGTTAGTAGACAGAACGTGATCGACAAAATGTTAGATGTTATGATCGATAATCAGCCGGCCAAAGGGGCGGAATTAAATGAGAGATTCTCTTATATAGTGTGGGACATGCATTTGAGGATCGAGAACCAAGCTGAAGGCAGGATTATTAAAGTGAAGTAAGATTCAAGTTAATGAGAAGTAAATGTTTACTGTAGAGGGCAATTCTAAAAACTGTTTCTCGAAGATGCTGAATGTGAATTCGAGTTAAATATATTGAACAATGTATAATTCAGTAAGGTTTGGTTTAGTTGCAAAGTATAAATCGTGGAAAGAGAATTAATAGATGGCATTGCCTATTTTCGTGGTAGTTATGGAAAAGTTATATTTTTAAGTATAAAATTAACTCATCTTATAGGAGAATATTTCATCATATTTTCTTCTTGGAAGATGCAATTGCTTGAATGTGAATTCGAGTTAAATATATTGAACAATGTATAATTCAGTAACGTTTGGTTTAGTTGCAAAGTGTAAATCGTGGACAGAAAATTAATAGATAGCATTGTCTATTTTCGTGGTAGTTATGGAAAAGATATATTTTTGAATATAAAATTAACTCATCTTATAGGAGAATATTAGATCATATTTTGTTCTTGTATTCATCTTTTTACTGAAATGTTTTGAAACTCCACTGCAAATCTAACTGAAAAAACCTGGACACCTTTTGAGAAACTGTTTTTGGATAAGTTTCATGTATCCATAATTTTGATATAATTCTAAACATTCCCTTTGTGATCATTTTTTTTTCACTGTATGTCTTTATCCATCTTAACTTACATTCTAATTTTTTTACCTTCAGTTTAACAGGTGATTTGTTGGGAAAAATTATGATGATTTTGCTTAGAAACGACGATTTCGATAAAGCTTGCACGATAATGGATAAATTGGACAAGGAACACAGCTCCATACTGGGAGTGCCAAAACTGGAGGCACTTTCCCTATTTATCAACCACTGTATTGAACGGAAACAACCTTCCAGGGCTATTGTACTAATCACTGAATCTGTTTAGGTTTCTGTTTGACATATATCCATTTTTCAGGCTTGCATCAGTTACTGTTCGGACAATGGATTCCCTGAAGTGAATAGCTTTGCTTGCACATTGAAAGAGAAGTTAACTTTAGACGAGCGTCACTTAAGCCAGCTGTCTAAGATCGTCGGCGATATCGATCTTATTAGCAAAGTTAGTGTAGGCAGTTAGAGAAGTCCTGAAATTTGTTTATAAATTTTTTTCAATAAATAGCAATGTTTTCTATGTTATCTTGCTGCAGTTTTGAATTACCTATATATACATCCACAATCCACATTAGTAATTTCACTTAAACAACTAATTACCTCAAGAACGATTTTATTTGTACCTGTAGGTTGGGCATATAAATATGAAATATGACTTCTTGGAATTTCGGATTTATTCGAATAAATATAAAATAGAAATTGCGAATTTAACACGCTTTTGTAAATATGACAGCCAATACTTATTTACATTATATACAAATACTGAACAATTACACCTATTCCACGAATAAGATCAATTTAACAAAAAGTACTAGGTTTGGTACTTACGAACTAAAAACCATGTAACAGAAAGTACTATCCACAGCTAATCCTTGCGTTAAGACCTATGTTTCAATGGAATGACCTTTCGCAACTATAATTCTCGACCCAGTCTTTCGATAACACAATCAGCTTAAGTCGATCATCAACTCTTCGTCTTGGGATTGTTGTTAGGGTACTTAGGTTTACTGCCGAACCAAGACTTCCTCCAATCCAACGTGTCTTGTATGAGCTTCTCTTCGTCGGGAGTGAACTTCAGAAGCGTTGATATGGCTTTAATCAGGTGCTGAGCCTCGTATTCCCTACTCGTTAAGAACTTGATCACCACATGTTTTAAATACTTAAAGTTTACATCCTCATCGTCTCTCCTCACTACACTCGGAAAGTTCCTAGTGGAGACCAACGTCGGCGTTAAAATAGCTGCTGAGTTATTTTCCATTAGGTCGATGTGGTACTTTGGGTTGCCCGGCGTCCTCAGCTCTTGCTGTAGCGCCTTCTTCATATCCGCGAGGCGCAACTGGAGCATCTTTATAGTCTGAAAGCGGATAATTGTGGTGAGGATTTGTCAGCACAAAGTACACAATTGATCAAGTTTTGTAATGCATAATTACAGTACTGCCCCCACCTTGTTTTTCTCTGATATCTGCTCCTCCATCTCCGAAATGTTTTTGAACAGCTTCTGCTCTACTAAAGCGTTCTCCTTTAACTTCTTGTTGTCCTCTTCTAAGAGGTTCAGTTTGCTAGTCAGCTCGTTCATCTCCTTTTCTTGCCTCCTCATGTCCTGCCTGACCATCTCCATCTGCTGGGAGATCTCGGCGTTCCTCAGCAGGGCCGCGTTCTTCTCTGAAGTAACCCTAAAATTAACAAAAAAGTAAGTGAACTTCGTGCAAGCAAGTACAATTGTTACAGTGGGCAATGTCAGAAGACGAAGGGAAGAATAACTCTAAACAATAAAATTTGTGGATTGAACTCAAAGAAACCGAAATAAGAGTTTTAAGCAATTCTATTTTTGCTACAGAAAAACTCACCTTGTTAGCGTTTTCTGGACGTTCAAAGAGTTCCCCTTCTCCTCCTCTAGCTCCTTCTCCAGCTTAGCAACGACTTGCCTCAAAGAACTGCTGGTCTGATGTTCGGAATCGACGGAAACCTTCAACTTGCTGCGCTCGTCTTCGGACTTGTCCAGCTCGCCTTCCGCGTTTTCCAGGTTCTTCTTCACTATCTTCAGTTCCGTTTTTGAGTTATCCTTGAAACAGATACACCAACGAGATTAAGATTAAGGAGGAGACGAGAAGTCAACCCGAGATAAGCACCAATGTTAAACAGCGACAGGGGTCGAAAGAAAATTATAATAAAAGGCATTCCCAAAGAAATGAAAAAACTCAGGTAATCTCAAACAAACTTTTATTCCGAAATATAAATATACATATAAATACAAATAAGGTCTACTTACTGGTACAATAAAATAAGGCTACTTAAAATAAAAAGAAGAGGGGGGCAAGCTATAGAAGGGCCGTTTGTGCTAAAACAAAATAAAGCAAAACCGTGAAAGAAATCATATCTGTACATGTGAGCGTCTCGGAGTAAGTGCCAAGTTACAAAAGCTTGTTACTCACCAAAATAAGACAAAATGTTAATACAATCGCTCCAAACAATAAAGTCTGTTGGACCAAAGGGGAGGGAATGAGGTCGTCCCAAGCATAAGGTAAGGCTGCATGTAATATTTCATATTTACTCAAAGGGCGTTCTGGAAGTTTGGAATGCAATAGAATGACAATCATATTGAAACTCTATATAAAAATGAGATTTCTACATTACATATTCAGTCTTATTGTAGTGAACGGAATCATAATCTTTAACTGTATTAATGAGTTAAAAATTATAAACCAGACGCGACTTCATCATAAGATATAAAGGATGAATAAAGAAAAGAAGTCTTCATCTTCATCCAAGAAACATGGAATGATCTGAGGGATAAATGTAGGAACTATATACTGTAATCAATGTAATCATGGCTGAAGAACATTTGAATTTGGTTTTGCAACCTTATGTCAGGTTGCACCAGTTCCACTTAAGTTTTAGTGATTGGTTAAGGACACTTAACTTCCTAAGTGGTAGATGCATTGCACCAGCGGCGCTTGGTCGAGGAAGAGAAACTAGAAAATTTATGTTGGTACCACTACACAAGTAATCGCTTTTTAACATAGTCATCTGTCTTGGCATAGTCTGTCACAGATTTAAAATACATAAGGAAACGTGTATAAGTTAGTTAATCTAATAATAATATTTGTGTAATGTATGTATGATGCATATATGTTTTGTTTTAAAATTTTACTTGCTTACAAGATGGAAGAAGCAAGTACTATTCAGCGGCAAGAAAGAGGCCTAGAAAGGGACAGTTAGATAATAGAAAAACAACTGCTTAAAAATGGGCAGTTTAATAGAGTTTAAGGAAATTTAAGGATTGGTAAACTGATCAGTGCAATGTACTTACAAAGTTAAGTGTCACTTAAAGTTTTAAGTGGGACTGGTGCAACGGGGCATTAGTAAAATAAAATGCCAGTAACAAATGTGGTTACATGGCACCTATCAAACCATTCGACCTACGACTACCGAGACTGTCGCTTCTCCATTTCGACAAATACCAATCCTTCGAACTTCAACACCCTCTCCGAGACGCCCGGTTAAAGCGGTCCCGACTTAAAATGTCTGTCGACTCACGAGTTCCGTCCTGAGGAAGGCGATCTCCTCTCCGCTCTCGCTCTGCAGAGACCTGAGAGTGAGGGACAGATCGGCCACGTCCTCGATCAACCGTTTGATCTTATTGTCCCTGTTCGTCAGCTCGAACCTATTGTACTCGAGCTCAGCTTCGAGCTGCTTCATCTTCTCCTCGAGGTCCTCCTTCTCCTGGACCGCCCTCCTCCTCTCCGAGCCCTCCTCGGCCGCCTGCCGGCTCAGCCTGCCCACCTAAAAGGCGAAGAGGTCAAGAGAAGTCGAAATGGGAAGAAGCGGCGACCGTTTATTAGGCAAGCAAGTTATGTCGATTTGAGGAACACGAATTTAGGCAAAGGATAATACATAAAAAATCCAAATGTTATTGATAACATAAAAACCCAACAATGAGGCATATGGCAGGGGGACCAATCAGAATAAGTAAGCAGGTAGGAATTGGATAAACTATGTTTTGAGTTGAAAGGCACAAGTTCAGACAGAGAAAAATCCAGGATCAGTCAGGATAAGTTATGGGCAATAGGTTGTCTGAATTTGTGTCCTTCGAAGAAAAGTAGGCATAAAAACATAAATATGCGTTTTACACACACAACCAAAAGTACGACCTAGGAAACAATGTGGAAAAAATTTAAAATCTTATATGAAAGAATCAAATATGGCACTCCCTACATTTATATTAATGACTGCCTCCTTGATTAACAATGGGGAAACTTATCTGTATGCTAACGATACAAACTTATTAATTCGTAAGAATGTACTGAATTTATATACATCCGTGAATAAATAAATTACATACATTTGTTTTGACATGCCTAACGCCACATTGTTTCCTTGATTTGTTATTAACTAACACAAATCAATATTTAGACAAATTTAGTCCCCCGATGTAACCTAGTGCTAGAAGGAAAAGAAATTCAATATGTAACATCTTACAAATATCTGGGACATGAGATCTCAATGGGAAGAGACAATCAGACCTGTGAACTATACAGAAGGATAGGACTGACTTGGGCTGCCTTTGGCAGGCTGAGACATGTATTCAAATCATATATAATGGTATGTCTCAAACGAAAGATGTTTGACCAATGCGTCCTTCTGGTATTGACATGTGGCTCGAAAACACTAACATTAAGACAAAAAACTGTCAATAAAATACGAATAACTCAAAGAGCCTTGAAGAGGTCCATGTTAGGAGTGACATTGCCAGATAAAATCCGAAATGAAGAACAAGAACAAAAGTTACAGATGCAATTAAAAGTCACATACTTAAAATGGGCTTGCCAGGTGGCAAGAATGTCAGATAAAAGATGGAGGAAGAGAATACTAGAATGGTGTCCCAGAGACGAAGCATACAGAAATAGAAGATGACCGCCGAGTCAATGAAGAGGCTTATGTCCAGCAGTGCACGAGACAAGCGCTATATGATGATGATGATGATGACGATCACAAGTCAATATCGCGTTTCCTTTCTTTCCCTAATTTGTACATTACTTGTGTTTCAAGCGAGGCGATCTTATCACTCCACGAGGTCTTAATATCGGCCAAGTGGAGATGAGCCTCCTCCAACCTTTGCTCGAGGAGCTTCCTCTCCGAGACGATCCTCTCGTCGGGCGAGGTCTCATTGGCTATGCTCTGCCTCAGCACGGCGACCAGATCCGATAAATGCTTACGTTCCTGCTGACACTTGGCGAGATCGGTCGCGAGATGGGCCATGTCCCGAGATGTCGAGTGCCTGAGGGACTCCAGGTCGTCCTGGAAAGCGAAAGGGTGTGTCGCATTAGTAGACCCGATCGAATGGGGAAACATTAAAAATGCGGAAGCACATACCTGTGACTGCCCAGAAGCTCACCGAAAACAAAAATAACACAGTGCAGGTAACTGGGGATGATGCCTCGGCAACACGGATTTAATCATAGTTTTTCTGTTACGTGGACACAAGGTTAGAACAGATAATGTTATGTACATGTCAGAGATAAACGATCCGCTAGACATATGGCTATTTGTTATGGCGAGTAAAATAAATAAAACTGGTGGGAGAGATTTTTCGTTCTCTCTGGAAAAAAATAACTAAAAGCGGATTAAAATGGTACATAATTAGAAAATAAATAAAATTTCCTCAAAATTAATGTTCTTGATATCAACATAACACAGGTGCATGTGTATTCGGTCATGTTTGTAAATTCAACAGTGTTTTAACTGCTGAATTTGTGCGTGTATTGTCAATGACGACATCAGATAATAGCGCAAGTTTTACAACTTATGCTGAAAACCATATTTGAATACTGCACTTTCAATAAAGATTTTACTAATTCCAATATTAAATAATTCAGAACATGGAGACAAGTTCAAATAATTTTTCACTGAATTTCAAAAATGTTAACCTTCTTCAATATAACTTAATTATCCAATTTAATTCAATCTTAAAGTTTTCAAGTAAAATTCAATTCAATTTAAAGAAAAAGTACAACAGCCGAAATATCCTTTAACATATATCTAAGTAATTAAGGCAATGATAACCTCAAAGCAAACAGGTTTCAGGCAATGTTTATCTAGATAATTTGAATATTTAAATATTCAAATAACATGGAATCTTTTAAAAGTGCTTTACAGGAACAGTAAATTAAATATTGTTTCAGAGCCTAAGAATGATGATAAGAAGTTACTTATAAGTATATGAAGTATGTATACACATATACCGAATTATTTCAACTTGTTACAAGTCTGATTCACCTCGTAGCAGATAACAACCATTAGTATTCAAGAGAAATACAAAAATATCACCGCCTCTTCCTTCACATCATTAGATGTACTGTACATGACTCATATCTATATTGGTCTACAACAATTGACTAATTCGTTATTATTAATTGTCTTACCTGCACATCACTCAACAACTCCTCCTGCCTCCGCAGCCTTGTGACCTCCGCCCTCAATTTCTCCAACTGAGCTGTAGCGTCTTTGAGCGCCGCGCTCTTTTCGGCTAATTCACGGTCACGTTGTAATACTAATTTCTTTACTCTAGTCATTTCCTGCGACTGGAATGATTCGAGCTGCTCATTATTCTCTTGTCTCTCCAACACTTTCAGCTTCGACTCTGAAAAGAAAATTGAACTTTGAAAGTGATTGATATCTGAACGAGATGAATTTGGTTTCTGTAAAGTGATGATATAGGGAAACTTAGTTTTTTAGTAGAAGTAAACCTGGTATTTATCGACATGGACCAGGCTTTTAACGGTGCGCCAAAAAAGCTCATGTGAGAAAACCTGGAAACGAGCGGTATGACTGCAAGGGTATTAACAGTTTACCGGAAAATAAAAACTATGTAAGCGCCATAGTATAAAAGTGAACAATAAAACTTATGATAAGAGATATTTGGTTCACCTAACCTTCTGCGCTCCTGAGCGCCTCCTTTAGGTGCGATATCTGTCTGTACGCCTCATCCTTCTCCCTCTCGAGCCTCTTCTCTTTCTCCTTGGTCGCTTCCCGCCACTCGTGCTCCTTCTGCTCGAGCTTCCTCGCGAACTCCGCCTCGACCCTGGCTAGCCTCCTGCGGAGCTCCTCGGGCTGCTCGGGCGCCCCGTCCTCCCTGAATCCCTCCGACGACACGACCGAGTTGAGGCTCGACGTCGAGCCCTGCTGCGAGCGACCGCGCAGCGACTCGATCTTCTGGACGGTCGTCGACGTTAGCTTCGCCGTCAGCTTCGACAGGTCGCTGCCTGTCTCCTCGCGGATCTTGTTCTTAAGCGAGGCGAACATATCGGAGGGGGCCCCACTCTCTCTTTGACGACGTCTAGGCGGCGTTCATCGCTAGCAGCGTGACGTTTCGCGTCGGACACGTTGCGTTTTCATCGCGCGTTTGTTGATCTTATTGAGCTGTGGCTCCGGGTCGGGTCGCTCGGAAAGGGAACACGTAGTTTATTGATAAGTTCGCGAGAAAGTGTGACAGGGATGAGGGATCGGAACGAATGTTTGACAGCCAGCGCGTTTTGAGGTTAGGTTTGCTCGACGTGTCACAGAGACAGAATGTCTTCATTTTGGTGTTGCGTGGAACGAGCCGTGGAATAAAAAGCCATTTTGGATAGAAGAAGAAGAAGAGCCGTGGAATAATATATGTTCTGTGGAACACGTTCCGGTTAGTTTCCGGTGTCGTTGCAGATAAATAAACTCTCCTCCCTCTCTTTTCAAGTTTCAGCTTCAAAAGCGGCCTAGTTTTGAATTCAGATTTACGTGATGATTGTAACCAACAAAGCAGAAGTAGCAGAACAACTCGTCTGATAGATAGAACACTGTAATGAGCTCTGTGGTAATGAGATAACAAGTATCGCCATCTAGTGTGTAAAATTAACATAATTGCACATTTCTATCATTTTTTGAACCTAGCAGCACCTGTATGTTGATAAATTTCATAAATGTTATAAATGGAGTGTAGACAACGTAGCTTCATTAGATGCCCTACAATTAATAGGGACCGTTCCCAGTGCGGATCTGTGCCTGGTGAAGTCGCGGGAGTTTTAAATACGATTTTTCTTCAGGCAAGCATGGATTTAAAACCACTGCGATCGAGTTCAATACACGTTTATTTTAAAATTTCCCACAAAAGACACTCGGATACACCGGAATGGATCATTTCCTTCCTCCGATCGACGATTTGACAGACTGTATCTTTTTCAACAGGATCCTGTTGTCGTGGGCGATCTTTTCCTGGTCCCTCCTCCTGTTGATCGCTGCGCTCGGGACTTTACGAAGAGCGAAGGTCTTCGGCGCCACGTTGTACTGGTTGCTCCTCCTGTCGTTCGATAGGATCCTCTGCATCAACAGCATGTTCCTGCGCTCTATATCCCTGACGACCTCAGCGGGGAACGTCCTGTTCTCGGGCCGCCTGGTGCTTGTCCTGCTGATAGCGCTGAGCGAGCTCGCCGCGCTGCTGATGGTCGATTTGGCGAAGTACACGTCGTCATCGTCGTCGACGTCTTCCTCTTCGAATCCCTCGTTTTCGTACTTGTCCTCTGCAGCCCCGATGACTTCGCCCCCAGTGGGCGTCGCGGGAGTCTCTAACTGCTCCTCAGGGCGCTGCTCTTCCTCTCTGGCCTGAGTCCTCCTTCTGATGCTCTCGCAGGTGTCGCAGTTGTTCAGTTTCGACGCGGAAGTAAGGAGGTTCACTTCGCACATGGCGTGTAAGTTCCTTTTCAACACAACAAAAAGTTTGAAAAGCGACGTTAATGTCTTCGGTGTCATTTTGGGTGTTGTCATGGCAACGAAACGGGACCGTACACGAGGGAAGTGAATACCAACAAATTTGTATTCTGACAGTTTGTATGATCTCTGTTTTGAACTGAAAACGAGTCCAATTTGAGTGGAAATCTCTTGTAGAAGAAAAATATTTCATTAACCGCTTGTTTAATAAAGTAATGAGAAAAATCCCAGTCCTTATTTGAACCTCATCACCTCAAATATGACGAATTGCCATGCAACTCTAATAAGAATTGTGTATAATGTATACACGCAATCAGTTATCATACTGATGTTAACTGAATTTCTTAATCAAACGCGCTTTACAACTTAGAAAATAATGCACGTGTGATACATTGAATCTCAAAATATTTGAGTACGAGTAATCTTCGACCAGTAGACTTTGACCTGATAGGTCGATTTTATGAATTTATCGATTAGATTTCTGAAATTTCTAATATTTATTTCTGACTGATTGTAATTTAACACAAAACACAATCCTGTCACGAATGGACCAAGTATATTTGGACATTTTCAGAATTGGAAATAGTATTGTAACGTTTATTTTATAATTTATTTACATTAATTGAACACTAATTTATTTAACACACTAAACTACTTGTTCACTAGACTAGACACTACATAATTTATTTGTACTGCTCCGCTTTCGGATCGTATGTCGCGTTCACTTCTGCTTCTCTAGTTCTAACTAACTCCCTCGATCACAAGCCCCCTTATATATACACCCCCAACCCCGATAAAGAACGTTCTAGTATATTCTAGAACGCCTACGCAGGAAATGTTCATGCACCTGTTCATGCACCTGTCTTGTACGCGTCGTAGTTATTCTTTTGAAGGAGTAAACATGTGTCGCTTTGTTTACACTGCCCCCGCCTTAGAGACGTTTCGTCTCGGAACGTATCCCTGGTAGGCCCATGCAGGAACCTGCAGTTAGCCCCCCGCTTACAGCGAGACGTGGCGTCAAAATAACAGGGGACCGTCTTCCCGAGTCGACATGGTGCAGGCCCAAAACAGCAGACTAAAACTTCCACTCCGGTATTCTTCAACACTACTTCCAGCATATTCCGGACAACCCTCCAGTCCAGCTGATCTCGTCCAGCACCTAACTTGGGGACAGCTAGCTTCCTGATGTCGAGCTCCAGCAGTCGGTCTCGTAGCCTATGCAAGGTTCGCCATACATCGTGATAACATGGTTTAAGGGACCCGATCTCCTTCGTAACCAGATAAAAGATGTGTCTTACGTTGTCACGTAGTTCCAGAACCTTGCCAATCTCCGGGAGTTGCGCTCTGAGTTGTTCCAAGCGCCCGTACTTCTTCTTGAAAACCGTGGCGATACCTCGTGACATTACCAGGTCGGTGGACACACAATGGGCCAACGAGTATTCTTCAGGTACGCTGAACAAATCCTGTTGTTTTTCACAGGTTACCCCATACCGTGCTTTTCCGGTACCCCCGTAGGCGCTCATAAATTCTTCGAACGAAAGTTCGTTCTCCTGCGCCAACGTGTTTCTTACTCGGGGAACCTCCGCCTCATCGTGCGATCCTTCATAGGGTGCCAACCGATTGAAGTGCACCACTCTCGGCTTGCCATTTGGTAGTTTGCTTACCCGGTAGACCACGTCATTGATTCGTTTCTTCACAACATAGGGACCTTCCCAATTGGTCTGTAAATTAGGGGACAAACCACGTTTCTTCTGTGGGTTGTACAGCCAAACTCGATCTCCCATTTGGTAGCCACCCTCTTTAGCGTTGATGTCGTAACGCTCTTTGATGCGATCACTGGCGATATTTAGTTGGTATCGGACTTGATCGTGAATCTCGTTCATCCTTTGCCGCATCCTGGAGACGTAATCTTCCCCCGAAACGTCCTCGTCCGGTCTAGCGCCAAAGATTAGATCACAGGGCAGTTTAAGTTCTCGCCCGAACAGGACTTTGGCTGGAGTTTGTCCTGTCGACTCATGAACGGCCGAGCGGTAGGCCATCAGGAAGAACGGCACGTGTTCGTCCCAGTCTCTTTGATGTGACGAGACCATTTTCGCTAGATAGCGGTTAAGGGTGCGATTCATTCGTTCTACCATGCCGTCAGACTGAGGGTGAAGGGCCGTGGTTCTTGTTTTTCGTACCCCAAACTTCTCACAGATCCTCCGGAATATGCCACTCTCAAAGTTTCTTCCTTGATCCGAGTGTAATTCCATGGGTACTCCAAACCGGCAGATCGTCTCCTTCACTGGCACATCGGCCACTGTCTCTGCCTCCTGATTAGGGAGAGGGTACGCTTCTACCCACTTCGTAAAGTAGTCCATCACGACCAAGATGTATTTATTCCCCTTTTCGGTCTCAGGGAAGGGTCCTGCTATATCAATAGCGATCCTTTCGAAGGGGCTTCCGACGTTATATTGTTTCATGGGAGCTTTCGGTCGTCTTTGTGGCCCATTACTTGCAAAGCATGTAGTACATTTCTTGCACCAGTCCTTCACGTCGTCTGAACAATTGATCCAGTAGAAGCGCTCCCGTACCTTCTGCAGCGTTTTCTTGATCCCTAAATGTCCGCCAGACGATCCGTCGTGAAGGTGCCGCAAGACCTCCGGGATTTTACTGGAGGGAATTACCAACTGCCGTCTTTCCTCCGTCCCGTCTTGGCTCTCCAGTACGCGTTTTAGTAGTCCATCCTCAACCACTAGCGAGTCCCACTGTGCCCAATAGCTCTTGAGTTTTGGCGAGCCAGGTGATACCTTTTGCCACTCAGGACGCTCTCCTCCCTCTTTCCAAACCAGGATTTCTTTGAGAACCGGGTCTTTTCCTTGCTCTTGTCGTAACGAGGATGGTGTCCATTCCTCGGCGACCACGGTCGTTCGATAGACTTTCTCGGACTTTTCCTCAGCTCTATGACAATGAGGACACTCATCAGGGCATGGTCTTCTCGAGAGTGCGTCTGCGTTTCCATGACTCTGTCCTGGCCGATGTTCTATGACAAAGTCATACTCCTGGAGCCTCTCGATCCAGCGAGCGATCTGTCCTTCAGGATTCTTAAACTGGAGGAGCCATTTAAGAGCAGCATGATCGGTCCGGATCAGAAACCTCCTTCCACACAAATATTTATGGAAGTGCTCGATGGACTTGACGATGGCCAATAATTCACGCCGGGTGACGCAGTAATTCTTTTCTGGTTTGGAGAGTACCTTGCTGAAGTATCCAAGGACACGTTCTTGTCCCTCCTGGCGCTGCGACAGAACACTTCCAATTCCCACATTGCTCGCGTCGGTGTCCAGGATGAACTGTCCTTCTGGCAGAGGAAAACTCGGCACTGGGGCACTGGTCAACTTCTTCTTCAGCTCGTCGAAGGCGGACTGGCATTCCTCATCCCAACAGAAGTTTCGTCCTTCTTCCGTGAGCCTTGTCAACGGCTTAGCGACGTCGGAGAACATCCGGACATATCGTCGGTAGTACGTGCAGAGGCCCAGAAAACTCCTCAACTGGTGTTTATCTACCGGTATTGGCCACTCCTTCACCGTATTTGTCTTGTCCGGATCAACGGCGACGCCCTCTCTGCTCACTACGTGCCCTAAGTACGAGACCTTCCTTCTGAAGAGTTGACATTTCTTCGGGTTCAGTTTCAGCCCCGCACCTCGCAGTCTCTGGAAGACGTCCTCTAAGTTTTTCAGATGTCCTTCGAAGGTCTTGCCCATCACGATGACGTCGTCCAAATAGACTAGGCACGTTTTCCACGTCAGACCCATTAGCACGCTCTCCATCAGCCTCTCAAACGTCGCTGGGGCATTACAAAGTCCGAATGGCATGACTGTAAAATGCCACAGGCCGTTACCGAAGGTAAATGCCGTCTTTTCCTTATCGGCAGGGTCCATTTCGACTTGCCAATAGCCGCTTTTTAAATCCAAGGTCGAAAATATCGTGGATCCAGCAAGGGTATCGAGTGTGTCGTCGATACGTGGTAGCGGGTAGCTGTCCTTTTTGGTGACACTGTTCACCTGCCGGTAGTCTACACAGAATCGAGTAGTCCCATCCTTTTTCTTCACCAGCACTACCGGCGAGGCCCATGGACTGCTTGACGGCTCGATGACCCCGTCCCGCTCTAGGTCCTTGATGATTTTCTCGGCTTCCTCCCGTTTGGCCAAGGGTAGTCGTCTTGCTGTTTGTCGAATCGGTCGTGTCTCGCCCGTGTCAATTTTGTGTGTCACGACCTTGGTCTTTCCCAGCTTTCCATTCTCGGTGGTAAATATATCCTGGTACTTATTTATTAATCCATTGGCCTTCTGTTTCTGTATGGGTGAGAGAAACGCACTGGTCTGGGAAAGAATTTGTTTCAAGTCCTGTGGAGTGTGTCTGGACCTTTCTTCCTCACTAACGCCCCTGACGATGGCTGATGCGGCTATACATGTGCCCAGCTTCGTACCCTTCTTGATGGTGACCGGGTACTGATTGATGTTAAGTAGCCGCACAGGCACTTCCCTTGAGAGAGTAACGAGCGCCTTTCCTACCAGTACCCCCCGAGCCAGTCGATTGTCATCGTTCTCTGGTTCGATCACGGCTGGAATTCCCTCTTCCACAACACCCCTCAGACAGGTAGAGGTGATCGTTTCGCTTCGTTCCGGGAGAATCACATCTTCTGCCATTATTACGTCTAACACAAAGTTGTCACGATTGTGTAGCAGTAATTCTTCTTGACCGATCCTCAACACTCGGTGTCCGAAATCCAACTGGAATCCATGATTCCTCATGACGTCCATCCCCAGTATGACATCTTCCTCAATTTCGGCTATGAGAACAGGATGGTCAAACTTTACTCGTCCCAACGTCATGCTAACCGTCGCTTCACCGCGTATTACTGCCTTCTCCCCAGTGGCAGTTCTCAATTGCCACCTACTTGGCCTAATCTTCCTACGGTCCCTCACAACTTCCGAGCGTACGATCGTCTTCGTAGCTCCCGTGTCCACAAGCATGGCGTGGGATCTCCCGTCGATAGTTCCATCGACGTAAGCGCTCCCCAATTGGTGGGAAAACGAGGCTATACTGGCCCGGGGGTTTCCACTGCTACGGGTCGACGTTCCCCCTTTCTTATCGACCCGCATTAGTTTTCCTGGGCCTTTGCCGGCGCCGCTGTTCTGGGCCGCTTGCAAGAATTCTTCACATGGCCCACTTCGCCACAGTTCCAACAGCGCACTACCTTCTTCTTCGCCGACAGCACCTCCATGATCTGCTGTAGGACCCTTTCGACGAGTTTTTCAGTGTCTACTTCCTCTGTAACCGCTCGAACACGGCCTTGACCACGGGAGGCTTCCATGGCTGCATCATGCTCCAGTGCGATGGCGAGCGCGTCCATTAATGTTTTCGGTCGAGCTAGTCTCAGGGCCCTCTGCAGTTCCTGGTCCCGCAGCCCGCTCACGAACGTCTGCACTGCGAGGCACTCCATCATCTGTTCCGGTGCCGTGGGATACGCCAACCTCACTAGTCTGGCTACGTCCGCTTCGAACTCCTGCAGGGTCTCGTTCGATCTCTGACGGCGATTGGACATCTGGGATTGATGGACTTGCTCCAGATGTGTTTGGCCGAACCGCATTTCCAGTCGCCTCAGCAGCTCATTGTAATTCCCGGCTTCTTCGGTGGATAGCGTCTGGAGAACTTCCAACGCCTCTCCACGTAAGGCTACCGTTAGGGAAACAGCTTTCTCGTGAGGGGACCAAGCATTAGCCTCCGCTGCCGCCTCAAACTGCTTCTTGTAACTGGCCCACGGAATTTTTCCGTCGAACGTTGGGGGCGTCACTCGATTGGCGCATATCGAGTTCTGTTGAACGACCGCCTTTATTTCTTCCTTCGTCTCGCCTCTACTGACTCGCCTTAGTCGTTCTTCCAACTGCTTCTTCTTCTGTTTACTTTCGTCTTCTTTCCCCTCGCCGCTACTGACTTGTTCTAGTCGTTCTTCCAACTGCTTGATCTTCTCTTCAATCTCCTTACGCTGAGCCTCCATCTGGTCGGATATCTCTTCCCTCTGGGCGGCGATTTGAGCAGTAATATGAGTAATTATGTCTTCCCTCTGGCCGGCGATTTGAGCAGCGATGTCTTCCCTCTGGGCGGCGATTTGAGCAGTGATGTCTTCCCTCTGATCGGCGATTTCTTCCCTCTGGGCAGCGATTTCTTCCCTCTGGGCGGCGATTTGAGCAGTGATGTCTTCCCTCTGGGCGGCGATTTGAGCAGTGATGTCTTCCCTCTGATCGGCGATTTCTTTCCTCTGGGCAGCGATTTCTTCCCTCTGGGCGGCGATTTGAGCAGTGATGTCTTCCCTCTGGGCGGCGATTTGAGCAGTGATGTCTTCCCTCTGGGCGGCGCTTTCTTCCCTCTGCGCGGCGATTTGAGCAGTGATGTCTTCCCTCTGGGCGGCGCTTTCTTCCCTCTGGGCGGCGATTTGCTTCGTGATGTCATCGTCTTCGAACTCGAAAACTTCCGGGTCCTGGCCATTTTCTTTCAAAAATGCTGAGAGCCGGTCCTGGAGTTCGGTCTTCCTCCCTCCTGTTTCCAATTCCCGTTCCTCGAGTTCTTTTTTTAACTCGGCCACTTTTAATTCGCGTAACTTCTTCATGATCCCACTTCTGACACCAATGTAACGTTTATTTTATAATTTATTTACATTAATTGAACACTAATTTATTTAACACACTAAACTACTTGTTCACTAGACTAGACACTACATAATTTATTTGTACTGCTCCGCTTTCGGATCGTATGTCGCGTTCACTTCTGCTTCTCTACTTCTAACTAACTCCCTCGATCACAAGCCCCCTTATATATACACCCCCAACCCCGATAAAGAACGTTCTAGTATATTCTAGAACGCCTACGCAGGAAATGTTCATGCACCTGTTCATGCACCTGTCTTGTACGCGTCGTAGTTATTCTTTTGAAGGAGTAAACATGTGTCGCTTTGTTTACTTCTCGCATTACACTATTGTGTTTATTAATAATTTCAAATCTATTCATTACTCGACATATTTGGAAAATATTACGTTAACTCAAAGAAAAAAAAAATCATTCCAAGTACAAACGCGTGCTCCAAAACAATGAATTTAACCAAATTCTTCAAAATTGAGCTTATATAAAATGTCCTGTGAAATTGGCAGAGTAGTATCAGAGTATTGTCAGAGTATTATTATGATTATTGGTATGATTTAAAAGGTAAACCTATTGGCGACTACCTATTTGCTGCCTAAACTCGACACAGAACTTAGACGTCAAGGCACCAATCATACCATTTTGTATTCTAAAGAAACCTTACACAAGTTTACCTTGAAATTACCTCAAGTTAGGTTGGGGGTAACGGGGTAAGGGGTAAGGGTAGTTTTGCATCCCCTGCGGTTCCTGATGTCAGACTTAGCGTGTATATACCCAACCCTGGACTATCGATTTGAATTAAAACCTTCGATATTATGTAGGTTTCCACTGAATAACTGTGTACTTTGGACACATTTCAATTGAATGGAATAACAAATAATTGTTACGCGTCAGATGACAAGGCGGGAAAACAAGGACGGGTTTTTTGTTGGATTCGTAAACTTCTAAAGCGTTATGAAGCGTTAAAGTTTGTTCTAATTTTATTCGTAAATAAATAAGCGTCATTTGCGTGGTCATAATGCGTTGAAGAATAAGTACAGCGTTAAATGCGGCCTGGAGGTTGAGTTTTTACCCGATGTAATCGAATTCACACGCTGTAAATCAAATAACTCACCAATTCAACGTATTAACAAATTTATCGAATTAATGCTGATTACATAATTTCGCTAGAGTTGCATACATCCACCGGTTGCTTTCTTTCTGCGTTTGAATTATTTGTGTAAATCTGGCGTGTCGTAATTATTAAAATCGTAATTTTTCACGTCAAAATTCAAACAACTTTCACCTCTACGGAGGTCGTTAATCAACGATGTTAAAGTATGGTTTACTGAATGAACATTTCGATATCTACGTGTCAGATGGTTTAAAATTTAAATAAACCAATACATATGTTACAAGTACTAATAATTACTCATCGACTGTTTAGTTATTATTATATTCCATTTGGAAAATCCTTCTTATTCCTGTGCTATAACCAACTACATATAAGTTTTTCTCCCTGGAATTGAAAACAGGATTATTAAAGACTGGTAAAAATTAATTGGATTGAATTCCCCGATCGTTAAACGACAATTAGGAAAAAATGAAACTAATAAGGAGATAATAAAAACATTTCTAGGAATCGCAATAAATTATTCATGAGGATTAAAATAATATTTTTAGCGAAAGACAATTAAAAACGGCGCGTTGAACTTACCTCTACCTGGTTGATTATAACAGTAGCGCGCTTTAAACGGGGCACCTTTATATTAATACAAGATTTCATATCAGACACTCTCTAATTGGTCCCCAAATGTCACCTGGAATTATTCCTTTGTTATATCGAATACGCCACTGTAGGTAAAAGCATGTTTTCTTCTGTAAGGCGTACTGCAATTAAAACAACAATTAAAGAGCGATAAACAAGAAAAAGCAATTACAATAAATTGTACATATTTCATACTGTAAAGTATATTTTCAAGCGATTTATTTCGTTGACTGCGAGATCGAGAATATGGTAAAAAATCGAATAAAATCGATTGCCTTGACACCAACTACTTCACCTATTTCCCTTTCACAAAATACAAGCACGTTTCGATGGAAGAATTAAGAGTTTTTAGCTTAGGTGCTTAAAGAGGTTTTAAAAAAAACTTACTAAGATGGAACCGAGAGGTATTTTTATATTCCTAATAGGACTACATAAAACTTGTTTTAAAATATACCAGAGCGTCGGTTTGAATTTTTTAAATCGAGTGACAGGTTTTTGAAATATAGCATCAATCGAATATTTATCGTACCAGAAAAGTCATTAACAAGGATGTTTTAATTATTCTTTCTTAACCGCACGATAAGTCCTATTCTACTAATGAGAATAGAACTGGAAATTTTCCCAGTCAACAGTGGAAAGCTTTTCAATTTTTTGTGTAGTACTGTGAATAACATGATTAATTACTTATTTTTCTTAAGAATATGTTGATACAAAAGTTCAAATACATATATCATTTGTGGCAAATCAAAGCAGCACCTCATACGAAAATGATAAGAATCGATTTTACATGACTATGAATATAATTTAAATAAATCAATATTTCGGAAAAATCATCTGAAATTAATCTTATACTGTGCACGTGGATGTATCAATATGGAGTACCTATTTATAGGAAATTATATTTCCCTTGTTAACTTCAAAGGTAAAAATTATAACAATAAATTCAAGATCAGACAAGGGGAAATTTTATAAAACCATTCCAAATATACAAAAATGTGCAAGTCGTTAAGTTCTTTTAAATTATGGAAAGTAGACACACACCGGTTTGCAAGTCACATTTCTAAATAGAGTGACTAGAATACACTACATTTTTATGCTAAGTATTAAGTTAAGTGCAAATTTTCATCATTTTTCATCTGATTTTTGGGAAAGTACTGAAATTATTTGAAATGCTAAATTTTTGGATCAGTTGATTAAAACTTCAGTGACTGGGGAATTGACTGGCAGATCTGCTAATAGGAAAAACATGCCAATTTCTGAACGAGTAGAATAAATTAGAAGCTGTAAAATACAAAATAATTTACTTATAATTATTAATGGATAATCGCACGATAATAATAGGTAGTACGTATAGATTAAATTAACGGATATTTGGAAATGTATTAAGTTGAAATTACTAATTAATTAACTGTTTTCTCTGAACGTAAGAGGCACTTGATAATGACCGACATCCTTTATAAAAGGATACGTAATTTAATAAAAAAAAATAGTAGGTAGGTATAAAGTGTTGTTTAAAGATATATGTTACATCACCCACATATCTCCATAAAACTGATCTGGTGGTTAGTCAATATGATTCAGGACACTATATAAGGATGTTTAACTGTACTGAAGTGATGTTCTAAGTTCAATAATTTTAAATAACTCAAAATAAATTTCTTCCACAAATTTTAACAACTTCTATCTCAAAAATTATGCCTTTTACAACATACCTCTATAATCCCTCAATGTTTGTAATATGAACACCCTGTGTACTGTGTATCAAAACTTCCCTAAGTGAACCTATATATAAAAGAATGAAACTGCTAAAGACACTTTCAAATTTCCAGAAGTATAGTAAGTAATTTAAACTGACGAAATCTCTACGTATAACATAGTTAATATTGCTGTGATATTTTGGATCAGAAAACGAAAAATAGCGAATTCCACATTCAAGAAAGGAATGTCTTTGCACTTGTAATTTTTATTCCATAATTATTGGGTCCAATGGGTTTACTTCACAAGCCATGCAGATGCAGGCTCAGGAACAATGTTTTTCGAATTTTCCTTCTACTTTCTCAATTTTCCTTCTGACCAACGTGCTATCAGCAATGACTAAATTAGGTACTTATTCACTGCGTAAAATTTTTCATCTATAAACATGACACGGCACGGTTAATTTAACATCAAGGTGTAAACTACAATTGTATCCATCCTGTCATATCACCGAAATTAAACCGTTTACCTTTATCTCTTCAAACAAATAAATATATATGTACCCATAGTCGATTCGCAGAAATACCTCGTAAACCCGCAAGTTGTCCCAGTAAATAAATAATATACTATATAAGTACATAGAGGCAAGTACATGTATATATATTTCATCCCTACCATAAAAAAGATCAGCTATATTGAAAGTAAGAACAGAATCCGAACAGATCTCTGCCAATCGGTGAAGGGAAACGGTCGCGTTCAAGTAATTACATTATCAGGTGAGTCAATTAACGAGTGATCAATTAATAATTAGGATAATTGTGCCGGTACAGACCAAGCTTTCTAATTTTTAATTACACGAATTTTTTGAATCACTTCTATTTTTTTTTATTTTTTATGTATATAATTTTTAGCAATGAAGAATTTTTTTCTTTTTCATATAGTGATTAAAAAAAGACTGATTCATTTTTAAATTCCCAAGATTTCGGTTAACTAATTTAACTTTCAATTAACAAACTTAACAAGAACACTCCAAACTCTGTGTAGAATGCCCCTAGATTTCAAATTTCTTACTTTTCTTAACTCATACCTTATACATATAGTCCTTCTTAATAATACACAAATTGCTTAAAGATTTTAAGCATTTTTGGGACGTATTCGCACATTCATGCAATGTTTTAAAACAATTTACAACGAAATCATTTTTATGGAATATTTTAAAATGTTTTCAAAGAACATTTTTAAAGTATGACTTACTATCTTGTTGAAATGCTTTTGATTGTTATCGAAATATTTTTGTGAAACATCTATGATCACAAATCACAACGAAATAGTAACGTTTTACTAAAAGATGTTGAAATATTTTAAAAATTGTTCTAAAATGTTCAATAGAAATATTTCAAAATATTTGTTTAATAATTCTATGTGATTCTAGAGGAACTCTTTAAATAATATTCTTTTTAACGGCTCTCTAAGAGATTGAAATGTTTTGTAAAATTTCAGATTTTCTTTAGCACTTTTGCATTATATAGTTTCATTTAAATGCGTATATATGTCTACAAATATTTTTAAATGTTATAATGATTAGATTACATTCAATCGATTATTTATTTTATAATGATTGATTAAAATTCTATAGAATCAGTGCAAGATTAGTGTGAAATATAATTAATGGAAAAATATGACAATTTAGTCATGTGACCACATATTTCATTGAAATTTTTCTGTGGATGCACATGGATTAATAAACAATTTCAAATGTTACAAAATAATATTTTATAAAACGTTTCTTGGAAAGGGCATTGTACCTTATTATAGCAGTATTTCTGGTTTATCCCATCAAAATAGTAGAAACATTTTGATATATATCTCAATATCAACCTAACAACCTACTCATTCTAACAAGATAATATATGTATGTAACTAGAGAATAATGACTTTCATTAACTCGGAAAACACACTCTTGTTTATATTTATATCTTTATAAATTCAGATCGTAAATCAATGTGTTCATTAATACTGATACATTCATAAATCGGTAAATGTTCGCATAAATATTAATCTGTCTCATGAATATTTTAACATCCCATTTCATTTTCCACTGTATTCGCAATATAATTTCCATTCTTTGGTACCTTTTGGTTTTCAAACAATTCCAGCTCCAAATCGTGAACAAAACTATGTGTCACTTCGTCACTCTCATGTGATGAACATACATATACATCATCATAAATGTTTAACAGTAACAAACTCAAAAAGAGCTATATTAAAAACAAAAAAGAACATAACTGGGTTCAGTTAGAACAAAAAGGGTTGTTAGGGTTTAAAAAGTTAGATTTGAGGGGAAACTATCTCGAAACATTTTAAGCAGATAAAACATGTCAAAACATGTTATAAACGTATTAGATGTCTTCACAAATGAAACATTTCAACGATCAATTAGAAAATGTTTAAGTTAAGCAACGCAGAAGAAAAACACATTCCCTTTTGCCTTGTAGAATCTTCTCCAAGATGCACAAACTCCTCTCCCTGCTCCTGTTGGGCCTCGTCGCCGGCGCTTCTGCGTACTCTGCCGGAGCCCCCGAGTCGACCTGCGACGACATGACCCCCAAGCACCCGGTGGACCCCCAGAAGACCCCCTTCCCCTACAAGGCGACCGTGAGCAAGACCGAGGTCAAGGCGGGGGATACCATCGAGATCACCGTCGGGGGCGCCAAAGCCTTCAAGGGCTTCCTGCTGCAGGTGAGGGACGGCGACAAGGCCGTCGGCCAGTTCCTGATAGCCGATGACGATAAGTTCGCCAAGACAGTCAACTGCCACGGCAGCAAAGGGGTGAGTAGCTAATATTTACGAAACGGTATAAGTTGCGGTGTAAAAGCTGGAGTACACAGCCTTAGGTCTTCAATTGGGTTCTCGACTGGTCTGGACTGAATGCTAAGTTATTGTATAATAATGGGGACGTTTGTCAGGTATTGATCCAAGGGATCCTTAGGGGGCTTTCGTTGGTGCAGATCTCCGCTCCAGGAGTGACTACTACTACTGACCTTACCAATCTTGGCGTGGGAGATCTACCCCACGCCATTGATTTTGGACCCCAAAATCAATGTTCTGCACTTTGAGGCGATATCTTTAAACCTTGAGTGTATTATATTAAACTACATATACTATTACCCAATAGGTAGCCCAACCCTTTAATTTTGAGTTTCTTTAAGGTCTTAACGTTTACTCATGCAATAATTCCAACTTCCAACTGATCTCTTGAAGCCAAACTATTTTAAACTAAAGTTAATTTCTAACCAAGACGTTTTTTATCAGAGTTAAGATGTACAATAAAAATTGAATTCAATAATGTGTAATAATAAGGTGACAGTTCTATCAACTCCGTGTATACACATGTACCTTTTACGGTTGACCTCTTTTACCTTTAAAGCAATACCATGAAACTTTGAATGATTGAAGCAACCAACCAAATCCCTTAATTTGTCAACGCATATTTAAAAAAATCTGACAGCTGTAATTACTCTCACTTTTTGCAACAGCAACAATTATAAACTATTAGGAAGGTCGGCACATTATTGTAAATAGCAATTATAAATCTAAGGTCAAGATTCTGGCCTCGAAGAATCATTGACAATATACATAGTTGTCAATTCCAGTAAGGAAGTGAATTTTTTGTATCCGGTAAACTATTTGTCCTTCCTTTTACTATTGTGCAAGTGGAAAGTAATAATATTGATTTGCTTTACAGAGCGCTGCAACACACAAGAACGCCACGGATAAAAAGAATCTCGTCCTGAAGTGGAAGGCGCCTCAGAAAACCGGAAAATACACCGTTTAGTAAGTATAAATTTCTCTGTTATTGCTACTTCAATTAACAATTTCTTTTTTAAAGTGCAACTGTCGCTGAAGACGGCGGCACCTTCTGGGTGAGAAATCCAACTGGAGTCGTGACAGTATTCTAAGCACATCCAGCCCTAGCTGTTAATTCGATTTATGCAATTAAATAATTTAAACCAGTGCTCTTTGTAATTGTATATTTAACACTGAAGTCTGAAACATTCAACAAATAATTCAACGATTGTAAACAAAACAAAAACAAGATTGTCGTTTATGAGATCTATAAACGCAAGGTTAGATCAGCTTTTCGATATTCTGGTAGCTACTAGGAACAAATTTAAAGTTCCCAGATATGAGCCCAATGAAGTTCCTCTAGTTCATAGAGTTATCAAAATCTTGCCGTCTACTCATAACTACATAACATACTCATAACTTTCAATTGGAAAAACAAAATTAACATCCAACCCTGCTGGAATACAACGAATAATTATTAGACTACAGGTTTGTTCCAAGACGTTTGCATCATTGGAAGCTAACAACAGGTGACATGTTGCAAGTGTCAACATTTATAAGATCAAAGATAACTACAACCAGTTATACAAGCACAATTTTGTGGGATTCTCATCAGTAAACATTTGTAATATATGTAGATGTGTTTGTTGCCAAATGTGATTAGAACAGTTTATTTTTTTTTCAATTGTTTGAAATACAAAAGCGATCAGGGAATATGAGGAGACAGTTGGAATGTGTTTGTACAATAGAATCCATTGATCATTTTTGAATCGGCCAACATGTTGCAAATATGCGATGTAATTACTGCCTGGTGATAGCAAAAAATCGCAGTCATTTCTTTTCCCTATCCATGCAAATTTGTTATTAACATTTGTAAGGTACAAATTTGTTATAGCAACATGTTTCCAACACTTGCTCGAACAAACACCTATTTATCACTTATAAGTACGGCGATGTACCCGTTGATGTAAAAAACGGGCACATCAAACGTATTGAAATCCCTCATAGGTCTCAGGCTAGAAAATGGATTCCTTTGAGGCTCCACCACTACCCTCACGTTACTATTAGAGTTCTTTATCACTATGTCCACGTCACTTTTGAGTTCGGTTAACGTGTATGCCGTCAGTACGAGGGGCACACCTTCGCGTCTCGTCAACAGACTTATGCTGTCCGTCCAGATGTTGTCACTGTAGGCGTGTATGCCGCTATTGAAAGCAGTAATGATGTCCGGATTATCCAACTCATCCGTGATGTTATGGTATAAGTTCTGCGAAAACGTACATGTAGCCCTGGCGTTCCTCATCTTGCAACTGTGGCAGAAGGAGTCCTCCAACTGTTCCGCTTTCCAGTTGACCCCGACCTCGGGGCCGACGAGGATGAAGTGGAGGGTTCGGAGGTTCTTGATCCAGTGGAAGATTAATTCTAGGACAACTGTCCACTGCCAGGTTACCTCGACTACGTCAGCCCCCACAACGTGTATCGTCAGGGAGCGCTTCCCGAATATACGGTCTTTCAGTAGGCCACACTTTTCCAGGCCATAGAGGATGTTCGCAGAGGGACATGCAAAATCGCACTTGATGAGGTACTGGATTTTCTCGGTGTTGCTCTTGCCTGAACGGTTGCTCGCGAATAGCTTCATGAGCTCATTCAAATTCCGCGGCAGTACTTTCGTTTTATGTGATATATCGCATACGGAGACGTTGTGTGGCTTGAATCCCTCCCTCATGTTATAAATGTCTAACTCAATGTTGAGTTTTAGGGCATCACAGTACTTGCTGTGCGTTTCCATGAAGGCGGTCTCATGTTCTTCTGAACAATAGGAGACGTTGAGGCATCTTCTGCAGTCGATTTTCACATCTTTCGAATAACACATCACACACACCTTCGGGAACATCCACATTTGGTTCTCGAAGTTCTCGAGCGGCCGGTTTAACTTATTCTGCCAAGCGGTGCATCTCATGTACCTATTAACAAACAGTTTGGGAATTAAAAAGAATTTGTATATGAAGTAAACCCTGATTGTACCTGAGACTTTGGAACTCCTCGTAGCCTTTCACCTCGAAATTGGCGAAGTCCTTCTCTGCACAGGATATCACCTTGCACAGGTCTTTGTGGACTTTCCAGTCCTCCTTCTGATGTTCTTTGGAACAATAAGCAAGGACTTTACAACTGCTGCACCTTTTTAAGGTCTCGCTTGGTTGCTTGCACACATGGCAGAGGTTGTTGTGGTAAAATGAACAGTACTTCACTGGATGAAGGATATTCAAAGCGTTATTTTTCATTGTAAACCATTAACGTTTATTGGAAGCAGAAAGCAAAGGAGGGAAGGAAAAAATCATTTAATATTTAAATGTCAAAACAATACATAACTAATAGCGTGTTCGGACGAGACAATTTCATCTGCCCTGGAGCTGTCAAGTAATCTCGGAACACTGAGAGCTGATCTCTCGCCCAATCAAACGCCAACTTCTGAGAGAGAATTCCCACCCGAACGCAATTTATGCTCTCAGATTGCTCCCAGAGTGCTCTAGAGCGACCATCCGAACACGCTATAACATAACCCACAAATGATTACTTCTTACTTCTTCTTCTTCATTGGTTCAAGTCTTATTTTCTGGTTAGGTAGGACCGCTCTTTGCGTATTTCGTTTTCTTCATCTTCATCATTCGACATATCTTGTGTGACTTGTGTTTTAAACATTACAAATTGACGTATTTTCTTTGAGGCAGCTTTGAGGGAAAAGTTATTCACAGCCATTCACAGCACACATGCCACACAGTGACAGAACTGAGAACTCTGCTGCTGCTGTGAACTTAACCTTAACCTGAACTGAATCGACCTGTTGGTGTTGGTTGTTTGTCCTAAAAGCAGGCAAATAGATAATAGATTTCCCAAAACAAACGTTTATTTAGTATATTTTCATCATGGCCGACGAAGAGTTCGACGAGAACGATGTGGTGGACGACTTCGATGATGAAGTCGAAGACGACAATATTGAAGAGCTGGAACAACCTGAAGAGGAGGGTGATAACATAGACATTCTGGCTCCAGGGCAAGCAGGTATAATACAGACTCCTACTGTGGTGTCTTGAGAACCCAGGATCCTTTTCTAATAACTTCTTAAACCGTACAAATCTGATACTTTTCTTTAGGCCTCTTGAACCTTTCGAATCCCAACATATTTTTACCTACCCATAGTCTTTCCAGAGTCGATCTAGAAAGCCATAAAGAATTTTGGGACCAGATACTCATCCTTTAAACAAAGGCTAACAAAAACAAACCAGGTGTTTATTCCAATATATAAAGTGACCACTTCCGACTCTCGTGTTGTCATAATGCAATTTCTCAATATAAGAATTACTAAATTAATGGTTTGTTATAGGCACGACGATTCTTTGTGTATCTGTTTGACTCTGGCGATATCATTGTTAACTCCCCAAATCTTTAATTCGATAACATTTTGTTTCTAGGTGGCGGTGTACCAAAAAACAAACGCATAACTACCAAATACATGACGAAGTATGAACGTGCAAGGGTCTTAGGAACACGAGCTCTGCAGATTGCGATGTGTGCTCCTGTTATGGTGGAATTGGATGGTGAAACAGATCCCTTGCAGATAGCTATGAAGGAACTGAAACAACGTAAAATCCCAATAATCATTAGGAGGTACCTACCAGATCAATCATATGAAGACTGGGGTATTGACGAACTTATTCTCGCAGATCAGTAAATTTTATAGTAATACAAACTTTTTAAATAACAGCAGCTTTAATTCACATTACATAAATAAATTAACATGTAACTAAACATTTTTAACCTCTATAGGCCAATTATTTTTAAGTCCGTTTTGTATATGTCATCATACCGCATCTTGGACCTTAGTTCATCATCATCGGTCACTTGAAATGTCTTCGGGGGTATCATCGCACCGGCGACGTTCCTCCCTTCAGCATTGAGGAAGTTGAAAGTAGAGCAGGCCTGTTCGGTAGGTAAAATTTCAAATGGTATCTTATACTTCCTTGAGAAAGGTAACAATTTATGGTGGAAGTTCAAATTTTTGATCGGGTCTCCTATACCCAACACGAGAATGTCGATCTTCGGCTCGAGGACGGCGAACAAACTGAAAGTCTCCTCGGTTAAATCAGAAACATCGTCTACCTGCCACGATACTACCGATCTATAATTAATACGGTTCTTAGACGATGGCTTAAGGGTTTATTTCCAGTTCTTACCTGTGGAATATAACCATGGAGCCCAATACGGTAATGTTGTTGTTTAGCCGGAAACCTACCTAGAAATAAATCATTTATTTCAAGTAAGACCACATTCCATCTTACTGATACCTGGCTGTATCCGTCTATCATTAATCCAAGTTCTGTGTCTTTGTTCATGATATGTAAAGTTGTTTTCCCTTCTCCTTCATAAGCCCCGGGTGAGTTAAGTTTTGGGGTAGAATTAATATTGCGTTTACTACAATGGAAAATTATAGGTTATATTATGAAACAAACTAAAATATTTTTAAAAACGGTAGGGACTGATTAAAGATGTAGTTGAACTCGTAATAGTACTTACATGGCCGCATTTTTGAATAAATGTTTTATATGATTCCGGAAGACCGTGTTCATGTTTAAAAACTATATTTACCACCCATAACCTACCAAACAAACGTCAGGCATTGGCATTGTATACGTTATGCAACCAACTTTACGCCAATGTGGATCTACATCTACAAGTACCGTAGACGGAATTGTACAAAGTTTACAACTTAAGAATAACACAAATATCCTCATGTCTCGATTACCACCTACACATTTACTTTATCACAAGTAATTACACAATATCCAACTAGGTACAGTAGCAAGACCTACATACAGTTTTTGCAAAACTTAAAAACTAATTGGTTGAGTACGATAAACAATTAAGGATTATGTTGTAGAAACTTCCACAGATTCTTTGTCACTAGTGTTATTTACTCTAATACTTCTTTATCAGCTGTTGTGAGACTTCATGTGCGTGGAGAGAGGTCCGGTTTGTGAGAACGATTTGTCACAGATCAGACAGGTGTAAGGTTTCTCGCCTGTGTGGATCCTCAAGTGTACCTTGAGAGTTGACGCCTGGTAGAAGCCTTTCTTGCAATACTGACAGACGAAATTACGATCCCCTAAAAATAAACATTATAAGGAAACTTACCAAGAACTTTAAGAAGCAACAACTATAATCACTGAAGAGTCTACAAGATTCCAAATACTTACACTAGAATAAGTTTACCTGTGTGTGTCTTGACATGCACCCTTAGATCCTCGCTCCTGGGAAAGGCTCGGGGGCACATCGAGCACTGGTACGGTTTCTCGCCTGTGTGAATCCTCATATGTTTCTTGAGCTGTGAGGAACTGACGCAGCCCCTGCCGCACGTCGAACAGACGTACGGCTTCTCGCCGCTATGCGACCGTAGGTGCACCGTCAGCCTGGAAGGGTCCGGGAAGCCCTTACCACACGTGTCACACACATAAGGGCGTTCACCTGAAACAAATTACACTCCAAAAATGAAGTTACAATTCAAGGTTTTGAGTCAAATGATAAATTCAATTGTCTTACCTGTGTGGGTTCTTTTGTGTATTATGAGATTACTGGGAGTGGTGAAACCTTTACCACAGTAAGGGCATATGTGGTCTTTAAGCCCTGTGTGGATCTTCATGTGCATTGCAAGAGAACCCGACCCACACAATCTGAAAGGAAACAATATCAGCGCCCTTAAATGCATTAATGAGCTCTACTTGCAAATAAATTGTACAAGTTATATAAACAAAGTCTAGAATACCTAGTCAAGAGAATTCTGTAAAAATGCTTACACTCGACACTTACTGTTTCCCACATTCTGCGCACTTGTGCGTTTTTAGGCCCAAATGTGTTTTATTATGAGCAGACAAACTTGTATACCTCGAGAAAGCCTTGCCGCACATGGTGCAGATGAAGTTTTTCTCATTAGCATGAGCCCTCATGTGTTCTAGCAATCTAAACAAAACAAAAAAACTTAAAGTAATACATGTATTGGTAATATTTTTATTTAAACTAATTTGATCTAAACTAGGACATCCATCTATAGAACCATGCATTGACCATTAGAGTTTGTCACTGATTGATCAGTAATAAAAAATGTGAATTTTTACTAATGGAAAACTGTAATAAATCTACTTGTGATTTACCTACTTTTTCTCTCAATAGATATTGGTAATCTTAATTTTACCTGAATGACTGGGCAAAGGCTTTCCCGCACAGGTTACACTGGAAAGGTTTCTCTCCCGTGTGCGTACGTCGGTGTCTGGTAAGATCATCGGACCTAGAGAACCTCTTGCCGCACTCGCTGCACAAGTGCCTCTTGGCCCCTTCGTGTGTCTTCATGTGTCTACAGAGAGTGCTAGCGCTAGCGAAGTCCTGGCTGCATACTTTACAAGTGTGGCGTTTGGTCTTTGTGTGCCACTTTTTATGAACCTACATTCAGATAAGATTACAACAAGGGTAGAGGAATGATGTGATTCGACGTACTTTCAAGTCCGATTGCTTGATGAAGCAGGAGGTACACTTATCACACGGGTAAATAGGCGTTTCCGTCTCGTCTCTCTTTTGTTTCTTCCTAGCAGCTTCCGTCGTCGCTTCAATGTCTTCTCCCTCGCCGGCAACCTCTGTATCCTTGTCATCATTGTTAACTGTAACAGTGCCATTTTAACATTTTACCAATTCACATACCTGACTTCTTACCGACGTTGCTATCGAAATTCTCAAACTTCAATGCCTCGTCTAACGAATCGTTAATATCATCAAACGTGTCCTTTATATCATCGCATTGCTCCTCGATGTCCAGCATGGTCTTATCGTCGTCCTCTAGGAAATCCTCTGGCGGCTCCATCGGTACCGCCTCCTGCCGGACGGTGCTGTAACCCTTAGGGACGGGCGGCTCGAAGGACTCTGCGACTCCCGTGATTATCTCGCTGACCGGACTTGTCACAAAACCGTCGTGACCGAACGGTTTCAGCTCGAGGTAAGTCTGTTCGGGCTGCTGTTGCTGCTGCTGTATGTGCGGTTTGCCGAGGAGGTCGCGAAGAGTGTTCTCGGACCTCTCGCACAACTGTTTGAACGAGTAAGACTTCTGGATGTAGTGGACGCACTGTTGGCAGACCTGCGTCGGGAGTCCGTCGTCAGACATCACCTAAGAGAGGTTTAATGTGTATGTCGTAAGAAAAAAAATATTATTCTGATGACAGGAATTTATAAAATCATTAGCTCCTCAACTGCCATAAAATTATTTAAATAATTTGACTAATGATCTAGTGAGAAACACAGTTCTTTCAAAGACTGAAAGGCTCAAAAATATAAGATCTTGGCATGACAACAATGGGCATTTCCCAGAAGTTGTTAGTAAGATTCAAATTGTTATCATGACAGCAAACATATGAAACATATAATGCACCAAAAGATGAAAACTGGAGTTAACTTATCCAACAGATATATTAGATTACTCGTAAAATACTGATAAATCAGAAATTGTGCAATTGTGTATTTCGTATTCAGGTTATATATACTATCATTTTTATTTGGCTTTAATTCCGATATACGAAGTACGTTTCATATTCACATTCATATTCAGATATCTATCATATTGGAAAAAGTTTTAATGAAGTTGGATTTGCCATTGAGATAAGTAAATTATGAGGATTACCTGTATAGAAGTGCAAAACATCAGCATCTCGCATAATCTGAGTGCTTCCCCGGAAGACTCGTCGGGGAAAAACAATGACCGCATGTCTCGATCTTCGCTCAAACAGGTCCTACATAGTTTTTCGAGGGGGACGGCCTCATATGCCATTATTTATTGTTTACTTTGTACTGTTTGGGTTTTGGGTTGTAATTGTAGGTTATTTTTTGTTGGTACATGGAACAAGACAAAATCACAGCCCACAATAATTATCTTAACACAAAACACAAAAGCACTTGCCTTAGGTTCCGTCGGTAGGTACTGTCATCTGTTAAACCTCTTGTTTACTAATTATTAAATGTCAGTGTCATATTACGCTTTTATTTTTATTTCCCATTTGTTTATTCTTGTACTGTTGTGTAACATGTTTTTATCGTAACATTCTTAGGGAAACAATCAAAATTCACAATGGGCACCTACTTCAACAATTACCTGTCCCTCGACGGTACCACTTTGAAAGAGTATATACGCAATCAGATCGAGTATTACTTCAGCGAGGAGAACTTGAACAGGGACTTCTTCCTGAGAAGGAAGATGGACAAGGATGGTTACCTGCCCATCACCCTGATTGCCTCCTTCCGCAGGGTGCAAGCCTTAACTAGCGACGTATTGATGATAGTCGACGCCATCAACTCCTCCGAAAAACTCGAGATGGCAACTTCAGGTTTTAAAGTCCGTTCGAGGAAGGACCCGACAAAGTGGCCGATTGTAGACGAAGTCAATGAGAACGAGAAGGAGATCATCTCGAACTTGTTGCCGACCCCGCCTGTACCCAAACCGTTACGAGGCGATAATCTCAACCCCGAAGTTCCCGAGTTCGTCCCCAAGGAAGACTCCACCTGGAAGCAAGTCAAGAGGAGAAACAAAGAGGGAAAATCGAAGAAGGAATCGAAACCTACGACAAATGATGTGAACGATGAGCTGGAGTTCAATTTCGACGAAGAGTTTGATCAAGAGGTCCCGACTGGACGACAAAACTCTTTCTCTAATGATTGGCTCTCCGAGGACGATTCCGACGAGATGAGCGACAGGGACGTTAATAAGATCTTGATCGTGACTCAGAGGTCGTTCAGACCTTTAAAGCACGATGGGCACGATCGCACCGGCGATTGGACAACCAGAGTGAAGGTGACTCAAGATTTGGTGCAGGCCATTAATGACGGTTTGTATTATTACGAGGAGGACCTGTGGAATTCGCATGACCCCGACAAGACAGGTAGTTACAAGCGTGTCAATCTCATCACACAGGAGGATTTCAATAAGATCGCCCCCTCCGGCCAGAATCAGTCATCCACGAGGTTTTATCCGGCCGAGGGGGGGAGGAAGCAGACGGCCGATAGGAGGAACGAACCACCAGTTGAACAACACGTCGGATGGATTATGGATGTGAAGGAGCACAGGCCACGTACGACTTCAACCAGCAGCTTTGGCACGAGTCCTAGCGATTCTACTTTGGGCACCAGTTATGGGAGCGTTCCTCAGTCCCTACCGAGGTTAATAACGTTACTAATATTCATTATAATAAATCCCTTAATGAGTCGTAATTAATTGAAGGGTTTATGAGCAAAAGGGGATGACAGAAAAACTTGTTTCCTCAATTTAGATTTTCTTCATTATGCTTTATTGGGTCTTTTACAGAAAACCCTATTAACTCCTTAATATTGCTTTATGCTTATCAAGAAAGTTCTTCCCATACTTTACATGATGTCGTTCAAGATAACAATCTCATTTTTTATACTCTTAGTATTTTAGTTGTGTTGTCCATTATTTTTATTTTTAAACTTAAAAAGTCAATTTTTCTCTTGAAGGTTCGAGCACCCATCGCACTCGCTGCTGAAAGAGAACAACTTCACCCAGCACGCCTACCACAGGTTCAGGCAGAAGTGCCTGAGAGAGAGGAAACGTTTCGGTATCGGGCAGTCTAACGAGATGAACACGCTCTTCCGCTTCTGGTCGTTCTTTCTCCGCGAGAACTTCAACAGGACGATGTACAACGAGTTCAAGACGTTGGCGCTGGAGGACGCCGACCGCGGGTTCCGTTACGGGCTGGAGTGCCTGTTCCGTTTCTACTCGTACGGCATGGAGGTGAAGTTCAGGCCGCAGCTCTTCGAGGACTTCCAGCAGGAGACGATCAGGGACTACGAGAGGGGCCATCTGTACGGCCTGGAGAAATTCTGGGCGTTCCTTAAGTACTACAAGCACGGGAATCACCTGAACGTCCAGCCGGCTTTGAAGAAACATTTAGCTAAGTTCAAGAGTATCGAGGATTTCCGCGCCGAGTCGTCCAAGTCGTCGTCCCAAAATAGGAACCATCAGAGCAGGAAACACTTGCAGAGGGCTAGAAATAATTCTGTGAATCACGAAGGTCCAAGTACTTCTACGGAAAATCGAAGGTAAAGGGATATTTTGAATTTGTAAGTGACGGGGGAATATCAGATGGACTTGTAAAAATATTGCAGGTGCAAGTAAATGTTGAAGTATAAGGTGCAACACCAACAATTCATTTATTGATATTAAATGATGTGTCTTTATTTTGGAATGTTTTTTTTTAGTAATAATTTAGTTAGTGTTTGAAGACAGTGAAAATCTTTCACTGATTTTCGTTACAAAATGCGAGTGCCTTGTTTGGTCTTCTGAACGTTGATAATCTCTATATAGTGACTGCATTTTTATCTTAGGATGACTAGAATAACTTTCAATTCCTCTCTAATCTCAATTTATTTTAATTGTGAACTAGTTGTATACACAACTTTCCTTTATATTTTATATCATTCTTTATTCATTTCGTTTATTTTCCTTTTATTTTTTCCTAGCGTGTATGTGTGTTTTCTGAATGTTATACCATAAGATTTACTTCTCTAGGCTTGAGGCTTGTAGATGATATAATTTAAGGTTGAAAAGAAGTTTTGATAAATGTTTTCTAACTTAGATTTAGGCTAGTTTTATTCTTATTTTTCTTCTTTATAAGTACTAACTAAACCCATACTTGTTAGTGATGATAACTTCAACAATTCCAAAAGTGAGAAAAAAAGTACAAAAGAAAAAATTGCATAAAAATGTATATACATTCGTGTCAGTACTTAGTTTTTTAAGTGTTCCATAAATCCATAATAAATTTATAATAATCGTGATTGTATTTTAAGTGTGATATGATAATACACTGATAAAATTAGAGGATGATTTTGTGAGGTATTCGTTAATTAGGTTTTAATTTACCAGGTAATCTTGAGACTTAAAAAAAATTGAAGCAGATAAATTATTTGAAATCAGTTGTTTGGAAATCAATTATTTATAGGCAGGTTATAGGAAAATAAATTGTGGTCGTACTTTAAACAAATATGTTTTAATAATTGTTCAATGATACGGATTAATGAAATAGTACAAAAAAACTTACAAGTAATGTTGTGTGGTGTGCCTTTTATACATTGTCGATTTCAACAATCTATAAATAAGATGGTGTGTTTAAGTCTATCTACTAGAAATGACGATGTAGTTTCAAGTAATTTGTTTTCAAAAATTTAGTCCAATTAAATATTTCAACAAATGATTTCAAACAATTTACCTACACCCAAAAAAAATATTTGTTATATAGACAACTTTGGTTATATGTTTTTATAGTAAGATGTAGAACATTTTCTTATATCTCAAATCGTATCGGTTCCCTAAATATGGATGCCTGGGTTATGTTGTGATTATTTTAAATCATACTTTTTGTAAATATGTTGTTATTGCCGGAAATATAATTCTATTAAACAATAGTTATGTGTCACTGCTGTAATTTTATTGAAAATGTTCTTTATTATAAGTGTAATTAGGAAGTGTTAAAATTTTAGTGAAATAAACATAATAACTGAAAGAAACGTTTTAATTCAGAATAAACAAAAATAAAACCAGTAATGCCGTTAACACCTTTTCTGACTATGGAACTGGCAATGGTATCAAATTGTAGCTAAAATTATCCCACATCAAATGATACCTACTTAACAGGTTTAGCCAATTCTCACTTTAGTCCAACTTTAAACTTATTTCAAATTATAATAATACGTGTTTACTTAGTAACTGTGATTTTGATGTTTAGGAAATCTTGAAAAACCTGTAAATCGACAATTATTCTGATACACACAATTATGGTCAGATATTGGGTGACGCCAAATGAACGTTATGGTTTAAATTCCTTGTGCCTTTTATTATGGTTTATTTATTTCAATGATTGTAATGTATACTTGGGAAATTTAAAATGGGACAATGTACAATACAACAGTGATCCAAACGACAACCTACATATCGTTGATATTTGTATTTAGTAAAGTCCAAAATAATAAGGAAACATTCTACACAACTTGGGCCATCACCAAAGTCGATCGCTGCTTGCAGAGAATTTTGCGTACATTCCGCTTGTTCCCATATAAAGTTGAGTTAGTGCAAAAATTACATGATACTGATATACAGTACAACGGCTTGATAATATTTCCTTCCTCTAAGAAATGGAAGAAAATCCAGATTTCATTCGCAATTTGATAAGGAGCATTGAAGCGCATTTCTGATGACGCTGCAATAATCGCTTGAGTAAGAAAGTTTTGAAATATTCAAACCATGAAGTTCATTTTCTGCCACCTTGTACATAGAGCATTTTGAAGTAAAATTAATTTATGACATATCAAGATCAATCATATTTTTAAAATTTGAATTGAGCGCATGGTGGAATATAGAATCAGAATAAAAGTTAGGTTAGGACTGCTGAACTTTTCGTGTCCCATAGAATTTGTTTTGTATATCTTGAGAAAAAAACTTGAAATAAAAATCGATCGTGGTTTCTTCTAGAATGGCAAAAACCCCGTAGGTGCTCCGTAGGAATAATGCAGAACGTAATAAACAGCGTCAAGGGCACCGCCCTCGCCGTAGGAGAATACTTAACCCCTGTCTTGAAGGTACTTCATTATTTATCCTCTGAAATCCTGTATAATCCAATTTCTCCGCAGGAATCAAAGTTCAAAGAAACGGGAGTGTTGACTCCCGAGGAGTTCGTGGCAGCCGGCGATCACTTGGTCCATCACTGCCCGACCTGGCAGTGGGCCGCGGGGGATGAATCTAAATCGAAGACTTACCTGCCGAAGGACAAGCAGTTCTTGATAACCCGCAATGTGCCATGCAGCAGGAGGTGTCAGCAGATGGAGTATTCCTTTGAACTGGAAAAGGTCATTGGTAAGTAATAATTATGACAGGTTTATTGGCATTGCTCAATCTGTACCCATATACAGAGCAATTTCACAAATATACATTACAGACAAATATTAATAACATCTAAAATTTTGTAAAAAGAGGCCAAATTTTACACAGAAAACAAAGGAATTGTAAAATGCATATATATGTCGCTGGCATTTTTACAACACAACCTATATAGCCTTAGATGTTGGATAATCTGACAAATTTGTCAGTAAATTAATATAGAGGAAGGTAATATGGAGTGAAGATAACTAGTAATGTTAATTTACACAAACCTTGAATCCACAAATAACTTTTCAAAAAAAGCAAAATTTTCAAGATGTTTATTTTTGTAGTATTTAAATGAGTGATTATTTAAACACCGCTTAGACTGAAGATGTGTGGGTGTAGTTATCTTTCTATACATTAATAGAAACATAGGCACAACTTTATTCACCTCTTCATTAACTTTTAAATGGTATTCTTAGAGTCAGAGGATGCCGACAATGGCTGGATAGACACCCATCACTACGATAAGGAAGTGGTAACAACAGATGATAAAGTGTCAGAAATGACAATGGATTCCAAAGCGGTAACAATGGAAGAAGTGCTAAGGGCTGAGGAGGAAGATGAAGATGATGATGATGAGGAGGCCGTGGATATGGATGCATTCGAAGAAGAAGGAATGCTCGAAGATGAACAGGTAGTTTCCGAAAGTGACAAACTACTTGAAATTTTTTCATACTTTTACTTAACATTCCAGATCGCCAAAGTGATTATTCCCCAAGAAATTAAAAATAGTGAAGAGGGAGGCGAGATAATACACACTAGAACTTATGACTTACACATTACTTATGATAAATATTACCAAACGCCTCGGCTATGGTTAACTGGATATAATGAGGTAATTAATGTTGTAACTGTAACAAAATTCTGTAATTTTTAGTTATTTTGATTTTAGAAACACGAACCGTTATCTAACGAGGAACTGTATGAAGATGTAAGTAAAGATTACGTCCAGAAAACTGTAACAATGGAAACTCATCCACACCTTAGCGTTCCTAAAATGGCGTCTGTTCATCCTTGCAGGTAATATGGTATTTTATTAGGAAGGTCCAAATCAACATTTTCATAAACATTGAGAAAATTATACATTTATTGTGCAGATACATCTTAATACTATTTCGTTTATTTTCAGACATGCCGAAGTAATGAAGAGCATCATAGAAACGGTAACCGAGGGCGGAGGTGACTTAGGAGTCCACATGTACCTTATTATTTTCCTTAAATTTATGCAGTCCGTAATACCAACAATAGAGTACGATTACACTCAAAATTTTACTATGTAAATCCTTTTTACTTTATTGGAACATAATTTAATTGCGATATTTTGGTTGACTCGGCTTCAACATTAATATGTCTTTGTATTTTATAGAGTCGTTTTATATTTCACTTAAATATACTGCTTAAAATTAAATTATATTTTTTATTGTTACATGGGCGTGAGGAATAGGGACGAGTCGATTTCCTGGTTTATCACAGCGTTTCCGTCCATCGCTCCATACGTTATGAGACACATCTCCTGACCGTCATCAGTTGTTATCAACTGCATGTTTGTATCGAGCGTTTGAACCTCGTTCTGTATGATGTCCTCCATTTTGTTGGTGATTAAACTATCGTCTTGCAGGTTCAGGATGTCTGACGGCTGCTGATCCCCCTAAAATAAATATAAAAATTTATAGTGATTGAAATAACAGTTTTTGATCACTACAACGTCATTGCTCGAGATGTATATAAAATGTCCTGTTACAATAGTGATGGTGTAGTAAATATTAAGGATAAATGAAAATACTGAAATTATTAACAAAGAAAGGCTGAATATTACATATACGGAGCTTTTCTATTGACACGCCTGTCCCGAAATCAACAAGAGCAAAAGAGAAACTTATAGTAGTTCGTTAGTATGACAGAAAAGGATGTTTTGCAACGTTGCCGGCCGAGCAAGCAGTCCAAGTCAACTCGTATCGCTTTACACTTTCGGATGTGTGCGGAGCGGATGACTGTGATGTTTCGCCAACTTGCAACATCGCAAAAGTTCGTTCTCTGTTTAGCCAACGAGAAATATATGGCCTTTCTTTCGCTCTTATGTTTATAGCATCCTGCGACTCTGTAGAAATGGTCTGTATGTGAACCTTGTCTGACTTTTTATGAACACAACCTAACCTAACCTGGAAGATATTCTGTAATTATATCTTTTAATGCTTACCACTGTAATATCTTTAGTTAAATCGAAAGGTACTAAACTCCCGTCGGGTAGAAGCCCTTTTATCTGATTCTTATCCCTATCGGTTAATATGGCGATTGTCTGTCCATCGACTGTTGTAATGCTTATGGGATTCCCTTGAGGATCGATCAGTTGCGTCAACTGCAAACCCAATGGGTCGTTTACTTTCATTTTCAATTTTTTCAAGTTCAAATCCGAACTGAGCGCGTCCAACAACTCACTGTTATTATCCAATAATAAAGACTCATTACCTGAAAAAAATTCCCATTACGAAAGTTTTATTAAAAGACAAAAGTTATTACTTGGTGGTTCGAGTTTTGTGGAATGTACTTTCATATGTTTGTTCATATTCGACTTATCGGCGAACGTCTTAGTGCATACCTCGCACTTATAAGGCTTCTCCTTAGTGTGAATACGCTGGTGACGTTTCAGGGCCCACATCTCCGGGAAGGAACGCATGCAGTGTTTACACTTGTACGGACGCTCGTTCAGGTGCCTCCTGATGTGAACTTTATAGCTGTCCTGGTACAGGAAGGCTTTGGAGCAAATCTCGCAAATCCAGGGTTTCTCACCTACAATAGCACACAATGTTAGTTTTGTGCATGGGGATAATGCAATGTAACAATGCAGTAATAGTATTGTGAAGGAAATTTGTGGGTGTAATGTAGTAGTGTAAACTTGAAAAAGGCACTACAATGGAATGAACTCCACTAAACATGATAACTTATTGGCATGATTAAAATTGGCAACAAACTTACATTTTACTGTTCTGGTAAATTTACATGTGTAAGATATTAAATAACTTGCTATGAAGCTACTCTTACTAGTTAACCAAGTGCAAAATGCATAACCCTTATTTCATTAAGCATAAAAATGATAACTTATGAAAAGATATGCAGTTGAGTCGGAACAGGCCAATAGGCCTAAGCCATGAAGTAGATGACGACGATAATTAAATCAGTGGTCGCTTCACCTGTATGCTTCTTCATATGTAGATTGAACTGCGATGATGTGGTGAAAGAGCTGCCGCACTGCTCGCAGCAGAACGGTTTCTCCCCCGTGTGTATTCTCTTGTGCTCCATCAAGTTCCCCTTCTGCGTGAACCGCTTCTGGCAGAATTCGCACTCGTAAGGCTTCTCGCCATTGTGCCACCTCTTGTGCAACGTGAGTGAGGCCTTGTGGGCGAAACGTTGCTGGCACAGAAGGCAGGAGAACTTCTTGACGCCCGTGTGGACCAGCTGGTGGTTTGTCAGGTTCGACTGTGTCTTGAAGGAGGCACTGCACTTTGTGCAATGGTAAGGACGATCCTGCGAGTGGGCAGTCTGGTGGCGGAGGAGCTGCTGGCGGATCTTGAAGGTCTTGTCACATTTAATGCAAGCGTACCTTTTCTCTGAAGGAATAAGGTAGATTTAACATAACATAACAATAACACTTATTACATGAGCATGAGAAGGCATTGTGTCAGTCAGCACCCATCAAACTTTAAAGACTTAATGAAGGCCTCATGTACTTCCAATATTAAATTATTGGATTTTACAATTGCAATATAATATACTATACTTATCTAGAAAATGCCTATAAACAGAAAATAATCTGTGACATACCATCGTGATCGTTCTCCTTGTGATACAAAAGACTGCTGGGAGTTAGGGCAACTTTATCACACAAATTGCACTGGTACTGTTTTTCTACAGGTTTTGGTTTCTTAGGGTTCAGTATGCTGACTTTCATCATATATGGTTTCTTCGCTTCTAAGTTAGCCTTATTAAGTAATGTGGAAGGAGTTTCTTGATCTGGAGCTACTTGGATTAATTTCACATCGCCTTCACTGAGGTTTAGTTGTTGAGGATTCGTTGTAATATCACTTGTATCGTTCACCTGCTAAAATGACAAATAAGAAAACTGAAATATTTTTGATTTACAATAGTAATTTACCTCTGGATTAGAACATTCAATGACTGATAATATAGTATGACCGGTTTCCTCTCTATGTTGCTTTGAATCGTTCTCATTGTTTGATTTAAAACTACAGTTCTCGTCGCTACACAAGAAATTAATCAATTTATGAGTGTCCAAATGTAACTGATACCGATAATTGTGCAGGAACTCCTTATGGCAGTAACTGCATTTGTAGGGCAACTTTTTCATAACTGGAAAATGAAAACGTAAAATATCGTTTTGCGAAATTGTGGAATTAATAATCACCACCACCGTTGTCTTTTTGGGACTTGATGCGCGTGTAAACGGGTTCCCCCAAGTCCTCCCCATCTTTCGATTGGATCCTACCGATGATCTTCTCTTCGCCAAACGTTCTGCCCCTTTCAGAGTTCGGGTCGTCCTCGTTTATCACGCCTTCCTCTTTCCAGACCTTCTCCAGCTCCTCTCCCTAAATAGAATATTTTTTAGGGGAGTTAGTGGTAATTTATAAGGGCAGGATTCAAATGTTTGTAGATGAGCTTGAATCCCGTACAAGCCAGGTAAAATCAGGACAAACTTACTCCAGTTAGGGGATGAACTGGGCCTCTCTAAATTGTTACTTAATCCCCACACTTTCTCATAAATGACTCACTGGTATCAGATTAACTATGCTCCATTTGGCACTTTGCAGTGGGTTCTATATACTCTTTAAACTGTGGTTATTGTGATATTTGATACTTGGGTTAACCAAAAACACAAAATTGAAGTATCTCATTAAATAAATAAATAATATTCTAACTGCAGCTCGAACTATACCTAACCATGCATTTTTCTATGTAAATGTACTTTTATTAACATTATATGCTATGTATTTATAAATTTAAATAAAATTGATGGATCAAAAACCTTAAATCCTAAATTACCTAAATTACAATCTTCAGTTTTGCTGCATATTTTTCAAAATACTATTTAATTCTATACAATATGTTCTCAATATCAATTTTAACAAACATCATTCTTACAGCTTTAGTCACAATGTAACAAGCAAATTTCATAAATCCCGGCCTCTACTTTTAGACATTTTTACCTGAATGACTCCTTGGAATTTGGCAGGTGGTCGGATCTTCCTCCTTCTTCGACCACCTGTATCAACCTCCTCCTCCTCCTCTTCCTCTTCTTCTTTGACCTCGTCCTTCATTTTCTCTTCTTCGTTCTCCCCCTGATTTGACTCAACGAGTGATTTTGGGGGCCTGCCTCTCCTCCTCTTCGGCCTATCGAGACCCTCTGCTCTCAAAGACAATTCATGCGAAGGGGGAAACAGTGGTCCTTCCGAGTATACTATAAAAAATGGAAACATATATGGCTGAGAAAAAGCAGCGAGGAATCGAAGCTGGCTGCCAGGCACTGAGAGAAATTCATAATTTGATCTTTTCTTAATGAACCTGTTTACTTTGTATGAACGATTGGAGGAGTCCGGAGTCATCGCTCTGGATGGTGTAAGTCTTGACAGTGGTCTTTGGATTGACAGACTGCAACACCTCCTGGAGCTGCTGCCTATGTTTCTCCTGCTTGAGTATTATTTCCTGTTGACGTCGATAAAGGTCCCTTAGCTTAGCCTGGCCGTCTACGATGAGGTCCATGAACGACTTTGTCGCCTCCAACTGTATTAGACATCCCGGACATATGCAACGCGGAAACTTCGAGTCGTCCTCTACCTACAAAAGAAATGCGAAGAAGGTACGACGGTTTTATAGGATCCTGAGTATAAACTTTCAAATTTCCCGCAGTACATAGTTGGTCAAGTTGAGGGCTGAGCCTCTCCCGCGGCTTACCTTAATGGGAAGGTATTTATTCACGAGGTAGCTTAAACTCTCTGAATTCTCTTGAGCGGCGAATAAATCCGTGCCGTTCTCGTTCTGCTCAGCGCATAATCTGCAATAATACGAATCGCACAACTTGGTCGCCTCCATCTTGTTGTCGACACTTGTGTTCCGTGCGGCACGCAACGCGAAATACATTTTTAATTGGCATTTAATAAACGCGCTTTTGTTTCACCAATGAAGAATATTGTATACGCGTCGCTTCAAAAATGATTACATGCATTTAATAGGGACTGCTAATTTAAATCTAGCGTTCCTGATTTAAATGAAACCCAACCTATCAGCACCCGCAATCCATATTTTTAACGTGAAACATTTTTAAAGTCGGAGAAATAGGTGCTTTCTATTTCTCCTGTTTATTAGATTATATTTTCAAAATTTTTAGTACTAAGTGTACGTGCAACGATTTCCGATATGAAGGGGGAAATGGCATCGTTTTTTTAACGGAATTCGGTTGAGCTGCTTAGGAATTATAAGCCGTGATTACTAGGGAACACTCCAACAGTGAACAGTCCCTGTAAAACCGTCACAAATATTTAATTTTCCGTTGTATTGTGTGTTGCCGAGAACAAGTAGCGGGAAACTAAAGAAGGGTTTTCCCAGCGTTCATATTAGTTTCCCCACATGGGCTCGATAACGGTAATCTTCTATTATGCAGTTCTACCTACCTGTTCTTCTGTTGCTAATTATAAATAAACATTTTTCCTCTTTCTAAACTTACTTTAATTCAGAAGTGTGTATAAGAATTTGAAAAAATGATCAAAAAAATAATACTTATTGCTTAAAGCGTAGGAAGGGTGAAGAGTGGTGGTCATTGCAGGTTCCCATATTAAGAAAGTGAAGCAGATCCATTACATGGCCAAGCTCAACCTAGGCCGTGATCGTCGAAGAAACCCTGAGGCGTCTCCTCCTGCAACAAAACAAGTATCACTCGTTATAAGAATACATCATCAATATGAAAGTGGACAGGAACTTATACTTTATGTCACGTACCTAATAGGTCCGGTCGATCGTTCACTCTCACTATCCACTTTCATAATGACGTTTTACAAAAATAGTTCTAGTTTGTTAATAAAAAGGCAAATAACACGTACACCTGTATTAAAAAATCAATTGATAAATACAGACAACAATGTAAGGTGGGGACATTACATCGAAGCATTACAATTCACATCCGCAGTCGTGTTAATACAACATTCAGAAGAGTGTAAGTTTTACAATTCCATTGCGACACTGGAAAATACATTGGCACAGAACAACATAAAATTAAGACATCTATTTATCACAGTAAAAATCACACACTGGACAGGTCTATCCAAATCTGGAAGTAAATTTGGATTGACCTTAAAAGTTCTCATGGAATAATAAAAGTTTTAACGCCTCCAAGGAAGATTCTTCACCACTACACTGCCTTAAATATTTAACAGAAAAATGGAATAGTTGTAGGTCATGCTGATGTCACCAGTGATTGCGGTTTATTGTGTTAATAGAACAAGTAAACAAAGAAATGAGGACAAACACATCATTTGAAAAATGTAACAAAGGTTGTGTTTCACTCGAATGTGCCACAGTGAGTATGAGCTGTTTAAGACCGAGCTTTGGTAAGCTTTTAATTGATAAAATTTGAATTGTAGGATTCCAACATAAAAAATATTCATACCATGTGAGAGCAATAGGACAGCAATAGGAGAGCAATGTTAAGACACTTAACAGGTGAGGGCACAGCAGGTACTACACAATTGCTTCAAGTGATTATTATTAATGTAATTTAACATTTCGTTCAATAAAAAGACCATTACTTGCGTTTTAATATTTTCCGACCCAATCCTTACTGACCAATGTTAATGCAACAAGTACTAATTTCAATTAAAACATATTTTCAGCAGGACCTACTTCAACAGACTTTTCCACAAAAAAGATAAGAAACTGTTATCAGTAAGACTGTGAGTAATACTTCCAATAAAAATCTGTCAATTTAAAAAGATTAAATTAGAAAAAAAATATTAATCCAGTTATTGAACTCTGTTACACAACACCAATAATTGAAAGTGTTTTTGCAGACATCAACAAATATTGAGTAGGTTTATGTATAGGTGAACATTAATAAGAATGATGTATGATCAGCACAAAGTAAACAAGAGGAATGATGTTGAGATACATGTTAGAATGTGAGGTAATTACTTTAATTTTTTTTTAAATTCTGAAAATATTTAGGAACATATCCCAATGTTGTATCCTAAATATTGTAATTAAACAATAGAAATAAACTTTAGGCACTTGTATTACGACATTGAACGGAGATATGTGTTTTGTGTGGAAAAGGTACAACATGGAAATGTTAACATCCATCAGCATCCTTTAGTATAATTAACACAAATATATTAATATGGAATGTAATCACTGTATATAAAATACAACTATAAAAATATTAAAACATTGTACATATATTTATAATAATGGACCTTGAAAGGAAAATGGGGTTGTACAGTTTATAGCAAACCAATATCCCTCAAAGTGCCCTCCACTGCTTCATCCTTGAAGAAAGAACGATAGAAAAAATTAATATCAAAAACAAGAGAGAACTGATAAGAGAATGTGATGTGTTCTGTTTGATTTTGCTTTTCGACCTCAAAACTACTTACCCAAATAGATATAATTTAACTAGCAAGGCATCAAAATGACAAAATTAATAAAAAAAGGAAACTAATTTATTATAAATATAAAACAAGTGTAGATTCTGTTAATACATTAGGAACTCTCCCAGCACTACTAAACAAACTCTATGACTAGAAACTAGGAAGTAATCATTGTAATAATACTGTGTAAAATGCCCAGAGATGTACACATAAAATTATATCTCTATGTTTCCATGACTAACCTCTTGTAAAAGATCCTGAGCGGCGATCGCCTTCAGCACATTCTTCTTGCTCGTCTCTTGGACCTCTCCGCCGAGGAGCAGCTCGTCCAGTATGAAGTACGCCTTCTCGAAGTTGAAGATTATGTCCAGCTCGCATACCTGAAAGACACAAGTAAGGAAAAACATGGCCTCCTTCCCTTCCACCGCCACTTACGCTTCCAAAATATTTATCTAATAACTCTACGTAACGGTGAATTATCTCGAGCGTCAGCAGCTCGTTGTCCTCCTGTTCGACCGCGCAGCAGAAGTACAAACTCGCATACCTAAAAGTAATGCACGAGTGAGAAATGTGCTATTGACTAAATGGGTTTTGGTTCGGTGGAATAACCATGGATCCATAGTTTTGAAGATGGGAACACAGAGTTTATAGTATTTCCATTCCTAATGTAAGATATAAAATTATATGTTTTACAAAACATTTACGATAACATATATTAGTGCCTATGATAAAGATTTATGTGGTCATCAAATATTTTGTAGCTTCTCATATTAGGAGTGGAAATACACACAATCTCCCTCAGGATCCTACATCCTCCCAACTTTCTCTAGTTACCTTTTATAAACGATCTTAAGATCCTTCCATTCTAGAAAGCTGCACATTTTCGGTTTCCTCGCAAGGATAGTTGTGATTAATTCCCGTGTTATCTTTTTCTTTACTTTGTCGGGATGTGCCACATACCATTTTTGTAAACGTAACTTGCCCTGACGACTAAACAGTAGCATGAACTGCATCTATAAAGTGTTTTAAAACTGAGTAAAGTGATTTGTGTTGATCGGTAACGTTAATAACGTACCATATTTCATTTAATTCGATTAAGAACACCTTTACCTCACCTTTTTTTCCGAAATTAAAACATCAACAAAGTACGTCAAAGGTAGGGAACGTTAATATTGACAATGTAACCACAAAACAACGAAATTTAAGAAAATAGGCAGGATGCGTTTTGTGGACATGAAACGTATTATAACACAAATTGATAAGGTTATTGAAAATAATTTAAAGGTAAAAACACTGGTAAAACTTCAAAAATCACACTTTCATTACCTTATATAGTTTAAATTTGCAGTATTTGCTAAACGTTCCCCCTTTTCAATATGCAACACATAATAGGCATGTTCCAATAACAAAACTTCAACCAAAGAAGTGTCTCCATCAGCAAATCGTAACAGTTTTTCATAATTCTTTAAATAACAAATATCAAACATAAAATATTAATAGGTTCCTACCTTGAAAGTTCCCTGACTATAGTCATGAAATTACAATTTGGTTGCTAGGTAACGTAAGGTAAAAACACAAACAATTCATATCCCTAGATTGTTGTCACATGAGAATATAATGTCGATAGCTGTTAGCTGATGGCTGAAGTTCACATTATCGGTCAGATAACGCATGGAAGAAACTTTTCGAAGTCGCACTTGTTCTGTAAGTGGAGCATCGAAATAGGTAAGAAGTTAAAATAATTTGATCATTCTTGTGTGTTTGAAACTTAGCTCATTGTAAACCTATTGCGCTTGTGTGCAACTTTTAAACGCAGAAGTATGTTTAATTTTGAGCCAAAGTTTGAAGTTCGCAAGTAGGTGAATTTGGAACAGGTCTGGAATTCAATCGAATTATTACATACCTAATTTCGAAATAACGAAATATTTTTCTACACAAAAACGGCATTCCCGGTCAATTTTTGGTAATAATGTTTTCATTATAGGCAATAACTGGAGAATAATATCGGGAAAACAAAAAGGCCAAACACAAGTGAGTTTCTCTCAATTCGACAACGTATGCCGTTGGTCGTTCCCATTGGACCTCCACTTAGGGACAGCAGGGATACAAGGTAATCTACATATAAAATGGAATAAAAAATTATAAATCCAATAATCAATCACCGCAAGTGTCGTTAATATTCCCCATCCGATATCTATCTAATTAGACTTCCTTTTCCCGCACTTATAATCGATCCGGTCTTTGTACGGTTTTAATGACTCTTGTCCGCTACGTAATCTTTCAATTAAAACCCCGGATAATCCTGTATGAATGAGATTGCTGCTCATAGGTACATTAGGATGATCCGAGCTTATCCGCCTTTTAAATCTGGAGATGCGCTTGCGGAAAAGTAACCCTTGAAATTTTTGGAGCCGGCCTTTGATCTCGCGGGACAGAAAGTGGATATCGTTTCATGGGAAAAGGGAATAAATTTGGATTATACTCGAGAATACTTTTCTGCCTCCTTCAAAGTGCTGGGTAATAATACTAAGGAAGTTGCTGGGGTTTCGTGAAGGGTTAATTTAATTTAAGTTAGGTTATGATCTCGAAATTCTTCAGATTTCGTAAATACTGATAAATGTTTCCGAATTGTAGATTTGTTCTAATTTGAATTTTAATCTTGTAAGGGTCATTATGTTCTCCCTGCCCTCCCCCCTATGTCCCATATTCGATCGACGGACTTCCAGCTGTAAAGCATGTTCATGCTAAAAGTTATAGTTATAACAATCGTTTTCAGACTATTCTTCACCCAGCTAACAATTTAGGTGTTGTTCACCAAACTCAAAGTTAATTTTAACTATTTATGTAGAAATTAAGTTATATTTCAGTAAATTGGGTGAGGTCGTTTAAGATAAACAAATAACTAACGTGAAAATTTGGTGAAAAAATATTCATAGGTACCTAATAAGTCGCAATATTGTGTTAAGTAGTACCATACCACCCAAGAAGACGCAGAACATATTTACCAAATAGGTAGAACAGGATCCGTGATAAGTCAGTTTAAGACATTAAAGACATTTAAGACAGTTAAGACATTATAAGGAATGAGAATTCACAAATTCATATTTGCTTTTTATTACAATAATTTCTTGATGTCCAAAATGATCAGTGCTAAAATTGTTATTTGGAAATTCAAAAGTGCATAAACATGGATGAATGGGATTTTAGGAATAAAGTTAACATACAGGATTTTTAAACTTTTTATGGCAAACTTAAATATCCACATATATTTTAAAAACTGTAGGACCTGTTAAGTTAAAATTTAGCCCAATGCCTAACAAGCTTTATCTCAACATTCTCTTGTTAAGTTTTTGACCACAAATAGATATTCTCAAGAAACGCCCCTACAATTTTCAATAATCTAATAGAAAACTTTAGGGCATGATAGACTGATTTCAAGAATTAACACCCTATAAATTTTAATGTGAAATTTAAAAATTACATCAATGTGTGGAACATGTACAACGGTATCGACGAGAAGTATAAGTTTAAGATACCATACCTAATTTCTAATTCCTAAATCGATATAATTTCTGTATAAACTGGGAAGGTGAATATTCACCAAATATGACCCAAAACCTTAATCTCTTACCTGTGCCCCAGGCTGGCCTAAGATCTACGTAGAAGTCTACCACCTCGACTGGCTCGGTCGCGCCCACCTCTTCGGCTACGGTCTGCTGACCGTCCCGACGTCCCCCGGGAAGTACACCCTCGACTGTTACACCTGGCGGCCCTTGGGGTCCCTGCGGGACCGCTTCGTCCAGGCCTTCCTGGGCGGATGGCTGCGCCTCGACTACCCCGATCTGATCCTCTCGCCTCAGAACAGGCATAAGCTCAGCACGGAGGCGACCGGCGTCGTCTCCTTCGACTTGTCGCTGGTGCTGAGGAACTTCACGAACTATGGGATCGAGTATTAGGGCGGTGTTGTCGTGGTGCGCTGCGTTAGTGGTGGTTATGGCGAACGCAGACGGTACGACGATGGAGACGACGACCGAAGGCCTGGTGACCACTACGGAGGCGTCTGGTTGCGACGTGAACGACACCTGTGGTACCACGCAGGCGACGAATCTGACTTTGCTGCGCAACCAGAGCAGCGTGCAGACAACTGCGAGGCCACCGTCGAAGGCCCGCAGTGCGTACCAGTTCTGCACCTGCAATCTGCAGGTGAGGAGTCGGGAAGTGAGTTGGTGGCGGAACTTCTAATTTAAATTTGGTGATTTCACAGGCCGACATCTGCGACATGAACTGCTGCTGCGACGTCGATTGCACTTACGAGGACAGACAGGTCTTCAGTTCCTGCGAAGATGAGGTGCTGACGTACGACACGAGGTACTGCAGCTACACGAAGTACTTGTATATCAATAACACTCCGTTCCGATGGGATGTCAATCAGAATGGGGCGTTTTGCGTTCTTAAGAAGAATTCGCCTCCCCAGAGGATTCTACAACGGAAAGAAGTAGGTGGAGGTACTCTGCTTGACGACTTGTGGCGAAGGAATCAACAACACCTTTCGCCAAAAACAGGTTTACTTTAGAGCACTGGGTGTTATATTAAAATATGCTTAAATTTGAAATACACTAAAATTTCATCACTTTTATTTTAAAGCCTAACCATCAATTTACTACTTCTAACTATTTTAATGAACATCTCTCCCTCAGTTTTATTCCATGAAATTAGTTGTTCATTTAAGACGACAAACTGTCAAGGATCCACTTTCTTACATTTATTGAAAACCAGCCCTTCCGACGTTTAATAAAGACACTCCTTTCTTACCAGCCACTGAGAAGTGTATCCGAAGTGGAGCCTTCTATAAAAACGAAGTTCTCATGGTCTCAATACACCCGAAAAATACAAGAACCGCCGTTAAACTTAACCAACGAGAGTTTCCTCTACGGGACTCCGGTTTGGGTAGTCAGCCATGGAAAAGTCAAAAAGCTACGTAAGTAAAGTGTACAAACGACCCGCACAAAGATTACATTGCGATGTACTTCCAGAACTGCCAAATAGTTTCTTGACCGACAGATGTTTGATGAAAGAGGACGTCGTGAACTTGAAGAGCAAGGTGTACGAATGTGTCCAGACCGACGTCAGCGAAAGTAACGGGTTGTTAAGTCTGAGGACTTATTTCCAGGGATTATTCGTCTTGAACTTGACGCGACCGGTTAACCTGACGGGCTACCAAAGGCAACACTTTCAGGTGAGACCACGTAGACCGATCAAACGATAAAGTGGGTCGAATTGAAGTTAGAAATACATTTAAGTTAGAAATACAGAAAAAATATTTTTTTTTTAATTTTTCCGTTTTTTTAACTTTGTTTTTTGAATTTATTTCATTAAAAATATTTTTTTTTATTTAAAAAAAGATAATTTTCATAGGAAATTTAATTCTCTACAAGAAATCTTACGGCACATATCTTCGAAAAATGCATAGTTTTTGCGCTACAGCCGAAAAATCGAAAAGTGGACAAACTTACACCGTTCTCAAAAAAGCATTGCTAAATTTAGTAGCACTTTTGGATTTTATTTCTTTAGATGTCAACTGACCATATGAAAAAATAAAATATCTTGCACGCGTTAGTTCCTTTTACCCCTGTTATTTTCGACATAGTCAATAGCCTACTTTGTAAATCGTACTGTTTACTGGCTATCTAGAAAGAACAAACTTTTTTCTTAGCGTCCAAATAGCAATGAACATCGAAATCACTTATGCCGCCTTTCTCTTCTCGAAGCTCAAAATAAGTCTGAGAAGATACTTTTGGGATAGATGTGGGATGATTCATGGGACTAAAATCCGGCCGTAATAGTTGAGGACCATATTAGTAATGAAGAAGTTCTGAGACGAATAGATAAGGACAGAGAGATGGTGTTGCCATAAAGAACAGAAAAACCGAATATTTAGGACATATAATTCGAAGTGAACAAATGAAGCTGCTGAAAATAACAATGGAAAGCAAAATAGAAGGCAAATGAGGTATAGGAAGACGATATCATTCTTGGTTAAAAAACATAAGAGACTAGACCGGACCAGACTCATATTCTTTATTCTGAGCTGCTCAAGACCGAACCATTTCACATTGATTGTTACTAATCAAGACTAAGGTGAAGACGAAATCGAAAGAAGAAGTAATATTACCTCTAATTGTACTTGCCACTGCATTATGGACCCTTGCCGTGCTCTTACGAGTCTCCACTGTATGGTGCGCGTTATAGACAGCCCCTACAGCATTTTTAATCCGAGCTTCCTTACTGTTCAATCATTATACTGTGGTATTCACCCGATAAATAATACAGCTTGAACGAAAGTGTGAAGTGGTCTCTGTTGACAGTGGACTGTATAGGATCTCTCGTAGCTCGTGGGTGGCTGCGGAGATGAATCTTGTCTCCAGGTTGTAAGGCTGGAGACTGTTGTAGTAGTTGGAGATCACGGCTTGTCGTAAATCTCCGGAGTGGACCTGAAGGCGTCTCTTGCAGGTCCTGAGTTTGAAGTTCTCGAAGTTCTGGAGAGAGGGCGTGACGTACTTCTCCGGGTTGGATCTGAGGGCGTAACGTGCAGATCCGGGGTTGAAGTTCTAGTAGAGTGGAGAGAGGGCGTGACGTACTTCTCCGGTTTAGATCTGAGAGCGTAACGTGCAGATCTGGGGTTGAAGATCTCGAAGTTCGGAGTTGCCGTAGCTTGAAGATCTCGTAGAACTCTCAGGGCGTAACGTGAGAGCTTGTAGGTTAGGGTGAAGTTAGGCAAGACCACAACACACTGTCGTTTTGAGCATACTAGGTATACTAATTTATTGCCAAAAATTCACGAGCTTTTATACCCAGTCATTTTGAGTTACGTTATCCTTTGGTTTCAATTATTTGATAACGTTGTTAATTTTTGTTGAATGTTATTTTCCAATGTCCGAGAATTGCTTCACTGACCTTATCGATGCGGGTTTGTGATACGTTACCAGTGAATATTATGCTGACATCCACAATCCGTACCTTAGTAGTACACTGTTGACCTCGTTACCTTGGATCAGTGTTATGCTTCGCTGACGTTCCCTGAATTAGTTCGCAATAAATTACAATTTCTTAACCCTAAAATTTTCCTAAAATAATGTTGACGTTAGCGTCAACAAAGCTCCATCCAGTAGACTCATTTTACTTTTCCTTTAGGGTTGCCCGAGGAACATCTGCCTCCCGATCACCCCTTCGATCTGCGATTCGACCTTTACCGAATGCTCCCCCGTCACAGCCGACGACACCGCAACCAAGGCGACCTGCAACCTGTCCAAGACCACAACCAGCTGCTCCAACCTGGTGAAGGAGCTCACCATCAACTTCGAGCACAACGGCGGCGCTGGCTACACGAAGATCGAGGCGCTGGCCGTACTGGGAAACTTCAGTTGGGACTCGGTCGCTCCATCGCTCCTCCAACGGGTCTCGGTGAATTTCGCCTGGAACGGCACCCGCAGGAACCTGACGAACCAGCTCAGCGGGAATCCGGGTTACCGGATCGGCAAGCCGGTACTCGTAGGGTCGAGGACGAGGACGAACGGGAGCGAGTGGCGGGTGGTACGTAACGAGAACGTAAGCGTCTTGGTCTTGCCCGGGAACGTCCTGGAGAGGTGCAGCCGTGACGGTTTCCCGGTCGGTTTCGGCTACAACACCTTGACCAGGTGTAAGGTGCAGAGCATGATCGTACCCCACAAGAGACTGATGGTTAAGAACAAAAAGAACGTCGAAGTAGTGAACGCCACTGAAGTCTGCAGAGGTATCCAAACGAATCTGTTTCACATCTGGGACATACGTAACGATACTTTGGGAAATTTACTGGTCGGTATGTTTGGGAACGCCGACATCAACAACCTCGACGATTGGATTGAGGTGTTTCACCCGAACGGCCCGAGGGAATCATCAGGACGGATCAGCGAAGGCACCTTGGCCTGTTCGGACCTAATCGACACGTTGAGGATCGACATTTACCACGCCAGAGTTGATTTCGAGCACATACCTAACCAGGAGAAGATCCTAGGGGTCCAGTATAAATTCGGGTATGTGGACGAGTCGTTCCCCTACGATCCGAAATCTAACCGAGTCAGTTTCGAAATGGGCGTAACGAGTCAGGTGGTGTTTTACGATATTACGGGACCAAAGGTGAAGAAGTACGTGGATGCTCCTACTTTGAGGATCACGTTACCCTACGATTTCTTTTATCCGTTCGTAAGAATTGACAACGCGGGAGTAAAGTCGACTGAGGTGGGTTATTCGTGGATCTTTGTGGGAATTTTTGTAATAATAGTTTGAATCGATTTGGGAACAGTAAAGTAAAGTAAAGTTTTTTTGTAATTTTGAAATATAAATATTTTTGGACAGCTTTGATTTTATTTTCAGTATTACTTTATGGATATTATTATTTTCTCATATGTGAGACTTATTGAATTAGGGTCGATTGTTCGAATTTGAGTTAATAGCATATCCGTCCATTTGTGTATCTGTGAATGTATTGCATTTAGACTTTGTGCTACACTAAAACGTATCAATAAGCTCTTCTTTAAAATCAGCAGAGATAAAGGTGTAGTTTCCTTTCTTCAATTTCCAATTTTTTAAATTTCTTAAAATTTACTACAAAATTTTATTTACACGTCTAATATTTATTTCACTGTCGAATATGTGTAATAAAGCTCTCATAACTTTTTCAATAAAATCGACAGGGATAAAATGTTACTTTACTTTCATTATTGCTCAATTTTTGGAAATTTTCTCAAAATTTGCACGAACATATTTTTATTATATTTAACAGTTATTTTACTGTCGCATGTAATAATAATTTTTGGCTAAATCTTCTCTAAAAATCACTTTACATCTGTTATGTATTAGGTTTTTGGATTTTTTTTTAATTTTTCGATTTTTCAAAATTCTCTAGAAATCTGCATATGAAGAATCGTTTTTAAACTTTTACTAGCTATTTTAATTAATAAATATGAGAAAGTAGCCCGATAGGCACAATGTAAATTTTTCTCCTTTGTTTATACATATGTAGGTATATGAGTTGGAAATTGAACTGTGTAACTAAAAGACAAATGTCAGTAATGTTCTTGATAATCCCCAAACAATCCCATTCTTTAAAAGCCAAATGTTATATACAAAAATTACGCACCTACTTCACTTAATTATCAGTCGACTTAATAATAATCATTAATTATAAATTAAAAAAACTTTTGCATGGAAATTCACTCTCTGCTTTTATTAATTGAAAATTTTAGATTTACTGGCGACAATAATCCCTAGATTTATTTTTAATTAATCCAGAATTACAAAAAGATAGCAGCCTTCAACGAGGAGATCGTGTCTTTCAAAGGTTTTTTAAAAACACTAAATAGAAATAAAATAAGTTACATTTTTGTATACAGGGTGGTAACTTTTTCAGTACACATCATTGGGATCGATACAGCGATAACGATGACAGTTAAGGCGTCGGTTAAATTAGAGAAAACTTGCTCCTCGTCATGTGAATTATGAGTGCGATAAGAAATCCAGAATATTTTGATTGGTCCTTGACTAATAACGAACAAACTGAAAATAGAGGTTTTTGAAAAATATCTTGTCAACCACTGACACTGTTTCAACAAAACTTGGTAATGATATGCTTTTGATAACTGGGTTGAATGACGTAGACAGAAATTTTCTAGATATTCCAGATTTGATGCTGCGATAGTCAACTCCATTATGTCTTATGGACGCCGTATTATATTCTTGTTACATTATGATAGACCAAATTATGCTTTTTAAGAATGCATTCTTTGTATTTTTTAAAATTTTATCAAAACTGTAAGACTATAAACCAACAAGCAATCAAAATATTCAAGAATACTTGGGCACCCAGGATTCCCCTTGATTAATACGTTTAGATTTTATTTTTTACTTTTAGCTTTTTATGCCAGTTCTGGTACACTTTTTCTTCCACCCTGTATTTAATTCTGGAAGACTAGTCCGGGATTCTAGTCTTTAAACTGCTTGAGCCATAGGTATTCTTTTTTTACACACATTATCTATAAGTCCTACTTAGGTACTTCTTTTTGACACCCTGTATCTCAAGTTTTTACGACGATCGTAATAACCGTTTCATAAAAAATACCATGCGCGCTATTGACGCAACAAATTCTCGGTATTGCCTTTATAAGTCTCATTTCGCTTAACTGCCTAATTAAATTAAACTTAAACTACATTGTAAAAATGACAGTCATATACCTACACTGTATGGTATTAACTGCAACCGCTCGTAAATTGAATTATCGACTCTTTTATTATCATTGGTAATTAAGGTATGTACACGTAATTAAAGTTATGTATGTGGGCAAAGTGCTTGGCGACAGGTGGCGTAATGACATAAGAATATTTATAGGATGGTAGACTCCTTGAGTTTACATCTGGAGACAATGAAGACTTAAATGATTGCAAATCAAGAAGAGATTTTTATTATATTTGATTAAACGATCCAAGCAATAGAAGCAGGTCAAGAATGTTTTTGAGAGTTGTCACTCTAATTGCATTCTGAATAATTTGGTACAAGCCAAATTAAAATCCAAGCAGTAAAAGGTGTGCTTTCGTGCAATTAAAAACCTGAAACATTCAAACGTGAACTTCTCAAAATGCTCCATATTTTCCATAATTCAGAGGTCTCGAAGCGTTATTTTAGTCTTAAAGATTAGAATTTAGGACCTATGTATCCTTTGTTCGCTCTCAAAATCAATAGAGAACGCTAAATATGAAATAGTATGTCTGTAATGGTGGGTACCTACATTTAAAAATCATTATGAAAATTTAAGAACTTTCAAAGCATCTTCGGAGCGTGATCTACCGATTTAAACGAAGGCACTACCGTCTATATGTTTTTAATAGATCGACTTTTCAATACTTTTCGAAAAGTCACTCTGTAGGTCCACAAAGGAGAACGAGAGAGGGAGAGAGAGGGAGAGGGCCGACCTCATCTGCGTTAAACGGACTCGTTTCAACGTGTAACATAAATTTCTCTAAAATTTCTACCGAATTTAAATTAGATTCCCGCGACAAAAGCGGCCGCCACACCGCCCATATGACAACCAACTACTGAAACGTAATTTGGATGACACTATCTAAATATTCCTACCGAGAGGCTCCGGTGTGCTCAACACCTTTGTGAGGAGCCGCATTCCGAGGGTCCTCACCGGGAGCTGGACACCATCGTATTGTACCGACATATACAAAATATTTAAGACTGTTGAATATGGGAAATGGGACATTTTTTGAGATAAAAATTTTGAAATTGTGGATTTGATGTTGGATTTCAAAAGTGGGTTTCATATTATTTCAAATGTTTAAATCATTGGTATTTAATGGTTTGCAACAGTACGAAGAGGGTTCAAGGAATGAAGAATTTCGAATTTCAACAGTAGATAAAGGCAATTTCAAGGTAATTTGCTAGTGTGATAAACATAGTTTTGGGTTTTATCGATGGTACTCCCGTGATATCCAAAATTATCTTTGTCAAGGGTTGCCATGGAATGTAAAACGGTGGTCTTACCTTAAATCACCCTTTTGTAATAATTTTGTCATTGTCAAGCTACAGTGACATCACCAATAACTTCAGCACAATGACTTGACAGATTTTGACACTCAAAAAATGATTGACAGAAATGTAGGACGTGAGCTGCGACATTTTAAAATCCATGACCACACTTGACCAAAGTAATTTTTGATATCACGGTACCTTTAATTCTGTGCTTGGAAGTTGCTGTAGGTAGGTACTTATATTTTTATTCAGATATATTCCAGTGGAATTTAGAAATCAGTTCATGACACGTATTAAATTACAAGTGCCTCATGCTTTAAGAGAGGTGGTATGGCTTAAAATATGTAGAACAGTTTGTTGACTCTACGATCAACATAAAAGAGAGCTAAGTAGGGTTGTAGGGATTTAATAGGGAATCTAGGGAACATAATCTTCAAGTAGGGATTAATAACCATTAAATAGAACTAGAGCAACTTGTTATTAAAAACATCTTAGGTGAAATTTCCACTTGCAATTAAGTAATCAAAATTAATTAGTGCAAACTTAGTCAGGGAAATATTTTAACAATCATCTAATAATTATTAAAACAACTGAGTAGCTGAGGTGAACTAATTTTGGGAACTTTTCAACAATTTTTGTTTTACAAACAGAGAATAATCGTTGACACATCAAGGTTTTGGGATATCTAATTAAACTAAAAGCACGTCTTATTTTATTACGAAGAAAAACAACGCCGACCGAACGTCAACAAGTCAAGTTCAGAATCACAATAATTAACCGAGTAAGCATAACAAAGGCGTTTACCGAACGTGATAAGAAGCGCGCTCCAGTTAAGGTCAGTTTCTGCAAAGCTAGGTCATTGTAAGAAAACAAATAATATCTCATTTAACCAATGTAAAATAATCTGTATAAAAGCCTGTGAATTTTTGGTAATAAACCAGTATACCCTAGTATGCTCATTAACGACAGTGTGTGTGATCTTTCTTCACGCCACCTAACCTGACTACCTAAAACCTAACAAAACTTCAACCCGGAGAGTACGTAACGTCCTCTCTCCAAACTACAAGAACTTCGAGAACTTCAACAGATCACGTCAAGCCCTGATCTCAACCTACGAGAACTTCAAGAACTTCAAGGAGATCACGACACGCCCTGATCTCTATCTACAAGAACGTCTTCAGCCTTACAACCTGGAGACAAGATTTATCTCCGTAGCCACCCACGAGCCAGAAAGATATCTACATACAGTCCACTTTCTCTAGAGATCATTGCACACTTTCGTTCACAGTTTGACTGGACACGTATGCAAAAATGCATACCTTTTGAGATACAGAAAAAAGAATCAATTTTTTATCAGTTATATTTATCAGTAACCACTAGAACAGAAAGGACAAAACTAAGGTCAACGGAACAGAGTTAGAAAAAGTAACAAGACTACCTTACTTAGGAAGTAACTTTGATGAAACTTAGAATCACTCACTAGAGATAAAAACACACTTAAAAATACAGGAGCTCAATTTTATAAAATGGAAAAAATTCTATGTAACTGCCAACTTATATCATAAAGAGCTCGAATACTCAAATGTTACGTTTTCTCCACTTTGCTGTATGGTGTTGAAGCATGGACATGACAGAAACAACACAAAAATTGGTAATATGTAACATCGTAAACTTTCTTATATGGCCGGACAAAATATTCGTAGCAACACTATCACCGTTTTATGAAATAAATTTAGTATTGAATATGAATATTTCCTCTTAATAGTAAATATTTCTATTGGTTGTTTGTTAGATGACAAAGGTTCCTGAAAAATGTTTTTGAATAGAACTAACTTTATGGAAACGATGAACAAATTTACTTATGTAATATAACAACAACAAATTTCAATGTCCATACTTCGAAATAAGAATGCAATCATCGACTTGGAATAGGTAAAAACAACTTTAGTTGATGGAGATGTATCAGTTTAACTGAACTATTACTCTATCTATTGTCCATTAGGCTAATTTAAGTTATGAGATTTGGTATAAATCACCAAAACCGTTTTATCGAAAATTGTTCAACAAAATAGACACTTAAGAGTAAACTGCCCTTTAGGACAGTTTTAGGAAAACATATTTCAACTAAAAATTATGTAGGTACATTTAATATGTCAATTCAAATATAAAGTTTAATGAAAACATTGTCTTTTTAAAAAAAATTGAAAAATTGAAAATATTTATAAGTACCCTTTAGGTAGGATTTACAAAAAACTTTTTCAAATAAAAGTTGTAGCTATTAGTTAGGTCAATTTAAATCTAAAATTTGGTACGAATCGGCAAAGCCGTTTTGTATAAAATTTAAAAAAAACTGAAAAATCACAAAAGTAGAAAGCCCTTCGCAGAAGTTCAGCCAAGATAACAATAATGGCAATGGATAAGGATTGAGTAGTAAAGTAAAATAAGAAGTTTAAAAAAAAACTTTGGGCCAGATTTTGAGATTAGCCACAAAAAAAAACCGGAAAAAACTTAAAAATACGAGTAAAATGCCCTTTGCCCTTAACTGATTCTAAAGTGTTTTTCGAACTCAGGGGACCTCAAAACGCCCGAAAATGCCAATATCTCAAAATCGAAAATCAGTACGATTACAATATCTACTTTCTCTTACTAAGTACTACATGAGAAAGTAAAAAAGGCACTGTTAAAAAAATTTACGTATGTACCTGAAATTAAAACACGTGTGTAATACAATACACTTTTTCGTCTAACTTTTAATTTTACCTTATTATGTTCCTAAGAAAGAAACGTTTTTAATAAAAAAAATTGTTTGCAGTAAATTGGAAGCAACAGTGACAGTTTCTAATTGTATAGAACGAAAATTTAAAATAATCTGTAAAACTTATGCATGTTGATATCTAAAAATAGACTAATTGAAAGTTTCTAAGTGTGTTGTGTCCATTTCTATTAAATGAAGCAATGACTTTTTATTAGCTTTTTGTTAAAGATAAAAAACGAGTCCCTTTATTGTTTAAATATGTTACTTGCATAACTTTCCCGTCACGAACTAATTTTAGAAAATTATTAAAAATCATTTTAAATTTTTTGGATTTTAGGCTTAAGATATAGGTATTAAGCGTTTAGAAATTATTAAAAACTTAAATTCAACGTCAATTTCCATTGAATCTGAAAAAACTTGAAAACATATTTATCCTCTAATACTTGCCACCATACTCGCGATTTTCCCGGGCGTTCTCTCCCCTTAATTCGCCCTTTTCTCCCCCCGGAATTCCTCAGGGTAGACGTTATGCCACTCAGAAAACGTTCAAGTGCGCAATTCACTCGCCAGAATTATAATTTCAAGGCACTCGGGAGCCTAGGAACGACACGTCACTATGCTAACTCACAAAACTCGCGTCACAACTCTCAAAACTTACAAACTCACACGCTCGCATGAGCGGAGAGACCGATACGTCCGTTCTCGTTCGAACTATACGTTAAACTGGCGGTGATTAAGGTTCGGAGCGAGAGATAAATCTCGATACGTAATTGTGCTGATAAGCGGCGATGATTTAAATGTAAACGATAGGATTTCTTTGTTACCGAAATGCCCGAAATAGTACGGGTGTGAAGGTAGGCAAAAAGCGTTCTCGGAGAGATTGTTTATTACTAAACAAATGTATTCGATACGATTTACAACCCTAACTGCCGTTAGGGGTTGATAAGGTAAGTGAAGAAAAAATCGAGAAAAAAATTATTTTAACCACCTAAACTAATATTTACACTCAATATGTTTATCGGAAAATATCCATTTAACATAAAGTATCCCCCTGATACAGTTTCAAGTCGAAAATCAGGGGATGAAATGAAAAATCGGGGAATCGTAAGACACTTATTTAGAAATTTCGAACTCCTACGTATGTAGTACGTAGTAAAAACAAATTTACTTGATGGAGATGTATCAATTAGACTAAACAATTACTCTACAAACCGATACACTCAAGGAAGTGCCCTTTAGGGAATTTTAGATAAAATTATTTCAAATAAAAGGTATAGGCATTACCTACACAACTAACTTAAGTTATGAGATTTGGTATAAATTACCAAAACCGTTTTAAAGAAAATTGTTTAATAAAATAAAAATCCTTTTTTAGGGCAGTTTTAGGAAAAAATATTTCAAATGAAAATGGTATACCTTTAATATGTTAATTCAAATATGAAGTTTAGTGAAAACATTCAAAGCCCTTTTGAAAACAAAGTTTGAGAACTTCAAAATTTTCAAGAGTAGGTAAAGTGCCCTTTAGGGAGGTCTGAGAAAAAAATGTTTCAAATAAAAGTTGTACCTATTAGTTCGTCCAGTTTAAGTCTAAAATTTGGTAAGAATTGGTAAATAACTTTTGGAGAAACTTGAGAAAACTGAGAATTCACAAAAACGGCAATCAATAAGAATTGAATAGTGAAGTAAATATACGAAGTTTGAAAAAAAAAACATGGGACAGGTTTGTGAGATAGGTAGTCCAAAAAAACCTAAAAATTACGAGTAAAGTGCCATTTGCCCTTAACTGATTCTGATGAAATTTTTGTGGTTGCGAGTTTTCAGGGGATCCAGCCTAAATACAAAATCTCAACTTTCCACTATTTATAGTTTCTGAGAAAACGTTGACCACATGCACACATAAACAGACATGATTCCAAAAACATGTTTTTCGAACTCAGGGGGGGGGACCTCAAAACGTCCAGAAATGCCAATATCTCAAATTCCGAAAATCAGCACGATTACTTCTCTTATTATATGGGCAAGTAAGAAGTATATTCTTATATATTCTCATATACGAGAAAGTAATAGGAATAGACTGTTAGAACTTTGGTGGTACTGAAAAATGCCCAGAAAACCTTACATGAGTCATACGACAAACGCAGAAGTTTTGAGGAGGATGAAAAATGAAAGATAACTTATGCATCTAATAAAAGAAAGGAAAACACCATTTTTCGGCCATATAATGAGAAACCAAAAATATGCACTGCTCCGACTTGTCATCGAAGGCAAAATCAATAGTAAGAGGGAACCAGAAAGAAGACCCAACTCCTGGCTTAAGAACCTATGACAGTGGACTAATATGACCTCCATAGAACTCTGTTCAAAGCAGCAACAAATAATATAAGATGGGCAATTGTAATCTCCAACGTTCTTAAGGATCAGGCACCGTATAAGAAGAACAAACATTTTCGCATATTATATAGGTAATTTTCCTTACCAACAGAAAACTACTGACCTACGATGTCCCCATCGCGTTCATGGAACACGAAAAGATTAATTACTCGTAATTAATTCGTCCTCCTTTCGGTCCAGGTGGAAAGGTAGGTACTACCTACCTATACGAGAGCGCCTCGTTTCGGATCGTCGAAAATAAATTCGTTCTGCGGTACGTATGAATAGTGGCGGGGTCCTCGGACGCGTCAAAGCTATTTGCATACGTAATTAATTCGACTTATAAATCAATAAAAAAAAGGGATACGCTGCCGCCGAAAAAGAGAGAGAGAGACGCGTCGGGTACCTCGAGAGAGGAAAAAGAGTAAAAGGAGGCGCAGGAGAAGAAACGCGAGAGATCCGGACAACAATGTGTGTTGGGCATAAATCACTCACGGTGAGTCTTTCCGCTCTTTTTCGGCTGTAAACAAACCGCGGTGCGACCAGGGATGTTACCGGTTGAGATTTCTTTGGAGTACCTATACACAATCATCAGCGGTAATAATGAAAAGCGGTCACCGTTGCACCTACGCCACAAATTCATTTATATACTAACCATCCCTTGAAATACTCATATGCTAATATATAATGGGGAATTAGTAACACGTAGCTACCTACCTATATAAAAATTTTGCTACTCGAAGTCTTAATAGTGATGCATCTTTACTTCTTTGGCTGTATTTTGGGTATATCCCTTTAAACAATTGGGTAATGTATTATTTTTAGTTTTTAGCGAATTCACCAAGTTTCTGGCGAAAGTTACCTCTTCTAATTTCCAGAAATTACAGTTCTTACATTCACGAAAATGGTGAATTATTGGCAACATTCCTGAATGGCTTCGAAGCCACATTTGGAATTGTACGATTTTGGTATATAATAAACATACACTCTACATTCTACAGTTGTTAGTAAATGTATTAATCGAAAGAACAGAAAGTGCCAATATGCCCAAATTGATTCTAAAATGACTGATTATTTATGGTACGTTCCACGCCGAATTTAGATTTTTTTTAGTTGTGGCCCAAAATGATGGAAAATGGTCCTTTTGGGCCCCCGAAACTCCCCCTAAATTTTTAGGGCCCTAAGTGGAATATAACTCAAGTTATGGACAATTGAAAATTGAAATTTTCAGGTTCGGCTCCGCAAAACCAAAAATTTTCAACCATTCATAACTTGTAAAAATACCCATTTTTATGAAAAAAGTTTCAAACAAAAGTTGTTTGCAATGCTTTAAACTTTTGGAAACTGCTACAAAAAAGTTGATCCGACATGGTTCACTGTTGACAAGTCTGGGCGCCATTAGTCGTCAGGCCGCCAAAAAAAAACGTCATCAGCTTTCCTGACCAAAAAAATCAGGAGCGTAGCTGGACTCGATACAAAACTTTTGAATCCAAACAGAAGTTCGCCAGACTTAAGGGCTCTGAGAAAAAAATGTTACAATACGGCAAAAATCCCTTGATACCAAAAAATTTCATTGAGCCCCCAGAAATCCATTGTTTGCTAGTCACAATCAAACCATGAGCGACAAGTTTTCTTGAAGTTGACTGGGGATCTGTCACTAACGTTGGCATGCTATTTTCATATAAGTAGAGCATTAACCAAGTCCCCGGCGGCTCAAAAACTCAAAATTCCTCAAAATATTTCAATTTTGAACCCAGACGACTTCGCTTAACGCACATTTTTTATCCAAGTAGCAACTCTCAACCAAATTGTTGCCTTTGTTCATGTTTTTAAAGATCCACAACGGTTGAAGACAACGCTGAAGCAACCTTCCACAAGAATTGTGCTGGAAATTTGAATTTTCAACACAAATCTTCAAATTTGGGACCAGCCCTTAGGTCTGGCGAACTTCTGTTTTGGCTCAAAAGTTTTGTATCGGATCCAGCTACGCTCCTGATTTTTTTGGTCAGAAACGCTCTTGACGCTTTTTTTTTGGCGGCCTGACGACTAATGAGGCCCAGACCCGTCAACAGTGAACCATGTCGGATGAACTTTCTTTTAGCAGTTTCCAAAAGTTTAAAGCATTTCAAGCAACTTTTGTTTGAAACTTTTTTCATAAAAATGGGTATTTTTACAAGTCATGGATGGTTTAAAATTTTTGGTTTTGGAGCCGAACCTGAAAATTTCAATTTTCAATTATCCACAACTTAAGTTCTATGTTCTATTCCACTTGAGGCCCTAAAAATTTAGGGGGAGTTTCGGGGGCCCAAAAGGACCATTTTCCTTCATTTTGGGCCACAACTAAAAAAAATCCAAATTCGGCGTGGAACGTACCATAAATAATCAGTCATTTTTAGAATCAATTTGTAGTACCATATATTTAGGCTAAGGTTCGAATTTTGATTGGTGTTTTTTTAACTTAAACAAAACTAACTATTTTTCTTTTTTTACCTTCCTTTACTTTGTTAGGTACTTTTAATGTCTTTATAAAGTTAGATTAATTTACCCAACGTTGGGCATTTGAAGTTGAGCAAGATTTGGCCATTAGTGTTATTTAACTTTTTCGTTGTGCTACTAAAGGACGTTTATTATTAATACATTTATTATTTGCATCTTCTGTAATGTACTACAATTATTATAATTTCAAAGTGATTTGCACGCATTCTAAACGTAGTTATTGCAGTTTCATTACAATCACTACAAATCATTAATTACAAAACTCAGATTTGCAAGTTCCAGTTAACACATTGAATATTATTAAATTTTTTATATTTTTCTGGATGTGTTATACATTTCTTATCATCCCTTTTTGTCAGTTTGTAAAAATACTTCTATTTTTGGATGTTCTTCTTCTTACAATGCCTGATCCTTAAGGACGTTGGATATTCGTTGCTACTCTGTTCTATGGAGGTCATCTTAGTCCACTGTCTTAAGTTCTTAAGCTAGGAGTTGCGTTTTCCTCCTCTTTTTTGATTTTTTGATTTTCCTTTCTTTTATTAAACGCGTTCTAAAAAAAGTTCTATTTCCTTTTTCATCCTCCGCAAAATTCTGCGTTTGTCGTATGGCTCACATAAGACATTCTGAACATATTTCAGTAGAACCAGAGTTCGAACGATTCTATCCCTTTTTGTGTTTGTGTGTTGTTTGTATTTTTTTTTAGGTTTCCTACTCTAATATCCCTGCAATTGGGTATTTTCACATTTTTTGAAAATTGGCTAAATGAGAGATTATATGCCTATAAATCTTAGGTTATTATTAAAAATAAATAAATCAAACACATTCAAGCAAAAAAGTCATTTGAAATTCAAACGCTAGGAATCGGAGCCAAAACTAGCTTTCTGAAGGTTATAGCCCTCTGACGTCACATCGCGTGTAAACATTGTTTTAACCTATTTCAGTCCTATTGTAATTTCTTTAACCTGGGGTAATCTGTGCTTTTATTTACGTGGCTACAAACAAAAACCTGCATAAAAGCAGTTTAGGACAGCCTTTTCAAGTTTTTGAAGGACTACAAGGTAAATAAATGGCTATGTACGAACCTCACAACAAGTGCTGTTTTGTATCCTGTTGTACAAGCACATCTGTAAGTACACCAAACAAAATATTTGTTCGTGTTTCTCGAGATTGTGGGCGTAAGAAACTGTGGTTTTCAGCAGGAAGACGTGATATGCCCAAATCCAAAAGTGAATTTTTCTGCCGTGAAGACCATTTTAAAGTAAGTTAAAAGTAAGGATATGTTATGTTATCTTATACAAAAGTAATAATTTTTTTTTATTTAGTTGGAAAAAGACATGGAAAATTCTGTACGTTTTAAACTGATGGGTGGAAAAGTAATAATGAAACGGGACGTATTTCCACATATTTTTGAGTGCCAACAAGCTCGGAAAAGAACTGGGACTAACGTTCTCCCACGTTCTTTGCCTATGAAGAGAGAACGAAAACGTTTTGTAGCAGAAGCTACTATCAATTGCTGTGTTAATTTTTATTGTTAGCAACAATGATTATAATCTTAAACGCCAACCAGCATGATATAGATCTGGCTTTGTTCTGAACTGTTCTTATAATTTATTTATAACAATGGTCACATTGTCTTTTACTGAATGCATATTTTGCACATATATACTTACATGGTGGTTAAAGGTTGGTAAAGGACCTCGGAGGCAGTAGGAGCTGCCGAAGCTCAGACTGTAACAAAACTCTGAGTAATGTCCACTGTTTTTCGACGAAAGAGTCGAAGGTTCTAGAAATAGAACTCAGCTTTGCCAACAAATCCTACTCTCACGTCCTCGAAGACACTGTGTCGCGTAACCACTGGGTGCATGGCGTACAACGGATGTGCGTTATGTAGCAAACGAGAGAGGGTGAAAGGCGAGTTTCTGGCGCCTTAAAGCGAGAACCTATCGGCTAGGGGAATAAACCCCAACAGAAAATTCAGGCAGGTCGGAAGGCCCTTAGGTGGCAGCCCCACCATCCGACTTACCTAGCTACAGATTGGTAATCTGTACTGGGGAAATTACAAATACTCAGAAGCATCAAACTGGTAGGCCGGACGGATCAAAATCACGACGAACCAGGCAAGTCAAGGATAAACGAGCTGGAATAACGGATAGATTAAAGATAGCTACTTGGAATTGTAGAGGATTAGGATCAAAGGAAAATGAATTAAACATCGAACTGAAAAATCGTAAAATAAACATTGCCGTCATAACTGAAACAAAAAAGAAACTACGAGGAACTAAAAATCTGGACGATTACACAATGATATACAGTGGAGTAGATCAAAGCGAAAGAGCTCGCTGCGGGGTAGCTATATTAATTGATAAGAAATGGACACCTAGAATAGAAAGCTACTCATACATTAATGAACGGATAATAACAACGAGATTGAAATTTGATAGGGGCCACATTACAATTATTGGCGTTTATGCTCCAGAGGAAGGCAAAAAAGAGGAAACAAAGGAACTGTACAAAGCACTTCAAAAAATACTAAACAAGTACAATAAAACAGACCATGTGATTTTAGGAGGCGACTTAAACGCTAGAATCGGAAATATTCCCATCCAACAAGTAGTGGGAACAAACGGTGAACAACACTTAAATGACAACGGACATGAATTGAGACACTTCGCTACTGAGAATAAATTAAAAATCACGAACACGTTTTTCAGACATAAAGATATCCATAAATACACATGGAGTGCTCGAGGATGGAGATCGATAATAGACTATATAATAGTAAATGAAAAATTACAAAATCTTGTAGAAGATACTCGAGTATACCGCGGAAGTGACATATATTCTGACCATTATCTGGTAGTTGGAACAATAAGAATACTGAGTCGCTGGAAAAAGGCAAAAAATCTAAAACCTCTAAGACAACAAGAAGTTTATAAAGTGTATTTGCTACAAGATGAAAGTATCAGAGATCTATACCAAAGACGCTTAAATCAATATTTGGAACAACAATCTACGAAACAGGATATAAATGAAGAATGGTGCAGTTTAAGAACTTGTATTGGAAAAGCAGCTAATGAAGCTCTGGGCAAGAAAAAGAAAATAAGAAGCAGACAAGGATTACGACAATGGAATCAACAAGTGAAAAATGCAATAAATGAAAAGAAACGGGCATATCACAAGTACTTGCAAAAGAAGACAGACGAAAACAAGGAAATATACAAGGAAGCTCGGAATGAAGCAAAAAGGATTACAAGGTTGACGCATCAGCAATCATGGGAAAAATTTATTAGCCAAATTGAGAACGATTTACATGCGAGACAAACTTTTGCTTATAAGGTAATAAGACAAATGAATAAAGCAGAAAAAGATACCGCCCACTTAGAAGTTATTAATGAACAACAATGGATACAACACTATGAAAACTTGTGGTATAACCCTAACAGTTATGTAGAGGAGGACTTTGAAGAACAGACTTTATCCGGTATAGACCACATAACAATGGATGAACTTATGGAGGCAATAAGAACATTAAAAAATAGAAAAGCAACAGGATCAGACCAAATAAACATGGAACTGCTAAAATATGGAGGTCTCTTACTACATTTAAGATTGCTACATCTAATAAATCAGTGTTGGTTAAAATCCAGAATACCTGAATCCTGGCAAACAGCACAAATTATATCACTGTTTAAAAAAGGCGACCGTAACAATTGCGAAAACTATAGGGGTATCAGTCTATTAAACACAATTTATAAAATATACTCCAAAATTATCAACAATAGACTAAAAAATATTACAGAAGCCATCATAAGAGAAGAACAACACGGTTTTCGAAAAGGCAGATCTACTAACGACAATGTGTTCATTATAAAACAAATAATCGAAAAACGAAGAGAATTCAATTTAGAAACGCATATTGCATTTATAGACTTTGAGAAAGCCTTCGACCGGGTCGATAGACATAAGTTATTTGATATTATGGAAAAAAGAGGGTATCCAAAACATCTGATTAGAGCAATTAAAAGTATGTACAGAAATACAAATGTCACAATTAAAATGCAAACACATGAAACAGAACCAATAAAAACAAACCAAGGGCTAAAACAAGGCTGTAGCGTATCACCAACTCTTTTTAATATATATATCGACAGCATCATAAGAGAGTGGGATGAAACAATACGAACAGGTATAAAAATCAATCAGCATACGCAAATAAAAACAATACTTTTTGCCGATGATCAGTTGATAATCCAAAACTCTGAAAATGATCTACAAAGAGCAATCTACAAACTATATCTAGTGTGCAAGAATTATAATATGACAATATCAACAAAAAAGACGAAAGTTATGGCGTTTGAAGGCAATTACCCCATAAGGACAAAAATAGTACTAGACGATCATCCATTAGAGCAAGTGAGTCATTTTAATTACCTAGGGTGTTATACAAGTTTCGAGAAAGACAGAGACATAGATCACAAAATTCACAGATTTCAATATATATGTGGAACAATTCACAGAACCCTAAAGAACAAGACAAGAAGCGACACTATGATGAAATTCTATAAGACAATGGCCACACCTACTCTATTATATGGATGCGAAAGCTGGGTAATGACGCAAAAAGACAACTCTAGAATCCAAGCTAGCGAAATGAGATTTCTCAGAAGAGTGAAAGGCATTACAAGACTTGATAGAAAAAGAAACGAAGACGTAAGACAAGAACTAAATATCTACTCGATTAATGAGAAAATAAAAGAAAACAGAACAAAATGGAAACAACATATAAGTAGAATGGATGAACATCGACTAACTAAATAAATATTAAATTATAATCCAATAGGAAAAAGGAGTGTAGGACGCCCCATGAAAAGATGGGGCGAAGTTTGATGCCGGAACAGGCAAATAAAAATGCCTAAACCCTGGAATGAAGAAGAAGAAGAAGATATACTTACATTGCTGCTTTTACACCTCTGATTTCCGCTGAATTAAAGCATTCCTCTTTTTTTGTGTAATCCATTACCATAAACATATCCACAGATGGTAAATTGTTCGTGGAAGCTTTGACAAATCCTACGGCGGCCATAACTAACTAAATAACTAATCGAAAACACTCTTTTACGACGCGAATAATACAAATTACTAGATTTGGTCGCAATTTAACTCCTACCGTCCAGCGGAAACAACAAGAAAGTCCAAAATACTCGAAAACACAGATTACCTAGGTTAGGTTTCGAAAAATCTATTTGTGGACTGCAGAACGGACCCGTGTTTACACGCGAAGTGACGTCACGACCAATGAGCTGCCGTTTCGCTGGCCCTTTAATTTATCGCACATTTACTGTTTTTTATTCTCTGAATGAAATACTTGGTACTGGGTCTATTACACGATTTTTTAAGATTATAAAATTTGTCTGAGGGTTCGTCCTTATGAATTTAGATACATTTCGTTTAATTTAAAATATATGGCAAATACCCAATTGTCTTAGCTGCAAGATTTTCCCTTTTTTGTTGTGACTTTAAAATTTAAACCCTCCCCCTCCCCAGAAATAAAATAAATTGTGTGTTACATACTCCAAGCACTTTTCGTATTTAAAATATATCATAATTCCCTGTGCGCCAATGGCTCGATGGTGGACGGTGCGCGTTGCCGATATACATACATATACATGTATAAATGCAGCCACTGCTACCGTGGATTAAAGTGGACCTAAGCTGAATTTATTGAAATTCATGAACAGCCATTATCGAGAGCCAACAGGACCGTTTTCGGCCGCTTATTATTAATATAAGAGACGGAGTGGAGTTGTTTATAAATACAAAGCTGCAGAGGCCGGAGTGTCTTTGAACCGTAAAAATAATAAATAGTACCTAAGTCATCGGGTCCAGTTTCGTGGAAAATAACAACGTTTATTTACCTATTATGAAACACTCAGGTTACCCACGTAGAGCCATGAATTTTGACGAGATGACCATGGATAAGTACTCACTTTATTGGAAACGTAATCTAGTTATGACGTCGTAACTTCTATGATTCTATTAACTACGTTAAACTAACCTATAATAAAAAAAATATATTAGGACAGCCTTCAAAAATTGAAAAGTGGGGAATTTCGTTAAAGTTGTATTTTGTATATTGCAATGAGTTAAAATGCATAATAACTTTAATAAGCCCAGTCAACTATCTACCTGAGATTGAAGAACTAAATGTATATAATTACTTTAGCTAATTCAAAGTCTTTTTTGAATCAGGGTAAACCGGATAAAGACGCAACTAAAGTTAGTTATCTTTTTACATGACGACGCATCACGCGTAATATCCAGCATAACTGTTGTGGTTTAGTTGGGTCAAAATTATTGTTATGGTTATTAACTAATGACTAATAAAATAAGTGAGGTATTGCCGGACGCGTGGTAGATGTGAAAGCATTTAAACTTATCGAATTGAATGTAATATATACTGTGTAATAATGAATTACTACGTTTAAATTAATAGGTAGGTACCCCATTTGATGCTTTCAGATCAAAACGCGTACGAGAAAGATTAGCGAGAAAGAAAGAAAGATGACTAACAAATTTTAAAGACAAATCAGATAGAATAACTCGGTCCTATAAACACCCTGTGTAGTATCCAAAATACCTTGTTATGAAGAGTGGTAATGAAGCGTGAATTGCGTTAAGTACCGCCGAAGATACTAAAAATTTCTTCCAAGTAACAAATAAAGTTACAACATCGCAATGGCTTCATCAAATATGACTTCATACTTCGCTCTAAAGCAACCCTCATTCACTCCGTTGCATTGAAGTTAACCACAGAGGTGGGCCAATTAGGAGCCGCAATTTCATACACTCATAAAACCATTGAAATTTATGTCTACATATATGCAGTTCTAAATTGCTGGCCAAATTATAAGCTATTTGACTATTTTAATTCCAATGTATTTACTTCTGCTTCATTGCTGACAAACCAATGACCTATATCGTTGGTGTATCTATTACGAAGATTTCTGTAATTGTCGGTAACATGTGACATATACAATACTGCGCTGTGGAGTGGGAAAGGGGGAGGGGCCAGACGACGTGCCACGGACACGTTGTTCCGTGGCGCCCTAAATTACTGCTCAACTCGCCAAAATGTGTTTTCACATAAGTGACGAGCATTCTGAGAGACTTTTGCCAGGTTGTAGTGCATAAATCAGATGTTGGCATACGTATGAATACTGAGTTGTTCTTGAAATAGATCGGGGAATGTTCTCTACCAAGAAGAGACTAATTTCAGATGACCAACCTTCACATTGTAGTGAAATTGAGTTCGTGGGTTTGAGAGCAGGTAATGATGTCTTGGTCTACCAAGTCGCACCAGATAGGCACTTCAAACAGTAAATAGTGTTAAATCTTTGAAAACTTATTTCTTCAGGGAATGTTCTCTAACAAGAAGAGACTAATTTCAGGTGACCAAACTTCACATTGTAGTGAAATTGAGTTCCTGGGTTTGGCAACAGGCAATGATGTGGTGCTTCTTAGTCTTGGTCCAAGTCACACCAGATAGGTACTTCAAGCACTAGATTAAATCAGCGAAAACTTATTTCTTTCAAGAACCAACAAGCCTCAAAAGAAAGAAAGAGTTATCAGTAACGACAATTGCTATATGAATAAGTAACGCAGATGGGTTGTTTAGAGCTTGCAGAACATATCCAATCAATCCCCAAGCAATCCAAGATTATTTGTTTTCAACATCGGATACATCCTTAGAACATGCAGCTCAATTTTATCTCAAGATAGTACCTAATCATAGCGTACAAAGAGCATGCTCGGACTATGATATGAAGATCAACGTTAAGAAAACGAAGACCATGGTAATTAGCAAAAATCAGAATATCCCGATTCCATTCCAGATCAACGTTGAAGTCCTAGAATTGGTAGACCGCTTTAAGTATTTGGGTTCCTGGATTGAAAGGGACACAAACCCTGATAACGAAATAAGGGCTAGAATCGAGCAAGCACGTCAGGGATTTCTACGATATAAACGACTCCTCTCTGATCTCTACTTGGACCTGAATCTGCGTCTGAGACTGGTAAAATGTTACGTTTGGTCTATTCTACTGTACGGCGTTGAGTCATGGACGTTGAAAGCTGGCATGATAAATAAACTGGAAGCGTTGGAACTTTGGTGCTAGAGGAGGATGCTGAGGATTCCTTGGGCAGCGAAAATTACGAACGATGAAGTACTTCAGAGAATAGGTGGTGAGCGGGAGCTGCTGCATATAATAAAAATAAGGAAAACTACATATTTAGGCAACCTAATACTGGGGCACGAAAAATACGAGTTGCCTCAGCTATTAATAATTGAGGGAAAGCTGGAAGGTAAACGAGGTTTAGGAAGGAAGCGGCTCTCCCGGATGCGGAACATCAGGAATTGGACCGGCCTAAATTTCGAGCAGGTCCTCAGAATCGCGCAAGATAGACACGCATTTGGCGACGTGATCGCCAACCTTCATTGAAGACGGCACATAAAGAAGAAGAGGTACCTAATGAAGATTAGGTACAACTTTCCTGTGGTACCTATATACTAACTTCTTCAGCAGATCCACTACAATGAGAAGAAAACTCTTGCAAAATATTTAAATGGTATTCAACCACTTCACTATAATCGCTGATGAAGGGGTCTCTAAAAGGAAATAATCGGCTCTAGAACTATAAACGTCTCTATTAAAGAATCGTGTAAAACGATTTCTGTAAAAAGGGAAGGTCATGCCATTGAAAACGCGGGATAAGTCAAAAGTTAAGTAAACCAAAACTGAGAAAATGATGAATTTCTTTCGAACGAAAAGAAAGGAGTTGTTAAGAAGACAAAAACACAATTTTCTAGTTCTTCTGGGTACTTCTTCAGTACTCACTAGATTGATACGACAATTTTAAGCTCGTTTTATGAAATTTCTGATGAAAGTGATGACTTCTGTATCAAGTACAACCAGGTAAGTCAAAATTTGAGTGGGTAATGCGGCAATCGTTCTGGTTGGCTTGCTGGTTGTAGGAATCCAACATTTAGTTCATCAAAAAAACTGGCGATAGCTATTCTATTAATTTTTTGCTTCCACATCTGCGTGTGAATCAGTTTCTTCTGCATTAAATTTTGTTAAAGAACAAATTTCGAAATTTTATAAAATTTGAGTTGCTTCCAAGTCTTGTTGGGTTGTTTTTCGGTAAGCACAAGTATTATTTTAATCTAGTACATAGTAGGTATTGTGATTGTGAAAATCACAATGTTGTGGTGGACATTTCAAAATAATATTAAATTTTACCCTGATTTTAAAAATTATTGACTTTTCTACAATTTTTTGTACGTCTTGGAAAATCTCTATATATATATATATATATATATATATATATATATATATATATATAATATATATATATATATATATATATAAATGAAGTACTGTTCGTTTGTCTCGCTTAAACTCGAGAAACTCGATTTTGCTATCATTTGTGGAAGTTCAGGAAATGTTTAAGCGGCGAGAAACATAAATACCTAATAAGTAACGGAAATACTAAAAAAGGTATGTTTTGTAATTTGACATTTGTAATCAAACAAATGAAAGTATAGTGTCAGTTGGTTGTCAAATAAATAAATATCAAGACGATTATTAAAATCTATCAGTGGGCGAGAACTTTATTGATTTTAAAATGCCAAGGAGAAGACGACCTAACTTAGGTCGTCGAAGTCAATCAAATGTGCGACGAGCTACCTCACGTGCAAATCGCACTAACCACCAGCGAGAGACAAATAATGATAACATTCGTATTGTTAAGACAAAATTGCGTTTAACAGTGAATACTTATCAAGTAGATAGGCTTAGAATAGAACGACTTCGGGCACATCAAATACAACAGCAGCGAGTACGACACAATGAAATAGAGCGATTCCGCATACGCAGTGTCCCTGTAAACCTAGAATGAGTGGGGCGGCGGTGGTCGTGTGGTTTAGGCGCTGGCTTTGAATCAGGCGATCACTGTCGTCGTGGGTTCGAATCCCACGTAATCCATGGATGTTGTGATTGTTGCGGGAAGTGTGTAAAATGTATCCAAAATCCCGTTCCTATTCACGCCGATAACCAGGCCGGATAGGATCGAATATCCTGTAGGAGGGCGGGACTAGGATACACACACCCTGAGTCGGTAGAGCACGGAGTGGATCAACTGGGGTGAGAGCCTTAAGGGGGTACAACCGTGCTCGAGGACCGTGGTTCGGAGCCCACGTTAAACTGTAGGTCCCGTCCAAATTGGCCACAGCAGCGAAAAAGAGACGTTAACTTAATAAGACAAGTCAAGACAACCTAGAATGAGTAGCATTTCACTACGACCCGGAAATAGATTATTGTGCCGACCAATCCATTGAGAAATAACAATTATTTGTCAATATTGTAAAGCGTTAAAATACAGCGATGAATCTACTGGAATATGTTGTGCTGGTGGTAAAGTAAAATTGTCACAATTGTTCCCACCACCAGATCTATTACGCTCATTAGTTTCTGGGGTGGGAAATGACTCTAAACATTTCTTGGCCAACATCCAAAAATATAATAATTGCTTTCAAATGACGTCGTTTGGTGTAACGCATATTGTACAGGAAAATTTCATGCCCACTTTCAAGGTAGTTACCGATAAATTATTTATTAAAAATTTGAAAAGATAATATACAATTGGAGATACAAGGACAGTTTGCGGAATCAACTTGGAGTTTCCCTGTTTCGCGCATGGGCAATTATACGTCGCGTGTTCGCGAGTCGTAAAACCATGATCTTTATATATTTACGCACCTCAAAAAAGACAAAAAATATAGTACATCAGAAAACCATAAATTGATTATGTGTAGCTATAACTTTGTTGCATTGAATTTGATGTAGATAAAAATTTTGTATCAAGTTTTGACCATATTTTTCAAAAATATATGGATACGAAGTCCACTGGGTCATTTATAATTTTTATGTATCTTTCTTTTTTTAAACTTTACGTGGCATTGCAACGCATGCCGGGTACGGCTTGTTAAAAATATTTTTAATTGACTTATTTTGTAGCGTTGGTAATTTTTATTGTTTTAAATTTACTTGTATATCCACAGATTGTTACTAAGTATATAGTTACATGGTAAAATGATAATGCATAAAAGCATAGTAATATAGATATGTTTGGTTTAGTTTTTGTAATAATTTTTGAAATTGAAATTGATCATTTTTTTTCATTAAAAACTGGCCGGCAGGCGAGCAACGTGATAAGTAATATTTTTAATTTTAGTACATGTTAACTATGATAGATTATGTACTTAGGTACAAAAATTTTTCTTGTAGAGAGAAGTGGCGATCTTCGGGTGGCCGTTAATGAGAAGTGTTCCAGTGGGTCGATCCGGCGTCTTTGTATCGTTCACTGCGGATATCCAGTTTAATTAAAGATACAAATCTGGCCGCCGCAGAATCTCCCCGGGACACCTCCCCCGAGAAAATTAATTCGTTCCTCCACACAACACCACCGGAGAACCTAAAAACGGCCCAACAGCTCTCCCATTGTACATTAGAATTTAATTACAGTACACGTCCAATTTAAGAGTGAGCCCTCATCCCCCCCCCCCAACAACCCCTATTCCCCAAGGGGCGGCTGGGCGGCGCGGGGGTCGCCCCCACCCCTCCGGCGCTCGTCTTTTTAAAGGTTCCCAACGGTTTTTTTTGTGTTATTTTATTGATGGAGTCTGACGCTTGACAAAAAATCGTTGCAGCTGATGCCGGTCGGGCGGGGGGCGAATCGCCGAACGGGGGCGGCATCGACGCCCGTGGGCGGGGACTAGGACCCGACGCTGCCATTGGACGGAACGGGGATCGGCCACGCCCCCTGGGTGCCCCCTTACCCCTACTTTTCTCCGGGTAGGGGTTTGTTGAATATGTGTGTGCCTTCCTTGAGTTGCCTTGTTTGCTGCTCGTTTTTAATGGATATGTACCTACCGGTTTCGAATGTGGTGTGTATATATGGGAATACTGACAGTTTTCTGGTTCTGTATTGATTAGATTCGAAGCGTCAGCATGGATGTACTAGTAGCTTTTATTCGGTTCAAAACCTCATTACCAAATATCGTCGTGAAGGATTAACATGTAACCTCAATGTTCCCAACTTACTATTTGCAAATCTTCCCTTATAGATTCCAAAATTCCACATCAGATTGACAATTATTACAGAATAAAATTCCTACTACTTACGATACAGCAAGTGGCTGATATACTGAATAACTAATTTTAATTTCTTCTCCCTTTAATGGAGACAAGGTATGCTCATGCTGATCAGCGTATCCCAATATCGAGGAGTGGGTCCCTTGCAATCTACAATCTGCTGATTGTAGAAAATCATTCTACAATCATGTAACTTGCAGTAATGCACACATACCCGCTTTTCTATGCTCGTATCACATTTTTGTCAGTTCTTACATGGAAATAACATGTTTTCTGCTGACTAGAATTGGTCTGTCCAATTGTACGAGCACTTCCAATATTTTGATTTCCGTCGCGGTCGTATGACGTTTTCTTATGTCTAATCGTTAATTATACAGACAGACAATTATACAATTGTACAGACGGAAGGTTATTCAGTTGCTCAAATTTGGCTAGTTGCTTTACAAATGAAGGAAACACCAAGTCTTAACCAACTGAGTACCAAGTGTAGCTGATGCTGAAGCTACCTAACTGATAGCTTTAGATACCTAAGTACTAACTTAATTTTGTGAAATTTCCAGTAGGTAGGTACCTATTGGGAATTAATACCTTTTTGAAAAGACGTTTTCTATATAAGTATTACTATGAGGCCACATATCTAAATTTAATGATATATCATCATAAGATATTCGTCAGTTAATACTGCTTTGTTCAGTCATCCTAACTAATACTTAAAACAAAGTTTGTCTCATTATGGAGTCATCAAGGGACATAATGATATATAGGAAAAGTAAAATAACTAAAAAGTTAAACAAGCTAGTTAGTAATAGCATAACTAAGTTAGTTAATAAAAGCAGTAAACTAGCGGGTGTACAACTGTTATATGAAGGTTTGAATTCGCCCACTTATTTTATGTTAGCAACACAGAGCAGTGTTGTCTTATCAGGAAACTTGTTAAATTTACCAACTGTTCTTTACAGTATTACAGATTACTGTATTACAATTGTAATCAACTGGAAAATGTAGTAAAATTACATTTTAATCAAATTTAGGTACAGTAATTTAAGCAAGCCTTTATTCAACTATTTCAACTAATACAAAACGGGAAGTCCTTTAGAGTGGATATTACAAAAATAGTCATAGAAACAGTTTTTAATGAGGCAACAAATATCAAAATAGGACTTCAATAACAAAACTTAAAATTTAAATAGGTAGTTTAGCATTATTTATTTAAATTGTAGGTATGCAATTTTTTCGTTAATTTTGTGACAATTTTATTCTACTAGGTATAACAAATCCATAAAGACGATTTCTGTAATAAAAAAAATCATCTGCATATCTGACGATCAATCAGATCTCTCGATGAAATGTAGGTATCTATAATGTACAACAATTTTTTATTCACATTTATCTGGTAATGAGATGTGATTATTATGTCAATTGTGATCCGAATATAACAAAATTAAATTTATTTATTCAATTAATTACCAGCTCAAAATTACTTAATTACGACTCAAAATTTCAGCTAAATAGTTACATTTCCTGTTAAAAAATCATCAATTTGTTTTCAACGAATTTCTGTTCACGTCATTAACTCAATAAACAATGTAGCTGCGAATCAAAAAGGAAGACCCCTTTTAATTGTTCGAATAAACATGGGGATTTTTACTATAATCTCATCTCATCAAATTTGAAATGTAATACTATTTTTCAATCGCAATTAAATACACTGAACTTTTGATTTATTTTATGATTCGACGCGAAAATCATTCCAACGGCATATTTGCCGGTAAACAGAAATAGGAGATACCTATAATACGTACTTCAGTTAAAATAAATAAAATGGGGGTGAGTTACGTTCATAACTCAACTTCGCAAAGTATTGCAGTACAGTTTTCTTGATGAATGCAACAAAAATCATTAAATTACAAAATTGAAGGAGATCAGAATTGACAAACACAAAATCAAGCTGATCATATGATCAAGTTAAAAAATCTTGAATCAATTAATCATAAATTGGGGGGAGACTATGGTATAGTTTTACTAAGAACTGGTCGTGGTTTTGTATCTTCAGAAGTTTTACCGATGAAAGATAAAATAGCTTTATTTAAATTTAGTCGTTAAATTTGTTTCCTTAATATGCAGAGATCGTCAAATATAATCTAATCGACACCAATCATAAATCAGTGATATGTATCACAAAATCAAATTGATCACACGATCAAATTACAGCCTCCAGTTGGCTAGACGTCTGTTGATTTATGTGAACAAAGATATTTTCAACTAAGTATAAATAGCGTTCTTAGTTATGATACTTGACTTAGTTGTTAGCTCTGGATTTAAATTTAAATTTTCCACAAAACCGGTGACAGAGTTTCGTTTAATATTAGTGTATCACATGATAACTGTTTACTTAGGTATGTATAGTCTGTCATGCCGTCAAATATGGATTTCTGTGTGAACAAAGACAATGTGAAGTAAATGTATGAAGGATAATTGCACTGTTTGAAGTAATAACTGATTCAATATTGACATATATATTACAAAAGCTATGGCATTACAGCTCCACCATAAGATTGATATAATTATAATTAAACAAAATATAAAAAATAAGAACTATTAGGGATTAATAGTTCTTGCACGTTATGGACATAATTATCACGTTCAAGCACAAATACGCAAAAATGGCGTTACTTACTAACTAGTCATATACTTGAAAGTTGATGATTTTCCAGAACAAAGCATCCATTTCATGAAGTTTTCATATATGACTTGATAAATCTTATATAAAAACTGGATACATGACTGAATTACAGATTGCACTTGGACGAAGCAATATGAACAAAGATGTCATCAACTATGCATAATTGGAGTATTGTATCAGTTACCACTTTGACTTGTGCATGTTGTTGTAGGTTTTAGAGAGAAAAGATACCTAACATTTCGTTAGGTTTAGTGTATAATATATACTAATTAGTTTCTTTACTGGTTACATGACTAAATTACAGCTTATACTTGAAGGAGACAATATGAACACAGATGTCATGAACTAAGCACAATTGGAGAAATGTATAAGTTACTAGTTTGACTAGTGAATACCCTTGACTAGTACTTGATTTTCGAAGGTTTTAACGACCAAATACACTTAACATTTCGTTTACGTTTAGTGAATAATATATCATAAATAGTTTCTGTACTGGTTACATGACTGAATTACAGATTGCACTTGAACGAGACAATATGAACAAAGATGTCATGAACTAAGCATAATGCAAGTATTTTATAAGTTACTAGTTTGACTAGTGCTTGGTTTTCTTAGGTTTTAGAGAGGAAATACACTTAGCATTTTCTTTACGTTTTGTGCATAGTATATTATAATTAGTTTCTTTATTGGTTACATGGCTGAATAGCAGATTGCACTTGAATGTGAACAAATCTCACGAACTAAACAGAATTGGAGTATTGTTTAAGTTACTAGTTTGACTATTGCATGTTCTGTAGAATTTAGAGAGAAAAGATACTTAACATTTTAGTAGGTTTAGTTCGTACCTAATACTTATATTATAATTAGTTTTTTTACTCGTTATATGACTGAACTACAGATTGCACTTGAACGAGGCAATATAAGCAAATATGCCATGAAATAAGGGCTATAAGCACTATTGGAGTATTGTATAAGTTACTAGTTTGACTAATGCATGTTTTCAGTAGGTTTTACAGAGCAAATATACTTAACATTTTATTTAGGTTAAGTGCATAATATATTGTAATTAGTTTCTTTACTGGTTACATGACTGAATTACAGATTGCACTTGAAAGAGGAAATATGAATCATGAACTAAGCATAATTGGACCATTGTTTGACCTAAGTTACTAGTTTGACTTAGAAAGCAAATATACTTAACGTAATATTCAAGTTTAGTGCATTATATTTAGTCTCTTTAGTTTATGAGGTCCTTAAATCCAATCTTATTAACGATTAATAGTGAATTGATTAGATGCTTTCAAGCCTAATTGCACACGTAGTCAAATTACAGCCTTCAATTGGCTTGGAAAAGTTATAGTTTTCTGTGTGAACAAAGATAATATAAATGAGGTACAGGAATGAGTTACAATGTATTGATTTAAGCAGATGTGTTTTGATCAAGTTACCAATGAAACGAGAAATTTCAAGGACCCAGAAAAACAACATTCCACAATTTTCCGCATCGACAGAGCCGAAGGTGCCATAAACGACTACAAAGAATCGCATTCGAATTGTTTAATAAAAGTGCAGCAATTCAATTTGCCATAACTATAACCTGCTACTTGTAAGAAAGCAATCACGAGCCCCTTAACGCCTTTATTGTCCCTCACTAAACGCCTCCCCATTCACGACGACCTCCTAACAGTCGCAATCACTCGACGATCATGTTTCATATTCGAGGAACACCTCCGGGAGGGGTAATTAGTGTCACGTCGAAGGGGGCCCCAAAACGAGCGGTCATTGTTTAGAAGAGGGACTCAGTGATTCCCGGAAAGTGAGTACCTGCCGGCCAGGCAGGAAGGATTAGGGCCGGAGAGGTGGCATTGTGTGCCTTGTATTTTCTAAACGTTATCGATAATGATAAGTGATAATAAAGGACCCTTTCGAGGGATCCGTCTTATTATTCCGAGTCATCTCGGGGCGAGCAAGGGATGTCGCACGCGAGGGGGGCTGCGGTTAGTGAGACAATATTTTCAATGAGGTTGTTTGGAATCAAGCCAAGTGTACCTGGAGTTCGGAATTCATTTAAGCAACTGAGTAATTAATATCTAAGCTTTACAGCTTAACATTTAAGCAATTAAGCTTTCAGGAAATGTACTTATGCGTCTAAATAACTTCAATACTTCACTTCACCCCAAGACGAAACTTTCTGGGCACGAAAGCGAACTTTGGAAGCTTGCCCAAAACTATAATACAACTCGCGGTTGGCTCCCAAGAACTATTAAGCTAAGCATTTAATTCAAAACTTGACAGACGGATCAACCACATTACCAGTACAGAAAAATATATTACATTCTGTAGTTCAATCAGTTAAACCCTTGTTATATAAATATGACAAAATTTCTCCGTTATTTAGTTAGAACCCAGTCAACTAACATGACCCTGTTCCAACCAATCAATTTACCGTACTAAAATCACTAAATTTTGCATCGTTTTTCAATAAGAAAACAATCAAATCCTGCCAATCAGTTACAACCAGCTGTATCAATAGCTTCCTTGTATTGTTATATTAGTCAAAGCGATTAGTGTGCTTCAATTAACAGGTTATAGTACATTATCAAATGACTAGATTATATTCGTTAGTTTTGATTAGATTGCTTCACTCAGCCAGTTAGAATTAGATTACTATAATTATTTTAATTTTCCTTTGGATCACTATCAACCAACTAACTTATTTAAATCTACAAAGATAACTTAGCTCACCACTTGAACCAATTAATGAGGATCTGATCGAGTGTGTAATTGTTTCGTGGATCAGTTAAGGTAGTCAATTTAAATTTATCCTGAAAAGACCGGAAAGGACATTTGTACTACCTAATCTTCCATTATTGTAAATTTCTCCATCTAGTAAATAATACACATTACCTACTCACCTTTGAAACTTACTAACAACCTCCTAAGGCCAGACATTACAAATTCCAACTGGGTACCTACTTATAAAGTTATAACCAACAGATTAACATCAAAGTTTGACTCCTATCAACCCGTAGAACAGGCTGGTTTTCGAAAAGGCTTTTCCACAATTGATCACTTGCAGGCAGTCAGAACACTCATAGAAAAGTCTGCAGAGTATAACGTACCAATTCATGTAGCATTCATTGATTTTCACAAGGCTTTCGACTCAATTGAAATCTGTTATATATTGAAATCCATGGACAACGCACGTATCGATTCCAGGTACACTACAATAATTGAAAACATCTATAAAAATGCCTCCCTGCATGTAAAAATCGATGACGAAACAAAAACGAATAACATTAAGGTTAAACGAGGAGTACGACAGGGTGATACTATTTCGCCAAAGTTATTTACTTTAGCTCTCGAAGATGTTTTCAAAAAACTAAAGTGGCAAAATAAGGGGATCAAAATCGACGGATCATATCTAAACAACCTTCGTTTTGCAGATGATATTGTGTTAGTATCAGACGACATCAAAGAGATCGAATCAATGCTTCAAGAGTTAAACGAAGAGTCGCAAAAGGTAGGTCTAAAAATGAACATTACAAAAACAAAAATAATGAGCCCAGAAAACACACAGATCTATATAGACAACACCGCTATCGAAAATGTAGAGGAATACAATTACTTGGGTCATATTATCTCACTAAGGAAAGAAAACAGATCGAGGGAGATAGCAAGACGAATACAACTCTCTTGGGCTGCATTTGGAAAACTCTCATACATATTGAGAAATAACGATATTCCCATAAACCTACGACGTCAAGTTTTCAACGCCTGCCTTATACCTGTTGCGACATACGGAATGGAAACGATTGCTATCACCCAAACAAGTGCCAACAGATTCCGAGTAATGGAGAGGGCAATGGAAAGGTCAATGCTTGGTATCAGTCTAAGAGACAAGATAAGAAATGATGAAATCCGGAGAAGAACCAAGGTTAAAGATATAGTCGAGAAAATCGCAGAACTGAAATGGCAGTGGGCGGGTCATGTCGCAAGACAGAAGGACGAGAGATGGACGCCAAAAATAGTACAATGGAGACCAAGGGAAACGAAACGGAGTAGAGGCAGACCTCCACTACGGTGGGCAGATGATATAAGAACTCTAGCAGGTGTAAATTGGTACCAGAAAGCTCAGGACAGAAATCAGTGGAAGGAGCTAGGAAAGGCCTATGTTCAGGAGTGGACGAGTAACGGCTGAAGAAGAAGAAGAAGACCTACTTATCTTCCATAAACAAACCACGTACTTTTAAACCAATAAATTTTCCCACTTCAATCGTTTCTTTGTCAAATTAAAATCAATTCTTTAAAACCATATCACAGCGACAATATAACTCAAGAGCCAATCAGGAGCTTATAACGTGTCTTAAGTTTAAAGTAGCTACATATCTCTGAAAAGATGTAATAAAACGCCACATTAAATTACTCGATAAATGTAAAATACACTCGCCTAATTAATAAGTATGAAATTTTAATAACATGACGTAGATATATATATGTATGAAAGTACATCTCAACAGGCGTAAAATTCAGATTCTTGATGCAGTAAATACGTACTCTGAAGCCGTTGAAAGCAATAATATATTAATTAAATCGTAGCAGTAATGGAAGTATTAAAGTAAAACGTGATTGGAATTATACTTTTTCAATATGAGATAAGATGATAAAAACATGACTTAGTAAGACAAAATCAAAATAAGCTCTATATTCGATGAACGTGATGTAAATGAATTAAATAATACATAGTTGGATAATCCGTGAAACATTCGGAACATTTTCGGTTTAAATTCTCAAAATTGTTTCTCATGGATCATGACTTTAATCAAATTTAATTTATAATATAATCAGATCATGTAATAAACCAGACCCTCGGAAATATTCATTAATCAATTAATTATTAACATGAATTGTTCTTTTGGTTACAGAAAATTGTGTTTCTAATTTTTCAATTAAAACCCATTCTGAATGAATTTCTCTTCTGTATTCTAAAATATTATGAAAGTAATGAGTGAATTACAATCAGTGTACAATTATTCTTCTAGTGAATTCTGAGAGTAAGAAGACTACTTAATTAATGAAATATATTGAATGAGATTCTTTTTTGTATTCTAAAAATTATGAAGCTATTTGATATAAAAACATTTTAAATTTCTCTTCTGAATTCTGAAAATGTGTGATCTTAATTAATCAGTGAAACATTCTCAATAAATTTATGAAAATTGTGAAGCTTTATGAGCTCAGAATATTTCTGTGATCCTAATTAATCAGAAAAGACGTTCTGAATGAATTTACCTTCTAAAAATGATGACACTAATCAGTGTCACCTTGGGTATTGCAGAGTTATAAAAATCAGGAAACTTTTTAATCAGTGAAACATTCTGAAAGAATTTCTCAGAATTTCCTGATATCTGAGAATTATGAAATTGTTTGATCCGTGAAACGTTATCGAAATTCCTGTTTCGAGTTCCGAAAATTGTGATCCTAATTAGTCAAGTGAAATATTGCTCTTCTGAAAAATTCTGAAAATTTTGAAAATCACACATTTATATACAAGTTATCGAAAAAGTATAGTTTGAGTATCATATACAATGCCGAAATTGAGATGTGATGTATACACTGTTCAAAACAAGTCCCGATGCACGTCATTTTGATGACGTCACCAAACATCCAATACTACCAACTTAATATAGTCACAGGACATCGCAATTTATGTGTTCCGTGTATATTTTAGGTTGACAATATATATGGTTATGTGTATTCTCAACCTAAAATATACACGGAACACATAAATTGCGATGTTCTGGGACAATTAAGTTGGTAGTATTGGATGTTTGGTGACGTCATTAAAATGTTGTTTATCGGGATTTGTTTTGAACAGAGTATAGGTAGTTTTATCATGTTGTGTGGTCATTGTCAATAGTTTCTCATTGGGCACAATAGATTATTTTAGATTATAAGACATTTTTTAAGACCACTACTATTTACATTGCTCAATAAAAAAATCAATATTTACAAAATCTAACCATAAGCAAAGTATAAATTGCTCCATAGCAAAATGTGATATTTTGATTATTGTTTATTAAATTGTCTAATGTCTAATCCTTACAGTCATACCCATGAGCGGGCATTTTAAATATAACCCTTACCACAGTATATATAATTCTAACAGTATGGTCACTTCTTTGATGTCTACGAAAAAGCCGGCGTTTTTTTCCGAGTGGTCGTAAAGTAATAAAAACATCGTTATCCCGGCAAGTTCGTAGAGCGGGAGAGGTACGACGACGAGAGGTGGGCCCTCTCGGTGGGCAAGTTCGTAGACCAAGGGAAGTGGGACGAGGAGAGGTGATGGGTGTTCGAACACGCCCAAGTGACTGTACTGTTAGAATTTAATATACTGTGCCCTTACTTAGTTAGTCAGGAAAGTTTCCCATTACTGAAGGGTATAGCTAAATTGAACGGGGCACTTTGTGCCAAGTATTTTAAAGCTCAGAGTCAAGTAAGACATTTGAATGACATGTTTTGTATTAATTTTTTTCGGGAATCGTAAAAAAGACGAAATTTACAAATTTTTGAAAAATTTTATACAAAATGCACAAAAATCAAATTTGTCAATTTTGTTGGCAACTAAAGTAACGAAGTAAACGACATCGAAAAAAATTCATCAATTTTGTGCGTGTGCTGTGAAAACTGTGTATTTTGCGTCTTGTAAAATCTTTACAGGGCTAGTCCGGAAAATTCAATTTTTCTGCACGTCAATAAGCAGGAAAATGTTGTTTCCAAGACGATTTCCGGAAAAATAACCTACTTGGTCCATAACATGAATATACAAACATATACTCTTTTTAAAACAAATCCCGCTGCACGTCATTTTGATGACTTCAGAATCATCCAAAACCACCAACTTAATATAGTTCCAGCACATCGCAATTTATGTGTTCCGTGTCTATTTTAGGTTGACAATATACATAACCACATATATGGTAAATATAGGTACTTGCAAATATAGGTACCCTGCAAACATACGATATACGGATGATCTTTTGTCGGCGCTTGTTGTGTTTGGAATTTTTTTGCTGTTTCTTACATTAGAAATGAAAATAGGTACTTACTGTATTATACTGTTGGGTGGTCAGCAAACCAATGATTTTGCTATAATAACGTGAAGATATGTAACCACCTGCAAACATATACTCTATCCAAAACAAATCCCGCTGCACGTCATTTTGAAGACGTCAAAATGATCCAATACTACCAACTTAATGTAGTTCCAGCACATCGCAATTTGTGTTTCGTGTATGTTTTTAGGTTGGCAATATATATGGTTATGTATATGGACTACCTAAGCCTGATGTCACAAATGGGCGGAGCTAAGAAACCTTTCCAAATAAACCGAGAAAGCGTGCAATTTTCCCATAAGAAGATTTTGTTTTCAAGTTTGTTATTAGTTTTGACGTGAATAAGAGTGGCCAGGTCAATATTTGGTGAAAACTTAGGACGGTTCAACGTTTTAACAAAGTATTTTTGATGAAAGGTAAGTCTAATTATTATTTTTCGCCCATTTAACTTTTTTCAGGTTATGTCATTATTTACAAGTGTGTTTATTTTGTGTACTTTTTAGAAATACAACATCCAAACATGTTTTGAAGATCTGCGACATTATTGAGTTTTTTGAAGACGAGAATAAAATGATAAAAAGGGGTGAAAATGCATTGGAATCTCATCATGTAAGAAGCATGCAGTTTGATGCTGATTTTATGATTATTAGAGGGGAAATACATGCCAGCATGAAGGATAAAATATATAGAGTACAGGTAGGTATTCTGCTTCCCACAGATTTTATAGATATTTATCTTATTAAATGTTCTTATTGCAGTTTACACTAAATAAATCAGGAGAGATTATTACTTCAACTACTTGTACCTGTACAAAATGCCATCATATTGCTGCGCTGGCTCTTTTTGGGCTTTATAATATCACAACCGCAAAGTAAGGAGTGCTTTGAAGGTTCTCGATCTTGCCTCTAAATGTAAAAAAATTACAAACTTTTTGGTCACTGTAGTGCTTACAGTCAGGCACAAAACACATAACCATGACTATAGATATTGACCACGAGCCTAAAAAACGGTCTTTAAACACAGCAACACCACTAAACTTAACAAAAATGATAAGTTTTGGTGATAACATACGTTTGAACAAACTTTATCACAATATATAGCGGTCAACTCTTATTTACAACAAAATTAGGAATAAATGTAAAATTAAAACTCTCTTATGGACAAATTGCATACTTTCTCGATTTGTTTGGAACGGTTTTGAAGCTCCGCCCCCTCGCGTGACGTCAGCACTTAGGTCATCTATTGTCAACCTAAAATATACACGGAACACATAAATTGCGATGTGCTGGAACTATATTAAGTTGCTAGTATTGGATGTTTGGTGACGTCATCAAAATGATGTGCATCGGGATTTGTTTTACAGAGTATAGATATACGGATGATCTTTTGTCGGCGCTTGTTGTGTCCGAGATATTTTTGCCAATTCTTACATTGGATATGGACGGAGATGCTGTATTATTTTTTAATTGGTATTGGGTGCTCAGCAACCCAATAAGTTTATAAATTTGTGATAATTTGACGAATGTCACCTAAGTTACAATTTCCAATATGTTTCAGTTTGATTTTCAGGTATTCATAGCAACAAGCGTTTCAGCTGCTAGGTAAAATTTCTGTGAACAAATCAGGGTTTCATTTTGAATCTGAATACTGACTTAATTAGGAATAATTAATGATAACCACATGATAAAATAGTTATTGGTTTGAAGTGTTACGTAGATCTTGTTGTAAATGGGGGCAGTAAATGGTCGAAGCGTGACCGTCCCAAAAATCTAGGTAAAATGCAAAAAGTGCATATTATCACGCCCCGCACCTTCACGAATAGAGGCCAGGAGGGTTGTTGCGCGACACCGCACCCCACCATCCCACCCCACCCCATACGAATCCTTGACACCCCATTTGTGTATGTGTATATGTTGTAGTGTGCACCCTCTCCCTCCCGAAGAAGAGAGCGGATCCCTTTTTCCGACGATAGCCGCTCTACCTTTAACAACATCGCATCTATCTGCTCTCTCTCTATCTACCGGTTGTTATTGTTGTTGTTGTTGCTTCTGCTGCTGCTGCTAGAGCCGTGGTCGTTGAGAGAGCGTTCGCTCCGCCATAATAGAGGAGAGTGCTCGTGCGGCGCGTGAAGAGAAACTGTTTTCGGTTATCCGCCGCCAGTTTACGGGTACGTTTGCGAGCGGTTGGGTCGAGACAACAACAGTGCGCCTGTTGGGTTGTTGCTGTCTGTTGTTGTTCCCCATTCTTCGTCGTTTCGGGGAAACAGACAGTTTTGGGGACGAAATTTGGAGAGGACAAGTGCCGCCATCCTCGGGATGGTCCTGAGACGGGAGGCAGGGGATTTTCGCGTAGTGCGTGAGAGGTAAAACGTGCCTGTGCGGTTTTGTGCGGTGACGATATTTAACCTATATTGTGATTTTACCATTGTGATCGTTATGGAATTACATTGAAAGGTAAGAAGCGTATCAAACTCACTACGTCTAAATGATTTCTAGAGCTACTCACATTTTCAGTTCAAAATTCGCAGGAACTTCAATTTTCATGAAACTCTGCGTAACAACCTCACAACTTCCTTTACAAAGTTCCAATATATTACCTCGTAGAGTTTGAGAGATGTGACCGATTTAACGACCAAAACTCACTTTTCGGTGAAAGTCTCTATATAAACGAATTGATTTTTTCGCGTGCACTAACGTGTATAAAATTACTGAGACTGTTTTTAGTGAAAGCGTAATTAGGCAGACTCGCAGCATTTTAAAAGTATATTCTCTTTTGTACTCATATGCACCAACGACTCAATTCAAGCTAAATTTCAGTGACATTGGAAAGTCAGTCATTCTAATTGAATGTAGTTTCGTTGAGGGACTGTCAAAGTTTGACTGGGTTAGCTCACAAATTTTTAGAGCTATGGCCTTTGTTTGTCCCAACCTCTCACTCCCAAAATTTAATAAACAAATAAGTGATGTTCACAATTTAATCAAACTCTACATCTATGTAATTAATTGGAGCTGCATTCACAATCTTACTTATAAATAACTATTGAAATTCGGTTTTTGTCATAATACCTCACTTCAATAATTAGTGATACATTGAATGATATTGAAATCTCGATACCGTAATTAATTTAAGTGCACTCGTTCAGATTAGTACAGTTCAAAGAGTTTCAACCTGTTTGGTGCCTGTCTGTATATACCACTAATTTCAAAAAATTTACTGAAACTATCCTTTTTCCATCCTCTAACTACCTAGTGGGTTTTCAGGGATGTGACGTTTCGTTGAAATCTAATCCAAATTAAGCCAGCGCTAAAGATTGATGTAAAAATTCCATGAAACTGTTTCTGGAGACAACACAGTTGAATGAAGTTTCCTAAGAGGACCGCAGAGTTTCATTTTTCACCGAGAGTAGATCATTTTCACTGAAACTTCATTAATGGCGAGTCAGGGTAATCCAATGAAGCCGTTATAAGCGTTGGCTCATCGATTTTTAGAGATAAGATTCTTTAATTCGCCCCAATCTCATACTTCCTATAAAATTAGTAAAACATAAGGTACCTAATACAGTTCTCGAGATGTTATGAAACGCAACTTAATTTGAGATGTAATTAAACTTCCCCAGAGTTTCAATTTGCTGATTGTCAGAGTTGCGGATATGACTTATTTCATAATGTCATGCCATTTTTTGGAAAAAAAATATGTGATATTAGTAAGGAACTGTTTTACGAAGCTTATCGAAGCTTCAATTTGTTAGGTACCTCGCAGATTTAAAAATATAGATATATCTAATTTGGCATAATCTCCAAATTCATAAATTGGCATTTAATGTAATGATATTTCGAATGAAATGAAACTTAGTAGTACAGTACTTAATTGGAGTTTAGTTAGGAGTTCACCCAAGTTTCAGTTTATTAGCCCAAAGAGTTTCACAAATATGACCTGTTTTGTGCTCGTCGGTTGAACTAATTTCGAAAAACATTCCAAACAATTTAAGTACTGAAATTTCATTTTTGATATTCCTGCGTGATATTCCAATGACTTTTCCTCGGAGACTGACGAAGTTTCCATTGAACCGCTCGTGTAGTTTCAGAAGTGTATGCATGAGATTTTCGAATTTGCTTTAACTACCTTCAAAAGTCTGTAAAAACTGATTAGACTTGATTGAAACTCCACACAATAGATGCTTACGAGTTCTATATAAATTCAGGAGTTAATTACACCTGTAAAAATTACAGAAACTCCAGTTTTCATAAATGCGTTTATAATCATTGAATGGAGTTTCGTTGAGAGATTGTCGAAGTTCCAATTTCTTAACTCGCATGTTTTTGGAAGTATGATATATTTAAGAAAAAGTTATCTAATTTACCATAATCACCAACTTCATAAATTAGTAGTTAATTAAACGGTATCCGAATAGAAATGAAACTTGTTTGATAATTAATTAAATGTGGTTTAGTGGTAGTTTCATCCAAGTTTCAGTTTACTTTTTCTAACTTGCTTTAACTACCTTCAGAAATTTGTAAAACCTAACGACTCGAACTTCAATGCAACTTCGTTTGAAACTTCATGTTTGTTAAAATCTTGCTCAGTTAGTAGTAGAATGAGTGGTCATCAAGAGACTGACCAAGTTTCAATTAAATAGCTTAAGTAGTTTCAGAACTGTAGATAATTAGTTTCATATAGGATTTTCTACCTTCTAACTTTGAAAACTTATAAAAAACAAAGGATTCACACGATCAAGTAGATGCTTAAGGTTCTGTTATATATCCGATTGAGTTTCAATTTCCCAGCTTTTCAAGATCGATTCAAAAAGTTATGAAAAAATTACTGAAACTCTGGTTTTGATGAAAGTGTAGTAATTGAATGGAGTTTCATTGAACAGTTGTCGAGTTTTAGTTTGTTTCATTCAACTCGCAGGTTGAATTCAAGGTTGACGACATTCTATAATTCATCAAAAAACTAGTAAAAACTTAAATGACACTTGAAATTTGATGAAACTACGTATGATGTTTATTTGAAGTTGTTTAAGCTTACGTGCTAAAAAGTTTTCAGAAATGTGACTTGTTTTGTGCCCCTATGTACAGTTGCATTAAAAAAATATTTAAATAACATACTGAAACTTCATTTATTGAATTTTAATGAAACTGTCAAAGATACTTAACGTCCTATTATGAATCACATGAAGTTTCCAATTACTAACTTTCGAATGAATCTTCGTAGATACCACCTTTTGTTGCAGATCTAAAGTGACGATTAATTAAAAACTATGCAGAAAATTCATTGAAACTCAGTTTGTGGTGAAACTCAACATATCAATTAAATGTCAATGTGCAATCAGAAATTTCAATTAATTGATTGATAGATCAGGAAGGTATAGTGCTGAAGTGCTAATTTATCCACGCACAATGTTTACCTATGAACTTTTAATTGAGGTGACATTGCTAATGGTAATAAGTCCCTTTAATACCATATATTTTGTATTATGTTAATGTAGCTAAGTGTGATACATGTGTTTTGGAGAAAAGACGAAAGAAATGAGGACCGTTTTTAACGTCTTTAAACATTTTTTGTTATCTTGGCAAAAAATTGTTTTGAACAAAATAACACTTGAAAACACATTCCTGATATACATATATCCCACACGTGTGGGTAATGTGAAATTCCAACTTTCGGATTTTCAAAACTTTTGTATGTTGGGTTTATATACGAATCCATATTTTAAAATTTTTTGTTTCCATAGGACCAAGCTTCACATTTTACGTCATGCATGATACAACTACCAGTTTTAATTTAAAATCATATTAATTCACTTTCTGCTTTAACGTACATACATAAATACTTACTTAATAATCGTTAAAAATAATAATGAATTCAAGGAATACACGAACGTTTATAACATATTTTACGTTTTATATGCAACACCTGCCAAACTGATCGAAAAATTGAAAATAGTGGGACTTAAATGACGAAAGTTCAACCAATTTATTAATATATATTTTTAAATTTGATATGGCAGAAATTATCCGAAAAGGTTATACAGTTACCTTTATAAATTATGGATTTGAAGGCCTTCGGGCTTTAATACAACAACAACAACACTTCCCGTAAGGCCTTAAAAATGACTAACATGGGAGAAGTAATTGAATCTAGTTATTACAATTATCAAATATTTATTACCCGAATTATAATTAAATTAAACGAGCTGTAAAGGAATAAATCAAGTATGTTTTTACTGCATTCCAGGCATACCTGCATAATTTTCTACTGGGATTCTATCAATATATTAATCATGAAAATTAAATTACTGTTGCAATAATTTTACAATTTTTATTACTGACAGGTCAACATTTGAATGAAAATTTTCTCCGCTATAATTGATATGGCATAATTAACTAATTTTTTAGGATCTTGCACTTTCGCTTCAACAACATTAATTCATCAAATTTAAGCCGCCGTCTCAAAAGTTTAAATTCTGACGTCTTTCCTAACCTTTGGATGGTACCCGTGGAACCTTTACAAGTTGCAACAAATAGACGAAATGTGTTTATTGTTATTAACATCATATTATATATTTAACGACTTATATGCGAGGATTAAATTTATAATTGGACGTTAATTGCAAGAAAAATATCTATAAACGCCGAATATTAATTGTGACGTTTTCCGGTAAGTAAATTAGGGAATACACATTAATTTCACAGAAACATCGAGAACATTTGTGGCGGTTAACAAAACAATTTTTTGTACCGTCGATAATTAATCGTTGCCATTAACGTGATAACAATTAAAATTCTTTTTCTCCACAAAATAAAATTTAATTAAAAAAAAGTAACGTTAGAACCATCGAAACCATTGAATATATCGTAGATAAATTTTTTTTGGTGAGTAACGGTCTCGCGGTAGGTATTGAGGTTATTAAGTATAAAAAAATATGGAATACTTAGTTATTGTGATTAATTTTAAGGTAAAAAAATTTTCTCGTGCGCTAGTAATTAGGAGTACCCGTAATTAGAACAACTTTACGATGCGTACATACCTAAATAACGCACTGGTATTTAAATCGGCAACGTATTTGGATTTATTAATCGGAACCTATTAGTGTTAGTGTAATAAATATTATTCTAATTAAATACAATTTTTTTGGTGGTAACGGTCGGGCTTCGCGTTCCGACCTACTTACACAGCGAGATGGAAAAATTCACCAAAAATCCTAATTTTCCCTATCTGAAGACCGATGTTTAGGAAATTAGCGCGGCTTTGTGTAATACAATAATTAAAACTTAAATTCGTGTAGTTGTGTTACAATTTCACTGTAGAGCCAAGTAGGTATGTACTTGTTTATGAGATCTTAAGGAAAAAAACCACAGGAAGCTTAATTATCTACTATAATTCTTAAGCATGTGTTGTGTTGAACAACGTACACTTATAGTTTCTTAATTATGGAAGGATGGAACTATTGTTTAAATTGTTAAGGATTTCGGTTCCCACGGGGTTTGATTGGATTACTATTGGGATTACAATTAGTGACGATAAGTTAGCCATCCATCGTCAGAATTAGGTAACAGTTATTGTAAGGAAAAGTCTGTTACCGCAACAGAAAAATAATGAATATCCTTTTTTTAAAAAAGCTAATATCAGCACAACCATCACCTCATTAAAACCCATGGAAAAAATACTTGAAAATCACTTGGCATTACAAGTCTGAAGTTGGCGCCCGAATTTTTGAAAAAAAATCCAATCTTTAGAGTTCTGAGGCGGGAAGGAATAGTTCTGGAGTTCTTTATGAAAATTTCAATAGTTCTGCAAAATTTCCCAAAAAAATGCAACAAACATATTTTAGGGCCAGCGCCGTGATTTGCACTTAGAGGAGTTCTGGTCGTTGATTCCGGCTCATAAACAAGAGTTCTGGAGTTCTTTCTGGTTTTCAAAAAAAAATTGCAAAATTTCTAAAAAATGTAAATTTTGGAAATCACAAAAAAAATTCTGGCCAGAGTTCAATGAGTTCTACAACTTTTTCCTCTTCCATTTTTCGATCAGACTCGAAACGAAAAAGTTATTCACGAAAATCATATTTTCGATTTTTGAGAAAATATTGCGAATGATGCTAGAGGAGTTCTGATTCGAGTTATAGGTAGCGCCCAAAGAGTTCTACAACTTTTTCCTCTTTCATTTTTCGATCAGACCCCGAAACGAAAAAGTTATTCGCGAAAATCATATTTTCGATTTAATATGTTTGTTGCATTTTTTTGGGAAATTTTGCAGAACTATTGAAATCTTCATGAAAGAACTCCAGAACTATTCCTTCCCGCCTCAGAGCTCTAAAGATTGGAATTTTTTTCAAAAATTCGGGCGCCAACTTCAGACGAGTCTGGACATTTACTGTATGACATTTAGCTTGTAGAACGCTTACGACTTACGGTTGTAATATTAACTAAAGCCTATTTAAAAAAATTGTTCAACTTTTTTAGGTGCATAGAGATGGAGAGTAAATTTCTGAATCTGGGGAACGACTGAAAGGTTCTTCGTGTAACAATGGTTAATTGTTAGATCATAATAACAATGCGTGTTAAATGCAAATAAATATGTGTTGAATAATGGTTACATGAAAGATCCATTCGTGAAACCTATCAACTTAGATGCACAAAATTGTAATTTTATAAGAAATATAAATTTATACACAAATTATAAACGAGATGATATAAAGATAAATTTCTAAATATATTTATCTTTTTGATAAAATTTCGGCTTAATTGAGTGAAGCAGGTTAATGGCAGGAAGAATGAAGCTTAAACTATAAGAGTCACTCTTCGATGACAAGTAATATTCATCGATCCTTTCAGTAAGAATTTTCAATTTAAATGCATAAAACTTATGGTTTTATAGGACATACTCTACTAAACCTCCTAACAGAGTTTTGGCCCAATTGAATCAAGTAGGAATTTAGTATGACTTAGCTTCTCAAGCTAAGTCACTAGTTCCTACGTGGTGGAAATTTCCACTGATCACAACTATGAGTATTGTGAAACGCCCGAATAAAATTTTGGTTCAATTGAGAAAAGTATGATTTTGCTACCTCTTTTACTCAAGTAGGCTCACTTCTGCATAAGTAATGGTCAGATCCATTAACCATATCTGGTGGGAACTATGGGAACTATTAACGTAAGTGCATAAATCCTCGTGGTTTTCGAAACACAGCTTTACTAAACGTACTAACAAGGTTTTGGCTCAATTTAATAAAATAGGAATCTGCTTGATTCTTTACCTCAAGAGGAATCACTCCTGGATAAGTTGTGAAAAGATGCATTGATCACAGTTATGGGAACTGACAATTTATATGCATAAAACATCCTATTTTCACACGAAATACTCTAGTAAACGTCCTAACGTAGTTTCGGCTTAATAGAATCAAATTGGAATTTGGTAGGACGTACCTACTCAAGACGAGTCACTCCTAGATGAGTATTGGAAAGGTTCCTTGACCTTATCTGAAGAACCATTGATTGAATTGCATAAACCTTTATGGTTTTATAAGATAGACTCTTAGAACCGCCCCAACACAATTTTGGTTCAATGGAAGAAGTATGAATTTGTTACGCCTCTTGTACTCAAGGAGAGTCACTATTGGATGAGTATTGGAAAGGTTCCTTGACCTTATTTGAAGAACCATTGATTGAATTGCATAAACCTTTATGGTTTTATATAAGATAGACTCTTATAACCGCCCTAACAAAATTTGTTACGCCTCTTGTACTCAAGGAGAGTCACTATTGGATAAGTATTGGAAATGTTCCTTGACCTTATTTGAAGAACCATTGATTAAATTGTATAAACCTTTATGGTTTTATAAGATAGACTCTTATAACCGCCCTAACAAAATTTTGGTTAAATGGAAGAAGTATGAATTTGTTACGCCTCTTGTACTCAAGGAAAGGCACTATTGGATAGGTATTGGAAAGGTTCATTGACCTTATTTGAAGAACCATTGATTAAATTGCATAAACCTTTATGGTTTTATAAGATAGACTCTTATAACCGCCCTAACAAAATTTTGGTTAAATGGAAGAAGTATGAATTTGTTACGCCTCTTGTACTCAAGGAGAGTCACTATTGGATAAGTATTGGAAAGGTTCCTTGACGTTATTTGAAGAACCATTGATTGAATTGCATAAACCTTTATGGTTTTATAAGATAGACTCTTATAACCGCCCTAACAAAATTATGGTTCAATGGAAGAAGTATGAATTTGTTACGCCTCTTGTACTCAAGGAGAGTCACTATTGGATAAGTATTGGAAAGGTTCCTTGACCTTATTTGAAGAACTATTGATTGAATTGCATAAACCTTTATGGTTTTATATAAGATAGACTCTTATAACCGCCCTAATAAAATTTTGGTTCAATGGAAGAAGTATGAATTTGTTACGCCTCTTGTACTCAAGGAGAGTCACTATTGGATAAGTATTGGAAAGGTTCCTTGACCTGATTTGAAGAGCCATTGATTGAATTGCATAAACCTTTATAGTTTTATAAGGTAGACTCTTATAACCGCCCTAACAAAATTTTGGTTCAATGGAAGAAGTATGAATTTGTTACGCCTCTTGTACTCAAGGAGAGTCACTATTGGATAAGTATTGGAAAGGTTCCTTGACCTTATTTGAAGAACCATTGATTGAATTGCATAAACCTTTATGGTTTTATAAGATAGACTCTTATAACCGCCCTAATAAAATTTTGGTTCAATGGAAGAAGTATGAATTTGTTACGCCTCTTGTACTCAAGGAGAGTCACTATTGGATAAGTATTGGAAAGGTTCCTTGACGTTATTTGAAGAACCATTAATTGAATTGCATAAACCTTTATGGTTTTATAAGGTAGACTCTTATAACCGCCCTAACAAAATTTTGGTTCAATGGAAGAAGTATGAATTTGTTACGCCTCTTGTACTCAAGGAGAGTCACTATTGGATAAGTATTGGAAAGGTTCCTTGACCTTATTTGAAGAACCATTGATTGAATTGCATAAACCTTTATGGTTTTATAAGATAGACTCTTATAACCGCCCTAACAAAATTTTGGTTTAATGGAAGAAATTTGAATTTGTTACGCCTCTTGTACTCAAGGAGAGTCACTATTGGATAAGCATTGGAAAGGTTCCTTGACGTTATTTGAAGAACCATTGATTGAATTGCATAAACCTTTATGGTTTTATAAAATAGACTCTTATAACCGCCCTAACAAAATTTTGCTTCAATGAAAGAAGTTTGAATTTGTTACGCCTCTTGTCCTCAAGGAGAGTCACTATTGGATAAGCAGAGGAAAGATCCATTGATCACATCTGCAAGAATTATCAATTTAGATGCAGAAGCATAGAGGTTTTATAAAAAATTGTAGAGCTTCAGCTCTATTGAATAAAGTAGGAATTTGCTATGACTCTTATTCGTTAAGAGTCACTTTTGGAAAATAAGCATTGACTTGACCATATCTGCAAGAACGATCAATTTGAATCCATACAGCTTTGTTGTTCTACAATAAATGCCATAGTAATCATTTTCAGGGAGATTTTGTCCAATAGGGTAAAGTAGGAATTAACGCAAGAAGACTTGGTCTTGCGCCATTGACGATATATGCAAGAATTACTAATTTAAATGCCTAAAACTTTGTGGTTTTGAAAAAATGTTCTATTAAAGGTCCCAACAGAGTTACGGCTTGTTTTAATAAAGTAGGAATTTTATGATAATAAAGTGACTCACTCCTTGATATGTAGTGAAGAGAGATCCATTTATCACAGCTGTCATATCTATAAATATATCGACAATAGATCAGCTATATTACAATTACATATTATTATTATTAGTTGCATTGTTAATACTATTATTTTTGTTGTTGAAAAGTTTCACTTCTAACGGTTGTGCCATGACGCCTGTTATATTTTAAGTAGACCAGTTTACTAATAATAACGAATTAGTTGGTAACAAGGTTATCTCAACAATCGCTTCAGTCTTTTATAATATTTTAACCTGATTGTATAATGAAGTTTTCAACTGATCTGAGTATAGATGCGTCTTGATTAATTTTCGTTAGTAAAGTGATTAAAAATGTTACGAAGTATTAGGAAAGGTTTCAAAGTAGTAGGTAGAGTTTCGATAAAACTTCGTTTACAGTAAGTCTTATTACGTGTTCACCCTTTGTGTTCAGCCATTGTAGTACCGACAGAATAACTATTTTGTCAGATTCTTAAAACAATTCTTATATTCATATTGCTTCAATGTTTCATAAACATATAAACTATTCACATATAATAGCTAGTTTATATAAACTATTCACATATTTTCTAAATGCTTCAGGCTTCCGACTTATCTGGAAATATTTTGATTTTAAATTACAACTAATTCCCCAAAATAACAACTGCGCATTATTAACATATTTTAATAAAATTTTAAAGTCGATATGTTCTCGTTCACGGAATCTAAAGAATTTGAAATTAAGTAAATATTTATAAATGATACTGTAGAAAGTTATTTACCCGATTAAGAACTTGCTCATTTAAATCACTTTTTAATAATTACCCGCCTATAAAATCAACTATTACTGTGCATATTTTTATTTATGCCGAATAAACTTGTTATCAAAACGAATGGCAAGTAGATAAATGAATAGTTTAAATTGTTTACAAAATAAAATATATTTTCCGCAATTAAAAGAGCGACTCATATTTTCGTTTCCATAATTCTGATGTGTACGTTACATTTATTATATTACCGCCGACGGGATGCAAACAAATGCAACTGTATTTCATTTAATTTCATTTGTTATTCGACCAGTAACAATGTAAATAATATTTTTAGAAGTATAATCTATTCCAATTAAATTTGAAGGGTAACGTACTATTTTAATTATGGAAAGTATAAAACGAGAATTTTTGAAAAGACTAATTACATTTTTTTTTTCATAGTTAATGACTATTGTAATTATTCAATTAACTATTGTTTTTCTTTATTTTTTGGTAATAACACTTTATGACAATACTTTTTTTCTAATTTCAATTTTCTTGAAAGGCTAAATTGGATGTAAAAAGCAAGTATAATTATTACACTATTAGTATTAGTACAAGTATAAGTTATTCTTGTGATAATATCACCCAAGTAGATTAAGAAATAATAATATCAGAAATGTAATATTTGGGTTTATTGACTAGAAGAAATAACTCGAATACGCTATGAACAAAATTCTTTTGTTGATGGAAATTCCATGGCTACAATGCCCCACTTTAGATATCTTATGCCTGTATTAGGAACGTGTAGTAAAATACACCTTAATCAAATGCGGAATTTACATACTAAAATCATACACATTTGGAACAATTTCAGTACAAAACAACTGCATAATTTAAGGCTACTTAATCTAGACAAATTGCTAAAGCCTGAACAATATAAATGTCTAAGTGTGACGTAACACAGGCTTATATCTTAATATGTAACTTTATAATACGGCTATTGTGATTGTTAGTAAATATGACTCATTTGCTGTTCTTTGTTTCTGGACTTACCTCATCTTTTCCATTGTTCGAAAATAGTTTTAAAAAATGAGAGTTGTGATTTAGTAGTTCAATATTTTTGATATGGAATTCATTTTCAACAAAATGGACCAATCCCATTTCCAAAAGTGAAATGATACCTGCAGGATGTCCCCAACGTGTCCCTTGAAATTTTTTTATAAAAATTACTGGAACATGCCGACAACTTCTTACTTAGAGCTGATTGTAATGAAGTCACTGGTTTGTAAACTACGACGTTATCGTATTTAGTCTGAGCATGCTTTATAGCTGGGAGTCTGTAGGTCCAATACGGTTCTACATTACTTCCCCTCACATCTCTGATTCACACCACACTCACAGCATCCCTCCAGGTCCGGGAGATTTGTTGTTTTTTGAAATTTGATTGGCCTTGTAACTTCTTCTCATCTAAGCTCTATGTCGTCTTGTTGTTCTGCGGTAGTCTGTTCATCCATTTCCAAAAATTCTGGTCTGTCTGTGTTCCGTTAGCAATTCTTTATAGTATTTTTCCCATTGGTGTTCCTCGATAGTGGTCATTTGTGCCTTAATTTTGGTGTTTGTTTTCAGTGTTTTCATAACAAACCAAGATTCTGAACTTCCAGTTCCTCCTAGGTGTTGTTCTAAATTTTTGCATGTTTCTTTCATCTTTTATTGCTTTCCTCCGTAAGCCTTCTTTTGGACTCCCAGTTTTTCTTCTGGTATCTCTATCCTCTTCGGCTTTATTGTTTAGCCATTTCATGTACCTAGTTCTTTTTTTCAATTATGTATTCTTTGGTTTTGTTACTGATGTCAGTTTTGTAGTGTTTTATTGTTTTTTTCTTCTATTCCAAGTGCTTCTTTTGTTGCTTCCTTGATGCTGTTTCTTATGTGCTGATATGTCGGTTCCAGACCTTCTTATCTGAATTCTTCTAAATTTTTAACTACGTTCTTACCTAACCTAACGTTTGTTCATTGATCCTCTACTCCTTCTCTCCATGATGGTCAAGGCCGCCCTCTTTTCCTTCTTGCCATTGGCTGCCAATTCAGGATTCTTTTTGGCTATCTATCTTCTGGAATACGCATCATGTGGCCCTATCGCTTCAGTCGTTTAGCCTCTATTGTTTCAATGATATTAGTGTCAACTTCTGCCTTGTTTCGTATTTCCTCATTTCTTATTACAGTCAACTCCGTTTATAACGTACCTCAAGGGAACTTAAAAAAAGTACGATAAATGCGAAGTACGTTAAATACATCCGGCTTCTATTTCGCGGATAATTTTAAACTTTTCCCCTACAGAGAACGCTAACCGTTGTTTTTATTGGGATGGTTCGTCATGTTGGGGTGTTTCAGTTAAATTAAGGATAATAAACAAATTAGTCGTGTTCGGATCTATTCATAATTTACGCAGCAGGTACACATAATATATAACAGGTATATTTTTGGGGAAATCCGTGTTTCGCTAATCCTGTTAATTCCTTGATCCCTAACCGTCCTAACGTTTTGTGATTTGTCATGCTAACGCTGACAATTTCTTCGAAATTCGTGGTAATAACGTACTTCCTAAGAGATTTTCGTCCGTTAAATCCGACAATCCGTTAAAAGCAAGTACGGTAAATACGATGCTTATTTCTAATAAAGTAAAGGGCATCAGTTCGGGACTTCCTAAACAGTTCGCTAAATCCGATAGTCCGCTAAATGCGAGTGCGTTGTAAACGAAGTTGACTGTATATCCATTAGTGTTAGTCCGCAACTTCATCGCCGGTAGGTCCATCTCCATCACTGTTAATTACTTCATATTTCTATCAGATGTTTCCCATACTTCAGACTTATATATGGCAACACTTAATTACAGTTTATATACGCGCCCTTTGACATTTCTCTATATTATATTCTTGCTCCATATAAGTGTTGGTGTGGCATGTCTTGTGGGAGTCTTGTTAGATAATAATAATAATATGAGGAGAAATATTTCAAAGTTAAATGCACGTTCCTTGGGAGCATCTTTTGACGATAACAACGAGATTGATATTGAATTTCGAAATTTCCTATTTTCAGGGAAGATAGCCCCCAAGAGCAAGACGACTCCTCTACCAGGCGAGGAAGCCGGCGGCGGTGGTGGATACGTCGGCGGGGGCGGCGGCGGTGGCAGTCTGTTCTCCCAAATGAACATGGCTGGTTACCTGAAAACGCCCACCGGTCCACACGCTCACTTCCCGTCGCATCCCAGCCTCGGCTCGGGACTCACCGGGATGTCGATGTCCGGCCTTGCCCCCTTCGGACTCACGCACACCCTCGAGCCCGTCCCCTTCCCTCAAGGTAAATATCAATACTTCACTACAACGCCACGCCACCTTTCCACGTCCCGAAGGAACTCGCGGGATACGGTGTGCTCGTCCCAATGCTCCGGGACCGATTCCCGGATCCGGGAACAGTTATTCGGAATGACGTTATCAAATATTGGTTACGCAAAAATTCTAGGGTTTTCTATAGGTACTCTTTTTCCCAACAAGATAGACGCATATTAATTAGCTCGTCGTCAACAGAGAGATTTTTCATGTACCCGGGGAAAAAATAAATTTCGCAGTTATCGTAGGCACTATACCTGTATTTTTACTTGTTTTTGTATAATTTTGAAGGGGCCACCCTGTTTAGTGGTATCAGAACAAAAGGTCCGAAGCGAAGAAGCAGAAGAAGGTAAGAGATAAGCAGAAGTCTGGCGAGCGAATATTGAGATATCAGTGGCGTTTCGCGTTTTCCCTCTACAGGTATTTTTCCAGGAAGAGGGTCACTTGTTACAAATTGCCTGCGTACCCATATTAGTCCTAATAATTCTCGTTACTATTACCCCTACTCCTAAATAACCTTATTTCAACGAAAAATACAGTAATTATTGGTACTCCGTTATCCTAAATGATATTGTTACCTGCACGACTATGACCTTGACGGTCACCTCATTAATATACGTATATCTTGTTGGGAAAAAGAGTATAAACTGCAAAGAAAAATCGTCCAAATTTAAAGGTACTTTATGATGTGCCTGGATAGATCAGTTGTTTCATAATATAAAATTAATTGCAATATTTAAGTGGTTGTACCTAATTACATATTTGTCTTTTAAGTTGTTTTACATGTTAACATCGAGTCGAAATCGATAATCATTTGAATTTACTCCAACTATAAAACGTGAATTCAAATCATCTTATACCTTTGATTTGCATTTTGGTATACTTATTACAATTATTTTAATCGCGCAGAGGTGGTGAAAGCCCCCGCTCGATTTAATAACGAAAATGGTTTCCACCAACCCGGAAAATCTCATATCGATTGAGGTAATGCGTCGTTGATTTTCCCCCTTAACTAATTTCCCGAAAAAATCTAGAAAAAAGGAAGTGAGTCAAGGTTACTCGTTAATGAGGCGCATTAATAAATAATAATTTATTTAGCAGTAGGTATTGTTTATGTCAATCATAAAACTAGAAATTTTTTCCGAGCGATTGTTAATCACGAAAAAAACAAAAATAATTAATAAAACGTGCTAAAGCGCAAAAGACTCGTGGAAATCGTTCCCTAATTAATCCCTCTTCGCTTGCGCTCGTGCTAACAATGGACGCAACGGATCCGATTTTTTTCTCCAGATCGATAAACCTGCGCGGACCGTTTTGTTCTTCGATCGCGTTCACCTAATTAAGCGAGAAATTTCCTTATAGCCGATTTCCGACAGTTCTAATCATGCAAATTAAGAAACTTGACCGCTGATATTTGGAATTACCTTTTCCTTTGGTCACATTTGACAGTAAGTCCACGATAATGTATTTGCTGGTTTCAACACGCCACGCGCAATGATTTAAACGTCCGCCTAAAAAAAAAAAATTTGGAGCAAATTTCGTGATATACAGGTGACGTAAGATTTCGAGTAGAAAAGCTGTACAGTTTACACGATGTAGGGCGAGGGAGAATGAGATGAAATTGATAAGGTTGTTACTTACTTCTGTTCCGTATTGGATTAAATCGAGTAATCTTACATATACCTACGGTACGGCCTGTAATGTATTGCTGATCCGCCACGTCTTCCATAGTCGTAATGAATAATGTGAAACGTAGTAGGCGTAAGACGAGATCTAATTTTAATCTCGAAGATATCTGCGTCCTCCTGTTTATAAAACTCCCCTATCCATGAATGAAGAAAGTTATTGATTGCAAACATCATCAATCATTAGCATTGTAAACATTTTCAACAATAAACTATTAATTCGTCAGTAGCGTAGTTTCTCAAATTTTAAAACGTCTTGTTATTATCCAGCAATCCGGCAGGTAATGGCATGACAAGTTCCCAATGCGAAATAGTTCATAGAATATCATAAAACGTGCCCAACATAACCTTGCTATGTATTTTTAAAAGATATCTTTCCTTTGAAATGCTCATAAAACCTATTAATGGCGTGAGTACCCACTTCAAATCTTAGGAGGCAGGATATAAAATTATACATCAATGTAGGTACATTAATACATTAATTTCTTATTGATTCTTTGAATTAATAATTAAAACTTTCGTTCGAGGTATTCTAACAAACATTAATAAATTTGATTTTCAATTTTGTGCCTGTAACCTCCACAATCTAATTTCTTTTATTTAATGAGTTCAAAAAAGTAAGTACCCTGCCTAAAGTTGTGAAATCTATAAGACTAATTACTGTAGGAAAATAATTGATAATTTTATTGCCACTGACAAGAAACACATTCATCTTTTCGAGATTTTTCAAGACCGAGATGAGACGAGACCAGACCTGGGTCCACAACTTTTTGGGATTTTTCGAGACCGAGACGAGGCCATGTTATTTCTCGTTTCGTCTCGAGTCCACCACTGGTAATATCGAAGATCTCATTTTTTAAAATGATTTTTGAATCTTGAATCTAATTATTAGTTGATTTTTCATAGAACTGGTTCGATTTCAAATTTGTATCCTTCTTTATTGGGTCTTTAAAGCTATTTTTGAATTTACTCGAATCATAGAAACAATTCCAGGATTTCTTACTTGGCCAGCTTGCCTCTCAGATTCTTGAATGTATTCAATACTTTAGGATTCTTTAAGTATCAATATATCTAGAATCCAAATTAGAGCACTGGAATTATTTTTAGCAACAGGTGAGTAAGCTTCTTAGGGAATTTTTTGGTTTTCAATATTTGTTCTAATACTTTTAAACTTGTTTAATTTGAACATCTTTTTAATGTTGGATCCAAATAAACTCTGAAATAATTTATAGAATTCATTGCAACTATCTGCTTGAGCTTCCTAGAGAACGTTCAGAATTCTTCGATTTTTCGTTTTTGAACGTTTCGGGTTTTCAAGGACTATTTTTGAATCTTGAATGTGATTCAACTCTGGAAGACTATTTGATCTACCCACTTCATTGGCTACTTAGTGAACTATCAGATTTTTTAAAAATAGAGTCTATGTGGTATAAATTTCTAAAAATTTGTATCTATTTTAATAAACATGTTTGGCTTAGTTAAGATTACAAGTTGTTTTCACAGACTTCTCCAAATTCTTAGTTCTACCTTCCTGAAATCGATAAATTTAATAACTTCATCGTAATTAATACACTTTATTGTAACCTGTAATTGAAACCATATTATTATTAAATGTGTATTGTGTATTGCGTACCGGCAAACAAAGCGTTTGATCCTTGCCCCACGTTTCTATGTTCACGTCCCTCTCCTACTCACGAAATTCTTCAAGTGTATATAAATTCCATTCGCACTGTATAAACAGAATTTAATGTACAATCACTGCACTTTAAAAAAATTAAGAACACTAACCAAGTGTAGTTAAAATCTACTTTATTGAAATACCTACCGTGAAACAAATGTTTTAGAAGTACTTTTTAAGTTTTATATCCATAATCAACAGAAAAATAAATTCATCGGGCGGCATTTACTCTCATTAAAACATATTTCATCAAAATAACTCAAACATAAAACTACCCTCAACGTAATACTTAACAGTAATAACCCCGTTCTTTTAGATATTGCCCATAGGACTTTTTACTACCTTATCTCCTTTGTAGATTTTTCATATTTAGCTAAAGCACTGGGTCATGTGCTTTACTTTAGCTTTAGCATAGCGCAATGTCGAAATGCGCAATGGGGAATGCGCACTAGGAAGTGAGGTTAACGACTAGGGGTTGATATTAGTGGAGGAAGATTTTAATAAAACTCCCATCACATTACACATTTTTACTCGTACCAAATTTCCTTCGATTCTCGCTCATACCGCTTTCCATAATAGAATCAACACAAGTCTCTCGGGTGTCCTTCCCCCCCGTCATGACAACACCTAGTAAAACAAGTTTCGGCCTCCGGTCTTCACGCTGCCTAATATTCGTTTTTAAATAACGCATTTATCAAACGCGGGGACGACGTGGATTCGTAATTTGCATCCGAAACCGTATCCGAACGACTACACACACGTATATACATGCCGAGGAACCAACTTAACAAATCATAAAAATATTCTCCGGGGACCTGTTCGGGTTTAAAACTTAATGCCCGGATGCCATGGGAGTAGGCGACGCGATTATAACGGTATATTATAGGTTTTTTAGTTTTCTACGCGTGAAGTGTCGCTTTTCGGAAAATACGCATCTAGTAACGGCCAAATCGTATGACCTAATGAACCTACGGAACTTGTTGAGCCTTAAGGTTAATGGATTTTGAAATTATCGGTTCAAAATCCTCAAAGATATTATGGAATGGAAAATGTAAGAAACATTTCTAAGTTTCGTTCAATCTACCCCCTTTGCACAGGATCATGTAACGTGTAAAGATATCCATTTGGTTGGAATGTTCAAATAAAGTTGTGCTTAACGTTTCCTCTAATTTTCATTTCAATCGACAGCTCCAATACCACCTCAAACACGTTTGGGATCACTCAGTTACAAATATTTTCAAACTCATTTACTAACTTAAGTAGGTAAGCTAGGAGAGTTCTGGCACAAAACTATGTTATTCTAAGGGAACGTTCCCACCTTTTCATACTCCTCAAAAATTTTTAGCTCCAAAAGGCTAGATTGCAGATGCCGATTTTGGTTCCAAGGGCAGGCTTCTAATTGGCTGGGGAGAAAGCGATTGGGTGCACTGGTACCCTGCTAATAGTTTTGGAACCCGTTCGTACGCACCAGATTACCTCTTTCTCCGACCAATCAAAGACCTCCACCTCGGTACCAAAACATCCTTTGAATCAATGCGGATTTTTGCGCCAGAACCCTCATAGTATAACTACTAACCAAATCAATGAGGTCGCTTGGAATCTTCAAAAACTGTACCAAAGGTTTCACCAATCAAAATGTGGACCAAATGTGAAATTACCAGACTTCTTGCTTACATTTGAATTCAATGGAATTATATTGTGCAAACGGGAAAAGGTTGTGTCGTCTGTAGGCAATATTGCGCAATATCCAATCAGTCAGTATCAACACGTGGTAGAGTACGCGTCGTCATGGCTGCCAAGGAAGCTGATAGGCAATTCATTCTCGAATTCATTGAAGTTTATCGTGGTCTTCTGGCTCTGTGAGATGTAAAGTGTACAGACTATACTAATCGTGCGAAAATGGGGGAGCAGTGTGAACTCTTGTTAGAAAAATACCGCGAAAAATATCCGAAGGCTATAAACCAGAGCTCTTCTTTTTCGCATTGGCACCCACAGCAACAATCACACAACACAAATCCCTATCACTCAACATTACCTCACTACATGAAATTGTGCTTGGAACTGCTTGCACAATATATTGCCTTGAAGGTTGTACGTCTGTGCTCGCGATTGCACAGTATATTGCACAACCATCAATATTGCCTGCATACGATACAATTTATTGCACAAATCAAAATATTGCGCAATAATATTGAGCATGTATGGCCCTCCGTCAAAATAATGTGCAACCCACATTGCGCAATAATATTGAGCGTGTATGGGCCGCTTTAGACTAATTATGACAGCAATTATCAGTACTTAATGGAATTAGCTGGAAGTGAGCCTAGTGGAGTTTTCAATAATTTCAGTACAACTCCTCAAAAAGACTGATATTAGGTCGAATTTACCTAAAATATTCATTTCCTAGTGAAACATGCAATAATTCAAAATGGCCACATGGAGACCCTGTATTTCACAAAAATGACACTAGAATTAAAGCTACTAATAACGAAAAACTGAATATAAATAAGTTGACTTGACTTTTATAGAAATATTATTTTAATGTTGGAATAGTGATTGCATCTAATTTACTTCCACATGCGTTTCTTGTAAATGTTCATATAAGCGAGATATTCAGATTTAGTCTAGATGAAACAATGGTGTCTATATTAAGGCGTGTCAGTGTGGTAGATTCTGACTGGTTCGGATTACTGGGATCATTTGCAGATTAGTGGGATTTGGCTTTTAAATTTTGGTGTTGATTTTACGACATTCTACTGTAGTACTATTTATGGCGTTAAAATGGTGCTCGATACGTCTTATGATATCCTATGCCGTGAAGTGCAAATTTTCTTGAATTACTGGAGGCAAATAAATCGATCAATTTGCAAATTTCTGCTTTTTTCAATTCTTACTTTGTAATATAACGCAGATAGGAACTGAATAGTGAAAGAAACTTGAAAATCGATCGATCTGTTTGTTTCCAATGGTTCAATAGAATTTGTTACATATGGTACTTTTAAGCTGCAGAAGGCATTTCATACCTCCACCACCAGAATAGTTACGTAGTTTGTAACTAATATGCAGCTAATTTATACCTTCAAATTGATTTTGTAGCTATGCAGTTTTCCAGATGCAGTGGCTATCACAGCTTAAGTCCAACTAACTTAGCTTAGCACCTAGCTTAAGTCCAAGTAACCACCTGCATATCTCTGGAACTGCTGGAGATATCGAATTGTTTGAGGTGGCAGAATGTGCAGCTGTATTGTAGCTATCCCATGGGATACAATCACAAATTCATATAACTGATTTTTGGTAATCAATTTTAAGCTATTTCAACTTCAGAACTGACGAATATTAGCTCAAAAAGCTGCTCAAACTTAGCTAAGTATTATTTATCGCTTGTAGAGTCAATTTTGTACTATTATTTACGGTCAAAATAGAGTCTATTTTTTAGGATTCACTGGCAACATTGCCTAAACGAACTCTTATGTTACGACTAAGGTGCCAATCCGCATGTGTCAAAATTTTGAAAATTTTGAAAATGTATCCAAAAATAAACGTATTCGAGATAAGACATGTCTTATTTATTTCTTGTATTAACCGAGTAATAACGCGTAATAAATATAATGTCACCCTACTCCTACTCTTAAACCGCCGGATCAAAAATTTTGAAAAAATCCAAAAATACCTCATTATATTATCTATACACACTTTTTCAGCTTTTGAACATTTTGGTTTGTTTAAAACTAATGATATTACGTTTGTATGGTTTACGGGGTAATTTATTAAGTAAATTCTAAGGAAATTGCTATAAGCAAATTTAAGTTAAAAGCGTATTTCTTTAATTGGATGTTCTTAGTTATGGAAAATTTTAAAAGTTCTATTTGGACGTGTCGCCCTTTCCAACTTCCAACACCTTCTGCTGGCACGTCGCCGCGTTTATTGAATCCGATAATCTGCCGGAAAAATATTCGATTCCCATTTGAGGAATGTCTCTACCTGCGCCCATGTTGAGAGGATCCGTGTGGAGTTCAACACCGGTAGCGAAGGAATCAAATATAAATTGTTCAAGTCCACATTTTAAATTCTTTACGGCCTTACATTTAAGACAGTCTCTCGTCCTCTCCTCCTTTCTCTCCTCTTCTCGATCCGAGGAGAGCTAATCTCTTCGGCCGGCGTTCTTTTCTATACGTACACTTTTTTCTCTTTCTCTCACTCTTTCCTTTATCTACAACGCCACATCTGTCTCTTAAATTGACGGCCATCTTGTACATTTTTAGGGTTATCAAATTATCGGACGGACTCTCGCGTTAAAAAGTAGAGTTATGCCGACGACACGCAGTAAAGTATTAAGGTGTGAATACGCGAGAGTCTCGCGAGATTTATGGGCGAATTCGACGGCTCTCGCGTCGAATTAAATCAACGGAATAATGAGGTTATATCTGCGGAAGTCGCGCGAGCATACCGGAGAGGTGTGTAATTCGTTCGGAGGTGTTGAGACGGTCGTTATTTTTCTAACGCGAGGTGTATATCCACGGTAAATAATTACTGCTGATGGTAATCCGAGATAGGTGCGAAAGGTGCACGTCAAAATATCGCTCCCGCTTTGTTATTAAAGATAACAGCATACTTTGTTTATGCTCGGAATATGCTGCTACTGAATCTGTCCTGATTAACGAGGCGCGGTAGTCCAATTGAACGCCAGCTGGTCAAAAATTACTAATACAGTAAATCCATCGAGAAGAAAACTTCCATGAAACACAAACGTCGAAATTCAAAGCGCGCGACCAGCTAGCGAATAAGTACAGGGTCGCATTAAGAATGATCGTCTTGACTATAATTTATCTTTTACTAAGATTTTACTAAGGATGTTCATTTCTTTCTTTTCTATATACAATAATGGTTTTCTCCCCGCAGCTTAAGTATGTTCCAGGACTCTTTTTGGGACGCGAGCAGGGAAGGTGTCTTTCCATAATTGCAGTAGATCACAGAAAAATGCTTATACAAATTTATATCAAGAACCTAAATAACAGCGATATGTTAAAATAAACCATCAACTAAAAGTCCACTATCACCGTCAACGACTTACCTGAACGCTTGTAAACAGACAACAGACAGATAGATCAGACAACTAAACTTGTTAATTTTACTGAACCGACTCCGTACACCAACAATTCCCGCCAAAAGTTTTATGACTTTTACACCAATACCAAACGACGTGTATTAGGTGTTGTCTAACTTTACTACCTTTTCTCGTTTCGTGGATGTTTTCTTCTCAGTGGATTTACTATAGAGTCACGGATTATCCCACAGTACTGGCGTTGAGATAATCCCAAAGACAATTAACATAATATCTGACACGTCTATTTACAAAATAATATTTTGCGAAGATCATAGCATATTCGAATCGTTTCTTTTATTGTTGCAGCTGAAACATTCTCTCTTACGATTTGCATGTACATTGCAATCGGTGCTTTCGTTGTAGGTAAATCTGCAATAATATTGACTTTCGATAGAAGTGGCAACGTCAATTCGTATGCTTTTAACGTAAGATTTGTTTGTTTACATTGCGCTTAATGAAGTATTTTAGCTAAATATGTTCATTAGGTGCATGATGATAAATGTTTAGAGCAACAAAGAACAGGCACTTGGATTAGTCTTTCATACTAAATATAAGAAATTATTAAGGAAATCTATAGAGGTTATGGTATGGTTTCAGTGGTGTTATTATAAGTTTCCAGCAGATTCCGTCAAAAACTATTTGGACTTCCATTTTGGGATTTAATGAAACTAATGAAATAACGAATATCTGTTCTTAATATTTTAAAGAACGTAATTTGTAGTGTAAGTAAGTCCAGCCAAATATTACAAGAAATGTCGTATTTATAGAGGTTATATATAGTTCCAGTGGTGTTATTATAAGTTTCCAGCAGATTCCGTCAAAAACTATTTGGACTTCCATTTTGGGACTTAATGAAACTAATGAAATAACGAATATCTGCTCTAAATATTTTAAAGAACGTAATTTGTAGTGTATGTAGGTCCAGCCTTACAAAAAATGCCGTATACATGATATTTTTCAACGTAAAAGTAGCAGAAGGTAATGAATTTTCACAAAATGTATTAATGTGACCGTAACAGAGCTTTCATAAATCACTTAAATTAAGTTGTAAGTCTCAGAAATAAAAGATAATTAATTGAGAAGTAAAGAATTTATTTTACCAAACATAGTGATTGATTTCAGTTTTTCATGCTAATTGAAATATCTACGTTTTTAAAGTATTTTATATTTTATTTCTTTAAATGGCAGTTTTGGATGACTGATCACTACTGATTTGATTATTTGAAGTCAATTAGCTACAAATTTTCTGAAGAAATTTGTACTACATAACTATGCTCGTATATTATGTGAATTTATTTTTAAACAGGAAAAGATAAAAAAATATGTAAAATGGAATGTTTAATAGAATTTTAATAAATAACACTAAGAAAAACATTGATTTAAATTTCTTAAAAAAACGTTTGAAATAATTTAAAAATGTTTGAACTCGATTTTTGTTAACTCATTAAGAACATGAGTATTTAAATCTTTTCAAAAGTTTCCATAAACAATTTTCTTATTTTAGTATAAACGAAAAACCAAACAACTCCAAAAATTTTGAAAACGTAAGTTATAAGTCTGCAAAAAAAATTAAATTAAATTAAATTTATAAACTAAGTTGTAACAGTGCTGTCATTAAAAAAACGTAGTAGATTAGAAGGCTTGACAGCTCAGGTCGATAACGGCAGTTTTATGAAAGAGAGCGTCAATACTTCAGTTTAATTATAATATGGTCTTTTTAATAAAAATACAAGTATTTTTTGTGGAAATATTATTAATGCTGTTGTTTTCAAATACTTTCAGTAGTATTTGATATCCCAAGTATTAGTATGTTCACTTCCGGTATATTCAACATTTTTGAACATTTTAATGATTATATTGGTCCTGTTGACGGCCCCATTTCTTTTTCAATAAAGTTAATTTAAAAAAAGTATTTCATGATTAAAATATATCGTAAAAAGACAAAGTTACAAAGTTAAATATGTCCCAACAAAATAAATGTTTATAAACAAACATTTGGTGAATTGAACAACAACAAAAATGTCTGATTCTAAAATTTATTTATTTTTTAAAAAATTGGTGTTAAATCACCACTCACTAAATCGCGAAGAACTAAGTTTTGTCTCGAAGATTTTTATTTGTGGTTAACATATTGACAAAACGTACCCACAAAAGTAATACTTTTAATAAAAAAAAGAAGAAATTTCCATTTCCACGATGGTTTCATAAAGTGTCTTACTAAAATCAATGAGCTCTATTTTGGTTGACGAGATTTACTGTCAAATTGCATTAAATATTTAAGGCGTTTTTAATAAACACAGATTTTCTCGTTAATCACAAAATATTCTTCCATGAATTTGAAAGTTATGACATATTTTTTAAAAGATTCAAGCATATCTTTTTCCATGAAATGAAAAATATTTCAAAATTTTGAGAACCTTCTTACTGTTAATTTTAATCTCGTAGTTACGACTCGGTGCACCCGAATTGCGGTGCGGATAGCCCTGCCCGCTAATACCCTACCCGAATTGCGGTGAAGAAATATTTTCTACCTGTTGCTGTTACCCGAATTGTGGCACGGATCCCACAGTTATAAACTCGGTCATCAGTCCTGTTCGTTTTACTAAACCTCAATTGTTTATCCTTGCCTCAACAAGCGATAGCGAATAGAACGAAAATAGTTCGATAGAGGTATCGCCTAACTTGCTGGACCGCAATTCGGGTTAAGGATTGTATCCCTTTTTCAGAACTGATGTACCTGTAGGTTCTCGCGCCGCAATTCGAATGCGTCCTTAGGACTCAGTTGTCCTGGAAATTTTTCGAAATTTTACCCCATTGGTCAGGGTAAACTGACAGCGGCGCTCAATTGATCACCGCACATTTTGTCATTATTTATACAAAAATTAATCCATTTGGATCAAGAATGTCTCAAATTTACTATTTTTTGGTGACTTTTTACACATTGCAATGTCGATTCAATAATATTTTGTTGTTACAATGGGATCAATTTCAAGGGTATGTTCCCTACTAATTTATCAACGCATTAAACAACCTGTCCCAAATTAAGTCCAAATTCCCATTTTAGTCCAATTCCACTGGGAATTGAAGATATTGTGATACGAGTAGATAGGAAATTAAGAGCCTTCAAGACTTGTTAGCTATGTAATGCAATAATCGAAAATTGTCTCATGAAGCCATGAATAAACTGTTATAATCAGGTATCCAGATAAATTCACTCATTTGCGAAAATTACATTTTTTGGACTTTGCGGCACATTCATCACTACTCAATTGACCATTCTTGCAAGGCAAATGTTAATATATTTACTCAGTTTGCCCTGAATGTACTAAACGAAGACTGAAATAATTTCTGATAATGCAAGTTCTGAACGAAACTATTAGTACCAGTTGCCTCCACTTAGAATATTCCCAAGCAAAAACAAGCGATCTAAAAATAAAAATGTTTTATAAAACCACCGTTCGAACAAAAAACTTGTGAAAAAACTTGTGTATAATAAACGAACCTATTTCAAAGGTGACTTTGATACAAAATTGTACTGTATGCCCCCGTCAAAATTCGAAGTGACGTAAGACAAGAATTTTGCAAAAAACGAAACTAATTTCGTCCATGACAACGGTACCGTTTTCCAAAAATGGTAAAATCGGCCCAAAAAAATTCTTTTGCAACACGTCCCAAATCTATTCCACATTTGTCATATCTTAATTCGCGTTCTTAATTAATGCTGTTTTTTGGTCGCGCCAATTTTTTCTTCTCCGCCGAAATCCTTGGCGCGAAGTGTGTCACACAGCAAGACACACACTGTATTCATTAAAAACCGTGCGGTAGCATCTTTCACGCTTTATCGAAATTGAACCGAGACCGACGGGAAATTATCTCAAAATATTCGCGTTACGTAAGGAGAGCGGACGGTCAATCAAACGTTTTTTCTCCCGCCTCCGTCTAATTAAATCCGCAACACCTGTACGTGTACTAATTAGTGATATTAACGACGGAGGACGTTTACGATTTTTAATTGATAGATCGGGCGAATTAACATTTTTATAGTACCAGAGTTATTAACACTTGTAACGTCGATAGTGTCTCGATATGACCCTCACACTTTTGGAAAAGGTGACTGAAATTCGAACATGCCCGAAATTAATCGGACCTAACAGCCTTGAAGGCTTTACGCTCGATTAGTGATATGAATTGATACGTTACAAGTAATTGACAGAAATAGAAAAACTTTTAACACCTATCGAAAAAGTTCGAAAGAATTCCGACCGCTCGGTATATTCTTTAAATATCGTTGAAAGCGTCTACATAAACTTATATCAATCATTCCATTATTAGACAGAAAATATACAAGTTACAAAACCCGCTTTCGGTCTTAATAGAATGCATATCTCATTTGTAACATAAACAACTATTATGAAATATAAAAAGACGAAAGTAATGGCTTTTATGTGTTTTTCAAGCCGCGAGATTAAAGATAAACATTAACAATGAAACGGTGGAACAGGTGAGGAATTTAATTACTCACCGAATAATATGTTGTTATAACAAAATCGATAGGTGAGCTTCAGGTGCGCTCTTAAAATACTAACGGTGGTTAACGTATCGGCACATCTTTATTACGAATGGATCAAAAGTGGTTTTTGGTTTTCCTGAAAAGTACTGGAAAGGCATTAGCAAACCGGTTCTGGGATGTAAACTGTACAAATAATTATTGCATTTATGTTATTATGCGTAGGCACTTTAAACTTTATTTCTGATAATTAATAATTCGTAAAGGCAGGTATTATGGATTGAAATGACATGTGTCTATATAGTCCATGGATGTAACTTAAACGTTAACTAAAATGGAGCAAAACTGGAGGTTTTTCTAAGTCTTCTCCTCAGAAAATGCTATAGATCTTTTCGTTGTTAAGTCCTTCGAGCAAAATAGGACTTAAACGGTGAGTTTGCCTAGTGGAGGCTTGGAGGCTATGTGAAATCTTGTGAAGTCACCGAATATGTTGTTATAACAAAATCGATAGGTGAGCTTCAGGTGCGCTCATAAAATACTAACGGTGGTTAACGTATCGGCACATCTTTATTACGAATGGATCAAAAGTGATTTTTGGTTTTCCTGAAAAGTACTGAAAAGGCATCAGCAAACCGGTTCTGGTAGGTAAACTGTATAAATAATTATTGTATTTATGTTATTATGCGTAGGCACTTTAAACTTTATTTCTGATAGTTCGTAAAGGTTTTGGATTGAAATGACATGTATCTATATAGTCCAATGGATGTAACTTAAACGTTAACGAAAATGGAGCAAACTGGAGGTTTTTCTAATAAGTCTTCTCCTCAGAAAATGCTATAGATCTTTTCGTTGTTAAGTCCTTCGAGCAAAATAGGACTTAAACGGTGAGTTTGCCTAGTGAAGGCTATGTGAAATAAGTCTTTCATTCACAGATTTATTACGGTAAACAATCAAGGGTTTCGGCTAATGTCATAATCAGACCTATTAACAAATTGAAACAAAATCTTTTTCAAAAGCAAGTTCTTAACAATATTTGCGCTGTATTCTTGGTGTACCTTTAACTGAAGCTTCAAAATACAGGAAAGTCTTATCGTTGAAAATAAATGCACCATTACAAAAAAAAACAACAAGCTGTTTTGCATAGATTAAAAACTTGCAAGTGTATTAAACTACTTATTAATTATTATATTTATTATTAGGTTAATCGGGTAGTTGTGGGCATATTAATGATCTCTTGATTAATGAACTAAATGACATGTATGCCATTAAATACTGGGTGTGCCATTTGAATTAAGAAAGTTATTTGGAATAGAGTGCACCCAAAATTAGAGGTAGGTTTTGGACCATCATTTAAAAATCTTACTATGTAACTGTCATACTGTTTGATACATCAATCTTTCTGCTAAATATTTGCTATAGTTACCTTTTTCCAATTTGACTGAGTATAGTACAAATAAATTATTAATTTAGGTTTGCAATTTAAAATAATTACTAAATAGTTCAAAACGCCTAGGCATAGGGAAGCCCATTGGAACTTGAATTTTGTTTTATCTCTAGATTCCAAAAAGTATATAAAACCAGGAAATATTTATGCATTTGTTAGATAAGTATTAATTATAAGGTTAATTCTAATTTTATGATTGCTTAATATACATATATACTTCAGCTTTAGTTTTAATTTCATTTTATTTTCATACACCCACCTACAATTACATCTGTAGGAATTATTCTGTATATATGTTAATAACCCTGGATATGAATAAATAGATAAATAAACTATACTTTACTACATTGAGGATCGTTAGTAAGTAATCGTAATGCAGAATTAGGTATTTATTGCCTAAAGGCTGCTCGACAAATTAAATAGATTTTGTTAAGTACTGCAAAATGTAATTTTGCATACAAGAAATTTGTTGCAATTTCAGAATGAAAAACTAACTAGAATTATACCAAATTTTCTGTATGGAGCGTTAATTTTAAATATTAAAAAAATTGTACAAAAAGTTTTAAAAATCGTGCTAGGTAAATCCAATGTTTTGTTATTATATGCGCAATTTCCAGGTTTTACATTAAAAGAGTGTTCGAAAAATACGCGCATTATGTTAGCAAATAATTGGATATTGATCTGTATATATTACAGATTTTTGTTAATTCAAAATGTTAATTTGTTACCGACAATTTACACATTTTGAAGTTAGCATATTCGAATTATAAATAAAGTATGCTGTTAAATTTAAAAATAACGCGAAGAAATGTTATTTTGCCTTCCTCGCCTATTTCGCCAATAAAATTAGTGTATTGAACTACAATAGAATTTTTTGAGCGAAAGTTAACTCAAAAATAACTCGAATATCTATCAAACGAGACCAATTTATGTTTGCTCAAAAAGTAGCAATAATTTTGTGAAAAATGAGTACATAAATGTTAAACACTCTATTATTAAATTTTACGTAAATGGATTTATATAGATTTAGAAGGTTTTTACAGATCTGTTCAGTACTACAAAAAGTAACGTTGTGTGCAAGATATTTGTTACAATTTCAGAATTAGGAACTAGATATTTACCAAATTTTCTGTATGGAACGTTACATTTGAATATCGAAAATTTAGGTATACTAAAAGTTCTAAAAATTGTGCTAGGTAAATGCTTGGGTGTTAGACGGCCTTCACCTTAGATGTGTCTTGGTTAGGTTCCAGGTTTTACATTTTCAGTGTTAACTTTAAATGTTAGCACACAATTGCATATTTATGGCAAAATTTTGCAGTTGTTATGGTGCATATTGCCTATATATTTTGACACATTTTGGGGAATTTTTAAGCTTAGTTATGATATTTAAACACAAGAGAGAGGACGAATGAATTTCCGGAAATTAAGCTTTTTGATTTAATTTTTTTTTGTCGATACACATATGAGAATTAGTAGATATTCAAAACTGCCTTATCACAGCAAAAATGGATGAATCTTAAAAGTTGCCTAAATAGTTCTAATAGACTATCTCTCGACAATTAGTTCTCGTGAGCAAGTGAAATTTTGAAAAGTCATCACCTTCACTATAACTAATTTTAAAAAGATTAATCCCAAACTATTTTAACTCGTTTCGGATTTAACAAAATCTTTACGTGGCTAATGTTGCTTAGGTTTCCGTACTGCCGTAGAATGAGGCGACTCTAACTTTCCCTTGTGCACACAATGGTGCGTGCCTCGAGAAAACCTCATCTCCACCTCGCGCACAAAAATACAAACACTCCGAAGTAGTAAGTCAACTAATTTCACCTCTCAACTAGTCACGAACTCCTCTTTTACCTTTTTTTCCGTTTCTTCCTTTTCTAACAACCTCGACAGCAGAACCACCAGCAGCAGCAGAAGCAGCAGCAGCAGCAGACGCTGCTCCGCCGGGCCGTAATAATGAATAGCATCATATGGGCTATTCAGAACCGGTCATCCCAATAAAAAGGAAATTCTGTAAGAAGCCAAGAATTTTATTATTATTCTCCACTCTTCGAAAAACTTATTCATTTTTAAGACGGAGTTTAACGCTGACAATACAACGCGTCCCGTCCGGCGGCCTCACACACAATCACTTAGTACGAGAGAGACGGAGAGCGAGAAAAGAGACGGAATAAGAGAGAGAAAGAAGGAGCCGTGGTAGCCGCGTTTTGTCATTTTTATTTCTTTTTATTACGTTAGCCCCGATCAGCATAATAAATTTGTCGTCGGGGGAACAGCGAAAGCGTTTTATTTCCAAAGCTCGGACGAGAGGAGCCTTTCTTATAATATGTGTTTCGATTTTTTTTTTTTCGCTCAGATGGTCAGAGATAGCGTCCGTCAAATTACGTCTTAATGATGGGAAAATGCTCGCAGGGATCGGATCGAATTAGTATCACTTGCGCGGGGCGAATCGATCGAGACGACGTAGAGGAAAATCGGAGCCGGACCGTCGTGATTAATGGGAGGTGTGAGGTCGCGTGTGTAACAAAACATTTGATACATAACCTCAACCTCTGCCTCGAACGAATCATTACACCAACCAAAAATATTTGAAGAGTGCCTACGAAGAGTATAACTCTGAAAAACGCGGCGAAGAGTATAACTTTCAATAAACGCGGCGAAAACTTTTATTTCTAATTGTACCTATGTCAGGGAAAAGTACAACTCTTAGTTTGACTCACTTGAGTTTGTCCCAAGTTGAGTATGACTCAAGTTCTCAAATTTTATTTTATAAAACGAACTTCAGTGTCAAGTTCAACTCAAGCCTGGGATAAGTTTGAGTCACCTCGAACTCGGACTTGAGTCTTACTTATATAAGTGAATGACATTGACATGAAAACTTCACTCCATCCAAGAGAAATCTTACAAAGTTTAATTTCTAAACCAGACCTCCTGGAACGTAATGGAAGATTTTTTTGAGCATTTAGTAAATGTTGAAGAAGATATTGTAACTTTTATTTTAATTTATTTTATTACACACTACACACTACTTAATTTATCTAAGCTATTTCCTAACTAATTAATTTATGTCACACTCTTAACTGCTAATTTATTTCACTTGTCGGTTTTTCGCACTATTTACTCAGAAGAGGCTTCACGTCTAATCTCCCCTTCGTCCCCAGCGTTCACCTTTTTTTTTAAAGTCCTCCATTATGTCTCCAGAACCTACTAGAGAGAACTCGATCCTTTTTCCCCGTATAATGTTTATCTAGAAAGACCCGGAACGTATTAAATCATTCTTCCTTTAATAAGAATATTCGGGAGTATTTTGCAACTGTTTTTATAACTCAATTAGCGGCCTCCCTTTGAGGTAAGTCGCCTTCCGATAAGGAGAACACTTACGCTGGTTGTTTAGATTTCGCGTTGCAATATTGAACGAAATCAAAGAAGAATTGAATAATGCGTCAGCGAATAGAATTACCCTTTGACGCATGTCAGCGAAAATAATTACTTCTGATTCTGAGACCGCGAAGAGTATAACTCGTAATGATACGCGGCGATAAAAACAATTGCTTATAAGTGTCGGCGAAGAATGATATTTTCGTTTGGGTGTCCGCGAAGAGTATAACTAGTACTCATAATACGCGGCGAAAAAAATTACTTCTCAATGAATGACGACGAAGAAAGGCTCTAACTCGTTAATCCGTGGCGAAAACAGTAACTCCTTGATAAGGGACGTTATTTTATTGGCCGAACATTTATTAGCAGTTATACTCTTCGAGGGTACGCAGGTTAAAATGATTTTTTCGCCGACACTAATTAACGAATAATTATTTTTTTCGTTGATAATCGTTTGGCAGTTATACTCTTCGCCAGCACATACACACTTGTTTTGAAGTATTTAATTTATCGCGTTGTTATGTTATTATAAAATATGTATGGATGTATGGAAAATTCATATTTGCATATTTTTGAACATACGCATCCATAAATTCAACACATTTTGTGTATTTCGTCTTAAGAAAATTAACATTTTCGAGTATTATTACCTGCAAGACCTGTACGAATAACAAGAAGAAATATATCATATTCATCAATTCCGACATCTAAAAAATATATACCTATAAAGCCATGCTGACATATTTACCAGTTTTTGCAGTATATTACATATTTATAGCTTGCATATTCTAACCCATTTCCAAGTCCTATTGATGTGGAATTCTTAAAAGCATCTGTTTTTTTCTTGTTTAGCCACACAGCATACAAATAGACACCAACATATTCGTTTTGGGAAGCCCTTCAATTACTCGAGGGGTATACGTATCTCCCGTCTGAATTATAGGGCTTTACTTATTACACGCTATGCTCATACGTGAACTATTGTTTGCTCGCCCGATAGATTTCATCGCTTCTATCCATTGGCGTGTGTAATTATCAAAAAAAATTGTACCAACGTATAAGGGATAATCGATAGAAATTCTGGAAATGGTACTGGAAAAATTACACCCGTAGAACAGTTTGTTAAGAAAAGTAGCTTCCCTACAGCAAAGAACCTCATTCTTAACGCTCCAGGTGAAAATGTCATCATAATACATACCATAAAATAAAGGTAAACCTTGGAAACCTGTGGATCAATAAGGAACTTCAAAGATACGCTACATAAGCTATTTTGAAATTTTCACAATGTACTGAAATCTGGAAGAAACCGTTTGATAGTTTCGACAACTGCTAATGATACTCTTCATGGGGCAATACGAAGCTTAAAATGATAAAATGACACGTTTAACGCTCTTGTATCATTTTGAGAAATGTAACACCAGAACGACAGATTTGGTAGTTGGAAACTGTACAAAATGTGAAGCTGTAAAGACACGTTTAACGTTCGTGTGAAACTATGAAGACACCTTTAGAGTCCTTATTGAGACTTTACATGTTAGGCACATGTGAAGCTATAAAATACACGTTTGAAGCTTTCATTGAATGATTTAAACGTTACTGAAGGTTTGAAAGATATAACACCAGATAAATAGATTTGGCAGGTGTTTAAAACGTTGATGAAATCGATACATTTGTAAAGCTCTAAAGACACGTATAACGTTAAATCCTTGACCTGCGAGTCCTTATTGAGACTTTACATGTTAGGTACATGTGAAACTATAAAATTCACGTTTGGAGCTCTTATTAAATGATTTACACGGTACTGAAGCTTCTAAAGATATAACACCAGATAAATAGATTTGGCAGGTATGTTTAAAACGTTGTTGAAAACGATACAATTGTAAAGTTATAAAGACACGTATGACGTTAAATCCTTGACCTGCGAGAGACCTAGAGAAGCTATAAAGACACCTTTACAGTCCTCATTGGAACTTTACACGGTAGGTACATTGAAGCTATAAAATATATCTTTAAAGTTCTTGTTGAATATTTTACACATTACTGACGCCTTCAATCCATATCCACCAAATCGACAGATATGGCAGCTGTTAAAAACGCTGTAAAAACGGAACAATTGTGAAGCAATAAAATCACCTTTAACGTTCTTATTGAAACCTAGACCCATTACATGTGAAGCTCTAAAAACGACCTTAAACTCATTGAGGAACGTGTAAGGCTATAAAAATACACTTTCAAAGTTCTTATTGAATCGTTTACATCTGCTGAAACTTCTGAAGATATAACATCGTAACACCAGATCGATAGATTTGACAGATGTTAAAAACTGTTACAAACCATACAATTGAGATGTTATAAAAACACTTTAAAAGTACTTATAGAGACTTCGACCTGTTACATGTGAAGTTATAAAGACATCTTTAAAGTCCTTATTGAAACTGCTTAGGTGTGTTGTGGTGTTGGCTCTTGGGGACCTGGATGAATGGTACGATGATTGTTCTGCTGAGCTCCCCAGGGTTAAATGAAACACTTATGTTATCAACAGTCGATGTTTCGTCTATTTATTGTAGACATATTTATGACTCGATGGGATCTACGATGTAATTGTTATGGTAAGTATTACTTCTCAAGAATGTGATATTGACACTTACATTTTTTCCAGGATTTAATATGTGAGTTACCATATTTTTTAAATTACCATTGCATATGGCTCTCGGTAGGAAACGTTTGGCTTATTAGTATTTTCCGAGTTTTGTGAGTCATGAGTCATGAATATGTCTACAATAAATAGACGAAACGTCGACTGTTGATAACATAAGTGTTTCATTTAACCCTGGGGAGCTCAGCAGAACAATCATCGTACCATGCTTAGGTGTGTATTGGTACATTAGTACCGAGGTGGCACTCTTCTGGTGTTCTGTGGTTAATGTGTCTTATATATATATATATATATATATATATATATATATATATATATATACATCTTTCTTTTCTTTTGCTAGACCTTTTATTTCCTGTGTGAACCATGGTGCATCGTTTCTATAGCTGTTTATATTGATTTTTCGTCCTCCTATAGCTTCTTTCGCGTTATTAATTACATTATTTTTCATTTTTCCCCAAGCGTTGTTTATATTGTCTGTTCTACTATAGGACTGATATTAATCTTTTCCTCACGCCTTTTTTGGTGAAGGATACTTAGTAAGTACTATCGTTTTGCAAAGACTGTATCTTGAACTTAGTGATGCAGTTAGGTAGCTTCTTTTTCTCTATTGTGTATGATAGGCTGTGCTTGCAGATAACCATTCCATATGGTGCTCCAACATTCGCTGATGTCAGTGTGGCTATGTTAAGTATTTCCCTTGGGTGAATTTTCTTATTGGTGATCACGTAGTCTTCTGGCCTCTAGTGTTGGTGAATGTGTACCTATTTATGTTGTTCCTTCTGGTAAAAGTAGGTATTGTTGATTTGCAGCTCACTATGTGCATTTATCTCTAAGAGCGAGTCTCCGTTTTCATTTGTCGATCAAGATTTGCAAGATTGACACTTGGGTAAATAGAGTTGTAATGGAAGCAGAGATCGTTCGATGATGTGGGGAAAACTGGCGTGGAAGCAGGAAGAGGCGGAAGATCTGATAGCTCCATCGCGACGATACAATCAAGATTTAATGACATGTAACATCAGTCGCCTTGACGATTTCTAAAAGATTATAGTCTCCTACATGCAACGTTCCAACCTCGAGCTTCTACAGTCGAAGAGTTTAACCTTCCAACATCCTCAATTTCCTTACGCTCCGAATTCCCTCAGCACGTACGTGTTTGTATGTATGTATCTATGATATGTACGTATGTATCCGTATTCCGGGGCACGTAGAGGGAGAGGTGGTGCTGACTGTGTCGGCAGTGCTCTGAGCCGATTACCGGGGCGGCGGTGGGTGGCCCCCGACGTTTCCTTGGCAACTGCGTTTCTGAGACGGAAACAGGGCGACTGGGGGGAACGGGGACGGTGGGCATGGGGGTTGCCAGGGGATCTATCAAACTGCGACTGCGACTGCGACGACGAAACGAGGCTAGGCTCGTCGTCTCCGCGAGACGGCAGCCCGTCTTCGGATGTTTCATGTACTCGCGTGATACTTAGTGTCCCCAATCTGCTATGATTGCTAACAATATACATGGGAGATTCCATGTTAACTGTCGTGAGGTTGACGGGTCATCATTTTTTTTTTCACAACCAAAACTATTTCATCCTATTTTAGGTTCGAGTACAAATATTAACCGAAATTTTCAGCGAAAATGTTACTCTTAGCGTTTTTTACGGCCAATTTTCTGTCTTCTCTCGTTTTCCATTTTTGACGCCAAATTTTCTCCAAAAGGTTACCGGAAACACATCGCACGCTGGAAATATTTGAGAGTATATGTAATCGATGTAAAATATTCCAAGGAATCCATTCCCGCTCCCAGAATTTTTCTGAGATTTTTCCATTTTCGAGAAATCACAAAAAAAATTATTTTCTTAACTCGTTCTAACTCGCGAGCTATTTGATAGAAATTTACCAATTCTCTACGTAAATTTGACATGAGTAATGGTACTAATTTGGTCGAATTGCCACCAAAAATTGGTAGGTAATTTTCCACCAAATACAATTAGTGAAATAACGTGTGTGGAATAGATTTCTAATAAATTTTTTTATTACTTGATAATTGATGATAATATTTTCTGAAATATCGTTTTTCCCTATTTTTACCTTTCTGCTGTCTTTTTAAGAAAGATAATCAATTTTTCGATGGGTATTCGATTTCACCCCTCGAAGCGCGCTCTGTCTATCTTTCTCTCTTGGCTAATTGAAGGGCGCGTGTCGAAATCACATCGTTATCCTTTCCGTTCTTTTTTACCCTCTCCTTCCTCCTCCTAATATTTTTTTTATCGGAGAGGGAACCGTCCTCGTCAATTTGCGACGCTGTTTGTGTTACTTCCGCTCTACCGCAATCCTTTTCTCCTGCCCTCCCCCTCTCGGTAAACATATCGATAGTTTTATGTATCGCCTTTCCTCCCACTGTTCAAACACTAGACGTGTTCATACAAGGAAACGCAATAACGGAGTAGGTTGGAGGGTGGAGGACGTCGCGACGGCGGCGACGTCCTATATTAGCCCTCGGGGTGGTCGGTCGCGATTAGTGGGCAAACAACGATTTCGTGGCGATTGTATCGTCGCTAAAGGTGCCCAACACACTAAATTCGTAATAAACAAAGTTTTTTGGGTAATTTGAAATAACACATCTCAAAAATTTTGATAGTTAAACGGTTGCTAATTAGTTAAAGACAATTTAAACAAAGTAAACGCACACTAATGAAATATAAAAGGAAACTTTTTCTTTAGGTGCCGTACGAAATGCATTCATATTGTATGATCGTTTCTACAGGGTCGCAGGATGGGATAAACGTAAGAGCGAGAGAAAGGCCATATATTTCTCGTTGGCTAAACAGAGAAAGAACGTTTGTGATGTTGCTAGCTCGCGAAACATCACATTCATCCGCTCCGCACACATCCGGAAGTGTGAAGTGATACGCGACCGCGATACGCGTTGACTTGGACTACCTGCTCGGCCGGCAACGTTGCAAAACATCCATCTCTGTCATACTAACGATTCTAACGAACTACTGTTAGTTTCTCGTTTGCTCTTGTTGATTTCCCACCATGCGTTTCGATAGAAAAGCTCCTGAAGTCATTCTTATCGGTTGATAATTTTATTTGTAGTGAACGTTCTTCCGCTTTCTGAATATTGTCTCAACGTCTGTGACACAACACCAGTTCCTAATATCTCTATGCTGGGAATGCTGTTTCCGACCTGGACCTCTCTGACCTTCTATTTTGCCTATTTGGTATTTCATATTTGGATCCTCTTAAAGTATGTCCCAAGGAAGTTACCTTCTTTTTCTTGATAATATCCTGCAATTATCTATCTTCATTCGCTCTTCTCAGGACTTCTTCGTTGTTGATATGGTTTACCAAGGTATTCTTAAAAGTTTTCGTGAAGTTCACATTTCAAAGGTATTTTAGAACAGTTTTGGGTTGTTTGAAATAATGAATCTCAAAAACTTGATGGTGTTGCAATAATTTTCGAAATATTCAGTTTATTAACAGCTGTCTGCTCAAAATGTTGGATAATTGGAAATTCCCAATACCCAAAATGCGATAGTGGAACAGTGAAAATTGATGTGGTAATATTACGGGCAAAATGTTTGTAGAGATGTTACTGATGATGGACACAAGTTAACTCGAAACATCTCTCCATTAATTTTGAATAAAAAATATATTTAAGATTAATCACCCATCTGAAAATCAAATTAATCGATATATCGACAGTTACACTTTCAAATTACAAAGTTTTGCAATTTCTGAAATTTATGGGCGTATTAATCCGTTTCAACGTATCCATCTATCATCGGCCTGTTCATTATAAAAGCTCGACGTGCAATTTTACGATTTAAATATTACATCATCAGATCGTAACTTCGCAATTGAACTTTAATCAAACTCGCCTTCTAAATTTACGCGCGTCTTAAGTAAAATTGTGTTGATATTCTGGTACTTTTTTGGTACTTTTTGGCCTGAAAATTTATCGCCCAGCCGAACTATAAAATTCGATGGAAACGTGCCCTCGGCTTTTATCGCTGTCTGTCGTAAAGTCTACGGAAAATCTGCTTGTAATTTCGTTTATATCGGAAATTTGGACTTAACGGTGCGGATAGAGCTTGTATCGCAAAGTATCGAACGATCGGAAAACGACAAAAATTAAATCCGGTAGCGTTACGATAAGAGGACGTATGTCTTAACGTAATTTCGCAACTCCAGGTCAAAAATAAAGCACAAAGTTCCATGTAGTAAAATGTTTATCAAATGAGTACTTTAAGAAACTTAAAACAGAGCTTCGAAATTTGCCTACATTTTAACAGTGACGTGTTGATATCGCCTTGATTACATATAATTTGACTATCATAACTTATTGATTTACTCGAATTTTTGTCTGTTAATGGAATATACATATGAATATCCTACAAATTCCCAATCAACAATAACCATTAATATCCCTAGTAAGTTAAAATCGTATAAGTTTAAACAAAGAGTTATATTGATAGTCCTAATATCAAGTTGAAATCGACTCAAGGTACTGATTGTTCATTACTTCTATGTGAACATCTTCATTTTTCATACTGTGACTTTGCTAGCTGTCTGCTAGTTAATAAAATTATTGTTAATGAATTACTCATGATAAAATATCAAATTTAGTAAAAAGTTCTTTACTACAAATAGTTAGTAAAACGTTCAAATCTTTGTCCTTAAAACAAATGCTTTGTTTTACATACACTTATTGCTTAACCCCACCAAAACATTTTGGTCTTGATGCACAATTCCTGTTCAATAGATTCTGAACAATGATTCATAAATTATTAATCAAGTTCAAACCACATCTTCAATGTCGACAGTCCTATTGTTCACTGAAGGCCTTCCTGCAATAAAGACACATTGGGCCAAAACAAGGTAACACTAAATGAAATGCTTACAGATGATTCATAACCAATGAATAAGTGGTATGTATGTAATTAGCATATAGGTATATGCGCCATCGGAATGACATTTCCTCATTCCGCTTCGCCCATGTTGTAGTTAGTGTGTTCAATATATAATCTAATATAATGTAATACACTTATATCCAGATCTTGTATTAAATGATACCCAGAATGCGACATATCTTTCAAATCAACTGAACCTTTTGTGCTATTTTTGTTCTGCTCTTTCAGAAACATGAAATGCATCAGCCTAGACACACTTACATCCAAATGTTTCATTAAGTGATAACCAGAATATGACATGTCTTTCAAATCGGCTAATCCGTCTGTGCAATTTTAAGTGATAGCCAGAATATGACATATCTTTCAAATCAGCTGAACGTTTTGTGCAATTTTGGCTCTGCACTTTTAGAAACATCAAATACATCTGGCTGGACATACTTACATCCAAATCTTTTATGTGACAACCAGAATATAACATACCTTACAAATCAGCTAAACCTTTTGTGCAATTTTTCTTCTGAACTTTCAGAAACATGAAATACATGAAGCTAGACATGCAAATCTTCAATTAAGTGTTAACCAGAGTATGACATACCTTTCAAATCAGCTAAACCTTTCGTGGAATTTCCGTTCTGCGCCCTCAATGCTCGTCCTACCTACGCTTAGAGTCGACTGGCTATGGCATAATTCCCAGTTTATCCCTATTTTGCAGGCGTGAACCCCAGGAAGCAGCGTCGCGAGAGGACGACGTTCACGAGGGCCCAGCTCGACGTCCTGGAGTCGCTGTTCGCGAAGACCCGATACCCGGACATCTTCATGAGGGAGGAGGTCGCCCTCAAGATCAACCTACCGGAGTCGAGGGTCCAGGTGAGAGAGAGTTATCATCCCTTAACACAATTCGAGGTTGCGATTATCGTTAGGTTTGTCATAATCGCTGCGATTGATACGTAACAATGGTAACGATTGAAATGGGTAAAATTGTATCGTAAGCATCGCTTCAGAAGGATTGCTTTGAATAACAACAACTGGAGAAGTATATGGATTAATATGAAATCACAACAATCATATTCTTCAATTGTTAAAATTGTCTTGGGTAAATCGTAACAACCGTAATAATTCAAGCTGTACTCAGTAACTACTTACATATCAATTGAATTGAAATGAGCTACCCCTTGATTGATATCCATAACGTTCCCATTTATCAATTTGAAGTGATGATACTTATGTTGTTTTTGGTGTCAGTCTTTGAGAATCTAAATTTAACAACAATCTTTAATATATCCATTTACCATTATAATTTTAACAACTGTGTCGTAATTTTAATGAAATAGATTATTTTTTCTAATGTCCATTTAAGTGTGTAAATTACATACAAACACAGTTTCTTAGGTAAATACCTAAGATGAATATGTTTAATAGCTACAACGTGGAATAAGGCAATCCAATTGTTACGTATCAATCGTGACAAACAAACCCAACGATTTTCTTGTAGAGTAGATACGTGTGTATATGGAGAATTGTTGCGGTGGAAAGTTTTAATTTTGGTGTTGATGAACAAAAGCAAAATCTGCCTTTATGCGTTAAAGAGGAATACGGGATATTTCCCCGAGAAAATGTGGGAATCCCCCTTAAGAAGTTTGTTGTGTTGCGGAGATTCCATTGTTGTAGTTCTTTTAAGGGAAGTATAAGGGACTAACTAAGGAAATCAGAAACTTTAAGATTTTTTTTTAAGATTTTGTCATGGTCCAAATCTTCCATTTTTGAATTAAAACTTGCTCAGCAGGAAGAACTGAACAAATTCGCCCTTATTCGCCTAATTTGATATCGTTCAGGGCTTCCATTTTTGAATTGAAATTTCGCCTTAGAGGAGAGGGAGAGTTTATCAGTAAAAATGGGAAAATCATATTTTACAAAAATATGTTAAGGTGCAGAGTTTCCATTTTTACTGCAAACTAAATTTAGAAATAGTAGGAAACATATCAAAAAGTTTAATTGTGGGGACTTGCTTTTGCAAGATTTGATTTTGTTTCATGTTTTCAATATCTAATTTAGATTAGTTCAGCAGGAAAAAATGGTAAAATTCGGTTTTATGAGTATTTGGTACAATACAGAGCAGTAATTTAACCAGCAATGTTGAAATTCGCCTATACATAAGAATACGTTATTAAATAGAACTATTTTTAAATTGAAATTACACAGGAGAGTTTATCAGAAGAAAACCAAGGAGCAATCCGTCTTAACAAAATTTGTTACATCATCTATTTCTAATGGAAACTTATGATGGAAAGGAAACAAGATTGGTTGTTGAGACCTGCAATTTTAAAGTAAAATTAGTCAGCAGAAATAAGCATTAAAATCAACTTTTATAAATATGCAGAGCTTTAACATTTTGTTGAAACCATGTATATGAGAAGCAGGAGAGCTGAATTGAGATACATTTTAAATTCTGCTTTTGTAAGGATACCTTATATTGTAGACCTTCAAATCCGGGTTTGGTTTGAAACTACATTTAAACGAAGCTCAGGAAGCAGGAATGTAAATATTGTTTGAATTGAAACAACGTTTATGAGAAGCAGGAGAGCTGAGACGAAAGACGTTGGAAATTCTGTTTTTGTAAAAGTATCTTATATTATAGACTTTCCATGTTTGGATTGAAACTACATCTAAGGGAAGCGCAATAAGAAATGTTGATATCCGCCTTTAAAAGAATATTGGTATTGTATTATATAGCTTGTTTTGAAATGATGCTGCATTTCTAGAAGCAGGAGAGCTATTGGAAAAAATGGAGTAATTCGTTTCAACATAATTTGTTATAGTGCACAGCTTCCATTACTAATGGAGAGAAACTAAGGAATGCTCATAAACAGGAAAGAAGATTTATTGGTGATGCATTCAGTTTTGAATAAAATTAGTTCAGCAGAAAGAACTGCTAAAATACATTTTTATAAATATTTGTTGTGTGCAGAGTTTCCATTTTTGAATTGAAAAAATTTAAAAAAAATGAGAGGTAGGAGAGCTGAGCAGGAAGTCAATTTTTTGCTTTTGTAAGCTTGAAAGCTTTTACAAGACTATCTTATATCTGATATATTGTTGACTTTCTATTTATTTGACTATTTATTGACTTTCCATGTTTAGATTGAAACTACATTTAAGACTCAAAGAGCTCATTTAGGAAGATTAATGTTCACGTTTATAGGAAAATGGTACTGTGTTACAGAGCTTCCATTTTGGAATTGATGTTATACGTTCAGTAGAAGCAGGAGATCTTAACAGAATAAAATGGAAATATCCGTTTTTTACATAAATTCTTACGATGCTCAGGTTTCATTTTTAATGGAAACAGGTTAATGTTCGCCTATATAGGAAAATGGTAGTGTATTACCGAGCTTTCATTTTGGAATTGATGCTATATGTTCAGTAGAAGCAGGAGATCTTACAGAACAGAACGGAAATATCCGTCTTTACAAAAATTCTTACAATGCTCAGGTTTCTTTTTTAATGGAAACTAACTTAAAAGGAGCAGAAAATCGTACAAAATGGAAATATGAAAAATTCCTGGGATTTATCAGAAAAATCCGCCTTTATAAGACTTTTCATGACTCATACCTTTTGAATTGTGATTAATTTATCAAAAAGACTTGCTAAAATATGTGTTTATATATATTTCTTATGAAATAAAGTTTCCATTTTTGGATTGAAATTGCGCGAAACAGACCAGGACAGCTTATGAAAGACATTTTTGAATTTTGAATTGTATAATAGCAGCAGGAATAATACCTAAAATTCGTCTATATAGAAGTTTGATAAAATCTTGAATTATAATTATTTTACTTTAAATATTACTTATATATCGGTTGTTACCTGAGCAAATTGAACAGGTGCAAAATCAAAACCACCGGTTTATCGAATTATAAGTTCGGTATAGATAATTTCGAATCGTTATCTCCCCGCCACGATGTTATTTTTTTGCCTGTCCTGCCGCAGCTGAAATAGGAACCCGATTTTTTCCTATCAATTTCCATTACATTAACTTTCCTCCTTTGTCGATAATAGACGTTTTATAGGTATCCGCATCGCCAGCGGAGGGTTTTATAAAGGCAAAGGCGGGGTGTTTTGCCGGAACAACCCCTCCGTTAATCCGCAAGGACTAATGGAAAACCGGGGGCTCCCTTGTCGCAATGTTCTACCTATTGTGTTGTTTCTATTGAATAAAATATATAGTTATCCGAGTGCGGTGGTTCCTATACAGATTTCGAACGGAGGGGACTCGTCTGTCTGTCTTTCTCACTCCATCTATCTCTCCCTCTCTCTCGCTCTCCCTCTTTTGATTTGCTACTTTTCAGATGTGACGACGTACAGATGATAAATAACTGTGAATGCATTTTCGTGACCCCTTTATATAGATGCGTATGTGTAGTGACCTTTATATACTACGTTATGTACTCGCAGGATTAACGGTATTCTCTCCTGTTTGAATGTTCGATCATGACACTTCCCGATTCCTCTCGAAAGGAGTTAAGTCGGCTGCGGATAATTGAAAATTGGGCCAGCGCCCAAAAAAGCAGAAAATTAATTATGATCAAACCGGGAGCGATATCAAGCTATGTATAAATTTGGAAACGTACACATGCGTATAATAACAGAGTCGGCCATATATCCAGAAGGGAGCCTGGAAAAATACATGCATATCAATCTTGTTGTAATAATTTTCTGATTTCTGAACATCATGGTTTGTTATTATTATCAATGTATTTTATACAATACAACATCAAAATGGGTACATTACTCGATTTTGGACATTTAATAGAGCTATAGAGCCAAACTGAAAATATATCGTTCAGGATGAACTCATAAATAAATTAAGTTTGACGCAACGTCGACGACAGTTCTGAGCTTAAATTGCGACCTAATCCTAATGAAATCGAATTGTATTAATAACCTGCTCGTAAATCAAATCGCCGTTATTAACGTAGAAACATTTATCACACCTGAGAGACATTTCAAATGTATGAATTCAGGATTCCGATCCGCCATAACATTACAATTAAATTTATTCGTTGGATTGTTCAAAACGTTTCGTCCACATTTAATTGGGACATCTTTATGTAGGTACTATTCTCTCCCTCTCTCTCTTTCTCTTATACACACACGCATACATGCACAAACTTGTATCCCGCCATTACGTACCTCAGCCCAGACCAGTTTTGTGTTGCATTCGCAATTGGCGAGAGCGAAAAAAAAAAGAAGAAGAAAAGATACCCACAGTGAGAAAGTTATGGTCGACCTCTTGGCGAAATTTACGACGTACCGTAGTACTTACCTACTGTTTGGAACACGAGGCACGAGGAAGAGAGAGAGAGAGGGAGAGCGCTTGTTTAAGGCTCCGCCCAGTTCTTGCTGTGGTACTCCGTGGTACCCCGCCCAGAAAGGAAAGGTCACACGAGGAGAGGGTCTTTGCCCGAATAATCTCTCTATTCAGGGCCGGAGAGGAGTTTTTTGGGAGGAAATGGTACTGTCGAAACGTTCGAGATGGTGCTGATTTTGCTTATTGAGTCTGATCACTCAGTAAGTGTACAAATAGCGATTGGTAATACTCGCTGATTTGATACGCACTCTCTATAAATGACAGTAGTAGGTACTACGTCGTATTGAGTAATAACTGAGTTCAGATCAAGTCGTCATTGCTACTACTAACTTACATCTAATGAGTTAGGTACATTGTTCCATTAGTACCTAAGGCAAAAGTAGACGTTCAGACGGCATTTTGTCACTTGTTTTGTTATTGATGATAACTCAATTGCGGTCGGTAGCACTTTTGCTTGTTTCATCATCATCATCAATAAGCCTGTTATAACGTCCACTGCTGAACATAGGCGTCCAGCAAATTTTGCCACTCTTCCCTATTCTGTGCAGGTTGCATCCAGTTCGTCCTGATTTTCTTTATGTCATCCGTCTATCTTGTTGGGGGTCGCCCTCTACTTCGATATGCCTCTTGTCTTGGCCTCTACTCGATAATCTTCTTAGTCCATTTGGACTTGGATCTTGGACTTTGCTTGTTTAGTTACAATAAATTCCTCTTCAATTGTTGAATGGTATGTACTTCGTTTGTCGTTGGTATTAACTCGTTAAATGTTTAGAATACCATAGGTACTACTTTTACTTACAAGTTCAAACCCAATATACTTTAGTCGGTGATTGGTACTTCATTGTCGTTGTTCAGTTCCTCAGAAATTGTTCAGATCACCATTTGTACTTTTTGCTAACACTTTATAACTCAGTACACGTCAGTCGGGGATTGGTATCCCTGCTGTCATTAGGTAATAACTCAGTAAATGTTAAGATCACTATTGGTACTACTTTTGCTTACAAGTTTTAACTCAGTACAGTTCAATCGCTAATTGATATCTTATTATCGTTGGTTAATAACTCAGTAAATGCGCAGACCACCATCTCTACTGCTTTTACTTACACGTTATAACTCAGTACACTTCAGTCGGTGATGGGTACTCCTAGTACTCCTACTGTCATGGGTTATAACTCAGCAAACATTGAAATCACCATCGGTACCATTTTCGCTTATTCAGTTGTTATTTACTACATTTTAATTGGTCATCGGCACTTATTTTGCCTTTGATAATTAATTCATTAAGTATTCAGATCATAATAAATGCTACTAACGGTGATAACTGAAAACTGAAATCAAGTCTCTTTTTCTCCAAGAATCAACTCTCGTCAGGAACAATTATTAGTAAAAATGCAATTCCTGAAAAATAGACGGAAATTTGGTTAGCACCAAGCCACACAATATGAAAAAGGTGTAATTACAGATGTATCCCAATCACAAGCACAATGAGTCGAGTGTATGGTATACTCAGTTGATGGCTCCAGGGATCGATGGCGCAACTAAATGAGAAGAAAAATGTGAGAAATGCAGTAGTATATTTGTGCTGATCTTACCAAAGGCGAAAATGGGATTACGTCTAGCATCAGAAACGATGATTATTTCCAAATTTTTAGCGCAAAACATCGAAACCTAACCTCGAAATATGCCAAAGCTAAAAATTGTTTTTAATGAAAATATTTTTAGGCGAATTTCAATGTTGTAAAATATTAGAAGAAAAAAACTAATATTTTGACCACGTTTTGCCTTTTGCGGGTTACCAGTTCTGTCGTTTTTGAAAACGTGAATGAGAAATACGCCCACAAATACCTTTGGAATTAAAACCAATTTTTTTAAGAAAAGTTATCTATACCTACCTATTCTGTGAAGAGAACCAATTTTTGTTCAGAAAAAACAACTTTCTTCTGTAACAAAATTTCCAACTGTCCCCAACAGCAAAGCTTTCCTCAATCTACCTCAACTTTCTATAGTATAAAACGGATTTTAATCTCTCTATTTTTCTCTGGAGAATGTTTTCGAAAGATATTTCTATCTTTTTTAGGAACTCTTATTTCTACAACAAAACACCCATCAATCTTTCCCAATTTTCCAGGATTTGAAGCAAATCTCAATCTGTCTTGAATTTTTCAAACTCTAAAGTAAATTTTTAGCCTGTTCCAAATATTTCAATTTTTGTCCCTTTGGGCTGAAAGAAGTAATTTCTATCTGTTCAGGAAATATTGGTCCAAGTTTTTCTGGAAAGTTTCAGCTTATTTCGACTTTTACAAAGTATCCACATCCTTCCCCAGAGAGAAATTCCCATTTCTATATTTTCATTTTTTCCCGAAAGAGGTTAACGTTAGTATTTACCTGAAACAAATGTTCAATCTTCTCCAAAGAACTTTCTGATGGTTTAAGTAATGGTTTCTAAGATCTAACGATGCACTTGGCATAAATGTGATTGGACACACCAAGACGGAATTCTCTGGTTAGTACCAACAGCTTTCTCCAAATCTCAACAATACTGTCATAAATTCATCTAAAAATCATATGATTAGAACAATTATTATGGCTTTGATATTCACAAAGCGTGGAGAGGTCAAACTTACAGATTCGATTGGTACTTCGTCGGTTGTTTGATGATAAGTTGTAGAACCTTTTCTGGATATATTGATCGTGAGTTAAGTTCACTTAGAAATTGGGCCAACATATGGGAAAGTTCACTGTAATGTGACCAACAGAAACATTTGGATAAACTACCACATTTAAAACCTTCCAAGTCTTAATAGTTCCTTTTGTACCTACCTATAGTACAGTAAGTGTGTAAATTTTCGGTACCATCTATGTTCTATGATTTTTAGGATTCAGCGAAACGTAAGTGTGAGAGATTATTGGGTTTAACAAACTTTGTCAGCAGTTTCGACGCATAACGACGAATCTATCCCAGATAAACAATAAATACAACTTTGTCAGTCATCGAGCCTGTATGCAGGCAAACAGAGGAGAGCGAGAGGCACATCAATAAAGCGCACTGACACGTCGACAAAAGTGTTGTTTGTTATTGGCGATGTAAAGAAGAATGCTAGAAAAGCAAACGCATATGTTTCGGTCGAAATATCGGGAGGCATTATTTGCGGTAGTGCCCCGACAATGGAATAATATTAGGGGCGGTTTATTTGCCAACCCATCGGCAATGATTCAATTTTCGAAACTCTCTCTCTTTCTCTCTCTCGGTCTCGCTGTAGCTCTCGGTTGTCCTTTTGATGTGATACAGCTGCTGTTTTCGTATTATAACATTGATACACGAAGTTTCCTCTATACGATACATATATACGTAATTTATTTCCAGCCATGCGGAGGAGGGGGTGTGAGGCGCAACCCTTACGGGTTAAACTCATTAGCTGTAAACGGTTTAGTTTTCACTAAATTATTATTTCGGGAGTATATTAACGTTTTTAATTTAATCTAATAAAATGTACCAAATTTCACTTATCTCGGGTTGAAATATATATGGTGATTTATTAATCTTTTCGACTTGCAATAGTAGCAAACAGCACCACATTTTGAAACTGGACACTAATTAACGTGAAATGTCAAGAGTCACTTGGTGAGTATTAAGTTTAAAAATGAATGACATTACGAACTAACTAGAAAATAAAATTATTCAAAGACAAATTAAAACCATCTAGGGACTATAGCACTTTCTAAAGATAAAATATCTAACTAGTTTGAAATGACAAAGATAAAGTAGCCGCTAAAGTTGTAATGGGAAACAAAAGCACCAATGCTTTAATAGGAAATAACAAAATAATAATTGGTTCGAATTCTTGTTGAGTATGGGAAAAATACATAACTAAAGGTGCCTCAAACGTTTAGAGTTTGGTCATTCTAAATCTGACTATAAGTCTAAACATTTAATAAATTCATGCTTTGGAATAGCGCTAAAAATATAGACGTTCAGTAAAAATATGAAAATTTACTAAACTGTAAAACTTAACCCTGTTGTAATTTTAATATTGGAGACCTTTAAGAATCTTGCTTGACATCTTTGCTCTCATTCTAAACTATAACGATCAGTTTAAACTATTAAATAATTTTAATTCTAAATCTAATCTACAATAATTGAAGTGAATGTCTGCTGAACTGTATTGACATTACATTAAGTACAAATTCAATCTTTAAATAATTAACAGATTGAAGAGTAATACAGGATGAATATTTAATAGACAAGATTACTTGTAATATTATAGACAACAACTATAATATCATAGACACATTTACTCAATCGTGTTTCGATATGGAAAAATTTGAAATAAATGCAAGTAACTCAATAATTAAAAACGCTAATATTAATCTTCAAAATGAGATATTTGCATGTCCTAAAAATAGTACAACTACAAAATCAAAATTCGAATATTTTTGGAACCATCCGAACCATTTTGGAAATATGTAGAAAGAATAATGGTAAGTTACGGTTGAATAGGCATACTACCAAAAAACTGAAAGAAACTACAACAGCATTACAGAATTGCCATTACAAAATCAAAAATTAGTCATTGTAAAAATATTTGTGATGAACTAAATATGAATGTACAATGAGGTGGATTACAAATCCAGACTAAATATAAAGACAATTCTAAAATTCTCCAGAAGTAACGGTGGCCTTTTTGAGGTATTCAATTTTGGAAAAAAAATATTTTTTCAGTTTTTCCCATTTGCCTTAAAAGTTTTGAAGCAATTTGAATTTTAAAAAATAGATGTGGAAGCTGATAAAATTCTACACATTAAAGAAACGTTATGATGTGAGTTTATATGTAACACATATATAGGGCTTAAACGTGTGAAAATAGTAGGTAATTCGCTTTGAAAGACGAAAGACCATATCTCGGTGTGAAATGACATATTTCCATTTGGCAGAATGACAGTTTATTTGGTCTTGAGTCGCACTTCCAAAATTCTCCAAAATTAAAGGTGGACGTTTTGAGATATTCAATTTTGAAAAGGTTGCTTCTTTCAGTTTTTTCTTTTACCTTAATAAGGTCTTCGAGCAATTTCAATTTTCGCAAATCCACGTGAAAGCTAACAAAGTTCTGTACCTTTAAAAAAACAATTTTTGTATACGAGATGATACATAACCTATTGACATAGGAACATAACGCTTAAATGTTTGAAAATGATAATTTTCTTTGAAAGGCCGTACATAACGGGACAAAATGGCGAAATTACGGAAGCTAACTTAAATGGCCTTGGGTAATATATCCAAAGTTTTTGAAAATTAAGGGTGTAATAAAAACAAATGTAAGAGAATTTTTTAAAAATGGATTGTATTGTGAAAACTGAATTGAATTAATAGTCCAGTCATTAATGGGGGGTTCACCTAGGAAAATCGACATACCCAGTATATTAAAACGTAAAAACTTCTATTTTGGCATCCTAAAAACTTTCCTCAAAATTCACATATAATTGGATGGCCGCAAGTTTTAAAGTTGGGGGTCCAAAGTCACAAAAATCGATTTTTTCTACATATTTTGCAAATATCTCGTTTTCTATGGGTTTTACGCTATTTGTATTTATTATCGATATTGTAGAGAATCAAATTCTCTACAACTTTTGTATTTAACATTTTTTTCATACCTCGAAGTGTTTTCGAGATAGAGGGCGGAGAGCGCTGGTCAGAGAATCATGTGAGGTCAACTGGTAGTCCCGATGAAAAACTCGTATATTAAGGTTATAAATTATTGCTAAATATTTAATTAGCATTTATTATTAATTTTTACATTAAATTCAATCTTTCTTTCTAATAATTCTAAAATTTGTCAATTCAATAACACTTATAATCTCTTTCTGTAATTGAAGAATTATTAAGGGACATACTTTAATTACATTTTAGTTATATTCTCATTTACACTAATTGCATTGAAAGTAAAAAATAATTAAGTAAATCTTGTGTAAAATCCGTAAACTCTTAAATTCTTGCATAACTTTAAAAATTTATATTCAGAAGAAGAAGAAGAAGAAGAGAATTGAAATTAGAACTTGTTCTTCTCGAAATTTGTATTCTTTTATATTAATTTTGACAATATTAAATTAATCAAATGACACTTTTACTAAAAACGTTAATTACAAATTTAATTCTTTTCTTTTTTATTTATTTAGAAAGTTATTACTATAAATTAGATTACAATAATTAAAATGTAATTTAATTATTTTCCTTAACAATTTTTTACTTACATGGCCAGGTAAGTGTTATTAAATAAATTGACACTTAACTAAAAATAAAAAATAAGATAAGTAACCAAATAAAATGAATTTAATGAAAAAGTTAATAAAAAATTATATTTATATATTTAGCAATAATTTATAACCTTCATATTACGAGTTTTTGATCGGGACTACCACTAGTACCAGTTGACTTCACATGATTCTCTGACCAGCGCTCTCCGCCCTTTATCTCGAAAACAGTTTAAGATATGAAGAAATGTTAAATGCTAAAGTTGTAGAGAATTTGATTCTCTACAATATTGATAATAAATATAAATAGCGTAAAACCCATAGAAAACGAGATATTTGCAAAATATGTAGAAAAAATCGATTTTTGTGACTTTTGACTTTCAAACTTCCATCCAAACATCCAATTATATGTGAATTTTGAGGAAAGTTTTAGGATACCAAAATAGAAGTTTTTACGTGTTACTATACTGGGTATGTAGATTTTCAGAGATATTCACCTAATTTGGCCTAAGATGACTGGACTATAAGGGTGTAATAGTTCAGTATAATATCTTTTTATTCTTTTTTCTGGATAATATCTGATTGCTTCTTTCCCCTCATTAAGAAAAGAGTTATTAATTTCGGGGAACGTTTTGAATTTGTAACGCCAACCCTTTTAAAAAATTGTTACGGAAAAACCGATATTTCATAATTATTTTTAAACTTCGCCTTACAACCACCGTAGCTTACAATAATAGCCTACTCCAGATTACACATCTAGGTACACTAATAATAAATACCTAACGACCGTTCCACTCGTGTAAAGTAAAGCATTGTACTCGGGCAAAAGTAATCCATGTATTTATTGTTCGCTATTATTAACGATGGCTTTATCACTTGCATGCTAATGAGACGAATGAATCAAGTGTAACGATTAATTTACAAGCGTGCAAGTTGGCAAGATAATCTCATTTCGAAAAGCTGCGGAGATGTAAATCTCGTGACCTATCTTTACGGTAATTGTATAAAATGCGATCTGAGGAAAAACAGTAGCTGGAGTTCAGTTAGAGTACGTGGAGTAGGCGAAAGGAGAGGATTATTTTACTGTAAAAAAATCTCGCTTCTCCTCGTCGAATTTGACGTTTTGTGGGAGCATTCAAGATTTTTTTAAGAAAACACGTCTACCTCCGAAAGTTGCATAAAGGACCTTTTCCACCCGGCCCCTTTTCAATATCACGGCATAGAAATCCGTTTCGGAAACATTTCAACTAATCATCCCATTTTGTATGGGATGTGTTTACCCTGCGGTAGGATGCAGGTCATTTTTCATTTGGCAGAAATACGAACTGTCAACGCTTTTCAAATTTGTGTGCGAGCCCCCCTCCCGGGCCCGACAGATTATGTTGTCTTTATTTATATAAAATATTTTAACATGAGAAATGTAAATATGGAGCGCTAATAACCGCGCGTTTGAAATGTGTATTGGTGAGCGACGATAAATTTTTTTTAATGTTTATTTTAAAGGGCGACGGGAAATACGGTTATTTACGAGTAGCTTGGGCAGTTGTTACGAAACCGAAAAACACAAAAAATTAAATCACGAACGAGATGCTAAAGAGCGGTGTGGTAATATACTTCCCTTGGCCGGTCATCCCTGTTCGAACAAATGGAAACTTCTGTACATCACTTCTTAATTGCGGTCACTCCTGTGCAATGGCAACGATCAGCAAATGCTTACCGAGTCATATCACTTCCCAATAGCGGTCATAATTCTTATATTACCCTGAAAAACACAAAAAATTAAATCACGAACGAGATACTAAAGCACGGTATGTTAATACTTCCCTTGGCCGGTCACCCCTGTTCCAACAATTGGAGACTTCTCCTGTACATCACTTCTTAATTGCGGTCACTCCTGTGAAATGGCAACGATCAGCAAATGCTTACCGAGTCATATCACTTCCCAATAGCGGTCATAATTCTTATATTACCCTGAAAAACAAAAAATTAAATCACGAACGAGATACTAAAGCACGGTATGGTTATACTTCCCTTGGCCAGTCATCCCTGTTCGAACAATTGGAAACTTCTCCTGTACATCACACATCACTTCTTAATTGCGGTCACTCCTGTGCAATGGCATAACGATCAGCAAATGCTTACCGAGTCATATCACTTCCCGTTAGCGGTCATAATTCTTATATTACCCCGAAAAACACAAAAAATTAAATCACGAACGAGATGCTAAAGAGCGGTGTGGTAATATACTTCCCTTGGCCGGTCATCCCTGTTCGAACAAATGGAAACTTCTGTACATCACTTCTTAATTGCGGTCACTCCTGTGCAATGGCAACGATCAGCAAATGCTTACCGAGTCATATCACTTCCCAATAGCGGTCATAATTCTTATATTACCCTGAAAAACACAAAAAATTAAATCACGAACGAGATACTAAAGCACGGTATGTTAATACTTCCCTTGGCCGGTCACCCCTGTTCCAACAATTGGAGACTTCTCCTGTACATCACTTCTTAATTGCGGTCACTCCTGTGAAATGGCAACGATCAGCAAATGCTTACCGAGTCATATCACTTCCCAATAGCGGTCATAATTCTTATATTACCCTGAAAAACAAAAAATTAAATCACGAACGAGATACTAAAGCACGGTATGGTTATACTTCCCTTGGCCAGTCATCCCTGTTCGAACAATTGGAAACTTCTCCTGTACATCACACATCACTTCTTAATTGCGGTCACTCCTGTGCAATGGCATAACGATCAGCAAATGCTTACCGAGTCATATCACTTCCCGTTAGCGGTCATAATTCTTATATTACCCCGAAAAACACAAAAAAATAAATCACGAACGAAATGCTAAAGCACGGTATGGTAATACTTCCCTTGGCCGGTCATCCCTGTTCGAACAATTGGAAACTTCTCCTGTACATCATTTCTTAATTGCGGTCACTCCTATGAAATTACAACGATCAGCAAATGCTTATCATGGCATATCACTTCCCAATAGCGATCATAATTCTCATATTACCCTGAAAAACACAAAAATTTAAATCACGAACGAAATGCTAAAGCACGGTATGGTAATACTTCCCTTGGCCGGTCATCCCTGTTCCAAAAATTGGAAACTTCTCCTGTACATCACTTCTTAATTACGGTCACTCCTGTGCAACGGCAACGATCAGCAAATGCTTACCGAGTCATATTACTTCCCAATAGCGGTCATAATTCTCATATTACCCCGAAAAACGCAAAACATTAAATCACGAACGAGATGCTAGAGCACGGTATGGTAATACTTCCCTTGGCCGGTCATCCCTGTTCGAACAAATGGAAACTTCTCCTGTACATCACTTCTTAATTGCGGTCACTCCTGTGCAATGGCAACAATCAGCAAATGCTTACCGAGTCATATCACTTCCCAATAGCCGTCATAATTCTCATATTACCCCGAAAAACACAAAAAATTAAATCATGAATGAGGTGCTAAAGAGCGGTATGGTAATACTTCCCTTGGCCGGTCATCCCTGTTCGAACAATTGGAAACTTCTCCTGTACATCACTTCTTAATTGCGGTCACCCCTGTGAAATCTCAACGATCACCAAATGCTTATCGAGTCATATCACTTCCCAATAGCGGTCATAATTCTTATATTACCCTTGATAGAACTTGCTACCATTTATTTGATAATATTTAGCCCCTTTTGTTAGTTATTATACTAAAGAGTAGCTAATTTTATTAGGAAAAATTAACCCGAAACGCCCTTTTTACTAAAAATAAAGTAAATTTTAGTCCTTTCAAATAAATCAAATTGGATAGTTCTTTAGATGGCATTGCAGTATTTTAGGCTTGTAAAACGACACAATATTTAGGTACTATATGATTTTCTAGAAAATATTTACCTAAGCAAAAATATTACAAAATACTTTTGCTGGATGCACGCTGTAGACTCATTTCAATTATAAATAAAAATTTGTTGCTATTAATCTTTGTACTTGCGGGTTGTATCTCAAATAATCAAATGCAACTCTTATTAAAATGTCATTAATTGATTAAAATTGTCATAAATTTCTTAGAAACTATAGAACTTCTTTAATTATGTCAGACCTTTTTTTGTCAAAAGTTATATTTTGAACAGACAACTGTAATTCTTTTAAAAATGTCGTACACCTATTACAAATATTATAATTTTCTTGGAACCTCTTAACTGTCATTAGCGCCATAACTACTTTAGAAACTTCATGAGTTACTTCTCAAACTTCTTGTTGAATTAATTTTCAGTGCACTCTAGAGGGAGTAGAAACTCCTCAACTTCTTTAAAAACATCAGATATGATTGAAGATGACTACGATTTATTTAAAAATGCGGTCGACAAACTAAGAAAGTCCTCAACTTCAACAGTTACATTTTAAACTTTATTTTGTCTTTAAAAGAATTACAACTCCATTAAAAGCGTTAAATTTTAAGTTCTTAAAATTTTATTTTATAAATAATCAATTTATTTCATTTTACTTTTAATCTAATGAAGATGATAACGATTTAAACTTTATTGTGAGATAATTTTATATAATTTTTAGAATCAACAAATTTTACTGACGTAATTAAGACACTCCTGAAATAGTTTCATTTTCTATCTTTAACGACAATGGAAATTTAACAACCATCTTTTAATAATAATAATAAAGAGCGTCTGTAGTTACCCTTAGGATTATGAAGGAAGGCATTATATTTATAAATCTGAAAAATGTTAGTTTCAATCGAGTGAAGGCTAGGTTGTTCATCCCTTGAAAAAATTAGGTTGCGTGGGAGGAAGACCAAAACAAATTCTAATTTAGAAATCGTACAGATTTTAAGGGTGGATCCAGTTAAGGTTTGTTTCACAGGTTAATAAATTTCATATAGGAAAAGCAGAAATTTTGAATTTTAAGTCTGGTGATGAATTTAGTTAAGGGTAGGTTTTCATCCCTTAAAACAAAGTCGATTCTGTCGGAGACAAAGCAAAAAAAAATCTAATTTGAAAATCATGCAGGTTTTAAGGGTTATTTAATTAAGCGTTGTTTCATAACTTTTGAAATATTAAAAATAATAATACAAATTACGAGCACCAAAGTAGATATGCTGTGATGTACACGGAAAAGTATGGATTAATAAATGACTATTCCATCAACGAACATTATATAACATAGTTTTCATTATTACATTAATGACATTGTTTTCATCTAATCACAATTTATTTGATACCGGTCACATTTAATTTATTTTCGGCGACCGTCAGTGAAAACTGCAACCCATCAAACTAAATCTAATAAATTCGTCACTCAATCAATTAACTGCTATTATTTTTTAAACTCCGATCTAAATAACAAATGTGGATTATAGCCGTTACGTGTAACGCCTCGCGTCGCAGATTATTAATTAATTAATCTAACATATGGAGGAAAGTAACAATTATCAGCGGGAAAATAGTCCAATCAGATTACTAGCGAAAGAGAGAAAAAAAATCGAGGGCACATTTTAAAAGTGACTGTCACACAACGGTTCCTTAAATAGTCTTCGAATCAATTTTTTTTTCGCAAATAGCAGAACTCCGCGCAAGACGACATATGTTTTAAATGTGTCAAAATGAGAGTTCTAATTGGGAGAATTAAGTTGTTTTTTGTGAAAGGACAGAAGGCGCGAGAGAGGCAGAAATGGCGAATGTTGTTGATCTAAGCAGAAAAAAATTGAAATTTAGAAATTTAATGAGTTTTTGGGAGATATCTCAGTTTGAATTTATAACTCCCAATAAATAAGTTCCGATCGATGGCACGTCTTTGATATTATACTTTTCATTGGGTCGACGTTGTTCATGGTTTTCGCAAAAACTGCGACACTTATCACTAAAAAGTTTTATGACATTTCAATCACCCAATTTTATTCAAATTTTAAATATATAAAAGAGCGTAAATATAATTCTGTTTGGCGCTAAATCAACCTTCACTTGTCCTGCCATTTTTTCGAAAAAAAATTCAGAAATATTTAAATATTCTCTTATGGAATCCTAGTGGAGAAAGCCCAAAATCAATTCACTTGATTGAAATCAAGAACCTATTATTATAGTTAATTTTCAGAAATTGAGATTTTAATTAAGCAATGATTCATGGTTCCATGATTCACGTATCGAAATTTTAAACAAAATTCAGTTGTTTCAGTTGTTTTCTGAAAAGTCTGATGAATGAAAAGTTCACCCAACTTTTATTCAGAAATCTGATACTTAAATCTCTTTTGGACCAAATTCAGCACATTTCCGAAAAATCTCATAGATTCTAGACAATAATCCAATAGTCAATTTGACATTTTACCAAATATGTAACTTCTGCGTTTCATTCAATAGTTTGCACAAAAATTTTGGGTATTGCACTTCTACAGAAATGTCAATATGAGTATTATTGTCCCGGTGATCAATTTTCAAGCCAATTTTCCAGAAACTGAATTTTAACAAAGTATCAGATCCATAAATCTTGAATTTAAACCAATTTCAGTATTTTTTCCCAAAAGGCAAATGAAATGAAATCATTTGACTTTTATTTATGACGCTTATATTCTAGTTCCAAAAACTGATATTTTATCTAAGCAAATGATCCGTCGAGTCTATAAACCAAATTCAGTATTTTCCAAAAAGTCTTTTGAACTCTTATCAATTCCAACTTTTAGTCAAAAATCTACAAATTATCAAGTTTTATGAATGTTTGAAATTTCAGATTTTAAACAATGTAAAATCTACACAAAGGTCTTAAAATACGAAAAATTCCCTTTCGGATCTAGAAAATGTGGGGTGTACCAAGGATTCTAATGATTATGCAATTAATTTCCTACTTGTAGAAAATGGAATCTAAGTAATTTCAAATTTAATTGGCACCAGAAAATATTCATTTTCGACACGTTTCAATAATTAAATCATTTACTCCTACTTATATTAATTTTGAGCACAAAAGCATTTAATGATTTAAAATTAGGTAGGTACTTCTAGAACACTAAGTATTTAACTTCAATGCCATATAAATTTTGGACAGTTAAATATCTACCAAGATGTTAAGGTCAAGTTATATCAAAATTTAAAAAAAACGTTGCGTCTTCTTTAGAATATTATGACTTAGTGACCATTCTAGAATTTGCAATTCCTGATTATCTAGAATTTAGCCAATAATAGTGGAATCCGACATTCAACTAAATAAAAAGGCGAAACAACCTTCGCGGTCACGTGCGTATGATTCTCGCAAGAATTACCATTAGATAATTAATCATGATAAATCATTCATTATTAATCAAAATTATACTTACATAAACAACCAATTAATTACAATAATGATGGTGGAGTTCCTTCATTTGATTAATATTGAGCAGCCAACATTGGAACACTCTTCTACAATTTACCACTAAAATTGTTGAAGAGGGTTGCAGAAGGAACCGTTGTGTGACAGTCACTTTTAAAATATGTAAAACTACGATCACTAATGTATCAGAACAGTCACCATTTGTAATTTTACGTAAGACATAATGTAGTTTGGATTGAAACATTAAGAATATTATGGCGGGTCTCCTTCATTTGATTTATAACATTGGAACCCTCTTCAACCATTTTCCACTAAAATTGTTGAAGAGGGTTGAAGCAGCAATGGTTGTGTGACAATCACTTCTAAAATGTGCAAAACTACGATCACTAGTGTATCAAAACTGGTCACCATTTCTAATATCACTCGAGAGATAATGAGGTAGTGGTTTAGAATGCAACATTGAGAATATTATGGCGGATTTCCTTCATTGAATTTATATTGAACAGCCAACAATGGAACCCTCTTCAACCGTTTTCCACTAAATTTGTTGAAGAGGGTTGAAGAAGCAATCGTTGTGTGAGTTACTTTTAAAATATGTAAAACCACGACCATCAATATAACAAAACTGGTCACCATTTGCAATTTCAAGCAAGAGATAATGAGTTAGTGGTTTGGAATGCAACTTGCGAATATGGCGGACTTCCTTCATTGGATTTATATTGAACAGCCAACATTGGAGGGTTCCAATGTTTCAACCATTTTTCACTAAAATGTTGAAGAGCGTTAAATAAGCAAACGTTATGTGACAGTCACTTTTAAAATGTGTAAAACTACGAGCACCAATGTATCAGAACATGTCACCATTTGTAATTTTACGTAAGAGATAATGGGGTAGTGGTTTGGCAGGCAACTTTGAGAATGTTACGGCGGATTTCCTTCAATGGATTTATATTGAACAGCCAACATTGGATACCGCTTCAACCATTTTTCACTAAAATTGTTGAAGAGGGGTGAAGAAGCAACAGTTGTGTGACAGTCACTTTCAAAACATGTAAAACTACGATCACTAATGTATCAGAACAGGTCACCATTTGTAATTTCCCGTAGGAGGATAATGGGGTAGTGGTTTGGAATGCAACTCGAGAATATGGCGGATTTCCTTCATTGGATTTATATTGAACAGCCAACATTGGAACCCTCTTCAACCGTTTTCCACTAAAACTGTAGAAGAGGTTGAAGAAGCAACCGTTGTGTGACAGTCACTTTTAAAATGTGTAAAATTACCATTACCAGTGTATCAAAACTGGTCACCATTTGTAATTTTACGTAAAAGAAAATGGAGATGTTGTTTGGAATGCAATTTTGAGAATATACCGGAGTTCCTTTATTTGATTTATATTGAACAGCCAACATTGGAACGCTCTTCAACCATTTTCCACTATTGATTTCGTTATTCCTGTATGGCCTTAGCTATTTCATTTGTGCTGATCTCTATCTTTGTTCCAGGTGTGGTTCAAGAACCGCAGGGCGAAGTGCCGCCAGCAGATCCAGCAGCAGCAGAACAAGCCGAACGGCCGCAACGCGACCGCCCCCGCGAAGACGAAACCGAGCAAGCCGTCGCCGGGCGTCCCGTTGCCGACGACGAGCGCCCCGACGGTGAGCGTCCCGACGCCGAGCGCGTCCGTCTCGCCGCCCCTCGCGAGCATCAAGAAGGAGCCGCAGCCGCAGCAGCTCTACAAGAACAACAACAACAACAACGGCAACCTGACGCCGCTCGGCAGCAACAACTCGAGCATCCTGACGACGCCCTCGCCGCCCGTCACGCCGGGCGGCAACGCGCCGCCCGTCGGCTACCAGAACGACGGCTACAACTCCTTCAACTGGCACTCGAACGGCCACAATTCCTCGTCGCACCACTACTACCCCGGCCAGAACTACAACCCGGCGTACTACAGCCAGGTCGAGTACTTCGCCCAGCAGAACACGCAGAACCAGATGCAGATGGGCGGCCACGGCTACCAGATGGGCGGCTATCCGGGCATGTCGATCACGGCGACGACGCACCACCAGAACTTCAGCCCGAGGCACCCGACCGACTGCAGCCTGGACTACATGAACCAGATAGTTTAGTTCCTCGTCGGTTTGTCGAGTGCCGACGACGAGAGATGTGCATATCAGGAACGGGACGTGAAGAGGCCTCCCTCGGGACCCGTCGAGGGTGGTACCTCCATCCCGATGGATCGGTGACGTCTGATACCTCAACGGGAAGGATCTCAACGTTCGGTGAAGTGACGCGACGCAGAAACTTATTTTGTTGCGTCGCTCGTTCACAGTAAACTCGGAGCAAGTATACTCTAAAATCGAAACCATCGAATCTGTTTCGATATCCAATTGTGACGTTTTGAACTAGAACTCGAGTCTCTTCAAACGTTTAAAAATGTCTGCTAGCCGATTTTAGTTAGTTTCGATGTTGGGTTAAAGGACGGACATGTAAGATTTTTATTTGGGTTCAATTAGACTTTCGAATATGGTTGAATTTTACTTTTCGCTTTTTGAAGTTTTGGTTAATACATTCCAGTTGGTTATAAACTCGGCTCTGGCCGATTTGCCACGTCATATCGATGAAGAGACAAATAAGTGTCGCCATCATCTTTGTTTGAGTTGTTTAGATATTTAAATTACGCAGCATACATCGATATGGCGATTAAATAACCATACCATCAATCGAAATTGTTGAGTGACAAAGTTAATTATGAATTTCTTTTGAGTTACCTTCAGCATGTTCAATATGGTGACGGAATATATATTTTCAATCAACCTGTTTCAATTTTTAATTAATGTCGTACAATTTTATTTTTTTGGTTGTTGACTTGCTTATTCATTCCGCGATATAACGATCGAAATTCACGATTCAATCGAAACTACCTGACTATTTTGATTTCTATTTGTGTAGCTCATTTCATCAACTTGTTTGATATGACCGACGCAATCACATGTGTTTAGATAAATTTTAATTGTTCCTAATTTACATTATAAAGTATACATTCAATATGGTCCCGAAGGAAACATGTTTTCGATCGAAACTATCGATGCTGTTTCGATTAAAATTGTGTTTTTTGTTCGAGCTGCTCATATTAATCCAGTTAAGTCGTCCTTACACCCTTAAATGGTTCTATTCAGTAACAACGAAGAGGTCGGTAACTCAAAGTCAAGAACCATGGAAAAATTGTGCTTTAATCAATAGATAACCGGATTTCGAATCGAGATTTAGTCTAATCCCTACATAATAAATGGAAATCGAGTGTTATTTTAAAAGAAGGAATACTAATATCAACCCCCTCAACAGGTCTTAAGATTCTTATAAAATATATGATAGTGTTCACTTCACACATGTGGAATCAACTTAGCAAAAGTCAGAAACATTGTTTACATTCCTATAATACTTTGAAATGGTTCCAAATCGCCTTTAAAATGGCTTGAGTCTAGAAGGTCTCGAAATATAAACTCCAGAGAAAATTATAGACGTCTTGAAACATTACAAATTCGTTTGGGATACCATGTACCTTTAGATTCATGAAATCTCTATGGTCGTTATTAGCTTAAATGGTAGATGCCCCATTTTTAATACACTTTAGTCCTGAAACATTTTGGAACCATATAGAATATTCCAATAATAAAATTCAATGTAGAGATCTATGGATAAAAATTCCAGAGGAAATTGTCTTGGAACGTTATTTAGGCCACTAAAATACTTTTGCTTGAAATGGTTCGGTACCATCTAGAATAATATTAAAGTTGTTAAAGTGGTAGTAAATCAAAATTGCAAAGGTAAATATTAATATTCCTTTTCAAATGCCAAAGGACAACTTCAAAAATTTTATGAAAATTCATGAAATATTCATGAAATCTCTCTTATTATGGTAGTATATGCCATGAAACGAGGTTTATAAATTTTCTATTAACTTTTTATCCTAAAACCATCTAGAACATTTACAAAAAAAATTATGTAGAAGGCCTCGGGATGGAAGCTCCAAAGGACATTGTCTAACAATCCTTTTAATGGACACCATCATGAAAATTCATGAAATCTCTATATACGTTATAGTTTCCATAGTAGGTTCTTAAGACGTTAGGTACAATTTTTGCAATATAATTTTTTCCTAAATTATTTTAAAAAACGCCACTTTAAAACACTTTCTCTAATTAATGACATATTTACATAAAAATGTCAAACTGTCAACCAGGTTGCGTATAATTAATTGTTCTGGACATACTGGCTTGCTATATCTTCACCATATCCAATAACTGCTTTAACACGTACAGACATGAGGGTTTCAACACTTTCTTTGAATTGCAAGATATCCAAATCACTTGGGTCGAATCCACTACTTAAAATTAAGTTTAAAGAGATTTGTTATCTATAGGTTGAACTAGAATTACTTATGGTTCTTAAATTTGAGTAACATCCTCTTGGTTCTTGCGCATTTAAAATATAAACAGTTTAATTTTGCCGCAAGGCAAGCATGTTTACAATCAGAACCATCAAACTGTCAAACTTTTGGTACTTTGAAATTTTGTCAAGCTTAATTCATCCCAGTCGTTAAGAAATCGATACTAATCAACTTACAGTTTTTTAACAAATATTTTCGGTCTTAACAATCGACTCTGCTGAAAAGCAGACTTGAACAATTTTGTTGTTTTGTTCAATATACACCGATTTTGGTACTTATCACTAAATTTTTAATTGACAGCGAAACCTTGCGTGATAATAGATTCGCTAATACCTTAATTAATAACCAGATTGATTCTAACGCGCTGCAACATTTTCCTGCTTTTTATTCATGCATTGTTTCGTGGCGTGACTACTTATATTCCTCGGAAATTGCAAATTAACTTTCCCATGTTAATTATTTCAACGTAATTAAGTAAAATTAGTAATTTCGTTAGTTTTTTTTCGAAGTTTGTAATTAATTTTTTTCCCGCTCTCGTGTTCGTTCGCTTATGACTTAATTTCGGATTAATCCAGATTGGATTTTTCTGGTCGGTACGTTTCAAATTTGAATCCATCAATATTCTACATGAAATATGTATAGCTCAGCTTGAAGAAGTACTAATTTTGGTGATGTTTGATGGTTTTGAGGTTAGAATATGTACTTACTCGAGGAAGTTCTCGTTGTGTATGGCCTGAATCCTAAAAATACGACTTGTGTGCAATACTCCATCCGAAGAAAATGCATTCGACGAAGCTAGTCAGCTGAAAAAAGAAATATTTTGATTTTCTCGAAATTTCGTCCTAAGCTTTTGCAGGCCCTTTGGTTGGGTAATTTTTTCCGACAACGACAATTTATTACGTATAGTTTAAGAATTCCATCACTTGTACATATGATTTTTTTAATTAGGTTATACTTCATACTTCAGACTTCATACTTCAGACTTCATACTTGAACGTACGTGGGTACCGAACAAAAAGAGAGGCGGATTCAATGGGGTTTTATGAATCATTCATATTTTTTATCTCCTAGGTATGTACGTTGTGTATTATGTATAGCAGAAAACAAGTGTATTTATTGTAAAATTTTTTGAAAAATATGTGAATGAATGTATATGGATTAAAGTTCCGTGTAGGTTTATCGCTGTAGTTTCACGGGTTTTGTACATAAAAAAGCATTTTTACAAAATATAGATGTTTACAATACATAGCGTTTCATAGATTTCTGCAAAGCTTCCATCATTTCTCTACTTGCCATCACACCGAATTATTGTAATTGAAGGCATCGGCCTCAGATATCCTCCGCATTTGAATTGTTATCCTTTAACGTCTTATAGAGCTAGTCAATATTACTTAAACTGTCGATTCCTACTTAAGTGAAACTACACGTCTTATTTATGTATGAAAAACCAACCTAAAATATGTTTGCTGTTCACCGATTCATTTCTGTATATGTTAGAATGTAAAACATATTTTTTTAATGTACATAAATGAATAAATATATATACATATATAAAAGGGGTGTCGTTTTAATCCGGAAAAGTATGTTAAAATATGTGCAGCCTATTGAATCCTACTTCAGAAAATAAACAAAGTTCAACAATTCTCTTGAGATACGACAGATTCTCGAAGGATACCAATTTAACGCTGAAGTGTAACAGGTAAGGAAGATTCATATTTTAATAGTAGTAATACTAGCACCGTTCTGTCTTAATACCGGGTGATTTTTAATAATTGTGATTATTTTTGTTACAATATTTTTAGTTTGTTTAAGGTACGAAGTTGTTTCACTTGATTTTTAAATTCAAATGTGACATCGAAGTTCAAAATAAATAAAATTATCTTTATCACGATTTATTTATTGAAAAATGGTTTTCACAACTGAACATGACACCTTCATTGTAATGGCGGATTTTCGAAGCGCATTCCAGCATGAAAATGGCCACTGGATATATTCCCAGCAATTGACTTACGATCAGTTTCTCGAAACATACCCAGAGGAACAAACAGAATATCGTGTTTTTACGTAACATTGTGGTAGGATAGTTGAATGATTTTTAGGCACTGGCAGCGTTAGAATGGGTAAATCTACTGAACGTCCAACTGTTGCCACGCCGGATGTTGTGCAAAATGTAGATCAAATTATACAACAAAATCCAAATGTCTCCATACGCCGTGTATCCCAACAAACAGGTTTCCATCAACGATTACCTTATTCTACACTTTATACATTTCTTGCATTTCAGGACTTTCATATTCATCCTCTCGTGCAATCTTTAAAAAACATTTGCACCTACGACCATGTAAATTTACAGTCGTCCAACAACTCCGCCCTCCTGATTTTCTCCAAAGAATCCACTTTTGTCACTGGTATAACAACCTACTCAACAACCTTGACCAGCAGGATATGACTTTCTTTTCTGATGAGCCATGGTTTCATCTCTCTGGACTTATTAATTCACAGAATTACAGAACTTGGTCAGCACATAACCCCCACAATATTATCCAAGTCCCATTACATCCGCTCAAAATTGGTGTCTGGGTGGCAATGTCACGAACATGAATTATCGGGCCAATATATTTTTATGAAACTATTAACGCTGAAAGATATCAAAGGCCTTTGTTGGAGCCATTTATAAATGAGTTGGATGACAGAGAGTTGACAAAAGGTTATTTTCAGCAGGACAATGCAACTGCACACACAGCACGAGCTACAACTTCGTTCTTAGAGGAATTCTTTCAAGACCGTTTAGTTAGCACTGGTTTGTGGCCTAGTAGATCTCCAGATTTGACTTGACTCCAGATTTCTTGTTTCCTTATTTAAAAAATGTTGTATTTCGAAACCATTTGGACAATTTTCAAGAATTGCAGCACGCAATTGAAGTGGCAATGGCAAATATTGGACATGAAATTTTAGTTAATGTTTTTATAATTTATCGCGTAGAGCTGAATGTTGCTTACAACAAGAAGGTCAACATTTTCAGCATTTACTGTAGAATAATCTAACTTGTTTCTTATCTCTTTACAACTGTACAGAACCTAAACTAAAAATGAATCAAAAATCAAATCATTAAAAATCACCCGGTACTTTTCGCTGTGGTGGGAAACCGTTTGTGACTAGTGGCGCCTTCCAGTGACATCGTGGCAAAAATGCGAATTAGTGTTGCAGAACGGTGTTAGTATTACTACTTCTGATAGTCGTTGGAAAAATGAAAATTGAAGGATAACTGTGGGCTAACTGTAACGAACGAAAGAGATTACAAGTGTGGGCTAGAGTTCAATTAAAAGGAGAAGGGGGGGGGGGGTAATAAAAATTGAGGGAAAGTAATGAGATTATGCGGTAGTGGCATTCCGACCTTAAAAAGTACTGACAACTTAAGATATTCAAAAAGTAATATTGTTTTATTTTTGTTTTAAATATAGCATGTTTTTTGGTAATGCATCTTAATAGACGATCACCAGTAAATTTTTAGACCTTCAGAAATAACCCTTATAATGTAATATACAGGATTAGAATAATAAATTTAACAAAATACGTTGGTGTTTTTACTAAAATCAAAGTTGCATAGGAGAATTACCCTAACCTAAACATTGAGTGGCCAAATGTGTTTTATAAAACTTAAATTCTTTAAAAATTTCAATAAAGGTTCTACTTTAGACTATACTTCTTTTAAATCCAATAACTCAATAACAAAATGTAACTATTTATTAGGTTATTGGGTTGTTCGAAAAATTTGTTTAAAACAATCCAGTTAAAATATAGCGAAAACCGTAATTTAGTAAAATTTTATGATGCCATATGAATCTGTAAATATCCCAAAATGTTGGTTTATAAGGACGAAGATAGGCCTAAATACGGTGTAGTTACATGAAAGTCATATAGAATATGTAGTAGGTATGTGAATTCTCAAAATGCAGTAAAAGTAGCAAATGCTAGGAAACAAGGTTAGGTTAGGTTAGCTTGAAACAAGGATGCAGTCCCTCTCCAGCACTGTTCAAAATATACTTTTAAGAAACACTTAATAACTGGAGTAGGAAAAAAGCTGGAATGGGAATACAATATCACAATACGGTTTGACGACACTATTATTTGCGGATGATCAAGTGATAGTGGTTAACGATGAATTAGACGCAGATTATAGGTTAAAGAAACTAATAGAAAACTACAAACGATGGGGGTTAAATATGAACATGGGTAAAACGGAGTACGTTAAAATAGGAGACGAAGCAGAAGACGCAGAACTGAAAATTCATTAATTTAAAAGGCGTAATGAGTTGAAATACTTAGGAACTATCATTTCGGAAGAGAGTACAACAAAAAAATCTATAACAGAGCACAGCAAGTTAAAAGGGCTATTCGCATTCGCACACTAAACTCACTATTATGGTCAAATAAAATCAGATTAGAAACAAAAATAACTACCTACAATGCTATTGTCGATTGAACCGATTCTCACATGTGGAAGTGGGTGTTGGCAGTTCTCGAAAGAAGACATAAAGAGAATAGAAATAGTGGAAACAGATTATTTACGAAGAGAGTGTAAGACATCAAGAATAGAACATCTACCTAATGAGCAACTGGGAGAGTATTCACAAGTGCAGACAGAATAGAATCAAAACAGTTGTTTTGGTATGGTAACGTGAAGAGAATGAACTCAGGAAGATGGCCAAAGATTGCAATGGAAAACGAACCAAAAAGTAGACGAAGGAGAGGAAGACGAGGAAGGCAATGGATAGAACGACTTAGGGAAACCATGATAGATAGGGCGATAACAGACGAGGACTGGAAGGATAAGGAAAAATGGGGTCGAAATGCCGGATAAGGGAAAATGATGAATTTAAAGGTGAGAAGATTGCTACAATACAACACTCTTTAGTAAATACATTTTTATAAAAATATTACAAAAATTACGTATTTCTACAAAGCTCCAATATTTCAAAATTAATTAAAAATTTCTTACTTTACGAACTGAACATGTTTACTCCTGAAAATTAGCCAATTTTCAGCATACAACTGCAAGTGGTTAATTTGATCGAATAAAATGGTTAGAATTTGAATAAAATGGATAAAAAAATTGGGAAATGCATAAAATGTCTAATTATAGGCTCACATCTAATAGACAAGTTAACAATTCTTATCATTTTAGAAAAGATTGTTTTAGACTCTATTCTGGCTATCATTATCTGTCAGATCGTTCCTATGGTTCTGTTTCAGCCTGTTTAAACATAACTGACGGTGTTTTATAAAGGCAATACACTCATCGTTCCGTATAGACATGACGTGATGGTTTCGATTAAAATCCGGGAAAAAATCCATTTCCCCGTCAGATCGCGTTGTACAAAAAGAACCCGTATCGACTAGTAGCGAAAAATCTGGACCGGCATCCTCCCGTCGGCTAATCGTCCTCTCTCGGAGAAAATAATAATCTCCCGGACCGAAGGAAAAATCATTACGTAACGAGCACTCCGGGAACGGATCCCCGTTCCCGGACGTCGTCGTCGTCACGACGTCGCCGTCCCCTCGGGCTTAGGACGCCCTCCCCCTCTCCTACCCCACCCCCCTCTCTCTCTCTCTCGGTTTTTCCCTCTTTTCCCCGAGTGCATCCAAGTATCGAATCGATAAGGATTACAAGCGACTGTAAACAGGGACGAATATTCAACTGGAACTCGAAAAAATGAAATCCCCGATACTTCGCATTGTGTCTGGAGAATGGTCGACGAGGTATATATACAGCGAGAGAGGTTGTGTAGTGGCTGGTATGTCGTAAGGGAAAGGGATGGATATATTCAATAACGACGACGTGGGGAGCGTCGGTCTCAAATACGACCCGCAAAGACTTTCCGTAAATATGATTGAAATGAGGAGTCTAGGTGTACGTCGGAAATTTTGGCAAGAATGGAGATTAAAGTGAATCCTGAGGGGGGACTCCACGATTCATTTTAAAGCCCAATGATTTCTTCCAGTTTAATACCAACAAATGCAAGGAATTTAATCAATTCCGGTAGATTTTCCAACCATGTTGTTGAATATGTTACCTTAAACGAGGTACGTACAAAAATCATTTTGTTACATAAATTCCGAATTAGTTAAATAGGTATCCAATAATTTTTCAACTTCTACTTTTCTTATAAAATTTACTTTTGTTATTCTGATTTGTTATTTACATATCCAGCGTGCCTAACTAAGGTCCAATTGGAAAAGCATAGTGATGCCCACGATATTCTCGTTTGCGAGAGTCTCGTCTCGTCTCGTTTTCGAGACGCGACTCGAGACAATACTTTAAATTTTCATTGCTAGACAAGACGAGATTTTCGTCTCAAATCTCGCACGAGTGTCTCGCAAAAGTCTCGAAGTATGGCAAATAAAAATGGCAAATATTATTTAACTATTATAATTATTTCGATATAATATTTCGAAGCATTTCGATATAATTGAGGAGCAAGGAGGAACCGGACGTAATAAAACGGCAAAATGCAAGGTATGCAAGAAATCGCGAGATTTTGCGAGACTCTCGCGCGAGACATGAAACGAGACTTTTTCGAAGTCTCGTTTCGTCTCGTCTCGTGGGCAACACTGGAATTCAGCTTAATCAGCTAAATAAGCTACTTATACGTGTCAAATACGCGTCTTCCTATTAGTCAACCGCTTGTTGTGTTCGCCAGGGACCTCCAATTCCATGTCTAATAGTACGTGGCACTCCATCTGACCCCGATGAACACCTACATGTCACCACTTGAGATCTGAGAGTTGCAGTAAGACTTAGGACAAAGACGAAGATACCAGAAATGTTAATAAACCACAGTTCAAAATATGTAGTAGCGTTCTGCGTCTTCCTACATGAGATGAGTCATGGGAGCGTATCATTTTTGACCAGCAATCTAACACATGTTATGCCCCTCGAGAACATCGACGACACCTGTAGGATTAACATTAAAAAAATTAACATATCGATTGTGAGCATTAACGTTGAATCAATGGAGTCGATTCCGAAGATAGGTATTATGATATCAAGAAAAATCACCTGCGAGTGACAGGGCGCAACATCGGCCTCGCGTCCCATTGAGTAAAACTCCGTCCCGTCCGGCGACGTTTTATCGTCGGGGACGATCTCCCTTTTCCGAAACGTCCACATTTTTACATAACATCTCTCTTTCTCGTCGCCTCCACCTCCGCTCCTCTCGCTCTCGGCCGTTCCCGTTGTCTCGGAATACTTTCAAGTCATCGTGTTTCGTATTTTTCATAAGTTGTCATAACAAATTTTAAGCTTATTCATTGATAAGAATGGAGATAAAACGAGACTGCCAATCCCTTAAAATCACATTAGCATAATATCGATTGGAATGATACTGCTCGAAAGATAACCGATCTGTATGGGTCAACTTTTATTCGATCGTCGTGTTAATGACAAGTGATGCGTCCGCTCCTATCGAAATTTCGGTTTTGAATGGAGAACAGAGGAGAGGAGACAGGAGGCAGATTCAATGGGAATGGAACTCAATTTACAAAAGTTTCCATAGAGTCTGCAGATGTTACATATGTTATACACTGGGGAATGTGTCTGTCTCTACTCTACAACTCTCAATGTACAAAAGTTTCCGTAGAGTTTGCGAATGTTACATATGTTCTACACGGGGGAATATATCTGCCTCTACTCTCTACTCAATGTACAAAAGTTTCCATAGAGTCTGCAGATGTTACATATTATGTTATACACTGAAGAATGCATCTGACTCTACTCTACAACTCTCAATGTACCAAAGTTTCCATGGAGTCTGCAGATGTTACATATGTTATACACTATGGAATGTACCTGTCTCTACTCTACAACTCTCAATGTACAAAAGCTTCCATAGAGTCTGCAGACGTTATATATGTTATATAGTGCTGAATTAACCTGGCTCTACTCTACAACTCGAAATGTAAAAAAGATTCCGTAAAGTCTGATGGAATTAACACTACAACAACACGGAAAATATCATTGTTTATTATTTCACAAAGGTACAGAAGCAAGAAAACTGTGATTCAAAATGAAGAAAAGATTAGTACAAGGCAAATTTGAATCACTGCGCTTAATAACAGAACACCAATCCGTATAATGGAGAATAAGGATCTTTCCCAACGTGAATGTATTTCGTGGAAAGTTTAGATTTAGCGCATGAGGAATTGATCACTTGAACAGCATCTGCGGAATCTATTCTGTAACCACGAGATATGCGGATTATAGATTTTAGGTTAGTTGAAGCTGAATGCACATGATGATACACCTACAGTTGCTTTAATTCAAGGTGTACATACCAGACAAAACCTAAAATTAAGTACCTACTTTACTTAGCAACTAAGGTGAGTTTAATTAAACCAAGGGATATGATTTAAGCTAATATACCAATTTATTTTTAGATGTTTCAAAACCATAGTTGGTGCTAAATATAGGTATCTAAACGCTATCTGTGTTTCTGAATTGTATTCTCGTCGTGTTTCAATTATCTGTTCTAGCACACATATACCTATCGTCAATACAAGAACGTTCCTTTTTAAAACCTGGCTGCTCTTCTAGAATAAAGTTATCTGATATGGTCTGTTATAAGTCTGATATGTCTGGTATATTGAAGAAGGTAAGAATTGAATAAGGAGCTCATTATTGTACAACTCAGTTATTGTGCAGATGATGATAATATTGATTGTTTAGGGATTGCTTTGGTGTCAGCCAAAATTTGGGAACAAGTTGTGTGATCGAAATCGGTCTACATTAATCTTCTCCTTCTTCTTCTTTTATTGTAAGGCCATGCTCTGTTCTTGTTCACGCTTCAAACTTATGTCAAGTCCTCTTCCCGAAGATAGCCAACTTTGGGCCCATCTTTCTTGTGGTCTTCCTGCGCTTCTATTTCCTCTTGCTATTTTCATTAGTCTGGTATCATCTGCTCTTGACACATGTTCATTCCAAAATCTTCTTCTGTTACGTTACATTGTTGTCGTATATCTGACTTTCTTACTTGGTCCAATTTGGTCTTTCCTGCTGTTACTCTTAAAGTGTTCATTTCAACTATACGCACTAGTTGTTTCGTCCTACTTATTTAGACTTGAGTCTCTGCCTCATATGTCATTATTGGTCTTATCATTACGCCTTTAATCGAGCTCTTTACACTCAGGTTACTCTTCTGGTATCAAACATTCATTCCGGGCGTGTCCGACGGATGCGAGATTTCCCCGTCGAAATGATCGTCGGGTGACTCGGCGGAAAAGAGTTCGTCCCTCGTTCCTTTTTTAAAAAGGAGGAGAGAGTTGGTGTGTATGTGTGCGTGCAACGGCGAGATATACGGTCCCGACGTGGAATTACAATTAGCGCGGCCAGTAGCATGCTGTGCGGGATTAAAGGCGGTTTAATCGAGGAGATTTTCTCTCTCTTTCTCGCTCCTCTCGAAGGGGATGACTTGCACGCGACGGCCGAGGAGAGCGGAAGCCGAGACGTGGACCGTACGTGTAAAGGACGTCGTTGGGATTTCTCTTTTGGGTCTTTGGGTTTGGCGAATAGACGCACGTCACGTCACGAGACTTGTAGCGGAAGTGGGGCTCCGAAAACGGAAGCTGGAATGCTGGGTGGGGTCTATAGAAATATAATGAACTCTAGAACGCCAATAAGTACCTTCGAGATAAAGTTCAAATGAGTCCACATATTCAAAAAACATTTACTACTTGTAAATGCGCAGAACGTCTTTTTGGCCAAACAGTTTCAAGTTTATTTTTTTGTTGGTATTTTTTTAAATGAAGTTCGGAGTGGATCATATGCGACTAGGGTAGGTAATTGGAGAAAATTCAGTAAATTTCGCAACACTGCTGCAGAAACTCATGTGGCCTCCATTTTAATGAGCTTAACACTTCCATGTTCAAGAAGTCTGTTTAAGCAAATATTCATATCGACAATTTATTCATATAAGATTCAAGAACGAGAAGTCAAAAAGCCTTAGTCCTGCCCTGATGACAGGGTGGAATATCCCCTTAATACACTATTTACTGCGCACACTCAGAAGTAGGTCAATTTACCTTATGGGGTGCCAAATTATTCAGAACTGATCGGCGTTTTAGAGTTTATTATATTTCTGTGGTGTGGACGCAAATTGACGTATTTGAACATAATGACAATCTATTTATGTTATGCTCATTATGCCCACATATTGCAATGCTATGATTTTATCAATGTTTAATTAATGTTAAAATTATCGTGAACTATTCTTTTGACAAAATGACTTCTATTTTTTTGAATCGAGGTACAATTTTATTAATGCTTAAATTTATACTTTCCAATTGGTTAAACAAATTTGAAATTCTATATAAATCTGAAGAAATATAAATAAATTTGTTTTGTTTGTGTTTACCATTATTATTTCTTGTGGTTTTATGATAGCAGCAGTTTCAGATAAGTGGATTAACGATCTGTAACAAAATTGCTATCGTTATTATCATTAGAGATACATATTACTTCTATTAACTATTTATTTGAATATTTAACTTATACAGTTAAAGAAAAACAAAAAAGTTAACAAAGTTTCTACTTAGAAGTCACTTGCTTCTATCCATGTTCCCCAAAGCATTAATATTGGTTCTGGAGGCAAGGTGATTGCAGGGGACATTTCTTAGTGTTATTAATCATTAATAATAACTATTGTATTAAATCAGCGTTAACTCATTTTACTGAACTAATTAATTTATTAACTAAAAGAAATTTTTCATTCACAAATTCGATAATCATTAAAGTACCAAGCTGAATGTAAGCCACAAATATCTAACATTATATAACAAATAAGTATAGTTTTTTTAAATGTATACAGCAATGTATAGCACGGCCTCAATAACAAAAGAAGGATTTTCAGTTTGAGGAGATTTCCATTAGGACCTCTGAAAAATATTGGAAAAATGGATATATAACTCCAAATTCTTTTATAAGGTAGATTCCACGTATATTTTTCTAAAAGCGCTTTTATCATCGGATGATTAATTTAATGAAATGGAACATTGACTAACAGTAACGAATTATACCATTTGAAAACAAATTTCCACTTTTGGCACGTCTGGAGCCAAACATTGTACTGATTAAATATGATTATCTGTTTGATCCTACGTTGATTTGAATAAAATTATGAGTATATTGTAATTGCAAATGGTTGATTTCTAATACAATGGCAAATTTAAAGATTTAGTTTCAATCATAACAATTTGGACACAAATAAAGAAAATATGGTGAAATTTCTGCAAAAAGCAAAAATAATTGCATTTGGTAGCTTCTATTGCAAATAACTTTTATACTAGTAAATCACTTAATCATGATATAATAAGTGAAATTATTAATAAATCGGCCCTTTTTTAAGAATGATTATTTTATGGCTCACGCTTGTCTGCCAAAAGGCAACAAATCATCGCCACCGGTTAATTTAATCTTATTATTTTCTATTCCTTTTTTTCCATCGGAACGATTTTTTTAAAATAAACTCCCTTTTGCCCGCTTAATCCGTAAATCGCACTATTTACGACTCGATGTGATGTCACCCATCCCGACAATAGTCGGGACCGGAAGCAATTTTTTATTATAAAAATGATAGAAGCTACCGGCGTTTAGTTTCCTTTTGTGCCATCAACACCCTCGTATAATTTCTTTTGTGGAATTCAAAGGAAACGATTCTTTCCCTCGGACGTCTGCTTAGGTAGATTAATGACTTTCTGCGCTTGGAAATTACGAGAAATCAAATTAGGGCGCTAATTAGGGGCTATTCATGACATTCCAAGGTGTTATTGTTGCGTAGGTGACGCGGACAATACTGTCTATTCCGAACCAAATAAAAAAGCATGGATGGATAAAAAATGAACTAACCAATAATAATATTAATACTATTAATACCACTAATAATGAAATTAATAGTAAAAATAGCAATTACAATTTTCCGTAATAATATAACGTCTATTAAATATCTTATAATGCGCTGCTCCGGTCAAAAAATTGATCTCTTGTGGATGTTCTAGGAACATCTATTAAAGGTGGTATAATGTACTGCTAAACCATATGGGGGCAGATGAAGGACGCAATAATAAAGATCCAAGAACAGGAGATCGGTTTTAAGGAAAATATTAAGAGGAAGGAATGGATGACGGATGAAATTTTAGAACTTATGACACAGAAGGATGACCAAATCCACACCGTTAAAATATAAAGAACTCAATAAAGCTGCAAGGAAGAAGTGCAGAGAGGCAAAGGAAAAATGGCTGGCCGAGAAATGTACAGAGATCGAAGAACTACAACAGAAGCATGACTCGTTTAATGTGCATAAGAAAGTTAGGGAGGTGGCTGAAATAGGAAGAAAACGCCAAATAGGAATTCTCAGAGATACTAATAATGAAATCATAACTGGTACCGAAGAGAAACTAAAAAGATGGAAGAGCTATGTGGAGGAGCTTTTTGATGATGACAGACACGATACTCCCAAGTAGTAATCGAACATGGAGAAGATGGACCAGCTATCACAAAGAGTGAAGTCATACACGCGTTGAAGACTCAGAAAAACAGAAAGGCTACGGGAGCAGATAGGGTACATATGGAAGTACTTAAAACCATTGCTAGCCAAGAAGGCAAAGGATTGGATCTTATGCTAGAACTATTTAATACCATATACAGAACGGGAAAGATCCCTCCCAGCTGGCTCAAGTCTACTTTTGTAACGATTCCGAAGAAAACAAACGCATCACAATGCGACGACTATCGCATGATTAGTCTAATGCCACATATCCTTAAAGTCTTTCTGAGAATAATCCACACTCGAATTTACAAGAAGTGCGAAGAACAAATAAGCGACACTCAATTTGGATTTCAGAACGGATTGGGCACTCGAGAAGCCCTCTTTTCCTTAAATGTTTTAGCACAGAGGTGCAGAGATATGAACATAGTTGTATACGCTTGCTTTATTGACTATAGAAAGGCATTCGACCGTGTCAAGCATCAAAAGATGATAGAAATATTATCCGCAACCGGGATTGACAAAAGAGATATTACATTGATACTGAATCTCTACTGGAACCAGATTGCCGAAGTAAAAATAGACGGAAGAACATCTGACACTGTGTCAATCCGAAGAGGCGTAAGACAAGGCTGTATATTGTCACCACTCCTATTCAACATCTATTCGGAGGCAATTTTCAAAGAAGCTCTAGCGGAAGACATGGGAGGTATCAAAATAAATGGAGTTTGTATCACCAATATAAGATACGCAGATGACACCGTAGTCCTTGCCGATAACATATCAGACCTACAAAATATGATGAATGGAATAACTGAATATAGTGAGCATCATGGATTGGACATGAATATATCTAAGACCAAACTGTTAGTCTTCTCCAAGAGACCCACTGCTGAAGCAATTTTGATTAACGGCAATAAAATCAAACAAGTCTCGTGTTTTAAATACCTGGGTACCATAGTCAACGCATGGTGCGATCCGAAACAAGAGATCCGTTCCAGAATAGAACAAGCCAGGAAAACATTCATAAACATGAAAAGATTTTTTACTAGTCCTGATCTGAGTTTGGAGCTCAGGGTTCGCATGATTAGATGCTATGTCTTCAGTGTGTTGCTGTCCGGATATGAATGCTGGACCCTGGACCCTGCTACTGAAAAGAAAATTGAGGCGTTTGAAATGTACTTATACCGCCGCATGCTCCGCATCTCATGGGTCCAACGAATTACGAATGTAGAAGTGCTTAATCGGATGAAGAAGCCGAAAGAACTAATGGCCCTCATTAAAGAAAGAAAAACTACATACATAGGCCATATTATGAGAGGCAACAAGTATGAACTGCTGAGAATAATAATTGAAGGAAAGATCCAAGGGAAAAGATCTATCGGTAGACGTCAGAACTCCTGGTTGAAAGACCTCAGAAGATGGTATGGGTGCACTTCCATTGAAATCTTTCGAGCTGCTGTTTCCAGAACAGTGTTAGCTATGTGGATCGCCAACCTTCGAAAGGAGAGGGCGTCATAAGAAGAAGAATGTACTGCTCCCCATCAAAAATTGTAGACGTTCCGTAAACATTCGAACCAATAATTGAACTTTTGAGAATATTCCAAAAACATTCATTAAAGGTTATTTAATGGGCTGCACTTCGACTCAAATAAATTTTTCGGGAAGGTTTTGAAAGCGTTTTTTAATTAATATAAAATTTAAAATAGTTTTTAAAACATCATACAGTCCTATATAGAGGTTTTTAAAAGAAACACAAAAGACACTATTACGAAGTGACATACGGGAAAACTGTAAGTTACGTTCGGAATACTGAGCTTACTCCATACCATCTGAATTCTGACTTCCAATTTTATTGTGTAGAATATAGAAAATTCATATAGTGTAATTATTCAATTATACTGATTGTCATTCCAATTTGAAACCAATACGACTGCCGTGCTCCACCCTGTAGATTGGGGGTTTTAGTTCAGGTAACCCCTGCGATATGTGGAGTATAACATAATCAGATACGATAAAAAGTTCCATTCCAGAGTTGGAGCTAACTCTGTGTCTTCTTCTGAGACGTCGTTTCATCTGATCTGGTGTCCATAAAATTGGAACCTGTTACTGTTCCGGTAGGTAGGTATTCATTTCCATATTCCGACGTCTCGTTAGTTGGCGAAAAAAAATTTTTTTTGGTAGTTATCTACATTATAGTTAAGGTATTATGGGGCTTACGCTTGAGTCGATTTTCTGTCTCCTCGATTCGGCGTTGAAATCAAGTCAGTGATTGACTTATAACCGCTTCTTATAAACTGGTCGGATGTTCGGGATTGTTTACGATAGGAGGCCCGGCTATAAAAAAGGCCTTATCGTCCGGTTCCTACTGTAATTAATTTAGTAATTAAAAGCCTCGCCAGATAACAAATGATAGATCCTGACGTTTACAAAAATATTGTATAAAAGTGTCCGTCGCTTTCGTCAAACGAGCAGCTGTTTATTATTCGATCTGGGGGCCGTAATATAATCGAGTCGGCGTGACGTGAGGCGGAAAACACACTAATGAATAAATTATGGAAATTTTAAAGCGCAATAAGTCGAATTCACCAAACATCAAAAGATTAATCTCGGAAAATTTAAACTAAGCATGTGATTGCGTATTCCGTACGATTCTTTCGCCGTCTCGCTTTGAACTTTTCCTCGTTTTTCCGTTATTGAATTTGCGGCGGGGGAGGGGCCCGCCCCTCGCGACGAAAAAGACAATTGCGTCGATCCCTGATGCGATTTACCGCTCGACTTTTCCGACGAACGAGCCGTTCCCGATCTAATTTCGCGGACTTTGGCAAATTCCGGCCGGATGGCGAATAATTGCCGAGAGGTTCTTCTCGGGGAGAAAACGCTGATTTAGGACGAACGGGTATTTATTTTGATTTCGCTAGTGGGCACCGTATCTTCCTTTTGAATTTCACGTCGATCTCTCCGGATCGTCGGAGCTGATGAGAGGGCGACCTGCTAGAGCTAGATCAGCACACCTTGCACCCCTATTCGCATGTAATGTAGGTAAGATCTTCGAAACGTAAGATAATGTATACAGATCGTTTCTACAGAGTCGCAGGATGGGATAAACGTAAGAGCGAGAGAAAGGCCATATATTTCTCGTTGGCTAAACAGAGAAATAACTTTTGCGATGTTGCCAGCTCGCGAAACATCACATTCATCCGCTCCGCACACACCAGAAAGTGTGATACGCGACCGCGATACGCGTTGACTTGGACTGCCTGCTCAGCCGGCAACGTTGCAAAACATCCATCTCTGTCATACTAACGAACTACTGTTAGTTTCTCGTTTGCTCTTGTTGATTTTTCACCCTGCGTTTCGATAGAAAAGCTCCGTATACGTCTTTTGTAAGGATGGGTTTGTTACAGCTGCCGCCGTTTCTCTTACTCTAGTCTCCATCTTGATCGATTTCTCCATTCTTCTTCTTAAGGTGCCATATTCATGTAATGAATGTTAGAGACAATTCTGGCAAACTCTTTCCGATCCTGCAAGAGTCTGAAGAGTGTGTGGGCGTCGAGGATTATCCAGTCTCTTTTGTTCTTAAGCTACGAGTATTTCTTTCTCCCGATGCCTCTTCTTCCTTCGATTTTTCCTTCCATAATTAGCTTTAAGGACTGATACTTGGAATTTCTGAATATGCGACCCAGATAAGCAATCTTCCGTCTTTTCACTATTTGCAATAGTTCTCTTTCTCTTCCCATTCGGTTTATGACTTCGGCGTTCAGCCTTCATTGTTCAGGTCTCCAGGTCTCCACTCCAAATGCAACACCGAGTAAATATGACATTTTACAAAACGATACCATAGCATTAAATTAAGGCTGAGAAGAGCTCGCTCTCATATTTATAAATGCTACTATGGCATGTTCAGTTCTGCTGCGTATCTCTAAGTCTGGATCCAGGTCTTCGGTTATCCAGCTTCCCAGGTGCCTGAACTTGGAGACATGTTCGATATTCCTACCGTTCACTGTAATATTCAGGTGCACGTTTGGTGTTCTGCTGACCAGCATAGCCTTCGTTTTGTTTATGTTAATCTTTAAACCCAGACGTTCTCCTTCGGTAGTTATTCTAGCAATAAGAAGTTGTAGTGCTTCCTGGCTATCAGCCATTATGACTGTATCATCGGCATAGGGAAGATTGTTAACAACAAGTCTGCACAGGAGCACTCCGCGCAAAATCCATTTTGCTTTTCAATGCCTCATTTATTTTTCAATCCTTATCTTTATAATTCTACCATAAATTCTAGATAGTGAGTTTGTGACACTGCTTCCCTTATAGTTGGAGCATTGTTCCTATCTCCTTTCTTGTTGATGTTACTACTTACTAAGAGCGAAAATGGGTATTGGTCGGGATATTCTAGATACAATCGAGGCAAAACGCTTAAAATGGTATGGACATGTAAGACGTATGCCAGACGAAAGATGGTCAAAGAAGATATGGGACTGTACTCCTCCACAAAGACGATATAGAGGAAGACCCTGAAGATTATGGAGAGAGGAGGTCGACCAAGCCATGGAAAACAGAAATTTAAGAGAAGGTGACTGGAAAGACCGAAAGAAGTGGAAACTAGGATGCGGGAAACGGCGACAGCCGTAGTCCAAGCCGCTTTATACATACTTCTGACAAAGCTTTTCTGCCCAGAACCTGCTCAGATCTTCAACAGAATTTGATCATTTTAGTGAGGACAGATTATGAAAAGCAAAACATGGCAGAATCTAACTATATTTGGTGCTCGGGCAGAATTACTTCTTCGTTATGTGCATCAGTCTTCTAGGCTTCTGAGCAGCTTAGATGCCCAGAATCTGCCTAGATATTTATTGTAAACAGATTTCGAAAATTAAATCAAGTCACAATCATGTGGTGACTGAGTGGTGGGCGAGTGGAAAGACCGAAAGAAGTTGGAAACTAGGATGTGGGAAACGGCGAAAGCCGAAGTCCAACCCGCTTTATATATATTTCTGACCAGCTTTTCTGCCCAGAAACTGTTCAGATCTTCAACAGAATTTGGTCATTTTAGTGAGGATAGATTATAAATAGCAAAACATTGCAGAATCTTGCTATATTTGGTGCTCGGGCAGAATTACTTCTTCGTTATGTGCATCAGTCTTCTAGGCATCTGAGCAGCTTAGATGCCCAGAATCTGCCTAGATATTTATCGTAAACAGATTTCGACAATAAATCAAGTTACAGTAATGTAGTCAGATGCCTAACAAAATGTAGTCATTTTTGTGAGGACAGATTATGTGATATTTTAGATTCTGGTGACGGAAATGTAATTTCTAAAAATTTTTCAATTTTTCCCCAAAACTCACTTTACCTATTTCACTGATATAGTTTTTGTCAAGCATAAATTTAATCGTTCTCAAAAAAATTGTGTTATATTACTTGAAACTTTTTACAACGAACTTAGATTAAGTAAGTTTCAACAACTTCTGACGATTTTTCCAAAATTTTGAAAAATTTGGATCTTTTTACAAGATGGAAAGCTTCGTGTGCTGTTTAACTTGCTTAGAACTTAAAACTTAGTAAAAAGCAGTCACGTTCATAAGTGCCATGCCAAAATTTGTTCATTATTTGGTTTCCTGATCACTCACATATCTCGTGAGATCTCCATCAGTACCAAATTTAAAAATTGCAGTGGCCGATGTTCAGGGATGATTTCCTAATTTTGAAAGAAGCTAGATTAATTGAGTTATTCGATTTTGAAAATTGACGGTTGTTTTCAACAAATTCAAACATATTTCTCAAAATAATTCTTATCTAAGGGGCAAACGGTTTCATGTTTACAGGAATTTGAACCTAAGCGGGTAGACCTGAAAAAACTAACTGACTGCAAAAGTGTGTTTTAAAGAAATAATCATCTCCCCATTTCCTTCGCCCATAGGGGCCTTGCATCCCTCCCCCTGCATTCCGCTCACTTCGCAAACCTAATAATAAGGGCAACAGCATTACTTTAACGTAGACGAAATTTTATTTGGCCAGATTGTGTTTCTTGCCTAAAGAGATATTTAATCACGTTGTAATAACCCGCCACCGGAGTGGGGTTACTCCCTCTATCCGCTACGCGCGCTTGCTCCCCACGTCCTCCTGAGACCGAAACGGCCGTATACAATTACTATCACCAGACGTTAAATTCTATTCAATAGATCTTAATCCCTCTCATCCATTAACTCTGCCGATGGGCGAGCACGCAATGTATTACCGATTATGGGCTTGTTTGCGATTCGCAGTTGTGATTAGTGATTGTGATAGATCCGGATCGGTAATCCGAACTTTCGGGGAAAGTACGATGAGTACTGATTGTGTTGTAAAGTTTATGATCATTAATAGTCAATAACATAATCAGGCCAAATATTAGTGGGTAATAAACCCTTGGGACGAGTTGACAAGATCAAATACTTTGGTTGCACTATGAATGACAAACTGGATAGTGATGTGGAAAAGAATAGAGATGGCTTAGATCAGCATTAGGTAAACTCCAAAAATATTTATGCCGAAGCGAGGTGTTCCTCTAAGCTTAAGACTCAGCATAGTAAAATACAATATAGCCCATAATAACATATGGGTCTGAAACATGGTCACTCAACTCAAAATAAGATTAACGAATCGTTGAATAAGCGTTGGAAAGGTGGACTGCGTATCTCATGGGTTGACCATGTGACAAACGAGGCAGTGTTGAGAAGAGCTGAAACCGACGTGAACTGTTTGAAACTATAAAATAACGAAAAGTTTCCTATTTGGGATATATAGCAAGAGATGATAAATACGAGGCCTTAAGATTAATTTTAATAGGGAAGATGAGGCCCAGGGAGAAAGCAACATTCCTGGCTGCGGCATGTAAGAATACATGTAAGATAGCGTCAACCATGAAACGTCATTGAAAGTAACATTTTCCTCATTATCGATCATCTGTATCCTCCTATTGATGGCTTTTGTTACATCTTTAATGAGTTGTTTTAGCTCATCTATATGTTGTGGATGTTGTCCTAGTAGGTAGTTTTCTTCCCTGTTTCATCAAATTTTTACTATTTATAGAAAGTTTATTTACATTTTCTCTTTATTTCAAGCAGTGCCCTTTCTGAGCGGTGTTGATTGACTCCATAATGTTTCTATTTGGATCCTCCAGCCTACTTGTATCAGCATCTTTCAGATTTTCTTTTATCAATATTTTTCAACGTCGTCTACATTTGTCCACTTTTTACTGTTGTTCCTATGCTTGTTAACAAGCATATTTCGTTCCGTCTTCATATTTATCAGTATCTTCGCCCTCACCATTCTATGGTCACTCCCCACTGATAGTTCATTTAGTACGGTTACATCCGTGACTATCTGCTTTTTGTCTGTGATAACAAAGTCTGTTTAGTTCTTCGTTATGCCGTCCGGACTGATCCATGTCCACTTTCGATGTTCTGCCTTTTTGAAGAAAGTGTTCATGGTTGCGAGTTGGTGATGGAGAAGAAATTGGACATTCTTGGACAAATTGACATTCCAGTGACGTTTCTTCTTCATTTTGTTCTTTGCCTAACTTGGCCTTAAAGTCTCCAGCTAATACCGTAAAATAGGCTGGGATAGTTGACATTGCTTGATTTACATCATCATAAAAGTTTTCAATATCTTGATCTGGGTTGGTGTATATACAACGTGATCAAGAATGACTGTTTGAGTTGGTAATACTGAATTTCATTTTTAACTGGTACAACTGGGGTAACATCCGGTTGGTGACATTGACAGCGTCATTGACAGATGCCATTTGCTATTTCAAATTCAAATTTCTGGTATTCTTTTCAAATTTATTTATTTAAAATAGTTTTCACGTTACAACACGATATTTTTATTGAAATGGCGTACTTTCGAAGCGGGATTTATAACCCAATTACTGGTTGGCAGTACTCTCTCGAAGCGACATACCAGCAATTTCAGGAAATGTTTCCGGAGACTTTGGTCACTTTTGCTGTCTTTCAGCAATATTGCATGTGAGTAGTTGAACGTTACTTAAACACAGGGAGCGTAAGCAAACAAAAATCAACTGGTGGACCTTCTACTCTAAACGAGGAAGTTGTCGAGGATATCAGAACTCGAATGCAAAGAAGTTCTCGCAAATCCTTAAGAAAGCTCTTCCTTCAAACAGATTTGGTGCTTATGATTCAACCAATTTCCATTCTTACCCATAAGACTTCCACTTTTCCACGTTGTTCTAATTCACGGTTTTACAGGTTTATGATATCGAAGTTCCTCCACTGTGCTTAAAAAGAAATTAAAATACCACCCTTACAAAATTTCCATCGTCCAGTCATTAACCCCTCCAGATCACCCGCAGAGAGTTTTATTTTGCAATTGGGCAATGACATATTAAATAATAATTATATCTTTGACAATACCTTCTTTTCCGACGAAGCCTGGTGTCATCTCAACGGCTATGTGAATAAACAAAATTACAGAATTTGGTCAGGTGAAAATCCTTACGCTATCATTTGCACCCGGTTAAAGTTGGTGTTTGGTTGGCAGTCTCAAGGACGCTAGTGTATGGACCAATATTTTTCAATTTTACCGTCAATTCGGAGAGATATATCCAACACCTTTTGAGGCCTTTTATAAGACAATTAACAGACGAAGAGCGTCAAATTGGATATTTCCAACAAGACTCTGCAAGGGCACATACGGCTCGTGCTACTGTAGGATATTTAAAAGAGAGTTTTGGCGACAGAGTAGTCAGGGCATTTGGCTAAGCAGGTCACCAGATCGCACTCCATTAGATTTTTCGTTATTAGGGCTCTTGAAGGACAATGTCTTTAGGAACATATTGCATACTGAAGAAGAGCTGCAAGAGGCAATAGGTCAGGAAGTGCCAAACATTATCCCCAATATGCTGGTCAATATCTTCGAGAGCCTAAAAAGGAGAGTTAATTTATGTCTGGATCAAAATGGGGAGCATTTTGAGCATTACCTTTAGCTGTTTAATTAAATTATTGTTCTGTATTTCGAGTTTCATTTTTTAAGCGTTAATTTTTATTCACATAAGCTATCTACAATCTTATCGCTGATTGTTATGTCAAATTTTTGTCAAATAAACATATCCGGCTGTAGTGTTGCAAATAGACAAGTAAAAAATTCTCTAAAAAGTGTTGCCAACTCAAACAGTCATTCTTGATCACCCAGTACGTATTGGGTAAAATAAACTACCTTCTTGTTTGATGTTCATCCTCGATAGTTCTATATTGTAGGTACTAATAAAAATAAAAGTTTTAAAGAACAATTTCTGGATCCTCCAAGTTGTAACTCCTGTAAGTGATCACTGATCACCGTTCCGAATGCCTTTCGGTCATCTCGAAACATCTCACCTAAAGTATTTCCGAATTAGCATGTAATAACCGGGGGTATTTACGTTAAGACCGAAAAAGTTTGCCGACAGTGCGTAGAATCGCCCCCGGGATTTGGAAAGGGGCACCCCGTCGCGACCACCGGCATTGTTAACAACTGGCCGGTTACTTTCTCCCACAAAAGAATTCCCCGAGGTTTACTGTACGGGGGCCCCCCGAATCTCTCCCCGGTAATTAATTCCGATAACTAGGTGGTAAGCGACAACAATAGGGGGGCCGTTGTTGCTTTTTATGTTTACACATTGTGTGTGTATATATTCGATACGTCTTTACCTCCGTAGAGGGTTGTTGAGGGAGTGGGCGGGGGATGAGGTGTCCACAATGGAAGTGTGTTAAGTGGGTGATTATTAGTATTGTATTTCATTTGGAGATTCGCAAGATGCACACATTTGCACTTTGCACGAGGAGAAGCTGATACCTCGATCTGATCGATGTTATAAGTGATTGTAGATCTTTCTAGGAAATAATGTGATTGACGCCACAAAGGAAATCGAACCAGTGCATTGCTTGTGTAAGATAGACTACATTAATATCAACGCCGGACAGATTTGTAAGAAAATGCTAAGTGTTTAACAAGCCCATTCCCAAACTTATTTGAACTGCTTGAAATTCCCATGAATCGATGAGTTTGAGTCATGATTTTCACTTTTCACATAAGTATGTGCCAATCTAAATGTTTAAAAAGTTTTGTAATAGTTGTCCAAAGTAATCTGTGTTCGTTTACTTTGCAATGGTATGCATATCTCATTGTTCTTATATTAGAATGTTATTGTATTAGACCTCCTTGTAGTCTAACTGTCTACCAATCAAGCTTCAAAAATGTATATCATTTAGACACTTAGACACTAACAGCAATTGTTGCAATATTAATCATAATTAGTAATAACTAATAACTAATCATATATCTCCGTCTAACCGTCAGTTAATTTGTTGGCTGATTTTTTTTAAATGTTTAGTCACCCAAGCGAAAATTTCATTTAACTATCAGATAGAGGATTACATCATCATATCAAACAGCTAAAAAAATTTTTTTTTGCCTGCAAAACGAGTCTAAGTTAGAAATAGAGTTACCTTTTTATGAACTTAATTCATAAATTAATTTCAAAAATTGTTACTTAAAGAAGTATCTTCCTGGTAAGTTCCAATACAATACGAATTGACTCTAGTGAAGGTACGTGTTTCAATTACATTGTTAATAATAAAGTGAAATATTTGATAAAATATTAGGCTAATATTAGAGTTCAGTTATGTAATCTTAATTTAATTTACTTAATTAGCTTTATCTTTAATCATATGTTAAAAATTAATTTTACGTTATTAATCTTAACAACACAGTTATACATATTTAACATAACCCAGTGTTACGGTTTGTTAAAATTGGAATCTATACGAATTTTTAATGGAAATCACTCAAAATCTGGGGAAAATGCAATTTTTTAAGGTTTTTCACATGTTCCACTATTTAAAAATTCAGTCAAAATATTTCCATTACCTGGACAACGTTACGTAATATATATTGTTTCAACATATCTGCTCTTTCCATTTTCGTGTTAACCCAGCTTGAAAATTTTGAACCTTTCTAAATATTTGAACTTCGCGCCAAAATTTGGTAAAAAATACCATGTTGTAGGGGATAAAAACCCTACAAATTAGAAAAAAGAAGTTTCTACGATGAAAAGAACCGAAGATATCGTCAAAAACTAAAAACTTCGTTTGAAGTTCTTTTGGTGAATTGGTGATTTTTTTGTTTTGTTTCGAGGAAGGCGCGGCGCAATTTTGACTAACTAAATCCTTCCAAAAATTCAATGGAAGATTTATGAACGTACGATAATCTTCTAGAAAAATTTCCATGATTCACCTACGGTACGCCAAAAGATTAGAATTCAATTTAAGACTCAAGTAAGGTTTTCGTAGCGAAACGTAAAGAAGCAAAACCCAACCTGTCACTATTTTCGCAATTCGGTAATCTCAAATCTTCCCCTCGTCGAAGAGATTCCTCCTAGACTGTTTCCCCTGCCGAGCAGCGAAGCCCGGACATAATATTTCCACCATTCAGAGGTCACGTTTTGACTATTGTACCAGCTCGACAGGGAAAAAAAGGAACGGATGTCGACAATGCGACGAGCCTGCGTGGGAACGGCGACTGCGACAGCGGAGTGTAGAAGAAGAAAAGGAGACTTTCAAATTAAATGTGAATCTATTTCTGATGACAAAATTTATGGGCTCCCGCTGGAAACAGGTGTTTTATTGGATCGTGAAGGGTGGAAAGGAAGTCGACGCGGGCGGAACGTTATGGTTTATGGGCGATAATTTCTTGAATGAGAATGGGGAGGTTAGATGAATTATCTATCCTATTGAGGGAAGTGAAAAGGGATGTGGATATGAGAGTTACGGTAAGTTATAGTGGGCAGAAAAGGGAGACTAATTAGGCTCGTTTGTACGGAAGGTGAGATAAGAAAATGGAATGTTTGAAATTTCGGTAAATAAGTAAGTATACAGTTGATCAAGTGCGGAGTTCTTAAACTAATGATGGAAGGTGAGATTGAGGGTCAACGCGGTATTTTTCTTTTTCTTAGAGAGCCGTCTTCATCTTGAAAGTTAGCAACAATCTCGGCGAACGTCTCGACGGTCTTGGGCAGTTCGAAGTAAGGAGTGGGCATCCATACCTGTCCAGTTTCTAATGTTTTCCAGGAATGTTCCTTTCTACCTATGCCCTTCTTGCCCTCAATTTTCCCTCCCATTATCAATTGTAACAGTTCGTATCTACTTCCCCGCATTACATGGCCCAGATCTTTCGTATTTTGACAATGCTTACTAATTCTCTCTCGCACTGAGCTCGCCTCAACACCTCCTCATTTGTGACATGCGCCGTCCATGGTATTTTAGGAAGTCTACCAAGTATCCCATCTCAAGAGCTTCTATTCTGTTGGTGTTAACCTTTAAGGTCCATGCTTCACAGCCATACAACAAGACTGAGTGCACATAACACTTCGGAAATCGATATCTAAGACTTAGACTCAGACTAAGGGTTGGATTCTACGTAATAGTAGTCTACGAAGTATCCATATCTCAAGAGCTTCTATTCTGTTCATGGTGTTAACCTTTAAGGTCCATGCTTCACAGCCATACAACAAGACTGAGTGTACATAACATTTCACAAATCGATATCTAATACTCAGACTAAGGGTTGGATTCTACGTAGTAGTAGTCTACGAAGTATCCACATCTCAAGAGCTTCTATTCTGTTCATGGTGTTAACCTTTAAGGTCCATGCTTCACAGCCATACAACAAGACTGAGTGTACATAACATTTCACAAATCGATATCTAAGACTCAGACTAAGGGTTGGATTCTACGTGTAGTAGTCTACGAAGTATCCGCATCTCAAGAGCTTCTATTCTGTTCATGCTGTTAACCTTTAAGGTCCATGCTTCACAGGCATACAACAAGACTGAGTGTACATAACATTTCACAAATCGATATCTAAGACTCAGACTAAGGGTTGGATTCTACGTAGTAGTAGTCTACGAAGTATCCGCATCTCAAGAGCTTCTATTCTGTTCATGCTGTTAACCTTTAAGGTCCATGCTTCACAGGCATACAACAAGACTGAGTGTACATAACATTTCACAAATCGATATCTAAGACTCAGACTAAGGGTTGAATTCTACGTAGTATTAGTCTACGAAGTATCCACATCTCAAGAGCCTCTATTCTGTTCATGGTGTTAACCTTAAAGACCCATGCTTCACAGCCATACAACAAGACTGAGTGTACATAACATTTCACAAATCGATATCTAAGACTCAGACTAAGGGTTGGATTCTACGTAGTAGTAGTTGTAGTAGTAGTAGTCTACGAAGTATCCACATCTCAAGAGCTTATATTCTGTTCTTGGTGTTAACCTTTAAGGTCCATGCTTCACATCAGCCATACAACAAGACTGAGTGCACATAACACTTCGCAAATCGATATCTAAGACTGAGACTAAGGGTTGGATTCTACGTAGTAGTAGTCTACGAAGTATCCACATCTCAAGAGCTTATATTCTGTTCATGGTGTTAACCTTTAAGGTCCATGCTTCACAGCCATACAACAAGACTGAGTGTACATAACATTTCACAAATCGATATCTAAGACTCAGACTAAGGGTTGGATTCTACGTAGTAGTAGTAGTCTACGAAGTATCCACATCTCAAGAGCTTATATTCTGTACATGGTGTTAACCTTTAAGGTCCATGCTTCACAGCCATACAACAAGACTGAGTGTACATAACACTTCACAAATCGATATCTAAGACTCAGACTTAGGGTTGGATTACACAGGAGTGACCGCATCAGGTTAAACGTGGCTCTCGATTGTTCGATCTTGGATCTAAGTTCTATTTCTGGTTCTAGGTTGTTGTCAATCCAGGTCCCTAAATTTTTGAATTTTTCTCCCACTTCTATTCATTTCCCATAAATTCTTATATCTAATGGTGGCTCTGGGGTTTTTGATATTACAAGTATTTCTGTTGTAGTTAAAATTAATATTTTAATATAACTAATATTACGGGACGTGATACTGGAAGAAGAAATTCTCCTGGCTGAAGGTGTATCCGTGATTGGACTAGTATGGACGATCAATCGTTACTCCAGTTTGCTAAGGACCATATGAGATTTGCGGAGACTGTGTCTTACCGTCATGGAATGGAGACGGCACCTTGAGAAGAAGATCACTTCAATTAGGTGTCGGGGGAAAACCTGGTGGTTCTACTTACCCGATCGAAGGCTTTTTCGTAGTTAATATGGCAATGAGGTAATATGAGTTTCTAGGTTATTTTCAAATGTAAACCAAACAACTTCACTCATTATCGCAAACCGAAGAAAATCTAAGGTTTACCTTTCCTGGGACGTCATATCCAGAGTCCTCAGCCTCGTCGAGGCTGACTAACTGCACAATAACTAATTTTTTGGCAGAGCTCATCGACTCACGCCCGAACGAGCCGTTCGGCGGCTAATGGATGCGGTAGCGTCGAGGATTAGGAGCTATTGAATTTAACTTTGTGGGCGGTAAAAGTAATTTTATAGCGCTCCCGCTCCCTCTCGGGAGGCTCTTCGACCGGCAGCCCCTACGAACACGTACGAGGGGGTAATATCGAGATTTAATTGCGTGCCCGTCGAGGAGGAAGTAAAACGCCTCGAAAAATCAAATAACCGAAACGGAGAGAACGTCGGCACATGTTCGATTACAAAGTTTACGCGCCGTATGGGCCTACAACGCGAAGCTCGTATATACATGTCGAGTAGTTGTGGGTGGAAACAGGGAGTCGAGTACAATGGAAAAAGTAGTAATGAAAAAGAGTTTTTTGGCGGTCGAAAGGGTCTATTCTGTAAGTGAAAGGTTAATTTTTGACGGCTGTTAAAAGAATAACCACCGTTAATTTTCGCGGCACGATTCTCTACTCGAAAAAATCGATAATTTTAACGGGACGTTATTTTTTAACCTAAAATGGTATTCTGCATCACATGGAATGGTTTAAATTCAGTAGGTAAAATTTATTTGTGAAGCTAACTTTAACAGATCGTTTGTAACACCCGTTAAAACGGCTTTTGATGGATTATTACACTTAATGATAATGGAAAACGACGAGAATAGGCGACAAATGTAAGTTCGGCGTGAGATATGAGTTTTTTTGTTTGAAATCGAAAGCGTCCACACGCATAAACATAACCTCTAAAATGTGTGGTGTGTGGAAGGGTGTGTGTAAGGTTTATTTGGCCTGCGAATCTCTAAACCTCTAAAACATTCGTATCGCTTGACGTACTATTGACATAGAACACAATTTGTCCTATAACATGTATGAAAACTGCCGAAAACACACGAACATTTTAACGGATCCGTTAATTCATAGGAAGGCAACTTGCCCGTTAACATTACTCAATACAGAATACAAATAGGGGTTAAAATTTACCTTTTAACCGCATCCGTTAATTTTAACATTTCACTTACAGAATTGCCACTGTCGGTTTTAAATGTGACGTCTCACATATTGTTCAGCTGTAGCCCTAAAGTGATTTCTTATTACGAGCCTGAAGATGACCGCTAGACAGTAGAAACCGGTCGCTCTTTTGGCAATAAATTGGTGGTGAAGACTTGGCGTTTTTTTTATGGTTTAATTACCATGGCCACCTTCGAGTCGCTGGACAACCTTCGGTCTTGGAAGGTACCTACTACATGAAGCAGTATAGTTTTATAAGAAGTTTCATTCTTTATTTTACTAAATTATTTATTTATTTTATTAAAATTTGGTCCCAAAGGTAGATCCTGAAATATTGACCAGTTTATGATATGCTCCCCTTTTACTTTTTATAAAGGCAGCTGGAGGCAACTTAACTTTACTTACTACTTTACTTAAAGTAAAATATTAACATTGTGAATAATTGTGTTGGTTTCAAAATTGTTACGTTTTTACTGCAAAAATCAAACTGCCTGGTTGATGTGTGTAGATGTGATCACCTTATGAAAATATAAACGTTTTTCGAAAATTTATTTTGGATTTTAAATTCCTACATCTGTTTAGCCTATAGACTATAGAGCAATTTGGTACAAAAGACTGTGTGGCGATTATCTTTAGTGTCTCTTTGGCGTATGGGTTATTACACGTTAAGATTACTGGTTCTATAGTCTGAAAGAACCTTCAATGCAACTACAACATTTGTTGTTTGCACTTTTACACTTCTCTCCCGCAGACAAAACCGAAATTCGATCTCTCCTCGTCGAGTGCCAGAAGCGCGCGTTATTAATCCGAAGCCCTTCGATCTCCCTCCCGTACCGGCTAATCGCGGCGCGTCCCTTTTAAATATTTCATAAAGTATATTAAACGGGGGCGGGCCCTCCCGTCGCGCCCGAGAGCTAATAACCGCAAGAATCTCGATGAGTGTTTGCTTAAGCGAAATGCTCTTTCGTGGCCGCCGCCACAATAAAGTGTCGTTCCGTGTTTCCGGGGCCTGGAAACTAGACACCCCGGGAGGACGTACAAGGAGCGCTCGGGCACGTGGCCGGCCACGCGACCATTGTACCGGCAAATTAATTTTCGGGGATCCCCCGTTCCCGCGGATCGCCCCATTTCTATGGAGTCTCGGTTTTCCGGACGTCGGCGGAGATGAAAACCGAGAGGTTGACAATCGCCGTGATTGATTGGATGATAAACGGCTGGTAATTGGTGTCGAGGACCCTCCCGAGCGGTTCTCACACCGGATATACTATATACTGGATGTACGTAGTTAGTATTTAGTACAGTTGTTACAAGAGCAAAGCTTTTAATTTATAGGTTTTGATGTGAACTCGAAATGAAGAGGTATTCGGTTATTTGAGATCGATTCCATGCGGTGATAGAAGGGACGATATGTAGTTTAAACTGACTGTAAGCATGACCTATTTCCGGTGCAGAAGCCGCAAAACAACAACATTAGTTCGTATCGTTTGAGTACATACAGGCGAATTTTAATACACTCAGAGACCAGACTCAGACCTAGGTGGAAATAGGAGCTGTCCCAAGTAGTTTTGTGTAGAGCTGATTCTGATGAGTAGGGAGTAAATTTAGATTTTGTGAGCAAGGTAAATGGTGTTCAAATGTACAAGATGTTAGAAATTGAAATGGTAATAGTGCCGTTTCTAAATTGCTACAAATAAGCACTGACTCTTTAATTTCTTAGAGTTCAAATGTACAAGATGTTAGAAATTGAAATTGCATAGGTCAAGCGGCCTACTCACTATTCGTTGATGCGATTCGTCGGTTCGTTTCGTCGGTTCGAACAGGCATCGACGAACCGACGCATTGCATCGCGAACCGACGCATTGCATCCTACTCATTATGCGTTGATTCACTTCGCTTCGACGGTTCATGAAAAATTCGTCCGTTGTGCGAACTGCGACGACGGAACTTCAATCAGTGCTGAAATGAATTCAGAAGAAGACCTGCTTCTGCTCGCTGCAGCTCATGCATGTTATGTGGTCATTTCGCTTTCAAATAAAAAGAGAAAAAAAAGAAGATGGTGGACCCAGTCTTTATATAAAAGCAGATCTCGGTAAGTATACGTTTTATTATTAATTTGTAACGTATTGCAAATGAAACTAAGGAAATTTGTACGAATGCTGATGAATGTACCTTCCCGTTTATAGGTAGGTACAACTGTACTAACATGATCGTGGATATGCTTAAGGAACCGTCTGGCAAATTTCATAACTTCTGCAGGATCAGTTATGAAGATTTTGAGTTGCTGTTGAATAAGATCGGTCCCCAAATACAGAAAAAAGACACACCATTCAGGTTATCCATACCAGCAAAAGAAAGACTAGCTGTTACGTTGAGATATTTAGCATCGGGCGACTCATACCAAAGCTTAAGTTTCCTCTTCAAAATTTCTCCGCAAATAATATCGGCAATAGTGCAAGAAGTATGCCAAGCACTTGTTATTGCACTGTCGGAGCATTTAAAGGTGAGTATATTTATAATTTTTTTATTGTTGCTGTTATGATGAAAAAATTTAAACAAAGTGATAAGGTGGTACGAAAATAATCAAAATAGGTTTAAAGAAAACTATATTTATAACCCAAAGCATTAAATGAAAAAAATAAGACAAGCTATAAAAAATAAATATTATTCCTACAAAATAAAAAATAAATAAATATTATTCCTAGACAATAAAAATAAAATAACATGAACATGAAAATTATGCATTATTATGGAAGTCAGTCTACTAAGACCAGTCAGATACTTCATCTTCAGGTCCTGCTGAACATTGCAGCTGCATGTCATGCAGCTGTGGATTTGTTTCTGTGGAATGTGCCAGTACAGTGATATAGTTACTGTGTGATTGTTCATGAGAAGTGGATGTATGCGGTGGTTGAGGGGAATAGTAAGAACACGAAGGGCTAGGAGAAGGTGTTGCAATAATATCGGATGAAAGTGAAGAATGAGACCTGGGTGTTGGCAACGTCGATGAATCAAAAGTCAGATCAAACATGATTGTATCTATTTTGTGCATAGCTAAGCGTTGCGTTCGTTCATCCAGCTTTCGTAACTTTATGGCAAGGAGTTCGGCATATACGGTACACTCATCTCTATTCACACAGCTGGCACTTCTTTCAGTTATTTTTTCCTTAATTGCTAAAAGCTCAGTGAATGCCACATCTGCCCGATCTTGCGCTTTCTTTGATGGCTTCACATTAGTGTTTCGTTTTACTGGTTGTTTCGTGGTCTCATCTAAAAGTGAAAATTAGTTAGCTAGTTAGAACAGAAAAGCAAAATAAACTTACCTTTATTGATATTTAAAAGCGTTTCAGCTTCCTCGTTTTTGTTCAAATCAGTTCGTGGTCTCTTATTATCATTGTCTGCTCCTCCCTCATCATCGTTTTGCACCTCTTCACTACCACCAAAAGTATCCTAAAATAATAAATATTTGTGATTTTTTTTCAGACTCCACAATCGCCTACAGAATGGAAAACAATTGCGAAGTTATTTGAGGAACGTTGGCATTTTCCCCACTGTTGCGGAGCTATTGACGGAAAGCACGTAATTATACAAGCACCAGGAAATAGTGGTAGTGAATATTTCAACTACAAATCGACATTCAGTATAAATTTAATGGCATTATGTGACGCTGATTATTGTATAACATATGCTAACATTGGAGCACCCGGTCGAATGTCAGACGGAGGAGTATTCTACGAGTGTAGACTATCCCAGCAACTGGAAATGGGCACAATAAATTTCCCCCCTGATGAGGTTGTAACAAATTTAGATAAAATATTACCATACGTTATAGTAGGTGACAATGCATTTCCCTTGAAAAATAATATAATGGTGCCTTACTCGGGAATACATGATAAAGGATCTTCAAAACGAGTATATAACTACAGACTGTCCAGAGCACGAAGAGTGATTGAAAATGTCTTTGGAATTATGGCATCGGTATTTCGCATTTTCAGAACACCTATTATGCTCAAACCAGAAAGAACTAATGTAATTGTACAAACCTGTGTACTTTTGCATAATTTTTTGCGCAGGAGCAAAACGTCACGAAACAGTTACACTCCAACTGGGGCATTTGACGTGGAGGTGGAAGGAAATGTTGTTGCTGGGTCATGGAGAAATGATAATGGCGAAATGACATCATTCAAGCCATTGAAAAAGATTGCTAGAAGACCTAGAAGTGACGCAGAGAGAGTTCGACTAGAATTTGCAAACTATTTTTCGACAACAGGCCAAGTTTCATGGCAAAATGAGAAATAGTTCATCTATTATACTATGGGAACGTAATGGCAGCCGTTGCCTCACTTATCAATGTATACATATTAGCAAATAAACAAAAATATCACATAATTTTTTTTACATACCAAAGTGTTGAATCTTTCTTTCGGAGCGTATACTCCCTGCAGAAAATCATCTAAAAGCGAGTATGGCGGCCATGTAGGTTTATAGATGTCGTCTGTCCCTGCTCCTGATTTTTGGCTGCAGAATACCTTCCTCCTGTAGCTTCGATAAGTTTGAAAGAGATTTTCTTTTTTCTTTTTTAATTCGCCGATGTTATCAGTTCCCATTTCTTCAGCAATACTTTTGAAAGCATCATGTACCTTATTCCGATTTTTCTTGTTTTTATCACTTGGATTCCATAAACACGGACGTGATTGTATTTTTTTCACAAATGAGAAAACAATATCATCATTCCACTCCATCTCGACCAAAACGACCAAACACACACGACGCACTGCTCTGATCAACGAAGTGGCCTTACCTTACCTACTCACTATTCGTCGCTTCGTTCTTTCTGCCTTTGATGATTCGCCCAAAAACCGACAGTACGGCGAAGTGACGAAACGCGAATCGCATCGGTGCACCGCATCAACGCATTGGCGCAACGCATCATACTCACTAGGCAATAATTCGTGAATCATTGCGACGAATGGACGAATGGACGAATAGTGAGTAGGCCACTTCAGAGTTTTGACCACAAAAAAATTAACAGTGACAAAGTAGGCTCTGTGATATTAGGTGGCTGGAGAGACACTCGTCTAGGTTAAAGTTTAAAATTTGTTCAAAGGTCGTTATTAAGACTTTAGAGCATATTTCGCGGAAAAGAGATTTTGACGTGAAAGCACTGTGATTAAGAAACTCAGTTTTTAATTCTAAGTTTCTCGCCATAATTATTTATTGTCTCTCAGATATTCCGAGCACAACACCAAGTTTAAGCTAATTTGTACAGAAAAGGGCTCCTGGGGTATTTATAAGAAAATTGGTAGGTACTCACACCATGTTGCCAATCGTATACCTACTAACATAAAAGAGAACAAGTCAGTACAATAGGTTTTCAAATTTATAATAATACTCATATTGTACTTAAACCTATACCGTCCTGCATGAAACGTTAGGAAGAAAATATCAATTTTAAGAATAGTGGGAAATGGTAGGGAATCAATAGAAGTGTTTCGTGAATATGTAAAGTCGTTTACATATTTTTTTCCAAAAACGGCATATAATACAGAAAAACGTACTTCTCCACTTACTAAGTGCATATCTCATTCGATCACTTAGCCTGGGGCTATCCAGTGTAAAGTGTAAAGTTCCATTGATTGCGTATGGCCTGTCGAAGGTGACTTTTGGCCACGACTTCAATCATTACCTCTACGTTTCCAGGACTAAATGCCGAAACGTCCTGGATAGAAATTTCTCGTTTTCACGTGAATCGAGTTTAGAAAGTACCTATAGCATCTCTATCGACTTATGTACGGCGACTTTGTACGCTTATACGTCCGCTTATTGTCGCTTTTATACACCCTCCTCGTACGAGTGCGGTAACGACACACACACGATCTGAAAGAGGACGAGAGACGACCGACCGACCCAACCAACTAACCCACCCCCTGCGTACGGTATCGATCTGGCCTTCCCGCCGTTACGTCCTGGATCAGATTACTGTCAATGCAAAGAGCAAAGTCCTGTCTGAACGGGACGCCACCACAGATAGCGGTCACATTCGATTAATTCGGGACGACGCGTTCCACGAAATACGGGACCACTTACTTTCCGGCCTTTTTCCCCTCTCCGACGGCCTCGTAAATGGTTTTTTGCTTTTAGCGCGAAGAGGTCCGGGCGAACACGCTCCGGGAGCTGATAAGGAGGAGACGAGAGAATTCCGGAGCGGACGTAACGGGCGATCTCGGGGAATAAATAATCCGGCGCACCTTCGTACGGGTCCCCCGAGGTAGGAATTTGAATTCGGAATGTCATATTCGGCCTCCGAAGATTGTAGACCTCTCTTTTTCTGTTGGAAGCTGATCGAAATCTGTATTTTCTTCTAAGCCGTACAATACAATAGTAGAGGAATCAGTTTTCCTGTAAGAGAAGTACAACCGTGTTTAGGTCCAGACGATCTGTTTTTAAAATTTTCTACATTCACTTCTGAATCGTCTCTGAAAGCAAATTCCATCATGATCCAAGCATTAGAAGTCAATACTATAGTAGAAGAATCAATTTTCCTATAAGAGAAGTAGGAACAACTGTCTTTAGTACCAGACATTGTTTTTAAATTTTTCTATTAAACTATACTCACTTCTGAATCGCCTCTGAAAGCAAATTCCATCATGTTCCAAGCATTAGAAGTCAGTACAATAGTAGAAGAATCAATTTTCCTACAAGAGAAGTAGGGACAACCGTTTTTGATCCAGGCAATTTGTTTTTAAATTTTGCCATTAAACTACATTCACTTCTGAATCGTCTCTGAAAGCAAATTCGATCATACCCAAGCATTAGAAGTTAGTACAATAGTAGAAGAATCAATTTTCCTATAAGAGAAGTAGGAACAGTAGGAACAGCTGTTTTTGGATCCAGACAGTGTTTTTAAATTTTTCTGTTAAACTACATTCACTTCTGAATTGCCTCTGAAAGCAAGTTCGATCATAATCCAAGCATTAGAAGTCAGTACAATAGTAGAAGAATCAATTTTACTATAAGAGATGTAGGGACAACCGTTTTTGATCCAGGCAATTTGTTTTTAAATTTTGCTATTAAACTACATTCACGTCTGAATCACCTCTGAAAGCAAATTCCATCATAATCCAAGAATTAGAAGTCAGTACAATAGTAGAAGAATCAATTTTACTATAAGAGATGTAGGGACAACCGTTTTTGATCCTGGCAATTTTTTTTAAATTTTTCTATTAAACTACATTCACTTCTGAATCGCCTCTGAAAGTAAATTCCATCATGATCCAAACATAAGATGTCAGTACAATAGTAGAAGAATCAATTTTCTTATAAGAGATGTAGGTACAACCGTTTTTAGATCCAGACATTGTTTTTAAATTTTTCTATTAAGCTACATTCACTTCTGAATCGCCTCTGAAAGCAAGTTCCATCATAATCCAAGCATAAGAAGTCAGCCACAAAGATTTTTGAAAAACTTGGATAAAAAATCATTTTCATCCCACACATCATTAATATTAAAGAAAAAACTTAATTATTTAACAAATTAATGGTTTTGCCACATTTTGTTATAAGTATTTTTTCTCAGAAAATTTTTTAATAGCATTATGTTCGCGTTGCTACCTATACTAAATCCACATACTTACACATAAAGTTGGCATTTAAAATTTTTTGATTTTCGAATATGCGGAGCAAATCTTTCCTACCAAATTTGTTTACTGGAAATTGTAGTCGATTCAAATTTTGATAAAATTTAAAATATCTGCTTTTACGTTACAATATTTGGAATTATCTGTTGGACAGCCATTTCGAAAAGTAGCATTAAATTTATATCTCGGTGATAATTAGATACCGGATGTTCATGGCTATTTGGTAATTTTCCAAAATAAATGCCTATATGAAAATAGTTTTCTCGAAAATACTTAATACACCAGACGCTGTAAGCTTAATAGGTACCTAATTTTCAAGGCAAATGTAAGCTCAGTCACCGCATTTGACGACTATCTTATATACCCAGAGAGTATCCATATCTTAAAACGTCAAAAGGTGCTTTAGAAACTTTGTAAATTACATTTTAAACTTCAAGTTGTTTGAAACGAATTCTAGTTCATTACAGCGCTTATAAACTCATCGAACTATACTTTTTTGAAAGAATAAGAAGTTCTTTTAAAAGTTACATTCATGGTATCATATTTACCTTAAAGTACTTGCAACTCCTAGGATCAATACAGTTGTACCTAATAACTTCAGACTTCTCTAACTTTAATGTGTCAAAACTCCATACGTTTTAAATACCTATACCTAGTGTTTTCCTTGAGAGTATTTGCAACTGCTTTAATCATGTCATACTTTAATTGTGACAGAACTTATTGAAAGACGTCTTAAGTAACTCAAGACAATTGCAACATTTCAAGAAACTTCCTAACTTTATTCAGCGCCAAAACTACTTTAGAAACTTTATGAGTTACATTTCACACTTCATGTTATTTTTAGTCAAGTTTAAAGATCGAAATTCCTTGGTTGATATTGTTTAAATTATTAAATGTAACATTTTTCAATTTTCTAATTTTCTTTAGAAACTTCTCAACGTCATTGTTAATATGTCGTGCATAGGTAACTTAGAAAGTCTCAAAGTCAACATCAGATGTTGCATTTTAAACTATGTCTTTAAGATCATTGTAATTTTTTTAAAAATTCCTCAGTTCGTTGTAATTGTCAAAAGTTCCTTAGAGGCTTCTTCCAAATTAATACATTACGTAAAAATCGATGTAACTTTAACAATTAATGTTAATAACCCAATAAATATACTTAATTTCAAACAAAGTTTCAGACACTACACACCATTATTACTGATTACAAATTAGACATCCACAATTATTATTTTATTTTAGGAAATTGCCACATGACAATTTCCTACTTGTCTATAGTTTGCCTATTGTATAACTTGCAGATTGCAAATAACGAGGACATTTAAAATATAGTATCAGGTCATGGTAGATATTCAGACTAATTTATTCAATAAAAATTAGTTGTTTTTGTTAATTGCTGTTCTACTTATATATATGATGGTTGTTAGCTACTTAATAAAATTAATAAGAAGAATGTTCGTTTTCCTTCGACATAACCTAATATATGAGATGATTTTAGCTGATTTTTAGAAATAAACACATTTAGTGTCGTAAATTAGCCACTATTTAGCTACATGTGAGAGAAATTTAAGTATTTTACCTATATTTGAGATGTCTTTGTTACACTTGTACTCCATTAAATTTTAGAATTATAAATTTATTTAACTAGATGTTACTTTACTTTTATCAACTACAATTAGATATTGCAACAAGCCTATTATGTAACTTTTAGCTCGATTTCTATCAGTGTACGCGTTAAAAATTTTAAATTTCAATCTTTTTCTTGATCAAAATTAGTCTATAAAAATTGTGAAAAATAGGTATACATTATAATAAAACAACTCATATTTGTGCAACTGAATAAGCTATAATTTTAAATAATAAGCTAAAAAAGTGACAATATCTTTGTGGAGAAATATTAAACAACCTATTTTTGTGTGAAATACACACAAAATTAAGTAATGGCAAAATTACTCAAACAGTAACACCAAATTGTGTTACCACCAAAATCCTTTAACTGTATACCAACACTAACTACCGGCCAAATGAGCGTGTAAAGACGTGGGTATGGGAATTACTTCATTTCGTCTAACAAACGAGATATTTGATTGCAAAGTTTGCTTTCAAACGTAAACAAAGTGAAGCCATATTGCAATGCAAGGCACAGAACGCAAGAAGCGTTCACGGGAATAGTACTTAACGTTACACTGTAGACTGTAGAATATTCAAGCGAATTCCATTTGTCTTATATTCAATTGTTTATCCTTGCCCCCAACAATCGATAGCGAATTCACCAAAACTTATAACGCAATGTATTTAGTAGGTATTGCAATGATTTGAAAACATTTTTCACGAAAATTGTCCAATTTCCAGGCCGGAAACTAACTGTATTCTTAAGCCTTTTAACAGTGTTTCCTGAAAATTTCAAAAAAAAATTCATTGTGACGGTATCGTCAGCCTACCCATATTGCTAAATCGAAGTTAGTTCAATTAGTTAAGTTAAGCTAGATTGTCCAGTTTCTCAAAGTTTGCCATGGGTATTGAAGGCAATATTAAGTCTTAACCAACACAAAAGAGTAACAACACTAACGACTTGGTGTTTTCTTCGTTTGCAAGGGTAGTAAGCTGAATAATGGATAATAATAATGGAATAAATTGGGAAAGAATTCGAGACGCCCTGATTCCTCCACCCGCACCACAGATCCCATACAAATCGATAGCTCGGCAATAATCGATAACAAACTCATATTACATTTCCATCTCCAACATTTCCTTTGTACTTTTCATACTTAATCGCAGTACGCGAGAGAAAGCAACAAAGACACAAGAAGCCATTTCCATCTGCTCTCACATTATACAACGGAAAAACAACAACAATTACCAAAACAACAATAAAAGACCAAACCCTCGAACTCTCACACACGTCTCCCCCCATTCGTAGAAAACGCGTTTAGATTCTCGTGAGCCAGCACACGTTTTTCGACCCGGGGAGGCCTTCTTCAGGGATCGATCGACGCGACGATTGGTCGCAGAGGAGGGCACGTGACCGGTCGGCGCGTGCGCAGTCCGCTCCGGGAGGTAGAGACAACAGGGGGCGTGGCGTGCGCGAGCTGACCCCCATCTCGAGATGCGGCACCCGGAGAAAAATCTCGAACAAAAATGAGAATGGAGAGGACAATGGGAGAGATCATCGTTGTTGTTGTTGTTGTTGTTGTTTTTATTAGTAAAGTAAAGGAATGATTGGGCAATTCATTAAGTGGCAGGAATGAATCCTGTTTCCTATGGGATTCACAAGACTTATATTCAACAAAATGTCGGTCCAATTTTCCAGGATTTTGAAACGTTACTTAGCAAAGTGAAAGGACCTTTCCCCAGTTTGCATCAATTATCCAAATGACTGATATAACGTAATTAAAAATCCTTTTGACTTTTTGCAGGTCCTGCAGGATCAAAAAGCACCAATGAATTATTCGAATAGTAGGTACTGTAAGTTCAATAAAAGGAATAAAATAACAATCCATTAGCATAGTTACAATTTCTCCAGTCAAGTTACGAAGGGAAAGCATACAAAAATTACAACCAAATAAATCTCCACAAGTCCAGATCCCACTCTCGTGTTGTTAATAACTTACGATATTCTGTATACCTTCAATTAATGAGTACCTGTAACTTGATTCAACCCTTATTTCGTGATACCTACTCAAAATTTCTCAAAACAAACACCTTCTCCTCCGTTGATCCGAATTCAATGGGCACGTTTCGCAAATTGACCGAAACTGATTAGTTTTCATCAGTTAATCACGATGAATGTGTACCTATATATAGCGCGAATTAATCAAGGTAGGTATGTATTTATAATAGGACGCATCAAGTTGGGGCTAAAGTGGGGTTGAAAATTTAAACGAGAGGATTAAAAATAAAGTTGAATCAGTTGTTAAAGCAGGGGCGAAGAAGCCCTTAGTTTCAAACAAAAAGAAGGGGAGGGGAGAATCTAAAAGATAACACGGTCTGTGCAAGTATACAAAATTGAAACGTTCCCTGCTGGAGGATGAGGTTGTAATGTAGGTATGTCAGTAGCTAATTAAGGTAATTAGAATGATTGCATATTAACAAAGGAGAAGGCGATTAATTAATTGTAATGTTAATGTTAAATCTGTAAACTGCCACGTCTGAAACGGATATATGAAGTATTATTATAATATGTCAATTAGTACTATTACTTGAATTTTAATTAGATTTACATAAATCTTCTCCATTGTGGTAATTGTTATTTAATTAGTAATAATCGCGTCGAACATTTCAGGCGTCGAGATAAATTGTACATACACCTAACGTACTAATTAGTAGTAGGTACAATAAACTCTTCTGTTATAACTGAAAGTAGATATTCCAATTAATTATGATTTCTTTAATGTTAGAAGTTTAACAATTAAATACTGAAAGCTACTGAAATTTGATTTTGATTTAAACAGTAGATACTATATTGTGCCGTTTCAACGACGTCAATTAGGACGCGTGCCTTGAAATGAGCACCGAACTAGTAAAGAAATACGACCCTCGATTTCCGAAATTCGATCCCGAAACGTGGAGGTGGCGTTTTCATCGATTCACTGTCGAAAAAGTATTACTTTACTGACACACATACAACGAGGGGCGAATATAAAGCTAACGATAGTTGTATGCGCTGAATGAAATTACAAAATTGAATTTGGTGTAATGGTTAGTGAAGCCCGTTGAAACAATCTTAATTAAGGACTAGTAATCGTTTTGATTGCATCACAACCAGCTCAGTTTTACCTACCACCTGGCTCTATTAAATTTAATCCCAATCCCGGGTTCTTTTCACTTTTGTGATAACATTGTCATATCATAATCCTCACACATGATGTGTTAAAATTAAATCTCTCTTATGACCTATACTGTACGTATTATGTATATTAATATTATTATTATTATTATAATAAATTCCATTACGAATACCATCGAAGTGCATGTAATGCAGCTATAAAATAATAAATAGCAGTAATATAGATGCCACATAAACGGCGAAGTGGGACGTGTAGCTGATGCAACGATACTGCAGGCGTAATAGATACATTTACGTTATGACTAGAGATATACGACTGAGTTAATTACGTCGTAAATGTATTGAGTGGGCAGTAAATTATTTTGACGTTTTCATGAACAGCTCCTGCTACTCTAGTTTTATTTTTTATTGATAAATTGTAGTATGTTTAATACTGTCATAGCTGTCTGATTTTTAATTTACCACACTTAGTACTTAGAAACGACTAACAGTTTAACTGGAACATTAAGTATAGATTATCTACTCCTTGCAGCTAAATTTTTGTTCAAAAATATTGGTTTCATTTAAGTTTAGGTACTCATTATTGAACCAAGAGAAATAGCAACATAAATGATAGCCAAAAACGAAAACAACATAACTGCAAAAATTTCATGTAGAATACCACATTACCTACTCATTTCAAAAAGAAATTTTTGGGCTATTACGTACCTACCCACATCTTTCGTAATGCTCTATGTATTCTAAAAATTTAGAATTGCTATTATTGAATATTAATTATTTATATAATCTGAATTTTAGGTGAATGATATGACCATTTTTATTATTTTGAAAAAACCAACCAGGGGTACCACTATCCATTCATTGTTTACCTACATGCCAACATTTTTATAATGTTACTCTGACATATGTAGAACAGAAAACTAAAGGTTTTTGAACGTATTTGAAGGTTTAAAGGCAGACAAAATGTTCCTAATAATATTGTACAGTGATGTTTATTAGTTATGTGACACACTTGGTTTATAAACCGAGTTCACTTTTACAGTAAATTATTTAATGTAATTTAATCAGTTGATAAGGATTTAATTAAAGAAGGAAGCAAGTTAGTCACTTAATCAGATGCTAACTGATCGAGTGACGCAACTTAGTAACTGAAATAAAGGAGAAATCTAACCATTTGATAACGCCGTAACTAACTGATTGAAATAACCTAGTCACTTGATGATGTACTAACTGGTTGGGTATTTTAAGCAATCTAATCGCTTCCATCAAGTATAAATAACTGTCTTAACTAGGATATAACTGAAAAACTGAATTTATCTCATTAGTTGTTAATGAATAATATTAGTGACTGCTCGAGTTCTTAAGTCTAGTCACGCGACGAGGCCGCAAATGATTGAATTGATTAATTGAAGCAATATAGTCACTTGAATGGGTTCTAACTAATGCAGTGAACAATCTAGTTACTTGACTAGGTCTTTTCTCCGGGAGTAAAACAATCTAATCAGTTGATGAGGGTTTAATTAAAGAAGGAAGCAAGTTAGTTACTTAATCAGGTCGTAACTGATCGAGTGACTCAACTAGGTTTTAACTGAAATAAGGAATAAATCTAGTCATCTGATAATACAGTAACTAACGAATCATTGTAATGACTGATCGATTTATGGATTCTAGTCACACGACGGGACTGCAAATGATTGAATTGATTAATTGAAGTAATCTAGTTACTAGAATGGGTTGTAACTGATGCACTGAGCAATCTAGTTACTTGACTAGGTTTTTTCCTCGGGAGTAAAACAATCTAATCTATTGATGAGGATTTAGTTAAAGAATAAAGCAAATTATGTAGTTATGTACGTTATGAGTTATGTAACGTAGTCACTCAACTAGGTTTTAACTGAAATAAAGAAGAAATCTAGTCATCTGATAATACCGTAACTAACTGATTGATGTATTCTAGTCACTTGATGATGTGCTAACTATTAATCTTAAGCAATCTAATCGCTTCAAGTTTTATTGACTGTCTTAGCTAAGATATAACTGAACTTATCTCATTACCTACTTAATAATAAATCATTTTAATGACTGATCCAGTAATGAAGTCCAGTCACACGACGGGGCTGAAAATAAGTGAAGTGATTAATTGAAGCAATCTAGTCACTTGAATGGGTTCTAACTGATGCAATGAGCAATCTAGTTACTTGACTAGTTTTTTTCCTCGGGAGTTTGATAACCTAATCAGTTGATAATCATTTAATTAAAGAAGGAAGCAAGTTAGTCGCTTAATCAGGTCGTAACTGATCGAGTGATGTAACCTAGTTACTCAACTAGGTTTTAACTGAAATAAGGAATAAATCTAGTCATCTGATAATACAGTAACTAACGAATCATTGTAATGACTGATCGATTTATGGAGTATAGTCACACGACGGGGCTGCAAATGATTGAATTAATTAATTGAATTATTAATTGAAAGAAGGAAACAAATTAGTCATTTAATCAGGTCGTAACTGACCGAGTTATGTAACCTAGTCACCCAACTAGGTTTTAACCGAAATAAGGAAGAAATCTAGTCATCTGATAACGCCGTAACTAACTGATTGATGTAATCTAGTCATTTGATGATGTACTAACTGTTAATTTGAAGCAATCTAATCGCTTCAAGGTTTAATGACTGTCTTAACTAAGATATAACTGAACATATCTCATTACCTACTTATTAATAAATTATTTTAATGACTGATCGAGATATGGAGTTTAGTCACACGACGGGGCTGCAGATGATTGAATTGATTAATCGAAGCAATCTAGTCACTTGAATGGGTTCTAACTAATGCAATGAGCAATCTAGTCACTTGACTAGGTTTTTTCCTCCGGAGTGAAACATTCTAATCAGTTGATGCGGATTTAATTAAAGAAGGAAGCAAGTTAATCACTTAATCACGTCGTAACTAATCGAGTGACGTAACCTACTCACTCAACTAGGTTTTAACTGAAATAAGGAAAAAACTAGTCATCTGATAACACCGTAACTAACTGATTGATGTAATCTAGTCACTTAATGATGTACTAACTGTTAATTTGAAGCAATCTAATCGCTTCGAACAAGTTATAATTACCGTCTTAACTAAGATATAACTGAGCTTATCTCATTACCCACTTACTAATAAATCACTTTAATGATTGATCGAGTTATGGAGTCTAGTCACACGACGGGGCTGCAAATAATTGAATTTATTAATTGAAGCAATCTAGTTACTAGAATGGGTTCTAACTGATGCACTGAGCAATCTAGTTACTTGACGAGGTTTTTTCCTCGGGAGTAAAACAATCTAATCTATTGATGAGGATTTAGTTAAAGAAGGAAGCAAATTAGTCACTTAATCAGGTCGTAATTGATCGAGTTATGTAACCTAGTCACTCAACTAGGTTTTAACTGAAATAAGGAAGAAATCTAGTCATCTGATAACGCCGTAACTAACTGATTGATGTAATCTAGTCATTTGATGATGTACTAACTGTTAATTTGAAGCAATCTAATCGCTTCAAGGTTTAATGACTGTCTTAACTAAGATATAACTGAACTTATCTCATTACCAACTTAGTAATAGATGATTTTAATGACTTATCGAGTTATGAAGTCTAGTCACACGACGAGGCTGCAAATGATTGAATTGATTAATTGAAGCAATCTAGTCACTTGAAGGGGTTCTAACTGATGCACTGAGCAATCTAGTTACTTGACTAGGTTTTCTTCAGGAGTAAAACAATCTATCAGTTGATGAGGATTTAATTAAAGAAGGATGCAAGTCAGTCACTTAATCAGGTCGTAACTGATCGAGTAAAGTAACCTAGTCACTCAACTAGGTTTTAACAAAAATAAGAAAGAAATGTAGCCATATGATAACGTCGTAACTAACTGATTGATGTAATCTAGTCACTTGATGATGTACTAACTGGTAATTTGAAGCAATCTAATCGTTTCAAGTAACGACTGTCTTAACTAAGATATAACTGAACTTATCTCATTACGTACTTATTAATAAATGATTTTAATGACTGATCGAGTTATGAAGTCTAGTCACAAGTGATTAATTGAAGTAATCTTGTCACTTGAATGGGTTCTAACTGATGCAATGAGCAATCTAGTCACTTGACTAAGGTTTTTCATCGGGAGTGAAACATTCTAATCAGTTGATTAGGATTTAATTAAAGAAGGAAGCAAGTTATTCACTTAACCAGGTCGTAATCGATATAGTCACTTCATGATGTACTAACTGGTTATATGGAGTAATCTAATCAAGCAATAATGAAGCAATTATATATATACAATTTGTATACAATCCGCGGTATACCCACGGGAATTAATAAAATTGTGACATTCACAGTTTATACTGATGTCCTAGAGAAATATGGCATTTTTGACACATTTCTATATAAGTTGTGAATAAAAGTACCTAATACATTTGATAGCCAACGGTGATGTCCATTTTATACTAGTTAATTTGTTACAATCATTACAGAATATAGAATAAATAATGAAAAATTATGTAGAACAAATAAATATTTGCCAATATTTATAGGCATTTTTACTTTATTAATAAGAAATAACGTTTGGCAATGTTATTTCAAAACGTTAAAATAACGAAATCTGGAATTTTATTATGATTTTTAAAATTTAATTAAAGCTCCCAAATGTTTAATTGAATCTCGAACTAAAAATTTTCAAAATGTTTCAAGCGTTGTTTCAAAAATGGTAAATAGCTATAATCTTGAAATGTATTGGATTCTAAGGGTTGCAAAAGATTTACAAAAATAGGTTTAAACAATGAAATATGGAATTTTATTGTAATTTTCACAATTTATTTAAAACTCCCAAATGTCGGACAATGTTATTTAAAAACTGAATAACCAAAAGAAAAACCTTTGCTTTCAGTTTTATAATGCAAGTTTTAAGGGATGAAATCCATCATTAATGTAAATAGTTTAAATGCCCTCTTAAACAGACTTGTACAAACCTTATAATATATTATATGCAATATAATATAATTTGCATAGGTATGTTTGCAATGCAATATGCAAGGATTGCAATACATATGTGCAACAAAAGCTGACCATCCTAATTTCTTGATCGGGTCAAACTAGATTTTTCGCTATTTCGAGACGTTCGTCTATTTGAAGTTTTACTAAAAAAAAATGCTAAATAAAATAGTACCTACTGTAGGAGTAATAGTACAAAAATAATACTATCATTGATAACCCATTCTATTCAAAATAAGGAACAAATTTTTGCATCTTTCAAACAAGTCAAAAATGATTAAATTTTGGAGGTGATTGGTCATATTTTAATATACAGGTTGTCCCTTACAACAATCGGAAAGAGAGAGAGAGAGAGAGAGAGCGTTTCGACGCCTCCGGGCGTCCCCGTCGGAATGGCGTCGTCGTCGGCGTCGCCGGCGTCGTCGTCGGTGTCAGCTGCCTCCGGAGCTTCCCGTCGCGGCGGCGGCGGCGGCGGCGGCGGCGGCGGAGGGGGCGGGGCGTGGCGTGGCTTGTGCGTCCCGAGCCACGAAAAGTGAGGATCAATTCTACTTATTTAATATTGCTTTCGTATTAGGAGCGTGTATATAGTTAGGAATCCACTGTAAACCGATTTGCGCTTAACTCCCGGTTTTATCTACACTAAGTACCGACGGCTTAACTCGGCATTGTGTTTAACTAAGTGAACAAATAGATTGAGTGATATATATTGACTTTTCGTTCGTTACGTTCGCTACGTTCGTTCGTTCGTTACGTTTACGCTACGTTCTCGCCCGTCGTCGTTCTTCGGACGCGGGATACGCGCCGACCGTATTTGTACTTCTACCTAATCCTTCCTCATCCTCTCATTATACTTATTACACACCAACAACACTATATACATAATACCTACTACTCTACTACTTACTGCCCTTCCTTTCCCATATTCGCCGCCTGTTTGCTTTCCGTTTTTTGACTCTGGGATCACTCTCGTAAGGTGAGTTTGTTAAACAGCATAACGCAGCATTTCTAAATAAAATTGTTCACTACAACTTTGGGCCACCAGAAGTAGAATTTCAAAAATACTTGTGCAGCAACTCAATAACAAGGTACCTACCCACCTACCTTACTCTCTACTAGAAGTAGCATTAAATATTTCCTAAGTTGGTAGGTACGCTCAGTACAAAATTTAGATTCCCATTTTTCAAAAATGTAACCACTCTATTTCCCTACAAAACTATCATCAGTATATAACCGTATTTAAATTAAATATATTGGCGCCCATTAGATACCTTACATCTGAATAAGGATTATATTTATTAGTAGTTTTACCAGAGATTTATGTCATTTTAGTCAGAAACTTAGTCAAATTGCTTGAATCAATTTTATTCGCGTTGGTATTAGATTTTCGTCAGTTATTGTCAAGCAAACCAAAAATACCTAATCATCATTTCAGCGATATCAACACCTAACAATAACTTGTCGATTTGAACCTACTGATCAGTGTCGATTAAACGTATCAAGAGGAAATTATGATTGGGGAAAATTGGTGAATAAATTAATATTTTGTTGTTGTAACCCTTGTGATATGAATAACAAATAAGTAAATAATGATTATCTTCTACTAATAATCTACTAATAGTCTACTACTAATACTAATATTCTACTATAATTCTTCTGATTTGTAAATCTATAATAGTGATATGACATACTCTATCATGTTTATTAAGTTATAACTTGAAAATGAGGTAATTTTCTTAGCTAAAGTTGAGCAAAACTGAAATAACTTTTTCGATACAAGCACACTTGAAGTTAGTTTCCCTTAAACATGGAATTTACAGTTTTTAATAAATGAATAGAAGTACTTACTATTAGAGAGTGTATAATATACAATGTTGTACCATTTATAGAAAGATATGTTTACAAAATAGTAGGTATTGGAGCTTGTTATAGCCTATTATAGCTACTATGTACCTACTGAACTGGTTTACTCTTAAATGATTTTTTAAGTTTGTTTTACCCAAACTTAAGAGATGTTTTAAGCTTATATTTTGTCCATATTTTATAGATAATATAGACAGAATAATATAGATAGAAATAATTCTTACACGTTTAGACAGGTATAAATTTTAGCTGTGGTATAACTAACAATGTACCTGTTATACAACTAAAACTTATCAGATATTTTCCCATTTTCGTTAGCTATAAATTCGAAATATGTATAAAACGTTCAGAATAAGAGAATTTTAAATGGCAGCCAAACGAGTTTCATTGTTTTCAATACAAATTCTTTTTTAAACGTTTTACTGTTTTTTTAACGAATTTCTTCATGAACTAACTTAATAGTGTAACGTTTATTTCTAATTTATTTACACTGTCCTAATTTTACACTACACACTACTTAATTTATCTTAACTATTTTCGAACTAATTAATTTATATCGCACTCTTAATTATTAATTTATTTATACGCTTTCGTTTGTCCGTTTTTCGGCTTGTATATTCACTCGTGGTTTCACGTCTCAACTAATCTCCGACCGCAAGCCCGCTTATATACACCTCAATTGTTTTCGCGATGGTTCCTGAAATAACTCGAACCTTCTTTTTTATGTAGAGACGTCCAGAAGGTAATAAATCATTCTTCCTTAATAAAATGTTGCCGGGACTCAATTAAGCGTAGCGGCGTTCCTTTGAGGAAAGCCGCCGTCCGATAAGAGTAAACACATTTCGCGCTGCTGTTTACATTTCGCGTTACAATAGATTTATTAGGCTTTGCGCTAAAACGATTCTTTTGTTCTCAATCGTATTTCTTACCGATTTTCTTCACGGTTTCTGAAACTGTGTTTCAGTGAAAATTCAACAAAAATCTATCAATATTCCACAAATTTGTCTGGAAAGTTAACTTAGTTTTATTAAACACATCTCAGAATTTCCTTCATTCAACATTTGAATCAAACAGTTATTTGCAAATGTGGAAGATTTTCACCTAAACCGAATCATTTTCCATGTTTTTAAACCTTTGGTGAACTCCTTATGGAATGTGGATTCTCTTCAGATCATGAATTTAAACTTCTCGAATTGTTTAGTGAGTATTCTGTCGCTCCAATCAAGCAGAACTTCAATAAATCTTCCGTGAACTGTAAAACATCTGATTCAATGAACCGATTAACTTATTTCAGAAGTTCTTTCAGGCAGCAAGTTTCATTCGAATTGAATTTTCAGATCTGTTGTGAATTACCCTCTGAACTCCTGTGGGAAATATGAAGTAGAATTATGAAAACTGTTTACACAATAAGAAACTACCTAATTATATATTTCAATAAGGCTTGCGTTGACTGCCATGCGGAGTTTTAACAAATTTTGTAACTTTTGGAAAATTGTAAGTGTTTTTCAAAGCAAATTTTCACAAAAGAGAGCTCGGAAAAAGTAATAGGTTGAAACACTTTTTGTGTTTCAGTTAAACTGTCATCATCCTTCAGGCAGAGTTTCAACTCAAATTGAGAAGGTCGAGGTGCAAACAAAAGAGAGAATTAACTCATGCAGACAATAGATTAAAACAAATTCGGTGTTTCAATGAAACTCCTATCGCTAAGAATACATAAAAAGAAATGAAAGAGTTTTTTAAATTTGTGGTTGATTCGACTATGCTTAATGTATAAGTAAAAAATTTTTCAGTGCTTCAATGAAATTTCCATTGCTTTTCAGGTAGGGTTTCAACTCAAATTTAGAAAATCGAGGTGCAATATAGTAGACAATAGCTAAGGTGACCTCTTTTGCGGTGTTTCAATGAAATTTCTATCACCGAACAATATGCAAGTTGCAATTTTTGAACTTGTCGAAGTATAAACCAAAGATCCCAGAGGCAAATTTAGACAATAAGTTGAAACTACTTTTGTGTCTCAATGAAATTTCTATTTCCAGTTAAACTGAGTTTGAATCACTAATATGAATGTTGTAATTTAGATTTAGTAAGATAATTTTGTCGATGTTGGTACAAATGGAAGGTCAAATTTCAGAAAAGAGTTTGGACAGTAAGTAAGTTGAAATTTCAGTTTAATTTTGTAGAATATTTTTGAGATTGAAGTGTTAGTAAATTTTTTAACTTATGGCTAACTTCAGTCTCGTTTTTTGATTGGGTGGCGTCGGGAACTCTTGTAGACAATAATTTAAAACTTTATTGGTATTTTAATACTGGAAACTTCTTTTGCCAATTAAGCAGTTTCAAAAGGTTCCTTGGTGTTTCAATTTTTGCAATATTTTTGTTATCCTTTTTTAGATGTAGTACCAAGCAAGGAGGCATTAAGAGGCAATTGTTTAGAACTTCTTTCTTCTTTCAATAAAATTGCCATCCCCAAATAAATAGAGTTTCAATAAAAAGCAAAGTCAGAACTAGATTTTAGTACCTTTTTACTTTAAAAAAGTTAAATCATCGAATTAGGTACCTGGGAAGGAGAAATACAAATTTTGTAAAATTTTGTCCAAAATGTGAGCAAATTTTTAAGCTTTTGAGTAAATCCTGGTACAGACGTCAGGCGGTGTTTCATCCAAATTGATCATTTGGGCCAATATGTAAAATTTGGAGGAAATCTCACCAAATATCTCGGATATTCTTTACGACAGGTAGGTACCCAAGTTGAAACTTCCCCGCAGTGTTTCTTGAAGTAGGTACTCACTTCCACCTGTTCTGAGGCGTCGGAGTTGCATCAAACTTCCCCATTTAGGACGAATTTTTAATTCCCTGTAAGGGAATGGGAGTGTATCAAGTCGTGAAGTGTTAAAACCGCCCGATTTCCAGCATCCCCTCGCCTCTCGACGAGGCACCTCGTCGGAAAGAATCAAGAGGCGATGCGTTAGTGCCGCCCGGCTGGCTTCCCGGGGGCCGGAATCATTAAAGAGGATGTAAACTTCCAGACCAATATCCGCCCGAGATTTCCGAGGCAAATTGCGCAAAATACAAATATACCTCCGCCCGCCCTAACCCTCCTCCGACGGTATAGCTTTTTGCAGATGTCGAAAATGCTTTTAGGGAATCAAGTGGGCGTAATGAAGTTCCAGTGTAAATATCAAGTATTCTTGGGATTCATTGTTCGACCGCCCGTGAAACGCACTTTATTGAAATTTCCTTTCGATCCTGTGGAATTATTAGGGAAGCGATCGGGCGAGAAATTACAAAATCTCCCGTACGTGCGATGATGGCCATTCCACTTGATTCTTTTTCTATGAATCTATCGTACCTGCCGAGACCCAAATTCTTTACAAAAATGAATACCCACTCACCCGAACGAGGAATATTTAAAATTACAGTTTAATAAACGTTTAAGGACATAGGTAGATTTGGTACCTTCATTGAGCCCAATTTAGATACCTTTGAAAGGTAATAACATCATATTGAGGCAATGTTTCGTTCATGCTTGATTACAATTCAGGTACTCACTAAAGAGTAGATTAGGTAAGTAGTTTTTCACATCATACGTAGCACTCAATTCTGAGTAAAACTTAGTACTAGAAATTGAGCAGGTTTAGTGTAAATATTTGACACTAATCTTTAAAGCCTCGTTTTGACAATGACAAGAATATTATTAGATACTAGATTATTATATATTAGTATTAGTACGTATTAAATAATATACGGAGCTTTTCTATCGAAACGCATGGTGGGAAATCAACAAGAGCAAACGAGAAACTAACAGTAGTTCATTAGTATGACAGAGAAGGATGTTTTGCAACGTTGCCGGCCGAGCAGGCAGTCCAAGTCAACACGTATCGCGGTCGCGTATCGCTTTACACTTTCGGATGTGTGCGGTACAGTGTGCGGAGTGGATGAATGTGATGTTTCGCGAGCTAGCAACATCGCAAAAGGTCGTTCTCTGTTTAGCCAACGAGAAATATATGGCCTTTCATTCGCTTTTATGTTTATCCCATCCTGCGACTCTTTAGAAACGGTCTGTAGACTTGAGCATGATGAACTTGAGTAAGAGTAAATGAAGAATTGTCTTAGATTAAATATTGTTAAATCAATGTGTTAAGGAAAACAAATTTCCACTACCAATCAATGACGAGATTTTAGATTCACTAACTGGGGCAATCTATTTCTAACATTTAGGGATATTACTAAATTAAATTATTTATCCAGTAGATAATGCACCGTTTTTACAACAAATAGGTACTGGTCAATACCAACTGACAAGGTTACCAATGAGATTAAAAATAAATAATGAAACAATGTTTAAATTTGTTATTTATTTAATTTAAATAATGTTTAAATGCCCGAAATAATGTTTAAAAGGTCTAGAAATAAGAATTTGGTGTTACATATATAACAAGACAGTCATAATTAAATTTTTCTTGATCAAAGAAGCGGAAGGTGTTTTTTTGGTGGTTCAAGCTTTTTTGTGATTACATCACTTGCCACGTAAAACGTAAAAATGATGTGATGGCTTGAATTATTATTATAGTACTAAATATAGTAGAGCAGAAGCACTGAGTGTGGAATATCATTTATATTGAATTTCCAAAGCCATATAAATAAACTCTCAATCTTTAACCTTTGCAGAAACAATGTCAAGTTGCTTATTCTTATATGTTACCTTTTTGCCTTAAATTGTGTTTTGTGCAAAATGATAAATCGTGTCCTAATGTGAAATAGCAGTATATGAAATAGTGTACTGTCTTAATGTGGAATATATTCCACTTTAGCAAATGACAAGTAAACAAGCTCAAACAAACTGAAAAATAAGCTATTAACGGGAAATAAATAGGGAATACATGTAATCAACTAAATAAGGAACGATCCCAACTCCGTTCTGGTTCTGAATAACGTTTTAATAAAAGCAACTTTTCTAAAATCAACTGAACAATGAACTGTCGAATAAGGCAAACCACGTTAAAGATTCGATTTGGGGAAAAGTACTTTTCTTCCCACTAGGTTTTCTAATAAACTGAAGAACTCATCAACATTCACCTTATTAAAGTCAATGCCTATTGCTAAGGAGGTTCCTGTTGGACTGCGAAGTCTTATTTGTTCACTATAATGCTCTTCGGAAAAACTCGCAGCCACTTAGGGCCAGCTATCTTATTTAAAATAGAAGAACGATAGGGAAGATAGGGAACACTTTAAGAGCAATAGCAGGAAAGGCCAAGTTGGACAGAATAAGAATTCAGATATACGACAACAATGTAACGTAACCGACATCATAAAATTCATAACACCAAGAAGAAGATTTTGGAATGAGCATGTGCCAAGAGCAGATGATAGATACCAGGACTAATGAAAATAGCGTTTTGCAAGTTGATTAGCAGCACGTCTGACTTTTTTCTGGTTAGACCAAAAACATTCGCGTTCCATTATTATCAAGTGGTTCAACTCATTTTCTGAGGAAGTACTGATTTCCTGTTGAGCTTTATTTCCCTTACAATATCTGAATAAAGTTGTCTGTGGCATATTATAAGCTTTCGCAGTGACCAGGGAGCCCATTTGGCGCCTCTTTACCGCAGCTACAGCCCTCTGCACGTCAGCTTCTTGCCATGTTTGTAAGAAGCCCAAATTTTACTAATGAGTACAACATAAATTCCTGGTGTAGAATATATCTACCTAATTGCACATTCCTCATGCACATTTAATTCATAAAATAAAACTGAACAAAATTGAGCTAGTAGCTCTAGTAGGTACAGTTGAAATGAACACTTTAAAAGCAATAGCAGGAATGACCAAGTTGGAATAAGAATTCAGATATACGACAACAATGTAACGTAACCGACATTATGAAATTCATAACACAAAGAACATGTGTCAAGAGCAGGTGATACCAGACTAATGAAAATAGCAAGAGACTATAGACCTCCAGGAAAATGAAGCGCAGGAAGACCACAAGAAAGATGGGTCCAAAGTTGGCTATCTTCGGAAGAGTACTTGACAAAAGTTTGAAGCGTGAACAAGAACAGGGCATGGCCCTAAAAGAAGAAAAAGGAAGAATAAAAGAAGAAAAAGAAGAGCTAATAGCTGTTAATAATGAACCTTCCTAAAATTGTAGTACAAAGGAAACTTGATTCAGATTGTGATGTGTGCCTCAAATTAAAACATTCTCGTACTTATCCAAAAGTATTGGAGTGTGCCTCCGCGCCAGATTACATATATTTAGATTACGTACAGTTTTAGCAACGCCTTTTAAGCTCAAAACGCACCTGTCAAAGCTACTACAGTTGTCACAGCTACTATAGCTACTTACACTTGTCGCCCAAGGTACTTCAAAATATCCCTATTCCACTTTAGGGAGCTAGTTACTCTACTATTACATATGTGCATTATGTTTGCGTCTTTTAAATTAATCGTTAAGTAATTATTGATTAATTGTTTAAAAATATATTTATTTTGGGAAAACGTGTGAAATACCATTATTGTAAATTTCGGCAATGCTAAAATAGTCGTAGTAAAAGAAAATCCTGTTAGGTAAGATCCCTTATGAAGAATCAATAAGGAAGTTTCTTCACCCAACCATTCAATTCCAATTCATGTATTTACCTCGCAACGTCATATTACATATTGCACCGTTTCGATCACTATTCTTCAACCGTTCGGTGAAATCCCAAAAGTGTACACCTTCAGGTAGTCCGGAACGTGGAGTAAATAGTGTACATTTTTAAAGGTTAGGAATTTACATGAATTTCACGGCGGTTTGGTTCGAGCGGAGGCAGCCGAGCTGAAATTTACGCTGTTTGAAGTACTACAATCGGTTGCAATTTCCGAAGGCGCTTCGCCAGAGGGTTTCTCTTCACGTGAGAAATCGTAAGATATCCGAAAGACCGACACGGCGGCGTTCTTTGCCCTTCAGAGACTGTTTCGTATTCTGAGATAAAGGAGAAATGGACGACGAATAAGGGAAATATACGTTGTACTATACCTACAGAAAACCTTATCGTTCAGAAGATTCCTCGTTAGGAAGATTCTTTGTTAGGTTCTGTCATTATACAATTGTTCTAATATTTCTAAAATACTTGGTATTTGTAATTACAAAGCCAAGAAGCTTATATGCCTTATTCACAATCTTCTCATAGTGATTTTAGAATTGTTGCGGGTGTACTGCAAGATCTCTACTCTCATTTTTCCTATCTAAGACGGTATTCTTGATAGAGTATTCATATTTTATAAACTCTATCTTACGTGTAAAACTCATTATTTGACACTTTCTAATATTCAGAAACATGTTATAGTTATCAAACCAGTGGTGAATAGAATTTAAATCTCGCTGAAGGTTATCACAAACCTCAAGAGCCGACACATGTTTAAAAATTTTGAAGTTATATGCAAACAAGGGGCTTTCAGAATGCTCTATACAATTTGATGGGTCATTTATGAAGATCGCAAAAAGTAAGAGCCCAAGGATACTACCGCAGGGCACCCCAGAAGTAGCCACAAATTCCTTTGGCATACATCTACCAATTTAAATTTTAGAGTTCTTGGGGTTAAATAGGAACTCATCAGTTTAGCGAAAAACCAAATTTACCCAGCTTGTACCTTGTACACAAGTAGGTAGGCCATGATCCACGTTTAATTCGCCATAACTTCGACTACCATTACGTTATTTTTAATCGACGAACTAAATCAGGCGCTTTTGTATAAACCTATTTTTGTATTGCTTTATACCGCGATTTCTCTTACAATTAGGTTGGATTAATAAATAATTGTATATTTTCAGGGACCAAACATATGTGGCCAAACAGTCTAGCAGCTGGGTAAGTACCTACAAATTATTATTTTTTAAGGTATTAAAGGAATAAATTTAGTGTCATCTTAGTTAAGGTGCAATTACAAGGAGCTTGAATTAGGGAATAAAGTTATTCATTTTCTGTACAGTATTTCAACAGTACAAGAAATTTGACTCTTAAAAATGGGTGGAACTGGTCATGATGTGGATCTTGAACTACATATTTAGTTACTTGCCACTCCAATTGTTTTCTATTATCCTATTATCGTGTGTTGCTAAGATTTACAATATTTTGTATTTATTTGCACCTTATTTAACTTTCCCATACTTTTCATGACATTACGTCAAATTATATTTTCTCAAAAATCCATTTCTGTTTATAAAACGCTACTATATGGCTTTTTATATTTATACTATTACGAAGAAAATGAAATTTCAGTTGCTTTTAAGGTTTTCCTACTTCTTGTTTCTTTCATATATTTTCTAAACTTTAACAAAAATCAGTGCTGTGCTTACTCATTTTTAAGAAAAATTTTGCTATTGAAAACTGATTGTACCTAAAATGGAAAATAACCTTTTAACTTGGTTGTTTAATACAAGAAACTGACAATTGTTGTAAAACGGTCTTCCCTTAATATGACGTCAAAAGTCATATTGCGTTTTATAACTGAATTCATCACAGGTGATTAACATTCATGCCCAATAAAATTGAAAATTGTTGTGTTAAATTACAAGAATGGTTGCCACCAATTCTCGACACAATCTCAAGTTGCCTGGAATGTTCTACATTTCTCAGATTTACCGTATCTTCTTCAAGAGTTCCAGAACTTAAAACTTGTCAGAAGGTATCTACAAATCTTGAACGCTCAATAAAAATTGAGCAATGTTCAGCTCTCTTCTTGTCTGGTCTATAAAAGTCTCTAGTGCCTAATTGTACCAAATGAAGTTGAAAACTTAAAAGTTTATGATTGTCGGGTCAAGGCTGTCTAGAACTCTATAGGGTTAATAACAATTACATTAGGTTGCTAAGAATGTTTCAAAGTTTCCAGAGTTCCCCTCAAATTTCCTTAAGTTTCTCAGATTCTAGAAGCTAGACAAGGGTATCTGGAAATGTTGCAGAAATTTAAATTAATTAGAATTTTAATATAAATATGGAATTTCAGGAATGTACTGTCATTTATCTTTTTTCTGTTATATACTTTGGAAAAGTCCGCAAAAGTGTAATAACCCATGATTATTCCTTTTCGACGTGATAAACGTCTTATAAATTTCTTTCCAGAAAACATTGTAACGTTACGCCAGATCCATGCGTGCGAGCGAGAGTGAGAGCGTTTGCCTTGCGGGCGCATCTATCTCTCTTCCACTACAGCTTCCGAGTGAAAGCTCGATTTGGCAATCGGCTCGGTTCGCGAGCGCGATGGATGGGGGAGGCGACAGCACTTTAGATAAAGTCATCTGAATATTTACTGTGCATACCATTGCTTATTACTATTTCAATAACAATTGCGGCAATGAGGTAATTAATTCTTGTATTCTAAGAGTTTGATTAGTTATATAATCTCATATATTTGTTCTTGGATCATTAAAACAAAGTAGCATCGGTCAACATGTGCAGTAATAATAGGTTAGGTTACGATTTAGACTAAAAAATTATGATGAATGATATAAATGATCGTATAAAAAGTTGACTGCTTTCATTGTGTATTCAATGAAAACAATTATCCTGCGCAGCAATTCATGTAAGGTTCAAGATTAATGTTCAGCTTCACATATGTGATAACAATGTGTCTAAAATGACAAGTTGGACCGGCCAACCGCAGTGCGAAAAATCCTCTATAATATAAAGCATGAATGACAATATAGTGATAATAATTCAATGTAATTCATAAACGTATGCAATTTTTCATCAATGTTTTCTTATGACGTTATCACGTAAAATTATCGTCTGTAAACCGACTTTACAGACAACCAAATGTTTTTAAAAATAATGCCCTAAAGTAAGGTTTATTTCATGTCCGTTAATATCATTAAATATATGCACTCACATTTTTGAGATAATTAAAGGCATCAGGGCTTCAATTATAACCTCAAAATTAAACTTTAGAACCACACCACTTGCACCACCACTACAAGATATTTATGTTATGTTATACACAGTTTCGTCTTTTTATTAAGACACTTTACGTGCGTGTGCGTGTCAATCCTCCCAATAACAATCCCAGCACTCGATTAGCGCTATCATCGGCCCTCCTCGATTCCATTAACCGTAGATAAGAGAGTGGGAATCCGGGGTGCCTGCGGGGGGTGACTTTAAAAGCGGAAAATTGGGGTGGCATTCACACACGCACACACAAACACTATACTTGTACAGCGGTGTTATCTCAAGACTACAGTAGCGGAGGATAACACTGCGATGGCCGTCGCGGGAGCCGAGTGTAAACATAGATAACGTAGAAGGGAGCCGAGCCACGGTGGGTGGATATGGTCTGGTGAGTGAGTGATTCGACAAATTAGGACGGCTCTATTAGAGATGGTTTTATTGAGTCGAGGCTGGAGACCGAAGCGAAAACGCTCTATTTTTGAACATGGTAAGGGAGAGGAACGGTAAACTTATCTTTTCGCTAACGAATTTTCAAACAGTATATCTGGTGAGGCTGATCTACACCTGTGTCGCTATCTACCTCAAATTGATAGGTTAGGTTTCATTTTTTAGAATAATTCTGAGCAGTCCACAACTGACTCAAAACTGAATGCGCAGTGACAAAAACTGGAATGGTTCTGAACTGTGCATAAAAGTCTTTTTGCTACTCTAGTGTTGCATCTTGTATCGTTTTTCCGTCAAAAAGATCAACAATATCACCAAAACTAGCAAATTCGTGGGTTACGTACCACACCAAAATTAAGTTTTCAATAGTGGTAAATGTGAAAAATCAGTGTCTTGTTTGGGAAATGATATGCTTTCCTCATAATGACTGGTCAAGTTTAGAAAAGCATATTTTGGTATTTCAGATTCTAAAATCCTCTTCAAAATTTCAGATTTCAAAGATGGCAAACCCAGATGAACATGATTCTTAGACAAATAATGAATGGTGTGAACCGTAAGCAATTGGTGGATATATTGTACAGTTTTGTTATCAGAACTGGGTTTCATCGCGACAATTTGACCAAAGTGATACCATTTTTCACGTTAAATTCAGGTAATGAATCAATAAATTTGGTGAAAAATGGTAATAACACTGATACATAATAAATTTACAAGCAAACTAAAATAGTCCAAAATTAATTAAAAACGCCAACCTTACAACTGCGACTCTCTTATTATCTGCCCTTATCTGAAATTCTATGCCAGTGTCATCGATAATGCTCACCTGAAAACGTAACAATAATTATATTTGCAACAGTGCATCATAACAAATAAATAAAAACAAACCATTTGCCAATGACATGTAGACATGATGGCAACGCCTACATCCTCGCCACTGCTACTGCCTTCACGATATTCGTAGCACACTACACCTGCAACATTAATTACAAATTAACAATGAAGAAGAAGAGGAAGAATTTAAAACAAACTTACCTTAACGCCATGCATTTCACAAATTCCAAACACCACCACCGAAAAGTATAATTACCGCAAGAAGCCATCGATTAATTACGAAGGTAAGAATGTATCTAAATTAATCAAAATCACAAATTTCTCTCGACGCGAATACACGAGGAACAGAATCGCTACTGAGACACTTCCGGTAATTAAAATTGATTCGGTAATTGAGAACGTGTTTAACGTACAAGTGAAATATCTTTAGTGTTTTTCAGGCGTAGAGGCAAAAACTAAGCATTTGTGACTCACTTAGATAAGAGGTAAGAATAGACCAAAAACGATAAATTGTATCGGTTTTGGCAGTTAAATTTCAACGAATTGTATGTGTAAAATATTGTTGTTTTATTAACAATAAAGTTGATTAGTAAATGCAGATGTAATTACGGATAAAAGATTAATTGACACTAGAAGACATCGTTGAATAAATTTAATATAACTGGATCAAGTCACCTATTGAATATTAAACGCATGATTAGTTAAGAAAAATCATTAAGCATACTCGAAAAACCAGATTGAATAAAGACATGTTCCCAACAACCCTTAAATTATTAAACTGCGCCAATAAGAAAAGGTTTCTTTTCATTGATCTTGGAACAGATACAACGTATACAGGGTGTCCCACACAGCTCTTTGGCATACTAGGGAGCCCAAAATATGACAATTTAATTCAATTTACCTCCACACCAAGTTGCATCCCTCTAGAGTTACGGACCTGCAAAGTGGGGCCTCAAGTTCTCAAAAAAATTAATATTTTTGCAATCCTTTAACTTAGACGACTCAAATTTGGTAAACCATTTAGGTGCACTGCGTTACATAATTAACTGGTGAGAAAAATTTCAAAGAACATCGTGAGGGGTTGATCGGGGGTGACTTACCCCTAAATTTTACAGACATTTTTATCTATCTCTTTTTTAAAGAATTTTACATTAGTCTCAAATTTATTTACCCTTGTTAAATTTTTAAAAACCGCGTTTGTGCTTTTCAATAAAAATTGGATTAAGTGAGGCAAGATGTCTGATAAGTGATATTTACCTGCATTAATTGTTAGGGATCATCAATTTTACTATATGGAAGTTCCACTGCAGGTATTTAATTATGAAACTTATGCGAAAACGGCGTTGTAAAATTAAATAAACTTAAATTATGAATAGTAACTTGAGCAGTTAAATATTGTTTTAAAAATTATTCCAAAAATTACAGGTAAAATATATCTTACCCTATACCCTTTGGACGTGCCCCTAATAATTAGACAATGCTATAGTTAATAAAATAATACATTTTTGCTACAGCTTTCCAAAATATAATGATTTAATAAAACACCGTTTTAAAGCGTTTGGGCCCTTAGCGCTTAATAACTTCTTTAAAGAAGTTTTTCATCAGTTAAATCTGTTGGATGGCTACCTATTGTTGCCTGGTATCTAGTATTAATAGTAATTGAAAATTGGAGTATTTTTTCATATTATTTAAACATCAATATTATACGTATATATTTATCTGCAGTTCTAATGGATGTAATAATCTGTTATTGCATCCAGGATTTACCTGACATCATTGTGCATTATTGGGGGGTAACAGTAGTGAAAATCAGACCGGATTGCCTTCATATACCTACCAAGTAATACACCAAAAACAATCCTCTTTCAAAATTTACTCAAGGATGGCATATAAGCATATTAACGTCAATAGAAGAGCTCTCAATTTCACTCTTGAAATTGTTTCAAGTACATACCCTCCCATGAGGATTCATTTCCAATTATTTTCCAATTTCCTTTATCGTCGCTTCTATCTATTCCTGGCACGTCCCTCACAAACCACGAAACCTCCCTTGTCTCCCCCCCCCCTCTCTCTCCCTTAAACACACAATAACCTTTACTTTCTTCCGTTATTTTTTCTTCGGGTTCTCAGTGACGAGTTTTCCGCATCGATGATCTCTTTACGTCGCAACAGACACCATGCCGTCTCGAAGGGACTTTTGATTCTTTTCCCTTCTTCCTCTCTCTCTGTCTCTCTCTCTCTCTCTAGAATTCCCATTCATACTATGGGGGCGTAATACCGCCGACTTGCTGGAACGTTAAAATGGTATAATAACGACGGGGCCACGTTAAGGGGGGCAGGTATCGGGGCCTGAAGGGTTTGAGTGGGGTCGCTTGAACTTTTACCTGATCTAGATGCTTGGTTTTTAGTCGAGTTTGAAGATCTGTGTGAAAGAAGTTGAACTAAGTTGTTTTAAAGGTAATTGGAATCGGTACTGGTGAAAGTTGGTCTTAGCAGACCAAGGCAGTTTTGATACATTTTTTATAGTGAAAGAGGACACTATAAGTACCTATATTGCAACAAGTAGTATTAACTTTAGAAAATCACTAGTTTTAGCAAAAAAAAAAAATAAGAAAAATCTGGCTAAGTTTGGCCACTTTGTACATTCCACCTTTTACCAATAGATACATTTTCCACCTTCCGCCATTTTTGAATTATTCTGACAGCTGTGCAAAACGAAGAACTGGTGGTGTGTAAACGACCGACATAACGGGCATACGTACGGACCAACGAATCCTACTATAGGGAGTAAAACGAATTTGACAAAAATATGAGCCAGAACATCGTAAATAATTATTGTTTTTTAGTTTGGTGAAAATAATGATCGAGTTATATGACACCACCACGATATTTCCAAATTTTCCAAAAAACAGGTGTAAAAGAGGTTATATGCTACGAAAAAATAATAGTACTTGCAAAAAATAAAGTTTTTATTTAAAAACAATCCAACCACACAATTCAACTTGAGTATCTTCAAACCAACTATAGTTAGGGTATGGCTTTATAATTGGAATGAACTCAACAACTGATCTTTCACAACATACTGGATTCAGCTAATATGGATTAAGTTTTTGAACTGACAGTAGTACCAAACGTATATTTGTAACAGTTCGGTTAAAAAGTAGATGAGCGGATTACTAACGCTTTAAACTACGCCAAACAAATCCCTATATTCCCAACTAACTCGTCTGCTCAGAAACGTTCAAGCTTACTAACTTGATCCAAGTCTTTGACTAAGTCCAAACTAACTTTTTCATTTAAATCAAACAAAACTCAACCAAACCCTAACCTTCCCAATTAAGTAGTTTGCCTATAAAAATTTATAACGTTTTCATCTTCATATACCGAATAAAACCTAATAAGTCAGATAGTTAAAATATATAATTTAAATAAAAAATTCACAGAACATGAAACACGCATTGTAAAGAATATATTTTTTTATAATTTCATATTCCACAAAATCAGAAATGACCTATTCTAACCTTTCTTAATAAATTAAAAATAATCTTAACTCTGAATTGAAAAAGTGATAGTAATATAATAACTTATTAACACAAGCAGCTAAGACCATAATGTGTAAAGTTTTGGATTTTGGCAAACTAACAAAAGATAAAAAACGCTTACCTTTGTGTTGTCCGGGAAATTAGACACGTTACGTTCGATATGATTCGAGTATACTTGCTCGAATACATTATTGACACTTCACGTATATTTACAGGACTTTAACGTATAGATAAATATCTGTTTAGAGGACGAACATAACATCGTACTTACGTTCGATTACACACCACCGAATTTTTACTGTTTTGTGGTACAAACTGTGTTGTGTTTTGATGTACCGTTACCTATATTCTTATGTTCCGTGCAATATATCGTAGTGAAGGGCTCGGAATGTGCGACCATAAGGAAAGTATTATATTATAGATAAGTTATCGCAAAATGTCGCTAGTGAATAACGCATACAGGACATTTCAAAGGTATCGGGTTCTGCAAATGTGCGACCTGCCTAGAAGTGTAAATTCACGAAAAACATTCTTTTTTATCTAAAAAAGCAAAAGCACCTGCGGAAAAGGAGTTTCACGTCGCTTTCCACTTCTATCTATTTACTAATGAAGATTTTTTGGTGAGTTTTAAATTTTCAACCCTATAACCTCCTATGTAAAATTACAATTTCAAAAGGCTACAGGTGCCTTTTTAACTGATCATTGACAAAACTAATAATTGATATTTTCGAACTTATTCCAAGTATGTAAAATTAAAAATCTTCAAAATTCATGGTTGGATAAAACGAACCTCAGCCACTTTTACTGTTTTTTGTGGTTTAAATGGTCATATTTGCATTTAGTGTTACAATATTTGCAATCTTCGTTATTATATCAGATTTATCATTTGTACATAGCGTGAGCAGGAGTGGCCCAAGAACAGTTCCTTGTGGTACTGCTGCATCTATAATTACCTGGCTACCACAGCAATCTTGTATTTTTACAGATTGCATAAAATGTGATGTGTATTTGTAAGACGAGATAGACCATTTATTCCTCCGTTTCTACATCTACATATAATAATGGCATTGCAATGCCCTTTTAAATCCTTCACTCCACTTTTCTCCCCCTTCGACGACGCAAACTATCACCGGCCACGACAACCGGCGAACTACTCTCGCATTATTTATACTCCTCGCAAATGATTTTTTCCGTCAATTAATAAACCTAAAACAACAAGACTCCCCTATCTAAATAATCCCTTAAGCCGATTTGCATTTTTCGACTCGAACGGATATAATGGTAATAGGGTGCCGTCTCCTGGATACCGACTCTCCATTCGGGAGAGTTTGCGGACCGCTCGGGACGAGGGGTGAAGGGGGAAGTGAGGGAGGAGGAAGGGGGGAGGAGGAAGAGGGAAAGGTCGGAATCCGTGCACGTGCTAACGTTTGCCCAAATCATTACCGTCGTCATCGACAACAAATCAGAGTGGCGTAGGTGCATTTAATTAGCCTCATCTCTTTCACGGCCCGACGGGTGCATTGTGGGATTTTTCGCCGGTTCATTACCTAAGCAATTAACTAGATCGAATTGGGATCCGTCAGGTCACAACAGAACAATCGGAGAAAACGCTTTGAAATGAAACAACTCTGATTAAATTGACGCATAATTATCTACATATAAAGCTCTCAAGTGTATAGGTAAATCCAAATTAGGAACAACGTTATTTGGCCGGCACATTTTGTTGAACATATGTACAAATCATTTGTTAAAAACGTGTAAAAGTATACTATGAGCTAAAGTTGATTCTGGTGACTTGTACCAGTTTGGCTAATTTTTAATTAATCCAGGCACTTCCTCAAGATCCTAACGACCGAAGGTTGTCCAGCTTCTCGAGGTTGATCATGGCAATGTATACCAACGGAAAACACCAGGTCTTCACCAATTGCTTTACCAAAGCAGTTGGTGAAGACTTGGTGTTTTCCTTTGGTTTCCTCAAGATCCTGGTTACCAACACCAATGGTGCCATTAAATTGTTCAAACAACGACAGATTAATGTACGATCACTTCAATTTTATCTTTGATTGATACTATTCTAGAAGCTGTTAACTTCCAGGTCTTCACCAGTTGCTTTACCAAAGCAGTTGGTGAAGACTTGGTGTTTTCCTTTGGTTTCCTAAAGATCCTGGTTACCAACACCAAAGATGCCAATGATAAAGTGTATTAGGGATTTCATCGTGGCCATTACAAACATAGATGATTCTAGAATTAATCTCAAAACTTCCTCAAACTATGTTTTCATAGAATTTTGAACCATTTCAGAAGCCTAAATAATTCAGGAAAAAATGATATATCTATTCTAAAGAAAATACAAGATTTAAGATACAAATTCAAAACGTCTTAGATATAAGTAACATCTGAATTTTGAAACGATATATAATCGCAGATTTCACCCAGAGAAAGGTGTGACCAATTTTCTGAGGAACGTTGAACATTCTAGATTCAATTCTAGAATGTCTTTTAGATAGAATTAGATCGCTTAATCAATCTATAAAAAAAAGATGATTCTAGATTTAACTTCAAACGACTTATGCATCAGAACATGAAAGATTCTAGATTTAAATTTAAAAATTCTTTTGTTTTTATAAACCACTTCAGGAGCCTAAGTAATGCTGGAAAAGATGGTAGACATACTTATGTATTTTAAAGAAAATATAAGTTTTTAGCTACAAATTCAAAACGTCTTTGGTATAAGTAATATCTGAATTTTGAGACGGTGTGTAATCGCAGACTCAGAAAGGTCTAGAAGAGCTTCTAAGGAACGTTTAAAAATTTTAGGTTCAACTCTAGAACGTTTTTCAGATGGAATAAGATCGCATAATCATTCAACAACAAAAACCAGAAGATTCTAGATTTAACTTCAAACATCTTACCCATTATAATATAGAAGATTGTAGAATTACACTCAAAACTTCTTATGTTTTCATAGAATTTTAAACCATTTCAGAAGCCTTAATAATCCAGGAAAAAAATTAAAAGGAAAAAGAACAAAATGATAAAGTGAATTAGGGATTTCATCGTGACCATTACAAACATAGATGATTCTAGAATTAATCTCAAAACTTCCTCAAAACTATGTTTTCATAGAATTTTGAACCATTTCAGAAACCTAAATAATCCAGGAAAAGACGATATATCTATTCTAAAGAAAATACAAGATTTTAGCTACAAATTCAAAACGTCTTAGGTATAAGTAATATCTGAATTTTGAAACGGTGTGTAATCGCAGACTCACAAAGGTCTAGAAGAGCTTGTAAGAAACGTTTAAAAATTCTAGATTTAACTCTAGAACGTTTTTCAGATGGAATAAGATCGTATAATCATTCAACAACAAAAACCAGAAGATTCTAGATTTAACTTCAAACATCTTACCCATCAGAATATAGAAGATCATAGAATTACACTCAAAACTTCTTATGTTTTCATAGAATTTTAAACTATTTCTGAAGCCTAAATAATCCAGGAAAAAAATGAAAAGGAAAAAGACCGAAATGATAAAGTGTATTAGGAATTTCATCGTGTGCATTACAAACATAGATGATTCTAGAATTAATCTCAAAACTTCCTCAAAACTATGTTTTCATAGAATTTTGAACCGTTTCAGGAGCCTAAGTAATGCTGGAAAAGATGGTAGACATACTTATGTATTTTAAAGAAAATACAAGTTTTTAGCTACAAATCCAAAACTTAGGTATAAGTAATATCTCTATTTTGAGACGGTGTGTAATCGCAGACTTAGAAAGGTCTAGAAGAGTTTCTAAGGAACGTTTAAAAATTTTATATTCAACTCTAGAACGTTTTTCAGATGGAATAAGATCGCATAATCATTCAACAACAAAAACCAGTAGATTCTAGATTTAACATCAAATATCTTACCGATCAGAATATAGAAGATCATAGAATTACACTCAAAACTTCTTATGTTTTCATAAAATTTTAAACCATTTCAGAAGCCTAAATAATCCAGGAAAAAAATTAAAAGGAAAAAGAACAAAATGATAAAGTGTATTAGGGATTTCATCGTGGCCATTATAAACATAGATGATTCTAGAATTAATCTCAAAACTTCCTCAAAACTATGTTTTCATAGAATTTTGAACCATTTCAGAAGCCTAAATAATCCAGGAAGAAATGATATATCTATTCTAAAGAAAATACAAGATTTAAGATACAAATTTAAAACGTCATAGATATAAGTAACATCTGAATTTTGAAACGATATATAATCGCAGATTACACCCAGAGAAAGGTGTGGCCAATTTTCTGAGGAACGTTGAACATTCCAGATTCAATTCTACAACGTCTTTTAGATAGAATTAGATCGCTTAATCAATCTATATAAAAAAGAAGATTCTAGATTTAACTTCAAACGTTTTACGCATCATAACATGAAAGATTCTAGAATTAAATTTAAAAATTCTTTTGTTTTTATAAACCATTTCAGAAGCCTAAGTAATGCAGGAAAAGTTGGTATATATACATATGTATTCTAAAGAAAATACAAGATTTTAGCAACAAATTCATATCTGAATTTTGAAACGGTGTGTAATCGCAGATTCACAAAGGTCTAGAAGAGCTTCTGAGGAACGTTTAAAAATTCTAGATTCAACTCTAGAACGTTTTTAAGATGGAATAAGATCGTATAATCATTCAACAACAAAAACCAGAAGATTCTAGATTTAACTTCAAATATCTTACCCATCAGAATATAGAAGATCATAGAATTACACTCAAAACTTCTTATGTTTTCATAGAATTTTAAACCATTTCAGAAGCCTAAATAATCCAGGAAAAAATTTCAGGAAAAGAAAGGAAGGAAAAAACAGAATATTCTATATTTAACTCCAAACATCTTACCCATCAGAATATAGAAGATTATAGAAGACACTTAAAACTTCTTGTGTCTTCATAGCATTTTGAACCATTTCAGAAGTCTAAATAATCCAGGAAAAGATGGTAGATATATTCTAAAGAAAATACAGGATACAGCCTTGGATATATATATATATATATATATATATCTGCATCTTAAAATGATGTTTAATCGCAAATTACACCCAGAGAAAGGTCTGGCAAAGTTTCTAAGGAACGTTGAACATCCTAGATTTAACTCTAAAACGTCTTTTGGACGGAATGAGATCGCTTCATTATTCTACAACAAACAAACAGAAGGTTCTAGATTTAACTCCAAAACGTCTTATGCACCAGAACTTTGATTCATTTCAGAAGCCTAGATAATTCCGTAAAAGATCTTTATGGATATAAGTTCAAAACGTTTTATAGGTAATATCTGATTTTAAAAAAGATAACACAAGGACCCAAGAACGAGGTACCTTAAGCGACGATTTGACAAGTAGATACTTTCCGGTTTCTTAAGGTTTCAAAAAAAATAGGGCTCTAAATATTATTCCTTTTTTATATACAATAAAATCTGTATCTGTTATGTGTGTTTTTCCCTCCCGTGTCACTCGTGAAAGTTAATTCAGACGTATCTATTTTTAAACCCATACACACAGTTGACGTGAACGTGAAGTCTCCTTTTACACATCCAACACCTCTCGGACGAAAATAAAAGAAACCTTTCAATTGACAGTGTCAAACTACCATAGGCGTGTTTCTGTAGCTCTACGCTCGCCTCGTGGAAAACACCATTCCGACCGACGGGGAGAAAAGAGAGAAGTCCGAAGATAAGACATGTCAAAATCCGGAGGACGGGTAAAAAACACGGCTTATTCGATAAAAAGAATGTGTTGTCATCGAAATTTGGGTGTTCGATTACCCCGGCGGCGCAACCCTCCTACTTTCCTCTCTCTCTCTCGTACTCTGGACCTTATTACCTTTTATGGTTGGATCGGATTTCTCGACGTCGAGGTGTTAGCTGCAACATAATCCCGGGACACAAAGGAAATGTCACGGCTTGCCAGATTAGAAAAGATTATAATACATTTTCAAATACTAATACGTCTGGTATAGTGTTTTTAAAGGTCGGGGACTGGTTCTCGGCTGGCTGCCGTTTCTGGCCGGCCCGGCCGGCGGCCCATGTCGCCGGATGGAATTTCGATATTCAAAAAGTCAATTATTTAGGGTGCACGGATCTTATCGGCTATCGTCTTATCTTCGAGTGTTTCGTCGTCTCTTTAACGAGCTCGTTACCATTTTTCCCGACTCGGAAATCGTCGAGGGCCACTCGTCCTCCGAACATCCTAAAATAATTACGGATCAACGGAAAAATCGTCAATGGGATGTGAATCACGAATTAAAAGACTTCTATTTTAAAAGTGTATTCTTCCCACACAAATATAATAAACTCTAGAACGCCAATCAGTTCTGAACAATTTGGTACCCCATAGGGCAATTTGACCTACTACTGAGTTTGCGCAGTAAACAGCGGGATATTTCACCGTGCCTTCAGGGCAGGACTAAGGGATACTATCGACTTCTCGTTCGCGGATCTGATATTAGTTGCCGATGTGAATATTCGCTTAAACCGACTTCCTGAAAATGGAAATGATGAGCTTATACAAAATGGAATGCAGAGATTAGTTTGGTTTAAAAAAAGGAAAATTGTTCATCTACTGTTGCCACTCTAAATATAAGTATCTGAGTATACAGGCTACAAAGTACCTTAGCTCTTACAAAATAAGTTTTTCACTCCCTCATGGCCATAGGAAACAAAATGTATTTACTCTGTTGTTTCATAGGCGATTTCCAGTGATACTATCACATTAGAGTTGGCTACTTATTTGGAAAGTATGTTAATAACGTAATGTGTTTTTATTGGAAATGTCCTGTGGATAAATGCAATTTTAAGTATCGTTGGTGTGTCGGTTAGGAAGATTCCTGCAATTGACAGTAACATGTAGTGTAAATTACGCAACACTGGTAATTTCACAAGAAGCTGCCATGCACTTCATTTTTTGTATATTGATGTCCGAAACTAAACTCACAGTATTACGTGATGAAAGACAGTATTAGTAATACATAATGTTCATAACAACAAAGAGAAACCATTGAAAACGGGATAAAAACAGCAAGCGATTTTCTAACGAATTAAAAACATGAAAGCAAAAAGGAATCAACATCGCCTAAAAGTCGACTCTGTTCTTTTTATAATGCGCCGTACTCGTGTTATTACCAAGTGCTGTTCAGAGGCGGTGTTGCCAAATTTACTGGATTTTCTCCATTTACCTGCCTTAGTCGCATATGATCCATTTCGAACTTCATTTGCAAAATGCAACATAGTGGCACGAAAACACGTTCTGCACATTTACAAGAAGTGGGTGTTTGTTCGCTATGTGGAGTCATTTAGCTGAATCTCGAATGTACCTATTGACGTTCTAGATTTTATTATATTTCAATGATTTTTCCCAACCTAATGTTAACTTGCAGAAATTCTAATTCCTTCGCCAAAGTCAATGGCTAAAGGAGTTGGGAAATTTTAGACTTATTATGTTGCTATATATTGTTCTTCCTATGAAATTTCAACTTAAAATTTAAAACTATGTTGACAAAACTCAGATTGTTTGCTGTTATGTTTTGTCATATAAATAAACACTGCTGTGTTATATAGAGCAAAAAGAACTTTTTGAATGCACTCGGTATATCGGCATGTTGTTTTTTATCCCATGTAACATTGTAGAAACATAGTACCTACACTCTATTCAAAACAAATCCCGATGCACGTCATTTTGATAACGTCACCAAACATCCAACACTACCAACTTAATATAGTCCCGGGACATCGCAATTTATGTGTTCCGTGTATATTTTAGGTTGAGAATACACATAACCATATATATTGTCAACCTAAAATATACACGGAACACATAAATTGCGATGTCCTGTGACTATATCAAGTTGGTAGTATTGGATGATTCTGACATCATCAAAATGACGTTCGTCGGGATTTGTTTTGAATAGAGTATAGCTTGATGCATGCATATACATTTCGATATTATTATGTAGAAGTGTGATTGATATTTCTACATAACATCGTTTGTGATTAAAAGTATTAATAAGTATGACTTCCAAAATATATAACTATGAAATACTACAAAAATCATACAAAATGTATAAATATCAGTGCCTGAAGAAGACAAGAGATTCAAACGGGACTTGGAATCAATAGGGGTTTGAAATTAAGACTTTTAGAAGTTGAAGAAAGGTTCAAAAATGTTTACTGAATTCGATTTAAAATTCAGTTCTGAAAAAGTAATTAGAGGGATACAAAGGTTGGAGACAATATTGACTCAACCTAAATCTGAATCAGAACTAAAATTGTTAATTGAATTGATGTATTTTTTGATAGTTGGAAGTGAAAAAAAATGGAATCTTAACTAAAATTTACTCAATTTAATTTGTTGACGAATAGGAGAGCTTTAAACATGATTTGGGATTAATATTGGCTTTTTAAAATTGAAACGTTTAATAGTTAAATGGAGATTCAAAAGTTTTTACTAAATTCAAAGAATTGAAGAAACCTTTGATTACCCATTCATGATTGGAAATTAGTTCTGAATTATTGGAATTATTTCCATAAGAAAATTAATGGGATCGTTAACATAACATCACAATATCAATTTTTGTCGGTAAAACGCCATCAACTAAAGCTTGTAAGTGTGCAATTTACCTCCACCGCTCGTAATCTGTTGGATTCAATTCCTCGTCGATATATTAACGTTATAAGGAGCTTTGGGGCTATTTAATAAATTACCGCATGCAGGAGCCGGCAGGAAATATGCACGATATTATTAAGTATTCATTGAGAGATCATTTCGAGAGAGCGCTCGCGCCAAAGATGCATCTATATAGATTTATACAAATCGCAGGAGGCGTTTAATGTTTCGAACCCTTTAATCTGAGTTGGAATAATGAGGCGAAAAAATCTTGTTACGCCTCAAAGGAATTCGCATAAAGGAAACAACATCAGCGAGCAATTCACTAATTAGCTATTAAACATGAAGTAATAAATAGGGTAGGTAGGTACCGATCGCTAATTAGATTAAATGTTTCCTGCGTTTGTCGATATCGAAACGTACGTACACGCGATTGATCTCGAATATAAGTGGATGATTAAAATATCTCCGGTGCTCGTTAGAGCTATTCGGAGTTAAATTCGGCGCTTTAGAGGGATCGGTCGCGTTTTTAATAACGCGCAGATAGCATCGTTTTCGCTCATAATTGACGGGTCCCTCATTTCACGAAACGGGGCCGCCCTAATGGGCGCATCATTAACGCTATCGGGAGGAGGATCGGGATTTGGGATCTTCATTCAAAACGCCACCCTCTACCGGGACCTCCGTGCCGGGGTCCGGGCGTCGCGGACACACGCGCACGACATCAAAAACTTAATTTATCAAACGGTCCTCTGCCTCCCTTTCTCTTCCCCTAATTGGCACATGTGTCGGAGATGCTCTTCATTTAGCTAAATTCTTTTAAAGCGGCCCGGTCGCTTTTTGATCATCCGAATTTAAACGAGGATATTTGCTGCGATTTGTTGGTCAGGTGGTTATTTGCATAAGCGAGGGTCCGGTAATTGAACGGTGGTAAATCTTTAACGGGCGGTTGGGGCACCTTCGAACGCTTCGTCAATCATTAAAGCTGTGTTTCCACAAATGATGTCGTTCATTAAAGGTGGATTTCCACATTGAGCGGCGTGCTCCTGTCGTGCTCCGGTCGTGTCGCTTGTACTACTTGCAGTTCATGTCGCATAACCTACCAGGCCTATTGTGCTCCTGTCATGTCATATGGAAACGAACTTACCCTTTCTATTGAGAATCATATAATACGCCATTTTGGGATTCCATCAAGCAAACGACTCAGTAGAATAATGACAGAAGCACGGTAGGCTACGTGGAAATTCACCTTTACCAGCCGGGACCCGTCGCGGCTTCGTTCATGCGAATTTTAAAATTTGCGATTTATTTAAATACAAGCCGTACCTACCCGGCATGCGTTGCAATGCCACGTAAAGTTTAAAAAAAGAAAGAAAGAAAATTATAGATGACCTGGTGGACTTCGTATCACTTACATATATTTTTGAAAAATATGGTCAAAATTTGATACAAAATTTTTATCTACATTAAATTAAATGCAACACAGTTATGCACACACAATCAATTTAAGGCTTTCTGATGTACTATGTTGTTTGTCTCTTTTTGCGGTGCGTAAATATATAAAGATCATGGTTTTACCACTCGCGAACACGCGACGTATAATTGCCCATGCGCGAAACAGGAAAACTTCAAGTTGATTCCGCAAACTGTGCTTGTATCTGCAATTTTATATTATCTTTTTAATCTTTTATAAATAATTTATCTAAAAATACCTTGAAAGTGGGCATGAAACTTTCCTGTACCTACAATATGCGTTGCACGAAACGACGTCATTTGAAAGCAATTATTATATTTTTGGATGTTGTCCAAGAAATGTTTAGGGTCATTTCCCACCCCAGAAACCAATGAGCGTAATGGATTTGGTGGTGGGAACAATTGTGGTAATTTTACTTTACCACCAGCACAACATAATCCAGTAGATTCGCCGCTTTACAATATTGACAAATGATTGTCATTTCTCCAATCGTTACGGATTGGTCGGCTCAATAATCTATTTCCGGGTCGTAGTGGAATGCTATTAGTTGTAGGTTTACAGGAACACCGCGTCTGCGGAATCGCTCTATTTCATTGTGTCGTGCTCGCTGCTGTTGTATTTGATGTGCCCGAAGTTGTTCCATTCTAAGCCTATCTACTTTATAATTATTCACTGTTGAACGCAATTCTCTCATACCAATACGAATGTTATCATTATCTGTCTTTCGCTGGTCGTCAGTGCGATTTGCACGTGAGGTAGCTCGTCGCACATTTGATTGACTTCGACGACCTAAGTCAGGTCGTCTTCTTCTTGGCATTTTAAAATCAATAAAGTTCTCGCGCGCTGACAAACTGATGAAAGATTTTAATAATCGTCTTGATATTTATTTATTTGACAACCAACCGACACTAAGGTACTTTCATTTGTTTGATTACAAATGTCAAAATTAAAAAACGTACCGTTTTTAGTATTTCCGTTACTTATTATTTATGTTTCTCGCCGCTTAAACCTTCCCTGAACTTCCACAAATATTTCAAGAACAAAATTAGCAAAATGGCCATTCTCGAGTTTAAGCCAGACAAACGAACAGCAATTCATTTTTATATATATAGAGATTTAAAAATTTTGGTCACCACCCTATCCAAAATGGCCATTTGGTCCGCCTATTATCCACATAATTCACCAAACAATGTATGTCTACTTTTCAAAAGTATACATTTCTGTATAAGCTTAACTTATTTCTTCAATTAAAGATGAAACTTGAAAGTAGTACCATCTTTTTTATTGAAGAAATGAATCAATGTAAAACAACTCAATTAATTAAATACCTGTGCATTATATTCATGATTTATGATATTTCTATTAAAAACTAGAAGAACCAAATTGCTCGGAGACTAACTCTTGAGCGGGCTACTTTAGTTACTCGTATAACAATTTTCCCGTAAATTAATTCCTGCTAATTGTAATCATTATCCTTGTGATTATTTTACAGCAAACGTTAATAATAGTGGTGGACACGAGACGAGACATAATTTCGTCTCGTCTCGAAAAGTCTCGAAGTCTTGATTTTTTTTAAGAAATTGCAATTTAAGAATTTTCTTTCGTTTGTAAAATGAAAGGCTACCAAACTCCATAGCAATAAGTAAGGGAGAAATATTCATAATCAGCCTTTTCTTAGAATTTTGGAAGGGTTTATTATACAACAGACAGACGGATAGTGGTGTGAAACGTTTATCTGAGGTAACGGACATATTTAACAGTAATGTTCATTCACTCATTTTATACATGTTCTCTATAATCTAATTTCTTTAATTTAATATTCAATATTTTCTAAAAATGAGATATTTTTTATCAAAACATAACATCAATAAAATACTACTACTGTACATTCAACTTTACCACACCTGTATAGGTACTTTAAGAAAATCAGTAAATGTTATCAAAAAAGTATACATTTATAAAAGTACTATCTATATACGTCTATTTATTTCGAGACTTTTCGAGACACGAGACAAGACGAGACGAGACCTGAACCAGATCGAAACAAGACGAGACGAGGAATAATTTTTGGGAATTTTTCGAGACGAGACGAGACCATGCCGTTTCTCGTCTCGTCTCGTCTCGTCTCGTCTCGTCTCGTGTCCACAACTAGTTAATAAGAAATTGCCCCTAATTATTGTAGCTATAGTCTAAAGGGTTCTCACAAGGGTTCTCACTGGAGTTCTGAATTTTATATGTGGTCAGGTGCGAATTCAGGAAGATTAATTGCATTGAAAATCTTTATTGGAGAAAAAATTTAATTACGGGGGTTAAAAAAAATTAATTAAAAAATGAAATCTAACTTGAAATCAACTCAAATTCATTGAATTTCGACTTAAAATTTTACAACATATTGAGTACATCTTTGTTATAAATGAGTTAAAATTGTAGTCGTTATTCCCACTTTTGAGCAAGTTGTATGAAACATTGACTAGATTTTTTGTAAAAAAGCAGTAAACCTGCTCAATTTCGAGTAAATGTTACTCAAATGTGAGTCAAACGTTGATTCAATATGATACAAAAAAAAATACATCTACCCAACATTGGGTAAATTGTAGATTCTCAGATGTGAGTGAAATATTGTCTCAATATTATGCAACAAAATACTAAATCTACTTCCATTTTGAAATTTTGGTTTGTAGGTAATTGGTTCTGCTCTATCAATCTAAAATATTTTGAGTGCTGCGGCTGTGTCGCTTATAGTGAGAAGTGGCAGTGACTTTGATATTTTAAATGAGCCACCCTGTATATTATTGCATTTTTCAAGTCACTATTGCTTTCTGATTATTTTTGTATCAATACTTCCCTATACATATCTCCAGCGGTTTGCGAGAAATTAATTGATTTACTTACTATGTTGCGCAAAACATAGATTCAATTAAATGTTCATTACTGCGGTACTATTTGGATTCGTAGAACGCTGAAATTTTGGATCATTTTACCAATGCCCTTTTTAATGGCAAAGGGAATCCTTTGGTCATTATTCAGGGCCGCTCAACATTTGTGATTTAATCGATAGATACCAAAACGCTGAAAAGTGCTTTTTTTCAAATGGAAGACCATGTATATTTTTGAATATTCTGAAAGACAGATTTAATTTCAGAATGGTACATCTTACTTATATGCCTACATAGTCAGGTTTCAGAAATAAAAGCAACTTTCTGTAAAAATTCCCATATTTTGCATTAGCTAGTCATGAAATGCCAGGAAACATGTCATTATAAATATATGTGACAATCGGTACATCAATAATAAAACGTTCGCGCGTTGATTAACGAAAATTAGATTTAAATAGAATAAAAATGGAAGATAATAAATATTCAGATGAAGTTTTAATGAAACTGTATCATGATCATGGATCAGAGATTGAAGTGTTCATTAAAACACTATATTCAGAATCAAGTCATTGATAGTTTAACAATAACAATTTCGCTATGGACAACACTGTAATTTTGTCAATTTTAACAAATTATTGTACTCTTCGATTTCAGATGCAACGCAGACAACGAACTATCTTTCACTGGATTCGGAAGTGGATGCAGCGGAACTACTTCCAGTATGGCTTACTTAAAGTCTGCTCCCTATCCCGTACCAGGACTAGGACTACACGGCCTACCTGTCGACTCCTTACATTCTTCCATGGGGGGATATCCAGGAGGTAAGAAGGGATCATACAGAGAGTGTTTAAAGTTTGAATAACGTTCGTAGGAGCTTTGAATCTAAGTGAAATTAATTTCTATGCTTTAAAGAAGTGTCAATTATTTAGACTCTTTTAAGATTTCAGAGTACTTTTTGGGTTTTCTCCTAGTTTTTAATATACTTCACGTACGTCTTTATTTACGAAAGGGATGTTGTGTATAATGAGATTATTGAAAAATTCCTTCCAGGAAATCAAAGAAAACAACGAAGAGAAAGAACGACCTTCACGAGGGCGCAACTCGACATTCTCGAGGCCCTTTTCGGCAAGACGAGGTACCCCGACATTTTCATGAGGGAAGAAGTGGCCTTAAAGATAAACTTACCGGAATCGAGAGTACAGGTACGTATGGGACTTTCTCCAAAAATAAGTAATTTATTTTATATCAGTAAAATTCATCTACACAGTTGTTAACTACTTTAACATTGCGTAACGATACGTCTATTTTTGGTTGCGGAGGTAACGCAGAAATCCACTTCCCTCTTCGAAAAATAATTATATTTTTGTATCTAAAATCGATGAATAGACGTAACTGAATCCTTAGGAAACGAGGGCCTCGAACACGAGAACACACGTTGAATTCTAGACCTGGTGCAAATAAGGGGTTTCTCTTTGGTTGTACGTATCGTTCCTACGGCATACGTAGGCATGTGTATTTATTACGTGAAACGAAGTCGAGAAGGGATAAGGATTATTAAACTAAATCACGAAAAAATATGGCAATATGTTTAGAAGCTTACACTGTAAGTGTAATCCTACATGGGTAATATTGAAAATGTTGTCATTGGTAATATTCATCTCAATAATAACTTCTGCTTAAGTTTTGACGGATTTAGTGCCCTTCCAGAATGCCTAATTAGATGTCAGATTTTGAGTGGTATTAATTGAGAGCCCTCATTTCAGAACGCGACTAATGTTACTCAAAGAATGTTCTCTATATTTTCAGAAAAGTGAAATAATTCACAAAAATAGTTTCTTTTTAAGCTCGTTTCACTGTTGAGTCAAAATTTTAGAAATATGAGCTTCCTCATTGTTCCATCAAACGAAGCTAATTCTTACGAGTAGGTACCTACCTTCTCCGCAATAACATCCAACATTTTCAACACTGTTTACTTTACACCTATCATATTTTGGATACAGATTCGATTCAAAATCAACTTTGACTGTCTCAGATTTAAAACGTCAAAGTCTGAATTTGGGGCTGGTACTGAAGAATCATTTAACTGTGTTGGTAAGCCCGTGCTAATACATTAAGTTCGCTTTATTTATTTTCGAAAACATATAAAAACATCTGAAAATATTTTTTTGATGGTCATTTTGGAGTAATTTCATGAATCTAAAATTCACATTTTAAAATATAAGCTCTGATACGCATTTTCCTGATTGTTCTATTTGTAGTTAGCTAAGGCATTCCTATATTCGTTGTATTCGTTGTAGTTATAAACAACGAAGAATGTATCATTGTCAGATGATTGTTCCCAAAATATAAGAAAATTCAGAGAAGGAATCTAAACTAGCGCTCCTATCTATTCCAGAAACATTTCTGATTAATCTATTTAAAGGCAGTTTTACTGTTATACCATACGAAGATGGTGTCATGTTTAAAACTTTGGTACATCACAGAATGTCAGATGTTGAATTCAGATTTGTACTCAACTCCAACATTAACTTTTAATGTATTCAATTAAATAATGGTTTAATCACAGAAATAATAGTAATGGTAATATTAGTAATTTAATAAGAGGAAAGCGTTATGAATTTTGTACAATTTCTATTGGTGCTTATTTTGGGAAATTCCCTTCAAAATATTATTTTGGGAAAATATTGTGCCCACAATTTTGAAATAAGAACTTTTCCGATTTAATATTAAACATTTCACTTTTTGAAAACTACTTAGTTCCTTTCCAATTTTCGGATTCCATTTTGAATTCAGGATTAAGTTAAAAGCAATTTTGAATTTAAATTCCGACTCATATCGAACGTGCCCGATTTTGAATTTCGTGTTAGTCCCTGTTGGATATGGACTCAATTCATAATGCGTTGTTAACATTAAGAATAAACGTTTTTTTATTTATTTTTGCAAACAATTGAATATTTGAGAAGAATATTTGGTTGTCATTTTGAAGAAATATTGTGAGTGTAAAGTTCACGTTTTACAACAAGAGCTCCTGATTGTTTAAGAAATTTTGATTTTGAATTCAAATTCAGATTCAACATCAACTTTTAATTTGAATTATGATTTTTAACGTTACATTTTAAATTTGGCTAAAATTATCAAAAAGTTGGTAAATATTTAGTCCATGGGGGAGTCAATAGTTCACTAATATAAGAATATAAGACGTTTTGCAAACGAATTTAAGACTTCCTCATAGTCAACAAACTTAGTGATTACACCGTTGAACATTATATAAGAATATTAGTTTCGACGTCTAGGTAGGTACTTCAGAAAATATTTGAAAATTAAAAAAAAATCTGTTTGCTCCTATTTTTCGAAATTGATACCCTTTCTGATAGTTTTGCAAACGAATTTAAGAGTTCCTCATAGTCAACAAACTTACTGATTACGATTACCATTGAACATTAAATAATAAAGAATATTAGTTTCGACGTCTAGGTAGGTACTTCAGAAAATATTTGAACATTCCAAGAGCAAATTCTACTTGCTCCTATTTCTCGAAATTGATATTCTTTCTGACTGTTTTGCAAACGAATTTAAGAGTTCCTCATAGACAACAAACTTACTGATTACAGCTGAACACTGGTTAATTTTGAAAGGTTAGATTTTGAAATCGTGTTGAAATTAAATACGAAATTTGAATCTCAATTGAGGTTCAGATTTCCAGTTTAGCTATGTTATCGGAGAGGCCAAAATATTCAAAAGATTGCCAAAGGTGTAGGTAAACTGACTCAAATAAACTTGTAGCTCGTTTATGCAGGAATGTAGATTTTTTGATGTAATCGTGAAAAGAGTAATTAACAGGGTGCCCACAAAATTTTCCTTTCGAAATTCCCTGACTTTTCCCTGACTTTTCCCGCCAAATTTTAAAATTTTCCCGACCTTATTTTTGTAATCAGCAGTCTTTCACTCGTGCTTCCAGGAAGTCTTTTCTTAAGAAAGTAATGGAGGGATCATAGGAAAAATATCATTGAAAACTTGTGAAAAGGGGAGAACTAAAGATTCTTAATATTTATTGTGATTCATAAATAATATTCCAAATTATCAATGTTACGTCGTAGTACAAAATATTTAGATTATTTTTATTGTATTATGCCTTGTGAATTTCTCAATTAAACTGCCTTAGCTTATCAGGTCTCGTTTGGTTTCTATTCATTTTTGAGGTTCAGTCTTGCGTGTGAGTACAAAATATGTAATTCTCTAAATTTTCCTCTTAGTGGAGATTATTATGGTAAGATCTGCAATCTCCTTATCAAGTTCTGCTGTTTGATTGTAAGAGTTGTCTTGCGCAACTTTTTTTCGGTCTTCAAGCTCACGGATTTTAACGTTTGCCAGTCTAACTTCATTTACAATTTCGATTTCTTTATTCTTATTCTGCTTTTGCAGTTTGAGAGCTTCTTCATATTTTTTCCGTGCATTTTTAACTGACAGAAATAATGGCATCGTAATTTCCGCAATTCTTTCCCAATAACCCCAAAAATTCCAGAAAAATTTTCCACAATCAATGACTTTCCCGATTTCCCTGACTAAATTTAGAATTTCCTGATTTCCCGACTGTGTGGGCACCTTGAATTAAATTGTTTTGGAAAATGTTGGGAATGTAAATTTCACGTTTTGTAATACTGGCTTTTGTTAGGTGTAGAACTTTTCCTCGATACCCGTCGAGGATATTCGAGTGCAGTCGCATTCAGCCAAACACATGTCGCATTTCGAATACTGGCTACTTCCAAAATGTATCATTCCGCACCCGTGACAAACGGGACAATTTATCGTTACCTGTCCACGAAGTGACAAAGTGAACGTGTGCCAACAATAAAACTAGTACGTCGGTCCACTCTCACATACTGCGCCGAGACATTAGTGACGGGGAAAAAAGCGAACGATCCATTTCGAAAACCGAAAAGACCAAAGAATGAATACATGATCGTTGCCTTATTAGGCCGCTGGAGAGATGCGGGGGCACGTTTCGCATTTGTTTCGCCCACGGCCATTGTCGCGTCCGGGGCCCTATTCATCCGGGCCTTCCCCCTAAATTGTCTCTTCTCGCTTTCAATCACTTGACTCTCGGTGCGACACGAGAAAACGGAAACAAGGGAGGACGTAGTTTCGACGTACTTACATCGGCGACATTCGATACGGAACGGTACCGGTTCGGGGGTGGTTTCGGGGTCGAGGGGTTTGGAAGGGCGGGCGAAAGGGAAATTCCAGACAGGCACGAGGTTTCAGTTCAAAAATTACGAATTCAGTTCAAAAATTTGAGAAACTACAAACCCTCAATTGTGGACATATTGTAGAAGAATTACCTAATGTCCATAATGAGCGATATTTCAATAAATTGTGTCATCCAGTTTTGGATTTAGTAAAATAACATTAAGTCAGTTAACATCAAATTAAATACCTATTTTACAATACCCATTCTTCTTCTGGCGGTTCCTGATCCTTAAATACGTTGGCGAAAACATGTGCCTATCTTAACTTATTCGTTGCTGCTCTGAGCAGTTCTATGGAGGTCAGTTTAGTCCATTATCAGAAGTTTTTAAGCCAGGAGTTGCGTCTTCTTCCTGATCCCCTCGTGCTATTGATTTTGCCTTCGGTGATAAGTCTGAGCAGTTCGTTTCTAATATATAGCCTAAATATTGTGTTTTCCTTTCATTTATTAGATGCATAAGCAGTGTTGTTAAAAATACTTTTAAACTTGTATTTAAATACAAATAACAAGTATTTAGTTTTTGTATTTAAACAGTATTTAAAGTTGTAAATTATTCTTAATTGCAGCAATGTTAAGCATAACCCCAGGAAGCTTAGAATTCCTATTATTTTTTTCGTGAAATTGTTGAAATTATTCAATTTTTGAAATTTCTAAATCAGTTTAAGAAAATGAAATCTAATTTCTAATGGAAACTTTCTAATGAAGTTTTAAAATCTTTGTTTTATTGCCCGAAGTTGTGAAGTTTTCAATTATTTTCAAAATATCTAAGTTATTTGTATCGAAAAGCCTCAAATACATAGGCTGACTTTTATACACTAAACCTAAGTTTGTGGTTTCAATACTTAAAACAATCTCAAAAAGTGTTAGGAATTATTTTCTTTGCTTCATGAAATCGTAACATTTTTGCAATTTTCAGAAATTTACCAACTACTTTGTAAACAAGTGTTTAGAAATTGAAGTGATACTTCAAAACACAACAGGCTAATGTAAGTTTCAAACTTATAAAAAATAATCCCAAGGCAAAGATGTCAACACATTAGACACTTTACTTTTTAACTTGATCTAACGAAGTAGCTAATTAAAAACTTCATTAGTTACTTTTCCAACTTCATATATGGCATATAAGTTATTTGTGTTGCATTAGAGTTGTCATAAGTTCTTTAGAAGCTCCTTAACTTCTTTTGAAGCAACAGCTTAAGTTTAAGATAACTGCGACTTCTTTAAAAATGTCGACAAGCTACTTAGTACCTTAAAAATTGGTCTACAATGTCACAACTTTTTTAAAAACTTTATGAATTGTACACCTTTGTTAAGATAATCGCAACTCCTTTAAAAGTGTCGTAGGATCATTATAACTGTAACAATTAGCTTCAAAATAAGCTTGTAAGTACATAAACCAAAATGTAAATACAAATGAACAGCCGGAAATATGCCCAAAAAATGTATAAAAATGCGCATTTATAGTTACTGTAATAAAATAAAATAAATGTAAGAGCTTTTAAGGAATAATTTAGCAAATAATGGATCTTAACATTGCCCAAAAATGTATTTGAACTACCGTATTTAAAATGTCAGAAGAAATGTATTTTAAATACACAGTAAATACAAATTAAGTAAAGTAAATTAAATACTAATTAAAAAGTATTTAAAATACATTTCTAAATACATGTATTTAAATACTTAACAACACTGTGCATAAGTTCTCTTTCCTTTTCCATCCTCCGCAAAACTTCTGCGTTTGGCGTATAAGTCTTGTAAGATATATTCTGTCTCCATATTATCGTCTCCAAGAGTATTTTGTCCTTTAGCTGCTTTGCTGCTTTAATAATCTCTCCCTTTGTGACGTAAGCTCTAGTCGACATCTCCTGTATCTTCACGTTCTGTTTCTCTCGGTCTTTTTTCTTCTACATTAAATAAACATTTCTTCTATGTATTCTTTCCACCTGTTTGTTTGATCTTCTATGTTCAGCGGGGGCTTCCCATGTTTAATTTCAAGGAAAGATGAAGAGGATTGCTTCCATATTCTAGCTGCTTCTTTTGCTATTTTTATGTAAGTTGAAAGTATCATGGCTTCGTTCTAAGTCTTTAATCTCTTCGCATCTTTCGTTTAGCCAAGTGTTTTGACTTGTTTGATTTTAATTCTAATGTTTTTGTATATTTGTTTATAGTTTGTTTCTGTCTCTTTTGTTCAAAATTTCCACTGTCATCTATGGTTGGTTCTTTTTCCGGATCTCTTGCTTAAGGTAATTCTTAATGATTTTTCATTGAAGTTCTTGTGTAGTTCTTTCTTTATTTTATTGTTAGCGGGTTCCTCCTTTAGTTTATCTATGTTAATAACAATTTTTTTCTTACTTCTTCTTCGTTCTCTTAAATTCTACCTTTATAAACCTTCAAATTGTGGAATCTAGATGGTTTTCTGAAACCGATAAGGTTCACTTGTTTCAAAATTCGGCATACACGACATGGGATTCTATATTTATTGTCCCATACTTTAAAGTTTTCGCATTGAAAGGTTATTATAAATTTTGAAATCTAGAAGGGTTAAAAATAGTAGGATGTTTTCCTGTAGGTAGGTACTGTTCTTACATAATTCTAAAATCTGAAACTGAAATTAATAATTGCAACCCATTTGTCTGAAAGTCTTAAATCTCTACTAAGAATCTATCCAGTTTTGGAATCTAGTTAGTTTTCTGCAATCTGGAAGGTTCAGTCATCCCAGAGTTTGATAGATATGAAGTGAGTATGAGTTTTGATAGAAACAATATGAAAATCTATACTTTGAAGCTATCATCAAGGAAATATTCCAGATTTTGAAGCCTTGAAGGGTCCAAGGTGGAAGGAATTGTGCACTACCATGTTCCTATAGGATTCTTAGACCTAGATCTTACATTGAAATGCTGGAAAAATTTAGGAAACCGGAAATTTAACAAAAATCAGTGAAATTCTAGAATCTAGATGGTTTCACTCAATCTGGAGGGACTGTTCCTTTCAGAATATTGGATATGCTACAGCAGACATGATTTTCAGTAAGTCTGAAGCTTCCATCGACTGAATTTTGTAAAAGTTAAGATTTAAAAGGCTATAAACTAGAAAAAAATTTCTGTACTGTACGTTCCTATACTTAAATGGTAAGATCTGGCACTTAAATTGATAATTGATGGTTTTCTAAAATATTAAAGATTCAGTCATCCCAAAATTTGGTAGATATTGGAAAAAATGGGATCGTTAATGTTCCACGAGTCTGAAACATTCATTGAGTCAATTTTTTACATCTCGACGTCTAGAAGAGTCGTAGGCAGAAATAATTGTTCCCAATTCTATTCCTGTAGGATTTTAAGAAGCTAGAAAAATCAGATTGTTCTGAAACTTACCAACAATTTATGAAATTCTGCAATCTAAATGGTTTTGTAGAATCTGGAAAGCTCATTTCAGAATTTGGTTTGTAGTAGAACTGGCATGGGATTATATAGTTTTTAATAAGTTTAAAAATCTCATTCATATGTAATTTTCGGAATTTTTGCAGTTTGAAGTGTAGTATTGAAGGTTAAAGGAATTGTTCCTTACTCTGTTCCTATAGAAATTCTAAGATTTGAAACTTTTTTGACAATAGCTGTCAACAAAATTCGTTTTAAGCTGAAAGTAATTGATCTAAGTAACAATACAACTAAGTATGAATATATAAAGCATCACTATGGGGAAATTATTAATATTTAGAAATCTTTTTCTTTTTTAGCACAATATGGCTAAAACTAAGTTCTGATGACATGAGATGCAGATATAACCTGGGAAAAACTACTAAATTTCTTACAGTTTCGCAATAAGTTTTATCTAAGTTACATGTTAAACACTTGGCTATTGCCCGAAAATAACAGATCTATATAATACCGCCGCCAACACATTTTAAATAATGGCGAAGGTTCTATGCGTTCACCAAAATCTAGCACATGCATCTGTCAACAACTAAACTCAAACAAGTAGTTTTTGAAAACCTGAAGTGGACATACGGAGTTATGTAGCGACCATAGACACTTCTGGTAATGTAAACAGTCTACATTGTACCTCAAAATCTGTAAAGCCGTTAACAAATTATGATGGAAACACGACTGCTAGGATTAAAATCTTAAATACCTAAAATGTTTTTAAACTGACAAAAACAATTGTTATATAATATGATATATTGACATATTATTTATTAAATTGACTTCCGATGAGAAAAAGAAGTAAACCACAAGTGTCATGTAATCAATCTAAAGCAATCTAATGTACATTAAAATCGGTGTAGAGTCGTTGATAAGTTATGGTGGAAGAAACATACATAATGTCACAAGTGAAAACATACCACACTCATTTCTAAGTAATCATGTAAAAAAATTAATGAACAAGAGGAGAACGTTTGATATGTGTCACCTCAAAAAACTTAAGTTCGGACAAAACTCAGGGAAAAGATGAAAGTATATTCTGGACTGGTTCTAAATCTGGCCAAAGTTATTCCAGATTACTCCAAAATATAATCTAGGAAATACTTCAAAATGCTTCAGCACGTTCCTTCGGGAGGTACGTCAGTGCACTTATAGGGCTAGTAGTAAGACGGGAATTCCTGTGCATCCTACACTAAAAACCTGTATTAACCTGTGTAAACCTGTACTAAAAATGATATTATTTATCGCGAAACCCGATTGAACGTATTTGACGAGCTTCAATTACATTACGTTACATACAAAATAATGACTACCGCCTACTCTAAGAGCTATTTACCTATTCTATAGTAAATAGCCATTTATTGCGTTATGAACTGGTTATGCATTTCACTGTGTTGTATTTTAGGTATGGTTCAAGAACAGGCGGGCAAAATGTAGACAGCAGCAGAAGCAACACACCCAACTCCAGAGCAGCGAAAAGACTTCGAGGTTAAAAAATAAGTCTGCGATAATGCCAAAAACTTCTCCGACGGCCCCAGTTTCGGTATCGAGCAATAATAGCACAAGTACCAGGTAAGGAAGAAACCTCATACTATATGTGTATGTACTCATAGTGAAAACAAGTAAAGTCTTGCATTTAACGTCACTTGTCAACTTGATCAACTCTTGTCATGATCAAGCTTGCCAACTCTGATCGAACTTTTTCTTATTTCTCCTCAAAGTTCATCGGCTGGATCTCCGACAGCACACACGTCGCCCCAACTCCGCGAGAGCCCCAACTACGCGAAGAACCAACTCTTGATCACGACCAACAGCACGACGCCACCGACGGTAGCTAGTCTCACGCTATTCTACGTCCCGGACGATTCCTAAATTCCCGGTTTGCTCTTTCAGGTCTCCAACTCGACGTACACGAACTCAGGGAACTCGGGTATATGGTCGCCGGCATCGATCGACAGCTTCCCGTTGGATCAGCACAGATGGTGCACGTCCGCCCAGACGACGGTACTCAACACGACCAACTCGGTGACGAATTGCTACAACAGCTACCCGTACTACTCTAACATGGATTATCTCAGTACGGCGTCCATGAACTCTCAGTTAGGGGTCAGTAGGAACGACACAGGTCCAGGATAAGTTTGATTGAATTGAATTGACTGAATTGGGTCGCGTTTGCTCCTGGAGCCTCCTTTAGTTTTTTTAACGTTTCTATGGTACAGTCAATGGGTCTGAAAGCTTCGACAAAATCTATATCTTATATTTTTGGAGTTGTCAGCAGCTTTTACCAACCACTACAAAGACCTTGAATCCTTTTGGAACCGTAAGAAATGTCGAAATTGTTTTTAACTACTATATATCCATCATCATTCATTTTACTGGGTCATGCTTGTGGTAATTCAAGCAATCTTCTAATCCAGTTAAATCTTACATTTCCGATTTAGTAGCAGCAATTAACCATTTAGAATTATTGTTCTTAACAATTCAGAGATTTTCTAGTCATTCTACATCTATTTCATTTCCAGGAACCTTAGGCACTTCTGCAATACCTATCTAAATACATTTTTACATTCCTATACATTAACTCACCTACTACTTCACAGGACCTTTGACAAAATCGATCACGGTATATTCAGTAGACGTTAATTTGGTTTAAGTCTTATTACTTAGGTACCTGAGAGAGCCACGATTACACTTAAGGGCTATACTCCTGAAGTTTTAACCTTAACATAAGAAATGTCACAAGGGTCGCACTTCGGGCACATTCATGTTTTTAACATAAATAAATAACATGTATTATACTTAGTCTATATAACGTTAAATTTCTTCTAGAGTTCAAGCTGTTGTTAAATCTTCAGACAAACAAAACTCATATACCTACTCAGGTTCCTTTTTATGTGTAAGCTTTCCGCAAGCTTAATTTTGCCTCCCTTATTTGGAACCCTCAACATAACATTCTGAAAATTTTTGGAAAAAAGTTGTCCTTCATATTTGCTGCTTTTCCAGATCTCCCAGGTAGTACTTCTATTCATAAAGATTACAATATGGTATCTTTGGAAAGTTGAAAATGATGAATGTTGTATGAATCTGCAAAGAGCGAAGACCGAAGGTCTAACTTATAATTTTTAAGACCCAAGGTCCAAAAGACAAGACCCAAGACCGCTATTATGAATAGAATTAACACACATGTATCCCGCACAACAGTAAAGAAAATAGAATTTGTGTGATATTTCTCTCAAAGCATAAACTGCAATAATCCACAAATCTGCAGAATGACTAAAATTTTTATTAAACACTATTTTAATGAATATGACAGATATTGGCATTGACATACAAGACATGTATTCAACAACACATGCAAAAATTGTTAAATGATGACTTTTGAGTGTTTCTTAATACCTTAATTTCCACAATTTGCCAAAAATCTGTACCTTTCAAGTGGTATCTACCTACCCGTAACTATTTAACTTGAGATGGTTAATTCATGACTTATACTATATTTCGAACCTCTGTTAAGTGGGCTAGTTATATCCCAAACGTAAATAAATGAATATTCTCACCATTAAGTCACTCATCTTCTACCAACTTCAAATACCTACATCTAGAAAACTAGCTTTTAGAGGAAGGTTCTAGCTGGGACTTGTAACTGGCTTCAGTTTCTATTTGAAGCATACTGAACAATCTTTGACTGTCAATTAACTTTCTAAGCACATCTAATTATCTCTGGAGAAAATTAGTTACCATCGATTTGTTCAAAACTCGTTACATTGACCATTCTAGATTTAAATATCATGATTAAATTGGTACAGAAGACTTCAAGTGTTTCTTAAAATAATTTAAAACCTTTCTGGGCCGCCCTATCACCCTTTAGGAGTTGCCAACACCTTTACATCTAGATGTTGGTGGAGATTCCAGAAATCTTCTTGATCGAATTAGTCATTCTATTTACGTTTAAGACAATCACCAAGTAGATATTCACTTAGATTTATTCAAAGATTCTCTAGAGTAATTCTATATCTATATCCAATTTTGATGGGCACGTCTGGAATAGTAACAATCATTTTACATTCATATGTTATACTCGCCTTTAAGTTAGGTAACCGTTTCAAGCTCATATGCACGTCATATAGGTTCTCTTAGAATAATCAGTAGTCTTGTTTCAGTTAGAACCATGCCGAAGGCTTGTATATACTTAAGCACTTGAACTGAGATGTTAATAGTCATTTTGATTTGTTCAAAACTCGTCACAAGATTTGTAACTTCTGAAATCACTCTAGATCTGTATCTAGGACTATCACACAGTCTGAACTGTTATATTTCTTCTGCCAATGTCATCTAGATTCTTTTGCTAATTGCAGCGATGTGCTTGTTTCAATTTGAACCATCTTAAGCATTCCATTAACTTTCAATATATAACCATTTAGTTTGAGAGGGGATATGACCGTATAGATTTGTCCAAAACTCTTCAGAGGTTTCGCACATGCCAACTCTTCTGGTTAACTCCAGATTCTCTTAGAACTCTTTATTATTACAAACCGTTTGTAACGAAAAATGGAAAAGAGCATATTTTTAAAATTCCTACATTATTTTATACTCATTTTTGTTTTCTGACTAATTATTTTGCTGTCGCTAGGAAAACGGAATGGATTCAAATTGGACGAAAGCGAGGGAGGACCCGTCATGGCTCTATAACAGCAACTGGGATCGAAAATGAAATACGTTTAGTGAATGCGACGAGGATAACGCGAAGATCTCATATTTAAATAATTTCTTTTTTGCCGTTAAGAAAGGACGTATTCGACGTTAACAACTCCTACATATGTACAGCGGTACCTTTTACTTCATCATATCTAACTAGGGATTAGATTTAGAAAGTTATGGTTATTCGGTAATTTTAATTTTTGCAATGTGACACTTACACTCAGCGGCGGCTCCCTTCGTATTCAAAGCTTCCATTTACTTCACTATAAGTACTGACAAGTCTATCAAGTGAAGCTAAATACGTTCATACTATGTAAATATACTTCAATAAGTATATGAATTGTTTATGAATGGGATCCCTCACTGATTGTATTGAATGTCAGTTATCTTCGAATGCGACAAATTTTTATTACCAAACTATTGCAATTGAAACACTATCTACTGTTACTTGTCAACTAATCCCATTTTTTACATATCAGAAGTCTTATTGGCATAGTTGCAATATTAACATAAACCTAAAATTACCAATTATAAAAGATGACTGATGTTTTTTTATAAGCTCATTGAAGTGCAATAATTTACATTTTTATTACTTTCCTTTGAAATAAAATAAAAAATATTAAAACTGCAAAACTTCAAACCTTCGTTCTTTACAAAAGAAATGTAAAATTCATGTAAATAATCATGAGATCGAAATTAATATATATTTTACCTAGTCAAATAGTGTTCCAATACTATCCGTGATAATAAATATTTAATATTTTCTTAACTACTGTGTACATATCTTAGGTTTAGGTTGTATCATTCCTGTATAAAGCGGGCTCGCTGTAGGTATACATATTCTTGTAAAAGTGATAGTCTAAGTAAACCTACTTTGTAAACGTTAAGGCCTAAAAGTGTAAGTCGTTATAGATGAGTAAAAAAATAAAACATTTAATGAGAAATGACCATTTATTTCAGGTCGTAAAGCAAAAATTTGATAATTTCCTTCTTTTGCTTCTGGTCCAGTTTGGAGACAATATTTTCTGCCTCCTCTGGAGACTTCCCTTCAGCTAATAACAGATTTGTGAATATCGAAGGATCTGGTTCGAATTTATTACACACTAGCCCTTTGAGAGGTATGTCATAGTAGATGATAATCTGGAAAAATTGAGTTCGAATAAATAAATAGAGATGTGTGTGGACAGTTCTAACTCACTCTATTCTTAAAGGTTACATAAATCAAACTAGCCACGTCCGGTTCGTCCTTTTTCACATAATAATAACCGCTGGCGAACGCTTGAACTTCCTCGTTCAAGTGAAACCTGACGGAATTCTTTTCCTGGTCCAGAATGTACGTTTGGCCGTCCCAAGAACAAACGACGATATCGTCCGAGCCGTTACCCGTTACGTCCAGTTTAGTCAACGCGAAAGTCTGGTGATCCACAGCAAAGGCCCTAAAAGACAAACTTGAAAGTTACTTGAGTATTAAGCTTAAGATATTAAATCTAGAAAATAATCTACAAAGGAGGTAGATGGATCAGTTAGTAGTCTGAAGGAGCAAAGCAGCCTGTGTTGTCATGCAGATTATTGCACAAGTTTCTTTACCAAAGTATGACTTCATCTTCAACCAACATTATGGTCCCATCTAGAGTAGCGATGGCGTAAGGTCTTCTTTTGATGCAAGGTTGATCTATATCCTTTTCTTTCGTTGAGTTCTGACAGTCACCATCACAGTTGTGATGCAGACTTTTCAAATCACCTAAGATTTCAGTCGAAATATTTTGGTTTCTCATCCTGGAAATACCCAGGAACTGATAGTCTATATTTCCGGTGATGTTCTCTCCCAAGGAACTGAAATATAAAGCGAAACCGTTGGGGTTATTCAACTGAAGTTCTAAGAAAGTTCAGAACAAGAAATAAGTTACCAACAAACAGGACAAATGTTATAGTTATATTATGATGAAAATTTATACAGAGTTATCTTATGACCTAAAAATATTCAGAAAGTTGAAACGAAGAACAAATATTTCGTTACCTATCCGAGTGCTCATCTGCGCTCTCACTGTCATCCCTAGATCCTGTGCTCTCACTCTGGCATCTGATTCTCATAAACGTACCGCCAGGTTGAGCGATTAACAAAGCCACTTTATCGTTAAGGTAATGATGTAATGTTATCGAACCGATCTGATTGGCACATTCCCATTTGTTCAATGCTATGAACATACCTGGAAAAAGGTTTACATTTTATTATATGCATTTTAGTTACTTATTTTCAACCATTCAACGCCATTTAGTAACAACGTACCACAATACAAAACTCAAGATAAAAGATTGGAAATGTTACTAACACTAGAAGTACAGTGCTTATACCTGTAGGTTTCAGTGACTCACTGGAACTAGGCACATCTTTATTGTAATTATTCACCCAACGGTAAGAACGTACGACTCGATCTGTAAGTCCTAATACCATCTCAAGCATCCCATCGCCATCAATATCTCCTATCAGTATATCCTAAAGCAAAAGAGATTCAATATAGCACAGACACTTTAAACAATGATACCTAATCCAGTTTTTTTGGGAATTCTACACGTTTCAAACTTAACAACAAAATTGAAGAATGTATACAGTTTTTAGACTGCATATGGAGAAATAGTCTATGGATCTGTTCGAATAAAAGCTCCGAAATGATCTCAAACTGAATGGCAGATCAGTTCGACCAGCTGAGATTTCAGTTGGAACAAACCTGCTATTATCTATTGGTTTTAATATACAGTATGTAAAATTTCCAAGTGCTTTTCTACCTTTGAATCTGCAGGTATGCGCTGTGTATGTATACAAAATAATGGCCCACCATCTGACGCTTTCTTCTTGTTTGAGCCTGTTGGAGCTGAGGTACCTTTAACATTAGTAGATTTTGGAGTAGAAGGTGTTTGAATATTGTTCTAAAAGCAAAGACTGTTTGAATAGTGGCTTAATAAAATTTATTTGTAAATGTATTTACTTGCTCATTGTCCTCTTCGTTGTCCAAGCCATCCTTTTTCGTACTAGAGTACATATGACACCACCCATCAGCAGTGATAACGACTAAAACGTTACTCTTCTGGTTCATCGCGTCTCCCACGGCTAAACAACCGATCAGCGTCAAGTTTGTTATCGTCTGTAACTTTCCTTTGCCCTGAAATAACGAATATTCGATTTTACAACTAATTGAGATATTTGTCTTTACCTTAAAAATTGATATGTCTCCATTGATGTTCCCAACGACCAATTCGTTATGTCCATCGTTATCGATATCACCTAGGGTTAGAGCGTTCCTCAGGACGTTACCGGGGAATTCAAATTCGATCCGGTTCACTAATGAAATTGCTCTCATTTCTGCATTTATTTAGTCCTCAAGTTAATTGGGAATCTATAAGATATTGGGAATTCATGAAATACGTACACATACATGTAATCATCATTGTTGTAAAGTTAATATACTTGTATGGTGTTTAATAAAAGTGTGTGTGAAATGGATGTAATTTATTTGTTGAAAGTAACGTAGTATACGGACCTGGCCCGCCTGGCCGATTGTTATTATCTACAACAGATCAACAGATGTACAATTTCCACATTTTTGAGGTTATAAACAATTTTGACACGGAACACCATAACACAAAACTTCTTTATTGCCCAAACTTTTTCATAACTAGGCAACATACATTACAGGTTTAGAAAATAACATCTGTTGAAGGGTGAACGAGTCTGAACTATTTTTCAAACGAATTTCAGTAGGAATCTACCCCGGAGGGAATACATGATATATATAATTTCATCCATCACAAATAGTGAATTTGCCATAAAATCGCTTATGATCACATCGCCATTATGCCATGTGATTGCCATCACCTCTAATTAATTTTTTTTTTAAAATGGAAAAGTCCAATTGTCCGAAAAATCAGCCGAAACGAACACAAAATCTCAAATAGATACATAATAACCATTCCAATGAAAACTAATATTAGTTACCAAAGTTCAGAATGTATGTAGATGAAGAGAAAACAAATTTAGAGATGCAAAGAAATATCTGACTAATTTCCAGTTCAAAACTTCTAGAAGTAAATTAGTTTGCAATTTTGCATATTACTAATAAAATATAGAAAAGAAGACGTCTCCTATTATTAATTTTATAAAACTCCAATTATACACATCTTATCCAATTTATAGATTATAAAGTAGAATCTAAGTTATGGGAATCTAGAATTTAAACTACAAGATTAAATTAGAATTTAAAGAGACAACCTAGAAGAATTTATTTGTTGGGGAAATTTAAAGATAACACATCCGTTGATTATCTCTTTAAAGTAGAATACCAATATGCGAAATAGACAAAAGCGAAATATCTGTCAAGTTCATAAGTTGTATACAGGTACGAATTAAATATACAGTAATGGATTCATGAAAGTCTACACAATAGCAATTGCAATTCCTTTAAAATGTTACCATAGAAGCTTGTAAGTTTCTTTGAAAACAATATAAATTCCAAATCTTGCTTAAAATAATTGCGACTATATCGACAATTCTAATTCATTTAAAAACGTCGTCGATCGATTTAAATGTTATATAATGTTATAATTGTAAATGTTATATTTTTCACAGAAACTCTTCATCGTAGAAAATTATAGAAAATTCACCGACAAAACTCATTTCACAACTTCGTGAGTTACTTTTAGAAACTAATTTTTACTGTTTTTATAGAATTTCCTTAACTTTCTTTGAAACGTCAGTTTGAGATAACTACAACTTCTTTAAAAGTGTCGTGCCCAGACTACATCATTAGAAACTTATAAATTCCTCAATTCATATCAACAGGTCTTTCAGATAATTACATTTTTAAATGTCTTTAATCTATAAGGACAATTTTAGGAAAAATCTCGAAGATGAAGGTGCGTTAACTGCAAAGGTCGTCAAAATTAGAAGAGGGTACAGACGTATAGAGTTTAGAAACGAAGGAAATGAACTAGAAATGTACATTTGTCTATACAACAATTAAAAGGTAAAATGTCTGCAAATTACCCATTCCTGAAATAAAGACAAGATACCACCTTTAAGAAAAATCTAGATGAAAGGTATCAACTGCAGAAGTTTCGAAATAGAACGAAAACATAGAAAAAAGGAATTAATGTACTTAGATTGAACAACTAAGAAAAGTTGAGAACAAGTATTAAATGCAACCGTTCAAATAATAAGAGGAAGGGAGTTGAGAAGGTGTCTATAATCTAGATCTAGATGTCTAAGACTAAGAATCTAGACTAGGACTAACAATCTTAGGAATCACTGAGAAGAAAACGTTGCTTCACAATGTTTCAAAGTAAACATAAGAATATAATGAAACAATGGGGAGGAAAAAAGAAGGGATTTAAGAAACATCTGGATGAATAATGAATAAACTAAGCTTTCCAGTTTCTGGCCATGAGAAGATGAGGTCGAAGAAAATAGAAATTAACGAGAAGAAAGAAGGAAACTGCAAAGTCGAAACAATAAGAAGCTATTTCAAAAGGCACCTGTAATCTAGAAGTTTGTGAATCTAGATGTCTAAAATTTAAAGAAACAACTCTACAAAGTACGCTAAGTTTCTAGATTACCAATCTTACATCTATTTATACATAATATATATATTGTAACGCGAAATGTAAACCGCAGCGCGAAATGTGTTTACTCTTATCGGACCGCGGCTTTTCTCAAAAGAACGCCGCTACGCTAATTGAGCAATAAAAACCGTCTCGAGTCTGTCGCCAACATCTTATTAAAGAAGGAATGATTTATTACGTTCCCGACCTCTCTAGAACAAACATTATTAGAAAGGAATGACCTGGAACTATCGCGAATACAATTGAGGTGTATATAAGCGGGCTTGCGGTCGGAGAGAGGAGATTAGACGTGAAGCCGCGAGTGAATAAATAAGGCGAAAAGCGATAGCGTATAAATAAATTAATAATTAAGAGTGCGATATAAATTAATTGGTTAGGAGATAGTTAAGATAAATTGAGGAGTGTGTAGTCACCCTGCATTCTCTTTCTTTACATAGGTATGTCGCTGTCTTTTTCTCTTTCTCTCACTCTCTCTCTTTTTCTCTCAGAAAACTCAGAAAAATAGCAGCATGAAACGTACATGGTGTACCTGCCTTACCTATAGCAATATTTACTTATATACATTGATTATACTCCTTATATGTATACAGGTACATTGTATATACTTATAACACGCGTTTGGATATACGATGGCCCCCCACAGCGTAACAGATTTCATGCTGACGCCAAGTTGTAGATTTTTACCTTATCTAAAAACGTTTATTTTTCTCAAGCGCGCGAATAAAAGTTTTCACTTCAAAAATAAGACTAAAGAAATAATAAGAGAAAAGAAAAGTGAGAAGAATACATGTAAGAATACAAGATTACAAGAGAACAAAATCGTACATACACTACAAGAATATATTTAAAAGAGGTGGAATACCTACAAATATCTCTTGAATGTAAAACCATAATATCAGGAAAAATCGACAAGAAGACCACAAACCACGAGAAGAAAATATAAAAGAATGGGTTTAAAACGACATCTGTAATCTATAAGTGTAAAAATCTAAGCTTCTAAATTTATAAGAAACATTATGTGCAGATCTCATTAATCTAGTGCTAGACTATAAATTTTAGGCAACATTGAGAGAAAAATGTTGACTAAAAATATTTTGAGGACAGAAAAAGACATAACAAATGAAAGACTAGAATAAAAGATTCCAAAAAATATCTGAACAGGATATGGGAAAAATGTGTAGCATCGAAAATGCTAGGGAATCTAGAAAATCTAAATACTTATCTAAAAATATTGAAGTAGGTATCTACAATCTTAGACAAAATAGGGAAAATTATACATAGATCTTCATCAAAGTAATTTAAAAACTATTGGATGATTAAGAAGTGAAGCCTTCTGGCCCGTATGAAGATGAGAAGAAGGAATGATAGAAAAAATCGGAAAGGAAGGATGAACAAAAATATTTTTTGTTTGCCTACCAATCACTTGGAGGCAAATTTTCGAAAACGTCTTGTACGAACATCATGTCACCTCGAGACTAAAAAATATTTCCGATTCTTTTTCGCAGCACCCCGCGTGGGCCACTATTTAAATTTTCAAAAGGGGGGCGGTCCGGGCGTCCCGACGCCGTTAGTCGAGGCGTGTCTCGGACGCCCCGCCGCCGTCCAGGAGAGTCCCCGCTCGCGTGTATCACGTCTATTATCGTATGCGTGTGTACGTTCCTTCCTATCCTTCCGGCTCCGCTTTTTCCATCCTCGGCATAATATATCCGTCGTGTAAAAGCGGAGGATTATCGCGCCGGGGTGATCGAGAGCGTAGGCGCGTCGCGACGCCCGACGTCGTGCACCGCCGCTCTTGAAAAATATTTAGCACTCTCGAACGCAGCCGGAAGAATGAACCACCACCACCACCACGAGAAGGAGCACGGATTCGGGACGAACTTCAGGGAGTTCAGGAAGTTGGTGAGTACTCATTTTTTTAGGATTTTCAGTAAGGAAAATATGAAGGGGAGTTTTCTATGAAATGTGATCAAAAACTAATTTTTCTTCTTCATGGTGCCTTGTTAATATTTTTTTCTCGTCCGACGTTGGTGATCACCTTAGCAGAGGCTTCACGATCTGCCATATGTACCTAAGAGTTGTCCTGCATTTCGTATCCCGGTCCAATCTGTAAGGTTTTTAAACCAAGAAACTTGTTTCATTCCTACAGCTTCTCGACATTCATTTTTTCCACTAATAATCAGCTTCAAGATCCCATAATGACTTCCTCTTAACACATGGCCCAGATAAGACATTTTCCTATATTTAACAACCCTTAGTAATTCCTTATTCTTGTTGATTCTTCGTACTTCTTCGTTGGTTATGCGTGCTGTCCAAGGTATTTCAAGCATTCGTCTATGTAACAACATCTCTAATGCTTGACAATTTCAGGGTACATGCCTCCACTCCTTACAACAGAACAGACCAAACATAACATCTAACCATTCCTTGCCTTAATTCTAAGTTAAAGGTGGTCATTACATAAAAATGTTGTCAATTTTCTATCAAAAATTGATAGAAAAATGAAATTAATTCTCGATGCAACAAGTTAGGAAACTCATTGTTTTAAACAACTGAGAAAACAATGGTAGCACCTACCAATGATAGTGATGGGTACCAATATTCCCTTTCGGGACATGGTGTAATTAGTGAGTTGATTCTATTCCCTTCTTTATTTTGGTTAAATGACATTGTAGCATCCTGTTATATCCTTCTTTTATGTTCCTTTCGGACGTACCGATTTCCCTTTTTTCTCCTTTGGATATCATTGCAGTATTCTCTACGGTATTTCATTTTTACTTTCTTATGTGAGGCACTCATATTTAAGAAGTACTGTAATCTGTTCAATTTTTCGAGTTATTAGCATTCCTAGACATTTTAAGGTCTCCATAGTCCAAAAACCATGTTCAAAATAGTACCTTGAATTGGTTTGAATCATTATTTTCATTTAAAAATTTAATAACATAGGTACATGTCCAAGATTATATAGAGAAAATTTATCTTGAATAAAATATTTTTTTTATTTGGTTAAAGCAGATAAGACGTTTACTCTGAAAACCTCTAAACAGATATTTAACTTTCAAGTGTGGCACAAAATACAATTTCCCCATAACCTAAAAATAATTTAAATTAATTTTCCTTTTAAAATAGTTTTGAAGTTATGTCAACGCTCAAAAAAAGTAACAATCATATGTCCAACTTTATAACTAAAAGTCAGTAAGGACCAGAATTTACCACACTTTCCATTTTGCTGTTTTTTAACTACATTTCCTATTTTTCCTTGAATTTCTTCTCGATGTATTCATCCCGTATTGTTAACAGGGTGGATCGGTTAGCTGTTCGTTTGGTTCATATCACACTCAACAACAAGATTACTACACCACCGTTTCAAGTACTGGTAAGTACACTGCTTATTATTCTAATTATTTACTTAAGAGTAATAGTAATTGAAGCATTTAATTTCATAATAAAAATTTCAGACTGAAAGGTAGTTTCAGAAATATTATTTTAATTCCCTCTCAGCTCTGTGGAATATCAAAGATTTATTTTTTAAATTCTCATGTTATTAAATATAACACTAAATATTAATATATAAGTGTCATAAACTTTGAAAGGTGATGAGTATTGCCGAATGGAATCAGTTGTATTGTTGTCCATTTAGTTGTATTGATTAATTATTTATTAACTTTTTAAATACATTATGAGCTATACTATCCCCTTAAAGTTTATAATATTTTCTTAAAAGCCTTTAGAGTTTGTTATTTTTGGGATGTTACGAATTTATAATAAGGATGTGTATATAAGGCTTGATCAAACATTTCCACAAATCTAACCAACATAGTAATATTCTTTTAACCTTTTTTCAAAAAAGGATCTATACTCTATGGATGTAAGCTCTACAATATGGAAATTATCCATTAAAACTCTCCATACCTTTGAAATCAACCGTCGTGTATTTGTAAAACAATATTTGTAAAAATCTCAAACCTATCGAATCCACTCATGGCTAATTAAGTACTCAAATTACTAATTTAATAATTAAAATTGTACTAAAATAAACCATTGCGATTTTTTGAAGGTTACGTGTAATAAACGTAAGTTTCATGGAATAAAATCCCCCTCTTTAACAAAGTACTAGAATGGAATAATTTCAAATTTAACGCTTTTTCTATAAGTTAATTGGAAAAATCTCCATGGAAGTTTCAACACCTTCAACTGTGCGTATTGAAAATTTTCCATTAAACAGGGTGATTCATAATTCACGTAAGAAACCGTGAAGGGTTTGTTTTTTGTTCCAAACTCTTAATAAACATATGTCATATAGAAAGTATACAGGACATTACATATACATATATATTAACATTGCATGCCTATTTCATGAAAGATTTTTTGCAATGAAGCTTCATTTACAAAAGAAAGGATCCATAATAACAATAATTGTAACGTCAATATCAATTTAAGGTCAGCATGTGGGCTAGTATTGTGCTTGGTCGTATAATCGGGCCACATTTACTTTTACCAAAACTCAATGGTTTTTTGAAAAAAATCTGTCAGACTTGACTTTTCCAAATTTGCTATCAGCTTTCAGTTCTTCCAAAATGATAGAAGCCCTACTCATTCTTCTTTTAAAGGCGAAGTTAGAGCACCTTTTTTGATATACGAAAACAATTAATATTTTTTTTGTAATTGTTGACAAACTGTATGTTCCAATGACTCCAAGAATCACCCCATGAAATTTAAAAAATGAACTGTTTGTTTACAAAATTTTATTACCTAATTTTGTAATCAGAACGTACTTTAATGTAATTTGAAATGTCTGAAAAAAAATTATTGATATAGAAGTTCTGGTAATTCCATATCTTGTACAATTTTAAATCATTTTTATTTATCCCCAAGGAGGGGGATATTTATGTTTTTTGCAAGTAGCCCAATTCCAAAAAATCATATGAGCAATGAAATCATTTTTTTTCAAATTTTTAGTTTGGAAATTCCTCCAATACACTCTGTTTGACAACGTATACCAAGACTCAAAGACTATCGCCCTACCGATAACCAAATCAAGAATGTAAAATCTGAAGCAATACGACTTATAGAACTGTTTTGAAAATGTCTAACTAGATACATTGCGAGAAGTAGTTGTCAAAGAAAGTAAATAAATTCAAGTAAGCCCAAAATGTGGCAATGTTAAATATGGAGTTGTTTCAATTTTAATGAATTTCCCAAAGGATTATCTGATCTAAATCATAATTTTTCGCTAGATATAAATATTTATATATTGTCTTGTTCGTCCCTAAATTCCACGAAGGCCTCTTACTGTTCTCCTGGTCCCCGCTCCATCCGACCGAAAAACGCGAAAAGCGAAAAAACAAAAATTCCCGACATTCCCGCGACTCCCTCCCGTATTCCCAGAGGTCCAAGGAGGTAAGTAATACTAACTCGTCCATTATTGATGCACTAAATGGGAACATTTAACCCTCTGCGCATTGTAAAACAACCCCCGCCCATTCGGGGCCACGACCGGGGGGGAAGTCGGGGAGGGTAGGGGGGAGTTGTGGGGCTCGATGACTGCAAAATGGTCTGTGGGGTTTTCGAACAAACATTCCAACCTGTTGTTGCTGATGTATAATGGATTTTGTTAAATGATGAGCCGCGCGATCTCTCGGGGGACATCTGATGCGTATACAAGTCAATTAGGGGGAACGTTCGGGGGGGTGGGGGGGTGGCGCGGGAGGGGACGGAAGGGGTCGTTAATTTTGTATTTCGCGTTTTTACATAAAAGTTTCAGAATGTTTGAAACGTAATGTAACCCTCTGAAGGGAACTGCTTTGAACGCATGGGCTCCAATTTTATCCAGACTTCATGAAATAACAATTCCAGCGATAAGTGGTGCCTAGCTGACTTACACACCAAATTTACAAATATTCAGATCCACTACGTATACCTACATAGATCCACTGCACCGTCTTCAGTCTTCGAGGACAAAAGGATCAGATTATAGAACAAATCTTGCTTTATAAATTCATGAAGTCTACTTGGGCCAAAACTCGAATTATTCCAGTGTTTCCAAAAACCCCAAAATATATTATATTCTTACAAACACAATTTGGAGACTAAATTCATGATGCCAATTTCACACTTACAGTCACAGACTGCCAATTATAGTCTTCGAGGATGAAGGGATCGAATTATATAGTAAATCTTGCCTTAGAAAATCTTGAAGTCTGGCTGGGACAAAATGGGAATGGAATGTTTTCAAAACTCCCAAACTATTTTGAATTGCTACAAAAACAATTTGGAGACTGAACCCATGATGCCCACATCATACTACACAGTTCTTAAAGACAAAAGAATCTAATTATAGAATAAATCTTGGTTCTGTGGTCTATCTGAATTATCACTATTGTTCCCAAAAATCCCAAAATATTTTAAATTCTTACAAACACAATTTTGAGACTAAATTCATGATGCCAATTTCACACTTAGACTCAAAGACCGCCAATTATAGTCTTCAAGGACGAAAGGATCGAATTATATAGTAAATTTTGCCTTAGAAAATCATGAAGTCTGGCTGGGACAAAATGGGAATGGAATGTTTTCAAAACTCCCAAAATATTTTTAATTGCTACAAAAACAATTTGGAGACTGAACCCATGATGCCCATACACAGTTCTTAAAGACAAAAAAATCTAATTATAGAATAAATCTTGGTTCTGTGGTCTAGTTGGGAATTATCACTATTGTTACCAAAAATCCCAAAATATTTTAAGTTGTTACAAAACCACTTTAGAAACTAAATTCATGATGCCTACTTTATACTACACAGCCCTAAAAGACAAAAGAATCTAATTATGGAATAAATTTTGATTATGTGGTCTAGTTGGGAATTATCACTATTGTTCCCAAAAATCCAAAATATTTTAAATTCTTACAAACACAATTTGGAGACTAAATTCATGATGCCAATCTCACACTTACAGTCACATTCTGCCAATTATAGTCTTCAAGGGAGAAAGGATCGAATTATATAGTAAATCTTGCTTTAGAAAATCATGAAGTCTGGCTGGGACAAAATTGGAATGGAATGTTTTCAAAACTCCCAAAATATTTCGAATTGCTACAAAAACAATTTGGAGACTGAACCCATGATGCCCATACACAGTTCTTAAAGACAAAAGAATCTAATTATAGAATAAATCTTGGTTCTGTGGTCTAGTTGGGAATTATCACTATTGTTCCCAAAAATCCCAAAATATTTTAAGTTGTTACAAAACCACTTTAGACACGAAATTCATGATGCCTACTTTATGCTACACAGCCCTAAAAGACAAAAGAATCTAATTATGGAATAAATTTTGGTTATGTGATCTAGTTGGGAATTATCACTATTGTTCCCAAAAATCCAAAATATTTTACATTCTTACAAACACAATTTGGAGACTAAATTCATGATGCCAATCTCGCACTTACAGTCACAATCTGCCAATTATAGTACTCAAGGGCGAAAGGATCGAATTATATAGTAAATCTTGCCTTAGAAAATCATGAAGTCTGGCTGGGACAAAATTGGAATGGAATGTTTCCAAAACTCCCAAACTATTTTGAATTGCTACAAAAACAATTTGGAGACTGAAGCCATGATGCCCACATCATACTACACAGTTCTTAAAGACAAAAGGATCTAATTATAGAATAAATCTTGGTTCTGTGGTCTAGTTGGAAAATATCACTATTGTTCCCAAAAATCCCAAAATATTTTAAGTTGTTACAAAACCACCTTACGCTACGTTCACATAGACTTTGTGCAGTTGCAACGGCAGTGCAGAAAAGTTAAAAGCATTGGTTTCACTGGGAGCGTTCACATAAACTTAAAGTGTGCCAATCGCGTGTATTTCGAGTGCAGTGGTAGTGCAGAAAGCTAAAAGCGTTTTAACTTTTATCAACTGTCTTACCAACGCTCTACCACAACCAATGAGAGCGTACTTAAGGGGCGGGGTTTGGGTTTGTTTTGATTCGATAAACATAACCTTAAACTGTATCTATATTCCGTTTTGGCAATATTTGAAAGTTGAAAGTTAAAACCGCAATAATGAATTGTGCTGAGAATGCTGAGAACCTCCGAAAACGGAAATTATGTTTATTAGCATTAGCGGCATCGGCTGTGTATATTTACAAATCGTCTAAATCCAAACAAAGGCAAAAGCGAAAACCTCGAAGGTGGTGGATTCGTCCGATTAACCGTAGAAAGCGATTGTATGGTGATTTCTATAATTTGTACCAAGAAATGAGGACTCAAGATACAGATTACTTTTTTAATTATACACGTATGACAGTAGAAATGTTCGACGAATTATACAATTTAGTGCGGCCGCATCTTACGAAGAAGTCGAATAGGCCATCCATTCCTGCAGAATGTCGGCTTCTAATAACAATTCGGTAAGTAATTTTTGAAACTTTGTTGAAAATATTTGTAAATTCTATTTTACTTTATTTTAAGGCTTTTGGCCAGTGGAGATTGTCTTCAGTCCGTGGCTAACGCCTTTCGTATGGGGAAATCAACAATTTGCACCATTTTTAAGGAAACGTGTGAGGTTATTTGGAGTGTATTACAACCACGGTACATGGCTCCAATGAGCGAACATGACTGGAAAAGAAATGCAGAGATGTTTGCTTCAAAGTGGAACTTGCCCAACTGTGTTGGTGCAATAGATGGGAAGCATGTGGTTATAAAACAACCGAAGAACACTGGCTCGCTGTACTTCAACTATAAAAAAACATTTAGCATTGTATTATTTGCAGTGTGTGATGCTAATTACAAATTTAATGTAGTGGACATCGGTGCATATGGTTCACAAAGTGATGGAGGAGTTTTAAAGGATTCTGCATTTGGACAAATGTTGGAAAATAATACTTTGCCCTTACCACATTATGAACCACTTCCAAATAGCTTGAACCCATTCCCATACTACTTTGTTGGAGATGATGCCTTCCCATTGAAAACAAATTTAATGAAACCAATAAGTGGCAGGTTATTACCAGATACAAGTCGCATTTTCAATTACCGCATTTCACGTGCAAGGCGTTGTATTGAGAATGCATTTGGAATTTTGGCGGCTCGTTGGCGAATTTTTCATAAGACAATTCATTCAGAACCAACAACTGTTGATAATATTATAAAAGCAACGACTTGTTTACATAATTATATTATGACCAAAGAGAAAGATGCTAATAACCAAGCATACTGCACCGACCGATTTGTGGACAGAGAAATACAGGGCAAAATAGTTGAAGGGGCATGGAGGCAAGAGGTGGCAGACAACAATGTTTTTCAACCCATACAGGCAAGACTGGGAGCTCGAAATGCCAGGAAAACGGCTGTGCAATATAGAGACTTTTTAAAAGAATATGTAAATAATGCAGGTAGTGTCCCATGGCAAAATAATGTAAACATTTTAAATTAAACTAAATCTATTAACAGATAAAATAACCTAAACCTATAAATGTTGCAAAAACAAACTAATCAATATTAAGTGTATAATTACTGCTATACAATTAATATAACATAATCATATCGAAAAATGTGTTTCAGTCTTCGTTTAGAACATTTATAATGGCTGTCACTTTTTTATTTGCTACACCTGGATCCATTCCTTTCAATGTTTCGGCTATATACTTTCCCAGCCATTCAAATCGAGATGTCTCTGTCTGGATTGGCAGTGGCGTTGCCAATGCCTTAGCAGTGTCTTGAATTATTTGGAACACCGCTTCTAAACTCTCATTACCATGATCCATCCTCTTTCTTTTTGAAGAACTCTCCGATTGATTAGTTGCCTCTGATGTCGTCGGTGACAAGAGGCAGGGAGACATATCCAACTGGTCAATGAAGGAGTTGTCTTTAATTTAAAAAATGTCAATAGTAGGGTTTGCTAAATATAACTTTAAAAATATTTACCAGAAGTTGCGTTGTCATCAACAAAAACTGACAGGTTAGTTTCACTGTCGGTTTCAGTATTTCTGTTGTCTCCATTGACTCCATTTAAACTGTTCGTTGGAAAATTTTTCTTTTTAGTAACTATATTACTTATTTTCCTAAAAAATTACACATTAAAAATATACCGGTATTCTAATAAATAATAAAGCTTACTTACCTTCTCGACACCATCACCGTATCTAAAAACTGTAAACTATTAAATAGTTCCCAAACATCCTCTTCGGTTGCTCCTGCTCCAGAGGTACTTTCGCCTTGTAACCTACACTTTTCTTTTCTATATTTCTCCCTAATTGCCTTATAGCGGGCCATACAAACGTCCACTAAAACATAATTCAATATGAGCATTGTTAATAAAATTAATAACCTAATTATTAAAAACTTACCTGTAATCCCAACTTCTTCCGCTAATGCTTTAAAAGCTAATTCTTTTTTGGAAGTGTCACGGAAATCTTTCCTTGCCCTATTCCAGATAATGGGATAATTTTGGAGCAATTCAGCAATTTTGCGATCCATTTTCAATAAAATCATAAACGTTGTAGGACGTAGGTTGAATTTTGAGGTTAGGTAAATCAAAACAAACCACAGACATAGAACAATCGTTTAACAGTGTCTGTGAAACTTACCACTCCCCTCAAGTATGTTCTGATTGGTTGTGCAAAACTGGTACTACTTCCTATGTGAATGCTCTCTGAAATTAATGTTTCGCACTAGCAATTCTGCACTACCGTTGCAACTGCACAAAGTCTATGTGAACGTAACTTTAGACACTAAATGCATGATGCCTACTTTATACTACACAGCCCTAAAAGACAAAAAAATATAATTATGGAATAAATTTTGGTTATGTGGTCTAGTTGGGAATTATCACATCACTATTGTTCCCAAAAATCCAAAATATTTTAAATTCTTACAAACACAATTTGGAGACTAAATTCATGATGCCAATCTCACACTTACAGTCACATTCTGCCAATTATAGTTTTTAAGGGCGAAATGAAACCAGTGGTGTATTACTTTTCTAAAAATATCTGCCTAAATAAGTACGTTAATTTCATTTGGTCTTCTACATGTACTGCAAATTTTCTAAAATTTGTTTCATTACAATTTTTGAACTATTAAACAATAGTGTGTTTTGAAAATTTTCCACCTTTTAGAGCTGAAGAAATTGTGTCTGCTCCTAAAGCCTGTTACACCTTCCTTTTTAAAACAAATTCAAATGGTCATAAATAAATTCATATTTCAAAAACAGTTAATTCAAAGTTCAAAAACATATTGTAACGCGAAATGTAAACAGCAGAGCGAAATGTGTTTACTCCTGTCGGACATCGGCGGCTTTCCTCAAAGGGACGCGGCTACGCTTATTAAGCGCAGCGGCGAGCAATAAAAACATCTTATTAAAGAAGAAACCTCCCGACCTCTCTAGACCTTTCTACATAAAAAAAGAACGTTCGAGCTAATTGTAGAATTATCTAGAATACAATTGAGAAATGTATATAAGCGGGCTTGCGGTCGGAGAGATGATTATTAGACGTGAGCGCGACATAGTAAATAAGCGAAAAACGGAGCAGTGAAATAAATTAACATTTAAGAGTGATATAAATTAATTAGTAGGGAATAGTTAAGTGTGTTATATAAATTAATTTAGTAATAGTCTAAGATAAATTAAGTAGTGTGTAGAGAATAATTAGGATAGTGTAAATAAATTAGAAAATAAAAGTTACAATATTCATACCGTGCAAATTAAAATTTTGTAAATTCTGGAAACCTAGTGAGAGTTCCTACTTAACTTGTAAAGGTTCTAAGGTTCTGATAAACCTTTATTTATTGAGCATGTGTACAAAGGTTACAAAGGACTCATCAACGTCTATTTATTCTGTAGATCAGTAAATTATCTTAAGAATACATTTCAAGAGGAAAGAAGTCCTTAACTAACTTACAAAGTTCCTTCTAAAACGGTATTTACTGAGCGTTATTTAATTGATTTCCATGAGATGATTTCAAGGGAAGGGAGTCCCTAACTGACTTATAAAGGATTTATAAACCTCTCTTTACTGTGATTGTGGTTCAGTTAATTACAATAAAATTATTTCAATGGAAATTAAGTTCGTAACTAACCAACACACGATGATATGAGTTGTACTGTACTCTACTATTCATTTAAGAAAGACTTTTGTCTGAATTTAGAGATTTGTGGTATACCTTCCATTTGAGAAAATTTTGTAAAACTCATCCATAGTTCAAATTCAAGGAAGCAGGTGGTCACATATACTCATAAATACACATGTGCTCATATGTCTCTTCATTTTTGTTGGCGCTTGTTATAAAGATTTATAACGTTGTAAAAGTTACTGTAAAATTTTCAGCAGTTTCTTACATTAGAAAAGGCTATATTGAAAGCTAAGTCAAGTACCTAGCATCATATTCGAACAACTTGGTTTTGCAACTAGAGGAGCGCCGTTTGGGCTCACTGTAGGTACTTTTCAAAAAATGTAGATACCACTCTATCTATGTTTCATAGATTATGGACAACCCTTTGATTGAGTTTCCAATGAGGCACCATATGAAGTGATATCCGCAATCTCCTCTCAATTTATGATATGTACATGTGATGCAGATCTTAAAATGATTGTCTGACAGCCAACATGTGCTATAGTTCATCTAGCATTACAGTACGCTAAAGATGCGAAATAGTACTACATCCCTAATTATAAGAATGAATGAATTAACTTCTTCCAACTGTTTTCAACGAGACACTTATACCAGTTATATCTTGAGCATTACTTCTACACGAAAATCGTCGTCGCCTTCTCCATTGCATTTTCCTCAATTTGCTTTTTTTTAATTAACTTTTCCAGCTGACGAAAAGTCTCTAACTTACCGCGAAGTAAATGTCAAGTCGATACACGCACACCTACACTTTGCCCGTTTACCCGGTTTACGTTATTATCGAATGTCATGCGGTAAAGTTGATGTCGGAAATGTTAGTAATCAGGATGCATGCTGTGCCTACAGATCAACTTGTCGGGAGTCCTTTCAGGCGATACCAAAACATCCATTTAGCCAGTGTATGGCGAGTTATGACTCCCGAGTCGAGTTCTACGGTGAAGTGCCTCGCTCTCGGTGAATTAAGTATTGTGGGACAGGGAGACAATTCGAGAGGAAGGAGATGTCCGGGAGTTGATTTTCGATTTCTTTAACAACGGAAAGGGAGATTAGGAGAGACTTAAATGGGGCGATCTTGTCATTTTATAAGAAATATGTGCCAGGTAAAATATGGCCTTTCTGGGCTGTCCTCTCTCAAACTTATGTTTGAGAAACATAAACGCTTATGTTGTCTATGTGCCTTCTTCCTTATAGGTATGAAATACGAGTCAGATCTACACGAGAACGCTAGGAAAGAGGCCATATGCTCCAACTACTACCAACATTCCAGTTACTTCCATGCGAATCCATTGACGTCCTCAGGGAAGACGACGACAGGGCAGGAAACCCATGAACAGTTTGTCTTCGACGGTTACGTTCCCATCAAACAGGAACCGACAGAAAAAGGCGCCAACAGTAAGTGAAAATGAAAATTTCGATAATTTGTTGAAAATTGTTATGTACCAAATTTGTATCAAAGGTAGAAAAGACGGAGGGAACATTTTAAAAATGATTTTGATCGTTGATTACGTAGGTAATCTTTTTGAGAACTTTTTTCCAGCTGAAGAAATTCTGTGAGAATGGCATTTATGTCAAATTCTGCAGATATGTGGTGTACTACGTGTCATTAAACAGTTTCATAATTGAATTCAATCATAATTCTGCCAGTATTAGTCATTGATTTCAGTAAAAGGTCTGTCTGACTCTAAATATCTAAATGAAATACCAATTTTGGAAAGTTTCCATAAAGTCATCTCTGGTCAGTTACGAACTGTTCCAATTTAATGGAAATTTTGTCTGATTTTAAAAGTTTATAATGTGATAACACGATTTTTAAAAGTAATCTGAAATTCTGCAGTTAGTTATAGACTTAGTTAAGTGAATAAAATGCAATTTATATTTAACTATCGAGACTTGATGACGTAGGTGGTGGTGTCACAATTTATAGTGTACTTAGACAATTTTTAAACTTTATCTGAAATTCTAGACATAGTTACAAACTGATGTAACTGAATAAAATGCACATCCTATTTTATTTATAGAGACTTGAGAACGTGGGTGATATCGATTCAAGAATTATATTCCGAGATCACTTGTGAAAATATTGATCCCAATGAAAATTTTGTTCCAAACGTCATTTGCTTTCAATTAAAAACTGTTTTGGAATTAAGTCTAATGGGAATTTTGTCTGATTTTAAAGGCTTGTGATATCGAGACAATTTTACAAATGCCATTTGAAATCTGCAGTTAGTTAGAGACTCACATGTAACTGAATAAAATACCAAAATTCTGTCTGCTTGTAGAAACTTGTGAGAAACTATTTCTGAAAATTTGAATTTTGAATTTGAAAATTTCTAACGTCATCTGTTGTCAGTTATAAACTGTTTTGTGATTGATAATGGAATTCTGTTTGATAAAAACTTGTGGTGAACTTAGACAATTCCCCATCGTCATCTACAGTTAGTTTCAAACTGTAACGAAACTGAATACAATTCAAATTCTGTCTGGCTCTAGAGACTTGTGAGCTTGTGGGCGTTTTGTCAATTCAAGAATTATCTTTAAAAGTTATTTACGTTAATTATTTTAAATTTTTATTTAAAATAAGTTAAAATTTGGTATTTGATGTCAATTTTGAAATTGTTTTCCGTCATGTGCAGTCGTAACAAAATATTTTGTAATGGAGTCTAATTGAAATTATTTTTGATTTTATTTGTAATGCAGTTAGTTACAAATTAGTTTGTATCTAATCAAATGTAAATTTCGCTTAACTAGAGAGTTAAAGGTGTACTGTGACTTTAAAACAATTCTTTTTCAACGTTACTTGTGATTGATTATTGATCCTAATAACAATTTTGACTGATTCTTAAAACTCATGATGTAATCAATACCAATTTTGAAAAGTTTTCTTGGTTATTTGCCGTAATCAGTTAAAAACTGATTTGTAGAAATAATTTCTGACCCTAAAGACTGTTTGTCTAGGTCTAGAACTACTGTCTACCCTAGAAAATAGAATTTCTGACCTTAAAGACTTTTTGTCTAAGAACTACTGTCCACTTTAGACAATTTGCCAAACGACCCCTTCAGTTAGTAAAGTTAAATACTGTTCTCTAACTGAACCAATAGAAATTCTGTCTGAGTCCAGAGACATTTGGTATGCAGTCAATTTAATAATTATATTTAACGTCAGTTGTGATGGGCTGTATGCTGTTTTTTAATTAAGTCTGATTCTAAAGGCTTGTGGTGTACGTACTATGGTAAATTCAAGATTTATTTTCCAACGTCATTTGTAACTATATGCATTCTATTTTGTAACTGAATTCAATCGAAATTCTGTCTGTAAACGTTTGTGACGTCCAACAGGAGAAAACATGTACATTTTCTCAAACTACATCTGTAACTGTATACATGTCAGCTTGATTCTAGAGATTAGTTGAGTCAAATTTTATGAGATTGTTATGACTGACTGACTGACTGACTGAAGTCTGAAGCTGAAACTAACGATTGTTTGCTGAAGCTGCAGGCAGTTACAAGTTTTGAAATTTCTAAGTTGAGTAAAATTTTATGAGATTGTTATGACTGACTGACCGACTCAATCTGAAGCTGAAACTAACGATTATTTACTGAAGCTGCAGACAGTTACAAGTTTTGAAATTTCTAAAAGAAAGTGCAGAAACTGGTGGTGTTCGTTTTGGAAAATTTTCCGATCACCTGAGGTTAGTCACTGACTAATTTGCAGTGTTGTTAAGTATTTAAATACATGTATTTTAGATTGTATTTAAAATACTTTTAAAGTACTATTTAAATACACTATGAAATACATTAATTTGGTTTGTATTTCAAGTGTATTTAATTCTTAAATACATTAGGTGTTAATTATTCAAATGAAAAGAATTTTGAATTTTTGGATTTTAGCCCTTAAGGCCTCAAGATACGATGCTTTAGCAAAAGTGAAAAGAGAAGTGAATACGATTAATTAATTAAATTTCAATACATTGCCAATAAATTAAAATATAAAATTTTGTTCTTAACGGTACTTAACTGTTAAATGTTAAAAGGTTAAAAGAATTCTGAAGCTAAAATAACTAAATTCTTAAGCATTTAGGACTGCTAAAAGAGGAAAATCGAGTAAGTATTGTACTAAATATTACTAAAGGCCAAAAATCATAAGAGAATTCGAATTTTTTAGAGATTATTTTTCTCATTTTGATGATTGAAGTACCTAGGCTTAGGTGTAATAATTTTTTTTAAATATGATTAAGAGCAATTAGAAAGGCGTTATACATATATTGGTAAAAGTTTAAAAAGTATTTAACTACTTTTTAAATACATTGTAAAAGTATTTGTATTTGTATTTAAATACATTGCAAAATAAAGTATTGCAAATACATTAAAATACAGTTTTTTTAAAGTATTTGTATTTGTATTTAAATACATTTTCCAAAGTATTTTTAACAACACTGCTAATTTGTAATTGGGCTACAATGGAATTTTACGAAATAATCAGCGCATAGCGAACCACAACCCTGACTTCGGATTAGGTGTAACATGGACGTAATGATTCGTTTAATATTCATAGTTATATTTGGCACGATTGCACACACCTCTGTTTTATTCATGCCGATCCTGGATCGACTGGAGAACGTAGAATATTTCCTTACGAACCGTACACAAATAAACAAATATACGCTATCGATCTCGATAACAATTAAACCCCTCCCTCCCCCCCATCGCCCCACTTTCGCCTTTTAAAACATATGTGTCGTATGGTAGGGGGTTAGTTGGAAATTTTAATGAAATTTAACTCCCCGCGGCTGTGCGGCTGCCATCGAAGTTCCTTATCGACATCTCAAAACATAATATATTTATCCCCGGGTGGCGCTCTATGTAGATTTTAATAGCGAAAGAATAAGTTTTGATTTTCAATAAGAACGCATCGTATTTAGATCACGTACTCCCTTACGTAGATGGGAGAGAAAATTGAAACCGAGGGGAGGGAAGGAACTCGCCACTTTAGCAGGTGTGGGCGCTTTTGGAAAATTTTCATAGTTAGCTAATCCGCCAAAAAGTAGGTATACTCAAAAACGTTTTGCACTTGTATCGATTTCGAAACTCATATAATGGATTGAAGTAACTGACAAATTAACTGTTTTTTGATTGTTTACAACATTTTTTGCCTTCCTCGTGAAAGACAAATTAGTTCTGTTTCTCTTTTTCAAAAAAACTTGAAGTAGAATTAACCAAGTTAGTAGTGCTTAGCAGTAATTAGAGACTTTATTAACTATTGTGTTCTCAAAGTATGAAACAAGAATCTTTCTCCTATTAACTTCTTAGAAGAATGGAATATACGATATTATTTTTATATAGTTTTCGATTCAACTTTTTCCTAAGTTTTGGAGCTTTCAAATATCACTAACGTTTCCCAAAGTCAATTCATTAGAATATTTTAAAGTGAAGCTATTAGCAGGTTTTTCTTGTAAGTTGCAACTGACACTCGATTGGATATCAATAGTGGGAGGGAAGAACAAAACGGGAGTTAGCATAGCTAGGCATTTATCCGTAAATATAGGGGTTTTTAAAGGATTCAAAACGGGTTTTCTTTTCGTATTCGTATTTGGATTGTTTGACGTTATAAAATATTATTTCTTGAAGGGAGAGGTGTCGTCAATCATGATTTTACAAAGGAGGACTGATTGGCATTTTCCTAATTACTTTTCTCTTTCTTTTCTATATTTTTCTTACCTTGAATACCAATTTGACATATATAGGCAATGATCGATATTTTAAACTACCATAAAAGTGCTAATAACTCTACATCAGCAGAACAATAATTTGTTGGTCAAATGAAACAAAAACTTATTAAAGAGAAAGAGGGCCAATTTTGTAAGATTTCATATGTATAATTTTTGTCCCTATTATTATTATCATCTTTAAATTATTGATTTTCGTTATAATATTAGGAGTTTAAAACTTTGAAATATTTCCTTTCTCAAAGTGGTTTGATGGGTAATATTTTTGGAATGATTGTTATGGCTCAGAATGTAATAGAATTTGGTCAAATACTTCAGAATTGATTTTTTGGAATGATGTTTTTAACCCAAAATTGGGACATTTTAATAGGTTTCTGACGCTTAGGTATTGATGACATTTTTTCCAGACAATTCAGATTTAATTATTGTTTATTATAAATTTATCAAAATATTCTTTTACCACTCGCCTTAACCTGACCAATATTGTTACAAATCAAGAAAAAACTTAAACTCCATGGAATATATTACGAAGATCTCTACAAACCGTTTGTGGCACTTTGATCCAAACTTTTCCCCAAAATTCCACAAACCATCACTTAAAACAAAATAAAAACATGATGTTTCCTAACGTTACCCTAACGTTCAAACCTAATCTCAAACAAATCCTGTCGGCTCATCCGAATCAATTCTGCATATAATTGGCACGGCAGAGAAAGAGAAAGAGCAGGAAAAACGAAGGTTCGGTACACAAAACAGGAGCTCAGCGTGGAGGCACGTCGATCGGGACCTTTCGCAAATATAAACACTATCGTGAGTCATCATAAGTTTAATAACGAAGTGCCCGTATTTATTAGCTTATTAAAGTAAATTTCAATTAGTGACTTGCGGGGGATGGAATATATACACGACCCTTTCGGTGGAGGGAGAGAGAGAGAGAGAGAGCGAGGGAGGGAGAGGGAGGAATGGGAGGGAGGTGAAGGGGGTGTGGTCTGGTTGAATTCGAAAAATTTGGGAATTTTCTGGAGACGTAAACGTTTCGGTTTTTCACTGTACAAGCTTTAGGAAAACCAATGGAAACTACAACTTTTACACGGAAATAAACATTTCTTTCTTATTTTGAGTGTTAATATTATACGAAGCATATCGAATGGTTATTTTGCCCCCTTAGGACCTTTGGAACCCTATCATCTTTTTCATAGTTTATTGTCCACTATTATGTTATTAATGTTATTATTACCAAAATACCAAAAATGGCGATGTGTAACATCGTAAGACTTTCTCATATGGCTGGACAAAATATTAACATTTTCAATTATTAGTAAATTTTTCTTTTGGTTGTTTAGATGACAAAGTTTACTGAAAAATATTTTTGAATACAACTTTATCGAAACGATAAAGAAATTTACTCATGTACTATAACAACAACAAATTTCAATGTTCATTTTTAACTACCTGAAATTGAAAAAAAAATGACAAAATGCCTTACTCACATAAAAAAGATTTAGGTACCTATACAATAAAGAAAGAATTATTGTTACTGAAAATAAAAATATTATTTATGTATAACATACGTACTTACCAGAAAACAAAAAAATATAAAACTCGCTCGAAAAGCACTAAAAGCACCACGATCCACGAAAACTTTTCCGAGTTTTCCAATGGAAACCGTGTCCGGCAATGGCCAGACTAGCTTCGAAACGTCAAACGATGATTTAACAGTAAAAGCGCGTCAATAAGGAAATGTGCACCTACCTGAAAATAAAGAAGAAAGTCTATTAGAGTTGGAATTAAAAGAAAATTTGGATTCATTATACCTTAACACCCTTAAAAATCTCTTCCATCTCGGTTGTGTGCGAAGGCGCTCTCCGATGATCATTTTCTGTAATGGGGATAAACCGAATTAATGAATGAACATTGAGACGACTCATTTTTGTAAAATAGACAAGTTTAAAATTACAAAATAACAAAATTTCCGTTCTAAAGTGACAAAGATTATATAATCAGATGACAAATACATTTCTTCCCTTTTTTTGCAATTGAATTTTAAATATCTCATCATTTCCAATTGTTCTAAGTAAATTTTACCTTAATATGTGAAATTGAAACAAATTTAACAATCTCTAAATGTAACAGACACCACAAACTCAGATTTACCACACAATTTTATAAACAATACAATGGAAGGCACAATTATTTAGTTACTTGTGTTAAATTTATAAGATTTACTAATAATGATAGAAATTAATAAGATTTCAATGTAACTTGTAAATATTTCTTTGGCGGGATACTTACCACTTACCCAAGGATTCCCAAGGCCCGAATCTCATCTCTCGTCTCATGTGTGGATCCTGGAGGCACGTCTTCTGTTTCCTCGCCATCCAACAGACATGGACACTCTAGGACTCCTTTAAGTGATCAAAAGTTAATCCCAAAAATCAAAGATTGAAGTTCCAGTGTAAATTTGAATGCCACACAGAATCAATGTAATTTGGAAAAGATGTGTGTGCCTCCCCAATTTATCTTCCAAAATTATATCTAGGAGCCTTTAGGAAGTCAGAGAGCGTAGACGTCAGTGATGGGAGTCGTTTCATTTACTTTCACAATCACTATCACGATCACAGAGCACTCTATATACTACAAATAATTTTCGCATACATCCTCTCGCGACGGATTCTTTAGAGAACTGTCCGGTCCTACGGAGAATTACACAATTAATCATCTCGACACCTAATAATGCTTATCTTAACGAGTTTATTTTAACGAACCTTTTTGCACACTTATTGTTCTCGACGGTGTCCGTTCTCGAATGGTCCTTAATATATAATATTAGATTTTTGCTTCTAATAACACTTATACAACAGATATTTTTTGCTTGTGACTTGTTCTCGAAAGTTTTCTAGTCGTTGAATATTCCTAACAGTGAATTTTATTAAATTATATTGGTTTACCTAAATTATGTAAAGAAATTGGACGAAAATATTGTAGGTACTTATTATTATAATAATTAAATAATGACCTTAAATTATTGCAAACTAAATACTTCGAAATAAGACTCCAATCATCGACTTGGAATAAATAAAACAACTTTACTTGATGGAGATGTATCACTTAGATTGAACAATTACTACTCTACAAAGCGATGCATTTAAGGAAGTGCCCTTTAGGGCAATTTTAGATAAAAATGTTTCAAATAAAAGCTATAGGCACAGGAAAAATCACAAAAGTAAAGGGCCCTTGGCAGAAGATCAGTGAAGATAACGATAACGGCAGTGGATAAGGATTAAATAGTAAAGTAAAGATACAAAGTTTAAAAAAAAACAAAAAACGTTGGACCAGTTTTTGAGATAATCCAAAAAAGCCTAAAAATGACAAGAGTAAAGTGCCCTTTGCCCTTAACTGATTTTGATGAGATTCATGTGGTCGCAAGTTTTCAGGGGATCCAACCTAAATACAAAATTTCAACTTTCCACTATTTATAGTTTCTGAGAAAACGTTGGCCACACATACATATACAAAGATATCTGGAATCTATAAGAAGTAGGTGACAACTTCCATCCTTGCTCAACATACAAATTCCCTTATTACTGTAACAATCATCACGACATATCAAAATTGTTATACAGTGTGAGCGATTAAATTTCACATCTAACTAACTCCGACTGTTACGTGTGTTCTCCGCCAGGTTCCCATGAAAAATTCGGCTGCAAATTCAAGAGAAAAAACGTGAACCTCCCCAATTCCAACACGAACCGACGTGGTTCGCTGCAATTGTGGCAGTTTTTGGTAGCGTTACTGGACGCCCCCGACGCAAGCGCAGGTTGCATCGCGTGGACCGGCAGGGGGATGGAATTTAAGCTCATCGAACCAGAAGAGGTGAGGAAAAGTCTCTTTTATGGAATAGAATAAATGAGTTTCTTGCACTTGTTTTAAATGTTTTAGGTCGCGAGGAGATGGGGAGCTCAAAAGAACAGGCCGGCGATGAACTACGACAAACTCTCGCGGTCTTTGAGATACTATTACGAAAAGGGAATCATGCAGAAAGTGGCAGGTAATGCAATACCTAATCTGTAATAGCAAGCAGTACCACTCAATGTCAGTTAGAAAGTAGTATTATCAGTAGTAGTGATACAAAGCCGGTACAAACGTTGAACTGAACTTCACTTTCGTAAATAACTGTTTTTTGGAGCCACTGAGGGACTGCAGGAGTTTGAGCGGGAGGGGGAGGACGTTTGGAGGTTCAATGGTTTGTTTCGGAGTTGGCTCCAGTTCCAAGAGGTTCCCAACGCCCCCAAACGTGTCTCTACAAAACAAATTGAGGTCATGTTTAACGTTTGTGCCCCGAAACGAAATTTTTCCAATAATCACCATTCCATTAAGAAACAACACCCAATCCAATTCCAAATCATCACCCTTCTTCCGAATTTCGGTTAAACCAGTATCTATAACCTCAACCACAGACTCCCCCAGGTCTACTCAACGTTTTGAATCGCTTAAACCTTCCTCAGGCGAACGGTACGTGTACAAGTTCGTGTGCAATCCGGACGCGCTCTTCAACATGGCCTACGGGAACGGCAACGAGACCCACAAGGTACAGCCTGGGGGAAACCACCAAGAGGCGAGCCCGAGGGAGGAGACACATCGATTGCCTTACCACGAGATGTTTAACTACTACAACTACCAGAACTACAATCATGAGTCCAACCATAACCAGATGAACGGTCCAGTTCGATATACGTGAAGGGTTGTTTCTTTGAGTTTGGGTCGAATAAATGTTGTTTAGAAACGTTGCTCCGTGACCGAATGATAAGTCTGTGGTTTCTTATCAAATTTACTACAAAAAATATTACATTTAATCACAATCTATTAAAAAGTAAAGTACCTTCTATCTTTTGACAAAATTACGTAAGTATCTCTTTTAATTACTAGTATTAATTCAATAAAGATATTTGGTATGTGTATATTCCACAAGACATATACTTTGTTTAAATTATATACAAAAAAATTGATAATGTTCAAAGGTAATAAACAATATAAAACGTATTACTTTCAACAAGTATAACAGGAAAATATATTTTTAACTCTACACAACACAAGATACTGCCGAAATATACCTATGTACAAAAATAATAATAATACTCAATAAGGCCTCGTTTTACATTTGCGAAGTTGGTCGTTTCTTTCTGACGAATAAGTCCCTAAGACGGTGAGACATCTTCTGGCCGTCTTGCATGTTTGATGGCGGACTTGATTGTTGCCAATCTTGTTTCTGAGGTGAACCATCTGAAACCGAATGGATTAGACCACTCAATATCACCCCAAATTGTCTTAAACGCAATACGAAACTATTTTTTTAGCCTGTTAACTACTATCAATCCAGATATATCTTTGGGCTAAGTAATTTGCTGGTTTTTAATGATCAATTTGCAGACCTGAATAGCTCATTGAGTACTTGTGGCCCTAAATATTAGCTGACTATTTGCGTTAATTGTACAATTGGTAGGTTGGTGTCTAGCAACTAAGTTTTGTCATAAACAGTGCAGATATAGTAAACAAAATTACTTGGGAAGATGTAAAAATTTGCGCCTCCGGGATGCTAGGAAGTAAAACGAAAGTTATGTTTAAGTGTTTTTTCTCTCTATTTTCTGGCAGAAACCCCAAACCCATGAGACCATCGTTATCTAGGTTTCATTGAGATTGATTTGTAGTTTCTCCCATTCCTCAGTTTTCTACTTTACCTATAGTATGTCGACCGGACTGAGAAGAAACGTTCCCATTGGTCGATTGTACGTCGTGGTGTCTCAGAATCACTTGATCTGAAACGTCCGGGCTGGAGGTCCTGCTGGATTGCGAGCTGATCTCGAAATCGTTCTGATCCTAAAAAAGTACAGTTACGTTGCGGGAAAATCTCATAAGTTTAATCTGTCGCCCACCTTGGAGATTTCGAAGTGTAGGAGCTGCTGGCTGGGCGGCAGCCTCGCCCTGAACGTGATCTTGTTGATCCAATCGAACATGTCGACTTCGGAGTTGCAGGAGAACAAGAACTCGGATCCGTCGGTGACGGTGAGCCTGAAGGTGTACTTCCTCTTCTGGTAATCGTCGGCGACTTTGCAGGTAGCGTTGTGGATGTTCAGCGGAGGGCCGCTGGCCTTGCTGGCGACGAAGTCGTCCTTGTTCTTGAAGAAGCATAGGAGCTGGCCGCACAGGACCGTGTAGGAGTTCTTCCAGGTACGGTTCGTCGCCCTCTTCTGACCCGGGAGCATCAGCTGCTTCCTTTCGAGGAACGCCTCAGCTTCAATCGGAGGGAGGATCACGTCTACAAACGAAAAAAACAGTTCAATGGTAATGTTCATAAAATGTGGTATTATTTTAAGGCTGCAAATATTTAGTTACATCACCTGGTATATTAACGTAAGTAAATTAGTTATAAAGCAGTTAGCATAAACCAAAAGTGTCACGTACCTGAATTTTTGCTCCTGAACGAGTTCCTCCTCCTCGTGGTAAACGATGGTGTCCTCTTAACTGGCTTCGAAGAAGGCCCCACCTTCATACTTTCCGCCCTTTTGGCAGACACGTCAGCAGAACCTCGCCTCTTGCCATCTTTTTCAAACAAATGCGCGAAGGAGTTGGTCTTCCTGAGGGATATCGAGGGGTTCGCTGAAGGCGACTCTGGATCATTGGACGACAGATTCGTATCCGAATCCTTGCTTTCCGATTCCTTCGACTCCTGCCTCCTCAAATCGCCTATCCTGTTCACTCCCATGTACTTCCTCTGCTCGAGGCGCTCCTGTTCCAGGCGTTCCTTCTCCGCCCTGCGAGCCATCGCCTCCTGTTTCTTCTGTTGGGCGAATATATCTTCGATCATCGTCATCCTCTTCAGGGCGTTGAACTTCTCCTCTTGAGCCTTGATCGCCTCCTCGAAGTCGCGGTGCTTCCTGATGAGGTCCTCGACTTGTAGGATACTGTCGCCGTATTTGGTGTCCTTCAGGTTCTTCTCCCTGACGCTCAACCAGTTCTCCAACGTGTTTGCCTCCCTCTTGAAGAGTTGCACGTCCAGGTTCTGCTTGTAGATGATGTCGCGTCGGTTCCACACGTTCTCCAGCAGGTCCATGCGCTGCTTCAGGATCTTGATCTTATCCTCGACCTCCGGGGCGGCGAGGTAGTGGCCGTCCTTGACGAAGACCTGGCCGTTCTCGTAGAAACGGTCGAATACTGGCCGACGGGCGTCGATCTCGCTCTTGTATTCCTTGTGGCGCTCGATCAGAAGTTCTGACTCGGTGCAGTCCTGGGGAAGGTCCGGGGCGGTTATTTTGGCCAGCATTTCGCTTATCCAAGCACTGAAAAATCGAGAAAACAAAAATGGTTAAAAGTGGAAAGCTGCGACGGTAGATGAGTTGCATTTTACCCAAAAGGTTGGTGATATGAGGAAAGTTAGCGAATGTAATATTGAATAGTGTAAAACCTTAATATTTCCATATCAAAGTTTGCTTAGCATCTAGTTTGACCAGTTGAAAATTAAAACCAGCACTTTGAATCGTAAATACCAATTTTGAGGGAAATTTTGAAGTCGGATGTTAAATACTACATAGAAAGCAAGACAGTTCCTGAAAGGCTTTCGAGGGCTCCAGTAGTGGGTAAAAGTTCGTCTTATCGAACACAGCCAATTTTGGTTTTTCGATTGACTAATGGTGATTTTTTGGTGGGTTTTTAAATTTCAATCCCATAACCTCCTATGTAAAATGGGAATTTCAAAGAACCATATCTTTTTAACCATTCACCTCCTAAATTAATAATTGGTATTAATGGACTAGTCGTTAAAAGTACTTTCTGATAAAGTTAGAAAAAAGCCCTGGTTGCAATTTAAAGAGTGAATTGTGATGTGGGTCGAACTGTTGTTGTTGTTCATATCTTGAACAGTGTGAGATAAGCGCTGTGGCAAGATATCGGGCAACTTAGTGCTATGTTTGTTTCATAGTTGTTGGAATCGATGTGTTTGTAATGTATTGTTAATACTTACAGCAAATCATGATACTCATCAAAGTAAGACTGCAGCTGCTCGGACTGCTGCAAGTAATCCTTGACCCTCTCGGCCTTCGTCTGCAAGTCCTCCCAGGCGGCGATTGTGTCCTCCCTTTTAGCATCGATATGCTCCTTCGTGTCCGGAAATTCAGATATCAACCGATCCCCCTCCAGCTCAACATACTCGACCTTATCCTTCACCGCCTTCATCTCGCTCTCGAAAGCCTGGTGCTTTCTGATCAGCAGCTCAATGGCCTCGGAGCCCTGCAGGTATCCGCCGTAGGTCAAATCGGCTTCCTTCTCCTGTATCCAGCTGATCACTTCCTCGGCGGTCCTGTCGAAGACGTGCACCTGTTTCGCACCGGCGAGCGCTTCCTTCCTGGCGTTGGAGAGCTCGACCAGGTCCTCCCAGGTGCTTTGTAACTCGGTAACCTTCTGCTGGACCTCGGGGCTGTGGCCGCTCTTCGCGTTAATGATGATGTGGCCGTTCTCTATGCATTGTTGCACTCTCGGCTCGCTGTTCAGCAAGCTGGAGTGGAACGTGTCGAACGCCTGGATGAGTAGCTCGACGTGCTCGAGATCGTCACCATACTCCTCAGAGTCGGCCTTGTTGACCTGCTCCTTGATCCAGTCCTGAACGTCGTTGTACTCGTTGAGAAACTCGAAGTATTGAAGGGCCTCGGTCAGGCGCACCTCCCTCTCGGAGACCAGCTTCCTTAGGTCGGTAAAGTTCTGCTCCAATTTTTCCTAAGAGAAGACGGTACAATATATTACCAAAGAGGGTGTGTTTATCTTAGTCTTACCTTTGCAGCTGTTATGTTACTGGCATCGAAGTGCTGCTTGGCGACCAAAGTGTCTGCGGTGCTCACTAACGCGTCCACGGTAGTTTGGAAGTTTTTCACCTCCAGCGCCAGAGCCTCCAGTTTCTTCTGGAGTAACTGCGCGGTGTCTTCGTCTTTTCCCACTTCCTTCGTCGCGAGGAACGGGCGCTTGTCGTTTATCCAGGACTCCGCCTCGGAGACCTCTTGGTAAAACTGGAAAGAGGAGTTGGTCAGTTTTGAAAGCAAGAAACACCACCACCAGGAAAGAAAGAAAAATACAGCTTAAGGTTAAGAATGTGGGATCGGAGGATGTGCCAGAAATAAAGATCTAAGGAAATTTAAAAAAAAAACTGATCGATTAATCAGAAAGAGCGAGAGGGTATTTATAGATTGGATCGATTGTTACCTGTTGGGCTTCTAGTGAATCCTGAAGTCTTAACCGCCTGATACTGGCCAGATCTCTCACGTAGTTCAGCTTCATCTTCAACTCCTGTGCTTTGCCATCGATAACGGGCGCGGACGGATGGTCCGAGCTGGTCAGATGCTGGGCTCTCTCGACCAACGACAAGATGATAGGTTTCCTCGAGGCCAATTCCGATTCCAACGCCTGGTGCTTCTTTTGGAGGATGTGGACCGCAGTTAAGGTCTTGCCGAGGTCTTGCGATGATACCAACGCCTCCCTCTCGTTGAGCCATTGGAGCTCCTCTTCCACGTCGCGAGTGAACTGCTGCAGCATCAACGCAGACTCGAGCAGGTCACGTTTGGCTTGCAGTGACCCCTGTAGCTGGTGGAACCTCGTGATGGCCTGTTGGGATCTGTTCTGTATCTCGTCTGCCATGAAATGACCGCCCTTGACGAACTGGTCAGCGCCCTCGTTGATCGCCTCGCAGCTCTCGGTGTGTTGCTGTATGTCGTTTTCCAGGACGACGTGGCGTTTGTGGAGAGTGGTAACGGCTGCTAAGTCTTTTCCGATGTCCGAGCTGTTGACAGCGGCCTCGACCTCGGTTAACCAGGCCTCGAATTCGTCGAGGGACCTGGTGAAGAGCAACGCCTGGTAGGCCTCGTTAAGACGATCGCGTTTTAGGTTCGAAAGTTCGAGTAGGTGTTTCCAATCATTCTCTAACTCGTCTAGTCTAATGCCTATTTCGTTGGCCGCGTAGTGATTGCTGGCTATCAGCTCTTTACCCTCTTCTACGACGTTTTGGATCCTTTCGCCGCTAGCTAGTACTTCAGCTTCGAAAGTAGCGTGTTTCTGAATTTTATTCTGAAGGTTGCTGGGCTCGCGGTAGTTCTCATCACCGGCTATCTGCAGTTTCTGATTCAACCAAGTCTCCACGTCGTTAACGTTGCGTAAGAACTCTTGAAGCGCCTTGGATTGTTCCAATGCTTGCTTGCGTTCTTTCGACGTCTGCAGCAGTTTGTCCCTCTTGTCTGTTATCCCTTTGATCTTATTGGAGACTTCCTCTTTGTTCTTGTTGTTGTCGATGATGATTTCGTCGGCTAGTTTCTCCATTTCCGTCACTCGGTGAAGTTGCTTCTCTAGCGTCGTCTCGAAGTCGTTGTGCTTCCGCAGGAGGTTCTCGACGGCGCGTGGAGTGTCACCCAGGTCTTCGTTGTTCAAGAACGCCTCCTTGGTGGACAGCCAGCTGTTGAACTGGTTGATCTGCTCCTTGAAGTTCTGGAAGTCGAACTCGTTCGTCAGCTCTTGCTTGTACTCCTCCCACGCGCGGTGTATGGTCTCGTGAAGGTCCTCTAACTTCTCCACATTTAATATTATCTTCGGGTTGCCTTTCTGCGGGCAGGTCTTGCCGTACTGTATGAGCACCTTGAACGTCTCGTCCCTGCCGTTGATTTCTGCTTTGAGTTCGTTGTGCAGCTCCAGCATCGCCTCGGCCTCAGCTATACTGGTCGGTTTTTCATTGGACTCCATGCGTTTGATCGTCTCGCTCACCCACTGTTCGAGCTCTTTGACTTCCGCCAGGAATTTCTCTTGCTCATGGGCTGTTTTTAGGAGGTCGCGACGTTTGTCTCTAGCGGCGAGAAGTTTCTCTAATTGGTCTTGTAAGGTAAGCAGTTGGTTCTCTATGTGAGAGGTGGTGCTGGGGTATTTCTCGCTGAGGTATATTGCCTCTTTCTGGTGCACGTCGATGATTTTGTTCTCCACTGCGGTTATCTCGCTCTCCAGGGCTTCTTGGCGCCTTTGCAGAGCTTCCACCGTGGCCAGGTCTTTTCCAACGTCGTCGGATTGCATAGCGATCAGTTTCTCTGCCAGTCGTTCCGACGTGTCGGCGATGTTCCTGTCGAATAAGTGAAGGTCCAGAGCCGCGAGAAGTTTCTTGCGGTAATTCCCTAGGGCTCCTTCGAGGGATTTCCATTTCTTGATCAGGTTGTCCCACCTCTCGTGCACTCCTGGATGGTCTTGTTTTACAAGCTTGGACGCTAAGTTGTTTAATGATTTGATTCTGTTATCTATTTTCATGTCGCTGTCGACGTCATCAAGTTTCCTCATGAGCTGCTGGCAGTGCTCGTAGTCGTTCCCCATATCGCCGGCCTGTACCATCACATCTTTGTCGCGTATCCAGGATTCGATCTTGTCGAGTTGATTATTGAACTCGAGGATATCCTGTGCCTCTTCCAGGCCTTTCCCGCGTAGATGCACTTCTTCTAATAGATTCTTCCAGGCGTTGTCGAGGTCGTAGAGTTGATCTGCGATGTCTTGAGCAGCCTTGTGGTTCTTTCCAATCAAGGTCTCTCCATTGATTTTGATTTCCTGGATCCTACCTGCGTTCGCCATGACTTCTGCGTAGAACGCTTGGTGCTTCTGCAGCTTCTTGATCTTCTCCTCTAGATTGGCTGCTTCACCTATCTTCATCTCAGCGTCGATCTTTTTCTGTTTCTCCCATATCCACGCTTGGGCTTCGCCGCAGTCCCGGATAAATTCGGCGTACAACAGGCTGTTGGTAAGGTACTGTTTTTTCAAAGCGCAGAGCTGAGGGATCTTCCTCCGTTTCGCTTGAAGCTCAGACATCCTCTTCGCTATCTGGTCGCTGCTGAAGTGGTCCTGGTTGATCAGCTTGTTCCCGGAGGAGAGCAGCGACTCCAGGTTTTTATCCTGCAGGCTGATGACTTTCTCGAAGGCCTCGTGCTTCCTGAGCTGGTTGGTGATCTCGTCGATCGTATCGCCGAAGTCGTTGTTGTTCAGCGAGGCCTCTTGCGAGGTGGTGGCGTCCTCGATCAGTTTGGCTTCACGTAGGAAGATGTGCAGGTCGCAGAGTTGGTCTAGGTGGATCTTCTTCAGCTGCCAGGCCGTATGAAGTTTTTCACGTTCCTGGACTAGTTTCTTGTACCTTTCCATCGCTTCCGGTGCAGCATAATGACCTGGAGGAATTGAAAAAGAAAGGATATAGGTTCTCTTGGTTCACCATGTGACGATCCTAACAGCCGCGAATACGCCAGAAGTTCTACGTTACTCTCGAACTAACTCGTTCCGTCGAGAAGCCAGTACGGCGGCGAACGCGAGCCGCCACTATTCCGGTTAAGTGTAGAAAACTAGCGAAGTTTCGGGAACCAGCGATCTACCCAATATATACGGAGCTTTCGGCCGCCAGTGGGCAGTTCGGTCAGAATATTGGCGCGACGTTGAAGTCGACATAAATAGTAGAAATAAATACAGCCACGATACAGCATAAATAATTGCTCTTTTAGTAGTCTTAAGTAATTGTGTTTAGTTATAAGTGTGTAATAAATTAGTGACTATTTTTTTGGTGTATCGAATGTTTTAATTCACACCTTAACGAACATACGAAAACGCTACATTGGTGTCGGGTGTGAGGTGTGAATTGGACGTCAGTCAACGGGATATTGTTGAAAATAAAAGAATAGTGAACTGAAATAAATCGGATTTAGGGTGTGTGAAAATGGCAAAACTACTGGACTTAAAGGTTAGTGAGCTGAAAAGGGAGTTGGAGGAAAGGGACTGCGATCCCACGGGGAAGAAAGCGGACTTACAGGAGCGACTTCGTAAAGCGTTAATTGAGGAAGGCGACGACCCGGACAACTTTGTTTTTGCTGGCGCAAGTGATGTCGGTCAAATGCTGCAAGGTTTGGAGGCTAAATTGCTAGAAAATTCTGCAACACTTATTACCAGTTTAAAAAGCGAGCTTGGGGAAAAGCTAGAAGAGAATTCTGTCAGGTTGGAAGAAAAGATGCTGGAAAACAATGCCAACCTAAAAAGGAAATTACAAGAAGAAATTCTGGAAAAATCTTCTACACTGGAAGAGCGAATTCTTTTGATGGAAGGCAGGATCCAGGAAGTTCAGAACAAAATCACAACATTAGACGTCAACACTTTCGACGAGCTGCCCAATCGACCTTTAGCAATGGACAATAAGAGCGAAGTTAGTGCCAATCCGGAACCTGTTGGGCTGATGCGCCTCAAACCGCCTCAATTTGATGGTTCATCGTCGTGGAATGTTTACCAGCGTCAATTTGAAGCGGCTGCAAAAGCAAACGGTTGGTCATCCGGGGAGAAAGCGACTGCCCTTACGTTGGCCTTGAGAGGAGATGCTGCTGCCATCCTGCAAAGAATGTCCCCGGAAGAGCAAGAATGCTACGACCACCTGGTGAAACACTTGGAGATGCGTTATGGCCAGTCACACTTGGAACATGTCTACCACACTCAGTTGAAAAATCGGTGCCAGAAGTCAGGGGAGTCCTTACAGGAATTCGAGGCAGATATTGCACGTCTGGTTCGACTGGCATATCCAGATGTCCAGGAAAAGATTAGGGAACGTTTGGCAGTTCAAGCATTCCTGGATGGACTCCGCGACGGTGAGATGAGGCAGGCCTTACTACTAGCACACCCACCTAAGCTAGTTGATGCACTAACACGGGCCCTTGAATTTGAAGCTGCCAAGAACACGAACAAAGGCCAAGCTCGTGTCCGGCAAGTGGTTGCAGGAGTGGACGACTTCGAGGAATCAATCAAGCGGATCGTCAGGGAGGTCAATGAAGAACGTGGCCGCCAGCACCGAAGGTTGGAATGCTGGAAATGTGGCAAGGCAGGCCACATAAGAAGACGCTGCCCAGAAGGCGTCAGTTCCACTCCCGCCAACCCGGAAAACTAAAGAAGGTCGATGCGAAGGGGCGATCGTCGACCTGTACTCAGCAAGCCCCAGTAAATACCGCCCAGGTCTCCTCACTGCAACATCATGCCAACAGTGTTTTTGTCGACGCGTGTGTGGATGGAACCCTCCGCACTGTGCTACTGGATACAGGTGCGACGAAGACAATCATAAGGCCCGACATAATAAAACCTGCAGCTAAGGTTCGAGCTAAGGTTCGCTAAGGATCGAGCAAAAGTGCATGGTGAAACAAACGTCACGTTTACCATCGGAAAAGCCACGTTTGGTCATCCTGTGATAGTGGCTGAGATCGAGGATGAGGTGATCATCGGGACGGACATAATGGACACCAAGGGCTTCGAGTTAAGCTTTAAGCAGGGAGTCCTGAGGATAGACGACGAGGAAGTTGTTTTACATCGTGAGAGGAATTTAAGTGTTCGAGTTCTACTCCCAGATGAAACATTGATACCAGAACGGAGCGAGATCGTTTTGGAAGGCTGCACCGATAGCAAGACCACAGTTGATGAGATAGTCATGTTCGAGCCTGCAATTCATGACGAGGCTGTTGGTCGCGGGATAGCAGTCGGAAAGGCTCTTGTACGTGCCGGCAGGAATATTCCTGTGAGGATAATGAACGTCAATGATTATCCTGTGTTACTAAAGAAGGGCACGGAGTTAGGACACTGCTCTGGAGTTTCAGCAATACTGCGACAGGTTGCGGCCGTGGAAACCAGCCGGGAAGCCATTCCAAAAGAATTAGAAGAGCTGGTATCGTCGTCAGGCACCGGTCTGAGGCCAGACCAAAGAAGAAAGCTGAGGCATTTGGTCCATAAATATCGAGATGTTTTTGATACTGGGAAGAAAGGGAGAACCAACATAGTCCAGCATAAAATCAATACGGAAAATGCTCGTCCCATTCGACAGACAGCTAGAAGGTTACCGCTGGCCAAGAGAGAGGAGGCTGACAAAATTGTCGAGAGTATGGTCAAGGAAGGAGTCATAGAACCATCCAGCAGTCCATGGTCTTCACCAGTAGTACTGGTAAAGAAGAAAGACGGCTCGACCAGATTCTGTGTTGACTACCGGCTGCTTAATAATGTGACCAAAAAAGACAGTTATCCTCTTCCTCGCATTGATGACACCTTGGACACCCTGGCTGGGTCGAAGATCTTTTCCACGCTGGACTTAAAAAGTGGGTACTGGCAAGTTGAGTTGGCCCCTGAAGATCGGGAAAAGACAGCTTTCACGGTGGGTGCTGGATTATGGCAATTTAACGTGATGCCATTTGGATTGTGCAATGCTCCTGCCACTTTCGAACGTTTAATGGAAACGATTTTAAGAGGACTGTCCTGGAAGACATGTCTGGTCTATCTTGATGACATTATCGTAGTAGGAAAATCGTTTGAAGATCACATGAGAAACCTAGAAGAAGTGTTCCTGAGGCTACGAAGTTCTGGACTAAAGTTGAGCCCAAAGAAATGTCATCTATTTCAAAGAGCTGTGCAGTATTTGGGTCACGTCGTTTCCAGTCAAGGAGTGGCGGTTGACAAGGCAAAGGTCCAGACTGTCAAAGATTGGCCAGTTCCCAAAGACAAGCATGAGCTACGCAGCTTCTTGGGATTATGCACATACTACCGACGCTATGTGGAGGGATTTGCCAACATCGCAAAACCATTGACCAGGCTGACAGAAGGGGAACGAAAATTCCAATGGTCCCAAGAATGTCAGGAAGCTTTTGATCACCTAAAAGATGCTCTGACAAGCGCACCTATCCTGAGCTATCCCCTACCTGAAGGAAAATTTGTATTGGACACCGACGCTAGCAATGTGGGCATAGGAGCCGTGCTGTCCCAAATTCGGGATGGACAAGAAGAAAAGGTCATTGGCTATTTTAGTAAGACGCTATCCAAGCCAGAGCGTAACTACTGCGTCACCCGTCGAGAGTTGCTAGCCGTTGTGAAAGCGATGGAGCATTTTTACAAGTACCTCTACGGGAGGAAGTTCCTGCTGCGGACTGACCATGCAGCTTTAAAATGGCTCCTTCAGTTTAAAAATCCAGAGGGACAAGTGGCAAGATGGATAGAGAGGCTCCAGGAGTTTGACTTCGACACCGAGCACCGAGCAGGGAGAATCCATGGAAATGCAGATGCCCTATCAAGACGACCCTGTCCACAAGACTGCAAGCATTGCCAGCGGGCAGAAGAGAAAGATGCTGATTTGTTACGAACCACCATCGTCGACGATACTTGGCAAAATGGGGAGCTCATGAAAGACCAAGAGGAAGATCCCGATATCCAGATAGTCCTAAACTGGATGAAAGAAGAGAAGAAGCCAACCTGGGAAGAAGTTGCCAAGTATTCTTCCAACGTCAAATCGTATTGGGCACAATGGGACTCCTTAATTTTAAAAGATGGACTCTTGCGGCGGAAAATAGTTGGCCACGACGGCAAAGAGGAAAGAATGCAAGTCGTTGTGCCTAAATGTCGGATATCGGAATTGCTAGAGGAAATCCATGCCGGTGTGTCAGGAGGACATCTCGGAGTGACAAAGACCCTGGGAAAAGTGAGGGAAAGATTTTACTGGATCAATAGCAAGGCAGACGTAAGGGACTGGTGCAGGAAATGCGTTGTATGTGCGGCAAGTAACGGGCCGCAGAGAAAGCAGAAGGCTTTGATGCGCCAGTACAACGTGGGAAGTCCCTTTGAAAGGATTGCTATCGACGTAGCCGGTCCGTTTCCCGAATCAGAAGCAGGAAATAAGTACATCGTGGTCGTCATGGACTACTTCAGCAAATGGGTTGAGGCATATGCTCTACCTAACCAGGAAGCCTCGACTATTGCCGACGCCTTGGTGAAAGAATGGATCTGCCGGTTTGGCGTACCTCTGGAGCTACATTCTGACCAAGGGCGAAATTTTGAATCCAACTTGTTCCAGAACATCTGTAAGACGCTTGGAATCAAGAAAACAAGGACTACTGCATTACACCCGCAGTCAGATGGAATGGTAGAGCGCATGAATAGAACCATTAATAGGTATTTGGCCAAAGTGGTCTCTAGCCATCAAAGAGACTGGGATAGCTTCCTCCATTTGTTCCTGCTAGCTTATCGATCGGCCGTCCATGAAAGCACAGGAGAGTCTCCGGCTCGGATAATTATGGGAAGAGAACTTCGTCTCCCATGCGATCTGAAGTTTGGTTGCCCGCCAGGAACTGATGTCGCCGGGGAGGACTACGTCAGTAAACTGCGAAGAAGAATGGATGCCATTCATAGTCAAGTTCGCATTTCCATTCAAGATGCCAGTGATCGCATGAAGGACGCATACAATGTCAATGCCAAGGACAACAGGTACAATACCGGTGACATGGTTTGGCTTTACGACCCCAAGAGACGAAAAGGACTGTCACCAAAACTTCAAACATCCTGGGATGGCCCATATAAAGTTCTGGAAGCCATCAACGATGTCCTTTACAGGATACAAAAACCGCCACGGGGTAAAGCTCGAGTCATTCACTTCAACCGACTGGCTCCTTATTACGGAAACCACGAAGACGCTGAGCTGCGGCAAATCCAACCAGAGCCGGATTTGACATTCGATGAATTCATGGCCCGTCATTCTAATGGCCGAAAGAGTCGGTTCGGCGTGACCTGTGAAGTGCAGCAAGACCTGTTTACTGCTCCAGCTGAGTATGCCCTGGCACATTGTGTGGCTAAAGATTTGAAAATGTCTGGAGGGATAGCCAAGGTTTTCCGCAGGAAGTTTGGAAATATTCAAGAGCTGCGTCGGTCTAATCCCAGAGTGGGGCAAGCACTCAATGTGACTGACGAAAAGACCGGCAGAAAGATCTTCTACCTGGTTACCAAAGAGGCGTCAGATCAGAAGCCAACCTATAAGGATGTTTGGGACGCTTTGTATTCCCTAAAGGAGGAATTGCTGGACGAGGACCTGAGAAGCCTGGCGATTCCCAAGCTGGCATGCGGATTCGATGGCTTGGACTGGAGGATAATTCGCAGCATGTTGGAAGTGGTCTTCAGGATGACAGGCGTACAAGTTCTGGTGTGCTGTTATAGTCCTCAACGTCGTCCTCTGGAGAGAACCGTGGATTGTTACTTCTACAAGAGGTCCTGTTGCAAGAAGGGAGCCTTCTGCCGATACCGACATCCACCGTCTTTGGAATCATTCCGGGACGAAATGAGCTTAGGAAGGGGGCAGTGTGACGATCCTAACAGCCGCGAATACGCCAGAAGTTCTACGTTACTCTCGAACTAACTCGTTCCGTCGAGAAGCCAGTACGGCGGCGAACGCGAGCCGCGACTATTCCGGTTAAGTGTAGAAAACTAGCGAAGTTTCGGGAACCAGCGATCTACCCAATATATACGGAGCTTTCGGCCGCCAGTGGGCAGTTCGGTCAGAATATTGGCGCGACGTTGAAGTCGACATAAATAGTAGAAATAAATACAGCCACGATACAGCATAAATAATTGCTCTTTTAGTAGTCTTAAGTAATTGTGTTTAGTTATAAGTGTGTAATAAATTAGTGACTATTTTTTTGGTGTATCGAATGTTTTAATTCACACCTTAACGAACATACGAAAACGCTACAACCAAATAAAATAGCGATTTTTTTTATTGTATTCAAGTCTTCGTCCAATAAGTACCCAACATCCTTAGGAAGTGGTTTTAATATGGGCGTCGATAAGCTTTTCAGAGTCCATAAGAACACAAAAGGTATGTATCACAATTCCATATATCAGTGAGACATTCCAAACAACAACTTATAACATTAGAAAAGCACAAAGGTAACATTAAATTATAATGAGGACTCGCCTAATAATTGTATGTCTATGAGTACAATACAATTTTTCCAATTAATTTAGAGTTTCGAAGAGTACCATGTTTTAGTGCAATGTGTTGTGTTTTTCTAATGTTTCTATGTTGTTGTTTGAAATGTCTCACTGATATATGGAATTGTGATGCGTAACTTTTAAGTGTTTTTATGGACTCCAAACATGTTTATTAACGCAAATATTAAAAGTAGATATTAAAACACTCCCTGAAGATTTCCCAAACTTAGTGGGCGAAAAGTTGAAAAAAAAATCGTCATTTTATTTGAGAAGAGAACCTATATCCTCTCTTTTTTTTGGACCCAACCCCGAGAATCTCTAGTTGCATTAAAAAAAGGATTCCAGTCCCAACAGTCAACAACATATTGGGAATCCATTACTCAGCTCCATTTAACGGTAGGTGTATAACCTTAAGACATTTCTGGGTCGCCTTACCTGTCTGTTCCATGTTGCCAAGATTCTCGGCGACCTCTTGGAAGTTTACTTCCCTGGCGTCGATCTCGCCCTTGAGCGCCTCATGCTCGTTCCTCAACAGCTGAGCCCTGGTGACGTTCCCGACGTTCTCCTCAGTGCTCATCGCGAGCTTCACGTTCGTCATCCAGTTCATGAGGTCCCTGACCTGCGCGAGGAACTTCTGAAGGTCGACGCTCGCCTGGAGCTGCTCCCGCCTCATGTCCGCCCTCTCCTTGAGGCCGTTCCATGCGTCGACGACGACTTCCTGCTGCTGCTGGATGTTGTTCTTGTTGTTCGGGTAGACCCTCTGCAGCTTCGCGGCGTCCTCGACGAGCGCCTGGAGCTGCGCCTCGAGGACGATCAGCTCGTTTTCGAAGGCCTCGTGCTTGCGCAGCAAGGCTAGCGCCGAGTTGAGGTCTCTGCCGAGATCGAAGCTCAGGGCGGCGTTCTTCTCCTGGATGCGCTGGATGGCGTCGGCGACGTCGCGGTGGAAGCGGTGTATCTCCTCGGCGGCCATCAGGCGCTCCTCTCTCGTGTTGACCTGCGCGTGGAGGTGTTCCCAGGATTTCCTAAAAGTCACACCATGTTGGAAGGACGAATATGAGATGAAATTTATTTGGACGAGCTTTACAATTAAAGAAGGTGGAGATTATAGCTTTTAGCCAGTAGTATCAACAGTAAGTCAGTACCAGTAAACACAATTAGTCAATACAAAAATGGTTCACAACTATTGTGGGCCCTTTGAAGAAATGTAGACTATTCCAGCGTGTCCTCAATATTTTATTATCTGACCTGTTACTGGCCTTACAAACCTTCAAAAACTACTAAGGTATTAATTTAAACATCTCTAAGCACATAATATAATAAATTATGTGCAATTTAACAATGTAATTTACTATGTACTTCTACTGTTCAATAAACTCACTGCAATTCTGCTTGCTTGGTATCTATTTCGCTACTGTAGGGGCTGTCGTTAGCTATCAACTTCTGGGCAAGCACCTCGCACTGCTTGTACCTCTGCTTCCAAGTGTCGAGACTGTGCTTGAAATCGTCAAACTTCGCCTTCAATTGCTAAAGAAGGAAGGAACACATGAAGCTCCAGCTGGACACCGCAGTACATTATTGTTTGGAGAAATTCGGTACTCACCACCAGGTGTTCGTAGTCCTGTCCATAGTCCTCGGAAGAGGCGTACTGGAGGTTCTCCGCGATCCAGTTTTCTAGCTCGGCCGATTCCGCGAAGTACTCGTGCCTGAATAACGACTCCATCAAGCGGTGCTGCCTGGTCGTCGCCTTCCTCTGCAACGATCTGACGAGTCGTTCCAAGTTCGATTGCCTTTCAGCGATCACTTTCGAGTCCGGATGCTTCGCCTTCACCATGAGCTGCGCGCCGTGGCCCATCTCTGAGATGATGTTGTTATAGGTGTCCAGCTCCAATTCGAGTGCCTGGAAACGATCCATTTAGTACATAAACTTAGGGAAAAAATGGCAGTAGTACTTTGTGTTTGGTCAATAATTTGGTGGCGGCGACTCTGTCCCTGCCGTAGTCTGAAGTGGCCAGTAGGTTCTCTTTCTCGTTCAGCCACGACTCTACCTCATTAGCGTCGAAGAAGTACTGTTGAGATTTTAGCGCGAGGTCGAGCTTCTGGGTCCTTTCGTTCGTCTTGTCCTGAAGGTCCTGCCAGGCGTCTCGTAAGACGTTGCATAACTCTTCCACCTAAAATTGAGTGATTAAGAAATTCTAGTGTACTCGTTATCACATCACCAAGTTTGGAGATGGGATTGTATTAGAGAAGATTGAATCACAACTTAACAAATGTCAAGTTCTGACTATTGGAACTATTTGGTGATATTTTATATGTTGGAAACACCTCCACGGGTGTTTCCCATAATTTCTCTGGTGGATGTGTAAAGTGGACACTAACAAGCTGAAATATAGCTGGTATTAAAACTATGAAAGAAAGTCGGTTTGTCTTCTTTCATACTTTTAATACCATTTACATTTCAACTTGTCAATGGCTACCTTACCTGTTTGTGTTTGGGATGACGATCCTCGATCAAAACCTGTCCGTTCCCCAGGCACTTATCAATGACGGACTGGTGTCCCTCGATCTCAGACATGAGCTTCTTGTGTTTCTTGTGCAGCAGTTGCGTCTGGTGCAAGTTCTGTCCGAATTCCGTCGAGGCCGCCAACGGTAGATGTTCTTTTATCCATTGCAGCTCAGCGTCCAGCTCGAAACCAAACTTGTAGAATTCCAGCGCTTCCTCCAGGGCGGCCCTACGCTTCTTGGCCGGGCTGTAGAGGTCCCGCAGGGTCTTCTGGCACGCGAGCGCGTTCCCTTGGATGCTGTCGGAGTCGAAGTGCCCTTCGTCGCTGAGGTTGTTGCTCTGGCTCACCAGGTCTTCGACCCTGTGGGCGCACTGAGCGAGTTCGGTCTCCAGGACGTCGTGGTGTTTGAGCAGCTCCCGGCAGGACCTGGGGGACGGAATCGGTTTTAGGTATATAAAACAGGAGAGGAGATATAAGGAGAGAGAGAGAGAATATATAAGGAGAGTTAACCAATAGGCGGTGCCGGAGTTAAACAGGGATGTCCCTACACACTTGTTTTGTTCACGTCAGCTACAACTTAATAGTGGCAAACAAGATCTCTGACTCCATATTACATGGGGTAGAGACAAGTGAATAGGACTTGAATGGCAATGTGCCCGATCCCCTTTCCCACTTCATTTTGCCCCACTCACCTCAGGTCCGTGCCAATGTTGGTCGCCTGCAGGTTGTGCTCGATCTCGTCCAGCTTGGTCCTGACGTCCTCGATCGAGTTGTTGTAGTTCTGCTGTAGCTCGGCCTGCCTGAGCCGCCTACCCTTCTCGAGTGACTTCCCGACGAGGTCCTGCCACTCGCTGTTCAGCTCCTGCAGCGTCGCAGCGACTTCGTCCCTGCGGTAGTTCTCCTGCGCGATCAGCGCCATTCCGAGCTTGTTGACGGTCCGCAGCTGGCCCTCGTTCGCCCTCAGCTCGCGCTCGAACGCCTCGTGCTTCTGCAGCTTCCGCTTGAGGTTCGATAGGTCCCTGTAGGTCTCGTCCGAGGCGGTCTTGAGCTTCTCGGCCATCCAGAGGCGCAGGTCGTGCACCTCGGCGACGAACTCTTGGTAGTTCTTGGACGCCTCCAGCGCGTTGGCACGCTTCTGGCACGCGTCTTTGACTTCTTGGCGGCGCTGGACGACTTGGTCGTATCTGTCGGCGATCCTGAAAGTTTTGAGGGGTCGGCTTTGAGTCTAATTGCAGATAGAGTTTTCAGTGCAGATCGAATTGATGTTTGAAAGAGAATTTCATTAGTAAAAAAATTAGATTGATTTAAAAATTTCCAAATCAAATGATTGAGCACGCCTTCCTGGTAGGAACAGTCAAAAATAAGTCTCCACATAAAGGAGCAGTTATTCCAGATTTCAGTTGCAACTTGGTACATAGTGCCTACATTTAGTACATATAGTTACCCTTGACTGTCGTAGTGTTGTTCCGCGATCAGCGCGTTAGCTCTTTTACCAAGAGCGTTTATTCTATCGTCTTGCGCTGAAAGTGTATTCATGAAACTTCTGTGTTGCTTTTGTAAAGCCTCCACTTCGTCCAAAGAAGCCTAAATAAAGATAACACCCAGTTACTATCACCTCCAACCTTTTTAGATATTACGATCTTACCCCTAAGTCGGAAAATTCCAAAAACGCCTGATGAGCAGACGTCACTGCATCGATATTGTCAGCCTCCTTGTTGAAGAGTTGCAACTGGAGGCACTGATTTAACCAGTCGTTCTTCTCTTTCCAACCTCGAGCGATGGCGTCCTTTTCTGCCATTAAGCGTTCGATGGTATTCTTAACGTCGTCTAATTTCGGATCGGTTTTGAGCAGTTTGTGACCCAGACTGATAATCTGAGCGAACCTGAAAGGTGAATCAAAATTTTAAAACCCTTACTGTCGTAGATAATAATTTCTAGAAGTAATTAATGGTGTAAAACATTATCTTCACGTCAGCATGAGCCTATTGCCTGCGAGTGTAGGAAATATCGTCAAAATCACATATTGTCACCATAGAAAGGTTTCAGGCAAGTTGAAATATTGAATGCCCCATAGTTCGTGACAAGGGCATTTAATTAAAATTGCCAATAACATCATTTCAGCCCAACTTACTCATCGTCCTTTGCCTTGATCTCCTGCGCAAGATCCTCGTGGTTCTTCAGCAAACTTTCCGCCGTTTGCACGTCCCTGACGGTATTATCAGCGTTCAATTTATCCTTGACGTCCGCGATCCACCTCAGCAGGTGCTTACTGCTGTTGGCGAATATCTGCTGGCCGACGGCCCCTTCCAACCGCCTCCTGCGATCCAACGCCTTCTCCGTCACCTTCTGCCACAGCTTCTCTATATCCTTCTGCTTCTCTTGCACGTTCAGCCTCTCGTTCGGGTACGCCTGCTGGACCGTCACCGCGAGATGGTTCACCTTGTTCACCTTCTCCTCGACGGGGGCGAGCTCCCTCTCGAGGTTGTCGTGCCTCCTCTGGAGCGCCTGGACCGTCTTGAGGTCGTGGCCGATGACGTCGCTGTCGAGTTGCGTTACCTTCTCGAGCATCCAGTCCTTCGCTTCCTCGCACATCTTGTTGTACAACTCGAAGCTGGTCGCGCCCTCGAGACTCTTCTCCTTCTGCGCCTTGAGCCTGTTGAGCCTCGCCCAGGCGTTCGCGATCTGCTTGTGCCTCGCACGGATCTTGCCGATCTGGGAATGGTCCTCCTTCTCGAAGGCAGCGACGTCCGAGTCGAGTTGGTCCATGCGCTTGGCGCTCGCCGACAGGTCGGTGAAGAGTTTCTAAAGGCAAAAGGTATGCTAAATAATATAATATAATCAATATATATCATATATATGAGACTGCTGACCAAATTACAGTGATTAGCCATTAAGTTAAATTAAGACATGTGCACACCTTCATTTGGACCAGGGTTTAAAGTGTGAAAAATGAGGAACATTGCATCATAGAGTAGCTTACTGAAAAGCCAACCTTACCTCGTACTTCCTCTTAGCTTGGTCCACCGTGTCCTTATCGTCGTCCTTGGACAGCATGGCCTCTTTATCCTTGATATACTTGTCGAAATCATCACACTCCTTATAGAAGGTGAACAGCTTCACTGCGTCGACCAGCAGCGCGTGTCTCTTGGCCGCGAGCTCCTGCAGCTGCCCGTACGTGTCATTGATCCTCTTCAGGCGCTTCGGGACGCTATCGTTGTCGTCGATCTTCCTCTTGGTCGGTTTCGGCTGCTTGACGACCTTCACCGGTACCTTCGTCTTCACCATCTTGGTCTTCTTCACCTTCTGCACGGTGCGCACCTTCTCCGGCTTCCTGATGTTCATCTGGATGATCCTCGGCTCGATCTCGACGACGTAGTTGGCGGGCGCGAAGCCGTCCGTGCCGTCGCCCTTGCGCACGCACCACCAGTCCGGGTTGCTCTTGTTCAGCAGAAACATCACCTCGCCCTTGACCATGCTCAGGCCGTGGTCGTTGAACGGGTAAAGTGCTCGCACTTGGGCCACCTTCTTCTCTTCCATCACCGTCTTGTATTCTGTACGCTCGACGGGCTCATCTACCCACACCTCCGTCGGTATCATCCTGGAAGGGAGAGAAGAGAAAGTGGCGTCACTCGTAGGGATTTTTGAGGAATGTTTGCGAAAAATTTACACTTAACGGTTTCTCCTCACCTGTATTCGAAATGGACGTCTTCTTTCGGTTCGACGACCTCTGGCTCATTGTTCAAATCCAAATGCGAAATCCCGGCCGTGATCAACCTTTCCGCCTGCGCGTTCAAGCTCTGGATGTCCCCTTCGTAAGCCTTAAGTTCCCCCTGCAGGTCCTTGTGCCTCTGCAGCAGAGCTTGAGCGCTCGGTTCGTCTGTACCATAATCGTTGGAAGTCAGTAAAGACACCTTCTCGTTCAACCAAGAGTCGGCCTCGTTAGCGTCTGCGTAGAACTGGTACGTCTCCGCCGCGTCCTGTAGCTGCTTGGATCTGTCCGCGGCGAGCTTCTCCAGCACCTCCCACTCCTTTTTGCTCTTGTCGACGTGGTGCTGGATCTCAGCCGACCTCGGATGCTTCTCCTTGATGAGTTGCTGGCTCGTGGCGCCGACCTGGTCGAACTTGTTCTTCCTCGCCTTGATCTCGTCCAGGAGGACCTTGTGTTTCTGCTGCAGGGACAACACGCCCCTAAGGTCCTTCGCTGTTATTCCGGCCTGGCAGATCCGCTGCTTTTCGATCAGCCACACCTCCTCCTCCTCCTGGTCCTGTAGGAACTGGTAGAAGTTTCGGGCCTCCTCCAGGAGCGCCTTTCGTTTGGTGCTCGCTTTCTGAAAAGATATCCGAATAAGTAAGAATACCTTCAATCACAAATATTCCATACCTTTAGTTGATCTAGTGCTTCGGATAACGCTCCCAACTTCTTTACGAGGGCGTCCTTCTCCTTGGGGTTCTGCACCGTCAACTGCTCACCTAATCTGATCAACCTTCCCTCGGTTTCTGACAGTGCAGACACCTGCAATTCCTGTAGAGAATGCTTCTGCAGCAGCTCCTCCACAGCCATTAAGTGTATGCCGGTGTCAGTGGAAGACATATCCACTTTCAATTGTTCGATGCTGTCTAGCGTGGTATTGATCTCTCTCATCAAAAGCATGACGTTACCCATCCTGTTGAGGTTGAGCTTGTGTTTCTCCAGAAGATTCTTCAATTCCTCCCATTGCGTAAGGATTTCGGCTTCTCTAATTGTCACTCTGTCGAAGTTGCGGTAACCTTCGTCGACTAGCTCGCGTGCCATTTGAGACAGGTCATGGATGCGTTCCTCTCTGGAGAGGATGTCGGCGCTGATGGCTTCGTGTTTTTTCAACGTGGCGTCGACTTGGGCTAAATTAGAGCCATAACGTGGGTCTGACAACACCTGGATCATTTCCTTCAAGTAACCTTCCCTCAGTATGCTCTTCCGTTCGAATTTGAACATCAGCTGCTCGAGTCTCTGCTGCCTGAGCAGCTCGGTCCGCAGCGCGACCTCTCGCCTGTGTTCCGCCTTTTCCAGGTTATCCCATGCTCGCTCTATGTCCTGCACCAGCTTCCCGTCCGCTGGATTGAAGGCCGGTTGCCTCAGCTCCTTCAGTTGGGTGTTGATGTTAAAGTAAAGCGCTTCTATTTCGCTCCTCTCCTTATATTTGGGGGGTTTCTCCTGAGTGCGGTAGTAGCCGAATGACAGGAAGAGGTTCTGGATGCCCTCCAGGGAGTTGGGGAAGTTTCTGTCATCTAACATAACTATCTTGGCGTTTATCCACTCGAGGAGGTCTGTGGTCAGCTGGTCGTAGTCTACTTTCATTTTGTCCGATTCGACCATCTGGTGGATGATCTGGAAAGTATACGAGATGGTGAAGGTACGAAGGTTTCCAGGGGTATTAAATTCGAGAAATCACCTTTGAAGTACTCAGAAATGTTACAAGTAGATGTCTGGAAGAAGTAAGATTGCTCATAATACCAGAAGTTCAGTTAACCACTTGAGGTTAACTTCGCAATACATCTGTTGGATTTAGATCAAGTTAAGAAACATGGAAAAATTGGAGAAACGTGTTTGAACTTTCCAACAAAGTTCAGAACATGGTAGATTGCTCCCAAAATCCAATACATTCAAAGATGCGAAAGGTAAGTTTCTGGAAGAATGAAGATTGCTCCTCAACCCTAAAGACTAACTTGGCAATGTAGGCACCTTCCTAACTTGGGACTTAGATGGTATGCAACCGAGAATTCAGCTTTGAAGTTTTTAAAACTGTTAGGAGTAGCAGGGGAAGATTTGTAGTACCTGCTCAACAAATGAGTTTCGAACTTTACTTAGACTTAGGTTTCTGAAAGATGAATGATTGCTTCCAAAACATGGAGATAATTTCATTGACGATTGCTCCTAAAACCCACAGAATTGTTCCCTGGATCTTACCTTGGCAATACGCCTACCGGACTTCTCTTCGTTCTTCATCCTAGCAAACGTATGGTAATATGAAGCAACATATGTCATGATGCTCTTCTCGTCAGGCCTCGAGGTGTCTATATCCTCCGCATCTAACAACCTGGGTATACCTAGCTCGTTATTGGCGACATCAAAGGCGTGGTTCAGGTTATCAATGTTCTTATTGTCTTTGAGGGAGTTCCAATCGAACAAGTCAGGTCTGTGGGAGTGTATGAGCGCGTTGAAACCTAACCCGTTCCTCCACGAAGAGGAGAAGTCGTTGATGTAAACGTCTGGATAGCCATGGGTCTTCCTCTGGGCCCACAGGAGAAGCGCATCCTTCGCGGATTTTTTCTCGGAGCTCTCGTTCTCTTCGTCCTAAAGTAATAATAACGATTACTAAATATGAAGAAAAATGAATGGAGAAGTCCCAGTGTAATGTGAGTTGGAAATGTATTGGGGAAATCCCAAAGACAAGTCAACAAATTTCGACATTTTAAAAACCACAACTTTAACACTCACAACGTCGATCTCGATCTCCTGTATCTGGAACCTGAGGATGATGGTCCATATCAGACCGAGGATGAGCCTCGGGTTGCCGTCGACTATATCCTCGGCGCCGATGCTCTCTAACCTAACTTTGGTATGGAGGAAAGCGAGGCTCTTGTTGACGTTCTCTATTTTGTGGACCCTCATCCTGCCGCTGTTCGGTTTCCCTAGTTTCTCTCCAGATATAATCTCCAGAAGCTTCAGGAGTTTCTTCCCGTCCGCCAGGTCCACGAATAGATCCTCCACCTCCATTCGGGCCTAGAACATAATGGAAACATGTTGGGTAAAGCCAGGAAAGGGACGAATTAGGAGCATTAACTTTCAACTTTTTGGGTTGTCGTTATGAGTTAGGTACGTTTCTAAATACTTATGAATGCTAATACCACATATATACTATTAAATAACGAACATTAATATAATGTACTCTACAAATAATTACATTGCATAGTTTTTTAAGATTTCGGGTATTTTTAACGAATCTAATTGTACATGCCCCAGTTAAACTGATTAGCTTATCCAGTGCTTAATTGGACTCGAGAAATGGACTTGCACTACTTTCATAATAGGCAATTATGTAAGATCATTTATCAACTTATCAATTAACAGCAGCGTATATGGAAATTTCAGAGCGTAAATTATATCTCAACGTAATTTCTGTACAAGTCTTGAGGATTACACATGTTATCCGAAGGTTGGAGAAACTCAGGTCAAAGTCGTCCCATTGAGCATACTTGGTCGTTAATTTTCAAAAATATGTAAAAGAGTTAATGGGAAGGGCAACGGATGAAACATGTGTCTTTCAAGATATGTTTTAAGAATACAGATCCCCTAAGAACCGATTCAGAGCTTACAAAATTACCTCAGGATTCTTAAAATATTACAAGAAATGTTCCAGACTCTGGAACACCTTACAAAATTCCGCTTTTAGGAAACCGTTTGAATCAAAGAAATATTATAATTTAACTTAATTTTCAAATGTTTAAGGACAATTTCTGAATTAAATACAGGTTCTTTAAACTTTGGACAACTTCAGAATAAATTATACTTGCTTCGAGAAATAACTTGAGAAGTTACAAAAATTCCACAAGACTTTCAACGTTTATATTAAGTACATTCAAAACTTAGGTTAATGTTAAAAATAGCTATTAGTTAAAATTTGATAAAATTATCGTAAAGATGGTGACAGTAGCCAAAGTCACCCTCAGATAGAGCTTAATTAGTCTTTAATTTTCGTAAATATTTACATTTGTTGTAAACAACCCATTCGCGGGTCAATTGAAGTAAATCTGGTCGGTTTCTTTCGTTTCATCGTTTTCGAAAACAACCGAAGTGATAATTGTAAAATTACGGGTTCAAAGGTCGACGTTCAGTACTAAAAATCTCTCCATATTATATATATATTCTATTTTTACGGGGGGAATCCAGATAAGCAAATCCAAAATATGTGCTCGACTTCGTATCGGCCCGGATTTGTTCGATCGACTTTTATTGATTGGACGCCTATAATTGTTATTTGTGGAAGATATAATTAAATTATTTGTTTTTTATCTCGGGATTTGAGGAATAATTATTGTTATTTGTTCGTGTACCGCGTCCCACATAAGTTTCGCATAAAATGCCAGTTTTATAATTAAAACCAGCTCATCCTTCTTGGAACAAACGAGTCGACATATTGCATGTGTATATGGCGATAAAAGCTAAAATGGAGAAAAAGAAGACGGCCATCCTCTCTATTTATAACGCATTGACATTACTGGTAAACGAGCGAAATTCCTAATGAATCATTTATTTGCCCGATTTCTATGTAGAGAAATATTGCCTATCGGGTGCAAATAAACCGTTTTTTCTACAAACAACTCCATAATGTCGCAACAGGCGACGATAGAGAGTGATAAATCTTGAGACAATGTTTGTACATGCTTTATCAGTAACTGCTCCCAAAAATGAATATCAATTTTCTTAGATTTCCTCTCGAGCAATGGAAAGTTTCTCACCTTTTGTAAAAATGAGTTCATCCATTTGGTGAACGTCTTCTTCTGTATATGGAGCCGTTCCTCCTGCAGAACCCTAATGCGGCCCTGCTCGAATTTTTGTACTTCATCCCTTTGACTCATGTTGGTTCGTTCCTGGAATGCGGTCCTGGGTCTAGGCTCATAATGCACGGGGCCCACTAACAAAACAAAATAAATAAATAAATAAATGTACTCAGTAAATAGCTCTTTAAAAATAAGATTAATCCCGAGATAAAATTGTTATTCTAGTTTAAACAATAAATGTTGTAAGAATGCATTGTTTACATCGGACTGCAGTTCGCAATACGCATGAAATTTAATCGTGTTTGGATCCAGGATGGCTTCAGTTAAAGGTTACAAGGTTTAATAGTACCTCACACTGAATTTATAAATTAATGGGTTTCAGGAACACAGGGATAGTAATTTAAAGGAATCGATTATTGAAACTCTTAATAATTTTACCTAAGGTGAGAGCACCTGTGATGAATTTTTGAAAAAAAAAAGTATTATTAAGTCAACATTTTAGATAAAACTAAGAAAATCTAAAATTCACAGGAGCAAATTATCTTCACGGCTCATTATACAGAAAATATATGTTATCGTTTCCTTTTTCAAAAAAGATTTTAAAAAAAATCCAAAACTTCAATATGTAAGAAGTTATTGAATGATTTTGACAATTCTCTCAATTTAAAAAACGCCCATTCACTTGCGCTGTGAAATTGCATCACGTCTCGCACTGTTTGATTTAATGGACTGAACTGTAAACTCACGTTTAGGAACAATGGTTTGTTAACATTACACGTACAAGCTCTATTTAAGTTGTTAGTTTGTTACAGACTGACTAGAATCTAAAAGCGTCGTTAAGGGTGAAACCAGAGAGAATGGGACAGGGTCAGGTAATTTTTTGGGCACCTATTTGGGGGGCATGGCTTCCAACCAAAGTAAAACCAGCCACCCACCAGCTACCATCTGGATTCAATCACGTAAAAATAGTTTGAGTGACGAAAAAGGGAACCCTTACAATCGTCAACAAGAACCAATTTAAAAACTAAGTAGACAATGATCCAGATAGATTGAACAGTGTTGGAAACTATTCCCTAATGGAATTAGATTTAAGATTCAAAAGTAGTTCTTGAAGGTCTGAGATGTTCAAAAAGGGAATGGAGAAATTGAAGAATTGTGAAAGTTCTGCAGAAAATTGCACGCCTTGAAAAAGTTATTTTTTTACATTTTCAATTTTAACGGACATTTAAATGAACGTACATTTCTATTCTTGTAACAAAACTCATGTATCAAGCTTGATATTTATTGAAACGGTAGATTCAAAGCACTATTTTGAATTACCGTGGTTATAAGTTATACGTATTTTGCATTGTCAAATAAGTCGTGACCTACCAAAGGATCATTTCTTAACTAAAAGGAGTTACAATCGTTCCATCGATTTGATCATAAGCGCATCAGTTCCTTTGGTATGCAATTTAATAATTATTCATTGTAACTTTAAATATTATAGGATGTCTGTTCTTTTTTGAATAGAGTTGAAGAATAAATAAACATTTACTTGGCAATAAAATGTAGAAATTTGTCAATTTTTAAACAAATCGTATTGAAGAAGTTCCGTCAAAGAGAGAGTTAATGATCGATATTAGCTTATGTTGGGTACTCAGGTTAGGTTTCACCGCACTCTGTGAATAGCTTTTTTTACTATAACCTCGGGTTTATATTACTATTACTAAATAACGCCTTACATAAAAAATATATTGCTAGGACGTTATCTCACTAAAAAAGTATTAAGAGATTAATACTGCAGTAATTTACGTAACTACGGCTGTAATTATCACAAAATGAAATAAACCGGCGTTTTTACGACTGATAAAGCATTCCCTTGCATCATTTCTAATAATAAATTTAGACGAGATGTATGGAAAAAGTCGAGACTTTCTCCTCATACGTAACTCACGAGTTAGATGAGAAATTCCAAAAATATGGAAAGACGGTCGAGCAGGAAATGTCAATACAAGGAATTGCAATTAATGCCACTTCGAATTTCACTTCACAAACCAGAAACTTGTTCAACTAGAATCAGGAATTAAAATACATAACCCGACGTAGATCAAAAATGTGCTTTTAGTGTTTATTGCCGTCAATCAATCGAATCACTAACGTTCTACATTCCAACTTACCCCCTGCGCAATAAAGTGGCGCGATACGTGATTTAAAAGCAATTACAACACCATTAGCAATATCTGTATATTCTTTATCGTGAACGTGTGGTGAGGTAAACGCGTGTGTAAGCACTATTTTCTGTTTCAGGAAACCGCCGGTAATAGTTACGTTGAAGCACGACAACTTAATTTAATCCTATTGTGTTCCAGACGCGGTTCCGAGGAAATTTAAACGAGACGCGAGTGCGATAAGATACGTCCCTGTTCAGGCTTCGGAAAATGGTCGGTACGTCCCTGCGTTTTCTAACAATGACAACAGCCTCATTAATAATCAAATTCCTCGTCGAGATGAACTCATGGCGAATAAATCCGATAAAATTGATGAAACAATGTATGTATATGGACATTATGTGCGTATTAAAAACGTACCGTATGGCCTCTGCATATCGAAATCACCTTCCCTTCACTATTACCTATTTTCAGTAAATAATACCGACGTTCGTTGGTGTAGTATTAGAAGTTTTATCGGTTATCTCAACGGCGATAAAGACTTTATCGAATACAGATACGTACATATACATATACGTAATGTAATAAACAAGTCTCTATACGAGAAATCTTCATTGTCTCATTTGGTTTTAATGGATATGATCGATTGTTCAAAAACAAAAACAAGTCGTCGAGATTTTGAGTCTTTATACGGGATGTCCCAGGACGACTTGGCCAAAACTTAGAAGAAAGTCAATTACTTCATATAATCTTCCAATACAGTTTTCATTATCGGAATATATCAGTAGTAACGAAATTACCTGCAAGTTTGCGTGCTGGCCTATCAACCCCATTTGTAACTGTCAAATTGACGTTTGACAAATATGAAAAAAGAAAAATTGGATTTCAATCAATTTCTGATAATTAATTTTGTTTGTTGGACTATCTCAAAAGTAACAAAATTACCTGCCGTTTTAATACTAACCCGCTAGCTTCATTATGGATTTTTGTAACTGCCAAATTGACGTATATGGAAAAATGTGAGCATAGAGAAATGTTTGAGATTTCAATCTACTTCCAATACAATTTGTTTGTCGAAATATCTCATAAATAAGTAACGAATTTACGTGCCATCAACATGCCTGACAACATGTTTACATGCTCGTCAACGCTAGTTTGGATATATTAACTGTTAAATTGACGTTTGGGAAAAATGAAAAAGGTTTGGAATTTCAGTCTGTTTTCAACAATTACAGCTCTTTTGTCAGAATACTTCAAAAGTAACGAAATTACATGCCATTTTGTACACTAACCTGTCAACTTAAGTTTGTGTTCTTTGTAAAAAAAAAGTGTGAAGGAAGAAACATGTTTGAAATTTCCATCGATTTTCAACAATTTTTTTTTAAATATCTCAAAAGTTACGAAATTACAAGCCATTTTGTGAACTATCATGTCAACTAAATTTTGGGTTGTCGTCGTGGGTTCGAATCCCACGTAATCCATGGATGTTGTGATTGTTGCGGGAAGTGTGCAAAATGTATCCAAAATCCCGTTCCTATTCACGCCGGTAACCAGGCCGGATAGGATCGGATATCCTGTAGGAGGGCGGGACTACGATACACACACCCTGAGTCGGTAGAGCACGAAGTGGATCAATTGGGGTGACAGCCTTACGGGGTACAACCGTGCTCGAGGACCGTGGTTCGGAGCCCACGTTAAGCTGTAGGTCCCGTCCAGTTTAGCCTTGCAGCAAAAAGGAGACGTTAACTACAATTCACACACACACATTTTGGGTTTTCTGTAACTGTCAAATTAAGTTTGCGGAAAAATGTGAAGAAAGAAACAAGAAACAAGACATTTCAAAAGTATTGAATTTACATGTCACTTTGTGTAGCGACCCAAGTTATAGATTTCTTAACTGTCAAATTGATGTTTGTGGAAAAATGGGAAGTAGAAAGTTGTTTGAAATTTCAATCTATTTACAATAATTAGTTTTTTGCAGCAATAACTCAAAAGTTGTAACAAATTTACATGTTTACATGCCATTTTTAGGGAGAAATGTGTATAACATTTCAATCCATTTTCGATAGTTCTATTGTCGGAATATCTCCAAATTAAGGAAGTTAACAGCCATTTTGTGTTCTCACTCGGTTAACTCAACTATGGATTTTTTAAATCTTCAAATTGACGTTTGTCGAAAAATGTGAAGAAAGAAAAATATTTAAGACATGTATTTCCAATAAATACGGTTTTTTTGTCGGAATATCTCAAAAGTAACGAAATTATATGTCATTTTTTGTAAGAAGTGGTCGACTTAATTTAATTGTTTCATTTAAGTATAAGGAAAAATGTGAAGAAGCGTGTTTGGGATTTCAATCTATTTTCAATTTGTTGTTGCAATATCTCAAAAGTAATAAAATTACATCCCATTTTGGGTACTAACGTCAACTCAATTTAACTTTTTTTAACTGTCAAATTCATATCTGCGAATCAATATGAGGGAAGAAAAATATTTTTCAATATATCCCCAATAATTTTTTTTTTGTCGAAATATCTCAAAAGAAATGAAAATACATGTCATTTTATGTACTTACCCATCAACTTTATTATGGACATTTTTAACTGTCAAGCGACATTTGTGGAAAATGTGAAGAATTAATGTTATTTCAATTTTCAAATTTTCAAAAAGTAACGAAAATACATGCCACTTTATGTTCTAAGCTGCCAACTCAATTTTAGATTTTTTTTATAACCGTCACATTGAATTTTGTGGAATAACGTGAAGGAACGAAAATAAATGAGATCTCAGACTATTTACAATACAATATTCTTTTGTGTGTGCAAATACCTCAAAACTAACAAAATTACTTGCAATTTTGCATACTGGCCTGTTAGTTGAACTTTGACTTTAACTGGTGCCAAAGCATCTAGAGGAGGTTTTGCAAGACCAATGAGTGAAGTCCATTTTTGACTATCTCAGTTATTAACATAGTTTCTTATCAAACCAAAAAGACACACACATATATATACCGTGATATCAAAACTGTCTTTGGTCAAGGGTTGCCATGAAATGTAAAACGGTTGTCTTAGCTTAAATCATCATTCTGAAATAATTCTGTAATTGTCAGACTACACTGACATCATCGATAACTTCAGCACAGTGATGACAGATTTTAACACTCAAAAAATGATTGACATAAATGTAGGATGGGAGCTGCGACAATCATTTTAAAATCTATGACCAGCCTTGACCAAAGTAATGTTTGATATCACGGTACCTTACAATCCACCAAAGTTTGGGAGAATCGCTTAAGAGTTATAAATATATTTTTATTGTAAATTCATAACGTTAGAGCCTCATAATTCATAATACCTAATAAAGTATTGACACTAATAAACTTTGACTAGGTGTTCTTGGGACACCCTGTACAGTGCGCCTCAAAGGATGCTTACAAGCTTGTTTATCGTTTCGTAGTGCTTCCAGGCATTTTCTAAAGGGTTCTGCCGTAAGTCATGATCCATTGAAGAAATGTTTTAACGCTGTGTGTACGCTCGCCCGTTAATTGATTGTAATTTATTCGGCCAAGAAAAGATAAGAATAAAAATATCGGTCATTTCACGCCGAGCTGCACATCTGGGCATTGTTGCTCTGTTAGATAACTGTGAATGGCGCTACTCTATTCTACAAACCCAACAATATTTTATTAGTAATCTATAACAGTTTGTTGTATTTTCCACTTTTAATCACCTCGTAAGATTTGCAGCGAAATTCCCGCATTATCAGAAGCTATCAAATTTACAACCTTATCTCGTTTGTCAGAATTCGTTGCGTATGTACCTACCAACCGCGCGTTACGTCATGTCCTTTTATGCAACGAATATTTAATTAAACATTCGTGAACAATTGTATTTCTCACGAAAATTCCTCGAAACGTGAAAATATCTGCGACACAATGGATCCGGTTTCTTCCATAGAATTTAGAGGAAAGTAACTAATTGTTAGTTTGCTTACGCTCCTTTCAACTTTCGTATTTCTGGCGAGACTGTACAAATATCGGCACGTTAACGCAGTAAATATTTGTTGCCGCTAATGAAAACGGTAATAAAATATCTAATTGTACAAAACTCACTGGGTGAATTTTAGCAATCAATGAGCTGACATTCGGGAGTACGTACACATTTATAGTTTTACAGTAGATTAGTTTTATTGCGGGAGGGAATCCGTCACGCTGAAATGTAAAAAGTTCAGCGAACCCGCTCGTTTGTCGAGGCCGTTTAGAGCGTCGTTTTTAATTAAAGGAATGAAGGAATTTACTGTTTATTCCAAACGGACGTGAACGTTTAAAAGAGACGAATGTGAGGTGAATGTCGCGATTTTACCGCGACACCCGCGTCATTTGGTCCCCTCGCTTCCAGCGCACTGAACAGTATAGCGATTCCGTTTTTAAAGAAAATGAAAGTTTTCACCCGTTTCTTTTAATTCAAAATGAGCCTGAACAGCTAGAAATAAAGTTCGCTTAACTTTGGTTCAATTTTCACCAGAATTTTCCAGTTTTCCTTTGGAACTACCGTGCCATCAAACAGTAGAAAATGAGAGCTGTTGGATAAATTTTGCAAGCATGTTCGAAGGGTGAAAAATTAAAGTTTGCATATAATTTTTTGGCATCTACAGTTTTCCAATTTCCCTTTTAATTTGTCTCACATGAAATATTATTCCAATTTTCCTGCCTGTACTATGCCCTTTACTTCAAAGCGCGTCAAAACTTTGGAAATTATTTTTTAGAATTTAGAATTAAAATTGAATTTAGTAAGCAATCAACAATTGATCTTGAAGTAACTTGGAAACAACTTTCCGGAATTTTCAATTTCTCACTATCGCTTTGAGTGCTCTACCATCCATTTACACACCAACATGTAAAAGTTAAACTGAACCAACTGTGAATGGCGTTGTATTTTTCATCATTGTGAATAAACGCTTTTATGGAAAACGAGCATTTTCGCCTGAATTTGTACAAACGTCTAATTAGTGTAAATTCTGAAAAGTTCTCCGAGACTTCCAGTTTCGCATTTCCCTGTAAATTGCTCTGATGGTACCATATTTTTGGAGAAACCAAAAGCTTTGCCTGAATCCGTGTCATATGCCCAAAAGTACCTACCAACCTTCAAAAATTAAAGTAATTTTGAGACAATTTTCCGGGATCACCATTTTCCCATTCCAATTTTCCGGAATTTTCAATTTCTCACTATCGCTTTAACTGCTCCACAATCCATTACACCAACATTAAACTAAACACGTAAAAGTTAAACTGAACCAACTGTGCATGCTGTTGCATTTTTCATAATTGTGATGAAACGCTTTTAGGGAAAACGAGCATTTTAGCCTGAATTTGTACAAACGTCTAATTGGTGTAAATTCTGAACAATTTTCCGAGACTTCCAGTTTCGCATTTCCCTGTAAATTGCTCAGATGGTACCATATTTTTTGAGAAACCAAAAGCTTTGCCTGAATCCGTGTCATATGCCCAAAAGTACCTAACAACCTTCAAAAATTATAGTAATTTTGAGACAATTTTCCGGGATCACCATTTTCCCATTCCAATTTTCCGGAATTTTCAATTTCTCACTATCGCTTTAACTGCTCCACAATCCATTACACCAACATTAAACTAAACATGTAAAAGTTAAACTGAACCAACTGTGAATGGCGTTGCATTTTTCATTATTGTGATGAAACGCTTTTAGGTAAAACGAGCATTTTCGCCTGAATTTGTAGAAACGTGTAATTGGTGTAAATTCTGAACAATTTTCCGAGACTTCCAGTTTCGCATTTCCCTGTAAATTGCTCAGATGGTACCATATTTTTGGAGAAACCAAAAGCTTTGCCTCAATCCGTATCATATGCCCAAAAGTACGTAACAACCTTCAAAAATTAAAGTAATTTTGAGACATTTTTCCGGGATCACCATTTTCCCAGTCCAATTTTCCGGAATTTTCAATTTCTCACTATCGCTTTAACTGCTCCACAATCCATTACACCAACATTAAACTAAACACGTAAAAGTTAAACTGAACCAACTGTGCATGCTGTTGCATTTTTCATAATTGGGATGAAACGCTTTTAGGGAAAACGAGCATTTTAGCCTGAATTTGTACAAACGTCTAATTGGTGTAAATTCTGAACAATTTTCCGAGACTTCCAGTTTCGCATTTCCCTGTAAATTGCTCAGATGGTACCATATTTTTTGAGAAACCAAAAGCTTTGCCTGAATCCGTGTCATATGCCCAAAAGTACCTAACAACCTTCAAAAATTATAGTAATTTTGAGACAATTTTCCGGGATCACCATTTTCCCATTCCAATTTTCCGGAATTTTCAATTTCTCACTATCGCTTTAACTGCTCCACAATCCATTACACCAACATTAAACTAAACATGTAAAAGTTAAACTGAACCAACTGTGAATGGCGTTGCATTTTTCATTATTGTGATGAAACGCTTTTAGGTAAAACGAGCATTTTCGCCTGAATTTGTAGAAACGTGTAATTGGTGTAAATTCTGAACAATTTTCCGAGACTTCCAGTTTCGCATTTCCCTGTAAATTGCTCAGATGGTACCATATTTTTGGAGAAACCAAAAGCTTTGCCTCAATCCGTATCATATGCCCAAAAGTACGTAACAACCTTCAAAAATTAAAGTAATTTTGAGACATTTTTCCGGGATCACCATTTTCCCAGTCCAATTTTCCGGAATTTTCAATTTCTCACTATCGCTTTAACTGCTCCACAATCCATTACACCAACATTAAACTAAACACGTAAAAGTTAAACTGAACCAACTGTGCATGCTGTTGCATTTTTCATAATTGTGATGAAACGCTTTTAGGGAAAACGAGCATTTTAGCCTGAATTTGTACAAACGTCTAATTGGTGTAAATTCTGAACAATTTTCCGAGACTTCCAGTTTCGCATTTCCCTGTAAATTGCTCAGATGGTACCATATTTTTTGAGAAACCAAAAGCTTTGCCTGAATCCGTGTCATATGCCCAAAAGTACCTAACAACCTTCAAAAATTATAGTAATTTTGAGACAATTTTCCGGGATCACCATTTTCCCATTCCAATTTTCCGGAATTTTCAATTTCTCACTATCGCTTTAACTGCTCCACAATCCATTACACCAACATTAAACTAAACATGTAAAAGTTAAACTGAACCAACTGTGAATGGCGTTGCATTTTTCATTATTGTGATGAAACGCTTTTAGGTAAAACGAGCATTTTCGCCTGAATTTGTAGAAACGTGTAATTGGTGTAAATTCTGAACAATTTTCCGAGACTTCCAGTTTCGCATTTCCCTGTAAATTGCTCAGATGGTACCATATTTTTGGAGAAACCAAAAGCTTTGCCTCAATCCGTATCATATGCCCAAAAGTACGTAACAACCTTCAAAAATTAAAGTAATTTTGAGACATTTTTCCGGGATCACCATTTTCCCAGTCCAATTTTCCGGAATTTTCAATTTCTCACTATCGCTTTAACTGCTCCACAATCCATTACACCAACATTAAACTAAACACGTAAAAGTTAAACTGAACCAACTGTGCATGCTGTTGCATTTTTCATAATTGGGATGAAACGCTTTTAGGGAAAACGAGCATTTTAGCCTGAATTTGTACAAACGTCTAATTGGTGTAAATTCTGAACAATTTTCCGAGACTTCCAGTTTCGCATTTCCCTGTAAATTGCTCAGATGGTACCATATTTTTTGAGAAACCAAAAGCTTTGCCTGAATCCGTGTCATATGCCCAAAAGTACCTAACAACCTTCAAAAATTATAGTAATTTTGAGACAATTTTCCGGGATCACCATTTTCCCATTCCAATTTTCCGGAATTTTCAATTTCTCACTATCGCTTTAACTGCTCCACAATCCATTACACCAACATTAAACTAAACATGTAAAAGTTAAACTGAACCAACTGTGAATGGCGTTGCATTTTTCATTATTGTGATGAAACGCTTTTAGGTAAAACGAGCATTTTCGCCTGAATTTGTAGAAACGTGTAATTGGTGTAAATTCTGAACAATTTTCCGAGACTTCCAGTTTCGCATTTCCCTGTAAATTGCTCAGATGGTACCATATTTTTGGAGAAACCAAAAGCTTTGCCTCAATCCGTATCATATGCCCAAAAGTACGTAACAACCTTCAAAAATTAAAGTAATTTTGAGACATTTTTCCGGGATCACCATTTTCCCAGTCCAATTTTCCGGAATTTTCAATTTCTCACTATCGCTTTAACTGCTCCACAATCCATTACACCAACATTAAACTAAACACGTAAAAGTTAAACTGAACCAACTGTGCATGCTGTTGCATTTTTCATAATTGTGATGAAACGCTTTTAGGGAAAACGAGCATTTTAGCCTGAATTTGTACAAACGTCTAATTGGTGTAAATTCTGAACAATTTTCCGAGACTTCCAGTTTCGCATTTCCCTGTAAATTGCTCAGATGGTACCATATTTTTTGAGAAACCAAAAGCTTTGCCTGAATCCGTGTCATATGCCCAAAAGTACCTAACAACCTTCAAAAATTATAGTAATTTTGAGACAATTTTCCGGGATCACCATTTTCCCATTCCAATTTTCCGGAATTTTCAATTTCTCACTATCGCTTTAACTGCTCCACAATCCATTACACCAACATTAAACTAAACATGTAAAAGTTAAACTGAACCAACTGTGAATGGCGTTGCATTTTTCATTATTGTGATGAAACGCTTTTAGGTAAAACGAGCATTTTCGCCTGAATTTGTAGAAACGTGTAATTGGTGTAAATTCTGAACAATTTTCCGAGACTTCCAGTTTCGCATTTCCCTGTAAATTGCTCAGATGGTACCATATTTTTGGAGAAACCAAAAGCTTTGCCTCAATCCGTATCATATGCCCAAAAGTACGTAACAACCTTCAAAAATTAAAGTAATTTTGAGACATTTTTCCGGGATCACCATTTTCCCAGTCCAATTTTCCGGAATTTTCAATTTCTCACTATCGCTTTAACTGCTCCACAATCCATTACACCAACATTAAACTAAACATGTAAAAGTTAAACTGAACCAACTGTGCATAGTGTTGCATTTTTCATCATTGTGATAAAACGCTTTTAGGGAAAACAAGCATTTTCGCCTGAATTTGTACAAACGTCTAATTGGTGTAAATTCTGAACAATTTTCTGAGACTTCCAGTTTCGCATTTTCCTGTAAATTGCTCTGATGGTACCATATTTTTGGTGAAACCAAAAGCTTTGCCTGAATCCGTGTCATATGCCCAAAAGTACCTAACAACCTTCAAAAATTAAAGTAATTTTGAGACAATTTTCCGGGATCACCATTTTCCCATTTCAATTTTCCGGAATTTTCAATTTCTCACTATCGCTTTAACTGCTCCACCATCCATTACACCAACATTAAACTAAACATGTAAAAGTTAAACTCAACCAACTGTGCATGGTGTTGCATTTTTCATTTCTGTGATAAAACGCTTTTAGGGAAAACGAGCATTTTCGCCTGAATTTGTACAAACGTCTAATTGGTGTAAATTCTGAACAATTTTCCGAGACTTCCAGTTTCGCATTTCCCTGTAAATTGCTCTGATGGTACCATATTTTTGGAGAAACCAAAAGCTTTGCCTCAATCCGTATCATATGCCCAAAAGTACGTAACAACCTTCAAAAATTAAAGTAATTTTGAGACATTTTTCCGGGATCACCATTTTCCCAGTCCAATTTTTCGGAATTTTCAATTTCTCACTATCGCTTTAACTGCTCCACAATCCATTAGGGCCAACATTAAACTAAACATGTAAAAGTTAAACTGAACCCACTGTGCACGGTGTTGCATTTTTCATTATTGTGATAAAACGCTTTTAGGGAAAACGAGCATTTTCGCCTGAATTTGTACAAACGTCTAATTGGTGTAAATTCTGAACAATTTTCTGAGACTTCCAGTTTCGCATTTCCCTGTAAATTGCTCAGATGGTACCATATTTTTGAGAAACCCAAAAGCTTTACCTGAATCCGTGTCATATGCCCAAAAGTACGTAACAACCTTCAAAAATTAAAGTAACTTTGAGCCAATTTTCCGGGATCACCATTTTCCCATTCCTCTCTTAATATTATTCTACCATCAAAAGATTCTTCCTGAACAATTTTCCAAAATATTTAATTGATCTTAAAGCAAATGAATATTTTTGCCTGAATTCGTGTTCGTTACATTAAAGGGTGTCTAATCAGTTGGAAGGTAAAGTTAGCTAGTGTAATTTCTGAACAATTTTTGAAGCTTCCAAATTTCCATTTCGTTTTTGGGGAAACGGAAACTTTTTCCTGAATCCATGTCATGCGCATAACAATACATTCGAACGTTTTAAGGTTACAGTAACTTCGAATTAATTTTCCAGAACCACCAGTTTCCCATTTTGTTTTTAGTTATTGTCATATCAAACCGTTTTAAGAAAAATGAATGTTTTTACCGGAATTTTTGTCATTTTTATTAAAAAGATCTGAATGTTTCGGAAAACAGTTTACAGATATTTCTAGTTTCACATTTTCTTATCAATTGTTCTCTCATCGAGCCAATTTTAAGGAAACAAATATTTTGAAAAGTTGAATCAATCTTATATCAATTTTCCGAAACCACCAGTTACCCCACTTGTTATTGTAATTACTCTGCCATCAGCAAATTTGGGGAAAACAATGATTTTACCGGAATTTGTGTCATTTACGTCAACCGTGTCTCAAACATCCCCCCTCCCTCCTATGTCTTAAACCAACGGATCAAAATTTTTGGAAAAAATCCCAAAAGTGCTTTATTTAATTATCTAAAAGCACCTGTTACAGTTTTTTTTAAATTTTGATTCGTTTAAAAGATTTTTTTTATCGTTTGGGATAATTATTAATTAAATTCTAACTGAATTGTGTTGTGAAGCTACCAACTTAAAATAAAATAAGCTTGAATTAATACTGAATCGAATAAATAATTAGAAAATTATGTAGTTTTTCGTCATTCACGAATGATACTTGTGACAATATTTTGTCAACATTGAAAATATTTCAGAAATTTCAGGAAAAGTGAGCTTTCGATCAACATTTTGTGATATGCATATCAACAAGCTAAATTACAATATTGCTCCTTACGAGACATTACGTTCGATCGAATCGAACGTTAACTTTTGAGGTTAGGAGAGCTAGATTAAATTACTCATTGTAAAGCAAGAGGCAGGGACAACGAAGAGTTATTGATTGTTTGTCTTTTAAAGTAATGACAGATTTTGCGTGAACTCTACTCATAAATTACTTCAAATTTCGCAAGGCAAAATATGTTTAGATATTTCGGTTAGGTATAACGGCTGATCTGGGATCATCTCCAAGAAAGATTAAACTCGCAAGGTGGGCTTTATTCCCTCTACAATGGTCCTACAAGACTGTGTAAAATATATGTAAAGTGGGTTGCGATTTACGTCGACTTTGCAGCTATCTACGATAAGTCATCTACGGGCCTGCGATGTCGATAGGAAGGTAGAAGCAAAATTCTGAGCAATTTTCTGGAATTTTCAGTTTCTCGTTTCCGTATTCTCTTTTTAATTGATCTGCCATTAAACTTTACGGAAAACCCAATAGGTTTTCCTGAACTGGTGTCATTTACATCAACGAGCTCGTAAATAGTAGGTAACGTTGTAAAATAGAAATTATTGTAACTTCGGAGCAATTTTTGAAAATTTTTGGTTTCTTGCCATCAAACATTTTTAAGGAAAGCAGGTGGTTTTCCTGAAATCGTGCCATTTATTTTAAAATGCTCCCATATCGTAACGTTTACTAATAGAAGTTATTGTACCTTTTGAGCAATTTCCTGAAACTTTTAATTTCTAGTTTCCTCATTCCTTTTTTAATTACATCAAATAGTTTTGGGCAAATCAACGGGCTTTCCTGAATTCGTGTCATTTACTTCAAATTGGTCTCATATTGTAACAAAAGTATAAGTTATTGTTATAACTAATAAGTAACAATAAGTTATAAGCAAAACAACAGGGTTTCCTGAAGTCGGGTCGTTTACTTCAAACTGGTCTCATATCGAAACAAACGTATAAGATATTCTAACTTCTGAGCAATTTTCCAAAAATTCACTGTTTCTCGTTCCCTTTTTAATCGCTCTGCTGTCAGTTTTAGGAAAAAACAAATAGTTTTCATGAATTCATGTCATTTACTTTAAAGTGCACCCATATCGTAACGTTCAAAAGTAGAAGTTGAAGAAGCTTCTGAGCAATTTTTGAAATTTATGGTTTCTCATAAGTGATCTGCCATCAAACAATTTTAGAAAATGCAAATGGTTGATAATTCGTGTCATTTACATTCAAAGTGCTCCCAATTCGTAATTGGAACTTTTGACCAATTTTCCTAACTTTGCAGTTTCTCATTTCCTTTGCAACAATTCCGTCATCAGAAAATTTTAGAGAAAAATAATATGTTCTTTGACCACCTTAACGTTTGAAGGTAAAGTTGATACTCCATCTGAACAAGTCGTTGAACAATCATAATTCGAAATGAATTTTGAGTCTATTCGAGTAAAATTGAGGCGAACATGTGAATTCGATCCCATTTCCTCCTCAGCCTTTCCCTGGAGATCGAAAATCGCGGAGTCACGCTCATCGATCTCACCACTAATGTAAAATAATCCTTAGATTATTCTAAAATAACGGTAGTCAAGTTTCCATTTGTAGGAAGTCAATAGCGCATGATAATCCTCTTCTAACTGTCCGTTTCAGCTGAAATTCCAAACTAACCGACAGAATGCACTCGCACATTTCAGCTCACAAGACTTACGTACGTACTATGTAGCTGTGGTGAATTACAAGTGAAAATTATTATAGCTACTCAACTAGCTTTAATTATTTTTTACTCTCATATATAACAAGAGGAAGCATTGTAATCCTGCTGATTTTCGGAATTTGAGATATTGGCATTTCTGGATATTTTTAGGTTGAGGACCTCTCGAGACCACATAAATTTCATCACAATCAGTTAAGGGCAAAGGGCACTTTACTCTTGTCATTTTTGGTTTTTTGGGTTATCTCAAAAACTGGTACAACGTTTTTTTAAAACTTTGTATATTTACTCTACTATTCAATTCCTATTGATTTCCGTTATCGTTATCGTGACTGATCTTCTGCGAAGGGCCCTTCATTCTTGTGAATTTTCGGTTTTTCTCAATTTTCTCCAAAACGGCTTCACCGATTCTTACCAAATTTTAGATTTGAACTGGCCTAACTAATGGCTACAACTTTTATTTGAAACATTTCTTTGTGAAACTTCACTAAAAGGCACTTTTAATAATGTTGCCATGAATATTTGGTCATGGAATAAATGGTTACACATCATTTTTGGTACAAGTCTTTCGATTTGTATGGTTTCGCCGATATAATTTCGTGTGTCTAATCCCCGAAATACTCGGCGAATTACTATTCCCCTCGGGTAATAACACGAACAGATTTCACGACGGCGACGAATAATTCAATTAAGTTTTCTTTAATAGGGTGACTCACTGTCAGAGTGTCATTATCGAGAGTGCGATCACGTTTTTAAATAAACACTTACGGACCGGCGGCGATGATCGGACGATTTTTAATCGATTTCTTTGCTTTTGATTCTTGAAAATACGTTACAAATTTTGAATAATACGAGAGAGAGAGAGAGAGAGGGGGAAAAATGGAGCCGTTGCCGCGACTCGTTTCGTAACGTTCACGAAATGAGTCACGTGACAAAAAGCCGTCTGAGTTTTGAGGAGATGTGCCTCGACGGGAACCGGATTTTTAGTCATTGAATGAATATGTGTGTCGAGGTACGAAGTAATAATAATAATGATAATATACGTACGAAATGGTGTTTATTTCCCGTAACAAATGGGCCGAGTGGTACGTATTGGATTTCCAAGTTTGTACGGAAAAAAGAAATTACAGGTTTTACGTTCTGTATAAGCCTAGAACGTAGGTTCGAGTCGTAGGAAGGAGGAAACGGTACAAGTCGATGACAGAAACGACGCCGAAAAGCGGTAAAATCACCGACAATTCTGCAACTGCTTAAAAATCTCAATAGTACTTCGTAAAGGCTGGAGTTAATTGGGATCCCAAATTGCATCGTTATGCCGCCGCCATTTCCTCGACAAAAACCAAATACCACGCCGGTCATTCCCGCATTAGAACAAAGCGTCGCCATCATTAAACATTATTAGTTTAATCTACTAGAAGACGTGTCAACTTTCAACATTGAAGACGTTAAAACCAGTTAAAAATATTAAGTACGCCATGACATATTTATGATTATTTTCTCTGGTGAAATTGTAACTGACGCACAAGAGTCAAAATATGACCAAAATTAACCAAAATTTGAGAAAAAAATTCATATAGTATGTAGATAAAAATGTTTATAAAAATGCGAATTTCTTAGATGTGGATGGAGCTTGTTAAATTTAATATCATTAGTTAAAATGAGTAGAATTAAATATAAGCTCTCCTGCTTAGGCCCTCTGGAGGCCTTTATTTGCACAGCTTGTCACTCTTCCATTATTGTTTAATTTAATTTATTTACCTTAATGTCAATAGCTTAAATTAGTAATTTTTTATTGGTGAAATATGTATTATAATCTTAAACTTTTGGCCTTTTCATATATTATCTTTCTTGTTATAATTGTCTCCAATGAAAAATTATAATTTTCACCTAAATTGTTATTATTTTTTAGCTCATTCTCTTTTATAGCAATCTTAGCCCATCTATCCCTAGATAATTTTTAATATCCCCAAAATTTAAAATAATAGAAACTTTTTCTATTCATAGCAATGTTACTTTTATCAATCAATCAACTTTAGACATTTCTCCAATAACCAAGAAAATCTAAAATAGTTGTTAAGATATTAATTTTTATACTGTGATTACTTCAAATTAAGCATTCAACATTTCAGGCATGTTTGTTCTTTATTTATAATAAAGAAAATATGAATCCATATTCTACCAATAACGTCTTTAAATAATTTTTTTTAATGAAATTACTCAATCAAGCTTAGGCATTTCTTCAATAAGTTAATAATGAAGAAATCTGAAATAGTTTGTGAGATATTAATTCTTATACTGCACATTAGGAATTCTACATTTTATGTATATTTGTCCTGTATTTATAGTAATAAAGAAAACATGAATCAATATTTTACCAATAACGTCTTTAAATACCCATGTTTTTTCTAATGAAATTACTGAATCAAGCTTAGACATTCCTTTAATAAGGTAATAATAAAGAAATTTGAAACAGTTTTTGATGTATTAATTTTTATACTGTCATTACTTCAAATTCGGCATTCTATATTTTAAGCATGTCTGTCTTTTATTAATAATAGAGAAAATTTCAGTCCATATTTTACCAATAACTTCTTTAAATACCCATTTTCTTTATTAAATTACTGAATCATGCTTAGACATTTCTTCAATAAGTTAAGAATAAAGATATCTGAAATAGTGTTTGAGATATTAATTTTTATAATGTGATTATTTCAAATTAGGCAATCAACATTTTACGCATGTTTGTCCTTCTTTATTAATAATACAGAAAATTTAAATCCATATTTTACCATTAACTTTTTAAACAAGCTTAGACCTTTCTTCAATAAGGTAATAATAAAGAAATCTGATATAGTGTTTGAGATATTAATTTTTATATTGTGACTACTTCAAATTAGACATTCAACATTTTGTCCTTTTATTAATAATAGAGAAAATTTAAATCCATATTTTACCAATAATTTCTTTAAATACCTTTTTTTTTTCTAATGAAACTTCTGAATCAAACTTAGACATTCCTTCAATAAGTTACAAATAAATCTGAAATAATTTTTGAGATATTAATTATTATATTGTGATTACTTCAAATTAGGCGAAAAAATAGGTACATTTTTTGATATACATATAACAGAAGGAGATCTATTTGCTCAAACGATATTGTATATAAAATATATTGATGACCGATGTGTATAGAAATGATTAATTTACAATTTACCGTTAGAATTCAATTATCTTATTATCTGGTTTTCATTTTATTGCACTTCAAAGTGAAGGGCCAATACATTTGAAATTGATTAACCATGCCATAACGTAATGATGTAGGTACTCTTGAGTCTAAGCTTTTGACTAACATCTATCTCTTTGCACAAGTGATGCCACCATCCATAAAATTTTAAAGAAATTCTTCTTAACTATTTCTTCACCAAATCCAGCCACGTCAATTTTCTAACCACTATTCTTCTCATCATCTCCTATCAATCAGTTATTTAGGAGAACTGTACCTCTCCTCTTGCTAATTAAAACCACACAAGACGCGGGTTTCGCCCCATTATACACACATTAATCTCGATCAACATTATTCGTCTTAACCTTGAGATTAAAATTATCAGCGCCTCCCTTATCTACATAACGTGATGTCACTGCTATAAATTCTCACGGATAACGTGGGTAACCAGACCGTTGCGCAAAAAATATTTGAAAGTAAAAGTTAAATGCACGCGCGCTTTTACATAACACGAGGACTCTTCACCCAAATCGACAAGTGCACTTCACTCCAAATACACAAGTTCCAGCCAAAAATGTTGGTTAGAAAGCAAGAAATGGGATCCTACATAGTCGAATCCTGTCAGATGTGACGACTGAAAGGTCAAAAATAATGGAGATGTTCGTGCTCCTGTAGAACAAAATGTGGATAGGTTTATGAGGCTTTGGGTGTCACGTTACGTACGAAACGATAGCATGACACGTAACGACTTTGGTTCTAAGAAGTCGGGCTTGGTTGTGCATTGACGTGAATCACTCCAATAAATTTAATCTCAAGGAAGCTGAGAATGAGACTGACTACATGGTATTAAGGTATTTGATCGGACTAACTTTCCAACAAAAATTGAAAAAGCTGCAAGAGGATAAATTACAACACTTGATAAAGGAAAGAACCCAATTACAAAAAAAAAGGATAATTTATATAAATCTAATACCCTTCGAAAAAAAGCTATTGATTGGTTTGACCCTACAGCTAATTGAATTAAATAACTAATTTCGAGCACATTGGAGTATCATAATCCTATTTTTGTCTCTTACATATTTGTACAAGATTTTTCAACAAATCTTATCTAGTTATCTTATCTAGTTACAAATCTGTACGATATCGACATTACCAATAATCGTTTTCCTTGCAAATTACGAATAAATTTGTTTATTTTTCGTCAATTTAACCAATAACAGCAGCCTGGAATTGATTGGGTACTATGGTTTCTGTCAAAGAGGAAAGTTGGTGAGTTTGAAAATCTTGTTGATCCGCATTGGTTTATTGTGCAAAGGAAGTTTCTGTGACCTTAAATTGGCATTTGGACAAAAAGTACAAGTTTGAAGCTATTGATTGGCCTAGTTCTTCCAAAAGGTGAGTTGGACTATTTTGCATAGAAAACAAGACCCTATAATGTTCGTAAATTCAAGCAATATTTACAGAAAAGTTCAAGCTTACGTACGTATCAAACGAAATCCGGGAATCGATCACAACAATTACACCAAAAGAATATTTATTGATTTTGTAATATTTGTAATTTCTGTTTACCTTAGTTTGTTTATCCTTCTGACATCCAACCTCTATTTATATGGACATATCAATTTCATTTCTTTTTTTCTTATTGAAGGAATGCTGGGAGAGGAGGGGAGTTATTTAATGTATTTTTTTGCACAATTTGATTCACATTTTGTAATTTGTATATTTTTATTTTTCGTTACGTTGAATAGAAATGTAGGAGCAGCGTAACCATTTATTGTGGATTGCATTAGAAAAATTAAAGTTTCTAACATTTTTTAAATGTATTCATATTGTTTTTACATTAACTCCATATAACCATTTATTTGGATAATGGGACAATTTTCTAAAAATGGTAATAACATTTTAACTTCTCATTAACATTTTTTTTTTAATCCCAAATACAATTTCAAATACTATTTATTTCTGAAAACTGGTTAATCTTAGTAGTTATAAGAATGAAATGACCCAATAACCTTAATTTAACGAAATAGTTACATATATCAGTTTTGCAATATATCATATTTAATAAAATAAAACAATTCATGAAAATTCTTGTCATAACAACTTGAATTCAAATTTACGATAACAAAATAAACATATTTTTCTGCGATATGTATAGAATTATGTCATGTTATGCTATTTCGTTAAATTAGTGTTACTGGGTTATTGTATTTATAATTTAAAAAATTTCTCGAAATGATTAGAACATTTAAATTTTAAAGTCCATTTCTCTAGTTATTTCTCCAACAATTTTATGAAATTGGCAACACCAAAAATCGACAATTTTTTGTTTGTGAGAAGGAGGTATAGAAAGGTCAAAGAAATAAATATTACCAAGGTTATGTTTTGTGGAATTTGGGTATTTGTCTTTGAATATCTGGGTAAACCCTGAAGGTCTAAAAATTCACAGGTTGTCATAAGTATTTTAGTCATAAGTATACTTCATTTCAAAAATCAAACAAATATTTTTCAACCTTTCAAATTTTCAGTGGATTTCTCAAACAATCTTTCTCAATACACATTCTTATTATCTTTCGAATGATCCCTGGACCATTTCTGTAATTTTTAAATTTTTATCTCCGTTAATGGTAACACAGAAAGTTTTAATGTTTTATCGTTTTTCACAATTTATGTTAAATAAACATTAAAATCATATGTTTAATTGATTGAGTTAATGAGTTAATAGTTAATTAACTAATGAGTAATTTTACACACACGCTTTTTTGTTTGCCTTTTAAAATTTTTGAAAAAAGCTGAAGTTTGAGATTACTTATCCTACACATAAGCTAAATTGAAAACTAGGTTTTTTCCAAAAAGGGTAATGAATTTGGCTACTGTATATTGTGAAAATTAAATAAATCTCTTTGAGACAATATTTTAGAAAATATGTAGATAACCTTGGGATACTTACCATCATAGATTAGGCACAAAGTAGTAAGCAGAGAGTAAAATACGATTTTTCGTATTTGAGTTACTTAATTAGTAGTGACATTTCTAGACGTTTTAAGGCATCACGAGTTCAAAGCACATGTTTTTGAAAAAATGTCATGTATAGCTATGGCTGTGGTACATTTTTCTAGAAAATTAAAAATTCAAAAAGGTTCAAACTGTGTATTTAGACTTAATACCGGGACACCCCAATGTGCTTTTTATTAAAATCCTCTTGTTTATTCTTGATATTTTTGATTTTTTGAAATTTTTATTTAAATCTACTCCAAGAACTGTTTTAAACGTTGAATATTTATTTTACTAGTGAACGTTATAATTTATAATAAAGTTTATTAACACTGTTGGCTAAATTTTCTCTGAAAGGGACTTTACACTTGTAGTTTTTCGATTTTTTGAAAATTTCTCGAAATCAGCAAAGCACAAACATTTTTTTAATCGAATGTTTATTGCATTATCAAATGTGTACAGTAAAGTTTAATAACATTTTTGCCTAAATTTGTGTTGAAGGACACTTTACACGTCATTTTTCCAGTTTTCCTGATTATCTGGAAATCCGCTTCACAAATTTCTTTTCAATTTTAAATATTTTTTAAATGTCAAATAATACATGAAAAAACAGTACCTACGATGTACTGCCAGTTTTTGATTGTCAAATGTCACCTTTAATTCTCCTACATACTGTAACGCGAAATGTAAACAGCAGCGCGCAACGTGTTTACTCTTATCGGACCTCGGCGGTCACTTCAAAGCGCTCCGTTAAGTGGGCAATAAAATCCCAACGTTTCGGCAACATCTTATTAAAGAAAGAATGATTTATTACCTTCTGGACGTTTCTAGATAAACATTATTAGGGAAAAGAAGGATTGCGGGCTTGCGGTCGGAGAAGGAGATTAGACGTGAAGCCGCGAAAGAGTAAACAGTGCGAAAAACGGACAAGCGAATTGTACAAATAAATTAAAAAGTTAAGTGTTATATAAATTATAGTCTGTCAAAATAACATGTGGAGTAATAAAATCTCATTATAAATGCAAAACCGATACAAGGTGGCATCCTCTAAATTTTGGGAGTTTTATACTGTCTTACACGCTGCCTTACGGAATCGTTTCGTATTTTGAGTGACTCATCCGAAACACGTGCGAATATTGTACGTCGGGCCATTGTAAATATACAGGGAATAACCACTCTCTGGCGTACGGTCGGGGAAATGAGTAAATACGCAATAGTCGGTAACTGGAAAAAGGTGCCGGTGTAGTATGCGGTCTACCTCCCGTCTTCTGGTGTAGTATGCGGTCTACCTATTAATTTGCGATCTACCCTACTTTATGTGGTTAACTATGAGATCTACTCACTCTTTGATGCAAAGTATAAGACTTAAGCAAGTTAAAGACCTAATTCAATAAATGAAAAATATTTATTTCCAAAAAGGTGGGCTGATTAGCAGATTAAAGGCATTAAGGGGAATTATTACGGGAATTCTGGGTAGACCGCATAATGAACCGAAAGTAAAGTAGTTATCGGAGCATTTTGGAAAAATGGCCCCGATCCCGAGAAAATGTTCAATATTCATTTAACAAACGGGTAGATAAGCAGATTAAGGGCATTAAGGGGAATGATTACGGCAATTCTGGGTAGACCGCATAATGAACCGAAAACAAAACAGGTAGATCGCAAAAGAGCACGTAGACCGTAGACCTGGAAAAATTGTGTGTGTATACCATTATAAGTCATTTATTAATTTTCGTTCATTTCTTTAAGAACGCCTCTGGTCCCCGGCGAAATAATCGTTTTATTACTCCATGGTTTATTTTGACAGACTATAATTAGTTCAGTAATAGTTTAAATAAATTAAGTAGTGTGTAGTGTATAATCAGGACAATGTAAATAAATTGGAAATAAACGTTACAATACGTAAATTTAAAATGTATAAAAGTGAGGTTAGGTACCAAACAACCCGGGAATTGATAACCACGGCTTTAATCAGAAAGACAGTTGATGGATTCCGCCAATTTCAGCGAGTTTCGGTATAAATTGGTCAGTTGTGCAAGTAAAGCAAGTCTCTAGGTAGGTTTGCATAATATACGAAAACAATTTAAGCCAAAGGTTATACGTATGAAATCACAACAATCTGCCAGAAGAAAAGTGTCCTGGATTAATAGATTTGCAAGTAAACAGTCAAAGTTAAATTGTGCAAATGAACTTTTCCCCGCTGCATTTTTGTAATTCTGAATTAGACTTATTAGACACTTTCCACGTACGTCTCAATGTTTCCACGTCCACTTAAGACGTTCGCGATTAAACGCCGGTACGTCTCCTCTCCAATTAACATTCAGTAAAAGTCCCATTATAACAATACCCCCTCGCCGAGACAATTAATATTCCCACAGCTAAACGTGCAAGCGTGTGCACGGACAAATTCCACATTTCGACCGAGATTTCGCCCATTAAGCTCGTACCTGCACATAAGGCGAAATCTGGGTTAGAACCCAGCGAGTCAACGACCTAACGCTCGCATATATGCGTTTGGGGACGAAGTGCGAAAATTTCTTAGCCTCCCATTGTCGACAGAGGAGATTTCGAGGAGAATTTTCGAAAGGCGCGAAGACGCATAAAACGCGCACGCACGAGGGGCGACGAGAAAGTATGGCATGCGCATCATCGTCATCCCCCGAACCTCCACCTCCACCCTTTCCGTTTAAATGTCGCCTCTCCTCCGCCTTTATCCGAAGGAATGCCAGGAATGCGTCGGTAACGAGAAACTGTGGCACCCGGAGCGTTATTAGTCTCAATGCCATTACGTCACCTGGGAAAAAGAACCTGAGGAATTCTCTACACACACACGCTGACCGTACCGCGCGCGGGTATTCTCTACTCCGGACCCCGAGCATAAATTAGAAAACGCGTCGCTCCGCTCGCCAGCCAGCATCGCCCTTACCTTTTTATCCTCGATCGGTTCCGCAGCGGTCCATCGGCTACCACGACCAAATCGCCGGAGACGGGAAGAGCGAAGCCCTCGGGGATCAATCGCTCGCACTCGATCAATCAATCAACCACGATTCGAGGTAGGTAGGTAAGGTAAGGTACGTCGCGAGAGAGGAAAACTATACGTACGCGTCGCTAAAGTCTTGCACTTGCAGCCTCCGAATTGGCTTTACTCTTTACTGGTCGGCCTCTCACGAGTCTCACGCTCCGCCGTTCGCTTCCACTGAACAACGCGCTTGACGTCTTCCCCCGAATCAGCGCGACGCGACGGTTAGAGCGCGTCCAACAGGTGTCTGTCGTTGTTCGGTCGCCGGTGGTACCACGAGAGATGGCGCTCGGGACGGGTACCAGAGTAGTACCAGATGGGTACCGGGCGAAGTAGATCGCTAGATGCTAGATCTACTCTTCGACCATATATTAGGCTAGTAAATATACTGGGTGATCAAGAATAACTGTTTGAGTGGTTCACGTACAAAATCTCGCATGATAAATTCACGCAGATCCAAAATCTCGCAAAACCAAAATCACGCAGGTAGAAAACTCGCAAGACAAAATCATGAGAGACAAGACTCTCGCACGTTAGTCCCTCGCAAACTCCTTGATCGATACATTTACTTAGAAATTTACCTCTTTTCTTCTTCTTTTCTTTTTTTCGGTCATCTTCTATCCATTGGATATAGGCCTCTCTCATGTTTGACCATACACTTCTATTTTCTGCTCTCTGGTACCAGTTCAGCCCAGCGAATTTTTTCAGATCATCGTACCATCTCTGTTGTGGTCTGCCAATACTTCTTCGTTCTCCCCAAGGTCTCCATCTAGTGACGTGTCCACTCCAATTCTCTCTGTGTCTTGCAACATGCCCTGCCCATTGCCACTTTAAGGAACTGGTTCTCTCTGTATGATGTCGGTTATTTTTGTCCTTTCTCGTATCCACTGGTTTGTTTTGTGGTCTCTCAGTGATATTCCCAATATTCCTCTCTATGGCCCTCTGATGTATTCTTAGTTTGTTAATAATCCTTTTAGTCAGGACTCAGGTCTTGGATCCGTATGTAGTGACTGGGAGAATGCATTCGTTGTAAATTTTTGTTTTTAATGCCATGGGGATTTTCATGTTGAAAGCGTATTTTAATTTACCATAGGCAGCCCACCCCAATCTGACTCTCCTATCGATCTCAATTTCTTGGTTTTGTTTGCATAGTGTCACTGATTGTCCAAGATATATGTATGATTGTGTTTTGTTTATAGTTTGTCCATGAAACGTAATGGTTTGGTCTGCATCAGGAACGTTTGTCATGAATTGTGTTTTTGCATTATTCATATGTAATCCAATTTTGGCAGCTTCTACATGTAGTTCTTCCAACGTCTTAGTTAGTTCTTGCTTATCCCTTCCAAACAGTACACAAACAATCCAAATACAGTAGTTTCAATTTTTTGGTGTTTATGATTATTTCCTTGTCTTTTTTCATTGGTTTCAACACTCCCTCATTCGTAATCCTTTCCCGTCACTAAATTTTTAATATTCTGAGGTACACCCACATTTCAAAGGCTTCCACCCTTTTAATGTCGTTCTTTTTCGTTGTCCACACCACCATGCCATAATAAGGTAAAGTAGGTAAGTAAATAAAGTAAAAACTTCCTTATTCTCATGAATCCACTCCTGGCCTTTCCAATCCTTATTTTAATTTCTTCAGAATTATCATTTTGTTCATTGATAACAGTACCAAAGTAATTGTATTTTTTCAATCCTTCAACTTTCTGATTTTGTACATAAAGAATACCTGTGTTTTGTTCTGTTTTTGTGATTAACAATCTTGTTTTGTTAATATTTAGTGACAAACCATATTCTTCACTGACATCTGTTACCTTGTTGACAAGACTGTAAATCTTGTAAGGTTTCGGCTATAAGGACTGAGTACTAAGGAACGAGAATATATTAGATGTTCGCAATCTATATCAACAAGCTAATTAACAATTTCTATATTCTAATATTCTCTTTAATTTCTAATTAGTTTTCTAATTAATGTAATTACTTCTTTTGATATTTTTGGATATTTATTATTTCGTCTAATTCAACTTTTTAAAATTGACCAAACCGATTCAAATTGGATTGAATATACCGTGGTCAACTGGTTATTATATCACTAAACGACATAATTCAATAACTACATAAATATTTAACGACACACCTAGAAAACTCTCTACTTTGAGTAAATGAGTAAATAATTAAACCGAATGACAAAGAAAGCCAATAAAAATGTTTTTGAAAAAAACACATTGTTGTACGACCAAATGCGGCAACCACAGAAATGTAATACACTCTAGAACACCAATCAGTTGTGAACAATTTGGCACCCTATAAGACAAATTGACCTACTTATGAGTTTGCGCAGTAAATCGTTTATTAGGCTGGATATTTTACCGTGTCATCAGGGCAGGACTAAGGGTTTTTGACTTCGCTTTCGTGAATCTGATATGAATAAGTTGTCGATATTGAATGTTTGCTTAAACCAACTTCTTGAAATGGAAATGTTGAGCCTATAAAACATGGAATCCACAGATTAGTTTGATTTTTGATAAAAAAAGGAAAATTGTTCATATACTATTGTCACTCCAAATATATCTAAGTATACATGCTACAAAGTGCCCCAGCTGTTACAAAACAACTAGCTTACTCCCTTGCGATCATAGAAAATAAAATGTATCAGATTGAGCTACACAATGTGTTAATTATGTAATGTGATGATTTTTTTGGTAATATTATTCCACGTTCAACAAACTCAATATTATTTACGATTCAAACAACTCGTAAAAATGCCATAAAACAGTTAGGGCTTGAGCACTGAAAACGATCCTTCCAGGAACTGTTATAATTTGAAAAGCTAACAAGCACTTCAAATAAATTCATGGAATTTCAAGCTGTTTAGCTCTGGCTCCTGTAATTCTTAAAGGGAATCCCTTTTTGTCGAAATATCCACATATTTTCAAGAAAAATCCTAAAAGAGGGATACATACTGCAGTCAATAAGGTATCTTTGGAACGTAAATCATGGCTTGCTTTTTAGGTATTTAAATATTGTTTCGTTAAAAGTGTTTAATGTTTGTACATAAATTAAAAATTAAACAAAAAAGAACATTCGTAGGTTTTGTTTACATTACCTGTTGAGTTACTTGTTGTTGTTTTCTTGAATGTGAACAATCTGTAGCTAAATTGATTACTTGAACCAAATTCTAGAAGATTAAAGGAAAACTATTGACTATTCTCATTCAAATTAGCTCATATAATTGAAGTTGATGTTTTCCCTAGTTGATGTATAACACCAATAACCACCAAATGATCGAAATTACTGGTCAATTAAAGCTAACACGTCACATCTACACCTCAATGGTCGCGCTACGATTCAGAATTCAAAAAAACACCTTTTTTAATAAACATTTATTAACACATCCAAAAGATTTTCACACAAATGCGTTTCAAATTGAAACCAGTTTTATAAATCAACTCAACAATTACAAACTTATGAGAGTTAAAAGGCACACTAATTCAATTACACACTTATTTGTTATGTTTTAACCACTGCTGCAGGGACTGGATTACACACGCCAAAGCATTTATAACGACAGCTTGCCTTTCAACCTGAAACAAAAAACTTATAATTAGGTGGAATAGAGAAAATTTTACTTAATGGAATAGAAGAAAGGGATCCGAATATCAAATAACTATTATATTGTATGTTATTATTAGTTACATCGTTACATCGTATGTTTAATGTAACGAACAATTACATATCAGGCAACATTTTAAATTGGAGTAGTTTAAAAATTACAGTACAATAATATACTTTGAATTAGTGGTACATTGTAAAACAATCAAGTTCTTTGACATTTATATGCTCATTTTTCATAAAATTATTTCCACTTTTTGAGATGTTCTGTATTATTTAGTTGATTTATTTACTTAGAGTTATTTACTCTAAATTAATGATAAATTGAAACACAAGTACAAAATTGACTTAAAATTGCATTATATAATTATCCAAAAGTTTTATAAAAATCGGTAAGTACGTTTTCTTTACTTTTATTATTACTATCTATTCAATAGGTCGCAGTTGCGCAAAATGAGGATGTTCCTACTTTTGTATCCTTATCCATAGAACTTTACAAAAAATTCGTACAGGGAGATGATATAGACAGATATGTACAGAAGCTATTAGATATCTATAGTATTTACTTTTACGCCATAACTTTACCTCAAAATAGAGAAATTTGAATATTTTTTGTTGGTGCATATTTTATACTTAATAATGGGTGATTTTAATGCGTTATGAAATAAGGACATAAAATAAAGTCAAAGATCAAATAATTCAGTAAGCAAAAAATTAGAAATCACCAAATACATAAATATAAAACAGACAAAAATAAAATTCAGTTTTGTCACGATCCCCATTTTCATTTAAATCTATGTCACTTGCATCTATTTAAAAAACTTGCAAATAATATTAATACTAATTAATAATATTAGATGGTATTTCTCTTCAACCTTACTATTTCGTTAATATATGCTAATAAAATTTATTCTGAAGTAGAGTAGATTTAAAGGAAAAAATTGTATCGGTGATTGTAACGAATGATATGATGCAATGCACGGTGATAACGCACTCACCTTTTCGTCTAAAGTCCTCAAACGTTCCTCGTGGACGCCGTTGGACGCCTCAGCCTCCTCCAACCTCTTGAGCAACATCGACGTCAGCTCCTTCACCTCGTCCCCGCTCGTCGCCTTGACGTCGTCGATCAAACTCTTCATCTTCTCCTTCACCTCCTTGACCACGGCGACGTTCCATTCCGCGAAACTCTCCGCGAACCCCCTGATCTTCTCCTCGCCGTCGACCCGTACCTTCTCCAGGACGTCGTCGACCATGCGGCCGACGTCGCTCCCGCCCCCCAGGTCCCTCCTGAGCCCGTCCAGGCCCGATTGGAACTCGTCGAACGTCACGAAGCTCCCGGCCAACATCGTCTCCTCCTCGTCTCCCAGCGAAGCCGTGGAGGCCTCCTTCGAAGGGGCGTCCTCCTCCTGGGTGATGTTGCCGTCCTCGTCGACGAAGTACTCGCTGTCGTTGAATTTGTTGCGGTGGTAGAGTTTCGTGTCGATTCTGCGGCGGGTTTTGCACAGGAACGGCGAGCGCACGGGCATGGAGTCCGGGGGGAAGTAGATGGTGTATTTAGTGGACCTTGTGGATTCCTCCTGGGAGTGTAAGTTGAATTTGGTTACTAATGTTGATAGTGTTTATATTTTATATCTAATGGGCTCCATAGTAGATTAATTGTCATTTTAATTCATGAATGAAATCAAAGAGCCCTAAATTAAAAATGAAGTATTGAAGTATGACCATCAGTATGATCCACAAAGACAAAAACTACAAATATTTAATATAGTAATAGGCATGATAAATTAAACCCCCCAAATAACGAATATATAGACAATAAATTTATTAATAATAGAGCCTGCACTATAGTTTAATAATAACCCCTTAAATAATGCATGTGTTAATAAATCAAAAAATGTTAAATGCGATTCCCTCAACTTCAAAATTCTCATTATTAGGTAATCCTAATTGACTACGTGTTAATAAAGCAATAATTTTCTCATATTCATAATTAGCCCCAAGTCCAGATATAAATATAGTCATTTTGATATAAATAAAAGAACAGATATCGAAGTTAGACAAATATTAAAATGAATTAATAAATAAACACCGACAGTAACAAGAATTGATGAACGAATTAGGGAATTTCTATTAAAGATATACTAGTTTCAATTCTATCCTATCTAATTCTATCTTCCCCCTTCACTACTGTGTAGATTATAGTATTTACACTCACCGTATTGATTGAAGCACATCTTTCCTTCCCTCTAGACTTATTGGCACTTTTTTCCGTATAATCAGAAGAGTAGGGGAACCTTTTGGCTTTACCGAAGGACATGTTAACAGTTGAAGTTCTAATTTTAAACTAACAAAAATGATGAGATCGGTTTACCCTGTTTCTTGGTAAAATGCATTGTTTAAGGGTGATAGGTACTTAAGTACCTTTTAACCGAAGGTTGACCGTTAACGCTAACAGCCTTGTCGTTAATCTTTGATGCTAACGGTTATTGTGTTTTCAGTGGATTTACCTGGAATTCAGCCCAGTGGTTGTGTTCTTGATATTATTATCTATGTGTAAAAATATTTTAAACATATAATATTATTGCATGTAGATTACTTGATTTCTCAAAGTATAGGATAAATTCGTTAAACAAGTAAAGAAGAAATTTTGGAAAAAAAACGGATTATGTCAAATTTTCGTTTAATTACGGTATTTTTTCAAATGTGATTAATACATTTTATACGCACATTTTTATATTTTTTTATATTATAGAAATTGGTCAAATGTAAATAAAATTGAAATACCGATTTTGAAGTTTCAAAAATACCTATTTTGCATGACAACAACTTCCAAAAGGAACTAAATTATATAAATGATCAAATTGACATTCACAGATTTCCAAGCAAACTGTGTCACTGCATAAAAAATAGTTAAATTTGTCAAATTCTGTATTTGTCATTGAGATCATGCAACATTTCTTAAAGAATTCTTGAGATTATTCCTGATTATCTGATCCCTGGACCTGTTAATTTCTGAAAGGAAATATCTGACTAAGATGAAATATTTTGAAGAAATTGTGTTTTAGAAATTGAAGGACTTCGTACAATTTCAGGAAGTTTTCTTGATGGAACTACAAGAAACGTATAACATCCCAAAAACCTAACCCCATAATATCTTGAACATTCTGTAAGAATTCCTGAAGGTATCCGAAATATCTACGAATCCTGAAGGATTTTTGAAGTACTTCTCTGCGGTGTAAATTTACTTAAAGAAAACAACGAACAATATCTTCACGATTTATTCACCGTTCATCCGACAACAAGGACATCAACGAAGTTTCATCAGAATTTTATTTAAATGCTAACGTGCTAACGTCCATACAACATTTAAACACCGATATCCTACGCGACAAATTAAACAAGTCAGAGTATTTGGTTAAGACTGAAACTTCGGTACTGATGCCGATATTCTCTCAAAAACTTAAACAAAGAGGTACATAAATATATCAGTTTGTAGGTAAATATTGTATATTTTGTGCCGCAATTTGATATAGTACCTATATACATTGTCCAGGATGATTGTCGATCAAAAAACACCTACACAAAGGCACAGATTAGGTATCCAATTAACATTATTAAGCTGAACACATCTCGCACGGAAACTAATCTGCGATAAAAGTAAAATTACGTATAACTTATTGCTCCGGATTAGAATTTCGAATAAACATTTAAGGGAGTTGTGGAGATGAAGGTTGACATTCAGGTTACATTCACTAAGGGGATTCACATTTAGATTTGATATGAAGACAGGAGGCTCGGTTTCATCCCTTATCGTTAATCATTTATTAATTATTATTATTACGTGTGATAAGCGAGGTCTTCACTGAATTCGTGCAATTGCAGATGGTTGTGAATATCCTAGAAGCGAAGGTCCTGGCGGAGGTGCGTGCCCTGTTCGACCATGCCCCTATCCTTTTGGTCCCATCTAAAAGGGAGTAGAATTGTGAAAAATAAGGTAACATCTTTATTTCAAGGGAAGGTTAAGTGCTGAGCATAAACTAAAACCTTCTGGAATAATAAACAAAACATTTTCCAGAAAGTGGATTAAACATCTTATGGTGATTAGTTAGATTGGGTTTGTTAAGCAAGGTTACATAGGATAAGGTAGGGTAGGTAAGTGCAAAAGGAAGGGAATTATAGAGAAATAGTATTTTACAATATTTTAGAGAAATTGTAATTCTAATCTGACCTCCCTAGAATATATTTTTTTGTATTTCAAGGGCTTTAGAAGAATTTAATGGATTTTACCCAATTTGCAAATTATTCTAGAGAAGCTGGATTTTAACAGTCTCTTGGAGAGTCGAAAGTATTTCTTTTTTTTACAAAAGTGCGACAAAATAACTAGTGAATAAGGGATAGAATTGGTTCCCAGGACGTTATTAAAAATTAAAATTTACCTGAAAGTGTTAATAACTTTTGAAAACGTCCATTACAATGTCATTACATTACAGATTAAATCAAGTTAGTACTTACTATGGATTCCTAGAACTTCCTGAAACAAAAATGTGTATAAATTTGTGATACTATTGAATATCCTTAAAATTTTATTATGAAATGTTTCACATTATACCCACCTATATTTATCAACTAGCCCCACGTAATGCAGGACTATTGTTTTTGTTTTGGTTATTTTTAATATAAAATGGCACATTGCCATTCATCTTAAATTTATGCCATTTGTGCCTAATCATGTATCTACGATTAATTTCTACTTGTGAAAGTTGTTTCTAAAATTTAAAATGACATCTGGTTTCCTTTAATAGCACCAATATTGTTTTATACTACACTTAAACTGGAAGATTCCATCTGAATTAATGTTTTTAAATTTTAATTTCAACGTTTTTGAGCAATTTTGAACAACTTATTAATAAAATATAACTGCAGTAACGATAGAAATGCTAAAATACAAAACATTAGTTAGGTTAGTTAATGGGGGTAATACATTCCCATCATGTAAAATTTTTTCAAAAAAGTGATAATAAGTAATAATAATAATAAATAAGTAAAGTAATAAAAAGTAACATTAGGTTTTTTTTTTGGGGGGGGGGGTAGTTACCCCCATTACCTCCATTACCCCCAAAAGACAGAAATTTTATATTATTTTCGGAAAAGTTTCGACGAACTTCTTATCCTATTTTCAGTATTATCAATTTCTCACTCTTCTGTTTGAGGGTAAAATGCAGAGTGATTTGTTTAAGAAAAGTTGAACTGTGCCTAAATAATTCTCAATCGGTGGAATGCCATCCCTCTTGTACAATAGTTTGTATTAATAACTTTGCCCCCTGTCAAGTTATTAATAGATACACCTTCCCAAGTGTTGGTAAACAAAACTTTGGCGAGTGCACGCAAGTTTCCCTTACTAGTTTTCCCTTGTTCTTCCCGTTCCTCTTCTCCGCCTCCTTCTGGGCCTTCTCGAACACCTCGTTGAGGAAATCGTTGACGGCCTTCATTTTCTCCGGGTCGTTCTTGAACTCGGCTATCCTCATGTCCAGCGGCTGGTTGAACTCCAAGCGTAAATCGGCCATTTTCCCGTTATTATCTGGAGAAAGTAGAGCGGATTATCTCGGCATCGAGGCGAAGGACGTGCGGGAGTCGGAAAAGCCGCTTTTCCGGCGCTGCCAGGCGAACACACACTCCGGTCGCGACCGGGGAAATCTCCAGCGGGCGATGATGGACGTCTGCGCCACGGCGACGGGAAAATCGATCTTCCTATGCGCTTACCCTGTAAACCGAATTAATCAGGCTTCGGGGATTAATTGGCGACGTGTAAATATTTTCCCCTTCCATTTGGGCCGGCCTTACAATCTGTTAACATTTTTACTAGATAATTCCCTTGTTTGTGAATCAGAATATTGGAAGTTTCACAATGAAAATTTTCCAACTCGTCTAAAATAGTTATGGATTAAAAGCTGTGAAAGTCTTTTTTTCAAAATTTGAAAGTTTTCCAAATACATGTCTTATAATTAAAGCTCGGAAAATATGTACTGAATAAGTGTCAAAATATGCAGATAGTATGCACCATTGATATTGCAAATATGTACTTAAATAACCATATACAGTTTTTACTTTCTCATATGATGTACTCATATATGAGAGAGTATTGTAAGTCCAAAAAACATGTTTTTGGAAAACCGTCTGTATGTATGTGTGTATGCCTGTGGTAGGATTTTCTCAAAAACCAAAAAACACAAACGGTCAAAACTTTGGATTTAGACTTTGTAACATACTAGGACGTGAAAGTAAGCTTTTCATTAAAATCGGCCAGGATAAAAGGATAGTTTACTCTTGTCATTTTTCGGTTTTTTGAATTTTTCTCGAAATTCGCTCCAAAGAATTATTTTGAAACTTTGAATATTTATTGTACGATTAAATAGGTATAAAAAAGTTTTCTAACGATTTTGGCTAAATCTTCTGTGAAGGGCACTTTATACTTGTCAATTTTCGGTTTTTTCACTTTTTTTCGAAAACCACTCCACGAATTTTTTTTAAACTTTGAATATTTATTCTACTATTGAATATTTATAAAAAAGTTTTCTAACGTTTTTGGCTAAATCTTCTGTGAAGGATACTTTATACTTGTCGATTTTTGGTTTTTTGTATTATTCCAGGAATTCGTTCCAAGAATTCTTTTTAAACTTTGAAAATTTATTGTGCAATTAAATATGTATAAAAAGGTTTGTAACGTTTTCGGCTAAATCTTCTGTGAAGAGCACTTTATACTTGTGGTTTTTCGGTTTTTGAATTTTTCCTCAAAATTTGCTACAAGAATTTATTTCAAATTTAGAATATATATTCTAACTTTGAATTAGTATAAAATAAACTTTTCTATCGTTTTTTTGCAAAATCTTCTGTGAAAGGCACTTTGTACCATTTTTCAATTTTTTGAATTTTTCCCGAAATTTGCTCCAAGAATTTTTATAATATTTTGAGTACCTATTCTACATTAGATATAATATATAAAAAAGTTTTGTAACGTTTTTGGCTAAATCTACTGTGAGGAGTACTTTATAGGTACTTGTTAAATTAACCGTATCTATTTCCGGTTTGGATCTGGAAAATGCCTATTGAAACACCCTGTATATGAGAAAGTACTCTGATGAACACATCACGATTTTTCGAACATTTTCCCCAAATTAGTACCATTTACTAAATAATGTCTAGCCATTTCTGTTAGCTACACTAGAACAAAATGACCCCATTTTAGTGTCTTTCGTATGGATAAAAATTAATCTTTTAATTAATTTTAAGAGGCAAATGAAGTATTTTAGCTTCGTAGAACGACACAGTATTTGTTTGTTTTTTTTTTTGAAAATGTGTAAATAGAATTTGTTATAGAAAAATTTTTGTTTTTTGAGAAATGTTGTTTCAAAAGCAGAGTTCCTACATATAAACTCACTTTTAAAACTTCATGAGTTACATTTCAAGTTTCACGTTATTTAAAGCTATAATTGTAGTTCATTACTATCTTTATTCTTTAAACTTCTTTAAAGAAATCAGAGACTTTTAAAAATAGCGCATGCTGCGTTCCAAATGTCATATTTTCCTTTAGATACTTGCAACTCCTTTAAAAACATGATATCATAGGAATATTACAACTGTAACCTACATATTCACCATGTTCACTCTTTTATCAGAACTCCTTGTGTCAAAAGTCGAGTTTTTCTTCAGACAATTCCAACTGTGTTTAAAATGTCATCCATTCTTTACAATTGTCATAAGTTTCTTAGAAACCTCTCAACCTCTTTAACTGGGCAGAACTTTTTTTAAAACGTCTCAAGTAATATTTTAAATAAACATTCGTAATTTGTTTTAAACTATTTCGGTGGATTACAATTGTTATAAATTATAATGTTCTTGGAACTTTGCAATCTCATTTAGGGCTAACATTATTTTAAAAACTTTAGGAGGCAATTTTAGGTTAATTTCATTACAACCATTACCAATTGTTTAGACACTTCTCAGCCTCTAACCACTCTGACGTCGACAAGCTACAATTGTCATTACTGTCATTAGTAACTTAGAAAGTCCCCAACTTGCTGAAAAAATTGTAATTTAGACTTTGTATTAGTCAGTTTAGTTTTGTAACTCCTTTAAACATGCCATCAGTTCATTACAATTGTCAAATGTTCCTTAGAATCTCTCCTATTGTTTAAAAGTAGCATACGTCTTTTAAAAACATTGATTAATGGGATATCAAAATATAGTTATGTTTTTTAAATCGATAAATATACAACACACACTGACTATTTAATGCGAACATAAGGCACATTGATAGAAAATTAACAACAACAAGAAATAAGTGGATAAAAAAGTTGTACTCATTGTTATTAAATATATAATCATAAAGTAATTTAAGGAAGTCAAACTAATTATAACAAAGACTGACTCACTACAAAAAATCAATGTCGCCCAACTCTTTCAACGGTTCTTTTGTAGACTATTGGCTAGAGTAGAGAGTGAGTGATCTATAGAGATTCAACCCTTAAGATTAAGAAGTGTTACAAGGGTTTACTAGTTGTAAATTATTGCGGTGTCATATTACTAAAATGGTCTGATATTATTGAAATAGACAATATATGGCAAAGTGCAGCTATGACAGTTGAATTAGTTAAATAGTGAAAGCAAAAATGCGTCGCAATAAATGTTGCACCTTTTTCAAGGTAATTTGTATACGAACGTTTCTTTAAGTGATAACTGATAACGTATGAAAAATGTACACATCCTTTCCTTTTAGGATCTGAAATTTGAAGTTCGATCAGTTAACGTCAGCAATCTGAATTTAAGAGGAGAAAGTACCTACTTGTAAATCTAGACTGTGTAGAGAACTTCTCTCTGTATCTCAAAAGAAATTAAACCGTAGGTTGGTGTTTCCATTATGTACATATTCATATACAAAATCCATATCTAAAAATAACTGAAACTCATCTAAAAAACGATCGTTCCGCTCTAATAGCGCGTTTGATGTCAATCTTTGTCCTTAATCTCGATGTTAACGCTTCCCTTGAAGACCTTTAAACAGGTATTTAAATAACGACCAGTTTTGTATTGTATTATTAATATTCATAAATGTTGGAAACGTAATAACAAAGTGTACCTGTAAACTTTTCATCAAAAAGTGTTATCTACATATATACATATATTTGTTCAATTCATAACGTACCTATCACATAAATACTGACAGCGAACAACCGGACTAAAAATACAAACAAAAATATAAATGCAAAATACAAAAATGTGATGGTGTGTCACCTTTTTTAAAATAAAAACTGATTGTGGAACAAACTTCAGAATTAAATTTTTACATACCTGATTATCTCATATACGTAGTAGGTGTAAACGACGTTCAACGTACATACATGTATGATGATAATACGTCTACAGAGCTCAAAGCGAGATGCAAGTAAAGGTCACGAGATATAATCGACTTTTTTTCACGACACGACGACCGTGTTCAATTTATTCAAATTGATGTTACGATACAACGCAAATATTAATACTTAATATGTATACGACGTCGTAACGTTGTTTATAAATTCTAAACACAAATGTAACATAACATTCAAGAAATAAACTTTAAATTTGAAGGTCTACCCACTAACTTAGAAAAAATGTTCAAATACCAAATCTAGTCATGCGGTCAATTAGATTTTATCAATGTTTTCCTTGGTTTAATTGTAAGTTTAGTGGATTCAATCTGGGTTTATTTTGGTATTAGAAATTGTATTTATCTTTCCAGTTTTTTTTCCACATTCGAGTCTTTTAGACAATGTAATGAATTGTCAAAATGAGATTTAAAATCATACATTCAGACTATTGGAGATCTTCTCAATGCTTCGTGTCGTTTGATATTAAGATTACACACAGGGCCGTTCCTGGCGGGTACGCAGTGCATGCCCCGCACGCAGGCGCCAAATTTTAGGGGCGCCGAATTGGGTTTGCTTTACAAAGAAATGGCTTCAATAAATATCGAAATAATATTACAAAAAAGGTGTTTATCATGAAATAAATCATATACTCTATAAATTAGTATTTTCAACCCATGTTCATTTTATTGTTGACGCATTTATTTAAACCATTTTATTACCATTTCATTATTATTTATTTCGGGAAATTTTTATGTAAACAACGAAGTCGGTTCGTTTCAAAAGATTTTTTGACCAAACCTTATAGACCTTATGTTGTTGTGGTCGCTGAGTCCGAATCAGGGGTCCATTTAGCTCCATCTGGTAAGGTCTTTTTAGAGGTCATTTTAGGGGTGTTTGTAATCCAAAAATCCTAAATGGAGAAGAGCACGCCCCAACCATAGGTTATATAGGTTTTCGGGGTCGCTGAGTCTGAATCGGCTCCGTCACGTAAGGTTTTTTTAGAGGGCATTTTAAGGTCATTTTAGGGAGGTTTGTAGTCCAAAAATTCTAAATGGCGAAGAGCACGTTCCAACCATACGTTATATAGGTTTTCGGGGTCGCTGAGTCCGAATCCGGGGTCCGCTTAGCTCCATCAGGAAAGATTTTTTAGAGGTCATTTTAAGGCCTTTTTAGAGGGTTTATAGTCCAAAAATTCTAAACGGCGAACAGCACGTTCCAATCATACGTTATATAGGTTTTTGGGGTTGCTGAATTCAAAGCTAAGGTTTGTTAGACTGTACCCTAAGGCTGAACATCATTTAAAGTTGATTTTAGGTGATTTTATTGCAAAAGTTTGCATAATTAAATGTAAATTACACATGAGTTTATCTTTTTCTTCAAAGTAGTCTTTTTTTGTCCTCAACCTTCCTGTTTATTTAAAAATATCATTTTTATATGAACTTTTGCAGCTCAAATTTGTATAAAATAAATAAATAAATCATTCTACAAAAACGAATATAAATGAATATAAAATGAATATGAATAATATAATTCGTCAAAATTTGCTCATGTAAAACTCGCCCTAAAATCACCTAATATCACCTAATATCACCTTTAAATGATCTTCAGCCTTAGGGTACAGTTCAACAAACTTTATATCTAAATTCAGCAACCCCAAAAACCTATATAACGTATGGTTGGAATGTGATCTTCGCCATTTAGAATTATTGGACTATAAACACCCCCTAAAATGACCTTAAAATGACCTCTAAAAAAACCTTACGTGATGTAGACCTAAGCGGACCCCAGATTCAGACTCAGAGACCCCGAAAACCTATATAACGTATGGTTGGCACGTGCTTTTGGCCATTTATGATTTTTTGGATTACAAACGCCCCTAAAATGACATCTAAAAAAACCTTACCTGATGGAGCCAAACAGACCCCGGATTCGGACTCAGCGACCCCGAAAACCTATATAACGTATGGTTGGAACGTGCTCTTCGCCATTTAGAATTTTTGGACTACAAACCCCCCTAAAATAACTTTAAAATGACCTCTAAAAAAACCTTACGTGACGGAGTTAAGCGGACTCCAGTTTCAGACTCGGCTACCCCGTAAACCTACATAACGTATGGTTGGAACGTACTCTTCGTCATTTAGGATTTTTGGATTACACACACCCCTAAAATGCTCTCTAAAAAAAAACCTTACCTGATGGAGCTAAATGGACCCCGGATTCGGACTCAGCGACCTCAACAACATATAGTGTATATGGTTTGGTCAGTGGAATCGAATTTATTTTTATTTTTGTGGACCTGTGTAATTTTTCCTCAGTTCTGCCAGATTTTTCTATAACATTTTTTATAAAAATATTTTTTATGTGAATATCCCGAAAATTATAACATTGGGGGGGGGGGGGGGGCGCTAAAAAAATCCTGCACGCAGGCGCTCGCCACCCTAGGAACGGCACTGATTACACATTCAGTTGCGAAGTTACACGTGACATAACTTTTTAGATTTTTCCTTGCACTCATCACAACATTTCAAACGAACTTTGAGGGCGTTTTGGGCAATGGAATGGAACATCAGGATACAATCTAGAACAGAAGGAAGAATACTTCATACTAAGAAAATATTAACTATATTATTGTTATAGATTCATATTGAACTATGGGTATTTATGAAGTATTCAATAAGGTGGAAATTACATGTGAGATGTCCTTAATTAACCAGAAAGTAGGGTTGTGATCAATTATTGCAGTTGATGAGATAATGCTATGATTAGGCAGTGTTATGGGATCATGTTGTATATGTATATTAACAGTATTGGGAGATTTTAGGGCATGAACTGCTTCTGAGAACATTCTTTTGAAATTTCTGCAGTTACTTATTCTAAATTGTTGCATTTTCAAAATCAAAAGAGATACATATGTTGTGGCATGTTCTACAAAATCACATTATTGTTCCTCATATGTAATGATGTCGATAAAACCTTTTCTTTAATTACTGTCGGTATGTTATGGTATAATGTTATCAAAAAATCAAAGCAATAACAAATCCTCAAAGTAACTCTTGATGTTTCCAATTAAAACTTTCATTCAATTAAATTCTTTCAACGAGACGTTTGTACATTCAAAGTATGCCCTCTTGACACTCCTGGCAACACCTGCTGTAAGACAACATCCTACAGGAACCCAAAGTGAGGACCAACCGTACCAACAATAGTACCAAACAAATTTCGACCGCAGCTCACGGAGACGAGCTGTACGAGTTCGTCGATTCGACGCCGCCGCTCTGTCGTAGGTCACGGAAGAACTGCAAGCAGTGGAAACGGAAATCCAGCCTCTGGCCGTCGTCCAATTTCCTCATGTCCGGCAACAGAGACATCAGGAAGGACCTATCGGCGTCCTCTTCCTCCTTCCTGGTCTGGTCGGTCTTCTCGGCTCTGAACTGAGGCGGTGCTGAGAACACCAGCTCCTCCTCGAACACTTTGGTCTTGGGCAGCAGCTCGAGTAAGTCGTTCTCGTCGATCTCGACTTCGTCGACGTCGACTTCGTTGTCGGCCTCGTTCTTGGGAGTGCTGGAAAAGGCGCGAGTATTACAGTGAGGCGACATTGAGAAGCGTTGTGCTTACAGTAACGTGTCTGATTCGTCTTCGTCTTCGTCTCTTGGGATTCTGGAATAGAAGATGTGCCAGATAAAGGGGAAGAGAATTTAGAAGGTTGTGCCTAAATGAAAAAAAAAAACGCAAAGTCTAACCAACTGAACTCAATTCAGGTGGTTAGATTTTGTGTTTTCTTTATATGTTTCACATGACCAACTTTGAGAACGCATAATCTTCTTTCCTTACCGTGTGCTGTCCGTTTGGTCTTCAGCTTTTCGTTTTGAAGCTCTGAAATGTAAAATATGGTCAATTAGTCGTTAGAAAAATCAATCAAAGTTCACATCAGGTGACAATTCAACCCCAATTCCGGGACAAGTCAACCCCAGTCTGGATGACAATTCGATCTATCATTTATTTATTTATTATAACTTATTTCTTCATTATTTAAACACTTTGTAGTTGACAACCGACCAGTTCATCAAGGGGCGATTCGTAGGATTTAAAAAGAAAAATCGTATTTTCAAATTTTAGATCCTGACGCAAAATCCTAGATATTTCAGGATATAAACAGTGAAACTATTTTTTAATAGTAATTTTCGCCAAAATTTGTAAAAAAGAAGATAGTCAAATTTTGCAAGTTGTGTTTGATTTCTATACCTTTGCACCATGTTTTAAGGTTGAACCAGTTTTGACACAACTTTAAGATTTTAAGTGCGGTAAACATATTAACTCATTTTTCAATAATACGGCTTAATCATTACGAATTTCGTAAACTAACAACCGCCATTTTGTAGTAATATTTTGTGCAAATAAATTATAACCCTAACATTTTTTATACGAAGCCATCTCGCAGAATTAATGAAAGAAAACTGCTGCAAGGGTGAATTGGATCATTTAAATTATTATTAACTTTTTTCTGATAAACTATTCTATTTTTTACCATTTAGAGTAGGTATATATCTGCGTAATTAGTTCGTGGTTATCAAGAAATTGCACCTGCCACACCTCTAACGACTGGACTATGTATCAACATTGCTGGTATTAGTTACTAATAACGTTATTTGAGCAAATTATCACTTACTTAATTGTTAGTTTATTATTTTTATTATAATTATTGAACTAATTTTAAACGTACCGTTTCTTAGGGGATGTGTTAAGGAGGAACGATAGATAGTCCTCGTAGACGTACTTCTTCCTTTTGGCTGCTGAACTTCCTCTTCTCAACTGATGAAGGCATCTCATGAATGAGTCTCTAATGTTGCGCCATTTACGTTTCATGTGCATAACTATAAGATACTCAGTGTTTAAAAATTGTCTAATGCGAGTAATAACTTTTTCAATTTTCTTTCAATTGAAATGATAATGCTTGCCATCCACAACAGAAAACGTTATATTCCTTATCAATATCTCAAAAAAACGAAACAAGAGTTAAATATCCATATTTAACCCCCCTTACCCTTGTCCCGCCTCTGCTCTTCGCTCAAGTCGTGCCAATCTGAGAACATCTGGTTGCCTATCGTATTCCAGTCGTTCTCTCGTACGTTTCTGTCCTTGTAATACTTTGACTTCCGATCCCAGAGATCGGGAAACTTTTCCACGCACTGTATGAACCTCTCATTGTTCATCATTTCTACCATTTCTTACAGTCCTCGTGTCTTACACAACGAGCGTGTACGCCCTTTTATAGCTAATGTACGAGGCTAGGAAAATCTTGTGGTAAAATGGAAAATCGCACGTCGCACGACCGATCGAAACGTACGCGTCTCACTGCGACAGAAACGCTGCGAGACGCCTTTCCGTGCGCACGCGTATTACTGCTTTTAATACTAACGGTAATACTTCAGGGATTGGGTGTCAAAAGGTCTTTCTCAATAGTAGCTAACTTATAAGTTAGCTTCATAAGTATTTGTTTCTGTAACTGTCTCAAATTCTGAGCTTTAAATATTTGGACGTTTACTCGTTTACTGGCCACTAAGAAGTGGGCGATTTTAGAATTTCTATGTACTACTTGTAACTCCCTCGTAATGTCTTTATTGTAGTTAATGTTAGCGCAATATGCATGTAAAAGGTTTTCCAGTAGTGGCAAATCTTATTGTGTTATTGATAAAATATAATTTTCCTATTCCGCATTAATTATTGTACTAGGTCTTTATGATTTCACTACTTTCCATGAATTCCAAGTGGTTTTTAATTTAATTGTTCGTCTAGGAATATTATATCAATCTGTTACAGCACGTTGCGCCAACTGTCTTCGTTCCACTGCTGTCATAGCTGCATTTATGCTTTCTTCTGATCAGCTAGCTTGCTTACTTTGGAGGCATTAGGAGCGACCACACGCTTTTACGTGACTTATTAGTCAAATCAGATTAGATCCTGAAGTACTGTTTTGAGAAAAAATGTAATGAAGATATTTTCCTACCGCTAACAATTTGGGAAAATCATCAAAGTCGTGAAAAGGTGGTTGTTTGACTCTTATAGAAAATGTGTTATTGAGAGAAAAAAAACTGTTACTTCAATATTTGAGACAGGAAAGCTCCAAAATGTTATCCAGGAAATGAACGGATTAAACATAGACATATTGGGAGTCAGTGAATCAAGATGGCCAGGCAGAAATAATGTAACACAAAAAGACACAAAGACAGTTTTATTATCACTACTCCGGTAATAATGTAGTAGATTTATTCAACGTTAACTGGTCTTCCCGAAACCATTTTTAAATATAACCTGAGATAACCGATTTAACACCACCATGGCGGTTGTTATACACAGCTTAAAGCGTATTCATCGTTATATTGTCTTCATTACACATTTCTTAATAGGATTCCTTATTCTTTTCATAGAATCCACACAAAATGTTTTCGGTAACGGGTAAAATCTGACTAGGGGATTAAAGCAGGTAGTTTTGACCTGTTTACCTGAGGCATTGGGAATGAAACGTATACCACTCGCATATGATATGTATAAATTTAGATAATATGTGGAAAAATAATACATTATAACGAGACCGAGAGTTTTCAAAATTAAGTATCGTCTCGGCGAGATTCTCGGTCAATTGTGTCTCGATATCGGTCTCGGAAATTTTTACCACTCTCGTCTCAATCTCGGTATCGTGAAGGCCTACTGTTTGATGTGTGTCAGCGAATAAAGTCTCCGGTGAAAGAAAATTATTATTCGATAAGTGTCAGCGAAAATAATTACTTCTGATTGTGAGTCCGCGAAGAATTGCACAATAAGTGTTTTCGCTATAAATCTTTTAGGAGTTATACTCTTCGCCGGGCATGTAGAGGAAAATAATGTTTTTCGCCGATTCTTACCAAACAAGTTATTTTTTTCGCCGACAATTTTTGCGAGTTATACTCATCGCGGGCATACAGAGACAAATAACTTTTTCGCCAACTCTTATCCAAAAGTTATTTTTTTCGTTGACGATTTAGTGGGAATCGTACTCTTCGTAGGCACCGGCGATATGTAGGATTCATCAATTACAGAAACGCCTTTTACAAATACGTCACAATAAATTATTCGAAGTAATGACCAATTTCAACCTAGACCTTGAAGTTAAGTTAAAGTTAAAGATAAAATTGCCTTATAAGTAAGGCCCGGATTTTATGCAACATATGCAAAAAATATGTGAAATATGGGGATAATTTAATAATTAATTGATATTAAACTTCGATGAAAAGGAATTAGTATGTATTAATTAATTGGGTGTGTAAATTATTCGAAGAAAATTTCTTCCAAAACCCATACGAATACATTCAAAATATGTGTTTTTAAGACAAAAAAAATTATTTTACAAAAAACGTCATTTTTTATGAATTTTTTTATTCAGAAAAAATGGCATTCTTGTCAGAAAAAAATTGAAGTTATAATTATTCACATATTGTCTCAATATTGTGATTCAAATAATTCAACATTAAAGAAATATAATTCGAATAAAGGTTGCTTTCAAAGATTTCTGTTAGAAGAGTATACCAAGTTCCATAATTATATTTATCCAGTTATATAACCACTAATCTAAACACAAGGATAGTGTATTTACGGGTTTGATGATTATATTTCGTAGAAAATTTGGCAATGTACAAAATTCCCGATCATTACAGAAATGTTATACACAGGCTCAGTCGTAAGTGCCGTTCTTAACAAGGGAATTATTCGTCCGTAATTTAAAAGCAGGTAGAAGCCATGTTTTCACGTCTATTTTATCGCCACATGTTTCAGTAATTTTCGAAATATTTAGAGGCTATGAAAAAGAAGGTTAAATGTGAAAATTAAAAAAAAATTACAGAAATATGCGTATTACCACTAAATATGCCTATGAAACTAGAAATATGCAACATATGCAATTTTGCATAAAATCCGGGCCTTACTTATAACTTATAAGTCACCAACCTTCGTAGAGGAGATGACACATGAAGAAGAAGAAGGTGTAATTGCCCTGCAAGCTTTGTTTTACGCAGGTAGAGAGGAGTTGGAGGTGAAAATGTGAACGACAGTTATATATATAGATCTCTATTTTTCGATATATTCTAATTTAATGCACATATACATATACTTATTTACTTAAAGAAAATCTTCAATATTCTATACAAGTACGAGAGTGTCAAACGCGGCCGTCGCGCGAAGCACACGCGCGGCGACAGTCAACGTCCCCCATCGTTAGCTTATTGAACGTTTTCCCTCTGACAGGACGGACAAAACACAATTTTGCCCTGTCCCATCAAGAAAAATTACAATAGGTATCATTGAAATATAATTACAAACAATATAGCACATCAATTTTTTTTAAGAAAGTTTTAATTATTCAAATGACAATTCGACGAGGATGGGTCGTAAATCTACCTGAAGTACTTCCTTCACGAAGCCGTTCATCGTCATCCAGGAAACTTTCGTGAAGGATTGAGCCCCGCGTACGGAGGTAGATTAACGGGGGCGTTTCGGCGTCGCCTCCCGGAACGCGAGGCCAAACGCCCTCTGACCCCGTGCCACCCTTAACGGCCGTCCCTTCCGGAGACGCCTTCGTCCCTTCGAGAAATGTCTTCATCCCCCGACGGCGGGGGCGGCGACGGGCGGGACGCGATGGTCCCGTCGCGTCTCCGTCCCATTTTCAGGGATAGACCGGTACGTGTCCGGAGGGAGAGCGTCGTCGGGTGGACGGGGACGGTTTTCATCATGTGATTATCTACACTGGAAAGAATTCGTCCCCCGGGGGCGGCAAGTCCCCCCCGGGGGGGCGCCCCTGTCGGCGGCGATCGTCCCCCTCGGACGGGGGACGTCGTCGCCTGGGGCGCTCCCTATGCCGTTGAGGTCGTTGTGGGGAAGCGAGCGAGGCTGCCTCGCCCCTTCCGCACAAAATACTGTATCGGTGAAGATAACGAAACGTAACCATCGGGTGCACTACTTGCACCCTAAATAAACCTATGGGTTCTCTCTTTGTTTTGTAAACATTTGGTAAAATACCATACAATTAACGTAATAAACATTACATATTTAGCTTCAAAAACACATCCGTGCCGGGTATGCATTTCCGGGTTTCTTTGTATTTTGGGTGAGGAGAGGAAAATTAAAAATTAATTAGAACGTTAGGTTGCTAGGGTCGGTCGGTGAGTGGCCGTCGTCGTTGGCTGGGAGAGAGGCGAGTTGCATCCCAGGGGATACCAACATGGTCGGTTCGGTGTTGCGTCTCTTCATTTTCCCCTTCATTTTCTTCAACATGGTGGCCTGAGGAGGGGCGCACATACACATAATCGTTAAAATATCATAACTCCAAGAAATACAAAGCATATCACAAACATACTAGAGTAGTAAACAAGCGCAACCAACATGCCTCAAAAGGTAATGAGAAAAAGTAAACGGAAAGGTAGGTATCGATATTTCATTCTTTTTGTCTTCTTTTCTTGAAAAAAAAAAGAGTGTGGTTTTTGAGGTTTGAATGTTGTTTAGTCGTCGGTGCTTTTGCCCCCCTCCCCGTTGGCTGGTAAAATGTTCGGTTCGGTAGGCCGACGTTTGAACTTATTTTTCTTCAACATTGTCGCCTGTAGTGAAATAAGTACTGGTTAACACAAGTCATTTCTAGCACATTTCATAGGTAAGTAGGGGGAGATCAATAGATCGTCGTAACCATTCAGAAAACCAAACAAATTACACCTTTTTAAACAACTCTGATTAAAAAAAAACACTAATTTGAATATAAAACTCATTATGCCAAAAGCTTTCCCACGTTAAGGAGGGTGAAATCTCTTTCTGTGAAAGAGTTTAAATAAATTTGGTTCTTCATTTCTGCTACAAAACTGAATACGTTTGAGACCATTTGGACCTCTCGATACGTCATATCGGTCCCACAATACACTTTCCCCACTCAATAATGCTTAGTTTGTCATTTTGTAGGAAAAATTTTGGTAAAACCACACATAGACTATACCTATAGTAAATCCACTGAGAAGAAAACACCCCCGAAACGAGAAAAGGTAGTAAAGTTAGACAACACCTAATACACGTCGTTTGCTATTGGTTGAAAAGTCATAAAACTTTGGCGGGAATTGTTGATGTACAGAGTCGATTCAGTAAAATTAACAAGTTTAGTTGTCTGATCTATGGTTGTCTGTTTACAAGCGTTCAGGTAAGTCGTTGACGGTGATAGTGGACTTTTAGTTGATGGTTTATTTTAATGTATCGCTATTGTTATTCAGGTTTTTGATATAAATTTGTATAAACATATTTCTGTGATCTATTGCAAAGACACCTTCCCCGCTCGCCTCCCAAAAGGAGACCTGGGACATACTTAAGCTGCGGGGAGAAGACCATTATTTTAAATGTATACAGAAAAGAAAGAAATGAACGTCCTTAGTAAAAGATAAATTATAGTCAAGGCGATCATTCTTAATGCGACCCTGTACTATTCGCTAGCTGGTCAAGCGCTTTGAATTTCGACGTTTGTGTTTCATGGAAGTTTTCTTCTCAGTGGATTTACTATAAATTCCATGCCTTATGATGTTTTCAAGTCACAGAGTTGGATTTTCCTATGACTATAGGTTTTTTGAATTCTAAATTGATATAAACCAATAGTTTAGATATATTTTTCCTTCGTCGTTATTTCCAAAAAACAGACAGCTCTATTACAGAAATGGTACGTCAATGCTTCCAGTTATACCATGATTTTTTAAGGCTCGAAAAATCCAACACGGTAACTTCAAAATATATAATCAAACCTCATGCGGTCTTTAGTTATAGAATATGTGTGATTGCTTTTTCAAAAATTTCAAAAAAGCTTATTTGGGCCCCTCAGTCTTAAATGGCGGATGGAGAGGACCAATTAGTCCTTAAATTTTTTATTTTTGGAGCAAAATCGAGCTACCAAGTTTATTGAAAATAATTTGAACTAGGGCTTTCACCCATTTTAACAAAAAGTAGCTTTTGAGTTATTTATGATGCAATGTCAAAAATATATCACTATACGCAATGTTTGAACCCTAACTAAATCGAGTCCAACTGTTCTTAACTTGCAGAACAAAATATATTGGACTATTTTGAAAAATTTCTGTAACTTTAGTATTAACTAATTGTAGCATAACTTCTTGTGGAGTAGTAAAGAAGGTTGTTGTCAATCTGTGATGGATATCATAACACCTTTTGTAATTTCTTTAACTATATAACTAATTTGAACCTATACCACAGTTTTGGTGATAATTTTGTAATAATTCTTATTTTCAACTACTTTTGGTAAGTTTTTCAAAATATTTTATAACTTTACACAACGTAATTATAACTGTCTTATAAATTAAACTCAGACCCATTTCCTTTTGGAACAAAATGTTTTTCACGTCATTTACAATATATTTTTGCAGTCCCTTGAAATTTTTTCAACAATCCTCTTTAATATTAACTTATCAAAAAAAAATTTGATATCTATAACAACTTTGTATATTTTTAATTTTTAACTTAATTTGTAACTTAATTCTTAACTACTTAATTAGAACCTAACTGTTGGTGTTTGATGGACCAATAGATTTATAACAACCAGTCATGAATTATTAATTGATTTGAGTCTATTTTCGTTACTGGCTGATGTAATCTTTTTTTTTTCAATATGTAATATTTATTGTAATAGCATGAAAGATCCTTAATAATTCTCCTAGACATTAATTAATTTGAGCCTGATTGCAGTTACCTCGTATGACAAAGGGTTTTACAACGACTTGTTAAACACTTTTTTTTATAGATTAAAACTGTAATGAAAGCTTTAGCAATACTTAACTGGTTAATTAACTTTATCATGTTATTGGGTAAACTAATTGAGATTTAATGCGACTAGTAACTAGTGGAACAAATCTTCTGTTCTTTAGATTTAGATCTTAGATCTTTATTAGATCTTTATTTATCTTTAGATCTCTATTAGATCTTAAATCTAATAACACTTTCAACGCTTTTCTATAATTTTCTAAGTTCCTGACTAATTTGAGCCTATATTGTTATTATTAGCTAAGTAGAACAAAAAGGTTTTTTCAATGTAGAACAATTGTAACACTTCTAATAGTTACTGTTTGTATCATTCTCAATTCCTAACTGATTTTTCTTTACTGCCATTGGCTAGTTTTTAGCCTGCAATACAATTTTATATTACGTTATACAACTTTATAAAAATGTCTTATTTAACCGTAACTGTGACGATCTAATTGCCCAAAGTGATTGTAACAATATGTGCTCAATTAACTGAAACTAAATCGACCCAATTCTTAACTATTACAATTTTTTTTCTAATTTCCACGATCCTTAACTAATTTTATGTATACTGTTGGTTAGTCGAATAAAATTATTGTAACTTAACCTGTATTCAATTTTTGTGGTAGTACTTTAAAAATATTTCAACTAAGGGCTTTTAACCTAAAGCCTTATTGTTATTGGCTAGTGGAATAAAGTATTTTTTACAAGATGTGTTGTAATAAATTTTGGTAATACATTCTTTAGCTAATAAAACTTTTTTATCTTGCTTTAAACTTTTGTAACTTTCTTAATTCGTACCTGACGGGAATGTAATTATTATTGGTCCACGAAACAAAGTTTTATTCCAACAAATTTTGTAAATACCTGCTTTGAACAAAGTTTACTTTCTTAATTTAAACCTAACTGTTACTAGTCGGTGGATAAATAGTTTTGTAACAATATGGCACGAATGATTGTAACTAATTTGAACCCAATTCTGTTATTGGTTAGAGTAATAAGTTGTTCAACCTGTAATATTTATGGTAATATCCAAAACACAGACTTTTCATATTAGTCATCTGTCGTAATACTTAACAAAATCTCATTGAATTTCAATACGTTTGACATTACATAACAAAAATCAAATTTGTGTGGTGTCATTTGTTGTTCTTTGCAGAATGAGATACAAAATTGTACACATATTATCGTTACGACTTCTATTTAATCCCTTTTGATTACTGCATAGCCATGGGTACTGCATGAAATATGAATAATGTCGAAATATTATCCAGGATAAGTAAGGTACTACCCTTATCCAGCCTTTACATTATTTCACAATCAATATCTCTTAAATAATAACTTATCTCGAGTCGTCGACATTACCTTAGTTCTAACTTTACCCATTTGTTCTTTTACGCCGATTCGCTTATCGATTTCAAACCAATCATCGAAAAGGTAAGATTCGTTATGTTTTTCGAATGAAAAATGAAAGAAGCGTTAATCTAGCGTTGTAATTTATACTTAAGCTTCAAAAATTTAAGTCGTGAGTGTTACTTGGAAACTATTCTACATTTCGGAACTGATGAACGTATGCTTTCTGAAAAATGTAAAGTCGAGACTGTAAAATGCAAAAAGTGCGAGAGCCTCTTGAATGGTCCCTTCAACCTTAAAGCATAGCGTTTCAAAATTTGATTTTACCAGATTTGTTTGGTTTTGGACCAAACCAGCGACTCTGGCGATGAGAGAGTACCGTAAAGGAAGAGATCTGAGATACGTAAAACATAACCAAATACCTAGTATCGAAAAGGAGGTGAGCCAAATGCAAATCAGTTCAAATGCAATAATATATACTAGTCGTCATGAACTCTCTATAACTACGAAAGAACTGCCGGAACGGAAAATCATAATCTTTACTCTTCGTCTCAACTAAGAATGGATACTGTACCTTCAGCGCTGATTTGAGTACGACCACATCGCAGGGACTTTGCACCCACGGTTCACCGTCGACCTGAACGGGAATGTCGGAGTTTAGGTGGATTTTTATGTGACCCCCCTGAAAATAAGACCCGGTCAACTTCCGATACATCCCACATATAACTCTTTCCCTTACCTGAGCAATTCTCATAGCCGTCCTGAGCCCTGACTGGATCTGACCTAGGTGCACGACACCTGTCACTCCTACTACTTCCAACATACCGTCCCAATGGTTCGGCTTAGAGAACTGATCGTCCTTTTCCGGCCCCCAGGGGTTCGCACCAGACCCCCAACTGAAATAGGAAACATGTGTTCCAGCATGGCCAACATTTGAGAACAGTGTTAAGATCGTTTCTGATCTTGTAATCTGCTGAGAGACCCAGAAGGTTTAAAGGTACTCGGTACTCAGAGGAGTGGGTTAGTGAACATTCTGAAGATTCTAGAATGTTCAGAGAGCATTGATATTTCAGAAGGAGTGAGACAGAGCTGTTGACTGCCACCTACAATACTCAAAATGTGGTATACATATTTTGAAAACTTGTAGAGGAGTTTGCAAAATGGGGCCTCAAAATAAATATGAATATATTTGCATAGGCAGTAACTCACATAATATACAATCGTTGGAACTGTTATAATCTATGGACCTGTATGGATCAGAATATTAGCAACTTAGTAAGAAAACAAACGAAAACTGGAAGTTGCAGAAATGAACGAAATACGAAAAGACATTATAAGATAAAGAACGCAAATGAATAGTATAATAGAGAGAATCGAAGAAAGATAACTTAGTTGGTACGGGCATGTAACGAGAATGAACGATGAGAGGTGGCCAAAGAGATCTTTGGAGTACCGCCCACCAGCTGAAAGAAAAAGGGGAAGACTCAGATTTAGCTAGGAAAAAGGTACTGAAGAGGCCACGGCAAGGAGAGGACTTCCCCATAATGTTTGGATGGATACACAATATTGGAAGTTGAGATGCGAGATGCAGGTTCGGCCATAGGACCCCTTCTGAGTATATGTATTCTAGTTTGCTCTGAATAGCTCTAGTATCTCAGCTCCTTTCCCCAGTTTGACAATCTTTGCGAAGTAAGGAGATATATATGGGAAATACGTTTTGGGGCGTGTGACCTTACCTCAAAATATTAAGAATGATGATCCCCTCGACTTGCGGTAGCTCGACCGGTTTCCCGTCGACCTCGAGCCTGACCTCCTTGTGCAGATCTTTGCACATCTTCGGTCCGACCATCTTCCTAAGGCCCATCTTCACGTAGACGCTCTTGTTGTGCAGCCTGCTGATGAACTTCCCAGGGTTCTCCTCGCGCGCGTTGTGGAAGTCGAGGCAGAGGTCGGCGTCGATCCCGATGCCGAAGTAGTTGTTCATCACGAATATCTGGGAGTTGTCCTCGCTCGTCGAACCTGCTACAACTGCAGTAAGTGTTCAGAAGGCAGGACTCCATACGCATTAAAGCTGTGTGCTTCTCTCAAACTCTACTGGGAGGGAGGGTTAAGTCGTTCGAGGCTCGCGAGGATAGCGGCTCTCCGAACGGGAAGCCTGGTATCGAAATTCTTAAAGATTCTACTGGGAATATAGCCAAGCGAAAGAAAAAAGTACATGCGTGCAAGTGAATCGACTTGTTGAAGTAAGAGACAAGCGAGATTCGTTCAGATCAATGGACCAAACGGAAATTGGAAAGGGTGATTTTTTTTTCGGAATCCTACTGGGGATATATTGGGCTGCACAAAAGTAAGCAAATTCTGTTTCAAGACTTCAGATATGAAAGCTGTTACCAAAATTTCACAAGAAGCTGATTGGCGTAGAGGATATGTTCTAATTCTACTAGAAACTTGAAAGACTGGAATCAAAAGCGAAAGAAGTACAGCTTGACAGATCGACTTGTTAAATCACAACAAAGCATAGATGCATCCAAACACGAGTTAAATGAGTTCATTTTCTAATTCCTACCAGGAGTAAGAGAAAAGTAAGCATAACCTAGGGCAAAAGTATGAGGTGACATTTAATTCAATGAAAGCTAATTGTACAAGGACTTTGGAACTACAAAGGAATCTACCAGCACGTCTAATGGAGCAGATTTGGTATAAATTCAAGGGTTCAGAACCAGCTATGTTAGAAATCGGATATACTTGAACTAACACAGGACAATGTATTCTTCTAAAAGTCCAACAAGAGCTACTTGTGATGGGAACTAAGTGTATACGAACTAGTGAATAATTTTCTATTAAAAGGGAAGTGTCAGCATACTCAAACATGGAAAATCGTGGATCTTAACAGGTTTACACGTCCATAATTAAAGATCGTTAACGATGGGAACGGAATATACAGGAATTGAAGTAAGAGACGAGTAAAGACTCATTCAGATTAATGAACCTAATGAAAATTGGAAGCAGCGTTTCTTTCGGGATCCTATTAGGAATAAGTTGAGTCATAAGTTCTAAAGCGACAATAGAAGCTAGTTTCAACACTCAAGGAATATGAAAGTTAGAACTAAAATTTCAAAAGAAACTGTTTTGATCTGATGATCTTTTCTAGTACAATTAACTAGGTTGAACAGAAAATAAACGCACCGTTGTACAAAATTCCAATGGAAGCTAGTTTTAAAGCTTTTAAAGCTGCTACCAAAATTCCTAAAAAGTTGATTGGTCTGGGAGTGGAAGGGCGTGAGCTGAAGAAATTGACAAATCCACTTATGAAACTACACCCGATTAGATTCCTCCATTTACATAGATACATCGATTCCTCCAAACTGTTCGGCAAGTCCAAACAGCACGTGGGTTCTTTTCAATTTCCTATCAGGAGTAAGAAGGAAATAGGAATAATCTAGAGCAAGTACATAGTGGTGATAAATCTAACAGAAGCTAATTTTACAAGGACTTTAGGACTATGAAGGGTTCTACAATCAACATGTCTACTAGATCAGTTTGGCCCTAAATTGGGTATAAGAAAGGATCCATGGCCGTTGCTAGAAATTTGGTATATGTGAGTAAACATAGAAACATCGCTAATTCTGGAAGTTCAACTGGTGGAAATTAGATGTGCATCAACTAATTCATTTACTACCAGAAGAGAGGTCTCAGCATACTCCTTGACCAACATAGAAAAACGTGGTTCTTGACAGGCTTTTTTGAGATAATCACCGGTAGAAAAGGAATATACACGACTTTGGACGAAACGAATTTAAACGAGAAACACGATCCACGGTAGGTTAACTAATTCAAAGTAGGGTAATTGTACTCCAAAAAACTCTACTATGTAGTATAGTACATTTTATTTCATAACTCCAAACTTATCAGAACTAGCTAACCTACCGTTTGATCGAACTTAGCGCTGTAAAAAAAAACCTTAAGTTCCATACTTTAAGTTAAGATCAGAATGTTGTTTTGCCGTAAATTATACTCGACGAATACATATGTAAACTTACGTACAATAAAAATACTCCAATCGAAAGCCATGCATGCTACTAATTTGGGGGTGCTTATGCGTACTCAGCGCTGGTACAGAACAGTTTTGTGAGTTATTTAAAGTAGAGTTAATTATTGGATGTGTTTATTTGGAAGAGATTAGCAATAACTTTAATTAACGAAATGAGAGTACTGTAATTTTTTATATGTTCAGAGTGTGGTGTTGCTGTATCTCCCAAATAACACTTCGTTAGTCTTTTATTATCAGCGGTTATTTAACTATGTATACCTCAACACAAACAGCATACACAATCCACACACACATAGTGGTGGTGATGATGTGGTGAACTCATCATATCACATAGTTAATCATATAATATATATACATCCATAAAACAAAAATAAACAAAAATCGTTTTAGTCATATTAGTCTCGATTACAGCAAAACAACATATACTTAGTTTTATGATTGACCTGCTTTTCTAATTTGTTCATTGGTCACTTTCATTTTGGCCAGTTTTTGCCTCTTCTTACCAGTAGAGTTGACCTGCTTGGTGCTGTCGTCTTTGTCCTCAGGATGGAAGACGACGGTCCACCTGTCTAACCTGATCTCTTCGGCGTCTATCACGTCCCTGAGGAGGTTGAGGGGGTCTTCCCCGCCAGTGTAGCCAGGGCCCCACCTCAACACCCTCGCCAGGTCGTTACCTACAAGAAAAGTAGGACATGTAGGTTATACTTTAATTAGATAAACGAGGAGGTACAGTAGGGAAAGGGAAAACCCTATCTTTTTCTACTTTCTTTTAGTAGTGGAGGCTGAACATGAAATAGCATATTTGATCATGGTGTTGGATCATGTTTTGAGTCTCTGCTTCGCAACTGAATCTGGATGAAATCTGGATTTGGCTGAATTGAAAAAAAATATTAGAGTACTATTTCGACACTATTCGATGAGAGTCAAATTTGGTATTGATGGACACTTCTCTTGTATGTTTTGTAGATAGAATACCAGAAGCATTTGCACAAACTGGATGACTGCAGCGTAGAATGGTAGAATATAGCTGTTTGATGATGATGAAGAAGATGATCAGTTTAATTAGATTGATTCCCCACCTGTCCCGAGTGGTACGATCGCGCAAGCTGGCGACGAGCACTGCGAGTCCTGCCCGACGTTGTCGAGGCACTGGAGCACCCAGCCGATGGTGCCGTCGCCGCCGCAGACGAGGATCTTGTAGTTCTGGATGTTCCTGAACACGTAGAGGCCCGGTAACGGGCCGCCGTTGTCCAGGTCGAAGACCTGGTAGGGGTTCAGGAGCTTCCTGAAACTCGAGATCAGCTCGAGGCCCTGGCAGCCGCCGGACTTGACGTTCACGAACACCAGCAGCGGCTGCACCCCGAATGGGATCATCGAGGGCTCGATGTTCGGCAGGAGCATCACTGCGGGAAAGTTGAAAAGTTACAAGTTCTCTAGAAAGTCGTTTAATAAAAATGTCGCGTACCTAGCAAGGGTTGTTTGTCCTCGTACTTTGACTCCCTCAGTATGTAGAGGGCCCTCACTGCCTTCTCCGAGTCCTCGTAGGTAATCACCATGGATCCGTATTCGTAGTAGATCGGGCCGATTTTCGAAAATTTATTATCTGAAAAGAGCCATTGCTTTGAAAAAAGCCTACCTATGAGCCTTTGTTCATAGCACCATATATGAGCATTAACTTGGCCTAAGGAGACCCAGAGTGGCAACCCATGCCTTTAGAGCTAGTATAAGAACACTATAAGGGAGAACTGGTCCCTTGAGTCCGCAAAGACCACCAATAGTATAATAGAAGAATACTTTGACAGAAAATTACCTGGGCCTCCAGGGACTGGTGGTTGAGTCATAGGGCTAGCAACCGTAAAACATTACTTGTAAAAGAGAAATGTGCTAAAAATCTAGAAGAAATGCCTCGAAATTTAGATGGGGAAAATGTTAAAGACTCAGGCAAAGGAAAACGATAATGAATGTATCGTAACAACCTGGAATATACAGTATTAACACAAAAAAGGAGGTGTTCCAACAATTAAAAAAATGAGACACTGATATAGACACTGATATGAGACACTGAAAAAATGAGACACTCACTGAGACGTAAACGAAAGGAAATGGGAGTGAAGAGATTGGAAAATACATTTGGTACTATAGTGGAGTGCCGAAAGAAACAAGAGTCCAAGCAGGAATAGCAATAAAGAAAAAATATAAGAGATACTTGGTCACTGGAGAAGATGGTACTGATATAGAAATAGAGGAAAAAGTAGTGGAACAAGCAGCAGAATATAAATATTTAGGAACTATACTGTCAATGGAAGGAGCCAGCCAAAGAATACGTAAAGCAAACCAAGCCATCCGACAACTGAATCATATTTTCTGGTCACCAAATATGTATAACGAAACAAAAAAAAAGAGTAGGAATAACTATTGTAGACAGTATTTTATTATACGGTTCGGAAACCTGGGAAATTACTACTATTAAAAATAAAAAGCGAACAGAGACCGTGGAAATGGAAATTATTAATATTAATGATGAAGTATATAGATAGGATAGAAAAAAGAAGGCTGTTATGATACGAGTAGATAAGAAAAATGCCTTCATATCGATGGTCATTCAGAAATGTGGCAATGGACTCCATCTAATCGAAGAAAGACCCTCCAAGAAGTTGCAAGAAGGCGAATGGGAAGGAACAGATTCATGGCGTTCTAGAACCCCCCAAATCGTAGCCCACCATCCTCCCTACCTTTGCCCAAGAACTCCATCAGGATGTTCTCGTAGTTCCTCTCCGATAGGTTCGGCGGCAGGTTTCCCACGAAAAGCGCCAGGTTCGGCCCGTGCGGGTCCTGCTTCAGTTGGAGGTAGAACCGCATCAGCTCCATCTGTCTGATGCTGTCCCTGCCGAGCTGCTTCATTATCTCCCACGGCCTCTCGTTCCAAGACAGGACCCTCTCGGTGACTGGAAAGGGAAAAACGTACAGTCCAAGCTGTGAAATCCAACTGCAACTTCACGTTTACCTCCTCTGTCCAACAGTACCTCGCTGCATCTGTAGTCCTCGCAGTTATAATCGTCGGACAGGCCGAAACGTTTCACGGCTTCGCGTATTAGATCTCCCACGGTCGTGTTCGAGTCCACAGGCACGGTGCAGTATGCCTGTGACACTTGAAGTTTGCCCGGGTAGACCCTCACCTCCCCGGAGTCGTTATCGCGATCCCTGGAAATGAATATTTTGGACTAAACCCAAATAATTCAGCACAGAATGAAATTCAAGAAAGTTCTAAGAATCCTGTGAGGGATTAATACAAAAAGTTTCAGAGAAATGGTATAAAAATTAGCAGCACCATAAAATCATTCAAATGTAACACTATCACCAACTCCATCACCAGGTTATGTGACATGATGAACCACTTTGAACACCTGGAAGGCTTATAGCGATAAAAATGTATCTATGTCAAGCGTAAGATTTTGAAAGTCATGTCTATTCAAGAGGTCGTTTTAAGAGAACCTATTATGATCTATTATGACTATTATTTATTTTCTTAATATGACTCTAGATTCTAGATAACTCTATTATTCCAGAAAATGGACACATCGTTCCTTTTTTCGTCATCATATAAAAGATAACTCACGTAAATTACTTCCAGTAAGTGCGTCATTAATATGTAATAAACAGAAGAGCTCCTCAGTTGGAGATGAACTAGCTGCATCTAAAGATTTCAAAATTTCAAATATCCTTACTTGAATCTGAGAAAAACTGCAGGACGCTTCCCCTCCTTCCTGTGCAAGCTTAGGATGGGAGTCGGGTCCTGCAGGAGGGCCTCTTCGGTCGAGTAAAGGTCGGTCAACTGGAACGAGTTCGGGTCCTTGGTGATGTGAAACGCCCTCAGCGCCTGCGTGAGTACCTGCCTGAGGGGTGCCTGTCGGGAGACAACGATCGCCCGAAAGATCCTCCTCCGCAGCGAGCTATTCCCGTCATATACCTTTATCACCTCTGGGAACAGAATTCATATGATCAGCGAGATGAGCAGATCAAAAAAGGATTAAGTCTTTTGGGTCAACTTCGACCCATCACCTTACAACCTGGATCTAGTTGTACGGATTGGACAAAGAGTTACAGATATCGGTTTTTACCTTCGTCCCGTTCTTCCTGGTTCTTGTTTGCTTTCTCCTGCCGAGAGTCCTTCCCCTGACCGTGTGACTGCGCGTAGTCCTCCGAGTCCTTGTAACGCCCCGCTTCTCCGCTGCTGAATTCCTCCGATGTACTACGTGCTGGATAAAACATTTCATCAATTAAGAAGCAAGGAAACGGTCAAACGTGTCTCGAAACTTGAACCCGCTAAATTACCTCAGGACCTCCCACTGACTCACTAAGTTCCTGAAGAAAAGTGACGGGAAACTTACGGGATAAGGTGTCCTTCCTCCTGACCTGGACGCCGATGATCGCCTCCATGGGCACCTCCGTTCTGGGAATGCTCACCGCGTGTGGTGGTAGGTAGATCGGTTCCAGCATCCCGAACGTGCATTCGCTGTTGATGTTCACGTGGCACGCGGCGTGAGACTGCAAAAACAAAAAACCTCAACATCAAGAGACCGTAGGATAGTTCAGCAAGAGTTTTGGATCCAACTGGAACTAAGTAGAGCCATATCGTATTAGTAACGCCAGACAATTTTGAGGTGTTAAGCGAAACAGAAATCAAGTGGTGCTTCGCAAAGTCTTGTAAGCACCAAATCGTAATCATTCTCGCATGGAGTCGCTTGAATAAATAATTGTCCCTCAGTAGGATCTGCTTGGCATAAAGGGTTCCTGGGAGATCAACCGTGAACCAGCAATCCACCTTGAGATTACAATGATTCTAGAAGTATAAGCCTGGCCACGCTGAGTTACTGACTGACACTGTTCGGAACCATCGTGAAGCCCAGACGAAGAGACAAGGGGAGTGTGCTACGTTGCGTAGTGGAACCACAAGAAGCAAGATTTGGGAAAGCAACATCCAGGAAACTTCTAAACCTCTACCTACAGCAGATGTTTCAGCTCTGCCACGGGTGGAATAGGTAAATCAAATTTCACTTGATCTTGAACTAAACCACAGAATGATTGTTACAAAGAATTATATCCCACACGTTCTAAGTGTGCACTAGATGAGAATGTTTACATATAAATAGCATATTGCAACAGGACCCGAGTGGCAACTTCCAGCTCTTCATATCTTAAGTACCTTATTATATTATATACCTTAAGTGTCTTTGGTACCTTGATCACCTCGAGCTTGGCGTTGAATTTACGTAACAGACCATTTCGTTGGTTCTTACCGTCATTCCACACCACTCGCATCTGAACCCGGAAAGGCATTCCGCTGTGTAACAAGTCTTCTTGCAGAGGGCGCACTTGGAGTTGCTCGGCAGGTTCCCTTCTCTCCAGTGGTGTTGGTGGTGAACGTTGAGCAACTGCTTGCCCGGCACGTAGGTGGCGTTCTCCTTGCAGTCGGCCACCGCGAAATCCTGGCACTCCACGTGGACGTAGTACTCGCATACTGCAAAACACATGCACATTAAGACCTTAGGTGGTACCTTAAGGAGTTTTCACCCAACAGAGTTGCTACCAAACCAGGTGTTACGAGTTCGTTGAAAAGGTGTAAGGGAGTTCTGCTTAATGGCACACTTTGGTAAAAGGCATGCTCTTTATACTTTCAATTTGGAGGTTTCAAGGGACCTTTGCTGATATACATTCATGTTTGTATTGGGACCGCTGTATTTGGTGCGTTTGATTGGAATGGGAGATTCTTTCCATCAAAAAGGCTTCAAAAAGTTAGGTTTTTAATAGTAGAAACTAGAAATTTCACTAATCTCTTCCTATGCAGAGAATGAGTTGGAGGGCCAAAAAATAATTTTAAATGAAATCGTTGGATCAGCATGAGGTTGGACCAACTGCAAGTGTGATGGGGTCTCAACAATCATTTTTCGATTTAGTCTAAAATGACAAGAAAACCATTAAAATATTTTTTGACTATGTCATTGGACCAGCTATGTGTGTTGATTCATCTGAATCAAATTGCTCAGAGAATGCCATTTCAACCAGAACTCCTCTGATATTGGTACGTAGGTACTTACTTTCACAATGAATGGACTCGCTGTCGTCTAGTCTCTTGCGGCAAACGTTGCAGAACTTTCTCTTATGGTGAAACGGTTCGGACCAACAGTGAGCTACCGGATTCTGTGGGAAAGTAAATAGTAGAATAGAGCTACGGCACTCCATTGGGTTGTTTTACCTTTATCATATTGGCGGCGATGCTGGAACACGGAGATACCACGGTCTTTAAGCAGCGATCATGCACTACGAAGTTGCAAACTGGAAGAGAGAAGCAAAGTTAAAAAATTGGAGATGATCATTGTTAAGAAATAGTTGTTGTACATATTTCTGACGGTTTAGGATCTAGAATTTTCCTTCGGTGCTCTTTTTTTATATACAATTAGTTAAGAGGTGTTGGAGTGCGTGCATTTCATTTTAAAAAGGGTCTCCCGTCCCCCTTACAAGAAACTTTCCCGAATCAATTCGCCGCCCACACTTTCAATTAGATATCTCTCCCCCTTGTTGATTCTCGTTTCATAAAGTTGTATTGGCTGGCGCATGTATAAACGGCTCTGACACGATTCTTATGTGTAGACGACGACTCTATACAGAGGAGGTGTATCTGAAACATCCTCCAACATCCTCGATTCGGTCCATTGTCCACATTCACAGTTAAGAGCTCAATTGAAAGCACATTTTATCTGTCTAGCGATGCCACCTCTATATATATAGAAAGAGAGGGAGGGGGACAGAGAGACACAGATAGAGAGAGCAAAAGCCTCTCAATGTCAGGATTTATGCAGCGGATGCCGCGAGAAGAAAGTTCGTTTTATCTCAAGCTTGAATGGAATCGAAGAATTGCCATCGAATGTGACGATGACGTGACTAAGGAAAATGTTGCTGTTCAACTAAGGCATTCAATTAAAAAGACTGTGTCCCAAAATGGCATTAGCTGTGTGGACTCGAGTAGTTCCCAAAAGTTACGTCTCTTGTCTCGATCTCACCTATGCTGGTCTCGTATTGGTCTTGCCTTTGTTTCGAAAAATCTCGAAATAAATGAATGTGCCATCCTCAACACTCACTGGATGTAAAACACTATTAGCAAATTTTTCCCCTTCATTCACTCGGTCTGCTGGAGGTTAGTTTGTTGGGTTTCTTTATATTTTTACTATAAAGTCTCGTTCTCGGTACATAACATTTGGTAGCCTATGGTACATTTAAAAATAATCAAAATTGAAAAAAGCTCTCTTAGTGTGATTTGAATTTCAAAGAAGAGAATTTAGCCAAAAATGTCATTAAATTTTATAATGCGATACTTATTCGATATCGGAATAAATAAGTGTTAAATTTCAAAAAACCAAAAAGAAAAGTGTAAAGTGGCATTCAGAGAAGATTTAGCAAAAAATATTATTAAACTTTATTATACATTGTAGGTCTGTAAGTATATATGTATCAGATTAATTAATCCACATTAATTTGACATTGACAACAAATTGCTTAATTCTCAATAGAGAGCGTATCGCATTCAAATGCAATGCGAATATTTTATTACTTTGAATAATGAATGTAGGTATATGCATTTTCTAATTTTAATTTTTACTATTCATATTTTCTTTATATTTTAGTGAATATGTACACACATAAACTTATAGTTATGACTTTATAGTTTCTTACTCTATAATTTAGATACATAAGTCTGCATCTACATACAGATAGATGAGAATAATCAACGACATGCCCACAAAAGATTGTCAGTTAAATTCAAAATCCCAAATAGGAATATTTTTTGAAATAAGAAAGGCTCCCCTTATTGATTTTGAAATTTCAATTCAACTTAAGTTAGAAAGTTAGGGAAATATTGTAATGAAACACACTTTGGGATATTCAGCGATAGGTTCATTACAATTTATGAACTTAAATCAAAAATATTAGATTTGAATAAGGAAGACTCTTATTGAATTGTCGAATTTGAAATTTGCAAATCGAAAGACACTACGGATTGATAGGCGACATACCTACTACATGGTTATAAATGCATGAGGACTCCTCTAACTAACGGACAGTTTTATATTTCCCGAATTTCTTAATAGGGATTTATACATATTAGCACCTCCCAATAGCGGATCTTCCATATAACGGACACGGACAGCTAAAAACTCCCATTTCATATATAATTGTTAATAAAATTACCTCTTAACAACGGACAATAACTTTTGAAATCAGATGTGTAAGAAATATATCTCTTAAATAGGAATTCAAATTTTAATCATCTGGAATCCGTTTTACTAAGCAGTTTAAATAACGGACACCTTTCATAATTGCATCCATATATCCCTTAAGTCTCTTAAATAAGTGTTTAAATTTGCAATCATCCTATTCATGAATTTCAGGTATATTTCAGGATAAACAGGTAGTCTTATGTTGATTCGGTGGTTTTTGATAAATTTTTCAATATGAAATAAATTGCAATTTGAAAATGTATTATTTTGAATTACATTTGGGCACATATCAATATTTTTTTTGTTTAATCCTTTCTTCCCAATAGCGAACACCTCCTTATAACGGATAAAATTGTGGTTCCCGTGACTGTCCGCTATATAGAGGTTTCACTGTAATACAAAAATACAAAATTCCAAAGTGGAGGATTCTTTGAAATAAGAAAGACACACTTTATAAATTTTGAAATTCCAATTCTTCGTCTCTCAGAAACTAAAAGGAATGATTATTACAACAAAACACACTGTGGAATAATCAAAGACATGTCATAGTTATAGACATACATAGTCATAGAGTTTGTCCAAAACAACAGTATTTAAAGTATCAATGTAAGACCAAGAATGTAATAAGTAAGAACGACACACCTTATTCATTTTGAAATTCTCTCTTAGAAACTAAAGGGATTGATTATTACAACAAACAACTGTGGAATAATCAAACATGTCATAGTTATAAACATACTTTGTTATAGAGTTTGTCTAAAACAACGGTATTTAAAGTATCAATGTAAGAACAAGTATGGTATAAGCAAAGAGCGGATTATATGTAAACAAAAAATAGGAAAATATGTACATAAATATGTAACGATTTTCTGAAATATATGTAACTATTTGCTAAAAATATGTAATAAATTAAAAATTTAGAGGAAGATTTTCAAAGAGCAAACAAGCAATATTCATCATAAATATATCTTTACATTATTACAAAAATGTATGCCTTATACCCTACTTAACATTATAAAAAGAATTAACCACTAAGTGTTTTTTAAAATTTTCTACACGAAAATTTTGACGCTTATCGGTAAACATGTGGTTGTACAAAGAAAATTTCTCTCACCCTACCGAGGTTATCGCGGCATAATTTAATTTCGGCAACAAGATTTCACTGAAACTAGTCTCTAACTCAAAATAGTTGAAATCAAAAATTTGAATAGTTTTGAACCCTTCATTATTTTCCAAAACCTGATTCAATTTGTTCAAAACTATTTTACCAATTTTCCTGTTTACTTTTTCGCATTTTCTTTGAAAATTATCTATTATTTCAAAGAATCAAGGTTTATGACATATAATTCATCTGTTTGCATCAATCCTACACTCTCCACAAAAACGAAATACATACCAAGAAAGAAATAAGGGACACCGAAGACCCTACTTAACGCACAGTTATACTGTGCTTAACAGTAGGTAAGGTATTGGTTTTAAAGGGAGAATAATAAAAAAAGCAATAACAATAAGAACAATTATTTAGATAAAAAAGATGAAATCATGTAAATATTAGATTAGAGTTACTTCCCGACCTCTCAAATATGAGGAAGCTCACGCCTTTAGGGCTTGATCCATGTCCTAAAATAACTTTATGTAGTTAATCTTGTTCGATGTGTGTTAATAAGTTTTATTTATTTTAACTGTGTATGTTAACGTATTTGTTTTGTATGTGTGACGCCGCACACTTCGAACAACAGGAGCCCTAAAACAAAACAACTTGTTTGCGAGCCTGAAGATGGCTTCTAGGAAGCCGAAACCGGTCGCTCATCTTCAATAAATTTAGTAGTTAGTTAAGACTTGGTGTTTTCCTTTGGTTAAATTACCATGGCCAACTTTGAGAAGCTGGACAACCTTCGGTTGATGTAAATATATGTAACTATATTTTAAATATGCAATTTTATGTAACTTTGATGAAAATATGTAAAATATGGAAAAATATGTGAATTACATATATTCCGCTCTTTGGTAATAAGTAAGAACGACACACCTTATTCATTTCGAAATTCCAATTCTTCATCTCTCAGAAACTAAAGGGAAGCAATATTACAACAAAACAAACTGTAGAATAAACATGTAGTTACATATTAAAGAGTTTGTCTAAAACAAAGTATCAATGTAAGAATGTTGACTTGAATTACTTAAAAAAAATAATAATTTTATTGTCATACAACACCAAGCTTTTACTTTTTAAATTTTTACTATTAGGGATAATTTTTGAAATTTCGTTTTTGTTTACACCAGTACTTACCAACAACATGTTGCTATAAAAATTTATACCTTTCATTGTCAAATAAAAATCTTGTTATTGAAGTTTGTGAATAAATGTTGGTGTCGATGCATGAAACTTTGTTGAATTCTATTTACTTCTGAAGAAAGAATTCTATTCTTCTGAATTCTTTTAGTGAATCTAAAAGTAGAACAGCGCCGGCATTGGTATCATCACTGTATTGCTTTTTGGTTGCCTTACGTCACCAATGGAATCGAATTTTTACATTTGGTTACATTTCGAGATTTTTCATTACATAGTTGAGTTGCATATTTATATGGGACGTTTAACGATATCGGAACGTCAACAATATTTGCCCCATTTTGTTCAAAAAATGTTTTTTTTTTAAATTTAAGTATAGAACTCAGGATGTAGGTGTTTTATGGGGTTATAAGCAACTTTGGTACATAACGTTTTCGATGAAAATATGGATTAAGCGTACTTCGCTTGGGTGAAATGTAACATTATCTAATTTTTCAGGCGACGTGTGACGTTCTACCGCTCCTTAAGACAGCCCAGGAGTAGCAAAACTGTTGACTTTTTGTGGAAAACTGAATGTACAAGTACGAGGGAACGCAGCGGATGGAGAAGCGATCCCACGAGGGAAATAACAAGGGCGAGGAGGACCGGAAAACCGAAGGCGAATCGAGAGATCCGATCCAGCGGGTCGAAGTGGAACATGGAAGTGTCCGTTAAGTTCGAGGAACGAGACGAAAGGGGATGGTCGCGACTTCTCCCTCCGGGCTCGTCTCCCGAAGACGTCCCTCGGGAGATCGACCTGGACGGGGATACGGCGACGTCGGCCCGAGGAGAGCGGAAGGAGGTGGTGGCTGCGGCGGCGACGACGACGACGGCGGTCAGGTCGAGAGAGGAGAGAAGGTTGCCAAACCTCCATGAGATGATGGGAGAGCGAGAGAAAGGAGAAGGAGAGCGCGAGAGAGAGAGAGAGGGAAGGATGTGGTATGGACGGTATATATATGTGTATATATGTGTGTGTGTGTGTACCTTCGCATATGAAGCCTTGCTGGATGAGGCCCCATAGCATGTCGCTGCAATGGTGGCAGTATATCGGTTTGTGGAAGGTCTTCTTGCAGAAGCTGTGGCCGTGCGGGACGACGGGCGGCTGTTCGGCCGCAGCAGCAGCAGCAGCAGCGATATGCGAGCCCGTCTGCACCGACGCCATGATTCCTCCTCCGCCACCGCCGAGCCACCGTTCACGCCAGATTTTCACCGTGAACCCGCACTCGCCACGCGCGCCTTCATCATCTTCTCGTCTCTCCTTATTACAAGTCTATGTTATCTCGGAACCGTACGCGTACATGTTGCTGCCCTGCCGTTGATGCGACAGCCACGGTTACAACATGCCTAGGGCGCATTTCTCGACGTCGCCGTCGTCTCCCGTACGCAGCTGGCCGTCACTCTGACGAAACGTACTCGGGACCCTCTTCCCGTCTCTCTCTCTCTCTCGCCCGTGCGGCGCGCAACGTTTCAGGCGTCGCCGTCGTCGCCGTAGAGCGACGCCTGAAAAGCGGGCGACTGCGGCGACGCGTCCCCCCTCACTCTCTCTCTCTCCTTCTCTCTCCCGCGGGACGACGACGCCGCTCCTGCTGCTCCTGCTGTTGACCTACTATCGGATCGGATCCCCCCACCTCTTCTTACGCACGTACATACGTACATGTTGCTCTCTCAGTGCGCCTACAAAGTTCGGAGCCGAAGGGGACCTCCGCCGATTTTTCGTTCCATCAAACACATCGACGTCACCACGTCGCTCCCGAATGGCCAAAAATCGACGGCTTCGATCCCGACGCGACGCATTTATTTATGTGGGGATTATCCACGCCTTTCCGCATTTTCATACATTGCCTATCTACAAACTTGTCATAAGTCATAAGGGTAACTCAAAACTAACGCTGCGATTCTGTATTTCAGTACCCTAAGTACTATCGTAGGGTACTAATAAGGACACCCGTAAAAGTAATATTTACGGATTTACGATACTTTCCTCTTCTTCTTTTTCTTCACTTCAAGTTTTAGGCACTTTGCCAGATACGATATTCATCTTTCCTTTGGTTTGCCAACAGCTATCGTTTAATGAAATTTTATTCGCATGTCTTCTCTTCTTTCGTTTTTAACACGCTTCATATTAGCTTCACTTCTATGTTTGTTTTAGTGATGCCCACGATATTCTCGTTTGCGAGAGTCTCGTCTCGCTTTCGAGACGAGACTTGAGACAATACTTTAAATTTTCCTTGCGAGACAAGACGAGACTTTTAAAAAGACTTTTTAAAGTCTTTTCTTGTCTCGCAACGAAAATTTAAAGTATTGTCTCAAGTCTCGTCTCGAAAACGAGACGAGACGAGACGAGACTCTCTCAAAGGAGAATATCGTGGGCATCACTATTCGAAACTTCGCATAGGTATTTATTAAGAACTAATGACAGTTCAATAATTTAATAACCAAATCATTATTTTATTTACGCTCTGGATTGTTTGCTGCTGGACAAGCTTATTGAAGGACTTGATTACTCAAAGTTAACAGGGAGGGTCCCATGTAACGCTGAAATATTTGAAGAAATGACTAGATTGCGAGAAAGCACTTCATAAGACAAGCTGATAAATCGAACTAAAAAGTGAAAGATCAATAATTATAGTTTAAAAAATTGCTTATTGCAAATTGCTTAACTTAATTACGTTATTTACAGCTGTTTCAGTTCTGGCTAGGTATTTACTTGCAAAAACCATAGTTTTGCTTGTTGATATTTTCATGTGGCACTTTCGGCAGATATTTCTTAAGATAGGCATATATTTATCTATGTAGATCGCCAAAACTAAAAGAAGTTCTAAGAAACCCACAATCTCGATAAACCTCTAGGAAAGTATGACAGAAACCATGACACTTACAATTCAGTCTGGCACACGATTGAGAAAAACACAGCTTTCTCGAAGTATATATACATAATTTGTTATATTGTAAATGTTTCTGCAATGTCTTTCAGTCTGTTATTTATAATTCTGGCATAGATTTTATAAGCCGTGTCTACCAAACTAATTCCACAATAGTTTTGAGGGTTGTTCTTATCGTCCTCTTTAAACAGGGATATTACTTTTGCTCTTCCCCAGTTGTCAGGGATGATATCTATTATTTTTCTAACATTTGTTATATAGATGTAAAAAAATAGGATTTACAAGTTTACAGCACTGCAATCGTTGTTCTTTATCAAACGGCCGGTGAGATGGGCGAGATGAAATGGCGGAAACCTAAACGTCCGCCAAAAGAAAGTAATTAGGTAAAAGAGAATGGCGGAAGAGTGGATTGAATTTTCGAAACAAACTAACTGATATAGGATAATCGTTACTAACAAGCATTTAAGTACTTAAGTATTACTGTTAACCACTTTTCATTGCTCTTGTTGGCCTGACGTGTCAAAAGTTACAGTGAGTGACAAAATTGAAGATTTAGAATACCTACTAGGTACTAGAAAAGTACCTTTCTAGGTAAGTACATACTACCAACTACTTAGTCGGGAAACATCAAAAACAATTTTCATCCCTAATTTTCCTCTACAAGTAACGTTTTAAAATTTTGAAGAAAAGCAGGTACTTATAGATTTAGGTATTATTCCCGAATCCAGGTGAAAATAGAAAGACAAATTTTTAATTCCACCTGTACTTCATTCTATCCGCTAAAGTCATCTAGTGAGGCGTTGGAAAATTTGACGTAGTCATCAAACGCTAACCACCGAAAATGAGTTTCACCTCAGACGAGTATTGGTTCATGTACTTAGCCCTCGAAGTGGCAAAAAACGACGTGGCGTTGGCTAGGAAGGTATACGCGGAACATTTTCCCGAAAAAAGACAACCCAGTGTTAGAACGATGAGGCGTCTTGGACGAAGCGTTCGAAGGCAACAAAGTAACGTCCTTCCTCCTGAAGGGAACAGCGATCTTGACCGAATTAGTCTGCCATGGCGATATTATGTTTATTTCGTCCTCGTTTGTTGTAAATTTGCTGTGTTGTTTCTAGTGTTAAGAGGTAATGAAGACTAAATTAAAACTGCATTTAAAACCGTGGTTTTATTCTGCTTGGGAAAAGGGTTCAAAATGGTGGTTAGTATCAGATAGGCAAGCAGGTTATGCCATGTATCAGACAGGTGATCTTTAGTCAACTTGAGACGATCGAATAGAAGATGAAATAATAAATTGCACCAGATCTGCCAATACCAGTCGTTTAATGTTTCAAAGAAATGAGAACAATTTAGGTCTGAACCAACCGAACTTCACGAAATTTTCGAAATCACTTTCCCAAAGTTCCTCACACCTAAAACTTCCGCCGTTTTCGTATTTTTTGCCATTTCGATACCAAAGACGCATGTGTTTGGCACCGGCGGCGTGCCCGAGTCGACGCGTCGCGACGCCTTTTCCAGGACGGAAGCGCCGCGACTTAAGGTCCCGTTCTCCCAATACTTTTATTGACCATTCGCCGGGAGGAAAAACGGGAAGCGCTGAGAACGCACGTGGACCAAAAACCATTTCAAGGAGGAGTATTGTTTGTAATTTCGTAGGTAATTAATCAGAGAGTAAACAGTTTTTTATGTTCTTGCCAAGTAGTACTGAAAGGGGGCCATTTATTTAGGACACACATTATTATCAGGCCTCGCCGATAAGCGATAAGGTAATGTGTATTCACAAATGTAGTGATGCGAAGTTTCTTTTTCATCTAAGTTTCATTATTTAAAAACCTCTTAAATTACTTTGTCAGGCAAAATGAAAAGATTGATAGCATTTAGGCGTTGTATAGTTATTTTAATAAACTCAACCATTTTTGTCATTTATTCTCCCATAGTAAGATACATGCAGTCACATGACCAGTTCCAGCATGTTGCCCTATCCGTTTTCCCTAATTCGTCTATGCTTGTTGAGGTTAGGTCGTGTACATAACCTCAAAAGTAACTCCCGCCAAAGAACTAAAGAAGCCAGAAAGTGTACCGTCGATAAGAAATTGCACGCTTATCCGAAGACTACTCACTATTCAACCATGTCTGATGCTGAATCGATCCCCGATGAAACCCTTGACGGTCTCATCGACGAAGTCCAAGAGGCGGCGCCCGAGCAACCGGCGACCGACGACGAAGCCGCCGAGGCCCCCGGCGAGACAGCAGATAAGAAGACGGTGAAACCCAAGCGGGTGATAAGGAATCCCCGGCCGAAGCTCAACGAGGAAACCCTGAAGACCCCGAGGGGCCTACCGGCGATCGAGAAGTGCTTCGAACGCGTCAAGTTCAAAGGTAAGGGCCACGAGGATAAGGACCTCGACGTACTGTTGAAGACCTACGAGTACTGGTGCCACAGGATGTTCCCGAAGTACCCGTTCGACGATTGCATCGAGAAACTCGAGAAGCTCGGTACTAAAAGGGCGACGCAGGTGTACCTCAAACGTATTCGAATGGGGATCGCCGACAACGACAACAATAGCGAGTTGGACAGCGATAAGGAGGACGAGAATGTGGCGACGGACGGGTTCGTCGATCAGTTCGACAGGGTGGCGTCGCAGCCTACGTTAAACGAGGAAGAAATGGAGAGGATCCGTCGTAATAGAGAACAGGCAGAGGAGAAGAGACGTCAAAGGCTTGAAGAAAACATTAGGAACGCCGAATCAAGTTCTGAACAGGGCTTAACTTCAGAACAAATGGAAAGGATCAGGATTAACAAAGAAAATGCTGAAAAGTTAAGGAAAAAGAGGTTGCAATCTGCTGAAGTAACTCAAGATCAAATACTAGAAGATGTTGAAAACGATCCAACTCCTATTCAAAGGCATAGATTACAAACATCAAGTAGTGAAGAAGAAGAAGCAGAAGAAACAACAGCCCCAGATCGAAATGAAACTATAGTTCAGATACATGCTGAACCAGTTAAGAAATTCCAATTTAATCAGACAGAGGAAGACATAAGTGATGAAGACCCATTGCCCAATAGAAAATGTAATAGATCTCAAGTCTTGCATAGTGATGAAGAAATGGAAGAAACTCCATGCAGAAGTAACACTAAAATATCACCTTTAGATAGAAATGACAGCTCAGTTCACTTAAACGAAATCCAGACCCAGCCTAAATCAGTTTTGGAAAACCAAGAGGAAGTTACATTTCATTCATCCATTATGGACCAAATAGTGACAGACGTCGGCAATTCGACGCGCAAGAAATCACACGTAAATAGTGATGAAGAAATAGAAGAAACACATATTACCAATGATACAGGTATGGTAGTTAAAACTAAGGATAGGATAGAAAATAGTGAAGAGAATCATAAGGAAGGTGAAGAGGTTGATTTGAACGAAATATCAGATTACCATATTAGCAATGAAGATATGGACATGGCATAAATATGAAATGAAAATAGTTTCATCGAATTGTATGACAGGGGTACCATTTGGCCAGCAAGTATTCGTTATCAAGTTAAGCTAGAACTTATCATTTCTCAGTAACAAAAAAAAATTAGACTGAATTTCTAAAAAGTGTTTTATTCCATAATTCAATATGCCTTCATACCACAATTTTGTCTTACTAGGAAAAGCCCTTTGATACAATTCAAAGAACAGTTCAATTAAATACATATCTGGTTTGTTTCAGCAAGGTGGAAACTTGATGAGATGATATTAATTCGACAAACAATTTTATTGCAGCAAGCAAATTTGCTGAACTACAAAACATTACCAATATTTGCATATTTACTAATATGCATGCCCTAAGCAGCTTCTGATATTTCAAACTACTTGCTGGAACAGACCTAATAATAATAGAATTACAATCAAAGTTATTAGACAGGATCAACTTTGTCATTGTAAAAATGTGATTATTACCATCTCCGGCACGAAATCTGAACGCTTTCATTCAGGTACTTGTAACTCACATTTACCCTTACAATGTGTAATTACACCTTCCTTTTCTTCAATGACGGCCTGTCAAATACAGGCTTAACTCCCCCAGATTGCTGTGAATGAAACTTCAAATTCTGCGAGTTTTCTGTAGACCAAGGTGAGTCAAACTGGGTCGTATCCTGATCGACCAGATGTGTGTACTTTGTCCTACCAGAACGCCCAAAGTTCTTGACCTGCATAACTTTCGGCAATATTGTTTTATCAAAGTGATCTTCGAGCGTGGCCTGAGCAAAGTCTCGCTTGAACACATCATCGTCTTTATCCAAGTAGAAAGCGCCCCTGTGATAGTACTTTTGAAGGAACTTGTATTTGCCCTTTGTTGCCTTGTTGGTTATCAACTTCGGGTTCAGTCGCAGCTGAATGCGCCTCTCCTCCTCCGTCATCGTCCTGAACTTTTCGATCTCCAGCTTCTCCCTTTCTACGGCCTCCCTCTCCTCCCTGTCCCTCTTGATCCTCTTCAGCTCCCTCAGTTTCCAGGCCTCATACTCGACCTCGTCGTTCTCGTCATCGGTACAGACATCGTCTATGTGAGGTTCGTTCTTCTCTTTGGGTTGCTGTTCCTTGCGGACTGACTCTTCTACCATTTTCAGGGTGTGCCTCCTCCTTTCTTCGGCCTGCCGTAGAGCTTCTTCTTCTTGTTTTTTCTGCTTCTGGAGCTCCTTTTCTTTTTCGATTATTGTCACGCGGTCTCGTTTCCTCACAAATACGGGCTTCAACCTTGGACCTAGAAAGAAATATTTATTTACTAAAAACTTGGGAAGTTTACAATTATGTATAGGCACATAACATATATAAGTAAATATAGTATGCGTGAACCCCACAGAGGTATTTTTTTTGTACCTGTTTCTTCTTCAGAATCAGAATACTCCTCAGATTCCGATGATTCCTCAGTGTCTGAGTGACTGTTTTCCTCTTCTTCTTTTTTCATGAACTCCTCATCTTGCTTAGTTAGTATCCGTTGTTTCATTACCTCTCTCCTCCTCTCGATTTCAGTATCGCTTAACTCATCCTCTGACTCGTCCTCATCGGGGGCCGCCTCCAGCATGTGCTTTTGTTCTACAAATGAAGTTATAAACAAACAAGAAACCTAGCTTTCGAGAATCTACCTGCTAGGTGCACCTCCTCGTCCTGCTCGTCCTCAGATGACTCGAGTACCTCGGGTTCGACGACGTGCCTCCGTCTCTCCGGTCTGACCTCGGTCTCGACCTCTGCGATCTTCAGACGCCTCAGACGGGGGTCGTTGAGTTCATCGTCGCTCTTTACCGGCTCCGGCGAGGGCGCCGCCGCCCTCTGGTTCCTCCTCTCGATGAAGTCATCGGAGTCACTGTCAGAGTCCGACCGGACGTCCTGGGCGTAGTCCGGTTTCTTCCCAGAGACGTACCGGTGCACCTTGACCTTTTGCATGGTGATTTCTCCTGCGGGGTTAAAATGGGAAATTATGAGTGGGCCCCAAATGAGACAGCTGAGGTGGGAGATGGGGTGTTCGAAGGGGGGTCCTTACCTTTCGCATTGGTGACCGGCACAGCGCCAGCCGTGCTCTGGATGGCGTACATGGATTGAGGGTTCATCATTCCGATGATTGTTTCTTGTAGAAGTGAAAACTTTTAGATTATAATGTCTTCCAAAACTTGTCAAAAGACACAGAACACAGAACGAGAACAGTGAAAGGTGTCATACGTCATACAACCTGCTACTGCTACAGAACACAGAACATAAAATTTGTTTTATCGCATCTTAAGTCTATTCCTAGCTCTTTTATTTCTACGTTAGCTAATTTAGGAATTAATATGTTGCAATCTATATGCTATAGACTATACGCGTTTGTGAGTGCTGATTACATAATGTGCAAGCGGGAACGTATGAACGGAGAGTTATGAATCTCTGCCTTAAGAGGTTGTTGTGTTGTTTTGTGCATAGACATAATACTATATAGACTACGGATCGGTATAGGGCGCGATGTGCCGAGTGGGAGCGAGAGGCAAATAAATAAGGCGACTTGTCTCTCACTCTAATAAGCGGAGTTGACAACTCCGTAGCCATGACGATCTAACCTCTTGCCTTGTCAATTACGTCACGTCCTTTTATTTTGGAGGTCGCGGGTTCTAAACTCCAAGAAAACGAACTTTTTCTTCTCAATTCCACTATTTTCCCGCTATATTTACAGTTTTATTTCATTTCTTATATTTCCTCAATAGTTTTCGAAGATAAGTGATAACAAATTCTTGATTGTATTGACACATGATTGACATGAGGCTGTAGAGTTTAGAGCGTCATGGTTACGGAGTTGTAAGCTCCGCCTATTTAGAGTGAGAAACAAGTCGCCTTATTTATTTTCCTCTCGCTCCCACTCGGCACATCGCGCCTTAGACCGATCCGTAGTCTATACAGTATTATGTCTATGGTTTTGTGTTATGCCATAACCTCAATCGCTCAAACTTCCTGTTTATTATTTATTACCGGGGCTAAGAATCTATAATTGATCGTATTTTCGTCGATGACAGCCAAAAAGCGTTGGATAAACGTAAAGCGATTCGACAAGAATGACCACCTCTCGCAACAGAACATATCCTGGAGCAGTTCGGACGACGAAGGCACTCCCAGCAAACCTTACAAACGGCCTAAGATCGTTGCTTCGGAGCGTAAATCAGATATCTTCCGTAGAGACGATCAGTCAGACCAGCGAGACATGTTATTCGGTGAGACTTACGATTCCCCTTTTGTGGATAATATGTCTCTATTGAGCCAGTCCTCGACCTCCGTGAACATTGGTTTTCGCAAGAACTTATCACCTGTTTTAAATAAGAGGGGTGGCTTAAAAGCCGGTAATTGTTCCATTGTGCGACAGCAAGAGCCTCCTGTGATAGATGTGCCTTTATTTGACCTTTCTCCACTGTTAACGAAGGATAAGACTGTCGAGAAATGTTCTAAGGGTGTGATCTCAAGTGAGAAAAGTAGTACTTCAGAAGGAAATAACTACTATAAAGCACAGTTACATAAATCTCCTGTGGTAAATGTGTCTTCACTTGACTGCTCTCCAGTATTAATAAGGGATAAAGCCTTTGAAAAGAATTCTAATAATACATTACCCATTCGCAGGAAGAAAACTGCTTCAAAACAAAGTAGCTTCTCTAAAGTGCAATTACATAACTGTTCTGTGGTAAATGTGCTTTTAAACGACCATTCACTGCCGTTAATTACCGATGAGACTCTCGAGGACTCCTCCCTGGTTTTGAAACAAGATAACTGTACCGGAGAGCAGTTGTATTACTCTCCTTTAACGGAATCTCCACCACTAATTTCGACCAAAACAAAACCGAAATGTAAAAGTAATGCTTCATCTGATAAATTCGAATCACAGCAATCTAAACACATTTCAGCAGAAGATTCTGTTTGTGCTCACGTCTTCGATGAAAACTCACCAACTAAACCCACTTCAGTATGTGATTTGAATCCGTCATCACAGCTAATAGACAGTTTCTCATCTGAAACCAGTAAAGTAGTGATCAACTCTGCCACAAGTAGCAGTAGCACTCTTTCTACAGCAAGTAGCATATCTTATACACTGCCTATTCGGAAGAAAAAGTACAAGAAGAACGGTTTGATGAAGGTCCTACAAAAAGTGCTCATCTCGCAAAAGTCTAGCCTGAGCATTTGGCGCCACGAGATCAATCTCGAGGGCGTCGAGGCCGTGGAATCCAAAGAGGGTGTGATTAGGTTTAGGGTCCACTTAATTAAACGAGAGTACGGTAACACTTTGTTGGAATGCAGTAGTAATCAATGTGGCCAAAATACATCAGATATAATTCTTGTGGCGGTCAGTGCAATTGTTAATATGGATTTTGTTGTTGAAGGGGAGTATTTGTTATTTCCTCCATATGAGTGCAGGAATGTGCTGTATAAGTCGACAGAGACGGTTTGTTATTTTAATTCAAGTCGGATTTTGAGAAAGTAACGTTAAATTATTTGGATGCATTGGAAAATGGTCGCCATTTTTTTGACTTATTATGTTATGGAGTTCGTTTTGTATTGTTGAACTTTTCGGACATGTTTTGCTTTGTTGATATAATAGAAAGAGTTATGCATGACTCTTGTATGCTTTTTATTATTGTGCTGTTAATATCTTTTTAAGTTATGTTTTCATATTTCGTTAATAAATGGAATTCGAAAAAGTTGAAGCTTCTGAACTTCTTTATTGTATAATAGAAACAGAGTGAAGAGAATCTGCGCATGTACATTACAATCTGTGCATGTGGTTGTTCCAAGCGATTTCACTCTGGTGTGAAATGGCAATAGGGATGCCTAAATCGGTGATGAACACATTCACTTTTAGGAAGTATACATTTTGGATTAAAATCCAAAAATCCATGGATTTAATAAAGCAGTTGCCTTGTAGGTACTATCCATACATGTTTTTGGCACTAAAAATGCATGTGATAAAGTTTGTTTTTTTGACTTGAGTTTCTTGATGAATATTTAAAATAAAGAAATGAGGCACATGCAACCATATATCCCAAAAGGTAGTTTTGTCCAAATGTTGTCCTTGACATACAGCTGAATTAACCAACACTTTTTTTTTCAAGGCTAAAATTAAGCTTATTTTTCAGTTCTGCACAATAAAACTAAGTTAACCAATGAGGCTTTAATTTTTTGTTGCACTTACTTTTTTAGTGTAGTTAGTATCGCAACTACCTCCTAGTGTCTTGGTATTCTAATTCGTGAGATTCATGTGTTGAGTTTTGTTTCCTTTATAAGTTGCATTGCTATTTTAATGTTTAATTATGTACCACATTGCATTCCAGCAATCCACAGAAATTTGCCTCTATTTTGGATAAGTGATTTGTTCATCTTTATTTCTAAACCATCAGGTCATGTATGGGACACAGCACTCTACCACTACTACTAACGCTTTTCTTCTCCTCGAGCCGGACCGGTTCCTCTTGCTGGACGGGTTCCTCTTGTTGCACCGGTTCCTCTTGCTGTACCGGTTGCTCTTGCTCGACCGATTCTTTGGCTCTCGATCTCCTTTTCACCACGAATGGATTGTCCTTACGTCTGCCGCTGAGCTGGCAGGCGATTTCCCTGGTGATCCTCTGCGGCATGTGCCAGGTGCCGACGAAGTGCGACCACGGGTCGTACATGGAGCGGGGCGCCCCCGGCAGGAGGTGCCCCCTGGAGTTGCCGATGCGCGACAGGTCCCCGCTCCTCGTCCTGAGGGTCTTGCTGTGGTAACGGGGCACCTGCCAGTTCCTCAGCGCCCTCGGTTTGAACGCGGACTCGTACTGCTCGGCCGGGAGGTACTTGGACATTCTGGCGGGGATGCATATGCGGATAAATTGATCGTTATTGGCTGAGGTGGGTCATAGAGTGATGCGAGGGTTTTGTAGGGTTACGAATGGGCGAAAATGAGTACTGAGTATTTTGACGTTATTGTACCAGGATGAGTCTATTTGTTGGGTGTCAGGGCGATTTAGGTACGCGCAAAAATGGGTCCGCTACTGTTTACAATCTATCTAGAACAAGCCTTGACACTGGAAACGTAAATGCAGTGGAATGGGTATCCCTATTATCGGAGACAAAACTCTATACACCTTATTATTTATAGATGATCAGGTCAGTATCGCGACTGATGAAGATGACTTTGACGATTACAAAAAAATATCAGAAATGGGGCTTAAAAATAAATATCGCTAAAACGTAACACTTAGCAGCTGGAGAAAACCTGAACCTCGCCGCAACAGAACTAAATAAAATGTAAGTCATTTAAATACTTAGTAGTAACGATCTGAAACACTAGCGACAGTAGAGAGGACGTAACAAATAAAATTAACCAAGGAAGAAGAGTCATAGTTACCCCAGCTGGATTATGTTCTGTTCTGACTGGCTTGTACCAGCAAAATGTAATGTTAAAACCTAAAGGCCCCTTAACTAACTCTCTTCAGCAAAATCATGTACATTTCTACCTTTAAATGCAATGGTGCCTGTTTGAGGTATAATGTGAGGTTGTAATTCTCTTTTGAGCCTTTCTACGTTTATTTTATCTAAACAAAACATTTGTTTAAGATGCTGCTCTGGAATTTCAAAGGGATTAATCACGTCTCGTAGATTTTTTTCTAATAATTTTTGTTCTGTTTCCAAAATAAACAATTTGTAGCGCAATAACAAGATTACAGAAATGTATGCCATTTTCGAACTATTACACATTGACCAATATTGTAGATTTCATTAACATTTTAAGTGAGATACGTGAGGACGGATCGATTGTCTGATAACTCAAAAACTGTACACAATTCATGTTTTTATTTATATTTCAATGTTTTACATTAATTAAGTACCTCTTCTCGTTTTCCACCGCAGGAGCAGCAATACACACAATTCTCTGAAAATTCATTTTTTATCACTCCCGATTTCTTTCGAGTGTTTACAGAGACATGCTTGCTGTAAATATTTACGATATATCTTAGAAAATTACGAGAACCCGTAACTTATTATTTCTTACGGTAATGTTCAGGATTGCATTTTTCCTTACGAGGCTTACAGATTTGACGCTACAGATCTGCAGCATTAAAAGCGGCTCCCATGCCTTCTTGTTTCTTCAGATGTACTCATTTGCGTAGTTTTATTAATTATTATTACATTTATTTTCGAGCCATAGCACCATCGATTGTGTTCAAATGTCATACCATAAATCATTATTGAATTGCCCACATGGCTGCATGAAAATTTTAGAGATTGATTGGTAAAAAAAATCAACAAATGTACAGAAGAAATCCGAATATATCTCAGAGATATGGTATATTATAGATACAATAATAGAAATTACAATTTTAGAAAGCAAGTTATTGAAAAATAATAGTGAGCAATATAATTAATCTCTATATACATAGAAATGAATTGCTGTTCGTTTGTCTCGCTTAAACTCGAGAATGGCTGGACCGACTTTGCTAATTTTGATCTTGAAATATTTGTGGGAGTTCAGGGAAGGTTTAAGCGGCGAGAAACATAAATAGTAAGTAAAGGAAATACTAAAAAAGGTACGTTTTGTAATTTGACATTTGTAATCAAACAAATGAAAGTATAGTGTCAGTTAGCTGTCAAATAAATAAATGTCAAGACGATTATTAAAATCTGTGATCAGTTTGTCAGTGCGCGAGAACTTTATTGATTTTAAAATGCCAAGGAGAAGACGACCTGACATAGGTCGTCGAATTCAATCAAATGTGCGACGAGCTACCTCACGTGCAAATCGCAATGACGACCAGCGAGAGACAGAAAGACATTTGTTTAAATCTTTTCGTTTACAAATATACCACTTGGCAAGTTTGAGTAAATAGGCGTCGTGCATATTTAGGTTCTTATTAAACTCTCATAAGACTTAAAACACGAAAATCGTATAACGATTTCGCCTTGGTCAAATGAAATATTTTGTTGGTTTCGGAGGTGTCGAATTGCCTCACCACCCCACCGTCAGGATTCTTCTATTACTTACATTGCGCATAATATTTTTATTTAGGCATAATATTTGTATCTTGATTGATTTTCCTTGCCCTCTCGCCCTTTAATATGTTAGTAATAAAGACACTGGCGTCGATAATTTTTTTTCTTGGAGGGGTATTCCCATCATGTAATTTTTTTTCTGGCAAGGGTAATAAGTACATTCCCATCATGTAAAAAATTTTCAAAAGTGATAATATTAAAAAATAACTTAAATTATTAGGGGGGGGGGATAGTTACTACCATTACCCCCCCCCCTTATCAACGCCCTTGAATAAAGATGGGATTTCCCGTAGTTTGCATATTAAAAAACGGTTCGTGAGGGAACTCGCACGCGCCCGTTGGTTTGATTAGAACGAATTTGAAATTAACTAATTTTGTTGAAGGGCAAAAGTAGACAACAGCTTTTGTTTTCCTCTTGTGCCTGACATGGCAGTAGCCGTAAGTAAAATAATAGCGTGTCCGAAGGTAAAAGAGAGGTCGAGGTAATCTGCACCCTTAACTTTGATTGCCGACGCAATGGGATGAAAAAAGAACGTTACGATTCCGTGCAAAACAACATTATTACCACCCGAGTAATAACCGCGCTATAATGGTCAGTGACGTAATTACTTTCAGGTGTGCGCGCGAGACGGCACTTCGGCTCTATCCCGGCGTAAACCCCGGACCAATCCGGGACCCGCGTTCTGGCACCGGAGCGAAATCCCGCTCGTCCTATTGGGTCGGACCGCGTCACGAAACGCACCCCATCGCCGTACCCATGGCGACCGACGCGGCGGCGGCGGCGTGAGGATCGAACCGGGGGCGGCGCAGTTGTACTTCCGATGCGGGGCGTCGCGGCGGCGGCGGCGGTCTAACCGGCGGCGGTGGCGGCGGCGGCGACGGCGGACACCCTCTCTTCCATTCCCAGCCAGCGACGGGAAGGACGCCTTGGATGACGGGCCGATGGGGCAGAACGAGAGCAGAGAGGACGACGACGAAGACGATCCGGAGAAGGTCGACTCGAGGAGGCCGTCCAGCAATCAGGTAAGCGCCCTTGCGTTCGTCGTTATGGCCGTAGTTTCCTGTTGCCCACCTTGAGTCGCGTTTTAAGTTTCGGGAATCGAAGTAGGAAGCTACCTAGTAACCTAGTACCTACAGTCACGTATTTCGTCGCGGTGACATCATGGCAAATGGCAATGTTATGTTATGGCGGAATCTCCCTCCGCCGTTGGTAGCTCGAGTGCGTGATTCGTCCCTTTTTTTACTTATTTAAATGCAACTCCAGGCCGGGGGTTAGATCGATAACACCTACGTATATTCGTCTGCTGTCCGAGAAGGGCATTCCATCTCTCGATTACTTGACGAAATTCCCCCAATGGCAAAGTTGCACCGAAGCTCCCGCATATGGAATTGAAACAACGAATCATTATTAGGCGGTTTTTGGCGATCATCACGTCAAGAGCTTTTGGTCAACTCTTAGGTCAACCAATAGAGATTTTCTGTACACTAAAATTTAGACGGTCAAACCTATACCAACGTTGAAAAGACAGTTCATAGATGAAAACCCGCCTGTTTGCCCCAGCAAAATCGGTTTTAGGATTTTTATAAACGCATTAAATTGCAAAAAATGCATCTTTTCCATGGAAAGTGAAAGATGCCTTTTTGGTAGATGAAATTTGAGTGACTTTTACCCGTTAAAAATGGTTTTGCAACGATACTTTTAGCTATTTTTTACATACAGGGTGTACTAGGATATGTAAGCAATCTCTGACTTAACTTGAAGTACACCTAAGCAATATGTTTTTCGCTGGCGAGAAATTCACTGCCAATGACAGAGTACAACTTTTGGATTTTCAGCAATATCAACAATAACTTTACAAATGGTTTTGAAGCGATACATTTTGACTATGTTCTCTTTAACATACAGGGTGTTCCAGGATATGTGAACAATCTTGAGCTTAACTTTAAAGTACACCTAAAAAGTATGGATTTATACATAACTTCCCTGGCGAGAAATTCATTGCCCATGGACAGAGTTTTCAACAATAACTTTTTTTAATAGAATATGACATGATTTTGAGGATTGTCTTATTAATTAAAGATCTTAAGAACACTGTAAATATAGGTGTGATTCCATACCTTGAAAGTCGGTGACAAGCAATTATTCTTAAGGCTTATTTTTATCACCAGTAAGATCATTTAATTGGTCACAAGATCATATATTTAAATTAGTAGTTTTCATTACTTACTTGTACTTTGAGATAAAAGAAAGATGTTCTTGTTGTATGTCACTAAAATTAATGATTTCCAATTTTATCCAGATTTGACAAAATGTTTTCAAGGGCCTATAAAAAATTGAATAAGTTACTGGCACATAAAATAATGGAAGTTGTTACAATTTACCATTTTTTACAAAAAAGATTCTCAAACCAGCAGTGGCCGTTTCCATAACGATGTATTACATCACTTCGTTATAACTGTCCTCAAGACGTTCCCTAAAATGACAGCTATTCTAGCATTAAAATGGCCGAATACAGTGCTTTAATGAGGCTTATTAATTCATTGTTTTTGGTATTTTTTTTGTTGGGTTGGTAGCAAGATATTCTTTAAATCCATTAAATTAAATTTGAAAATAGTGTGAAAATTGACAGATGTCTAGGAAACAGCAGTAATACCAACTTTAATGTCACGATAAAAAATCCCCAGATAAGAAAGTTTAAATTATTTAAACATAAATAAAAATGAAATGGAAGCTGGAACATAGAAAATATTGTAAAGTACTCGTTACAGAAGACATTTCAAGCCCTTGTCCGTTCTAAAACGAGCCGGTCCGGGCTTGGGATATGACGTCTTCTGTAACTTGTACTTTAAACTACTATTAAAGTATAAAGTACAAGTTGCAGAAGACGTCATATTCCAAGCCCGAGTCCGAGAACGGACGAGGGCTTGGAATGTCTTCTGGAACAAGTACTTTACAACATTTTCTATGTTCCGGCTTCCATTTCATTTTTATTTATCTTTAAATACTGGGTGATCAAGAATGACTGTTTGAGTTGGCAATCCTACCTGGAAGATTTTTTTGCCTAAGGGTTTGCAACGCTACAACCAGATATGTATATTTGACAAAAATTTGACATAACAATCAGCGATAAAATTGTAGGTTATGTGAATAAAAATTAACGCTTAAAAAATGAAACTTGAAATACAGAACAGTAATTTAATTAAACAGCTAAAGGTAATGCCGAAAATGCCCCCCATTTTGGTCTAGACATAAATTAACTCTTCTTTTTAGGCTCTCGAAGATATTCACCAGCATATTGGGGGTAATGTTTGCCACTTCCTGAACTATTGCCTCTCGCAGCTCTTCTTCAGTATGCAATATGTTCCTAAAGACATTGTCCTTCAAGAGCCCAAACAACGAAAAATCTAATGGAGTGAGATCTGGCGACCTGCTTGACCAAATGCCCTGACTAATTATTGCTCTGTCGCCAAAATTCTCTGTTAAATATCCCATAGTAGCACGAGCCGTATGTGCCCTTGCAGAGTCTTGTTGAAAATATCCAATTTTACGCTCTTCGTCTGTTAATTGGTTTATAAAAGGCCTCAAAAGGTGTTGGATATATCTCTCCGAATTGACGGTAAAATTAAAAAATATCGGCCCATACACCCGCGTCCTTGAGACTGCCAACCAAACACCAACTTTAACCGGGTGCAAATGTGTCTCTCTGATAGCGTAAGGAATTCACCTGACCAAATTCTGTAATTTTGTTTATTCACATAGCTGTTGAGACGAAACCAGGCTTCGTCGGAAAAGAAGGTATTGTCAAGGATATCATTATTATTTAATATGCCATTGTACCAGTTGCAAAATAAAACTCTCTGCGGGTGATCAGGAGGGGTTAATGATTGGACGATGGAAAATTTGTAAGGGTGGTACTTTAATTTCTTTTTAAGCACAGTGGAACAACTTCCATATGATAAACCTGTAAAACCGTGAATTAGAACAACATGGAAAAGTGGAAGTCTTATGGGTAAGAATGAAAATTGGTTGAATAGGAGGCATAAGGACCAAACCTGTTTGAAGGGAGAGCTTTCTTAAGGATTTGGGAGGACTTCTTTGCGTTCGAGTTCTGATATCCTTGACAACTTCCTCGTTTAGAGTAGGTCAACCAGTTGATTTTTGTTTGTTTACGCTCCCTGTGTTTAAATAATGTTCAACTACTCGCATGCAATGTTGCTGAAAGACAGCAAAAGTGACCAAAGTCTCCGGAAACAACTCCTGAAATTGCTAGTATGTCGCTTCGAGAGAGTACTGCCAACCAGTAATTGGGTTATAAATCCCGCTTCGAAAGTACGCCATTCCAATGAAAATTTCGTATTATAACGTGAAAACCATTTTAGATAAATAAATTTGAAAAGAATACCAGAAATTTGAATTTGAAATAGCAAATTCAAATTACCAGTTGTACCATTTAAAAATGAAATTCAGCATTGCCAACTCAAACAGTCATTCTTGATCACGTTGTAATTTCAAATTTCTTATCTGGGGATTTTTTTATCGTGACATTTAAGTTGGTATTGCTGCTGTTTCCTAGAAATCTGTCAATTTTCACACCATTTTCAAATTTAATTTAATGCGAATCGCATCTTAGTACAAGAGGGTGTTTCTTTAACTCCACCGGAACTACAAGAAGTGGCTTCAAATGCAGTAAGGAATTTGCTACCTGATAAGTCTAGAGACGCATATGAAAAAGTTTACAATAACTTAGATTCATATAAATTTTACATACCTCCGCCGAGGGTCTTGCTCTACGAAAACGAGTAACCGTGAGGTTTTTATTTTATGATACACCGTTCAAAATACAGAAACGAATAGCTTATAGTCAACACTTGCATACTTGCATCCCTATCCCATCAACGCGTCGGCCATATTTGTTTTTAACTTTGTTTTGACAGACATCAGACAGCATTAGGGAATATCTTGTTACCAACCCAATAAAAAAAATTACCAAAAACAATGCTTTAATAAGCCTCATTAAAGCACTGTTTTCGGCCATTTTAGTGCTAAAATAGCTGTCATTTTAGTGCGCAATGTGATATATTTCAGATACAAGAAACGCTTAAATCAGTGAAATTCTGAAAAGACACTGACTAAGTAATAAAATAAAAAATTAAATGAGTAACTGGCATATAAAATGATGGGAGATACGATTTACCATGTTTTACAATAAAAATCAAGGCGTTGCCTTGATTATAGGTACTGAAAATATTATTTATGAAACAACATTTCACTCTTGAATTATTTATAACAATTCGATTCGCGCGATACTTAATTTCCGAGTTAGTAGTTATTGAAAATATGTTTTTTCTATTATTTGAAAAAATATCGATATCTCAAAAACTGTTGGGTCTAGCGAGCTTTAAACACAGCCGTGTGTTTAATTGAACCTCTCTGGAAATTTCATTTCGAAATTCAAAATTTTATTTTTTTTGTTAAAAATTATTTTATTGAATATTTGCGGATTAAGGTATTCAAATATCTAGACTAGGTTAGATTGAGATCTACTACTCAGAAAAACTGGAAAATCCTACAAGGTTATAGCTGTACTTATAAGTTTATAATATGGGATGTGGGTACCAAGAAAAGAAGAAATCAGAACACTGCTCCAGATATGAAATTAAAAAATTGCACAAAACTCCACAAAACAAAAGATATAAGAATATAATTAAATATTTTCGACATTAAGGACACTATAAAAGAAAACAAAACTCAACAGAAAGAACATAGAACTAATGTGCCAATATCCTGCTAAAGTGAGATCTTACAAATATTCCGAAAACCGTAGCAACGGCAAAGCCAAGAACAAAGTGTTTACCGTACAAGGCGAAAGATTCTAAATCCTGAAGTGAAGAAGACATCCACCTTACTTACTCCGATTGCTAAATCGATGGCAGTAAATAACAGGCAAAGTCCTCGAAGTCTGGACATTAATTTACAGAACGCTCAATATAACGCTAAAATTCCTTCTCGTAACAAATAAATATCTCGGCCATGCCAGCAGAGTGAAGTGTTATGAAAACGTAACGTTCCTTCTAAAAGGGCTCTGAAGGTTTCTCGTATATATTATACATGGAAAGGGGTTGTTGTTGTCAATTACACGTCTAAGGGAGACCGAACCAAATCAAACCCTTCGAAGGGGTGGAGGCATGGGATCGAGTTCTCCGAGGGGGGGTTGAAACGGTGGAGTTTTGAAGCGGTTCTCAGCTCAATAACAAAAATTTCAAACACAAGCTGTGCACAGTGGTAAGGTGATTATCGATTAACTTTTCATTTTGTTTGTGACAAGACAAACAAGAACAGTGAAGGGTTTTGAAGGATTTACTTCGATGACTCTAATATGTAATAATTATACAACCAATTTGAAATGGAAACGTTATGTCATAATGGTAGGCAGCGATAGATTTGTCATTTTTACATTAATAATACAATCGATCATTATTACCATTTTTATCTCCTTACTAATTTTAATTTAATAAGCGTCGTCTTAAATATTTTATTTTATTTGTTTTCCATACATCCTTGTATTGCACGTAGGAATAAGTAATAGCAAATTCGTATGAGAATGAGGAAGAATAAATTATTTCGAGGCTGCTTCGACTTTTGAGGTACCAATACAGATTTATTGTATAAAAGAATTTTTCCGTCTCGAGGGGGAAATTGAAACTTTGTGGGAAATTCGAGCCCGTCAGAACTTTTAACCCGTAAAGTGATCGTAAAAAGAGCAAAATAGCGGAACTTACGTCGACCCAACGCAACGGGTATTTGAGTTATATTTTTGGAAAGTAATTTAATGAAGCGGGCGGGGTCTAAAATCATTCTGAGTTTGAAAAAATTGAGTAGGGAATGTCTTACATCTTTTGCATATAAATAAGTGCCAAAGTGCACCTTCCACCCATCAAAAGTCACTTTCACAATGTAAAATGCAAATACGTTTGCCTCTTGAGGTAGGAACGTCCCTTTGTATAAATTGATGTCGTTAGTCCAACACTTTTTGGTAATGTCGTTAGTGCCAATCCAGGTTTCATCTGTTTTTTTAATTCCGAACTTGTTTAATATCTCTAAGACAAGTATTTCTTAAAGATATTGTAACGCGAAATGTAAACAACCAGCGTAAGCGTACTGCTTCTTATCGGACGAGGCGGCCCACCTCAAAGGCAGGCCGCTCCGCTAATTGGATCATAAAAACACTTCCAGTCCAATCGCGAATATTAATTTAAAGAAAGAATGATTTATTACGTTCGGGTCGTTTCTAGAACAAACAAATTAGGGAAAAGAAGAATCGAGTACTATCAAGAAGGATCCGGAATACATTATGGAGGGCTATAAAAGCGAACGCTGCGGACGAAGAGCAGATTAGACGAGAAGCCGCCGACTAGTGAAAACAGTGCGATAAACCGACAAGTGAGAATTGTACAAATAAATTAAACGTTAAGTGTGTTATATAAATTAATTAGTTAAGTAATAGTGTAGATAAATTATTTAGTGTAGTGTGTAATTAAGAACAGTGTAAATAAATTAGAATAAACGTTACAATATTAATCGACTAGATTCCATAATAGTTTGCCGCTTATAGTATATGACTTTACTGTTGGATAATTATTTTCACCATACATTTTATAAATTATTTCTCTTATAGTGTCCAAAGAAGCGCCAGTTAATATTGTCGATACAACCTTATCACGCCTTGTTTTCTTCCCCCTGGGACCTTCTTTTAGTAGTCTGCGTACTGTAGGCACTGGAACTTAACTTGAAACTTAACTGAAACTGAAAGCAACCGTTCTGTTTCGGGCTTCAGTAGATGATAATTCCTCAGAAAGACATGTTCCGATAAGAGACAAAGATCATTAGACGATGTATTCAACAATCTATATACAAGGGTTAATTTTATTTCAATTAAACTAAAGAATATCTACCTTTGTATACATTTACAAGCACTTCTTTGGCATCTTCTGGAGTAGATGCCCTGGGAGACTTCTGCGATAATCCTTGACCTTGAAATCACGTTTGCCGGCGCCAGGGGGCCCCATGTAGTACTACTACTACTAGTAAACGAGTAAACTACTACTGCTAGTACTACTGGTAGTAGTACTACTAGTAACACTACTACTAAACTAATACTATTACTACTACTACTACTACTACTACTACTAAACTACCACTACTGCTACTACTACTAACACTACTACTAGTAGTAGTAGTAATAGTAGTAGTGTTACTAGTAGTACTACTAGTAGTACTACTACCAGTAGTACTACTAGCAGTAGTAGTTTACTCGTTTACTAGTAGTAGTGGTACTACATGGGGCCCCCTGGCGCCGGCAAACGTGATTTCAAGGTCAAGGATTATCGCAGAAGTCTCCCAGGGCATCTACTTTCTGGATAAAAACAATTTTTATTACTGACTTCTTTTTTGTTTCTAATGAGACATCAAAAGTTGGAAAACATGATTCGCCACTGTCTCTCAATTAAAAACACCTCTTGTTCGAGTATAAACACACAACACAATGAACTAAAGGCACAACTGGTTCGTCTTTTAAAGTAAAGTTCTTTATACCTGAGTTACAACAAGTTCCCAAGAAAATTTAGTAATGTAACGCGAAATGTAAACAACCAGCGTAAGCGTACTCCTTATCGGACCTAGGCGGCCACTTCAAAGCGGAGGTCGCTCTGCTTAATTGGTCCATAAAAACTCTTGGAGAATAATCGCGAACATTTATTTAGAGAAAGAATGATTTATTATGATCGGGTCGTTTCTAGAACAAACATTAATATTAGAACAAGAACAAACAATAAAATTGAGATACTATGTATATTATAATGACGGGTTTGCGGTCGGAGAGACAGATTAGACGAGAAGCCGCGTGAGTAAACAGTGCTATAAGCGGACAAGTGAAATTGTATGAATAAATTAGCAGGTAAGAGTGTGATATAAATTAATTAGTCAGGAAATAGTCTAGATAAATTATGTAGTGTAAAGACAGTGTGTAAAATAAATTAGAATAAACGTTACAGTAATATTCATTGAAAATTCCTCATACCCTTACCCTCAGCCCTTACCTGTAAAGGACGAGTAGAATTTATAATGTTGAGACCATGAGGTACAGAACATAAGCAATAGCTACCCTTACGTAAATGGGATATAAGAGTGGGACATTCAGTTCGAAAGCATGAACTACATGCGAGTGCTTTATCGACAGGGAATGGGAAATCCCGTATCAACGAGCGTAAAACGCATACTAACTTAAAGGTCGGCCCAGACATTACGTTTTGCACAACCTATTGTCTGCACAGTTCAACACGTTGCAGATAAAACCTTGCGTGTAGATAGGAAAATTGCGCAGTTTTGGGACCAACGCGAAGACGGTACATTTGTAGCGATAACTGAGCTAAAGAGCATAGATATCCTGTAACAGGCATGATGACTAATTTTGAAAAACTACCGTGTTGTGTTCTTAAGTATGTACTGTTCTCAAAAAAATACTAATCTCTGCATAAAACAAATATTTAGTAGCTAAAATGAGACTTTTCTGAACACTTAAATTTCGCGCCAAAACACTCGTGTGTATCATGGCGTCGCTTTACATAGGTGTGACGTTACGCCTATGACCGTCATCGACCATCGACCTCAACTTGTATAGTGCATCTCAAGTTTGTACGTTCAGTAACTTCAGTGTTTAGTATAATAATAATAAATACCGAACAGAAATAATCGGTAAAAGCGCTAAAACAAGAAATGCGAATGAAAGAAAATGATGTTTACATAGGAGTGACGTCATTCGCCGTTTCACTTTGCATTGCGGGTTGCTATAATTTGTTTTTATTTTAACAAAATACAGTTTATCCCGCTTAAAATAGTGACATTAATATATAGTTTTTTAGAATTATTTCATTTTTTAATATACTATTATAATATCATTATTTCAGTAATTCTTTGTTACTGTCATCATGCCTACTGTGCGGACAAGTCCGCGCATGTAGACGGTAGCTCCGTTTTCCGATTCATTTTGTTCCTCAGTTTCTTTGTATGTGTTTGTTGTTCCGATATAATTGTTGTGAATTCTAGGTCTTTGTAACTTCTGCCAGTTGCCAAAAATCTTAAAGTTGCTGTTAGCCTCTCATGTGATGATATTGCTGTTCTCATACAAGTATTTTCTTTGATGATATGCGGTGTCACCAATCATACGTGTTTATGTCCACTCTCAAGTAGTTCCGCCTACCATTAGGTTCATCACGTAATTCACGCAGTAATGTAATATGGGAAAAGTGTTTTTTCCGACTTTAGGCCAATGAGGCCACGCACTACCTCGGAGACGGGCAATGAACACCGCCCCGGGTAAGTTCACCTGGTGCAAGCAGATACCCTGCAGGCTCCCCCTAGGCTCGGACGGTGGAAAGGGTCCATCAGTCAGAAGCAGTAGGTATATGTAATGGGGCGACCTGGTGGGAGCATCCCTATTGGGACCTTCCACCTCCAGGTGCCAGTTAGTGGGCCTCCGGTGTTATTGGAGGTCCTCTAGCTACGTATAAAAAGTTGGCGACCCGCATTTAGCGGCCTGCAAAACAAAATACCAGGTAATTTGTGTCTTTTTTGTACCGCAAGAAAGAATTTTGTAGCTCTCACCATCGACGAGCTACAAAAAGAAAACTGCCAGCTTAAACTTAACCCAGCGACCATTGCGATAGCGTGCGAGTGGATTGTCAAAAAAAAGATTTTCACCTAGAAATTTGTGTCTTGAAAAGTAAAAGGAGATGGGGTCAGAATTTTAATTTGGCCAATTATTGACCAAGTTGGCTCAAGTGGGCTAGATTAGGTTGCGAATCGGCCAAGATGTGAAAGAAATATGCTCTCTGTCTCCGATTCGTTTTGGAATGAAATTTGGAGAACATAGTCCTATTTTCAAATTGGTCAATTTTCGGCCGAATTGGCTAATGGACAAAACGTATCGTCTAGGATTCAAGAACTCGCGACTTTAGTGGAAAATATTGCATCTCGGAATCTTTTGGTGTTCTGAGGCCTCGGTAATGGCCCAGACCCTGAACACAAAGACCCAGGGGACGCCCCAAGACCCCTCCGGCCAGTTCCAGTCAAAATACCGACACTCCAGTCCCGCCGCTGTAGTTACAAATTCGAGAACCCACGACTTTAGTGGAAAATGTTGCATTTTGGAATCTTTTTGTGTTCTGGGGCCCTGGTACCAGGTCTTGGCTCTTTCGGCGTCTCCTGGGCACTTGTGTCCAGAGTGTGGGCCAGTAGGTACTGGGGCCCCAGAACACCAAATGATTCCACAATCCAGCATTTTCCACTAAAGTCGGGGGTTCTCGAATTTGTAACTACAACGGCCGGCACTGGAGAGTCGGTATTTTAACTGGAACTGGCCGGAGGGGTCTTGGGGCGTCCCCTCGGCTTTTGTGTCCAGGTCCCAGGCCATCACCGAGGCCCCAGAACACCAAAAGATTCCAAGATGCAATATTTTCCACTAAAGTCGAGGGTTCTCGAATTTGTATTTACAGCGGCCGGCACTGAAGAGTCAGTATTTTGACTGGAATTGGCCGAAGTGGTCTTGGGACGTCCCCCGGGCTTCTGTATCCAGGTCCCAGGCCATCACCGAGGCCATAGGACACCAAATGATTCCAAGATCCAGCATTTTCCACTAAAGTCGAGGATTCTCGAATTTGTAACTACAGCGGCCGGCACTGGAGAGTCGGTATTTTGACTGGAACTCGTCGGACGGGTCTTGGGCCGTCTCCTGGGCCTTTGTGTCCAGGGTGTAGGCCATTACCGAGGGCTCAGAACACCAAAAGATTCCGAGATGCAACATTTTCCACTAAAGTCGTGGGTTCTCGAATTTGTAACTACAGCGGCCGGCACTGAAGAGTCAGTATTTTGACTGGAACTGGCCGGAGGGGTCTTGGGGCGTCCCTTCGGCTTTTGTGTCCAGGTCCCAGACTATCACCGAGGCCCCAGAACACCAAAAGATTCCAAGATGCAATATTTTCCACTAAAGTCGAGGGTTCTCGAATTTGTATTTACAGCGGCCGGCACTGAAGAGTCAGTATTTTGACTGGAATTGGCCGAAGTGGTCTTGGGACGTCCCCCGGGCTTCTGTATCCAGGTCCCAGGCCATCACCGAGGCCATAGGACACCAAATGATTCCAAGATCCAGCATTTTCCACTAAAGTCGTGGGTTCTCGAATTTGTAACTACAGCGGCCGGCACTGAAGAGTCAGTATTTTGACTGGAACTGGCCGGAGGGGTCTTGGGGCGTCCCTTCGGCTTTTGTGTCCAGGTCCCAGACTATCACCGAGGCCCCAGAACACCAAAAGATTCCAAGATGCAATATTTTCCACTAAAGTCGAGGGTTCTCGAATTTGTATTTACAGCGGCCGGCACTGAAGAGTCAGTATTTTGACTGGAATTGGCCGAAGTGGTCTTGGGACGTCCCCCGGGCTTCTGTATCCAGGTCCCAGGCCATCACCGAGGCCATAGGACACCAAATGATTCCAAGATCCAGCATTTTCCACTAAAGTCGAGGATTCTCGAATTTGTAACTACAGCGGCCGGCACTGGAGAGTCGGTATTTTGACTGGAACTCGTCGGACGGGTCTTGGGCCGTCTCCTGGGCCTTTGTGTCCAGGGTGTAGGCCATTACCGAGGCCTCAGAACACCAAAAGATTCCGAGATGCAACATTTTCCACTAAAGTCGTGGGTTCTCGAATTTGTAACTACAGCGGCCGGCACTGAAGAGTCAGTATTTTGACTGGAACTGGCCGGAGGGGTCTTGGGGCGTCCCTTCGGCTTTTGTATCCAGGTCCCAGGCTATCACCGAAGCCCCAGAACACCAAAAGATTCCAAGATGCAATATTTTCCACTAAAGTCCAGGGTTCTCGAATTTGTATTTACAACGGCCGGCAATGAAGAGTCAGTATTTTGACTGGAGATGGCCGAAGGGGTCTTGGGACGTCCCCCAGGCTTCTGTATCCAGGTCCCAGGCTATCACCGAGGCCATAGGACACCGAATGATTCCAAGATCCAGCATTTTCCACTAAAGTCGAGGATTCTCGAATTTGTAACTACAGCGGCCGGCACTGGAGAGTCGGTATTTTGACTGGAACTCGTCGGACGGGTCTTGGGTCGTCTCCTGGGCCTTTGTGTCCAGGGTGTAGGCCATTACCGAGGCCTCAGAACACCAAAAGATTCCGAGATGCAACATTTTCCACTAAAGTCGCAGGTTCTTGAGTTCTGGACGACACGTTTTTTCCATTAGCCAATTGGGCCGAAAATTGACCAATTTGAAAATAGGACTATGTTCTCCAAATTTCATTCCAAAACGAATCGGAGACAGAGAGCACATTTCTTCCACATCTTGGCCGATTCGCAACACACTCTAGCCCACTTAAGTCAACTTGGTCAAAAATTGGCCAAATTAAAATTCTGACCCCATCTCCTTTTAGTACTTTTCAAGACACAAATTTCTAGATGAAAATCTTTTTTTTTTGGTTAATCTACTCGCACGCTATCGCAATGGCCGCTGGGTTAAGTTTAAGCTGGCAGTTTTTTTTTGTAGCTCGCGTCGATGGTGAGAGCTACAAAATTCTTTCTTGCGGTACAAAAATGCACAAAAAAGACACAAATTACCTGGTATTTTGTTTTGCATGCCGCTAGATGCGGGTCGCCAACTTTTTATACGTTCTGTAGCTGGTCAGAGGAGGACCACCCTACGTCCCCCATCCTGGGAAAAACCCGGATTAGGGGTTGAGGTGATTTCTAATACTACTTAAATATGGGAAAAGTGCTGCCTTTTTATAAGCCACTTCCGCGACCACTTTGAACGCTGGGTATATCTGAAACGTTCCAATCTGTTATTTTTCTTAACAAGACAGCATTGCAAAATTGACCAGAGTAGTACCTCCTCCATGACGATGTCATTAAAACTGTGCGAAATATACAGATATCTCTGCACCATGTGGACGCTCTAAAACTTGCAACATTTTCATTCCGTCCGTCCAAAGACTGCGCAAACAAAGGGTTGTGCAAAACGTAACGTAATGCCGGGTCCACATCAAGCAGACAAAAATGAGACAGGAATTTAAGACAGAGACACAACAAAATGAAAACAAAAAAGTTTCAGGTTTGACAGACAAACGCAAGACTTGGTGTCCACACCACAGAGACAAAAATTAAAACATGTAGGTACATACAACTACGAAACTGACGAAATAGTCGAGTTGCCAGTCTGAATTCGAAAGCTCTTTCAGTTAGTTGAGTTGTTGTGTAATCATCTGGCAGTTCCGTGAACAAGAAGAAGATCGTATGAAGGAGGAGGACTTACTTCTTGCTGCAGGCTGCTTCATTTTAACGAATCAATCTTTAGCAAAACAAAACGGCGACGGTTCTGGATCAGATCAAGTTTAAGAAAAAGAGGAACCCGAGACTTGAAAGAAGTTTTGTCCGATTTACGAAAGGACGACATTGTGCTTGATGGGGAGATGCGATCAAGCTTTTAGAATTTTTTGAGAATGTCGAGCGAAGATTTCGAATTGCTTGTCAATCTAGTGGGTCCTGAAGTTGCCAAGAGGCAAGAGGAATACAAATTTGAGGAATGCAATAAGTGTAACCGAAAGGCTTGCACTAACCCTACGATTTTTGGCAACGGGTGATTCCATTTTGTCTGCACTTTGTCTTGAAACACTGAAGTTTCTGTCTTATCGCAGTTTTATCTGCTTGGTGTGAACCCGGACTAACAAGAGGCTCTGGACCGGCCTTAAGAGGACCGGTCCAGACCCTCTTGTCTTGACTGCAATCGCGTCGCTTGGGCCGGGACGCGATTTCCGTCGAGCGGGCGCGTTTTCGGTCGGTGCGCACCGCCCCTTAGCACCGCCGATTTTATTTCCAGTCCGTGTCGTAAAACGTAAAAGCGATGATTCGATTAAATGGCAACAGACGATATACAACAAAACATTCGACACAGACACACACACTCACACGAGCTCGTTTCGTACGTTCGGTTCAGTTCTACGGTCCTCATCGTCATCGGCTCAGTCAGAGTTAGAGCAGAGACCAGCCAGAGACCGAGAGACCAGAGTCAGTCTCGGTCCGAAGTCTCGACGGTGAGGACTTATCGTGCGTGCGGTGTCCCCCTCCCGTCGGGTTGGGTAGGAACGTGTGCGTGCGTGCGTGTGTGTGTGCGTTCGAAGTCGCGCGACGAGATGGACGACGGACGTGGGCTGTCGTGATACGAATTCCGTTTTTGTTGTTTCGAGTGTTGTGAAAAGGTACTCTTTATAAGTCCCATCGAAGGAGCGGACATGAGTGGTGCGGAGACGCCAGCGCCGAAGCTACCGCCGAGGACGAGGAAGATCAGCAGGGTAATGCCGCGGTGTCGGACGATTTGTATCCGCCCTAATGCAACGCAGCGTTCGGTTACCTGTCGCTCACTCGCGTTTCTTTTTACCTTTTGCGCTTTTAAAAATAACGCGCTCTCTTGGCGTCTTGGCTCGCGTCCACTCGAATTTAGCCGTGTATGCATGCGTACGCACGCCTACGGTGGAGGTGTTTTACGCCAAAAGCGTAACGTTTAAAAATAATGGGACGTTCGAATGTTTTTCGATTAGCTTTTGTTTGGTCGAGGTCGCGTGCTAAGTTTGAAACAAAGCGAATTTTCCTCTGGTTTTCGATCGTTGACCATTTCCTCTCTCTGACGATGATCTCTTTGTCTCTCTCGCGCGCGCTCACTCACATGCTCGCTTTCTTATTTTTCCGCCTTTAATAAACCAAGCGGGTTATTTATTTATCGCAGAATATCCTTGTGGAAACGTTTAGCATTGGGATCCATGGTACACGGTTAAATTTAAACGGTGATTGGTTGCGAATTACTAGCTATACCGATTAAAAAAATCTTCGTCAATGCGAGGTGGTATTATTCCAGCTCATAAATTGAGGGCTATCACAAAACTTATGTTTGTATTGCTCGCTTTTTTTAAAATGTAATTTAGTTAATCAAAATTAATTTTTTGGTGAATGTTTACTTAGACCAGTTCTGCCCCACGGGACACTTGCTTTATCCTTGCCCTCTTGCGTTCACAACGACTTTTCCAATTACTCCACTATCACTTTGGTGCCTTTGTTATTTCTTGGGGAAATATCTGTATATTGTTACTTACCTATTACTTATTAGTTATTACTATGACAGAAGGTTGTCCAAGCTCTCGAAGTTGGCCACTTTGGCCATGTTCTTAAGTCTCCGAAGAAAAACACTTAAGTCTTCGCCAACGAATTTATTTGATAAAGATTAAGCGACCGGTTTCGACTGATTAACAGTCATCATCAGGCTTCATAATAAAAGTTTCTAGGGCTCCAGGTGTGCGACATGTGGGACGTCAAAAAATAAAACAACGTGGACAAATACAGTTAAAATTTACACATATCGAAACACGAACTAAAATTGTATGACGGATTGACCCTACTATGTTAACATCCTCTTTGTGCAAAGGTTGAAAGACCACTCTGAAGCCTGAAGCCTGAATGAAGCCTGATGATGACTGTTAATCAGTCGGAACCGGTCGCTTAATCTTTATCAAATAAATTCGTTGGCGAAGACTTAGTGTTTTTCTTCGGAGACTTTAGTTATTACTATCTTCTGAGAAAAGTTGCGATATACCTATAGGCGAAGTGGCTTAAGTAAACATTTACAATTTTTTTATATCGGCGAGCGAACTTTCGACGGCAAATATTGAGGGTACCTAGTTTAATCGAAGGGTCAAATAATCTTACGATGGGATTTCCCGTAATTTGCGTATTCCCTTGCCCTTACCAGTTTTCCTTGCCCTTTGTGTATTTTCGTGATAATGATGGGATTTCCCCGGACATTTTCCTTGCCCTCTTGACCTGTCGTAACAAATAAATTATTTTAATGTATCTACCCCTTTATTTTCATTCATAATTCAACCATCAATACGCCGGCTTGTTAAATTTCATTACCGTCGAAAATACCCGTACAATAAAACCACCTTTTCGGTCATGCCGTCGAAAATCCGCATCAACCCATCGTAAAACACCGGGTCCCGTCGAAACTTCTTCCGCCCCTTTTATATTACACCTGTTTCTGTTTCCACCATCCACGGTGATAGAGCCAAAAAAATTTTGAATCAATTGATAACGGTAAATACCATTTTGGAATAAATCGGATGTTTAATGAGGCGTGTTTTAAATTTGCCGCGTTTTATAACTTGCCACCCCTATTTCTACCCCTTGACGGCTGTCCTCGCGGTTTTTCGTAACACAAGTTTTTCGTGGTAAATAATTAGGTATAGGACTATAAACTTTTCATTTGACTGGCAGCCTATCTCACCAGTCTTTCTTATCTGTCAACTCCATTTTGGGATTCTGTCATCGAATTTTGAGGTATCAATCTGTAAAGACTAAAATTTTCACATTTTCTATTCTTTCTATCATAGTATTTTTGCGTCGGAACGTCATTAGAAAGAACGCAATTATTAGCCATTTTGTATTTTAACGTGGCGACTCAATTACCGAATTTCGTTAATTGTCGTATCTTTTGTTGCTAACGGCTTTTATCATGGTCATATCATGAGATTAATATATCAGAAAAGGAGAAAGCAGTTAGTTTCCGTCTTCCACGTATCAACTCAATTTTGGAATTTTATGACTGCTAAATTAGAGTTTGAAGGGAAATGTAGAAAAAAAGCATAAAAAATTGTTGAATTTCTTGTTTGAGTTTTTTATGTATTAGTTGTCTTCCATTTTGTCTATTCACTCAATTTTCGGTTTCGTTTAACAGCCAAATCGACTTTTGAGAGGAATTCTATTCCTTCTTGCAGTTCCTCGGAACGTCAATAGTAAATAACGCAGTTGTTAGCCATTTTGTATTCTAACCTGTAGACTCAATTTTCTCTAATCGACGTTCGACAAAGAGTGAAAATACGAAAAATTTTCTTTTATATCTAATGGCTTTTATCATGCTCACATCATGAGATTCATATGTCAGTAAAGGCGAAAGAGCAGTTATCTTCCAACTGTCGACTCAAGTTTGGGATTTGATGACTGCCAAATTAGCATTTAAGGAGAAATGCAAAGAAATGAAAAATCTTAATTTTTTTGCATATTACAAATAACAGTTATGTTCCAATTTGTATTCCAACCTGCTCGCTCAATTTGCACAACTGAATGAAGCAGACAATTTCATTTTTCGCATGGCACAAATTTCCCCAATTATAAGAGCAATTAATTTTTAACAAGTTATGTATCAATAATATAATACCATAAGGTATATTAAGAGGAGACCAGGAGGAAAACTGTCACCCCTTATTAAGTGTGTTAATAAATAATCAATCAATTAATCTCCCATCTCCCTGGGATATGTTTGAAAGGAGTAGATAATTGCTTTATGGCTTAAAATTGTCTTAACATATTTTTATTTTTTCATATGATGCGCTCATAAACGAGAAGTATTTTAATCGATTTTTGGAATTTGAGTTATTGACCTTTTTAGAAGTTGCAAGGTCCCTCGAGTCAAAAACAAAACATGTTTTTGAATAAATGCTTTCGTGTGTATGTAGAAAATACCTCAAATGTTTTCAACGTCGAATTTAGACATTGTGCTACTTAAGAATCTCCCAGTCCAATAAGGGTTAGGGGTAGTTCACTCTTGTGATTTTTCGGTTTTTGGAAATTTTCTCGAAATCCACTCGAATATTTTTTTCTAAACTTGAAATATTTATTCTACTATTGAATGTGTATAATAAAGTTTAATAACACTTTTCGCTAAATCGTTTCTGAAGGGCGCTTCTACTCTTGTCATTTATCGAAATCCCCCTGAAATGTTCTTAAATTTGAATGTTTATTTTTCTATCGAATATTTATAATAAAATATGAGTAGTAGTACACCGATGGACACATTTTGTAGTACTTCTCATGATGATGTGCATTAGACTTAAACATTTTTTAATGCTTCAACGAATAGAAATACGTTTAGCTTGGAACTATGACGTTTGATATTGAATTTTGCAATTCATTTGTAGTGAGCGTGGTTGAGAAATTGAAATCAACCCACGGATGAGGAGGGAATGTTAAATTCAAGGTATACGTTTCCAGAATCTCAACATCTCAATCCCATCTCAAAAATTGTGGGCTTGTTAAATGTAACAGAATGCAAATGTCAAAAAGCAGTCTCATTCCAACTTTCTCTTTTTCTTCAGAAACAATGTTTCAACCTTCCCCATAAACTTAGGTATGTTTATCAATAACATTGTTTTTAGATTTTATACCTGTTCGTTATAATCAACCTTTTTAATGTTTTCAAAAAATGCATCAAAACTTAAAATCGATGACTAGTTTTTGTACCCTCAACTTTACCATATTTGTGCAGGTTATTCAAGAAAGTCAGAGAATATTGTCGAGAAGGAGCACTTTCAGTCAAGATTTTTCGTGACTGAGACTAGATATCTTTTAAGGATTGTTCGAGACCGAGACGAGACCGTGTTATTTCTCGTCTCGTTTATCACTAGAAATTATAAACGTACCTTTTTCACTTACGTTACGGTCGTCGTTTTCACATTTAGTTACGTTAAATTTCAATCATGCAACATTGTGGCAAATTTAAATCTGATGGATTTTGATTGTCGATCTTATAATAAGTTAATCGGTTGTTTACTAAGAGCAGACGGTGAATAAACAGGTTATTACGGCTCGTGGAAATCCCACCAGTATGCAAAACAAGAGATGTTTTCTCAACTGCATAAATTTGCCAGGAATTAATCTCCAGTGGCAGCCATATTGGCTCCGATAAGTGGGTTGAGATTGATACATTGAATGTAATGATTTTGGTAATTTCGATTGTGGGGGAAATCTCAAAAAAATGGTTTACTTGCGTGTCTTATTTCGGCACGAGTTCAGATGCAAATAATTAATTACTAATTTAATTTAGTATACAAGTATAGTAGTATACAAGTATTATTCCAAATTCCAACGGTGTAGGGACATGAATTGCGACATTTATACCTGCTTTGTAGACTACCAAAAGGCGTTTGACAAAGTCCAACACCAGAAGATGATACAAGTGCTGAGAGGCACCGGAATGGATGATAAAGACCTCAGAATTATACAAAACCTGTACTGGAACCAGACAGCCACCATAAAAATCAACGCTGGAGATGAAACAACAGAGGCAGTTAACATTCTGCGGGGCGTACGACAAGGGTGTATTATCTCCCCTCTGATATTCAATCTGTATTCAGAAGAGATATTTAGAGAGGCTCTGGAAAACGAAGATAATGGAATTCTTGTAAACGGAGAACGACTGAATAATATCCGATATGCAGATGATACCGTCATATTTGCAGATAGTATAGAAGGTCTACAACAGCTAATGAACAAAGTGAATGAAGTAAGTGAACGATATGGGCTAGAAATGAACATCAACAAAACAAAATTTATGATCATAAGTAAAAAGAAGAGAGAAAACTGCCAAATATATATTAAAATTATATCAATAGAACGGGTATCCAAACTTGTCTACCTGGGAACCTTAATAAACGAACAATGGGACCACTCACAAGAAATAAGATGTAGAATAGAAAAAGCAAGAGATGCCTACATCAAAATGTCTAAGCTCTTCAAAAGCCATAACCTCAAATTAGATATCAAAGTAAAACTCCTGCGATGCTATGTGTTCTCCATATTGTACTATGGCATGGAATCCTGGACATTGACCGAAGCAACACAAAAGAAGCTCGAAGCCTTCGAGATGTGGCTATACAGAAGGATCCTCAGAATATCATGGGTAGATAGAGTGACCAACGAAAAAATACTGGAAAGAATGGGGAAGGAAAAAGAGGTGATGAAAACGATTAAGAGAAGGAAACTGGAATATCTCGGACATATAATGAGAAATGACAACAAATATAAACTCTTAAAATCCATCCTCCAAGGAAAAGTGTTTGGAAAGAGAGGGCCCGGAAGAAGAAGGATATCATGGCTCAAGAACCTAAGGACATGGTATTCAAAAACCACCCTAGAACTGTTTAAAGTAGCAGTCAACAAGGTCATCATAGCCAGGATGGTCGCCAATATTCGAAACGAATAGGCACTAGAAGAAGAAGAAGAATTTAATTTGTCAACCTAATAACCATTAGCCTTGATAGAACTTGTGTTAAAGAAATAGAGGAGCAAAATGGTTTCAGAGCTGGCAGCTTCCGTGTTGACAGTATTAATACCCTTAGACAGGCAATAGAAAGACGTTTGGTTCTCAATTTGAATACTCATGTGGTTTTCATCAACCTTACCAAAGCTTACGATAGTGTTTCCTTGGAACGACTATGGCAGGTAATGAAACAACGAGCCAGTAAAGAAATTTATATACAAGATGTTCAGAAACTCTATCAAAATATGTCTGCCTCCGTTAGAATTGTAAATAGTACAACTACAACATTCCAAATAAGTACCTGAATGGCTTGGGCAGAGATGCTCAAATTACTCTCCATTACTCAATATCATAATTAGAAATTAATTACGCAAGTTGGGTTGAGCAGCAAAATGACATCTCACGCAGTAACAATTTATTAACGCCGTTAATCGTTAATTTATGATTAACGTCACTCAACCTTAATTATTTATATTAAACAATGATAAGGATCTTAACCTTATGTTGATCGTCGTTTTATTGTCGCGGTTGGAATGTTCACTGCAGGCGATAAGGATTTTCTCCTGCGGAACGTCATTGAGTCGGACCTTCAAAATTGTTTTTCTAGGTCTTCCCAGGTCTTTTCTGAGAAAAGTAGAGAACGGAAAATAGTCAATAAAGTGTAGGTTTTCAGTGTAGATACGGCAAATCTGTATAGTGTTTTGATAAATTGGTTGTAGCAGGTACCTACCTTTAAAAATTTTCTAGGTCTTCACTTCCCGCTCTGGAAATTAGATAAAGTTCTTAGCGTTGTAAACAAATCCCGGAGAGATAAAATATGGCACCGCATTAAAGACGTTTAAGTTCTAAGTGGTTTGTTTGTCCGCTCTGCCGTCTAATTCGATTAAAGAGCGGCGATGCCGATTCCGTTTCAAATGTTTTAAACAATACCACAGCACAGCAAAACGTTTGTTCATTTCATAATATGTCAGCGATTCGCACATGGCATGCGGATGTCACGTGAATAGTAGCAGCATTATTTATGCGGCTCTATATATGTAGACTTGTTGGGAAGGATTGCATTTAAGTAATGCGGTTGATTAGCGTCTATTTAATACATGCGACCTTTAAAACATTAACTTTTAATTTCTCTTGCTTTGAACGTTCATTTGAGAGGCCCCGATAATTTATGGTTATCGAATTTAAATTTTGATTAATTTTAATTGTGATCTACTCATCCGGTGTGCCCACTTTGACACGGATGATTGAGGACTCTGACGTCTGTTGAGCTATTGTAACGATATCGATTTTCGATCGGAAACTCTACTACAAAATATGCAACAAATTTTGTGATTTAAGCAGAACAAGCGGTTTTGTCGATAATTGTTCGAAGGGCTAGCAAATAACTAATAAGATTAACTTTTACTGTATAATTAATATAACTTAGAAAGGAGGATCAATATTTCGCTAAAACTATATAAAATAATTAATAGTTTAATAGTTATTAGGTAGGTAATCAGAAAAATCTCACATGATTGAAGAGGAGCTAAATTGAAATATGAGGCACGTTGTGCCAAGGTTTTAAAGCTCCGAATCAAGTAAGAGATTTTACTGACGTATTTTGTATTAAATTCTTCCGGAAATTGTAAAAAAAACAAATTTACAAATTTTAGATTTTTTTTAAATTCCACAAAAATCAAGTTTGTCAATTTTGTTGGCAACTATAATTACAAAGTAAACAACTTTGAAAACATATCATTTTGCGTCTTGTAAAGTCTTTACAGTACCTACAACTCCGGAAAATTCAATTTTCCTGTGCGTAAATAAACAGGAAAATGTCGTTTTGAAGACGATTTCCGGAAATAACTATTAGGTAACTACTTATCCTCAGATATTCAAGGAACTATTTCATCCCCCTAAACTTTCTGTAAGTCGATCGATCACCTTTTCACAGTCGATTCTCTAGTATAATGCCGTTATTTGATTAAAGGGGCATCGTAGCTTTTTTCTACATACTTCAAAATATCCTAATTATTGAATTATCGAATAAACGTGCGCGATATGGTCAAGTGACATTTTCTCCCCCTTAGACCCTCTGCAAATCGATCTCCTTTTCACAGTAGATCCTCTACTATCATACTAATAATCGACTAAAATTGCATCGTGACTTTTTGAAGTTGAAACTTCGAAATAAGGTGACGAATTGGTATTGTTCCTACCGAGTAGCGTCGGAGGTACTGCTCTACCTCATTGCGCTAAGGTATATGATGTTACACTTTTCTTGTAAACATTACTAACGTGTTATTCAACACTTCCACTATTGAAACGCCACTGATGAAATGGCTGCTAGAAATGCTACTTTGCAAATTGGCTGTTGGATTTTTTGCTGCTAACTTCACACCGGTTTTTGGGTATCCCTTTTCAATAATGACTGTCCACGTCCACAATAGATTTCTGTTCAGGTTGTGGAATGCTTTCCCGAGGATGTCTATTAAGCCAGGTCATCCACTTCATAAGTCAGCATCTACTGTAGGCTCATATTTTGTTGCTAATTTATTGCTGACTATAGGGAATAGTTGCAGATTTTCAAAACCAACTCTTGAAAAGTAGTTTCTTTATATCTATGGAACATTTTTGATCTGAATTTTTTGACTTCTTCAAATTAAAGATATGGATTTTTTATCAAAAGAAGCAAGTAGAAGTGAATTTGTTTTCGCAGGTTTGATTCTCCCGTTTATTGTATTTTTAACTCCACCATATTTACCTAACTTGTTTTGGATACATGAATCTAAATTTAAGTAGGTATTTGCATAGGTAGTTGTAATGAAACTTAAACAGAATTGAAAAAAAAAAATCTAATTGCATCCTCATTCATTTGAATAGCTTAAGTAATTCTGATGTTACTTAAATATAGCTTCCCTTTATTTTGTCTAGGATTTGTTCTCTTATAGTATAATAATGGAAATACTTGTTACTATCCTGTTGTAATTAAATAGTCATAAAGAGCCCAGGCTGTATTTAACGCAAATGCATTGTTTTACATTTTTTCTGATTTTTGGCAGGTGAGTTTAATGCTAAGGGTTGAAAGAGAGGTTCTGGGATTTCGCTACTATATGCCAATATAATACAATATAATATGCCGCGTGGTTTATATGTATCCTGTTGTTCCGGAAATAAAGGTGTGGATGATGTGGCTTAAGTCTTAAGTCAGATGATTCCCTTTTTCTCGCTAAGAGGTGGAGCAATAAAATCGTGGTTTGCGCAATAAATTAGCAATAAAATATGAGGCTATAGTAAATGCTGACTTATGAAGTTGATAACCTGGTTTAATAGACATTTCTCGGGTGGGTTTGAGTTGTCTCCTAAATGCAAATTATTACCTGTTCCCAAAAAAAGGTCATGACCGAATTATCTCCAAAGGCTACCTGTCGATTCGGGGGATTTCAGGTGGGTCAGACAAGTTTCGGGAAGCTTTCTGATACGTGAACGTCGTGTGATACGCTCGAAAGTACGTTGGAAACGCAAGGGGGCAAGGATGAAACGTGCTCACTGAGCCTAACAGGCATCATCAGAATTTGCTGTAGAATGTGTAGAAAATCTACATAAGGGTGATCGGGTGCGCGAGAGCCAATTCGGCCCATGTTGGGTGACAATTCGGACACCAGAAAAATGTACCTGGTCCCCGGGAGACAATTCGGCTACACCGCATTTCTCGAGGTCTATGATAGCTTCTCTTTATCGTCGTTCTCTCATTACTGAGAATCGTGATCACTGATAACTTGTGACGATATTTCTCTCCATTGACTTCTATCCCGAGCTATATTTACAGAACCTCACAGAACGAACTACCGGTGGCCTTTTAGATCTGATCAGTCCATCTGGTTGGTGAGCGCACTCTATACCTTCGCCCTTCTGTGTTTCCCAAAACTATCAGCCTCTCCAGGTTGTTTTCAACTCTTCGCACGATGTGTCCAAAACAAAAAATCCCAATATGTTCTCCAGGCAGATAGAAGAGAGTCTATTTCTATTGCAGATGTTCAGTTCTCTAAGGATTGACTCGTTCGTCTTGTGCGCCGTCCACGGAATTCGGAGCATGCGTCTCCAGCACCACAAGGCATCAATTCTTTTTCTGTTTGCTGCTGTAATTGTCCACGTTTCAGCTCCATATCGGAAGATGGAAAAGATCAACGATTGAACTAGTTTCATTTTAGTGTTTTGCGTAATAGATCTGTCTTTCCAAATCTTGGGTAGTCGACTCGTTGCACATTTAGCTAGTCCTATTCTCCTTCGGATATCACTTTCACTTAAACCCGTGTTACTAATATATGAGCCCAATACAGGATGTGGTCAACGATTTGATACATATTTTAATTTTGAACATATGATAGCTATATTTTTTTTTTTGTGTTAAACTTCATATGTTTTTCGATAATTATAACGATGGATAATTTGTTGCAGACCGACAGCGAAGTAGCGTCGGAGGAGGCCGCCCGCCTGACGGCGGACCAGCAGGAGGACGAGGATGAGGACGACTACTGCGATTACCACGACCTGCCGCCCCCGCCCGACGGCGGCTACGGCTGGGTCATCGTTTTCGCCTCGTTCATGTGCAACCTCATCGTCGACGGCATCGCCTACACGTTCGGCATATTCCTCCCGAAGATCGTCGACTATTACGGCGAGTCGAAGGGCAAGACCGCGTGGGTCGGCTCGCTCCTCACCGGGATGTACCTCTGCGCCGGGCCGCTGGTCAGCGCGCTGACCAACAAGTTCGGCTGCAGGGCGGTCTGCGTCGCCGGCGGCATCGTCTCCGCCCTAGCGTTCGTCCTCAGCATCTTCAGCCCGTCGGTCAACTGGCTGATGCTCACCTACGGCTTCTTCGGCGGCATCGGCTTCGGGCTGATCTACCTGCCGGCCGTCGTCTGCGTCGGCTACTACTTCGAGACGAAGAGGTCGCTCGCGACCGGCATAGCGGTCTGCGGCTCAGGCTTCGGCACCATCACGTTCGCGCCGCTCGCGACGATGCTCCTCGACTCGTACGGCTGGAGGGGCGCCAACTTGATCCTCGCCGGGTTCATCCTGAACTGCGTCCTGTTCGGAGCGCTGATGCGTCCGCTCGAGTACCCCAAGGAGACGGGACAGACGCCGCTGCTGCAGCGGATGGCCGAGGAGAGGAGGATACAGATGGAGAGGGGCAGCATCGGCGGGTCGTACTTCATGGTGCAGCTGCCTGACGGTACGAACGATTTCTCTTTGTGAACTGTGAAGAGGCGATTCTCCTGGTCGCTTTTAAGTCCCTAAGGTCGCATTAGTTTCGAGGCACAGGCTCAAAAATTGCCAGCAAAAATGTAACAATCTGAAGGTACTGCAAGGTATTCCTTTCGTGTTCTACTTCAACCGAATTAACTTCACGAGCTTATTAGCTGAATTGGCCTCTTTATAAGGATGCAAATGCCATCGCTTACCCCACTTCGGTAAGGAATCTGGAAATCGCAGTTCATCATCATCATCATCAATTAGCTATTCTCGTCCACTGTTGGATATAAGCCTCCCGTAGTAATTTCCTCCCCCTTTTGTCCTGAGCTGCGTTCATCCAGTTGTAATGGATACGTTTTATATCGTCCTACCATCGGGTCGCTGGTCTTCCTCTGCTGCGGAATGCATCGGTTCGCCGTCTCTGCTCTGTCACCTTTTTCGTCCATCTGTCGTCACTGACCCTGGCCAGGTGTCCAGCCCAGTTTCATTTAAGAGTAGCAATCTTCTCGATGACGTCGATTACTTTAGTTCTTACCCTTATATTTGTGTTGGAAACCCTGTCTTTCAGAGATAGACCCAGCATTGCTCTATATGCAACTCTGATTCTATTAGCTGTCCGTCTTGTCGGGGTTAATGTCTCGGCGCCGTATGTCAGCACAGGCAAGACACATTGGTTAAAGATTTCCCTTTTAAGGCAGATGGTGGTATCTGAGTTTAGGACATGGCTTAACTTTCCCAAGGCTGCCCATCTTAGACCAATTCTTCGCAGGACAATTCACAGGTTTGGTTGTTTCTACCTAACCGAATCTCATGTCTCAAAAACTTATCCTCGTCTGTTTTTAAGTTTCGAGTGTCCTCGTGGAGCCTGATGCAAGCAGTTACATTATTGTAAGCATGTTTAATGATGTCTGTGTAACAATGGTCAATTCTACAGTTCTTCATACCCTTGAACATTGCACTGTGATCGATAGTGTCAAAGGCTTTTTCGTAGTCGACGAAGACAAGAACTAAGGGTTTGTTGTACTCTACGCACTTTTCGATGAGGACCTTGTTTGTATGAAGGTGGTCATTAACCCCGTAACCGACACGGAATCCCGCTTGCTCCCGTGGTTGGTAGAAATCTAGCTTAAATCGCAGTTGCTGGCGTGGAAACCACAGGTATCTTTCATTTGAAGACACTCCATAGATACACTGAAACAGTACGTGTCCATCATCATCCCTTTCTTCTTCAGATGTCCTCTTTGTTGCGAAGGTTGGCAATCATCAAAGCTATGCGTATTTTTGATATAGCAGATCTAAATAATTTATTTGTTGTATATCCAAACGAGTCACACATGTTCTTCAACAAAGGGTGACGTGTTCTTTCGACTTTTCTGAATCTTTCCTTGTAGTACTATTATTAGCTGTAACATGCTGTATTTTGGATCTGCATGAATCTGCAGAGTACTCCTTTCCTATTCTACTCCAACCGAATTAGCTTCACTAGTTTATTAGCTGAATTGGCCTTTTTATAAGTGATGCAAATGTCATCGCCTACTACACTTTGGTAAAGAATCTGGAAATCGCAATTGCTGACGTAGAAATCACCAGGTATCTTCCATATGTAGACACTCCATCGATACACTGAAAAAATCCTGTGTCCATCACACCCTCCCTTTCTTCTTCAGGTGCCTGCTTCGTTGCGAAGGTTGGCAATCATCAAAGCTATGCGTATTTTTGATATAGCAGATCTACATAATTGATTTGTTGTATATCCAAACCAGTCACGCATATTCTTCAACCACGAGTGGCGTGTTCTTCCAACATTTTTTCCTTCGATCATTAGCTGTAACATGGCTATATTTTGGCCCTCTCATAAAACGTCCTAGTTGTAATTTTCGTTTTTTAATTGTTAGAATTACTACTGTTTCTTTCTACATGCGTCTTAGTACTTCAATATTTGTTAATCTTTCTAAAGCTAAAAAGAGAGAAGAATAGAATAACAACCTGGTTGTGATTACTGTTGACATTTGTTCTGAGATAGGTTTTTGCTGATACTTTGTAATTTCGCGGCCAGTTATTATGGAATTTGTTTAGTCACAATTATTCTCTCCTGCTCACTATTTTCTTGGATTCTATAAAATCCACTTGATTGAAGGTGTATACATAGAAAGAAACATAGAACTTACGAGGTTTAGTAATTGGGTTGAGTTATTCCATTCAGAGTTGCAATTCTGGAAGAGTCCAAAAACCGAAAAAAAGTGAAGCCATACGTGCCTCGCCAGGATATTCTTTTGAAAGGTTATTTTTTGGCATTTCACGTTTTGTCGAGGGTGCATGTCCTCGTTCCTGATTTCTGCAGTGTCGTTCGCGACAATATTATTTAAAGGAACGAAGACCTTGCTAATCGTTCGGGTCGTTGCGGCCGTTCGTTTTTTCGGCTTTCATAACTCAGCGCTCTGAGCGAGGCCCGCGAACTTGACTTCTGATAGTAGCAGATGTTTGATAATGTAATCCGAGGGACTTGTCCACAGGGACGATGGAGAGACGCCAGAAGCAGCCGCTGAACATCGATCCCGGCGTGCACTCGAGCCTCAACCTCGACCAGCTCGCGCCCGGCACGCCGATAACGCCGATCCCGACCGTCCCGACGCTCCCTACCATCACCGAGGCGAAGGTCACCGAGCACAGCGGCAGCTCAGGCTCGCCGAGCCCGAAGGAGAGCGCCACCGAGATCAAGGCGTTGCGGAACGCCCGCCTCGAGGGCGTCCAGCGCGAGGGCAGAGTCAGGCGGGACTCGGACAACACGTCCGACTACGTCCAGAACAAGGAGAAGCCGATGCCGAGGAACGCGAGCCAGCCGGCGTTCTCGTCGCACGTCCAGGGCATCCCGAAGAACGGCTCCGTGCCGACGTTCGACAGGATCAGGAAGACGTCGTTCGGGGAGAGGTTCAGGCCGACGCTCGGCCCGATCAAGTCGTCGTCGCGAGGCACCGTCAACAACTCCAACGCCGACATCAGGAAGAGGAGGAACGACTCGACCGGCTCCTTCCTCAGGAATAACAACAGCGAGGTGAGACTCTCTTCTTTGGCACGCTTGGCGATCTCTTACTGTTGTTACTACTATGGCATCGAATTACGGAATATATAAAAGAAAAAAATTGTCCCGAGCCTCGGACAAATAACTTAAGATCGACGCAATATTTCATTCATAATGTATTACGCAACGCGTGCCAACATCACCTAGGATAAGGGACGCGAATGGGAGTGGGGATGGACTTGTACCTAATAGTGGCGCCCTCGTGGAACTTAACAACAAAGTACACTAGCAAAATTCGAATGTGCAATGTCGCAGGAAAAATAGTTTTATCCACAATCACCTTATAATTGGAATTAGATTCACTCTTATGAACCGTATTAACCAATGTTTTATTCACATGTGGAATAAAATTAGTTTATTTTATTTTGGTACTATAATTGTCTCTATAGGCATTGCGGGCAATTGCGGGAATAATTATTTGGCCTTTATGGCATGGAACTGTCTCAAAAAATTGATATGCAACAATGACATTCCACTTGCAGTTATAATTACACATTTCTTCATATATCCCTTGACTAGATAAGTCCCTTGACTAATCTGAGATCAATTTTCCCTGCGCAGCTTCAAATTCTTGTTGAATTTCCACCGAAGAAACGTTTTCGGCTTCTTCAATATAGATTTTGTCATCTTTTTGATCCATCATTTGTTTACCAACAAACAATTGTTAATAATCGATGCTCGTTTGGAAAGTGCGTTTCCTGTCAGCCCCAGGAGAGATAACCAAATATTTCTATTTGTTGATTCTGTTAGAAACCTGAAATAATTACTGTATCAATGGACTCTTTTCCTTTAAGTTTTATTCGTTTACAACTATCGGGTGTTTTTTTAAATTTCACCTCATAGTAGGCTGTGGATAGTGTTTGTGAATGCGCCTTAGTAAAAAATGTCAAAATTGACATAACCTCACTTTTTTAATAAAAATTGAAACTGCTCCAATCGGTTAATAGTGTCCTGAAAAAGACAGCTCACTCATCTACGCCTAATTAATAGAGCCAAGCTGTCTTTTTCAAGACACTGGTACCTGATTAGAGCAGTTTCAATTTTTATTAAAAAAGTGAGGTTATGTCAATTTTGAAATTTTTTAGTAAGGCGCATTCACAAACACTTTCCACAGCCTACTATGAGGTGAAATTTAAAAAAACACTCGATATATCTTGCACAATTATGCTAACAGAGAAAATAATACCTTCTCGACATGTGTCTATCTAAGTGCAGTTAAGTAAAAAATGATTAGTATGTTCCAATAAGAGGAAATACAGCTCGATCATATATGTGTACAAATGTCATAAAATATACGTAATTAGACACAAGGCACGCCTATGTTGCTCAATCCTTAACTCATTTAAGCTAAATACTTACCTATGAAAGGATTGGGATGCATAAAATCCGTTATACATTTTCTGCCCATTTCAACTTACACAGTCTACAACAAAATGAATTAACAAGAACAAGTTTAACGATAAAATAAACACTCAACACAAGACCCCAAACAACAAAATACGTAAACAATCCGAATACAGAATGAAATTGGGAGGAGAAGCCAGATATATACTACGTGACATATACTACGTGACCACATCACACATTTCTAACGTTGTCGATGTTTGCAATGTGAATTATGTAAATGAATTAAATCTGTGATAAAATAATGATACACGTGCAGAATTTCAGTCTAATATGACAACCCTGTGAGCCTATTGTCACTGTATAGCGCGCTCTGATCTTATAATGTACCTAGCGAGTTGTTGGCACGCAAATATTTGTAAATAGTCTTGTCCAGCTTTTGTTATTTGTCTAATACCAAAGAGGTCGCACATAGTTCCCGTTGGCGCATGGACTATGGCACGACATCTTGATATTAAGGTTTTCCAGAGTTTGCCCAGTAGTATTGCCGAATTTTCCGCCAATTCATATGAACCCTGTGTAAAATGTGTTGAAAAATTTAAACCCCAAAGTCTGTATCGTATATGGTTTTCCAGAGTTTGCCCAGTAGTATTGCCGAATTTTCCGGCAATTCATATGGACCCTGTCTAAACGTGTTGAAAAATTTAAACCTCAAATTTTGAAAATCGTTGCAAGTATACAAGTATTTAAAGAAAATAAAAATATTACGAAAATTCTAATTTTCAGGACAGTCGGCTGGTTTGAAACCTGGTGTGATTTACGAACATATCAAGCTTGTTAAGAATTGTGGTATGTCAAATTTGAGGCAAATCGATCCACTTTAAAAACAACATTCTTTAAACTTTGCAAGAGAAGATATCAAATACATTAGAGGTGATATCAGAGATTGATAAAAGTGATAGGGAGTCTATTGCTGCGAAATTTTATTCCATCGTTAATTCTGATCCTGAACAACTTAATCTTAATGCATTTTTCGATTTATCAAGATTCATGAAATGAATTTTTGCGATATTTAAAAATATTAATTTCTAAAACCTTGGTTTTAAAATTTGAAAACCCCAATGACGAAATACATAGTAGGTAATATGTACATTTAATGATAATGTAAAATAATCCTCTTTATCAAATTTTACATTCTGCAATTAATTCCAATAACTAACACAATCCTCTGATACTTTTAAAAATAAAATTATTTTAATGACGTTTCATATAAAAATATATTTCAACATTGGTCAATTGTCTTGAAAATTTAAATTTCGTCATACATTTTTAACCCAAAACAGCTTGTCCTAATACAGTTTTGTACGGATAGTTTATCCTGATATAATCGTCAAACTTTTATCTCAAGCGTGAGTGGTTCGAGTCGTACTTCGTAGGCGTTAGTTTCCAGGCATTTAGAGTTAAATTCTAGAATATTCAATTCAAAATCTTTCTTCTTTTGCACCTATTTGTGCACCAATATAGTGAAGATATTTACTGACATGTGACGTCACGAAATCAATGTGACTCCCATTTGATTCCCATTTTTACCGGAAAAGGCAAATAAGAATATTTAAATACATTTAGGCGGCATAATATACAACAAATCTTTAAACATGATTTCCCGAAAATAGTTAAATACCTTACATTCAATTAAGGAGGAAAATGACAGTTTCCGTTTAAACAAAAAATAGAAGATGACGTCATTACTCGTTAATTAATGACATCACTCATTGCTTTGTAGCAGGGAAGATGTAATTTTAAAAACTAAAATCGACCGGTTCGAACGATTTTCTCTTCAATAAAGCTGGACTAAAGGATATTCCATATGAACAGTGCCGTATTTTAATTTTTTCTTGTCTTATTTTTAAAATGTTTTATTTTAAATCTGTTTGTCATATTGCGCATCTACTTCTGGACTTTTATATTCTATCACCCAGTAACAAAGATTAGTTCAATTTTTCTGATCGCCTTATTATGTCTGCTTGCAAGAAAAGTACATTTCGGTAGTATCGGTCGGCTTATCGTCCTTTATGCGAACAGATTAAGATTAAGCTAAATGCTTACTAAGCAGCCAATCTCTGACATTCCTTAGACAATACTGTCTGTAGTTCTGCGAATGTTTTCCACAGTTAGCAACATCGAAAGTGCTAATAGACTCGCTCTATTTATTCAAAACGTAATGGGATGCTTCTCGTAGTGAAGTTTGTCTGGAATATTCCAAGCGTTTCATGCCCTTAATTTACTTAAATTAAAGCTGGTGTTATCGGGGTTAGCACCAGGCCAGATCAAGCCGGACACGTTCAGCCTATCTAATTAGCGATAATCGATCCGCGAACGTTTGAAATATATTCATTTTATACGAGAGAATTAAAGTTTCAAATTGATTTAGTTGTTATCGCGGCGATGAAACTCGACCATCTGGGCGTCAATCGTGAATAACTTTCAATGATAATGTGACAAAGTGTGATGGTAGGCGTCGAACTTTTGGCCAGAATCAATCAACCTTTCTGAGCTCGCTCGCCAATATTTTCGCGGATGTTGTTTATGAATAATTCGCGCTACTTCTCGTTTATTTTCCAAACTGGACGTCTTCCAAGATAATTCACAACAAGTAGCATCGACTGAAATCAGCTGGTGGTACATATTCGTTAGTCATCCTAACTATTTCGCGAACTTTCTCAAGTTTAACGCACAGAGTACTCAACCGGCTAAAAATAAATGCTTTTAATTATCACTCACGCACTCGTCTCGAATGGCTAGATGATCATGGGAGGGGTTTTAAATAGATTTATTGTCTCTGCGACAATGACATTATTTACAATTCGTACAAGATGTTTTCGGTAGTGGAAAATTACCCACCTAAACTTGAGAATCTTACCGGTTTCAAAAACGGTCTAAATATAAGTGCAATAACGTTGTTTGTAGGATAATAACCATCAAAATGACATTTAGACGCGATTTGAACGTAAAACTAAAATATTTTTAATATTATCTGCTGTTTCAATGCAACTGTAATCCAGTAAGCGCAGTGAGATCATTAAATGAGCATTGCATATCACATTTCAACAGGAAAGTGTCGTGTTTTAGATAGTAGCTAGACTTTGAAAGCAGAAATAAATCTATATACATACAGGGTGTCCTAGGAACACCTGGCCAAAATTTGGGAAACTTCACTGACACTGGAGTTTTGGAAGCACCTTCCCGTTCCAAATTGCCAATTATAGGTCTTCCCTTTTCCCCTACCTACTGCTTTATTGGGCAACTTTAAGAGAACTGTGTTTTGATCAAAACTTGAATGACTTGGAAAATAAATTGGTAGTTATAATAATTGTACAATAAATTGAATAAAAGGTGGGAGAAGAAGGGAAAAGAAGGGAGAAATAATTATGACTATTCATTTAGGGATACTTTCCCCTTATACTTCCTGGCTGGCTCTCTTATTTTAGGAACAGCGAACATGGCTGAAAACTGGATTTAAAAAAATCCCAATACCTAAATCATCACAACGAATAAATGACATTGTACATTACGTAATTCCATTGCTGACAAATAAAAAAAAGTAAAATCTTTAAATTTCCAAATGGGCCGAGTAATAAATAAACAAATAATGTAGGTATTGCTTTTGTTGAATTGTTTGCTGATGTTGTTTGCTTGTTTGATTATTGTTGTTGCTTGTTTAATAAATTGTTGATTGCTGTTGGTCGGGTGGTTTTACGATATAAATCAAACGCATTTCGAAAGTTTTTGCAAACTTGAATTGCGAGAAAAAACTTTTTGTTCAAATTGTTTAGACGTTTCTTATAAATATAAAAATAATTTTGTTTATTGTAAACATTTTGAACATTTAATAGTAGGCAGCGACGGCTCTGACTTCCGAAAAAAGCCAAATTTGTATCCTCCCACCTCCAAAAAATATTTAAATACTGTTTTCCTTATATTGACAAGAATAACTCGTCAAAGTACTTAACAGTGTAAATTTATTGCTTAAATGGAAGATTTATTCTTCGTTTCATCAAACTGGCACAATTTTTTTGATAATACCCTTGTCAATTTTTTACCTATTTAAATTCTTGATAAGTTGGTTAACCTTTCGCATGAAAAACTGTTTGTAACACATTTGTAGATGGAATAGTCAAAATTAAAGCAAAAAGTTTATTTGCCTCCTTAAAGCGCCATTGTTTGCATTTATGAGTTTGGTAAACTTATGTAAATGTTTGTTTATAGTCCATTACGCATATAAATTAATTGTAATTTGGTTTACAGGCTTTCAAGTTCAGTAACAGAAAAATATTGGGATAACACTTCCTTAAATTCTGTAAAGGGCCGATAGGAAAATTTGCTGAAAATTTAGGTGTGTCCATTAATGTAACAAATTTTATTTTTTTTAACCTTCAAAACTGGTTCTGTGCATTTCAAAATACATACATTATTTCCTAAATGTATGAAAAGGTTTAGAATAACTGCAATATTTTACTCCTTCAATTACTATTGCTAGTCTTACATAATCGGATGATTTAACGTTACATACTCGGATTTTTCTGAATTGTAGACGGAGGAATTATCACGCTGGAATATCTTATCTTTCCCAGCGATGTGTGCACATATCTAAATCGGTTTAAAGGGGATTATTGTGCATTTCGCCCGGCGATAAAATTCTGATAATATTTACTTTATTGTTCAAGTTATGTACACTCATTCATTTCCCAAGTTAGATTTCTGCCGAGCGAGTGGTAATAAATTTCGTTTTCTACGACGGATTACATAATTTTTCTTGTCGGAGCATTACCATAAAATCCTCTATCGATACTTAAGTTCGGCAATTTTATCACGCTTTTATCATTTCGCCTGATCGTAAAGTTAATTAAAACGATAATAATATATAGGGCGTACTATACTATAAGAATGTCGTTAATGGCGATGGTGTGCAAACAGGCGTCCATTAACTAAGTTGTAAATGGGGAAAGCTTTCATGCACTAAATGTAATTTTTCCGGGAATAATTAATACCAATGACAATAAATGTTTTAATGAGTTACATGGTTTGGTGTGGAAATATTTTAGTTTCGTAGTATCTTTGTATCAAAATAATCATCATTAATGAATCTAGAGTAGGTATGTATATCCAAAAACTCGCCTTCACTATACAGATTCTATGTTAGAATTTAGGTTTCCCAACATGATTTATTACAGTCAGTTGTTTTTAATCTTTAATCAATCTCTCCAGAAGGCACTCCGAGAACTCACGTTCACTATACAAACTCTATGTCAGAATTCAATTCTCTCGGATCCCAAATTTCAGCCACCAGTAACGATGTCATTAACATTGACGTTATCTCTAGTCTAATTTCAGGTGGATGTGGAGAGTTTAGGATATACTTCCAGATTGTCGATAGCGAGCAAGAAGGAAAAGCCCTACATGGTCAGACCGATGTCGAGGAAGGACATCTTCTACTCGGGCTCGATCGTCAACCTGCCCGAGTACCACAAGTCCCAGAAGTCTCTGACCAATTACAGGCAGAGCATCCTGAGCATACCCCAGATGAGGACGCTGGAGGACGAGGGGACACGTGAGTCTGAGGGCGTGGCAGCAGATTCGATCTAACTCGTTCCCGTTTTCTTTCAGCCGGTGATATTTGTCCGTGCCTGGTCCTACCCGAGAGCTTCAAGTCGGCCCTGGGACAGATGTTGGACGTTAGCCTTTTGAAGGATCCCGTCTTCATGCTGATAGGGATTTCGAATTTGTTCGGGATGGCCGGCTTATACGTGCCGTTCTTCTATCTCGTAGAATACGCTGAGCTTAATGTGAGTACGAGTTTTATTCGTTAACTGTTCGGAGCCCTACAGTTGTTAGAACACTAATTTTAAGGGAGTCAACAGGTGGCACTGACTTGGTGAAGTATGGATAATAAGAAAAATTGGACAAAATTGTGTTCATGAAGAGTCATTTTCATTCCATTATCAAGTTTTGTGAATTATGTAATATGTAGTTATTTTTGATTTTGTTCTCATTCAATTCTCATCAGCATTCCACTCACTTTTATATTGTAATAATAATAACAATTCCTATTCGGATAAGACTCATTGTGTCAGTGCTCCATGACATCCAGGACGTTTTTTAACCAAGTGTTGGATCAAACCAGGTGAATTTACCATCAAATTTTAAAACGACCTTTTCCTCCTTAACCATATTGCAACTTTTCCAACAGTATGAACTTCGATGGACGTTTGGGTTGGTAACATTATGATTTTATGATCTCTTTTCGTTTTCCAGAATATTCCAAAGGAATCGGCGACGTACTTACTGTCCATCATCGGTATAATGAATACCATAGGACGTATAATGTGCGGGTACTTCGCTGACTTTCCCCAAGTGAACGCGTTGCTGATCAACAACATTTGCCTAGTTATCTCAACGATTTCCGTCGCACTAACCCCTCTGTGCACAACTTTTACTACTTACGTTGTTATGGCAGTATTTTTCGGCATTGCTATTTGTAAGTATTATACAGATTTTATCTGTGGTGTTACAATAATTGTTGATGTTAACAAAAATTCCATGAAGGAGACAATTTGGTATTATGTATTTGCTTAGTTTTGTATTTAACTAACCAACTGTTAGGTATTAGTAGTTTAGGTAAGGTAGTATTTACTAGTATTGAACAGATAGATTCCTGTTTGCCTTTTAGAATAACATGTTTGGCATCATTGGTGTTATGTGGTAGTGTTAATTAAAATTCCATGAACTGCTCGGAAACGAGGTCAATACCGACTCTGCCACTTTATATAATAGGGATAATTTAAGAAAATTACACTTTTAAAACATAAAAGATAAGCTTGTTTAAGTTATCTCTCTAATTCAAACAATAATGTTTCATTGGTATTGACCTTGTTTCCATTATTTATAAGGTCATTAGAAGGTAGTAAAATTCTCGATTAGTTGCTTGGGTGGAGATGTTTTAAAATGATGAAGTAATAGGAGTTACACCTTGTTTGATTGGGAAGATTTTTACTATTCATTGGGTTACATGAGGACACAGGTTTATTCCACAAACATAAGGCAATTATTTCGAGGATATTCTGTGTAGGGTTTTTGTAAACAATGGTCACCATGGAAGTTTTTAAATGGTCTAAACAGATGTTTTGAAAAGGTGCATACAATAAACAGTCCCATAAGAAGGGGCCTCCTGTAAGAGTCTATATCTGCATTAATGTTATTACAGGGTTGTTTGCATGATGTCCAAAGGTACTTGAGGTGTTCGATTTCCTGCACTCATACTCGATTCATACTTAAGCGTTCTGTATTTCAGCCGGTTACATTTCGTTGACTTCGATCATCCTCGTGGACCTGCTCGGCCTCGACAAGCTGACGAACGCTTTCGGGCTGCTGATCCTGTTCCGAGGCGCCGCCGCGATAGTCGGGACCCCGCTGGCGGGCGCCCTCTACGACATGACCGGCTCGTACGCCATACCGTTCTTCGTCGCCGGCGGCATGTTCGGCCTATCGGCGGTGCTCAGCTTCCTCGCGCCGAGCCTCAGGAGGTTCTCGCCGAAGGAGGACCAGCCCGTCGGCGACGGCGAGGCGCTCACGCCCATCGACGAGGACGACGAGGAGGACGAGCCCATCACGATGGGCCAGCACCAGCAGCATCAGATCCCGAAGATCGTCGAGACCGCTTCCAGCCCCGGCGAGATCCAGCAGAAGGAATCAGTATTATGAATCTGGAGTGTCTTAGTGGTTCAATTATTATATGAATATGATGATGTTTACTCGTTACACACATACACACACACACACAAACAAAATCCACGCGAACGATGAGAAACGGACGCTTTTTCTCTCTCGATTCTGTTGAATGTCTTAGATGTATCTTTATTAGATTCACTGTGAAATATTATTATTATTAATTTTAATTTGGAAATTGTGCAGTTGAGTAATATAAATGACTTTTATTCAGGTCTTTCTTGGAACTAAAACGTTATGTTCTCAAAATTGACAATAAAGTTTTAGTTACGATCGTATCTATTTCAATGTTATGAGTTTTAATATTAACCACCGAGCTTCGACACATTCCACTACTGAACATAGACTGATATCTGTTCCACAGAAAATAATGACACCGATGCAGAAACTCCTTTCCATGCATACTTTCGAGGTATGTATTTACATTTATAATTTATACCATTTAATCCTCCAGTACCTCACTGTGTCTTCAGACGGACCACAGTTAACACATTTTTAAACTACGTACCATTCTAATCTTTTTGCTAATGATAATCACTCATATGATCAAAATGTCGCCCACAAATCAGATTCGGTCAACCTTACTTAGAACACTTTAACGGACGTTTTGAATCTGTACCAGTGGCTTAACGTCTTTGTGTGCCATTGCAATGCGCTAATATATCTCTGCAAAGCTGTTGGTTGTGCTGTGATTCTTACGGGTATTCGTATCGAACTGTATTATGGTGCAGGTGACAATGTGGTTGTGTATCAGAAATCTGATATACATCTGAGGTGAAACAGAAACCTGGCATTACCATCTGGATATCTGGTTTAATCACCAGAACATATTGATTTCAAAATTTTCTAAATGTTATAGATTTTGTGGATGCATTTCGTATATTAAATACACTTGCTCTAAATGAAAGTTGAATTTATTCAACATTAGTTGCCATTTCGTCGCTAAGTAATATGTTCTGTTTTATATATTTGAATGCCATTTTACTCTCTCTTTTATTATTTTCTAAATACATTGTCTCCTGAACCTATTTTGTGAATTTTTAGTGCTTACGCCCATGCCCGCAGTAAACTTCTAGCCAACAAAACAGACTACCTACTTCAGGAGAAGTTGCAGGAAATCAAAACTTGGAAATAATATCAGACATCACGAATGTGGTTTGAAGAGTATTTGGGGATATAAAGGAAACATTTGGGCTAATATGTAATTAAACAGCTAGGTAATCTCTTCTTAGATGTAATTGTCTTGATCGAATGTGAAATTAGTGTGACATTTACTTTTATTGTAGAAAGGGTTCAATGATATTGCAAATTTTGATTCTTCACCTTACTTTCTAACTAAACGAGAAGCATTTTCAATTCTATAAATACAGAAAAGTCGTAGGCTGGGCCTTTGGAATACATGAAATACCCACACCATTTTTCGCAATTCCTGTAAAAAACATAAATAAAGAAAACAAGATTCACAGATTTCAAAAAACAAACCTTGGAATTGATAGACGTGTTTTTTATGGCTTTATAACCTCGAGAAAATATTAATATAATATTCATGTGTACATTCTCCACACAGAATAATGTCAGCTTTTGTTTAAATTAGAGGAGTGATTTATTGCACCAAACAAAAATATTGGGAAGTGCAACAGTTGATTTATAGCACCTAAGTACCTTGTTTGCACTTAAAAAAATTTTAGGTTGCCGAAAAAATAATAAAAGTAAAGGTCAAAACTGATAAACATTATAGTTAGAGGATGACATCTGGAAATTGACATAAATTCACATAAAATGATTTTTGAATACATACTACATATTTATTAGTCCTCGGAATGGTTTCCTTTAAAAGTTTCAAAAAATACACATTTCTTTTTTTCATTGATACTTCAACGTTTAATTAACAATAATACAAAAAATACATACAAAACTACCTTAACGAATATGTTACAGTACAACAAATGTCACAGCTTCTCTCCGCTTAGGCTCATTATGTTGTAATAAGAATGATCCGGAAACCTTTCCAGCTCGATATAATCGGTCTCAGTCATTAATAACCTCTCTAAGAGTTCTATACATTCAGTGAAGTTTGGTCGTTGTTTAGGGTCCTTGTCCCAACAATAGTACATTATGTTGTACAGTTCCCTGCGGCAGTGCTCTGGCTTATCCAAACGATAACCATTTTTCACCTATAAACAAACAAAAGATATATTTAAATAACTTCAGGAACAAGTCCAAAGTGGACCACATTCTAGTGGCAAATGATTTCTCAAGGTACAATATTTATTTTCCAAGATGTGAGTCTTTTCTGCTTGGATTTAGGTTCCACCTTCTGCTTACCTCATTAATGACTAACGCCTAAGTAAATTAATCGCACTAACATTTCATATGCTCGTCAACTCATATGTATTTTCAAGGATATAATCTGCGCAGAAGTTACCTTCATTCACCCTATTTTACTTTAGTTAATTTTCAGCTGTACCTTTTTCATCACGTCCGCGGCGGACATCCCGGGATAGGGCGTGCTTCCCAACGTGACGACTTCCCATATTAGAATCCCGAAACTCCACACGTCCGATTTTACGGAGAAGAGGTTATCGAACAGCGATTCCGGCGCCATCCACCTGATGGGTAGTCTTCCTTCACTCTTCCTCTCGTACACGTGCGACGTCATCACGTCCCTGGCGAAGCCGAAATCCGCCACTTTGCACGTATGCTCTTCTGTTATTAGAACGTTACGGGCCGCGAGGTCCCTGTGGATGATCTGAAGGAAAAATTATGAATTTGGTTAGCTTTGTTGCATCAGGCTTGCATGCACCTTAAATATAAACTTTGTTTTGCTTACCCCTTTGTTGGAAAGGAACTCCATCCCCTTGGCGACCTGGTAAACGAAAGACGTTAGGTCTTTGGAAGTCAAACATTTGCTATTCCCGTGCATGTTATTGTAGTATCTCTCCGCCCTCGAGTTCCTCAGATAAGTCTGCAACTTTCCCTTGCAGATGTGCTCCATGATTAGGAATATTGGCTCCTTATCCGTGCAACAGCCCAACAGCTTCACGACGTTCTGGTGCGGTTCCAAGGTCTTCATCACTTGAAGTTCAGAAAGTAAGTCGGATCTCTCCCTCTCGTTGGCGTTCTCTTTCAGAGTCTTCACTGCGACTACTTTGATGCCACTATCTTTCCCTGTAAGGAGAACGATAAGATTGGGTTTTCAGATCCTAGTTTAGTTATAGTGAAGGTACCTTCTATGTCCATGGCTTCGCACTTCCAAACCTGACCGAAGGCACCCTCTCCGATGATGTTGTAGAACTTGAGGCGGTGCCTGGGGAACTCCCAACGGTCTCCACTGGGCGATGTTTGCATCTCAGACTGGAAAACGATTGAAATGAGGATTTCTTAAATCGCCAATCTATCTAAAAAACCCGAGGTCTTATAGAATCTTAAGCGATCCAAGGGATCTGAAGATGATTTTAAAATTTCTTACTATTTCAGTTTAAAATTGATCCAATAAGAACCTAAGTCCTAAGGATTTGATGTTTTTTGTTAGTTTTAATCAATTCTAACTCCAGAGACTAAAGGTATTACAATTTTTCTATCTATGAACGTGGGAACTCAAGAGTATCTAAAGGTTTTGTAGCAATCTGGACAACTCGACGACATTTATGGGTTTTCAGGAACCGTAAGATTCGTTAGTTAAAAATACGTTTTAATAAAAGTGCATTAGGAGTGTATTTACTTGGGTGTAGTTGGGATCGCTCTGCCAAGGTTCATAGCGATTGCTGAACGCCCTGGGGCCTATCCACTCGTGTAACGAAAGTCCGTTGTCCGTTATCACTCCTCCAGCTGAAGATTCTTTTGCCTGAAATAAACGTATTTAATGGAATAATATGTACTCGAGAGATATTAAATATGTTACCATGTCGTCTTTTGATTGTTGCCTCTTCCCCAGATTGATTTTCTTTTTGAAAAGCAACGCAACGATCCCCAAAGTTAAAAATATGACGATGACCGACACTACAGAGATGATAGCTGCAGAAAAATCGTTGGTGGTTTGAATAGGTGTAGGAACCAATTCGTTGGTAGCCTCTTCATCCGGTTTCTTCGTAGGCTTAGTTTCAACTGTAAGAAACCAGTAGAATAATTTAAACTAATGAACGGCTGTAGATAAAGGCGACAGTATATTCTTCCAATAGGCAGCTCGAATCAAAATGGAATCCATAATTTGTTGCATTGGGTAAAGTAATAAAACTGTACAAGTCGACTATGGTAAACCCTTACTTTGCCACTGCTTAAGAAGACGAAAAAGATAATTTGTTGGGCAATCAACTGGCGAAGTAAATATAGCTTGAAATCAGTGAAAAAAAAATACAAGATTCAACAGCTTTAGAACAGATTGGAACTTCAAATCTGTATTGACTCAGTTCTGGAGATGTTGAAAACTGTTATATATACAAAAGTAGAGTGTGGGGTGGTCCAAGTGATGCCATATCTGCTGTATTTTGCATGAGCTTATTTAATGACTGAGCATAATTACTTTAAGTCGCACCACTAAACAGTTTTTCAAAACACTGCAACCTTACGCCGTACCTACCTTTAGACGTTTCGTTCCTCTTCGCAACCTCGACCTTCTCGCTCTCGATCTTCACCGGCCTCAGCTGGGTCGTATCGTTCCTCTTCGGGGCCGGCCTCTCCGGGTAGATCTTCTCTTGGAAGTAGGGCGGCCTCGCCGGCGACGGTCTCGCGAACATCCCCGGGTAGTTGAGAATGCCGTCCTTCTGGCCGACGGCGAAGGGCGGCCTGTTGAACTTGGGCGGCCTGAGCGGGGCGTTCGGGTCCAGGACGTCGACGTTCACCTCGAGCTTCGCCGAGGTGTGGCCGTCGTCCGCCGTCACGAACATGCGGATGTTCTCGCCAGACTGGAAGGAAGACGCGACTTCGTGAGAATCTGGAGGAGGTGTAGGTGTCGGGAATCTGATTTCAAGGGAATAGCTTGTGGTGATCATCCAGGAAAATCTGAAGGATTTTTAGGAAACTATTGTTGGGTGATTACAATGGAGGAGTCGGATGAACGTGTGACGGTCTTTTGTAAGCCATTAAGTAACAGGACTATCAGAAGAAACAGGACATCAATACTTATTGGTAAGGGTGACTAGATTGGAAATTGTAAGACCTGACGAAGTGCTCACTAATTTTTCTATAGATTTTCGACTCTACGCAGCAGCAACTATAAAGTCATCTGCATACAGAAAATGTCTGGCATCTACAGTTATTGGCTAGTACCTAGGTTTCCCTGAGGTAAACATTTTTTTTGATTTTTAACTTTAAGCTTTTTGAATGTGGTTTCTGTAGAGTAGATTATTTTTATCTATGATGTAAAGGTTATATTTGTTGCAAAGGAACCCCTGTGCTGCAGGATAGTACGAAATAACACATCACACGGAAGACCTGTAGGACGACCACCAAAACGATGGCGAGACAACTGGTAGGTATTCAACTTCACAAGAATTGCCAATACAAAGAAAACGGAACTAAACAGGCGATATGCCTTCCTAAAAGAAGAAGAATTCTGCAGTAAGGTCTATTAAGATCCAAATTCGATGTGTTCTGTGAGGTTAAGCACTTGGTGAGTGGTAGAGTGGTTCATCAATGAATGTAGCTTTTGGCACTACTACTTGGTAAGAATCACTGAAATGGAAATTGAAAGGACAATTTCACTGAAACATTGGAAAAAATGTTCTTACCCGCCCTATCAAGGACTCATTCAGGAAGACGAACCCGGACCTTTCGTCGATCCTGAAGGGTAGCTTCGGGGGCAGCTCGTCGCTACCGTAGAGGACATAGGGTTCAAGACCGTACGTCAGGGGGTCGTTCTCTTCGTCGTGACCGTGGACCTGCGTGATGACCGAGCCCACGGTCTGGTTCTCCATCAGCTGCCAGTTTCTGCTGTCGAGCCATATGGTGGGTGGGGTGTTGAAGGACTCGCACGCCGCTGGAAAAAGGAGGATGGTACTATCTTTAGGTATAAGTTTCGAACATTGCCAAGAGTAATTTAGAGACATTAGGAACTGTTCATTAGTAAATCTCGTCTTTTTAAACGGGACGTGGTCCTACCCTTCGAATTATAAAAAAAAATGAAAAACTTTTATGTATTGTACCATTACGTCTTAATATTGCTGATCGGTGAGACGTGTTAACATCGAAAAACAAATTTTAAATTGGGCCAGTTTATAGACATTTTATAGAACGCAAATAGCGTCATCTATAGCAGGATAAACGTACCGCATATTGCAGAGCTAGGCTACCGACGCTGTAGATAATACAGCCAGCTTGGATTTTAACACAATTGACACCTACACCATTGACAGTTGATACACAGTGCATTGTCCGTTGGTGTGTGTTTTAATTTTGTGTTTTTAATTGTTTTTACGAGGTAAGTAAACTGTCTTGATATTTATTAAATCTTATAAAGGAAAATGTAATTCCTCTGATAATCTGTTCATTTTCAACGGTTGTGTCTAAAATTAAAGTAAATCAAATAGCTGAACCCCTGGTACATTATCGTTATCATTTTTCAATGTCTTAAAAAACATTGCTTTCACGTCCAAAACATGGAAGTAATTAATAACCAGAATAATTGTTACTGGGAAGTTGTAACATATGTGTTGTACTTAACCTAAAATTAGGTACACAGGTACACAGGTTACATAGGTACTTAAAAGTACCTGTGTAAATAATGAATTAATAGTTTATTTGCTCCAATGCTATTAAACCTCTGTATTCATTTGAATGTGTATCTAGGTATGCTGGAGTTGTAAATTAATAAAAACAAATTTGAGCGAAGGGGATAAAGAACATTCATTGGTGTTTTGTGGATTGATGTATGAATAATTATTAACAAAAGTAAAGCAGTAATTAAAAAATAAAAATTTAAATCTATCCAATTTGAATATATAATTGAGATAGTATCTCAATTTTATCGCTAAAAGTGTTATTACTTAATTAAAACAAATTCGAATATGTCTTAATTTTTCGTCTTATTTTTCAGATACATAGGTAGTACTTAGTTTCTCGTGTAACCTGCGCGGATTCAAATGTCCAACACAAATGTAGAACAGCAAATGTCATTTGCTGTTCTATCTCAAGCCCAAATTCTCGGTCATCCGGATTTGCTGATTAAATTGTCTGAGCTATTCGGGAAAAATTATGGAGTATGGAGTGATAAAGGACCACGTCCGGGCCAACGTATCGCCATGAGTTCCAAATTAATTACGCATCAGCTTTTATTTGATGAAGAAGCCTGCGGTGTTGCTGTTGCTTCAATAGGTGATCCACTGAATGTAATTGGTCAGGCATTTTATTACAAATTCAGTACACAAAATCTGGGAAATGTGTGCTGGATTACGCAGCTGGTCACATGTCGAGAATTTAGACAGAAGGGAATAGCAACAAAGCTGATAAATGTTGCCCTACGCAGTGATAATTTTAATGTTTGTGGACTAGTGTCGTGTAACCCGTATGCGATTCTTGCCTTGGAGAGAGCATCATCATCTATTTGCAATCGTGCTTTCATTGAAAATCACTCGAATGAACTGATACATAATAGTAGTTTACCTTATATAGACCATAATATGAGCGTTGATAAAAACAGATCAATTGATACACAGTTTTACGTTGACCACACGGAAGTTTTAGACATCATCGAGAAAGAGAAAAAAGCATCAAGATGGAAGTTTGGTGAACTTCTGGAAGGTCACGAATTTTTTGGTTTTGTTAAATTTACATAATTGTCAACTAGTACATGTATCAACACTGTAGCACTAGTAACTTGATAATTTCTCGGCAACATATGAAAGGTGGATCTTAGTTATGTAACTATGATTATGAGATTGTCCATAAGTGGTAAAAGGTATATCGGGGAAAACTGTTTATACACTAATGTTAGCTTAACTAAATAATTTTAAATTTAATCTGTGTTCATTATATTAAAACTGTTTAAAATGTATAAATTTAGATTAGATATATATGTGACAATTAATCATTACCATCATTATAACAGTTAAGTCGACCATCCCTAATTTATTAGCGACGATTAGTAAATAATTAGGTTCGGTTGTGTGTTTTATTGTCCCTGTAATAATATAACAAACGAAGCAGTTTAGATGTTTAAGCAATATTCTAGAAAATGTATTCTGGAGTGGAAATAGTTATTTACGAAACAGTTAATTAATATATAAGTACTCTTCCAAAAGTAACATCATCTCTTATTTAGGAACACGGCCATCTAGTGTCAGCGAAAATTAAATTTCTCTTTTCATTCCTGTACTAGCATTTACATCTAACAAAACAATATTTATTAGGTACTTCAAGAAGTATTACATAATAACAATAAATTAGCAATAATGGCAGGTTTGCTATAAATCATGACGAATGGCTACGGTAACTTTATGTACGTGACTCCTGAATGGGTTAACGGAATAATATTTAATAAACCGAATCGTGAGAACTTGTATATTTTATGCCGAGAAATTTAAAGTTTCATTTAGCGAATTTTAACGTCCTACGAGGTGTCATTTGAAAAACATTACCAGTTGATTTTAATTAATTAATTAATTTTATTAATTCGATATTTTTCTCCCTCCCTCTTATCCGAAAACCAAAACCACAACCTTCTGAACCAACATTTTTAAAAACGAACATAATAATTTTTATTAGAAGTAGAAAAAACGAAATTTTCTGCTTTTGAAATCTTGGCTGCGTTAGAAAGTTACAGTGACAAGTTTTTCAGCGCTTTACTGCGTTTCATAAATTCATAAACTAAGAAAATATAAATTTTGTACACTTGTACAATTAATATTACAGCATCTGATGTCACTTTTCGCCATGTTAAAATCACCCTCGGTTATCATTAGAGTGATTCGCTTTATAACTTGAATCGAGACATTATGTGGCGTTGAAATGTCAACGAACTCAGGTGGTGAGTGTGCAAAGCACACCACTTGATCGCTTGTTACATTGTTATTACCAACTGGGCCAAATACAACGAGAATTTATTTATTTGTGCAACTTATATTTTCAATTTGATATTCCGTTAGGTATATATTTAAACAACGGGATTGCTTTGGATATAACACTACTTTCGTTAGTAAATTCGTAGGAATCGACTGTACGTGAAAGTGAGAATCTTTGCTCATATGTTAATGCTCTCTGGAAGTAACGTTATTGCTGAATTAGTAACGTCTCGCAATGTTGGCTAATTGTAAACAAGTGGGTGGCACTTAAAATATTGAATGAGCATGGAAGTGTAGTGTATTAAACTAATAACCGTAAACGGTAAAGAATGTGCTAATAGCGAGTCGTTTTGTTGGGATATTGTGGGGTTTTTCGCATCATTTAGATAATTCTTATTTAAAACAGCTTGCAATAAAATTCCCAAACTTGATTCGAAACAATTCATTGTTGCTATATAATCAACACGGATTTGAACTTCAGCGCAAGTCGTTTTCCTTGAGTGTACTGACGTAGAATCGTGTAGGATATCGAAGGGTATAGAAAACATAAACAAAATCAAATAACAAATGCAATATTAATTCAAAGTATAAATTGAAAGTTTATATGGGCATTTGTTGAGTAGATTTCCAATTGAGTTGAAAATACAAGTATGAATTATTGAACTAGGAGAAGGACTAATGAAACCGCCAGATCTGCGAAAATATGTAAAATAGGTTCGATTGTTAAGCAAATCGTGTCAATGTGTGTAACTTTTTTGCAAATACAAACAAATGTTTAATAGAGAATTTAATGGATTTCATATACACAGGCCGAGTTTACTTCAAAGTCTAATGTTTAGCAGGTACTTAATTTATTCACTAATGAAGACGTTAGATCTGTGAAAATTTGTTATATACGCAAGTAACATACGAGCCTAACATTTTTTGCAAATACCCGTAAACGCGTGCTCTTCTGTATGTTTCGGGAATTATCGTGACTGGGTAATAAAGGTTGTTATGTCACAGCACCTACAGACATGAAATCTTAATTTATTCTTCGAGGAATCGATTTTTAATCGACGCTTCGCAATCGGTCTTGCGGTTGTCTCGTAGATCCATTATTATTTTTATAAGCAATAAAACACCCAGCTTTCTCTACGTACCTTTCATAAAGAAAGCAGCAATGGAAAGTAGAACGAATCCGCCGTTCCGCCACATTCGAAACTCATCCAGGTCCATCCAGCCAGTACCGAGAATATCCGACGTGAGACCCAGCAACTCCCCGAAACTCCAGCCGGAAACTCACAGCGCACCGTTTACCATCCTCAACCTCAACCACCGCCTAAACCGAACCACGACCACTCGACACACTTCCGTTCGGATCTCCTCGCCTGATCGCCCGCTCGGGTCTCTCTTCTTCCGCTCTAAGGGAGTACCGACGCCGGAAAAGCTCCCGGAAAGTTTTCCCTACTGGCGGCCGCCATTTTCGCGTCGGGAGTCGGACTCGGACTGGAGGAGAGGAGTCGCAGTAAAAATCCGGGCCGTTCGTCTCTTTAGAAAGTAAATCGACCAAGACCGGCTAACGGTACGCTCGCCAGCAAGGTCGTACCTCGTACCAAGAGAGGAGGAGTGAGAGAGAGAAGGGGAGAGAGAGAGAGAGACGGGGACACAAGTAGAGACAAGTTGGAAACTTTCGTTGTCGAAACTTTTCTCAGAAGAGGGGGTTGTTTGATTGGAATCCCTCCAAATGAATTCCAGAGAGTTTCTAGACTAGAAGGGATTCCCGCGGTACGATTCTAAAGTATCCTGATGCATCCAAAAGTCTAAGAGTCTAAAGTTAACAAGACAAATTTCAACAGAAAGTCTGGGCTACGCTGAGCTACGTTGTTGTATTTACAAATTACCTTAATGATCTCACCGGTTTGTACGTCATGACATCATCACATATCTATTTTTCAGTCAATTCAAAATTTTTGTTCAAAATTGATAGTCATTGTACCTTTACATAACAATTTGTTTCACAGAAATTGTGCATTAGCACTTGAGCTTGTACCATCTCGTTACTATCCACCTGAGTACCTACCTAAGTAAGTAGGTAGACTTCAATTTACAAAATCGACATTAACTACAGACGAGGCAGCAAAATTCAAAGCAAAACATCAAATACAAGTCTATACTATAAAATCATGACTGCATTAGTATTTACCTACAATCATAATTCAAAACGTTTTACAGTACCACTACTTGATGGTTTGATTAAGTACTATATTATCTGTATTGTTGGTTGCGTTGATTTGGGTGTTATCAATAAAAAGCGTTGAAGACGAGAACACCGAAATTGAAACTGAACAAGCAAATTTTCATCGAAAAATGCGGATTCCATCTTGCTTCATAACCTTAAAACAATAATGCTGATAATACAATCTCATCAAAATTGCAAAATCAGACTTACAATCAGTAGCTGATTGAATAATAGGCTAATTATCCTGCACTTCTTTTATCAATGGGAAATTCTATTAGCGCTGGTAATTTATCTGTATTTCAATCTGCATTCAAAATCTTAAAACCGTATTAGTACTTAAGTACCTCACTGCAGATTACCTGTAAGTTCCATGTATTGTGGGTTGCAGTGAATTAGTATCCACTTCAGTACCTAAGTAAGTACGTATTTCAATGTACAAAATCGGCATTAACAATTAAACAAATTACAGACGAGGCAGCAAAATTCAAAAACATCAAATATAAGTCTATATTATAAAATCATGATTGCATTATTATTTACCTACAATTCAAAACCTTTTACAGTACTACTTCTCGGTGGTTTGATTCAGTACTATATTATCTGTATTGTTGGTTGCGTTAATCTGAGTGTTAACAATAAAAAGCGTTCAAGACGAGAACACCGAAATTGAAACTGACAAAATGAAATTTATATCGAAAAACGTGGATTCCATTTCGCTTCCTAACCTTAAAACAAAAATGCTGATATGCTGATATTACAATCTCATCAAAATTTTAAAATCAGACTTACCGGTAGCTGATTGAATAATAGGATAATTATCCTGCACTCCTTTTATCAATGGGAAATTCCATTAGCGCTGGTAATTTAACTGTACTTCAATCTGCATTCAAAGTCCTAAAACCGTATTAGTACTTGAGTACCTTACTGAAGATTATAAGTTCCATGTATTGTAGGTTGCGGTGAATTAGTAAATTAGCGATGATGCAACAGTAATCGAAACCATCAAATAGAATTTTGAATTTTGCATTGTGAAATTTTATTTAAATTGAATATGAAATTTGAAACGTGCAAATGATGCAAATTAAAGCCTAAAACACCCTGAACACCATGGATGACGTACACAAATAGAAGAGCCATCTGTGAATTACTAGCCAAATTGTAGGTTATTGAAATAAATAAAGTCAGGTTTCTACAATGAACAGAAGCTATCAAATCAATTTCACATTATGTGCTTTCATAATAAATATCAAATCTGATAGTCGTGTCAACGAAAATAAACCCATATAGAAGTTTTACAGGGATTGTTTGAAGCGGCTCTGTTGCGATGGGCATAAAAGAGATGGCGCTTTTAATGGGATATCGATTAAAGTCACTAAATGAGGAAAGTACCGCAATGGGCGGCCATATTGTGTCCGCGCCGCGCCGCGCGAAATTCAAAATAGAAAAGAAAAATTTGCTCGTTTTAAAAGATTAAACAACAACTTGGCATTTTTATTCCCAAAAAGTAAAAACGAAATTTCGCGAGAGAAAAATGTACATAAAAATTAATTTACACCTATATACAATAAAATAAACAAATATGACACACTATGACACATAACCCACAATCCACAAAACACAACAATAGGCTTGAAACAGGCAGATTGTAGCTGTAATCCGCCATATTGTGTCCGAAAATGTACTTCTCTCTCTAACACGTTGGGACATTGAATTGCGGTACTTTCCACATTTAGTGACTTTAGATATCGATAGATATCGAGACTTTAGATATCGACAGTTATCTCCACTGTGATTTTAATATTAAGGTATCCCTAAAATTGCTATTAACAATTGCATATAAAGATCCATGATATGTCATTACTTCAAGGAAAAGGAAACTGCTTAGCGCAGTTACACCTGTTAAAAATTATTTCACGAAAAATAATACCCCAATCTAATTCTAAAATTACAAACTTCCTCAAGGTGAGAGGTGGTCAAGATGATTACGGCTAGAAGCCACGAAAGACGAGTCAATAGTTATCACTTATCACCCTCTGTGAATATGAATAAAAACACGGTTAAAACTTGGTCAGCAGGATCAAAGGGTTAACGATACAAGGCGATTAACAGGTGAGGACAGTCAGAGACACGGGTCAAGTTCATAATGTTTGCGGTTCGTACTTTGCAGACCTAACCACTTCCTATTGTTCCTGTGACCAAAGATTAAGCTACCCCTGTTGTAATAATTTCTTTTGGGAATAGGTATTTCCAGTTCCCAAATTGGAAACGTTTCTAGTAAATTTGAAGCAATAATGATGAAACAATCACCAGCTCCAGATAATTTACTGAAAATATTGTAACTTTAACTTTAAAATAATAATTGCGATAATAATTTGTCTAGCTCTGCAATTTTTACCAAGTGTATTTACACTGACAAGATAGTGATGACTATATTAAATAAAATTATTGGTGAGTAGGAGATAGACGTGTGGAAAAGAAATACTTAAAAGATACTGCGTTTTCTTCCTTTGTTCAGTCTTTTATCAACAACAAAACCTCCTGAATAGTGGATAACAAAACAAAATTCAAATTCAACGACACAGGTACTTCCAATAAATGTTAAAACAAACAATTCATTTGGTATTTGCGCTTATAAATTACTACATTGCAAGGAACTATTGATGGCCGGTTTCCAAGAACGTCCTGGAGTTCCTGTTGGTGAACAAATACGGAGCATTCAGCTTCGGGCATTCGAAGCTTTCCATGATGTACTTCGGTTTCCGTTCGTTCTTCCTGCCTACAGGCTGGAGCAGATTATTCCACAGCAAGTTCGCACCTGAAGACAACAAATCCGATTACCAAACCGATCGGTCTTGCCAGGTAAACTTTACCTAAGGCGTGCCCCTTTTGAGAGAAGTGGAAACAATCGTGGGTGATGTACGAAATATCGATGACCTCGCTAAACCTGAACGCAGGATCATCTGGGGCGTTGAACAACCTCATGAACGGCTGGAGGACGACAGTGAAGTCTTCTTTCCTGTCGTAACGTCCACTGGAGATCTATGAAGTAAATAGTTTTCCAATGGGAAATGAGTATCGAGACAGTTTCAACGGGTTCAACTGGTGGTTCGTCGGTACTGAGCTATTTATAAGTTTACCTACTAACCAGTTCTTCTTCTGCCTTCTGGTATGCCTTGGTCAAGTTGGTGATGACGTCCATTTCGTCGCCGCCTCGGTGGAAACACTCGCAGAAGAGTCTATGGAGGAATCTGCACATCATCGTCCTCTTTATCCTCAGGCTAACCGAGACGTCTGCAATAGAAACCATAATATTGGTGCATACTTCTTCCAAACGGCCTTAAAAGAGGCCGAAAGCATTTGAGCTCTGCATATTTTTACTACTGCAGACGCCCGACTAGAAAAGTGGACACAGAAGTGATGCTTATTGCTCATGCATGTCGGAGACTGACCAAATTATACTGTGCTTTAGAATCGGGCCGAAGGCACTTTTTGAAGGCGCCCTGTACGTCGGTATTTTCTTTTGCAATCCAAGTGGCTTTGATCATAGTAGTCCAAGTAGTCCAAGTGGCTCCAAGATTGAAAAATGAAGGCATTTGATACGCGTATACTTCTGCGGAGGTGTTGCAAAATTCACTAGATTTCCTTCATGTACCTGATCTAGTCACATATGATCAATCCCGAACTTTATCGCAAACTTTGCCATTCTACAGAGATAAAGTCGCAATATGGATTGTATTGCATTGCCATATCTCATTAGACTTATGTCCTTGATAAAATGTAAAGATTTTTCCTTCTGCGAGGATTAAATAGTAACATGTCAGTTTGCTCTTCCGAAATCTTCAGTTTTAGTACCTTTGTAAAGTGCTTTACATTTTTTTATGAAAGGTAGTCTAGATTAAATAGTGATTCAAGCCCGTAGGAATCTGTGTGGCCATGCCATCTAACTGATGCATCCTGTTATGCCTTCTATCCGAACACCCTTCCTGGTTAAGATAAGGTAGAATTTCAGAAGCACCGATAGGTGGCCACTCTTAAAGACTCAATCTCACCCTTGAAGCGAGCAAACCCCACCTCGCTTCGACCAACCCAATCGACGTGTCGACCTTACCCAAGACCGGAATCAGGTTGACGAACGTTCTCGGCAGCTTCGCCTGGAGGTAATCCAGCGCCCTGGCGAGCTTCGCCACGTGGCTGGACGCGGACGCCTTCTCCTTGTCGTAGCACTGGGCGGAGCAGATGTCGTTCGCGCCGAAGAACAGAGTGATCATCTTCCAGTCGCCGTCGACGTCGATCGCCGGGTCCGAGCGGATCTTCTTGACGAGTATCTTCGCCTGGCGGAGGGCGTCGGCGTCCGCAGCGACCGGGAACGCGACGTTCAGCTTGGAGCTGGAGGAGAGGAACTCGCCGGTGCCGGTCGAGTAGCCGGTCAGCGCCGGGTTGAACTCCTTCAGGATGTTCGGGAGCGTGAGGAAGTCGCGCCAGGTGCCCTGGCCGCCTGGAAAGCCAGCGAAGGTGAGATGTTTGGTTAGAGGAAGCCCATGGAATGATTTACGGTACGTTCGGTGTCAGAATTGATGATGGTGCCCAAAGGACCGAAACGTAACATCAAAAATGAAATGTAGGAAAATAGGGCTTCTTATTCTTTCATAACTTTGCCAATTTTGGAGGCTAATACTCCTAATGACCAAAGGTTGTCCAGCTTCTCAAAATTGGCCATGGCAACTTAACCAACTGCTTTATCTAAGGATGAGCGACCGCTTTCGGCTTCATGGAAGCCATCTTCAGGCTCGCAAACAAGTTGTTTTTAGGGCTCCTGTTGCTCGAAATGTGCGGCGTCACACATACAAAACAATTACGTCGACACACACAGTTAAAAAATAAATAAAAATTAACACACATCGAACAAGAATCTTAACTACATAAAATTCTTTCAGGACATGGATACTACAGCCCTAAATGAGTGAGCTTCCTCATTCTAGAGAGGTTGGAGAGTAACCTCTCTAACCTCCAAAGAGTAATACTCTTCTTCAAATTTGTAATTGGCTAGGCATAATGGAACTAATGGGTACAATAAAAGACGATTCTGTTATAGATTTGTTAGCTAGCGAGCTTATAGTTCAGGAATAAACCCTAGTATTGGTAAAGTGGTCTTTGGTAAAGTGTAAAAATATAATATTTGGGCCCACTATGGAAACAGTGGGTTACTTAAAGTCGACCAACCTGTACCTAACAATAAACACCATTCTCCCAGAATCCTAGAATACTAGAGTCCCTAGAGTTCCAATAACATACGTAGCTCAATTATATTCTGACAATATATCGTCGCATCTCCAACAAATGGTTGAACTCTAAGCTAAAATCTTACCTGCGCACCAGGACACTCCCCTGTTCTCTATCATGGTGCCCAAGGCGTACTCCTCCATGGCGCCGTTACCGGCGACCAACGAGTCCCCCATGGCCCCTATCACGTCTACGTCGCCTGGACGCAACCTGTGGACGCTGGATGGTTTCTCCAAGGACCTTCCCACGCCGAATCTCGTCCAATTGGCGCAAGGGAACGGTACCGTCTTTGGGATCCTTGGTTGGGTGCGTAAGTTGGTGCGCCGACGTTGCGGGTAGGAGATCACAAAGTTGCCCATACGGGACTGAGGGATCATAAAAGAGTTGGTTTCAAAACTGGTAGGGAGGAGTGGCGTAGGTAAGTTGCGCGCAGTGGTCAAAATTTTACCTTATTTAATAAGGTATGCCTCAGGTAGTAATGGTGAAGGGATTATCGGCATTCCCGAAATACGTAATTATTGCGAACGGGTGCTTATGCTAACAACATACCTTGCCCTCTACAAATACGTTTACCATTGAATTTCACCTTGCCCTTTACAAATACATGAATTTCATCTTGCCCTTCGCAAATTTCTTTTACATTGCCTTCATCTCCTTAAGTATGTACTTATTTATCTCGTTGTGAGCAATTCGGCTCTTAATTTTGGTGTTCTTACTCGTATTCAGGTAGAAAATGACCGCTACGCGCAACTCATCCCTGCCCGAGAGAAGATTAAAATTGGGAGTTTAAGTGTCTTAACGATGTATTGAAAAATAAATCTAAAAATTATCCACTGAAAAATTTAATTTGGTAACTTGAAATTCTACTTGTTATTCTACGATTTAATAAACTCGCTTTATTCCCCAGAGTTCCAATTAAAAATTTAAATTTAATTTAATTTAAAATTCAAATTTAAAATTCGTTGCAGGTATTATTTTTACAATTTCTTCTAAATACAAATTAAGTTGGTGTCTGCACTTTACATTGCGCAAGGTATCAAGCGACGACGACGTTAGATAATCGTCGTCCAAGGCTAAAAGAATTTAAATTATTTTATTTTACACAATTTAAGTAGGTTAATATAAATTCGCATAAAAAAGCCATTTCCAAATTCGCAATAATCCAATGTAACAGGATTAAAGACCATTAAATAATGATAATTACTGACAGTTAAAATTTACAAGGTTTACATACTTATTCGTTTTCTTTTTGTGAAAACTTGTGAAAAAATTAGTAATTAGTGCTGAAAGTACAGTATACAAATCAAAGATTAAAATAAACAGTCTGTAATGGTGATTTCGGCAAAGGGTGTCAATATCCAAAAAGGTTAAGAATAATATAATGCATAAAAGAAGACTTTTATTTGAATATTAGGCATTTATTGGGGATTTTCAAAATTATTTCCATATTTTTTCCAAAATTGCATATAATGCAATGTGCTCTTTATAAAAGGTACTTTTGTGCAACTTTTCCGCATGCCATTGTTAAAGTGCAGAAAGGTCCTTTATGCTCTTCTTAAATTTGTGTCATTTCCATAATTTTTCCCTCACTTTAACTTTAATAATTCCCAACAAAATGTTGATTCCTTACCAGCTGAAGAAATGAAGTTAAAAATTAGAAATCGCAACTTTTGTATATGCACTGGTGAGATTATGGCGACACACTATATTGGGTTTTTAATGATAAGCGTTTTCAGTCATGAAATATTGCCAATATCTTATTTAATTGCTTTCAACAAATTAACACTTTTAAAATTTTCAAACTTTTCCTGTTTTGCACTCGACACAAGCTGTTTCACATTCAGTTCTTGCTTTTATGCTTTTTGACAGTGACAAATTAACTAATTCTCACTGAATTATGAATACCTAACGCACTCGATAAATGGATAATTTAGTTAAGAAATTTGTTTCTATAATTTACTTAGCTTGCAAGGGAAATTGGAAACTGTCATTTGTCTGATGAACGAAATGTCAAAACAAATTTATCAAAACAAATTGTTTTCAAGGTAATTTAATCAATGACCCGAAGAATCGAAATCGAAATATTGGGGGTACATCTTTCTGAATTTAATGCATTAGGTTTGAAGTTTTTGGAAAAACTATGCAAATAACCTTTACAAATTTTAAAAATAAAATCAAATAAATCAATTAAAAAAAGGTATTACTTTTTAATGTAGTTATTTGTAGTTAATTTTTGATTAGAGTTAACACTTTTTGAACAATAAATCACTTGATTCTCATTCATCAGAAAATCTTGTGTCTAGCTAATTTTTGCATTACACATTTCGTCTTAACATATATTAAAAGTTATCAGATCTACAGTAATTAATTGCATTATTACAATTTCAGAAATAAGGGCAATTAAGCATATATTCGTTTCATCTTTTACATATTTTGTACTGTTTACTATTCATAATAGATGTTCCTTTTAATGTTTTTATTTTACGATTTGTAAGATTTAGTTATTTTGATTGAAGTTTAAAACGTAAATTATATAGTGAATTTGAGATTTTCTAAGTTACAATTATTGTAGTTTTATCGACATTTCTAAAGAAATTGTGGTCATTTTAAACAAGATCTGATGTTATAAAGGAAATTGAGAGGGTTATAAAGAAATTTTATCCAACACGTTACAGTTATGACTGTCATTATTAATGTCATTTTAGACAAGTAAACTATCAAATAACAAACTAGTGTCAGTGTGTTATAATCCATAAGGCCCTTTAAAGTAGTATTCTATTTATTTATTTATTTATTGCCCGTGGCAACGAAACAAACAACCTACTTTAACCAAAATGTAAAAAAGTCACTGTCAAGTCAATCTGACATTTATAGGGTACTGAGACGCAAGTAGCTTTGATTTGATCACAAAGCTTTAATTATCATCTCATAAAAAAAAACCGATTTCTTCCACTTGTTGGATAAAACATTGTATGCCACTCGCGTGTTATGTTTCCTAAGTCAATTGAGACTTTATACCACTCGGCCTGACGGCCTCGTGGTGTAAATCTTCTCGCGTGACTTATTTTCAACATAACACACTTGTACCATAAATAACTATTAATGATTATATTGATCATTATTAATGTAATTAAATAATTAAATTAAATTAATATTTAAGTTAATTAATTGAATTATATTTCAAAATAATATGAAGATTGAGAAGTTTTTAAAGTAACATTGGTACTGTTTAAAGTTAAGAAACGCATAAAAAAATTTTTATTTTATCTTATTTATTTTATTTCAGATGTAATCAGCTGACATTTTGAGATGAATTGAAGTTGTCTGCCTAAAATATACCTTGAGAAATTTTTTCATAAATATGAGTTAAAGTTGAAAATCATTAATTTATACAAAAAGACCCAAAATTTAGCTTCTTTTTAGTTAAAAGGATTAGAATAATTTTATTTAATAAAATTAGCTACTTTTTGATCTTCTGCTACCAAAATGGTTAAATGTTATGGAATAAATAGGTAACATTAATTTCTACCAGATGTTTGAAAAAATCGCACATGAAAGCAAATAACAAATATTTATTATATAAAGGAATAAAATGAACGTTTAACGAGCGATATGTTTAAACGCGCGCGCGGCGCAGGCAGACGCAAGCGCGTTAATAACGCGAGTTAAACGTTCATTGTATCCGCGAGTGTATTACAACGTTTTATTCAATTTTCCCATATACAGACCGATTCTACAGAGTCGCAGGATGGAATAAACGTGAGAGCGAGAGAAAGGCCATACATTTCTCGTTGGCTGAACAGAGAAACAACTTTTGCGAAGTTGCTAGCTCACGAAATATCTCAGTCATCCGCCTCGCAGGAGACGACCCGAGACCGAAAAGCGTAAAGCGATACGCGTTAGATGCTTGGACTTGGACTGCGGCCGGCAACGTTGCAAAACATCGTTCTCTGTCTCACTAACGAACTACTATAAGTTTCTCGTTTGCTCTTGTTGGATTGCCATCATGCGTTTCGATAGAAAACCTCCGTATAAACTGACGTTTAGCGGAGTAAGTCCAATTCTGAAGAGAAAATTTGACAGATGACAACTTGGCAAAATTGAATAGGCAGCCTATTAAAACATTTTAATCCGCTGCCTAAATAAACAAAATAAACAAGACTTTATAGGTTCGATTTGACGTCAATAAACGTCAGTTCATATGGCAAAATTGAATAAATGCATATTTACTCGAAAATTTTTCAATTTTATACAGCATATTGTCTGCATATTTTCACCCTTTTCAGTATTTTCCAGCTCTTATTAAAACTTACTTCATGGGCGTCCTGTATGACCTGCCGGAAAGCCCTCAGGCTGGTCCATCCGTTCTGGCAGAGAGCGGCAGGTATCACCAAGAAAATCAAGGGCAGCAACTGTTTATGTGACCTCATCGTCGTGAAAACGCATGATTTATCCCATGCCAATTATCCCAGCATTGCGTTTTCATAAAGGAACGATCTGAAATTGAACGAAAGCGCGTCGGAGCGGATCAGAATCGGAAAATTCGGGCGAATGAGTGAGACGACGGGAACGTGGCGAGGAATTTAAAAGGGCTTACGCTAGTTCAGTAAAAATTAATTGAGGCCCGTCCGGTTTTAATTAAAATACAATCCAATTAAGTGTGACATTGTGTCCCGGAACAGGGTCGGCGTCGTCATTGGAATTGTTTTATGGGCGGCGCGTCGGGCTTGACAAACAATGTGATTAATATTTATTTAGATATCGACCATTATAGGTGATGCAAGGTGCGCCATATTACTAACCTAATGAGGCGACTTTCTCTTCAAATAAAAATTGTGGAAAAACCTTTTGGAATCGATTGCTGAATTCTTATCGACGTTTTGTAAGATTTATATGAATATTAAACGGGCGTACGTTGGTACACTTTAATAGTAAACAAAGCGTACACTTCTCAGGACTTTATTCTCGACCTGCGAGTAATTCACGAGTTTATCGTACTTTTCGGACGTTTCCACCGTATTTCACACCGGTTGTGACCTAATACACTAATACAACGTTCGCCGACATTATTCGACGGCAATAAAAGTTATGCAAATTTTCTACTATCCTTTGTAAAACGAACACTACAACGGGTTTTATTAAAATTCTGCAGTGAAACTGAGTAATTAATGGAAACGCCGGTCCTCACCTTTCTTATTAATGGACGCGTTGGGCAACACGAGATTTTAACTAATCAAATATCTATGGGCAACCGTCGGTGTTATTGACTCCGAAAGGAAATTTTTAAACGGCTTATTAAAGTTTCTGTACTGTTTTGCGACATACATAATGAAATGTTTTTCAATTTATCTCGTTAATGGCAAGAGGTTTAGTGCCTACATTGCGGCAAACCTACTTAATTTGCTTTATTTTACGCGATTCGCGACGAAGGATGATATAACTCTTAAGTACTGTCGTAAAGGGTATGCTGGTGCCTAATTATCTCACAGCAAACTTCTCTACGTAAAAAACCTTTCCCTTGACACTTCGGATCTGTTGGAGTGAATGTAATGTTGGAGCTATATAATTTGTACATATGGTGAGAAGTTTCTTAGGTTGAAGTTTTTAATTAATGGGGAATATATCTAGATGGGTTACTTTCAGCTCAAGGGTCTTTCAGAACTTTTGATTTAAAATTGAAGTTAAGGAGAGTGCAGCTCTGCTCCTGCTCCTCTCACGTTTCCCTCTTCCGATTTCAGGGAAGCTTGTTCCATTCGATTCAGTAAATTTTCCTTTAAGTATAAGGTTAGCCATTGAGGAATGGTGAAAATCCAGTATTGTCTACCCAGTAATCATCTTTCAAGGTTGATCGTTTGACAGCCATTTTTGGTAAAATGGAATATCCGATGATGATGTTTGTAACTTAATAACGGGTGTTCAGTTAAATCCGTAATCTAGCAACCGTTGGAATTTTTATGAAAGAGGACAGAGCGAGAGATGGATGTCGTAGATTGATCCGGGCGCGCAATTAATGACATTTTAATTTTTTGAGGTTAGCTGTGAGAGTTGGGCCTTGGTGTGGAGTAGCTTTGTTTTCGTGCTTATTTTTTCAATTCGTCGTGCCTTTCAAATTAAAAATCAGTTGTTTTCAAACGATCAGTGCTAATTTTTGTTAGAGATTTTATACAGCGCGATCGAATAAAAAAATAGTCAAAGCAGGCCATGAAAAAAAAGCCGCATGTCTTTACTTAGTTCCTAAATTTAAAAATACAGACAACGGAAAGTACTAATTGACACTGACAAAGTTAAACTTGAAGTTAATTTTTAAGATAAAAAAAGTGACAAAACTAAAACAGCATTTTTTGGTAACAGGCAACTTACGAATTTTGCCATTCACCGTTTTCCAGCTTCACTCCATTTCTATAATAGGATTCTATAAGAAAACTTTTGATTTGTTTCGACAACATCGTCTCATGTCAATGTACGTCAACTTGACATCTGTAATTAATAACCTGAAGAAGAAGAATTTTAGGAAAAGACATGCGTATGTTAGCTCATGGCCTGCTTTGGCCTGCTTTTATTCGATCGCACAGTACTTAACCCATCCCATGACGTGTTTCGACATTTGTGACATTTACCATTTGTCAAAATGTTTACATCTAACCTAAGATATAAGTCAAAATGACATAAAATTTCCAACGGTTGCTAGATTACGGATTTAACTGAACACCTCTTATTATTCCTTATTAGCTGTGGCACCATCTGCAAATAGCGGCACATCTGTGTCCATTATTAGAGTAGGGCAACTACAGTCGTAAAACTATAAAGAGCAGAAGTGATGCAGGTGCACTGTCGGCCTCTTTTATATATTTTTTGGTTAACCAACTGAGTTTGGAATTAGGATACGTTACTAGCAACTACAAATTAAAATTTTTTCCTTTTATGTATAATTATTAGTATATTTACACATCTAACCTTTACAGTAGGTATTTCCAAAATTCATTATAAAGAGGTATTAGAGGTAATTAATTTTCAACAAGCAACGGCTCAAAAGAGTAATAACAATACTGATAACCCTCAGTTTAATGCCTAAAATCACGAGACTTTTCTTTATTTTTTAACAAACAAATGCTCAGGTTGACTACAAATTGGTAAACTTCAATGTGGGTTTTGACCTGAATATTGAATTTACCTCCGAAGAAAGTGTTAAATTAATATTTCTATGTTCCGGCACTGAAATGACGAAAACAGTGCTTCAATGAGGCTTATTAAAGCATTGTATTTGGTATTTTTTTTGTTGGGTTGGTAACAAGATATTCCCTAATGCTGTCTGATGTCTGTAAAAAAAAATAAATATGGCCGCAGCGTCAAACACCCTCTCTTGTACTTGATGCGATTCAGATTCTTGAGACATGATTTAGATTTTATTTAAATCCATTAAAGTAAATTTGAAAATGGTGTGAAAATTGACAGATCTCTAGGAAACAGCAGAAATACCAACTCAAATGTCACGATAAAAAAATTCCCAAGATAAGAAATTTAAAATTATTTAAACATAAATAAAAATGAAATGGAAGCCGGAACGTAGAAAATGTTGTAAAGTACTCGTTGCAGAAGACATTACAAGCCCTGGTCCGTTCTAAAACTCGTCGCAAGCGGCTCCTTTTAGAATCTCGGACTCGGGCTTGGAATATGACGTCTTCTGTAAATTGTACTTTAAAGTACTATTATTCTTCTGTGCTTTCGGTAATTTGGCAACTTTTATTATTTTCAACTTACTAAAGGACCAACAAACGCAACAGAAGCTATATAATATAATTTAAATCATTAAAGCTATGGTAACATTTGGGAATATTGATATGACATCATTTTCAAAAATATTGCAAAAGTATTTGTGTCGAAGAATATGAACGTAATGCCCTTATTTCATCAAAAAGTAAATCCCGTCAATGCCCATCTTGAACTTAAGACAGTGGAAAACAATTCAATCATCTAGGTGTAATAATAAATATTCGGTATGACAAAATTTAAAAATAATTCTTTAGGCATAATTCCAGAAAATTTCAAAAAAAATGTCAATCGTGATGTGCCATTTAGAAAAAAAGGTATTAAAAACACTTTATTACATATATTCGATAGTAGAATAAATGTCAAAAAATTGGAAAATAAATTGAAGTGGCTCAGGAGAAAATTTCCAGAAATCGCAGTGACAAGCATAAAATGCCCCTTTTTATGGTTTTTAACACTTATTACTTGATTTATTATACTACTTATTCGTCTTTTTTTAAATTTTTTCAAATACATGATTTTTGGTTCAGGGGAAAGTGTTAAATTAATATTTCTGTGCTTTCGATAGGACAAGAAATATTCAAAATTTAAAAATAATTCTTTAGGCAAAATTCGAGAAAATTTCCAAAAATAGAAAAAGAAAAGTGTGAAGTGCCATTTAGAAAAAAGGTAGCCAAAACTGTTATAGTCTGTCAAAATAGCCCATGGAGTAATAAAACGATTATTTCGCCGGGGACCAGAGGCGTTCTTAAAGAAATGAACGAAAATTAATAAATGAGTAATAATGGTACACACACACACACACACACACACACACACACACACACACACACACACACACGCGCGCGCGCGTGCGCGCGCACATGCACACAATTTTTCCAGTTACCGACTATGGCGTATTTATTCCTATTCCCCGAGCGTACGCCCCAGAGTGGTTATTCCCGGTATCTTAACAATGGCCCGACACACGTGTTTCGAGCGAGTCACTCAAAATACGAAACGATTCCGTAAGGCAGCGTGTAAGACATTATAAAACTCCCAAAATTTAGAGGATGCCACCTTGTATCGGTTTTGCATTTATAATGAGATTTTATTACTCCACATGTTATTTTGACAGACTATGGTAAACTTTATTACATATATTCGATAGTAGAATAAATGTCAAAAATCTGGAAAATAAATTGAAGTGGCTCGTGAGAAAATTTTTAAAATCGTAAAGTGACAAGCATAAAATGCCCCTTTTTATGGTTTTTAATTCCGAAACTTACCACAGACACACATACATACGGTAACGTTTTTGTGGGCCCAATTAATTACACTACACTAATTATGTACTTAATTTATTTATTTGGCACTAATTACTACTACCTAACACTTATTACTTAATTTATTATACATTTTTTTACATTTTTTCATATACATGAATTTTGCTTCAGGGGACCTTAAAAGGTCTGGAAATGCTAAATAAAAAATTCGAAATTTACATTACATTTATGAGTGCCTCACATGAGAAAGTGAAGATTTTTTTTAGGAAGACCTTTTTTGTAGAAAAATTGTTGATGTCCATAGGACTACTTTCTTATATTTTATTATAATTACTCGGCAGTAAAGAATGGTTGCAAAACCGGTTGGATTTCCCTATGTCATCAACACACAATGCTATTATCGCTCACTTATCAAATATGTATTGTATTAAAAAAGAAGTCATCAAACCACAATACCATAAGTGAAATAGCAAGACGTGACTTCCAATTAAACCCGTTAATGCCATGAGATTTATTTTCCACGAAGAGAGACAAATGATAGATTAATTAAATTTGAAAAGGATTGTTAAAATGTGCTAGGTACATCTTTCCAGAAAGCTTACGAACTTTCGGACACTTATGCGACGGTGAAACTTTAGCAGTAAAAGCAGATTACGAAAATTTTACTGCAACTTAATTTAATTGCACTTTTAATCTAATTTTAAACGAACTTTGGAGCCTAAGTGTATCCTCCCTCATGATTATTACGTAGTGTAATTGTCTCTACTTACGAGCTCTCAAGTATTATCAATCGAAGCACACCGTCATCCCGACGCACTCGTTATCAAATCTCGCGCTATAAAAAATTAATTATCGATGCGTAGTGCCACACTAGGAGAACTAAAATAATATGGCACATTGTCGATTTGCGTATGAATTGTGCGTGTGTGTCGTCTGCGCGCGTTTGCCTTAAGTGGGAGAACCGCCGTCGTGCATCTTAAAACGAAAAAGAAAAAAGAGAAAAAAAATTAAGCAACTACTCGAATGGATGACACTTTCACTCAAGAGGGTTGACGGCGGGCCGCGCACATACCTATCGTACTTGCACATCTCATTAGAATTTTTCGTCGTAATGGCGGCGCGTGAGTGAAATTTTATTCCGGGGGCCTGGGATACCGTGCGTGTTGAAATGCAAATTTATACCCAAAGCGTGGATGAGAAGTTGCATCGCCACAGGTCCGAAGTGCTTTTCGTTGCATAAGAGGATTTATAAACGTAAAACTGAGGAGATTCACGCCGAGATTGTGTAATTTATTAGTTCGCTGTCGGTGCTCATGGTAATTTTTAAGTTTAAAAAAATGTTTGAAAGGAGGTTGTAAATATTTAGGGGAAGCAAAAAGAATCTGCGGGGATTAATAATGGCCGCGTCAAAAGTGGACAGCTAAAAATATTTATGAGATGGTAAAGCGTGCCACGGAAGCAAATTAATTAATTGTAACGTTATTTAGGGATAACTAACTAGTTTGACCTTTTACTCGCTCGCTTACTTGAAGGAAAGTACTGTGGAGTTCCATGTTTCCCATTTTTGCAATAGGTTTCCACAGATTAAGATTTCACTATTTTGCCTTACTTTATCCATTCGTCCGATTATAACACAAGTGTTTCTTTACTTTCTCATATCAGGCACTTATATATAAGAAGTTTGAAGTCGGGTTCATATTGCATGTTACCAAAGTCCAAAAAATATGTTTTTGAAAAATCACAACCAGTTCTAACTGAATTTAGATTTTATGCTACTCCAGGACGCCCAATAGGCTTTTGATTAAAATTGGTCTGATAAAGGGGTACTTCACTCGTTTCATTTTTGACATGATATACGTCTTATAAATTGATATGCCGGCTACCTGCCGGTTCACTTGTAACGTTACGCCAGACCCATGCGTGCGAACTAGAGTGAGAGCGACAACATTAGACAGAGGTCGACCTTGGCAGTTGCCTTGCGACGCATCTATCTCATTTTCACGACAGCGTCCGAGTGAAAGCTCGATTTGGCGATCGGCTCGGTTCGCGAGCGCGATGGAAGAGGACGAAGGGGTACGCGCTACGCTCGTTCTGATTGCACTGTTTCCACTCCGTCCGTCGTCAGCGACGACGGCGACAGCAGTCAGCACACGATTATTTATAAAGTTATCTGAATATTTACTGTGCATAACATTGATTATTACTATAACAATAACAATTATGGCAATAAGGTATTTAATTCTTGCATTCTAAGAGTTCGATTAGATATATAATCTCATATATTTGTTCTTGCATCGGTAAATGAGTGCAGTAATAATAGGTTATGTTACGATTTCGACTAAAACATTATGATGAATGATATAGATGATCGTGTAAAATGTCGACTGCTTTCATTTAGTATTCAATGAAAACAATTATTCAACGCAGCAATTCATGTAAGGTTCAAGATTAATGTTCAACTTCACACATGTCATAACAATGTGTCTAGAATGACCAGTTGGACCGGCCAACCGTAGTGCGAAAAAAACCTTCTAATGATAATTTAGTAATAATAATTCTATTCAATTCATAAACGTATTCCATTTTTCATCAATGTTTTCTTATGACGTTATCACGTAAAAATTATCGTCCATAAACCGACTTTACAAACGACCAAATTTTTCAGTTTTTGGAAATTCCCTCAAAATTCTAAAATAATTTAATATTTAAATAATATTTTTCACTAAGTTTTCTCTTACACTTGTCATTTTTTGGTTTTTGGAAATTTCCTAAGAATCCACTCCAATGTTTTATTTGAAGCTTTGAATATCTATTTTACTATGAAATGTGTTTTTGACTAAATTTGGCATAACATTTTTGGCAAAATTTTTCGATTTTCGAAATTTCTGGAAATCTGCGGGACGAATTGATTTTAAACTTTGAATATATATATTATTATCGAATATTTATAATAGAATATCAGAAGGAAGTCAGCTGGATGCATCACAAATTTTTTATAGTGAAATCCTTGACTTCTTTAATGCCTTCCCCTTCAGCCTAACTTCAAGCCGATTTTCCCTTCCAGCATTTTTTGATGATGTTGCTCCTTATAGCACATTATTAAGCCTCGACTCACGTTTCCGTCTCTTTTGATGTAACAGCTCTAGCTCGATTGTTCCGCAGCCTTTCTTCTCTCTTTTGATCGTTTCTCTAGCACATATAGTCCAGTCATCTTAGGCCAAATTAGGTGAATATCTCGAAAAATCGACATACCCAGTATATTAACACGTAAAAACTTCTATTTTGGCATCCTAAAATTTTCCTCAAAATTCACATATAATTGGATGGTCGCAAGTTTTAAAACGGGGGTCAAAAGTCACAAAAATCGATTTTTTCTACATTTTTTGCAAATATCTCGTTTTCTATGGGTTTTACGGTAGTTGTATTTATTATCGATATTGTAGAGAATCAAATTATCTACAACTTTTGTATTTAACATTCCTTCATACCTCGAACTGTTTTCGAAATAGAAGGCGGAGAGAGAATGGTCAGAAAATCATGTGAGGTCAACTGGTAGCCCCGATCATAAACTCGTAATATTAAGGTTATAAATTAGGTATTGCTAAATATATAATTATCATTTATTATTAACTTTTACATTAAATTCAATCTTTCTTTCAATTAATTCTAAAATTTATCAACTCAATAACACTTAATAATCTCTTTCTGTAATTAAAAAATTATTAAGGGACATACTTTAATTACATTTTAATTATATTCTCATTTACACTAATTGCATTTGAAGTAAAAAATAATTAAGTACATCTTGTTTAAAATCCGTAAACTCTTAAATATTAAGTTAATCAAATGACACTTTTAATAAAACCTTAATTAAAAATTTATTTCTTTTCTTCTTCATTTATTTAGAAAGTCATTACATTGGTGCAAATTAGATTAGAATTAAAATATAATTTTTGTCACTTAATTAAAAATAGATAAGTAACCAAAAAAATCAATTTAATGTAAAAGTTAATAAGAAATGCTAATTAAATATTTAGCAATGATTTATAACCTTAATATTACGAGTTTTTGATCGGGACTACCAGTTGACCTCACATGATTCTCTGACCAGCGCTCTCCGCCCTCTATCTCGAAAACAGTTCGAGATATGAAGAAATGTCAAATACAAAAGTTGTAGAGAATTTGATTCTCTACAATATCGGTAATAAATACAAATAGCGTAAAACCCATAGAAAACGAGATATTTGCAAAAAATATAGAAAAAAAGCGATTTTTGTGACTTTTGATCCCTGTTTTAAAACTTGCGACCATCCAATTATATGTGAATTTTGAGGAAAGTTTTAAGATGCCAAAATAGAAATTTTTACGTGTTAATATACTTGGTATGTCGATTTTTCTAAGTGAACCCCCTATAATGATTGGACTAATAGTAATTTATTCGTTTCGCCATTGAATGTACCAAGATACAAGGCGGGTCTGAAATATCGTAAAACATGTCAACTCTACGTGCAGTATGGTATTAAATAAAAGTTTTTCCTCTAAATTTGTTGTCAAAATGACATACAGCTCGAGTTAATCGAATCAAAATTTTCAACGCCGGCCCTGGATTAGGTGGAATATAATTTATTATAACTATTAAATGCTTATTACAAATTATTTAATAATGATGGATTATATTCAATTTTTCCAAAATGTATAAATGTACTTATATAGTGATTGATAAAAATATATATATAAATTAAGTTATGATTGAACCGTTGGGGGACAAATATAAACTATTTAGTGTGTCTATGAGTTTTCCATAATAATTTTAAATTTGTTAGATGAGTGTCTAAACGCTGATCCTTTACGTAAGTCTAATTGTATTACAATACTGTACTGTACTGTGATATTAAAAATGACATACAGCTCGAGTTAATCGAATCTAAATTTTCAGCACCGGCCCTGGATTAGGTGGAATGTAATTTATTGTAACTATTAAATGTTTATAAAAAAATCGCTAGGAAATATTTAATAACAATAGATTGTATTCAATTTTTTTTTAGTGATTGATAAAAATAGATATAAATTAAGTTATGATTGAACATTTGTGGGATGAATATCAACCATTTACTACGTCTACGAGTTTTTCCCAATAATTTTAAATTTGTTAGATGAGTTTCTAAACCTTGTTCCTTTACTCAAGTCTAATTGTACTATACGAATTGTAAATATTTCTATGAATATGCCTACATCGTGTTTTTAAATTTGATGTTTTCCTTTTGACTACGTTGAGATCATGCAAATACAAACAATTTTCTCAAAAAAATTTTCTTCGGTAGGTATCTCCAAAATTAAAAAGATATGAATTCTTTACAATTTTTATTTCAATTTGTTTTAAATACGGATCTGGGCTTCAAACGTAGAAGAAACTCTTCAAAATTATCATTATTTTGATTGATACAAAATTGGCAACGACGCAGCTAATATTTCACATTAACGAAATACAAGTAATGATAAAGCAGGACCGTATTACATAATTGTTTTTTAAAATTCTAACCTCCTTATTTTAGTGATTAGATAAAAAGTTTATTCGAAAAAGTGGTTTGTTATACACGTGATTAAAAGGAAAGAATCAACTCTGCATATGGATGGTATGGCTCACCAGATGTGTAATACAATTTATTTGATACAAACCATACTTACATTAAGGTTTTTTCTCGCATTTTTTTAATATATCAGTTATCAAAAAATTACCGATAATACCGCGATAACAAACAAAAGGTCTTGTGTTATTTCAAAGTCAACCTGCATATTGATTGATAACCTTTTTGATATGTGTTTGAAATCTATAATCATTCTTGGGATTAATTAGTTCACTGTAGCACCATTTAAAAAATATGCTGTTGGGCGATATCTAATATCGAATATCTCCATTAGATTATTGTATCTTCTTCTGCACACTAAATTCTGACACCCTTTTTTCATGCTCCTTGCCAAAGAGTGGTTTATATTGATCTTCTTGATCCTTTATCTTGATTGCTTTTTTCTTATCCAAAGTAATAATAATAAGCATTCATTAAATCCTAAAAGTTTCTATAAGAAACTGAGGAAAACGACAGAGAAATTCCACAAGTTTAGAGCGAGCTGATAAGGAAATTTCTCTAAGATCAAATTACTATGACGAAGCTTTTGGAAGTTTGGAAATTCCCAGAAAGTTCACGAAGACTTTAAAAATGTTTTGTAACGTCTTACAAGTGCTCCAGACAATATTTGAATTCCAGTAAATTTAATATAACTTTTAAAAACCTGAGAAACTTTCTTAAGTATATTCCTAGATATGTTCTGATATGATATGTTGTAATGTTTAAAAAAGTTAAGCGAATCTCGGAAAGTTTTAGTAAATCTGTGACGGTTTCAAAAGATTGTTTGAATAAGTATCCAGAAGTAAGAGGATTAAAAAAGAGTGGGAGATTTCAGAATGTAAACCTAAAGGACGATCCAACTCAGATTTATGAAAATAACTTTTGATTTGTTGGTGAGTTAGTTGGTTGGGCAAAGAGTGTGGAATTTGTAAGGCTAGAACAGGAAGGAGCTGAGAAGATCAATGAAAATTTCCATAAACGATCTGAACGAAGGGATTTCGCAATATCTGGAAACGGTAAACATATTGCTGGTTGTAATTTCTCGAGATTTATCGCCGGCGTGGTAATATATTAGTTTTCCTCTTGAAACTTAAGCGGTTCCGACGTAATTCAACAATCACAGCCGACGTTTACGCGATAAAATTCCCCCGATATACACCACCTAAACATAACTTTCCGCCGAAACCTTCAACATCTGCATAAACAATGACAAATCGCGGACGCAGATCCCGATCGATATACAAATCCCAGCACGGCTCCGTTTTTATTACCTGAATTAAATGATTTAATTAATAAAAATACCATAAATCCGGATTCCTGTTTGCGGCACTCGCGTCCGAAAATAAATCCGGGAAAGATGTGTTCTGGCGGAGGTGGGAAACGCTCATCTTCCTCTTCTCCTCTCTTTCCAGCTCTGATAAGATTAGTCGACCGATCTGGTCCGACTGTCGCGGATGGGTTTTGATAGAGTGAAGATAATTATTTATTCGCGAGAACTGCCAAGAGCTCGCGTCGGAGATGCGACGATCCTTTGAAGCGGTCGCGGTGGTCGTTATTTGTGTCATCTTCAATGGGACTTGTAAGGTAAGTGGGAATGTTATCATTAAGGTGTCTTATAATCAAGATTTGCAATTATATGCAAAGTATACATCGCAGTCAATTACAATGTAATTGCATTCTCTCTAATAAAGAGGCCATGAGTAAGCAAATAATAACTAGCAAAAAACACATGAACATTTAGAAAAACCAAAAATAGTCACCCTAAGTTATATTTAAACATTTCTATTTTTTGCAAAACAATCTTTTTAATGCAAAATCACATTGTTCCATTACAAATCCATTCAAGCGTATACACAAAAACAAATTATAATTTAAATATCTTTTAAATTCCGATGTACTATACTTACTAGGTATATTTCAATGGAATACATTATGGGGGCAGCCTGAGCCCTATCTAATCTAATCTCGTATGTGATTCTTAATTTGAATTGTTTTACATGCTTAAGAATTCGAATAGTGAGTGTTTACGTAGTCAATTATCGCGTGAAGTGCGAGGATAAACAAGCAAAGAACTGTATATTGCAACCAAATAGTTGATAAAAATTGTTATTAAGACGTATGCACGCTGATTCCGTACCATTTTTCACAAATTTCATTATGAGTGGAAACAGTGAATTTATTTGCTCAATAACTCCACTATCTTTCATATCCCAACTAATTAAGGGCGAACGTTGAGTATTATCGAGTTAGCTAATACCGTAATCGTAATAGCGTGGCTGTGTGACGATGATTAGGTACATATTTCTGGTATCTTATTAGAAAACTGCATTAGTATATATTCGTACGTTACGTACGTACAAGTTTATTCCCATTGAAATTGAATAAAGGCGATTTGTATTATTGGCATAGATGTGACGTCCCTGCTCATTCATCATTCCACCTGTCAGATAATAATAGTAATAATTAGACGTCGCGTTAAGGCATGATCTGAAAAATTGTGAAATGTCAAAATAATTTATTATAGCATTTAATCTAAACAATTTCATGCCAAAATCGTGCTTAATCTTTTATTGGTTTATTGATGACGATCTGGTAATTTCTGGATAATTTTAGTAATTATTAGGGCTTGGAATATATGCGAAAAGCATATTTAGTGCTTATTTAATTAACTTTAACAATCGTAGGTGTGTATTTATAAATGCATACATAAAAAAATAAACACTTACAAGTTTTTGGCGGTAAAATCCACACCTGTCAATAATGAAATACGCCCTATTCAACAATACTTAAAAAAAATTAAATGCATATAAAGGCTTACAAATGCATATCTTGGCGCATATTTTGCAGTGTTTATAATGTATATTGCTTGAAGCATATTTTAACTTTATTTTAGTGTATATTTTCCATCCTAATTGTTTCCCATTTTCTAATTAATTATTGATATGTATCCAATGGTAATACTTATGGCTTTATTACAGGCAGAGGTGGGGGTACTGGAGGAATTCTGCCCAAACGAGGTATTAAGAAATAACATATTTGCTTTTATATAAAAAAATAAAAATAAGTTAAAAATTTCTTAAAAAATTTTGGTTAGATGAGTACTTATTTCAAAGTTGGTTTTGCTTTCACTTGTTGCTATTATTACAATTAGCTCAATATATATGTAATAAGTGTATTAAGAAAAGGTGCTATCCAGACGATATGGTCAAAAGGACCCTTTAGCTTTAACCAAATTTTAGGTCGTAATAAAACAAGTTTCCTTGTACATTTTTAGTGCAAGGCGTAATCAACATTATACCTTGAAGAAGCTGTTAATTTGTATAAATTGATCCGATTGCACTAATTATTAATTAGGTCTAAGAATAAAACAGGTCTAACAACAGGGTCAGGGGTTAAATTGCTCAAAGAAACTTTTTTTACCAAGACCTAAAGACCTAAGTTTAGCTGATTCGTTGCACTCTTCCACTACAACTTGTTCATTAAACCTAAGGTAGATTTTACGAATGCTCTAGACCGTCAAAAGATGTCTGCTGCGAGAAGACACCTACGACCAACAGCTGTGGAAGTACTGGTCAGGTTTTAGCTGCTACCTTTACACCAACGACGCCAGGTTATACCTGAAATACAACGTCACAGCCTTCAGTGTCGCCTGTAGGAACCAGTCGACCTTTGTACCAGTTGCAATAGTTAGTATAGAAAAATTTGCACGTGGATTACTAGCCCAAATGCACCATATGTAAAACAATACCTTTTTTTAGGTGGACAACGAAACATACGCCTTCTTCGATCACGAGAACGACACTTACATGGAGCTAATCAAGAGGTCGTTTCGGACGGACGAGACGTTTAATAATTACCTAAAATGTTGCGAGGAGGCGGTGGAATGTTGCGATAGTTATATGGACGACTTCAATATAATAAACAGTATGTGAAATTATATTTCCTAAGGATTTAGTTCACATTAATATCGTTTGTCCACAGACAGTACTCATTGCCCAGCAGTTTGGGACGCTTGGTCTTGCTTCCCTCCAACTAAAGTCAATACCACAGCAAGGTTGCCTTGTAGCAGCCAAGCTTACCAGTCTCCCGATGAAGTGTGTACACGTAAGTTTTCTTAGTAATATTTTTGAGTCACAATTAAAGAGACTGTTAACAGTATTTTCCTGAATGTAATACACACGAAACCAGAACACATAGTGTCAACACATGTCATTTTCTTACCTTTAGTAGAGCTCGATTTGCCTGAATCACCAAAACCAATTCAGGACATGTCACTACTGAGTTTGATATAATTTGATTTGCAAGGGAAATGAAATCAGAATACTTTATATAATTTTCTAACACGACCTACATCTAAATTCACTACAAGAATTGATTTTAGATTCTGTTTGGTTTGAAATCACAAGACTTTCCTATTCCTAGAGCTTCCCTTCCAATCTAACCAAGCACAATTTAAGGATCTGCTCAATCCACGAATATCATTTTGCAGTTAAATTTTCTGTTAAGTATAATTGTTATGGAACCAGGATACTTCTTGTCATTTTCTAACATTGCGTTTAGATGGACATATCAAAATCACCAGCATTCATCCAGAAATATGATCCCATTCAGTAGAACCTAAGCTTACCTACAAATAATGTAGAACTTGAATCTCAATTCTTTAACTAACCTACAGCTGGTGCTTCCAAAACCACCCAAACTAACCGAGCTACGTGCTACTGTAGAGTTCAACTCAAATTGACCTGGATGACCTGGAATTAGACCCTTTACCATTATTTACCAGACCTGAAGTCTACAAAATCACCAAGCTAAATCTAAGATCTTTCCATAACTTGGTCCCCATAATTTTCATCTTTCTTCAGTGTTGAGCGAAAAGTACTGCCTCTGGAACCAGAACACCTCCTTGGCGGAGTGGAACCAGAGCACCAACTACTCGCTGTGCGCGATAGCGACCGTCTACGAGCCGAGGCACAACTTTCACGTCGTCTTCCTCGCCGTCTGCACGGTGTTCTGCGTGCCGGCGATAGTGATCTTCCTCTCGTTCGAGAAATTCAGGAAGATCATCAGGATCGCGCTGCACCGGAACCTCCTGATCTCGATCTGCGTCAGGAACCTCCTGACGATCATGTCCAAGGAGCTGATCATCTTGGACGCGCTCAAATCGCCCAGCGTCAGTAACCTGGTGCTGCAGGGGAACGGGGTGCCTTGCAGGGTGCTGGCGTTCTTCGAGAATTCCGCCAAGAATTGTATCTACGGGTGTATGTTGCTGGACGGGTTCTACCTGCATAAGGTTATCGTTAGGGCTTTCGCCAAGGAGCTGGAGATGAAGTACTGCTACATGATCCTTCTGGGTTGGTATACTTTTTTAGCGTTTCGAACTTGAAATTTTTAAGAGCATTGAATTTTACTGCTCTAGTAAATCCGTCTCTTTGTCTTTGCTCTGGTATTTCCATTACAATTTTATTAGCGCGTTTCAGGACTCACTTTCCTGCCGAGTTTGGTGTGGGCGACGGCCATGGGCATCAAAGAGGCAGACAGCTGCTGGATGGTGGACAGTGGTGGTATGCAATGGATCGTGGATTCGATGAGGATCGGCATTCTGGCCGTCAACACCGTCTTACTAGTTAACATAGTTCTGGTGATGTTGGTGAAAGTTAAGCAGAAGAGCACGTCCAGCCAGACCAAGTAAGATACTAAGTATTTGTACTAAGATCAGTCTTAATGATCTCAGTTAATCTTCAGGGAATCGGTCCCTTTATCAGAGTGATATTTGTTTCGTTGCAGGGCGGCGCTTAGGGCGACGCTGTTCCTGTTCCCTCTCTTCGGGATCCATATTATAGTCACGGCTCACAAGTGGGTACACGACACTTCCTGTAGGGCAGAGGACATTTACGACTACACCAGGTACTCCATGGAGGCGCTTCAAGGGATAATCGTCGCACTTCTGTTCTGCTACGCCAACACAGAAGTAAGTATACTTGCGCCAAACGTAATTTAACCATAACCGTTTCAACATTAAATTTAACAGCTCCATGGTGAGATGCTGCAATCTCATAATGTTTGGTCGGTCATGGATATAACGGTTCATGCGCAGTAGTCGTCACGAATTTAAACATTTGGAATTTACATCAATCACAGTTATTCAACTGCTACTTTAGTCGTTGATATCCTGGTAATCACTTACACACCTGTAAAATTTTTGAGATTTAAAATGGTTATGACATCAACTAAAACCTCTAACATTTGACAATGATAATCGTTGGTTCTATAATTGCATGGTAGGTTCACAATGAGCTGAAGAACGGCCACAGAAAGTTCACCATATACATCGAGCAACGCTACGGTTGGAAACTCAGGAGGGAGACGGTCTACCGAAGGAGGACGACTGCTGCAACGTACGTTGACACAACAAACAATTCTCTGTAGAAGTATTACTGTATTACTTTAATTTATTGTACACCTTAGGCTAATAAACGTATTTATATAATCGCATTTTTGTTTTTAGTCAGTAGGTGAAGTTACTATTGAGACGCCTGGCAGGATTTACCGCACAGCCTCTTGAAACCGTTGAACGTGCAGTACCTGCTGAGCACCTCCAGGTTACAGAATACGGAGGAGTCGCCTGTGGGGCGTTTGCAGTCGTGCTTCCCGTGGAGGCCCTGACAGGGCCTGCTGCGTTTCGGTGGGTTTTCGTAGCAAGAGAAGACTGTCTCCTCTGAGGGAGGTTCGCAGGAGACGTTCCTCGTCTGCAGGCCGTGACCGCAGGACGCCGAACACTAACAGGGTTGTAAGAGTTAGTAAACTTTGTTCTAGATCAGAAAGGAATTTTCTTACCTTAGACCATTTCCCGACGGTCCAGTGCGAAACGCACAGTTGCCTGTTGCAGTGCCTGACTGTGGAAGGTCTTTCTCCTGAGCACCTCGTTGGGGGAACCATGTGACTCCAAACTTTTCTCATAATCGTTGTATTTGATTTATCCACGATTCCAGCTATATCTGCACTTGGTATGCAGTAGATTTCCCTGCTCTGAACGCCCTCGTTTCCGCAAAACGCCGAGCAAGGCTCCCAATCGCCAACCACCCATTGGAAATCACAGCTGAAAACGAACAATATAACACTTGACATTATCGAAAGTCCAAGGGTTTTACTCGAAAACGTTGCATTTTTCCACCTCCAGCCTCGGTTTCTGTAATAACGAGCAGTAACTTTTCTTCACTAGTTTATCGTTGACCGAATCCCAACAGGCGGTGGTCTTTTGACGTTTGCCACCTCCGCAGCTAGCCGAGCAGGGTCCCCAACCACCCAAGATCCAAGAAAACCTTTTGGAGGGGTTTAGGTGGTCTCGATGGATGGCGTAGTTAACCTCAGTTGACAGATTTAAATTGTACTGGAGCAACACTTTCGGTAGCACCATCTGCAATAATCACAAGTGGAGAGAATTTTAGGATATGACGGCAAAAATGCTCCATAGGTATACTCTAACCAGTAGCAATTGGAACACTCTACAAAATCTGAATTTACCGAGGACATTCGAAAAGAGCCCGTTATCTCTATACAATCCATGGGACTTATTTCTTTGCTTATTCAGAAACGCACTGGTATATTTTAAAACGCAGGTGTTCGTGTTTGTGCAGTCGCCCAAGTGAAATCGTATAGTGAATGTATGGATATCTACAGATAAAGAAATAAAGGGTCCATTGGGTCGCAATTTTTTTACGACAGCGGTACTTCGTTTGTATCTTCTTCTTCTTCTTCTATGGAGCAGGTGTAGTCTTCTTCGGTACTTATACTCGAGAAAGCAGTGGTGTGTGTATGTGTGTGCCATTTATTTATGCTATTTGAATTCATTGTTAGAGTTATTATCGGTAATGATACGCCCATGGACGACAAGGCGGCATCGCTCTTCACTACCTAAAAAGCCATTAAGTGTTTTTGTTGGTGTTCCAATTGTGGCTGGACATAGTATACGTTCAAATCACGTTATAAGTCAGTGTAGCGGAGGTTATTCAAACAATACAATTTTTGTACGTACTAGGTCAAAGTCGAGAACTAAATGTAATAGGCGCTAAATGAGAAACAAGTGAACGTGTGACATTTATACTCTTTGAAACGATTCCATTTTTCCTTGACAGACGTAATGAAGTAGGTAGTGGATAAGTGAATCGATACGTACTATAAAACTTCGACTTGAATTATTTTTCCGTCAGTTAGTCCTCGTAATTTCGAAAGGTCTCCTCTCCCTCGACTTATCCTCGAAAAACAGTTAGAATTCCTCGGGAATCTCGGCTTTCATTAAACTCTATTTGTTGTTTAGGTTCGTCCCAAACGTCCAGGATTATTGGATTCTTTCTAGTTTCTTATTTGCAATTTCCTTTCCTGGAGTTCATTCGGTTCGTTTGGCTCGTTAGGGATTTACTGTTAATTCAAATGAATTGCATTTTAAGCGACGAGCGGTAATTAATTGTAATTCGACGGGCAATTAAAGAGAAAATTATTTCATCTTCACACGCGTCTCGAGGAGGATGGATTTTGTTGGCTCGACATGATGTTTGAACATTTAGTGTTTTTTATTTAGTTTTGGTGATAGTGTAATTACTAAAATTGATGTGTGTATGTTTAAAATGTCTTAAAATTGTGAGAGCATATTTATCACAACATCGACCTGTATACCTGTACCTGGCCAGATGATAATTAACTGCACTGGAAGCCATAATCTTAGTCTTATGATAAGGGACTAGTGCAGTTCTTAAAAGACCTAAATAGGTAGATAAAAATGAAATCCTGTTATTAATCTTGAGATAAATGTAGTAATAACTAGCACAATCTATCATTTTAATTAAAAGTGTAGCGGTTTGCTCTGTGGAGAGCGGGGGGTCGGCGTCGAAGGCCCAAATGAGAGACAAGGGTTGGTTAAAGTTTATATTGTCTGTACATACACTATTTACAAAGGAAGGTAATGCGTCGATCGCGGACGGAGAGCACAACTTGGTCTTCGACGGACGAGCCTAGGGCCCCGGACGCGTTGAGGAAGCTTGCCGACCCACCTTAGGGTGCAGACAGAAATTCCTCGAACCGTCGACCTAAGACTCCCGGGGAACCAAAACAGACAGCCGACCCACCTTAGGGCGCAAGTCTCTCTGAGTCGGTTACTCAAGGGTACCAGAAGATCCACCTTAGGATGCTAACTGTTGTACCAGTGAGTTCGAGTCGGAACTGCGGATAGTCGCATCTCTTGGGGTGGGAGTGCGTGCGCGAGTGGGGTGGTTTCAGCGCGCGCTACCCTTACTTTGGCGATCGTTGGGAAGTAGGGGTAAGCCTCGCTTGTCGTGCGTACCAGCGCCAGCGAGATGGGAGAGCGTAGTAGCGGGGCGCGTTGGTACCAACTCCCGGCGATCGATAATCCTCGAGTTGTTACAAAAGGAATATTTTGGATAATTGGCGTGTTACGCACTTTAAAACGATACCTACCTCATACGGCAAGTTTCAGAATTTGATATCACAAAAATAAGATTCAATGTTAACTTCAAATCGTTTCTCATCTTTCTATAATGTTTCTTCCTTTCATCAGTCTTGTCCAATTTATTGTGAAATGTATGTTAATTCGTTTTACATTCAGTATTTTAAATGGATACCTTTACAATTAAAATCTCTTCAACTAATCGAAAGTAGCCCAATTTATATAAAATTCAGTCGAGGTAATTACCGGATCTTATTCAATTAAATAACCATCTTGTATCATTATTTTACGGAAAACGCGCCATTTCGCCCTATTTGCCTCATTTGAACTGTTAATTTAGATAGGTAAAATTTCATGAAAATAATTAAAAGTATATAAATTTACCAGTTTAAATTGGTCAATAAATATATATAAACTCATTTGAGATAATAAGGAGATTTTATTTAATTTACCAAACCAGCTCTTATCCATTTTGTATTGTTGTTGTGAAACTTATTCGTCTTACGTGTGTCATTTCAATGGAATATTTTCATATTTAAATTGTAATGAAAACATTCAAATTGGCTTAATTTACATACGGTTCAATTGCGTCTGTTATTCAACCTGATTGCATTAAATAACCAGAATTAACTAACCAATATTAAAAAGGTTTTATCCACTGTGTGTTATTGTCATGGGGTACATGTCAATTCGCCTTACTTGTGTTATTTAAACTTGGATATTTTTACAATTAAAACCTTATAACAAAAAACTCGAAACTCACTTAATTTATATAAAACCCATTTAATGTTGGGTTGGTATCTTACCTCATCTTCCTCTAATTTGAAATGAAATATATTGTGCAATGCCCAACTATCGATTTTCTAAAAGTGTTATTGCGTTGTTACTAAATTTGTTATATAATTACATAAATACCTAACAGCACATAAATTGAATAAGGCCACAATAATGTGTCAAATAATTTGATACTTATGTATCATATATTTTAGTGTAATAAATAATATCTTAAACGCTGAACTTGACTAACCTAACCTGACATAGTATGACTTAATAAAATATACTTCACGTACCAAAAATACGGTTTCATAGTGAAGAGGTCCCATGGCCCACACGCGAAATTCACTCCCGGACCTCTGGTGGTAAAACTTGGTACCATCGACTATTTTGTGTTGTATTTTTCCTCCGGGCATTGTGACAGTGTATTTGTTTTTCTTCCTGTTTTTCACCACGATTGCTATCGAGCTGTGCACTTCGTCCATGGGGAGACTTACGTTGAGTTTTATCGTGAAATTCCTTGCCATCTTTGGTAAAACTGCCACTCTACTATTTTCTGAAAAGATTAATACAATATTAGTTGAAATAAGTAAGTGGGATTTTCGGAATTCTGCGCAGTGGGCGTTATTTATCGGTCTATTTATGTCAAAAACAAACCGCGATCTTCCCTACTCTGCGCAGGAGATCACTGCGCCTTCCGCCATTGTTGAATATCACTTGAATACTTAGGTATAATTGCAATTTACATTTTTAGGGAAGACTCGGGAAGAAGTTTTGGTGACCTCATCCTTTCATATTAAATAACAAAATCACGTCTAGATTTAAAAAGGAAATTTCCATCTCCCTTACTCACCTCGCCTTAGGGTTTTATACCTCGCCCGTTTCACCCTTGAGCACTCGGAATCGTTTCCGCCGCAGACTCCGCAATTATCTCTAGCCATTTCCCTCGGAATTTTTCCGTTACAACCCACCTCGAAGCATTTCCCCTGAGGAGATAAATAAATTGTTATAAATTGTTGAGATGGAGTAAGTTGGGGTTCAGAACAAAACTTCTGGATGAATCATAAATACGTTGTTGATGAAGTTCGGTAGAGTTCGGAATGTAAAATTTAATACAAAGCTTTCACGTGTTTTGCATAAAAGTCGATTGGATTCCGGAAGGTATAAGGAGGTGAAAAACCCTTTCTTCCGTAACGTTAAATCAAATTAGTATTTACTAACAGTTTTTAAGCTAATAGAAAAGGAAGCCTGATATTTTATAACAAGATGGATGACCAGACGAGCTGTTGGCGTTACAATGAACGTTCCCGATTCCTTAGTTTGCCTTACCTGCACGCAAATACTGTCGGGATCGTCGTAGGAGCACGGAGTGCCATCGATCACGTCCTCCTTCGTCTCGTACACCACTTTTTTCTCTACGTTGTAGCACGTCAATTTGCATTTCTTCTCCTCTTCAATAAGAAATAAATCACAACATCACCAATCCAACGCCAGGTCCTAATAGACGGTTAAGGAGAGAGCAAAGTGGGAGTATTGGGTAGATATTTTCTTTGACACTCATGAGAAATGTGACTCTGTTTAGGCAGTAAGTTCTAAGCTAACGTTTTTCTTTGGTGTCAAATATGATGACGAACTGACACTCGTGAGACATTTTACTTTCTGTTTAGGCAGGAAGTTCTTAGCTAACCCTAATCATTATTAGAAATGGTGTCATGAAAAGGGTGAAAAGAGCCAGAAACTCTGGCGAAATCGGGCAGTAACTGTGTTAATCACAATGAGCAAGTAGAGGAATTCTTCTTAGAGAAAATCTGTCCTAAATAACGTACAGACCTTCTCTACAGAGTCGCAGTATGGTATAAACATAAGAGCGAAAGAAATGCCATATATTTCTCGTTGGCTAAACAGAGAAAGAACTTTTGCGACGTTGCTAGCTCGCGAAACATCACAGTCATCGCACATTCTACCGGCCGGCAATTATGATATGTATGAGGAACACACGTACAAACGTTAGGTGCCTGGACTTGGACTGCGACCGGCAACGTTGCAAAACTCCCTTCTCTGTCATACTAACGAACTACTATTAGTTTCTCTTTTGCTCATGTTGATTTCGGGACATGCATTTCAATAGAAAAGCTCCGTATCCAACAGATACATGTATGTGCACATACATAGAAAGTTGTGGAAAAATTGTTAATAACAAACTAAGATGGAGAAATCGAAGTTTCGTTTGGGTTTTTCGGCTGTAACTTCGTTCCTTTAGGTTTTAGAAAAAAAATTCTCATCACAAGTTATTGAGAATTAAATTTTCTATAAGAGTGGTATGGTGAGAATTCCAAAATTTTCAAATTTTCTCGGAAAATGACCATTTAAAAATTGGAATAATTTTTGCTAAAACATTTTAAGAATCTAAATTCTCTCCAAGCCAGTCGAAACTTAGTGAAAAAGAAGATTTTTTATAGTACTTGGAGCTCCCTTAAAGCTGTAGCGCTCGGTGCAAATGGAGAGCAACAATTATTTATTGCTTAATAAAAGCGTAAATTGCAATTCAACGCCAAACCCGAAATATTGAATAAAAATACTTGAAAATTTATGAGCAGGTAATGGGAAGATACCTTTATCATGTAAGATTGACAAAAACCATTTTTTTTTTAAATTTTGCATTGTTTTGGAGCACTTTTATAAATTTGCAAATTAGATGGTTATAAATAAATTTAAGTTAATTAGCAGTAAAAGTAAATTAATATAGATGTATTATATCATAAAAGGACTAGTAAAATATGCCTATTATTTGAATTAAAAGTATTGGAAAATAATATGTCCTGACGATTTTTATATTTTTACCATCAACGTATTTCAATCTTAAGAAATATTTTTGTGTACCTACAGAGTATATTATTATTTTTTTTTAAATTACGTCATTTATATTCTATTCAGCGGTATATATTATACCGCTATACCGATTGGAGTGACTTTAGGTTCTTAAAATATTAATTGAAAAATTATCCCAATTTTGCGAGAAACGGTCATTTTCCGAGAAAATTTGAAAATTTTGGAATTCTCACCATACCAATCTTATAGAAAATTTAATTATGATTCTTGATTATGATAGATTCTTGAAATATTAATTGAAAAATTATCCCAATTTTGCGAGAAATGGTCATTTTCCGAGAAAATTTGGAAATTTTGGAATTCTCATCATACCGCTCTTATAGAAAATTTAATTCTCAATAACTTTTGATTAGAAATTTTTGTTCTAAAACCTAAAGGAACGAAGTTACAGCCGAAAAACAAACAAAAAACAGAATTTTTCGCCTTAATTTGTTGATAACAATTTTTTCACAACTTTTTATGCACGCGCACATGGATATATTTATTGTGTATATTATTTAGAACAGATTCCTGTAAAAATAGGCCTCGTCCGCATTTTGCATAAAATTTTTCTAGTTCGACTAATAATACAGCAATTACAACCACTGACAAATATTTTTTGAAATATTTGAAATAGTACACTATTGGATTAACGTACCGTCGTCGCTCTCGTGCGGTAACCAGGTGAGCGTGCCGTTGAGGTGTAGCATTTTGGGTAGACGTTTGCACTGCTGGGACCTGAAATCCTCGGACAGTTCGGGACAGTCCGGGACTTGGCAGATCTCCCATTCCTCCGGTTCGCCGACGCAATGTCCGCCGCCGTAGAGGGGCCTAATAAAGAGACTACGATTACGACAGAAACATTTTCCGAAATTGTACGTACGTCCGGTTCGTTTCAATTCTATTTGTATACGTTCGAGCTGGAAAAGTTTCGCGAGCATCCCCATTACTTTTTTAATTATAAATTACATTGTATAAATACTTTATCGAGGCTTCCAACTTTTATGTGAGTTCCGACTCGGAATCTCCTCAAAGCGTCCGGAACGGTGTTTACGTTCGTTGGGGGAGGTGAGCGTGTTAATTATGAAATTTTAGATTAAGTTTCGAGATGAAAAATCACAAATCTAATTTCCCGGAAATTTTCCGATGTAAAATCGTTTTAACGACGGCTGAGAAACGTGTAAACCATTCGCTTTTCATCTGCGGCGTAAATAAAAACGAAATAGCGGGTCCATTGCAGCAGTTGAACGGTCCTGAAAATGGATTTATTCTTATTTCCCTTACGGAGGATTATCGCATCTCCGCGACCGGAACCGCACCCCCGGACCGCAGGTCCTGGAGCATCCACCCCACGGGGACCATTCGCCCCAGGCGCCGCCCTGGGGATTCAACGCGATAGGGATCACCTCGGACGTCCTGCGGTTGATGTCGCTGCAGTAGCCTTTGAGGCACCACTAGAGCAACAACGGTGATAAATTGTAAAGGGGAAAATTCTGCGTTTAGGAGTAATGTCTGTCTGTCTCTTTGGTAATTTATTATAAGACTTAAACTATGCGAGGAATGGACTAGTCCAGACCTTGGCCATTTTCCCGCATAATTTGCTGAAACTGTACCGATTTGCACTAAAATTTGGATATAAGTATGTTTTTAAGGGTTGACAATCTTTAATGCATCATAATTACTTATTTAAAGATGATTTTAATGTATTACAAACTCGAATCTACAAATATATAATAATTTTTGATTAAGGGTAGTTTTCACTACTAAAAAATAAAAAGCTATCCCCGGCACAAAGCTAACTTTATAGTCGAAAGTAAGTAGAACATTGATCCAAATGTACTAAGGGGTGGCTTTTAGGGGTTGATTCTCCTTAAAAATTCATGAGTAATGTGCCTTAATATCAACTGACTTTCACTCAACTTATTTATCGATGATTTCAATCTATTACACGCTCCAATCTATAATTTAATAATCATTTTCGAATAGTGGTAGTTTTCACGCCTAAAAATAAAAAGCACCCTATGGCACAGCATCAGCATTGAAATAGTGGGTAAGTAAAACCTATATCCAAATTTTAGTGCAAATCGGTGGTGTTGTGAAATGTGAAATTCAAGGAATGGACTAGTGTGGAGTCTTACTTTTCCAAAACCGCACTCTGTGCCTTCCAGTGGGGGTCCTTTCTTGGTTTTGCAAACAAGAGGGGTTTTCTCGTGGCCGCACCACAAGTGGGAACACGGTTCGATTATCTCGAACGCTCTACACATCGAATATCTGAAATTTCAAATATGTCAATTCACATAGTTTCTCTCTATATTCAGTATTTCTGTATGAATACTAATTTTTGTTTTAATGCCTTGAATAAATATTTTGTTAGAGAAGCGCCATTCCGAGTATTTTAGAACTGTGGTTTTTCAAAATACCTTTGACTAAAATTCGTTAGTATGTTCAATTCGTTTAAAAGCAAAAATACAGCAAATACACACAACCAAGAAAGTACGTAATATTAATAAAAAGGTACAACAAATCAGTGAAGGTCGACATTACTTTTTAGCCGATAAGCCGATCGTACATAAATTTTCCTGTTCATTACGTTACGATTGCTGTACGTTGATTCAATGTACAATGGTCATGGACCTGTATTTGCCTGTAATTAATGTGACGAAACAATATACGTAAGCCTATGTTTAGTACACGTTAAACCAATGAACTGTGAGGATACATCTATGATTGCTCGACATTAACATCACGAACGACAGACATTAGTTAATGATTTCTGTATGTTAAATTAATTAACAATGAGAACGGATTTGTGTTCGCAGGTTATGGATATTACGAATATAATTAACGTCTTTTATTGTATTAATACTAGACCTGCCTGAACGAAAATATATAACTTGTGTAGTACCCTCTTACTTAGTTCAAATTTAATACCAAAAATGTTTTTGTAATAGGCATGATAATAAATCTTTCCACTGATCTCTGCAAGCTTACAAAACTCAGAAATTACATTTCTGAAATCCACAGTCGCATCAATTCCCATCTATTAAAACATAATTTGACACAATGTAGTTAGAACACGGTACTTCTTTTTCAATACAATTTGTTTAATTAATATTTTTTTTATTATATAAGGTTTATTTAATAAAAATCTCAATAATAAATATCAAGGTGATTAAACAGTAGGAAGTAATTGAACTGTCGTGCTGTCAGTGAGTTTATTAACTTTGTCTCTTTCTTCACCTTTGTTTAACTTAAGGTTGTCTTTGCAGTCTTTTGTAACCTTGCCTAAATTACAACCAACCCCTTTCGTTGCTAATAAATGTATTTAAATGGTCTCCACTGTTTCCATCATCTGAGGTACCACCCACCAACCGAGCACCCCTTTAGACCCTAAGCCTTTAGGACCTTGGCATATGGTGGAGGCGCCGTAACCGTAACATATGTTCTATCCACCTTTACTTGTACTTGTATTGAATATATAAATAGGTAAAATTTCCGATTAATAAACGATACAAGGAAATGCCTATTACCCATTCCCAAATTCCATCCTGCACTGCTCGTCCATGGTGAAGCTCGTCTGTAGCGAGACGTTCAGCACGATGCTGTCGCTCGGCGGTCGCTCGTCACGCAAACACGTCCATTTTCTGCAACAAGAGACAATAAGGACCCGATAACTTGTCGGACGTACTGTTCGATGGATAAAGGACGATTGTCTCTCCCGCTCCGAGAAATAAACAAACAACACACCCGAAAAAATAAAAGGAAAACTTTCATATCTCCGGAGCCTGGCGCTGACGCGTTTAATAATCGCACGAGAGCGCTTTTCGCCGGGACCGGATTTGAGGGGCTGTCACGCGAAGAAAAATACCGACGGAAAAGGGCTTGTTAGAATCGGTTTGACGATTTTTCGGGATGGAAGGTGCTTTTCTAGTCTTCTTCTTCTCTTCTTCTCAAAGCGCCTACCCTCTGTGGATGTTGGCTATCACATTGGCCACATAACTCTATTTACGGCAGTTCTGAATAAGGCCGTTGATGTCATTTCGGTCCATGTACGTAGATTTCGCAGCCACGATATTCGTCTGCGTCCCATTGATCTTCGACTTTATATTTTACACTTCAGGATGATCTGATATCTCCATCTCTCGCAGACATTCGCAACTCGGTCCATAAGCCTTTGAAGCCCTTCAGCAGTATCGGCTATGAGAACGGTATCGTTCGCACATGTCCAGTTGTTTATTCTCTCTTCATTGACTACGAGCCCGTCCTTCACGTTGTCCAGTACCAACAATTATAGACTAAACCAGGATTGCTCACTTGCATTTGACAAATGTTGGACAGTTTTTTGACGTCACCACCGGTGATGAAGTGCGTTTACATGTTGATCTGTGGATGACGTGATGTGGATATCGTACGTAAATATGGATTACGTAGAGTACGTACGTAAACCGTACAGTTTACATTGATAAATCTTACTGTTTACTACAGTAAAATGGATAAAAATTTATATCTTCTGTCCAGCATTGGTGATGACGTCACAGAGTTTGCCAGACAGATTCGGCGAACTGAGCAATCTTGGTAGTCTATAATCGTTGGTCCAGTGCCTCTTTAAACAGATGTTCTGAGTACACATTAAACACAAGAGGCGATATAATGCAGTCCTGACGAACTCCTCTTCTTACGCAGAATTGCATTGACATTTTGTTTTCTACTCGAGCGTGGGCTTTTGGTGGAAATATAGTTTTGAAATTATCTGTGTGTAACTAATGTTGATTCCTGATTCACGTAGGATTGTGATAAGTTTCTCATGCCGGCCCTTATTCAAGGCCTTTTCGAAATCTATGATGCAGGCAAAGACGTCCACATTAACGTCACGTGCTCTTTGCAACACTACTTGTATGGCAAATAAAGCCTTTCTGGTCCCCAGTACTAGTTCCAAAACGTGGCTTATCAGGCTTATTATTCTGTAGTCCGAGAATTAAACAGCGTGCGTTCTTTTGGGAAGCGGGATCAATGTTGATATCAGCCAATGCTCTGTCAATTCGCCACTCATATAAATTTTATTGAAGAGGACGGTAAGGAGTTTCACTTAAGTCTTCTAATAGCTGCGTCCACCTCTTGCTCTGCGATGTTAGGTCCCTCTTCGCCAACCGCCATAGTCATACCATCGACGTCTCCATATTCAAAGAGAAAACACAATTTCTCCTATAACGCAAAACTCCTAATACAAAACGCAATTACAGGAACATCACTTTTGTAGCTGGAAACGCGCAACTAAAATCGGAATTAAGCAGCTTGAAGTAATCATGTTCTAAAACTATTAAATAGTAAATCACAAACACTAAACAGACACCTAAGTTTTCTAGTATTCAATGCAAAACTAGTGGCTCGTTTATCTCTCCTATTGGCTAAAGTAGAATCCCTTCTCCTAGAGATAATTTAGAGGGTTTTTTACGTACTCTGAATTTTTCCTGAATTCCTTCTTAGAACATTCCGACCAGAAGAATTTATTAAAAGTGGCCGAGACCATCGGCGCCATGATGCTCCCCTCTAAGGCCTCTTGTTTGCATGTGTTGTTGTTCCTCTTGTCGCCATCGTGGCTTAAACCCAAACTGAAACAGAACTAAAATATAGAGTCCACAACAAGGAGTGTGTTAATAATACTCATGATGTATAACTTAACATTCCCAACTTTGACTCATTAAATAAAATTTTATTTTAAAGTGGTGAAACAAGTTGATATTAAGAAAATTGATGTTAATAATGCTGATTCATTATCAACCTAAGTATTGAAAAGGCTACTTAGCCTCTTTCGCAAAGATAGACGGTATCAAATCTATACATATAAAGCTGGCGATAAGCATAATGTTTATCACAATCATAAAGTTAACACTGTGAGAAACCTTTTGCAATCTTTTAATATTTTACTAATTATTCAGTTAGGGAATGGTAAGTAGCCATTTAATAAGGACGTTTAAATCGTTTTTACTATTTAGACAATTTATTGAATTCTGATTTACTGAAGGAACGATTAAGCAACCCTTGAATTAATTTAGCTAGTCACAAAATTAGGGTTAAGTAGTTATCCAATTCAGAAACCCTAATTAGTTTAGTTTTATTTCAAAATTTGGTTTAAAACCAAAAGGTTACATTAGTTTCTGCCGATATTGCAATAATAACGTACAATTAATAATTTTAAACATCTTGCGGCGTGTAAGAGCGGTAAGCTCCAAAGTTGTTGCGTAATTTACAACACATGTTATCGACAATTACGGGAATCTTCGTAACTGACACACCAACTATACTTAAAATTGCATTTGTCACTGCATCCCAAGGACATTTCCAATAATGTAAAAAAAAATCCTTTTTTATGAAAAAAAACTCAACCTAATCTGTGGACTCCATTTTTTATGAGCTCAACATTTCCATGTGCAGGAAGTCGATTTAAGCAAATATCCATATCGACAATTTATTCATATCAAATTAACGAACAAGAAGTTAAAGACCCTTAGTCCTGCCCTGATGACACGGTATACGGAATGTACTATTTACTGTGCAAACTCTGTAGTAGGTCAAATTGCCCTATGATCTGCCAAATTGTTCAGAACTGATTGGCGTTCTGGAGTTTATTATACCGTGATATCAAAAATTACCTTGGTCAAGGGTGGTCATGGATTTTAAAATGATTGTCGAATGAGTGTTCCTACATACATATCAATGATTTTTTGAGTTTCAAAATCTGTCAAGTTGTGCTAAAGTTTTCTAATCTGACGCAGTTTTAGAGGTATTACTGTAACTTAGTTTCTCTTGTTAATAAAAACGTTATTAGTATTTCACAACTTGTAGTTCATTACTATTTAACAGCTGGAATAAGTAGGTAACACATTTGTAAGTTATTGATGATGTCAGCGTAGCTTGATAATAACAGAATTATTTCTAAAGGATGATTTAAGCTAAGACAACCATTTTATATACCATGGCAACTTGTAACGTTCGTTTTTTACTTAAGTACTTTAATTCTTCGATAGTAAAGCCGGCTAGCACATGAGTATCTCTGGGTTGGGTCGAAAGAAACTCAATTATTGATTAAGGCGGTTTATTTAGGTATGTCCAATAAATAAAATGACAAATATCTCGATCTTATATGAGTACCAACGTTAATCTAACAAATCTGTCGATCATCCTTGATCGTACATAACTCGATTACCAAACAAATACTTAACTTTTACTCAACAAATTCTAAAAATAAAGCAAAGGTATCCGGAAGTTACCAATTTACCTAATTAAATTGTTCAGATTACTAACAACTAAATGACAGGGTTTACTGCTAATTAAACGGGTCGATCGATCGATTTAAACCTTTCAAAAGGCCTTATAGTTTACGAAATACCTTTTCACTTTACGCTTATCACAACACTGGTGGTCGGAGGGTGGGGGTTGGCCTCCGAATCCTCGTCTCTGTCGCACAAGGTGGATCGCCCTGCAACCGAGCGCTGCGCCGAAGTTGTCGCGGCTTCTAGTCAGGTCCAACGGGCTCACAGTACGTTAATACGTGTGGTTGATGATGGCGAAATCTCCCAACACACACTCTTAACACACTGGCTATCTTTATCTCGGATCGACACGCAAATTCACCACTCAAATGAACGCTTGACTATTTTAGGATACAGGCCCCTCAAATTTTGGGGTTCACCAGTCACAAGTTTGTCAAAAGAATCACGTCTGCAGGTCTGCACGCTTTCACAGTCTCGGACCGACTCCCCAAACTGACCTGATTTTCTAAATTAACAAACTAACACCAAAAACTAAATAACTGATACCAACTACTAGATAGCTGGGCCACAGTGGCCCAGCCATCCGAACCCTCTCGAGTTCAGAGACTAGTGCTCCAATTAAAGTTACCACACGTACTCGTAAGCAAACAAACCTTCGGATTTCTGACCGAGCTAATTGGGATAGAGAGTCTGACGTAGCGTTGCGATATTCGGATTTAGTTAAAATAACAAACGAGGATTCAATTCATTGGCTAACTTGTGATATATATAAAAAACGTAACGTAACAAACCCTTGACCAAGATAACTTTTGATATCACGGTAGTTCTGTGGCTGAAACAAACATGTCATCGATACAGTTAACGTTCTGACTAACATGTGCGCGACCTCGTGCGCAATGATGAACGCGCTGGTCAGCCCCTCGTCCCTGATCAGGGCACAGCTCCTCTTCGGGTTGCAGACTCCCGCGACGGGGGCGTAGCCCGAGGGGCCGCCGATGTCGGACCTCGTCAGCCAGACTGCGACGTCGTGACGTCGACGACGTCCGCCCGCCGAGGCCAGGAGACGCCTGTTCCACATGTTCACGTTCTCGAGGGACCTCTTCGCGTTCCCGGGACGGACGACGGTCTGCCTGCGGTGGCCGTACGTTATCAGGCGCGTCACGGCGAGCTTCAGGTCGGCGCCCAGGGAGGAGTCCTGGTAAATCGCGCTGACCTGTCGGCAAGGGAAAAAAGGGAGAGATTAGTTTAGAGGAGAGAAGTGGAGGGGTTGTAAATGCGAGGATTCTTCACGTGGACCTCAAGGGGGTTTCATTTGACGATCTGTTAACGTAACCGATGCAAATCTTCCAAATTATTAAAGCGGCATTCCATGATGAAGTATCGGAAATGGAAATGTCTTAGCCACCTGTGAAAATTTATATTAAATCGGGGGATAAAACGGTGACCGGTTTGAGCGAATCACGTCCTCCTCAGACCTGCTTAGTATTAATAGTCCATTCATTGACGGTTTTTGCTCAGAATTTTAAAGTAACGCTTCGATTCAACTGAAATTTGAAATATAATTTCTCGGTAAGTTAATATGTTCCGAGTTATTACGACAAAAATAAATGTAATGTATCATAAATAGAGTATTTCAAATTTTGAAATAACGAAAAAAAATTTTTGTTTGTAAATTTCATTTATAAAGGATGAAACTATTAAGTAGTTAAAAAATTAAACTATAAATATTAAATGGATTTTAACTCTCTATAAAATGCATCATTTAAAGGTTCAAAAATTGTTTCTTGCACATTTTGACCTAAAGGGTAGTTTTTAAGGGTTGAAAAATAGTTTAAAATCTTCATTTATCATACTCAAACATTATTAAGATTCAAATAACGCTTAAATATGCGGTTTTTAATGAGTAGTTTTCACCCCTTAAAAACAAAAAGCGCACATTTTAATCATATAACTTTTAAAGAGGATGGTAAGATGAGCTCACTTACAAAATTTTATCAAAATCGGTGAAGTATTTTAAAATTCTGAGGTTTTACAACATTTTACCGTGAAAGAATGGACTATAAGAAAGAAACAGTTATGAGGCAAATCACAAATAATTCCACCCTACAATTAGAGTTAAGAAGCTCTCTCCCTCGTCACTATGTAACATTAAAAAGGGTACCTACACCATCAAAAAGGGTTTTTGAGTTATCATGTTATTATGTTTTTTTCAAAAAATGTAGAGAGCTTCCCTAATCGTTGATATTTTGGAAACTAGGGGCATTACGAACGAAATTTTTACATGTCGGCATACTCTATTCTTTGCACTGGAAAATAGAAATCCTGCTTAGTTATTAAGTAAAGAAACAGTAATGAGGCAAATCACAAACAATTCCACCCTACAATTAGAGTTAAGATGCTCTCTCCCTCGTCACTATGTAACATTAAAAAGGGTACCTACACCATCAAAACGGGTTTTTGAGTTATCATGTTATCATGTTTTTTCAAAAATGTAGAGAGCTTCTCTAATCGTTGATATTTTGGAAACTAAGAGCCTTACTAACGAAATTTTTACACTGTCGGCATACTCTTTTCTTTGCAATGGAAAATAGAAATCTTGCTTAGTATTAAGTAAAGAAATAGTAAAGAGAGAAATCACAAACAATTCCACCTTATAATTAGAGTTAAAAAGCTCTCTCCCTCGTTAATATGAAACAATAATAGGGTTACTCCATCGAAAAGGGTTTTTGAGTTTCATGATTTTTTTTCAAAAAATGTAGAGCTTCTCTAATCGTTTATATTTTGAAAATTAAAGGCCTTAAGAACAAAATGTTTACAATGTAGGCATACTATTTTCTTTGCGCTGGAAAATAGAACTCAAAATCAAATTTTGAGCCTACATTGGGAATATCGATATAGAATAACAAACTTTTTTAAATTTTTTAATTTTTCTTTTCTTTTCCTTTTGTTATTATTTTTATGTTATATTTTTTTTAGTAGATACAGAGTATTTTTAATGCACTATGAAAATTTTACAAGTTACTGCTATATCCTATATCTCTATTTTCAAATTTATAGTCTATTTAGTTAAGTTTTAGTTTTAGTAAGCTGGACCTGCCTACAGGGAATCATATTTCCCTATGCAGGGTTGCAACTGTAAATAGGGAAACCCATGTAACTTTTGTAATGTTTGTATTACTCTGGTCAATAACTAAATAATTAAAAAAAATTTAAAAAAAATTAATATATCGTGTGGTTGTTTTAAACTGTTGTATGCCTACTTACGTAAATACAATAGGATCTTTTACTGATAATCTTGTAATTCGTTGTAGTTGGGTTTATTTATAGTCTACTCATTTTAATCCCATTCCTTGTAATACGTTCAAGGAAAGCGGGAAAATATCTACTCTCTCAGCGAATCTGATATACATCTGATTGACTTTTATAGTCAATTGCATTTTTCAGGAAACAACGATGATTTCTGTTGTGATAATACAATAACCAAACTAAAACAAAATAGTAACAAAAATATTACACATACACCAAAAAGTAATAATACTGTAAAACCAGGGAATAAGTTTGATAATATGAGTTGTACAAAAAATACGGTTTCATATAATTAAGTGCACATTACTTTACTTGTTTCTGCAAAACTATAGTCTTTACAAAGTCACTTTGATCACAAAGAGAAATGCTGACGTGGCGGGCCAATTCTAAATGTGATACTTGACCTACACTAAAGCACATTATTTACGTACAATAGTCTATAGATATGCACCACAGTCTCCCACACAAACATAAGCAGTAAGATTAGCACATATGTGTCCACTATGAGAATCGGGCGACTACAGTCGTAGAACGATATAGCGCGCAAATGGCGCAGGTGCATGTCAGCTTCGTATACGGTTTTTAGCCGTCCAACTGAGTTTTAAAGGAGAATACATAGTTTTCATTCTTTCTTATGGAATCTGTTAGTATTGCAAGTCTTTCATCATAAACTTTCTTTGGAATTGTCAAATTGGGGTCTGAAATTTCAATAGCAAACCTAGTGCGATATGTTGATTGGTTTGTGCTAGAATGAAGGGCTCTATTTTCCATACATTCAACAAACCCAGGAAATTTTGGCAAGTGTGTTTTATTCCAGTTTCGCAGCCAACGCTTTGGATAGCTCTCTATACTGACTTTTAGCTTTAGCCGTTTCTTGAATTTTATTGAACCTACTTCAACTCAGGACGGTATGATACCATCTCGTTGATCACTGTATCAACTAACTCTCTGTAGTTATCCTAGTGCTAACTGCAAAAATGAATATACTTAAGCATCTCATTCCGCACTCTTGCTTTGAAGTGCCACAATTAAAAACAGATTTCGAGACATGATTCTACTGCGCCACAATAAACGTAAATCGTTGATCCTTTCGTGATTCTAGGCTCCCCTCCGGAAGGAATAAGATCCCTATTATCGTCTCCCGTAAAACAATCGGACAATACGAGAATTACGATGTTAATTAAGGAAACTTCCGTTACTACAGCGGTCACGTAACCGTTAGTTGATTAAGTAAAATCAATTTGGGCCCTTAACCGTTAGCGATACGAATTTTAACACGTCCGATCGATGGATCCCCGTGGGAATTAATCCGGTAATAGGAGGGCGATGGTTTTAAGGATAAAAAGCGAAAGGGACGAATGGTAAACTCGGTTCCGGAGTTTGCTTTAAAACGAAATGGATAGTGTACGAAAAATCTCATTAGGACGATCGGTTGTCGCGGACATCTTTCTTATTAGATTCGTAAGGATTTTCAAAATTCTAAGTTGTTTCTGATGGTAACTAATCTACATTTTAATCCTGGGAAATGTGATGGTATTTGACAAAGCACGAAAAATGGAAAGTAACGTTAAAAATGAGCATCATTGAGAACAATATTATGAAAAGCTTATGTACATGTCTTAGATATCTTTAAATAGACCGTAGCTCTTGATATAAAAATTATAATCTCACCTTATATATGTGTCGCATTTAAGGCACCTTCACACACCAAACATCAAATTAAAAATGGCAATGTGAAACATCGTAAGACAAAATATTCATTTATCATCAAATCATTTTTATAAAATAAATTTAGTATTGAATATTAACATTTTCTCCTATTAGTAAATATATTTTTTTTGGTAGTTTGTTAGATGACAAATGCTTCTGAAAAATGTTTTTGAATACCTACTATTAACTTTATCGAAACGATGAATAAATTTACTTATGTAATATAACAATAACAAATTTTAATGTCTATACTTCGAAATAAGACACCAATCATGAAGACTTGGAATAAATAAAAACAACTTTACTTGATGGAGATGTATCAGTTAAACTGAACAATTACTCTACAAAACGATGCACTTAAGGAAGTGTCCTTTAGGGTAATTTTAGATAAAAATGTTTGAAATAAAAAGTAGGTGCATTAAACAGCTAACTTAAGCTATGAGATTTGGTATAAATCACCAAAACCCTTTTAAAGTAAATTGCACAACAAACTAAATTAAGAGTAGGACAGTCCTGTAGGACAGTTTCAGGAAAAAATATTTCGAATGAAAATTGCATACATTTAATATAATATATATTATTATATATTATATTAATTAGACATCACATAAAATTAAAAAACACGGCAAGACATCCATTGGTGTTTTTTTATCCTTTTCCTGGACAAATTGGGGATCAACAAGAGAATTCCTACGGCACTTGATCATCAGCCCCGAGAACAAACAGCTATATATTATATTTATAATTTAATATAATAATAATTTAATAATAGTAAATAATAATAAAGTAAATAGTAATAAAAGTAATTTAATAATAGTTTGATAAACATATAATATAATAATTAATTTAATACATTTGTTAAAATAATATAAAATTTAGTGAAAACATTCAGTTTTATTAAAAAAAAAGGGTAAAGTGCCCTTTAGGACAGTTTTAGAAAAGACTATTTCATATAAAAACTGTATATATTATTACATAGCATAGTCGATGTAAATGACAATATTATTACAATGTAATGTATATATAATTAATTGTATAATATTCTACTGGATTCGTATTTGTAATGCAATTTGAATTACAGTTTAGCCAGGTACCCTTATTTAACTTACAAAGAAGTCATAAAGAAAATAATTGCAATATTCCAAGTACAACAATATAGAGTAAGTATGAAATCTCCTGTATAGAATATGGTTGCCTATAATATTTTTGAAATTAAGAAACCATATTGACCACCACAAAGCCATTATAGATTTACTAAGAAATCATGAAAAGGGTTTATCCTAATATTCTCGGTTTTAACGTCGAAATGATTATATTTGTGCCTACTTCTATAATGAAAATTACTTGAGCTACAAACAATTAATTAAGCAAAATTATACATCTAAGTGTATAATCATGTATCTTTTTATCACCTTATAATGGAAAATTTTACAGGAATTTTGCCATTTTATAGACTTCTTATATGAAACGCACTAAACTCTTTGATGTAATTATATCAGTTTTAATCAACCGTTTCAAAGAAATCATACAGAAAATAATTGCAATATTCCAAGTACAACAATGTAGAGTAAGTATGAAATCTCCTGTATACAATAAGGTTGCCTATAATATTTTTGAACTTAAGAAACCATATTGTACATGTACACCACAAACCCAGTATATATTTACTAAGAAAACATGAAAAGGGTTTATCATAATATTCTTGTTTCTAACGTCGAAATGATTATATTTGTGCCTACTTCTATAATGAAAATTACATCAGCTACAAGTAATTAATTAAGCAGAATTATACTACATCTAAGTGTACTATAATTATGTATCTCTTTATCACTATAATAGAAAATTTTACAGGAATTTTGCCATTTTATAGACCACTTATATGAAAGGCACTAATCCGTTTGATGTAATTATATCAATTTTAATCAACCGTTTCTTCCGATTGAAATGACTTATTGATCGATAATTGTTTATGATTTCAATTAATCCTACAGTGAAAGAAACGACAACCTTACACATTACTTCAAATTTATACGATCCCTTTAATTTTTAATCAATCTATCTATCGATCTGATTTAATTACATGAGTGTTAATCTTCCTTCTCGTAGTCTTTATCAACTATGTTATTCATGGACGATCGTACTTAAATTCAAGTAATATTGCTGTGAAATAAACTAAGTTTTATTGTGCTTCAAATTCAAACGAGATATATTTACACCTTTCGTATCGATTTTCTTCTATTTCTTGCCTCTGTTATGAGTCGTAGCGATAACGAAGTAATTTTTTGTCGGATTTTTTTGTCCTTCGTTCGTAGGAACACTCACTGTACGTCTGAATATCCCGTCTTTGTGAACATCACTTGTGCGTGCGAATCGTAGGTAAACGGGTCGGTTATAATTACCGGAAGTGCCATTTTGGCCCTTTAAAATCCCCCCAATTTTTCGAAAAAGTGGTGTCGAAGTGCGCGGGATTGTTCGGTTTTTGATTAATTCAGTCGGTTTCGTATTTTCGTAATTATTACGTTGTTTTTTGCGTTAAAAACTGTTTTTTTTTCCGTGGCCGTGTTCGAGATTTGTGAAATTAACATTAGTGGTAAGGTGTTTTTTTTTTAAATTCAATGCTAAAGTTTTGCGTGTTATGAACCCGTTTCGGGGTTACCCGTTTTGCCGCCGTAAGCCGGCCCTGGCTGCCGACCTTCAGGAGGCGATGCGTTCATCAGCTGGCGCGGCGAAGGTCCGGGGAACCACCGAAGAGTCGCGGGGATTCTTGGAGACGGAATTCGGTGGGAACAGAGCAAGCGAGAGGCACCGGAGGGTATTCGATCGAGATACGCTAACTTGTACATTTCAACGAAATAGTGTGGATCAGAATTAAATTGTAAATTGAGTGGAATTAAGGGTTATTTCTACATTAATCCCTAACATCAGAAGCGGGATAAAGGACTCAGTGCAGTGTTGTGCCCTTTTGCATCTGGACAATGCCGAACAATTCGCAGCGGTCGTCCCGTTCCCGAGAGCTGGATCGGCGGTCGTCCCGTTCGAGGGTGAGAAGGCGAGGCTCGTCGTCATCTTCGCGGGAGAGGACCGAGAGGCGGAGGCGGCAGAGGCGTAAGGGCCGTAAGGCAGCCGGCGGACGGATTCGAAGTAGGAGGCGTAGGAGCTCGCAGGGCCGCAGCTCTAGTCCGGAAGCTCGGAGAGATCGACACCGTCGGGGTTCCAGTAGTAATGGAAGATCGAACGACTCGATTTCCCAACTGGGGGAGGTCTTGCTCAAAGGTATGACTCAACTAGCTCAGAGTGGTAAAGCGAGCAGGGACCGTCCGGCGGTAAGTTTACCTTTGATCAATAATAATATCATTGAGGAGTTCAACCCAATTCATCAGGATATAACAGATTGGTTAGATGCTGTTGATGAATTCTCATTAATGTATGGCTGGGACGATAAGACTACTTGTTATTTAGCGCTGAGTAAATTGAGAGGCCCAGCAGAGGTTTGGTATAGGAGCCTACCAACCCGCCTGTTTTCATGGGGCGAGTGGAAACAAATGCTGACCCAGAATTTTCTGCCCAAGTTTAATTTGCATAAAGCATTGCGTGCAATGATAGATTGTTCAGCAAAGTCAGGACAGAGTTTATATGAATATGTTTTCGATAAATTAGCTTTGATTAATCAAACTAAATTGACCATAAGTGATGAGGATAAAGTGAATTTAATAATGGGGGGGATCCACGACGAACAGATAAAGATTTCGGTCGAAACAGCAAAAATTAATAATCCTAATATATTAGCGAGTCATTTTAAAATTTTGGACGAAAACAGGGGAATTAGTATCTCACGGGAAAGCGCTACTACTAACGAACAACAGAATAAGTCAAAACCATGTTATAGGTGTAAACAACTGGGTCATTTTCGAAAAGATTGTCCACTAAAGAACAAGCAACTTGCTATAGCTTATCAAAATGTTAATTTTTTAGGGGACGTTAAATTGGTTAAGGAATTATGCAATCTCTTAAATGCCTACCCTATGTGTACCGCTGCCAACTTATCTGAATTGAGTGTGACATCTATAACCGAAATGAATATCACGTTAACATCCACAAAACCTATTGCGTATAGACCGAGACAATACTCTGATTATGAAAGGTCGCAAATTAGGGACATTGTACAGGATCTGTTACAAAACGGAATTATTAGGGAATCAACTTCTCCTTACGCAAGTACGGTGTTAATGGTTACAAAAAAAGATGGGTCTAAACGACTTTGTGTAGACTATCGCGCGCTTAATAAAATCACCGTAAAGGATAAATACCCTTTGCCTCAAGTGGAGGAACAGCTGCGGCGTTTAGCTGGGTTTGGATGTTACAGCAGTCTAGATCTGTTCTCTGGGTATTATCAGGTGCCGATATCACCAGAATCTATACATAAAACTGCATTTGTCACGCAAGACGGCCATTATGAATTTCTGCGTGTTCCTTTTGGTCTAACCAACGCTCCCGCAGTTTTTCAAAGAGCGCTCAATATGGCTCTAGGACAATTGAGGTTCACTAAGGTTCTTGTTTATTTAGATGATGTACTCATACCAGCCAAAGGTCCTCGGGAAGCAATGCAGGTGCTTGAGGAAGTCTTAGAAATTTTCAAAAGAAACGGATTTGCATTAAATTTAAAAAAATGCTTTTTCTTAAAATCAGATATTGAATATTTGGGATATCATATCAGTGGGAATACTATTCGACCAACCGTAAATAAAATAACGGCAGTCCAGGGTTTTCCTAGGCCTAAAGATATTCACCAAGTGCGCCAATACTTAGGGTTGACTGGATATTTTCGCAAATTTATTCAAAATTATGCGATCATATCAAAACCTTTGACTGCTCTTTTATTTAAAAACGCCACTTGGAATTGGGGAGATGCCCAGGAGAAAGCATTTATAGAGTTACGGCAAAGGCTAACAACAAAACCAGTACTCGCTTTATTTGATCCTACCCGGGAAATAATTTTATATACTGACGCAAGTAGATGGGGTTTAGCTGGCATTTTGGTTCAGGTCCATGACTCTGTTGAAAGGGTAGTGAGTTATTTTAGTCGCCAAACAACTTGTGATGAACAAAAGTTCCATTCGTACGAATTGGAGGCACTGGCGATAGTCTCTTCGGTCAAACGCTTTCGACCGTATTTGTTGGGAAGACCATTTACTCTAATTACTGACTGTGCTGCAGTCAAATACACTTTTGCAAAGAGTGAGGTGAATTCTCGTATTGGTCGATGGGTATTGGCCCTAAACGAATATCAATTCGAGATAAAACATCGAAGTGGTCAACAAATGCAACATGTTGACGCACTCAGTAGAAATCCTCCAGAACAAAGCTTCTCCGTTTGTCTAACTGTTATGAGCGAATCTGATTGGCTGCTGGCAGCCCAACAGCAGGACAAACACATATGTAGTATAAGGCAAATTCTAGAATCAGGGGACCAAGGTGACAACAAACAGATTTTTAACAATTATGCGCTCAAAGGGGGCAGGGTGTATAAAATAACAGAGTTTGGATTGAGATGGGTGGTGCCAAAGCTGGCTCGATTCCAAGTTTTACGGATGGGACATGACGATGTAGGCCATTTTGGTCTAAATAAAACTTACGAGCTTCTATCAAGTCATTACTGGTTCAAGCACATGCGCAGATTCATAAAAAAATATGTGAGCAATTGCCTTGACTGTCTGTATTTCAAATCCATAACAACAAAACCTCCTGGACAACTGCATCCCATTCCCAAAATCGCAAAACCGTTTCATACAATCCATGCTGACCATTTAGGTCCTTTTATAAAAACTAAAGCGGGAAATGCACAAATTTTAGTAGTCATCGACGCGTTCACAAAATTCATCCTTATTTACCCAATAAGGAACACGACAACACGAGTGACCGTAAGGTGCTTGAAAGAAATGATAAAGGTATTTGGTGTTCCCCATAGGATCATTACAGATCGAGGGACTGCATTCACAAGTAAAGAGTTTCACAAATTTTGCTCAGAAAGGGGCATCAGACATCATCTGAATGCGGTGGCAATTCCACGTGGCAATGGGCAGGTTGAGCGCTATAATCGCACAATCTTAGACTCTCTTTCAACTATGGGGGCGAATAGGGATGACGATCGATGGGATGAAAACATTACAAACGTACAATTAGGTCTCAATGGTACAGTTAATAAAGGCATAGGGGTAACGCCCAGTCAGGCTTTAATGGGTTATCGTGTTATTTCGCAGGTCAAATTTGCTTCGGAAGATCGAGGAGAGGTCGATGTAACCAAGGTTCGGGAGAAAATGAAGGAATACGTTGGAACGTATCAAGCGGATCAAAAGAGGCGTTTTGATCTGAGACGTTCGACGGCTCGACCTTACAACATCGGTGACCTGGTGCTCATCAAAATTACCAGCACTCCCGCTCAAGGAACAAGCCAGAAGCTACTAGCAAAATGGCGGGGACCATTCAGAGTCGTGGAGGAGCTAGGCAACGAGCGGTACAGGGTGGCAGAAATCCCTGGTGCGGAAAGGTCTCGAGTGAAGTACAATGGAGTGGCTGGAGTGGAGAACATGAAGCCGTGGATCAGATACGATGATCCGTAAACGGGCTCGTGGACGGTATTGTTCACGAGGTTTGGTAAGGGGTCAGGTGATGCTGGGCAATCTGTCGCTGGTGGTGGGGCCGGTTTGGGTTCCACCGGTAAGGCGTGTGAAGCCGGTAACAGTATCGGAGAACCTGAGCGGTCACCGGAAAGAAGTGTGGGCCCACACTTGGTGGTCATAATTAAGTATTTGCGCATTTAAAACTAAAGGGTACCCTAAACGAGATGATGATTTTTCTGTTGAAACCCTAAACGATATGATGATTTTTCTGTTGAAACCCAAAAAGACATTTTTTATAATCTCCCAAACTTGCTCTCCCTCTACTTGGCCAAGTGATATGTTTTTTTTTGCCTTTTTTTTGGGTCTTTCGGTTTTCGTTTCTTTTTATTGGAATTTTTTACTTAGGTTTACCCAGACCAGTTTAAACACAGAATGAATGGGGACACTCATTGTTGTCAGGAAGGGCCGAATGTTATGAACCCGTTTCGGGGTTACCCGTTTTGCCGCCGTAAGCCGGCCCTGGCTGCCGACCTTCAGGAGGCGATGCGTTCATCAGCTGGCGCGGCGAAGGTCCGGGGAACCACCGAAGAGTCGCGGGGATTCTTGGAGACGGAATTCGGTGGGAACAGAGCAAGCGAGAGGCACCGGAGGGTATTCGATCGAGATACGCTAACTTGTACATTTCAACGAAATAGTGTGGATCAGAATTAAATTGTAAATTGAGTGGAATTAAGGGTTATTTCTACATTAATCCCTAACATGCGATTTTTGATTTACTCGATTTGATTGATTATGTACATACTTGTGATCTGATTAGTTGATTGATTATTGATTATTTCTAATGTATGCTTTCTTCTAGCGTTAATGAATTATGTATTCATAATTAATCGTATTGTGAACAAGACGGTGAAGTTGTATTCAACTTTAAAATCCACACGATTTATTATACATGTTTCATGTCGATTCTCATCTATTCTTGCCTCTCTTATCAGTAGTTGTGTAACAACTAGGTGGTTTTTTGTCAGATTTCTTTTTCTTACGCTCGACGAAGCAAATATTTCGTCCGTTTGTCCGAATTACTCCGTCGTTGTTGCGTTTTAATCTTTGATTTTATCGGACGCGCCTTTTTGGCGATTTCTTTAAAATTTTCCGAATTTTGGGATGTATTGTGTCTTCGATGTTCGGGTGATTTATGGTGATTATCGCCATGGATTTATAAATTTTTTTCAACTGCAGTTTTCATTGTTAACTTTTCAGGAATTTCGATTGAAATATTCAATTTGTTCAAATTAATTAGGACGTAATATTTATAATTACTTGACTAATTTGGTCGTTTTCGTATTTTTGTAATTAAACTAATATGACTGTTCTCTTAATACAATGTGTTTCAAAATGATTGTCATCTATTCGGCTGTGGAATTCCCATGTAAAATAAAATAAGCCCGCCTTGCGAAAATAGGAGTTTCTACTAGCTATATATAACCTCAAAATAACCTACTTAATCTCTTTTAACTTATGGCTTTTCTCTGTCGAAAGAAAACGAATTCTGAGTATTTCTGACTAAGGCAACTAGTATTTTATAACAGCATTATATTCCTTTATATTGTTTTATATAATATAAAACTGTGATAAACTATTAGTTTAATTAGGTGTTGTGCACCTAATCACATCCTTTTTATCCGGTCCTGAGAGCATCTTTGTATTTTTCATTGATATTAAGGTGATTTATGAATACTGTCCTTATTATTATTTCAGATAGTGATTAGTGCTCTTAGTGGCAGGGGCGTAGCAGGGCAAGGGTGGAAGCAGTTGCCATCATGCCGACGTGTCATTGTCAAATGGTAAGTTTCGTTGAAAACTGTTTTGCAACAAACATGTTATCTTATAAGCGTGGAAAATATATACAAAATATCCGCATTTTCTTTTTGTTTTTGAGGAAAATGTGTTTTCTCTAACACTACTCTTCTATTAGTTTCTCCAAGGGGTCTTATTACAAAAATCGATCGAGACTGGTTTCAATTTTGCAAATACCTTTGAAATTTTTGTATACATATTTAACTAGACTTTGTATAACAATTTACGATAAATTATCTGCAACGTGTTATTTCCACCTATTCAACATATTCCTACCAGAGACGGATCATAAGAATAATTGTTATATATGTTTAATTATGCAATTGTTTTATAATATAATATTTTATAAACAGTTTGATGGTGCTTAATTTCTTTTATTGTATTTTCAGGTGAGTATTTTCGTCGACAATGGCATAGAACTTCAGATAAGGGCGGAGATTTAAGAGAATAACAGCAATTTGCAAGGTGAGTTGATTTTTAAAACTCTTATGTTTCTTGTAATATTTTCAACATTAATTTTTCAGGTAAGACTTTCAGGATCTTCACAGAAGAGCAGAAAAGCAGTGGTTAACATTTTACAGTGTTACGTTCTAAATGTGAAATGGTTAGTATATTCGAATTATATTTTAAATTTCATTTTTTGTCTATTTAAACTTAGTTTCCATATTTATTAATATACTTTCAGGTAATTAAGTGATGGCGGCAGCAGTGACGAATAACTTCAAAGAAGGGCCAAATGGACACAATGAGTTTCATGAGTCATGTTGGCAGCAATCGCGGACAACATGAAAGAGGTCAAACGCAGTTATCTTTCAAGGTTAGTGTTTTTAAACCGATTTTGAAAACTGTTTTATTTTTTGTTTAACTGAATGTGACTGATGAACAAAATATGTTAAACTGCCAAATCATATCCACTATATGCAAAATAACATCGTAAGATTTCTCATATGGCTGGACAACATATTAACATTTTCTCTTATTAGTAAATATTTCTTTTGGTTGTTGATGACAAAGATTTCTGAAAAATATTTTTGAATACAACTAACTTTATCGAAACGATAAATAAATTTACTCATGTACTATAACAACAACAAATTTTAATGTCCATACTTCGAAATAAGAATCCAATTGCAATAACTAAAAATAACTTTAATTAATGGAGGTGTATCAGTTAGACTGAACCATCACTCTAGAAACCGATGCACTTAAGGAAGTGCTCTTTAGGGCAATTTTAGATAAAAATGTTTCAAATAAAAGGTATAGACATTAAATAACTAACTTAAGTTATGATATTTGGTATAAAAAAATGCAACTTTTGCCGCGAAACTCGATATTTCAGGTTGAAATAGTGTTTAGAATAGTGTTGCCTACGAGACGAGACTTTGAAAAATCTCGTCTTGTCTCGCAAAAAAATGGAAAGTCTCGTCTCGAGTCTCGTCTCGCAATAAAAGTCTCGTCTCTTCTCATGTCTCGCGCGAGAGTCTCGCAAAAGTCTCGCAAATTTCTGGCAAAATCGAAAACGAGACGAGACGAGACGAGACTCTCGCAAACGAGAATATCATGGGTATCACTAGTTTCGAACAACTTTTTCTAATAATTTTCTTTGATATGTCTAAAAACGTCGAGAATTAACCCTGTTATCCTGAGTTACCTGAGGATCTTAAAAAATGTGACCCATCAACCTGTATGACTGCGCCAAAATTCAAATCTGTATTCCTTCAAATAACGAAATTGTGAGGGTGTCTTCATCTTAAACACCACTCGCTTTATGTACGTACGTAATCAAATTTTATAACAAATTTAAACATGTTACATTTCACAATATCGACGTCATGTCGAAGACCATATTATTACGAAGATTACGAAGCCTTTTACCTTCGACCTATTCGCCGGTCGATGTCGTAAATGTGCGGAAACGCGGAAAACGACGTTTCATACGTTACGTACTTACGATATTCATCAAAGACAAGACGTATCTCTCGATCTTGTCCCTCCCGTGGAAAGAGACGAGAGTGTGATCGACGGCGACGGCCAATTCCAGCCATTTGGTGCCAGATGGGGACGCAGACGACGATGACGTATTCCTAACTGAAACACGACACTAGATTCCATTAAACGGGTTAATTAATACATTCACCGAAGAGAAATAAAACCGATGTACTATGTACACGTACGAGAGGGGAAATTCCTGCGAGGCGTATACGTATACATAGCGGATTTGCGGGAGATAATGAATTCGTGAGTGTCGGAAGGGTACGAATTTATCAAGGCGGAGATGCTAACGAAAATAAATATGTTAACGGGGATGCTTGAACCTGTAGAGGGGAGGGGGTGCTGAAATCACGAATTGTCGTCGTAATTTGGTTTTCACATTTTTGGCGGCGAGTGGGTGGAAATATCGAGCTGCCATGACGTGCGACGGACGATGGAGTAAAAGGGACGATTCGGGTAGGAGACGAGTCCTACCTTCGATAATCAAATTAGGAGGATGCTTGGTATAATTTGTATTGGAACCGTTTGATGCAATAAGGGTCGTGCTTTTGTCGAAAGAGACGGGCGTTGCGACGTAGACAAGTTTTATGTACCTATCGTTCTCTTGCGGTGTTAGTCCAAACTAAGTTTTTTCCTCGGAGTGGGTCCAACGTCTCATAATTGAACTTATTAAAAATTACATTCGAGAAATTTTAGTGCTAACATTTAGCATTTAAGGACGTTCTCCCAAACGACGAAACGAGCAATAATCCAAGACCCATCTGTCAGAAATTTGCTTTAGGTGGACGTAAGAGGTAACCGCAATGTTTTTACATGAATACCTTGGGAATAATGCCTAGAATAGGGATTGACTTATCCTCCTAGGCGCAGAGGTCGGGAACATTGTTTACGATGCAACAATTGCAAAAAAAATTGGAAAAACGCGTTTTTTCCTGACTTGTTTTGCTTCTAACTTTTTAAGGGTTAAATTTAGAAGAAAGTTGAAGAGAAAAAAAAGTTGCAGAATCGCTTTTTACATAATATGGCGTAGGTTAGAAATTCAAAAATTTATTAGCGGTTTTGCAAAATAGCAATAAACAAAAAGATCAGTCCAAAAAAGTGGTTTCTTAATTTATTGTTTTAGGCACTATAAAATAGAGTTAGGACCTCCATATCACAGGTAGAAAATCTTGAAGTTATAATAAAAGAATCCTGTGAATTTCGTTTCGATCGGTTTATTAGATTTTGCACAATAATTTTGCAATCCAGAAAAATCGAAAAATATTGAAAATTTTCAAAATTGTTTAAAACTTTTTTCCAATATTTGATTTTAACAAAACTGGCTGAGCATATATAAGAGGGAACAAGCTTTCATGTACTTTTTTCAGAATTAAAAAAATATTTATTTGAACGGTCACAGTCATTGTTTAAAGTTGGTGGCTTTTTTTTCTTCTTATAAACAAATAGATTATCTCGACGAATTTTTTGTTAAATGAAATTCTGAAAACACAGCCGGAAAGTGCTCGGAAAGACGCTTCTTTTTGTATATAATAAGTTGCTCTTTTGTTCATTACTTTCTGAGATATAACTCCTCAAATTCGATTATATTCCATTCGGAAAATCGAGAGAGTAATAAAATGTCATTATAAATGCAAATCCTCAAAAACTGTAGTACTGGCGAGATATGTATAAACATTGCATTTAGTTATACGTCTCTGTACTGTTCCTAGGAACTATTACATTGAAAAGCACCCGGATCAAATTTCTACCTGCGTTCGGGTCAAGGGATATAATCCGTCTTTATCTTTCTTATGAAGAATTGAATGCTCTTTCTCTATTACTCCAATTCGGTTATTTCGCACTGTTTTCGTTTACTTGAAATCGTCACATCAGAGTCACGCCATGGGGTTTTTTATTTAAAGAAAAAAAGTAATCATAAGCAATATTTGTTTATTTAGAATTTATGGAACCTATATATAAATAATAAATTTATACCGTGAGGTCGAAATGAAACTATAATTAATTCACTTTTACTCAAAGAACTGAACTTTTCCTAATATTATACCTAACACTGGCATATGCCATAAGGGAAGGGATAGAAATATACATCAATCCAAATTAATTACTTACTAAATTAATATATCAAAAGCACAAAGTATACATAACATCACTTTTGTCCAAGCTTATAAGAAACAAAAAAATTTTAAAACGAGGAACGTGGCACAATTTCACAAATTATACAAAAGAAGTAACTAAATGGCTTAAAATAATAATATATTTATTGGAAATAAACGTTTTTTTACAAGAATAACAAATCTTGTTTAAACAGTTCAAAACGGTTTAAACCTTAAGTTAATAATAATATAGGTAACTATAAGTATACCTAAATCGATTTTCAGAAATCTCATTTTCTCGTACAAGAATCCGTTCAGGTATACAAAAGGTACACGTTCAAAAGAAAAAGGAGTAATCGTGAGGTTTTGGAAAGACGCAATGTTCAGGAATGTTTTCAAGTTGAAATTAATTAATATTCAGAATCATCTGAAGAACTCTCTTCATTGATATCCTGTGCAGTAATGATTAAGGGTTCCACGGCGTTATCAATCATAAAATCTAACTCCCAAAATTTTTCTTCTTCTTTTATAACATGATTTATGACTTTTTGCCAATTTTCAGAGGTGGTTCTGCGAATGGATTCTTCCAGAAGAATTTTAACATCTTTTAATTTAAATGTTTTATTTTCCCGAGCAACATAGCCTTTTACCTGAGCCCATATTAATTCTATGGGATTGAGTTCGCAGTGATAGGGCGGAAGACGAAGCACAGTTATTTGGCGATTTTGTGCCATTTCATCAACTGCATACCTTTTACGAAAGTTGCAGGTCTTTACAATTGATATCAATTCCGATTTGACCATGTCCTCCTTATACGGAATATTTTTTCTTATCAGCCAATTTAAAATTTCAGCCTTCCGCCAAGAAATTACCGGGGATTTATCGACCTGTCTGGAATGATAGCTCGCATTATCCATGACAATTACGGAACCAGGTGGGATGAGATCGAGCATTTGAACGAAGTACTCCTCGAAAACGTCCGCGTTCATGTCTTCATGATAATCTCCCGTCTTCTTCGATTCAAAAAGAAGTAAGCCGCCATCCACAAAGCCACTAGTACTGCCGATGTGGGTAACAATAAGTCGTTTACCTTTTCCAGCCGGTGCTTTTAGTCCTGTTGATAAACCTTCTAAAAAGGCTTGTCGCGGATTCACCACACTTTTGTCCTGCCACACTTTTCCCACGGTATATCCTTGGTTTACCCAGGTTTCATCCAGATAAAAAATAGCCCTTCCTTCTTGTCGAAATTTTTTAATATCTCTGAGGTAGCTTCTTCGCCAGCAAATAATTTCATCGGATTCCCGAAGAGGAGAAGTTTTAATTCGCTTTTCCTAACAAATACCTAGTTCCTTCAGAATCGTCCACAACTTGGTCCTTTTCAATGTCATACAGTCTTCTGGCAGTTCATGTAACATTTTATCCAATGTTGGGATTTCACGTTTGAAAAAAAAGGAATGAAGCGTTCGACGAATGAGTCTCTTGCTATCCTCATCAACAAGCATTTGAGGTCTTCCTGGTGCAGATTTTGGAGCCTTCACCTCTCCACTCCTCTCTTCCCTTTTGACGCGATATATCGTTGATTTTCCATATCCCGTCATTTTGTGACACATTTCAACTAGGTCATCTACGCTGGATTTAGGATGTAGATGTTTCAATCCGTTAAATACATTTAAAACAACCACTTTTTCACGACACGATAACGCCTGCTTATTCGGTAACTTACACGGGGTAAAGTTCATAAGACTTGACATATTTAATTCTTGATAGTAAGACTATTAGAATAAGAATAACCGAAATTCAGGTATTTCCCTTTTATACCTCCTTCAACGGAGGGAGAACTTTCGACCCCATTTCCAGGTAATTCTTAATCCTACAGGTAAATCTCTGGTAACAGTTAACTAAGTAGTTTAGTGGAAGAGTAAAGGTGCCTGAACAAATTATTAAGTGTCCACATTAAAAAAGACCCTTTCCAAAATGGTCTCCGAGTTGACGAATTGTCTAAAAGTATTCAATATTTACAAGTAATATCATTCATTGATATATTTCGTTAACGGCACCGATTAAATTTGTAATTATATGAATTCATTCCTTTTAGGTTCAATCCTTAATCACTATATGTACGATACAACTTCAAGAAATTTTAAAATGGAAACAGTTCCATGGGTGAATTTAATTTATATTTAAAAATCAGGGAAATAAGGATGGTACGCCCTTTGTTACAACCCTAACCTCCGATTTTGAGTTATTTATTACTCTCTCCCTATTTCGAATGGAGTATAGTGTTTAATAAAATGGTTAATAATGGTTAATAAAATTACTATTTTTTCTCATATATTAAGAAATAATTGTTATTTACCGTAACCAGTATAATATTTTTGTTGAAATTTACATTAAAAAGATTAAAATTTGGCGCCAAATTTGAATTGCTAAAAATAAATAATGAAAACAATGCTTGCTTGTTTGCTTGCCTTACTATCTGCATTTCAATTATTAACACATGTTGATACAGTTGTGCTTTTTTTTAACAATACAGTACAAAATTGATTTTTTATTTAACATTGGCAATTCAAATTTGGCGCCAAATTTTGGCCCAAAAATGGCGGAGTTTGCGGTACTTAATATATCTAGTGACTTTAAACATTGCAATTCTTACATATACTCTGTTCAAAATAAATCCCGATGCACGTCATTTTGATGACGTCAGAATCATCCAATACTACCAACTTAATATAGTTACAAGACATCACAATTTATGTGTTCCGTGTATATTTTGGGTAGGCAATATATATGGTTATGAGTATTCTCAACCTAAAATATACATGGAACACATAAATTGCGATGTCATGACTATATTAAGTTGGTAGTATTGGATGTTTGGTGACGTCATCAAAATGACGTGCATCGGGATTTGTTTTGAACAGAGTTATATAAACGTTTTAGGGACGAAGTTGTACATGTGAGACGTCACAAAATAAAACCAAACGGACAAATACAGTTAAATTGTGGTCCGCACTTATCACACGTCGTATAAGAATATCAATTGGATCAAGAACATGGAGCAAGCCGTTTGGTTTTATTTTGTGACGTCTCACATGTTGTACAACTTCAGCCCTAAAACGTTTATATGTAAGATACTTACCGTTTTAAATGTGTCTATATAATGTAATATATCTAGTGTGAGCTTGATGATGACTTCTAGAAAGTCGAAACCGGTAAATTAGTTGGCGAAGACTTTGTGTTTTCTTCTGGTTTACAATTACCATGACCAATTTTGGGAATCTGGACAACCTTCTGTTGTTAAAGGATTTTATTTGCTTAGTCAATGACAAGCGCTTCTGAGCAACGTTTGTTGAGTGAGCTATTAGAATATGACATTATTTCTGCCTTTGTTACCTATCTGAATTGTTTCTTCTTCAGCACAGCTAAGTTACCACGTGTTTTACGATGGGTTGATGCGAATTTTCGACGGCATGACCGAAAAGGTGGTTTTATTGTACGGGTATTTTCGACTGTAAAGAAATTTAACAAGCCCGCGTATTGATGGTTGAATTAGGAATGAAAATAAAGCGATAGATACGTTAAAACAATTTATTTGTTACTACAAGTCAAAAGGGCAAGGGAAATCTATAGGAAATCCCATCTTTATCACGAAAATACACAAAGGGCAAGGAAAATGGGTAAGGGCAAGGGAATACGAAAATTACGGGAAATCCCATCTTTATCACGACGGTATTAAAAGGGCTTGAATATGAACCGTTCCTACTGATACACTTCCAACCTACCTGCCTTAAGCCGACCGTCGAAATTTCCTGTAAGATTATTTGACCCTTCTATTAAAGCTGGTACCCTCAATACTTGCCGTCGAAAGTTCGCCCGCCGGGTATAACTTTACTGTTTTCTTACACAACTTCGTTTATTTACCTAGGAATATATTGGGGGTCCATGCAGAATCATAAAAATATCCATCATCATCATCATCCCCTATGTGTTTATGGCGCCATAACTTCGGCACCCTCTCGTAGAACGGCACTTCGGTCCCCTCCGATTCACCTGGAATTTTACCCAAAGAAACAAAAACCTCACAACTTCCCACCTCCCGACTTTTCTCACCCTCGCCTCTCCCGATATTTATAATTTCCGGATCGAAGTCGATTTCCTCCCCGCCGTCTTCGACGTCCATCACGTCTCCCGTGAGGTTATATATCCAATATTCTGAGTCGGGAGTGCTCATCGAGGCGGATCGTTTACTTCTATCGAATTTGCTTCGCCTAGAATAGAATGCGTGCGTGTAGTAGGTATACACGTTTACATGAGGATCGGGAAAGGGAATCAATTTGCCGCGATACATGTCGGGAGTGCAAAGTGACGGGTTGCCGGGGAGATCCTCTTTCGAGAGGATAGTTTTCGCTACGAAATCTGATTCGATTTCGACGCCGAGAATCGTACGGCATTCGTCGTGTTGGGGGGTAATCTATTTTGCCAGGAGGGACGAACTGTTACGCGATTTTCAAGCTGTTAGTAACTTAACAGTTCCTTTGATGAATTGGACACTGCGTGACGTTAAAATGTGAAAGGGTAGATCTCAAGTCAAAACTTTAGAAATCAGCTGAAAAGTTTTGGTTAAGCGTGAAATTTCCAAATAACTAATTCAAAATATACTTGTCTGTCGTACACGAACGGCAATTATAAAGGGACACACTGTACGGCGACCTTTGATAATAAACCACAGGTCGCCAAATCAACACATTTCTCTGTTACTCCAGTCATCAACGGTAAAATACCGTATTACTGTGGAATTTTGGAAAACAAGGTCGATATCTTTGAAAATTGGGATTTAGGTAGTATTTATAACGTTCTTCAAAGTTGAACTTAGGCTGAAGTGTGCTTTTTCCCTAGGAGTGGAAACCACTCCTTCTAAGTGGTAAGACATTTTTTTTAATCAAAATAAACATGGACATCGATAGACTGACCAATTCTAAATAACTTTTGATCTATAAAGTTTTTTTGTAAAGTTGATATTTTTCGAGCTATTCGCGATTGAAACTACACATTTTTCATTCAGAAAACAAATGTCTTTTAACCGTTTTTCAGCAATACCTTGAAAATCTCTCATTTTATCGGAAGAAAAATCAGAATAAAAATGTAACTAACAAGAATACAAAGAGATACGTTTTTGAGTGATCTCTATAAACCTAATAAGGGTTAAGTTATTGCTCGTACTCCATTCGCCAATAGTAAAACAGGGTATTATTGTGTGGAATTTTCGGAAACAATGTTGATTTTCATCAAAATTTGGACTTAAGCTCTACTTACCCTCTTCTTCAAAGTTCGGCATGTACTGAAGTGTGCTTTTTCCCTAGGGGTGGAAACCACCCCTTCTAAAGGATAAGGGATAAAATTTTCATTTTAAACAATTATTTTTTCTAAAATAAGCATTCTAAACCCGTTAAACCGCATAGATCGTAACAATAATACCTAAATAAAATTAAAGGCAAGTGGGTTACGTCAACTTTTTATCAGGGTGGTAATGACGAGGGTGTAATTTTTAAATTTTTAAAAAAACAAGAAAGGTGTTACTTTATTTTTGTTATAAATCAGTCAATTCTTATGCATAAGACTTTTGTCAGTGCTCATTTTAAAGGGTATTTTATGCACTTTAGAAAAGGTCCATTGCGTTATCCCAAAATATTTTACCATTTTCAAGTTATTGAAGATTAAATATTGTCAATTTCGCAGTTCTCGAAAAATAACCATGTTTCATCGAGCAATAACTCAGTCCTTATTGGGTTTATAAAGGTCATTCAAAAACGTATCTCTTTGTTTTGTTATTGGCTACATTTTTGTTCTGATTATTTTTTCCGATAAGATAAAAGATTTTCAAGTTATTGGTGAAAAGCGGTTAAAAAACATTCGTTTTTCAATGAAAAATGTGTAGTTTCAATCGTCAATAACTCGAAAAATATCAACTTTACAAAAAACTTTATAGAACAAAAGTTACTTAGAATTGGTCAGTCTATCGATTTCCTGGCTTATTTTGATTAAAAAATTTCTTACCTCTTAAAAGGGGTGGTTTCCACCCTTAGGGAAAAACACACTTCGGCACAAGTTCAACTTTGAAGAACGTTATAAATACTATCCAAATCCCAATTTTCAAAGAAATCGACCTTGTTTCCCAAAATTCCACGCGAAAATGGCTGATGACTGGACTATGTATAAGTACGATAATGTGCACCAATGAGCGGGATCATACACTATTGTTGAGGGTTGAGATCAACCCTTAGAAAGGGCGAGTAATGGCCATAACTTTTGACTGCAGGAAAGTCAGTAAAACAATTTGACCAATTTCGGCCAAGTTGAACAATGAAAAATTAAAAGCTATAGTTAATTACGTCACAGAGTAGTTACTAAGTTACAAAACATTAATTCGGTTGGCCTACTTGTGGTCGTAGAGTGTCGAGTTACTGAGTCACGAACTTGATCGTAACCACTGACGCGACCACATCCATTGATTTGTCGCGTATTTAAACGCGTTCTGCTGATTTCGCGTTCTGTGTTTAATAGATTCACTGTGGATTCATTATGACATTATTTTTTACCAGTTGAAACGGTGATTTTTTTTCTTACTTACTGGTCCTGACCAACAACTGGGTCTCAACTCCCCTACTGTCTAGACTTCGGACCTATCCGAGCCTTCTAAATTCCCCACTTAACAACTATAAATATCCCACCACATGATGACGTAAGTCACGTAGGCCTCTCTTCTTCATCTTCTAAAGAAAAATTCCTAACCGGAAGTCGGTCGTAAATGGTTTCCGGCCAAGTGTAATTAATGTACAGATTGATAACGACTAATCTAACTGGAGAATCGCGTTCAAATTTACAAGACTTATTCCCACATGGTTTCCCATCAATCTCTCAAAATCTCATACGTCCATCTATTGTAGTTTCCGACATAGAACTTTGGCGACAGGGTGTCGCGAGCCTTCAGATAGATGGTCCTACACGTACTTACTCATAAGTTAATAAACCGTTGACTCTTCGCGAGCACAATTTCGGATCGTTTTTCTGACCAAACTAAATGGGATGATGTGTATGACGTAGCGCTGCGTTATTAATTAAAATGACGAACGAGAAATTAACTCGTTGATAATTTGTGATATTTCAAAAGTGTAACGTAACACAGTAAGATAATGGCTGCTGTGCCAGTTTTTTATTAGGTCAAAATCAATGTAATATTTTGTCTTTAGTGTTGCTAGGAATAACTGAAGTTTTATATTTTTTAGTCACGTTTGTAGAGGGCGTCGTCCATGTTGTTTTGCTTGCTATATAAATTACAGGTAGCGATTAACCGTTCTTAAAGTGACGCGATTTTACTGATTTTCCAATGATCAACAATATACCCTTTTCTGTACCACCTAAATTAGATCTTAAAAACTCGTAGTTCACTTGAATCGTTACTACCCAAGCACTTTAAACCATGCAGTCCATGTTGCTTTGCATATAAAAGTTCCACCCACCAATAATTCACCTACTATTGTATACAAAATCGAGACATTGATAAATACATCGGTTTTCCACTTTTTGGGATACCATGTTTGATTAGATAATTTTCAATGTTTATTAGTTCCAGATTAGTCACAAATTAATTTCAGATGGTCTTGTCTAACCAGCTTAGTGCCATGATTTTTTGGGAGCACCGATCCAAGCTAATCCACTTTGGATATTAGGTTTTTGTGGAAAACGTTTTAAACAATATTTAACGGAAGTGTGGGTCCAAACAAATTTTTGGCTCCCTCCCCAACAAACTCACATCGAACTTCTAATTTATCACAGGTCCCTAATCCCTCGATATATATACACAATCCCCGGTTTCAAATCCCCCATTCCACCTAATTACAATATATCAGCGCGACTCGAAGAATTTTTTTGGTAACAATCCTTTTATCCCCACACGTAATCCCCCTCCCTTTGCTCCTAAATCTCGCAGTCGGCGATCATTGTGATATTCCTCCCGTTTTCCTCGGAATTATTTGGATTCAATTTAGCTCCGTTTGTTATCGAGTCGACCGACAAAAACCTTTCGGAGTGATAGAAAAATCAAAGCACGGCGAAGAACGTCGGGTGCTTAAAGAGAGATCGAGGAAAGGAACGGGAAGTTGAGAGGTTTAATCGTGGATAGTTTGTTGATTTTTTGGTAATTAGAGGAGCGGGTATTTCAGGGATTTATCGCTGTTTTCGAATCGCGAGCGTGGAGGAATATCTTCTCTTCGGAAATTTCCACGCCAGTTGTAGTGATTTGTAAATTAGTGTATCTATAAGCCTTGGACTTTGAAATGGATCTCCTTGGTATTGTCACGTCTCGGTACCACAATTGTCTTTCGCCCAATTCCTGATTACCTAAATCGTTAACATCGCAGTCCAAAAGATCAGGTCTATTACGATGATATCACGAACATAAGTCATTAACAGGAGAAATAATATTTTATATATCATTTGTGAAACTAGTTAACTAAGGGCGGAATCAGCAAAATGAGCCCAATAATGCAGCGAATCAATAGATCGGGTCGGTCGTCAGTATCGGGTCAAGTTCACCACATTTACACCTTCAGGCGTGACCGCTCCATGTTTATTTAACAGTGAGAGTCGTTTACCCGGGAAATTGGTTAGAATTTTGGAAAATATGCTGTTGCACAACACAGTCACTGGGAAGCCAACCAAATCCACTTTATTTATCTAAAACTCATCTCGAGTTACAACCAGAAAATGTAATTTTATTCACTTATTGCCCACCGAAAATTGTTTACTAAAATATGTACCTTTAAACTCGTAAAACTTTTCCCCCTTAACATACCTATAAATTCAAACAGTAAATAAATGCTTCAATTCGGCAACAAACCGATGTATTACATACACTCCAATACATCAGATCGTAAAACTTATTCCTACCGTTCCCACCACTTTCGTAAACACGGAGAGAGAACTCTTTAAAACTTCAAGTTGCCCGGAAAACCTAACCTCATTACCGATATGTTTTAGGAACGTTCGTCTCAACATTCGTTCCGATACATTTATAACTTCGTCTTGTTGGAGCTTCGGAAGTTGTTTGAGTTTCATCAGAAAAAAATCCAATGAGGTTTACGATATCTTTATAATTTGAAAGTTGAGGCCACGGTTGATTCGATCTTGTAAAAATATTGACGCAATGTACAGGGTGTCTGTATTTTTCGACTTACCTGGGGGCGGTAAGGTAAGATAACATTAGGAGCTTGAGGAAAATTGTAGGTAGAATTGTAGGTGTGATTGTGCATTATCTTTCAGTTTTTCATTTAGGTGTATTAAATTTGATTATTTGTAACAAACTCTTAAGTATTATATTTTTTAATTTATCGTATATGTGTCTCATAGCAATTGTGCTATCAACCAAGGTACCTAATGTAATGTTGACAGTACAAGGCCTACTTATGAATCGATAGTGTATTTAAATCTTTTGAAAACAATTTTTCGAGTGCAATTGTTCAAAACCACGATAATTCTAAAATGCAATTGTCCGAAAGTACAATAATTCTAAAATGCATTTGTTCGAAAGTACAATTGTTCGCTAATCGGTTTTACGCAGAGTATTTCCTCGACGCCGAGAGAGTAATTTAGATGCAAATGAGTGTTCGTTCCCGTTCCCACATTCTTTGTACGTCATCTGACGATCCTGTGTTCTATGACCGTTGCTTCACTTCGGCTTCTTAACCCCCTTGATTAGCTAGTTAAACAGCGGATTAAAGTTTCAGGTCGTGCCAAAAAAATTGTTTAAAGAGATGTTTCAAGAAAATCATACGTAAAGGAATCGTAACTCTGTGCTCTTTACAACGATACCTCACTCAATAGGTTCTATTCTCTATCTAACGAGTAAGGTGCCCAAGATAGCTACGGAGTCGTGAGGACAATTTATGAATCTCCGGTCTGAGTGAGGCCTATCTTTTGCCATTCCTTAATCATTAAGATCGTACTATGTCCTCTAATATATTATATATACATATATATAAACTATCGACCAATTAGCCTTCTTTAATATCTGTATAAACTTTTAACAAAAATCTTAACTAATCGCCAAACGAATAAATTAGACTTCTATCAGCTAGTTGAACAAGCCGGATTCAGGAAAGGCTATATAATGCTATATAATAAAGGCTTGAATAATGCACTGAATACACCATACCCTTAAATTTAGCACTGAAGTATTAGCTAGTAATGGGAAGCTTCCAGGGCAGGTAAGTAAGAAGACTCTTTAACTTAGGAAGCTTTCGAAATATTTTATATCTTCATTAGCCTAAAACTAACAGCAAAACGCGTGTGTTAATGTCATTTGTCGAAAATACATACACCGTTCGTGAGGATGAAAATGGCGCTAACTGTCCGGAACATAGTGCGATTAGGTAAGTAAAAATAGTTAAGAGAAGGCGGAACGTTTTTTGTGTAATTCATCTCACGTATAAATCGTAGCTCTGAATGTCTTTCTCTTAACTACTTTTACTTAACTAATCGCACTGTGTTCCGGACAGCTAGCGTCATTTTCATCCTCACTAACTGTAAGTAAGCCTGTCAATGGATGTATTTTCGATCATTGCCATTAACACACGCGTTTTGCTGTTAGTTTTAGGCTGATGAAGAAATAAAATATTTCGAAAGCTTCCTAAGTTAAAGAGTCTTCTTACTTACCTGCCCTGGCAGCTTCACATTACTAGCTAATACTTCAGTGTTTAACTTAGTCTGCCATGACTAACCCTCTGCCACAATACAGGTTATTATCGATGAGGAAGTTACATATAAGATTAAAATAGGAAAAGGGGTACGCTAGGGTGACACCATATCTCCTAAACTCTTCACCTTGGAATTGAAAAATATCTTTAAACGACTGTGGTATTAATATAAATGGTACATACCTGAATCACCTTCGTTTCGCTAACGATACTATCGTTATTAGTATCGACAAAATTGAATTAAGAGCTAGGCTCTAAGAACTGCGAGAAGTTTCAGAACAAATTGGGCTTAAGATGAACCTAAAGAAAACCAAGGTAATGCCAATGGAAGACGCTGATATAGCCATTGAGGGCCAAGCGCTTGAGCATGTCGATGGATACATATACCTTGGTCATTCCATCAAAATAGGAAAACAAAACCAAACATTCGAAATGTTTAGAAGAACGAGCTTGAGCTGGGCTGCCTTTGGAAGGCTTGGGTACATTCTTAATTTGCAGCATATGTCAATTAATCATAAACGCAAAATTTACCAAATTTGCATTTAATCAGTTGCAACATATGGTCGTGAGACTGTAACTCCTACGAAGAAACTGGTGAAATGCTCAGAATAACCTAGAGAGCAATGAAACGTGCCATGCTAGGCATCAGCTTAAGAGATTATGTCAGGAGAGAAGAGATACGAAAAAGAACAAAACTAAGAGACGTTGCAAAAAGAGTGGCAGGATTAAAGTGGCGATGGGCGGGACATGTCGACAGACAGGACTCATTGAGGTGGACCAAAAGACCAAGGAAGACCGCAAATGCGATGGCGAGATGACATCCAACGAGTAGCAGGGTAAAACTGGATACAAACTGCTCAAGATAGAAGAACATGGAAGACAATGGAAGAGGACCGAAGGTTGTCCAGCGTCTCGAACTTGGGCATGGCAATATAGACAAAAGAGAAACACCAAGTCTTCGCCAACTAATAATAATTAGTTGGAGAAAACTTCCTTTTGTCTACAATGGAAGAGGCCTACATTCAGGAGTGGATGAATACGCGCTAAAGAAGAAGAAGATATATAATAACAGATTAAATAATCGTATCACCTATAAGAAAGTATGATAAACTATAAGAAAACAAATAAAAGCTGATTTAAGAAAGTATCAAGAAGAACGCATAGAACGAATAATAGAAAACAATCGAAGTTTGGAAAGGATCAACTCAAAAATAGGAAATAAAAAGATAATTATACTAAAAAAATCAGGGCGTCGAAATACGAGGTAGAACAGAAATAATAAAGATAACAGAAAAATACTATAAAGATCTATACAGCTCAAGAAACCCTCCATCGACTGACACAGCAGAGAATTTAAAAAGGACAATAACCAATGTTAATTCTGAAGACCTGCCCAAAATTACAGAGGATGAAATAGACAAAGCTATACGAGACATGAAAAGAAATAAGGCAGCGGGAGACGACCGAATCCTAATAGAACTTCTTAAGGAAGGAGGTATAAAAGTTAAAGAATACCTGAAGATCTTATTCAATAAACGCCTGTTCGAAGGTAAGATACCCATTGGATGGAACAACGCTAGCACAATACTGATATATAAGAAAGGTGATCCAGCAAATCTAGAAAATTATAGACCTATATCCCTCCTATCACAGGTATACAAAACCTTTATGAAAATCATAAATAGCAGACTAACGAACAAATTCGACACATACCAACCTGTGGAACAAGCAGGATTCAGAAAGGGATATGGAACCTGCGAACATCTGCACACCCTTAAAATATTAATAGAAAAAATCAATGAGTACAATCTACCTTTGTATCTGGCCTTCGTTGATTACGAGAAGGCTTTCGACAGCGTAGAGCTATGGGCTGTCGAAGAAGCTTTGATTAATAGCAGAATAAACTCGAGATACAAAAATTTGTTGCATAATGTTTATTTGGAAGCAACGATGACAGTACAACTTGATGACGAGCTAAAGACGAAACGCATACCAATCAAAAGGGGAGTGAGACAAGGAGATACGATCTTGTTCAAAACAATGAATTGGAAAAATAAAGGGAATGAAAGTAATGGTAGATCCCTAAGTTACCTATGATATGCAGATGATGTACTTTTGATGGCATCCAACTGGAAGGGGCTACAATCAATGATAAACAACCTTCATGAAAAATCACTCCAAACAGGCTTAAAAATAAACCTCAAAAAACAAAACTAATGTCAAACTCGGAAGAACAACACGTAATAACCGTTAATGCAACTCAAATAGAACAGGTGAATGGATATATATATATATATATATATATATATATATATATATACTTAGGCCAATCCATAGGTGCGGGCAAGGATAATCAGGAAGCCGAAATAACACGCAGAACTCGATTAGGATGGGCGGCGTTCGGAAGACTCTCCTATGTTTTAAAAAACCAAACGATACCTCTTCATTTAAGAACCAAAGTATTTGATTGCTGTATATTGCCAGTTTTAACATATGGAGCGCAGACTTGCACCTTCACCAAAGCAAATTTGGATAGAATCCGTAAAACTCAGAGGGCTATGGAAAGACATATATGGGGAATATCGTTCAGAGACAGAAAACGTAATAACTGGATAAGAATGAAAACTAACACTGTTGACCCTATAGAGAGAGCAGCATGATTAAAATGGAAATGGGCAGGCCATAACGAACGTATAAAAGACAATCGTTGGAATTCAGAAATTGGAAAATGGCGCCCTTATGAAGGGAAAAGATCCAGAGGCAGGCCACAAATAAGATGGAAAGATGATATAGTCAGACATGCAGGCCTGATGTGGCAAAGAACAGCCCAGAATAGGGAGATTTGGAAAAAATTAGGGGACGCCTATATCCAGTTATGGAAGGATAGAAATTAGGCTAAAAGGAAAAAGAAGAAGATCACCTAGTGTAGAGCACGTGCTCGCCGGTGGACTCGTCCCTCGGCTCGACGAAGAGCTCCTTCCCGTCCGGCGTCCAGACCGCTCCCGTCACCGTCGCGCCGCACAACGTCACCGCTGCCCTCGCCGTCTCCCGCCTCGGCCTCGCCGCCCCCTGCCTCGGCCCGAGGCGGACGCGACCGACGCGATGGCTGCACTGCGTCGCGACGCCCGACGCGTCTACGCGCAGGCTGCCGCCCGGCTCGAGCTCCAACACGAGACCGCCTAGCTCGACGAGGCCGTCGCCGAGGATCTTCGGGAAGACGGTCCGCTCCCAGGCGTCGCTTCCCGGGGGAAATGAGACGACGGCGGACAGGAGGAACGCGGCAGCGAGCATCGCGTCGACGATTGGATCAATTGTCGCGAGCGACTTCGGTCCTCGGTCGCGTTGATTGGGACTAATTGCTCGGCCGTTGATTGATCAGCGTGCGACCCGGCGATGTGCATGGAATTTCTGGGATCGGGGCCCGGGCGTTACCGGGAGCGTTCCGTAATTCGAAATTCCTACATTTCCCATTGGTCTGGATGAAATTCTATAAAAGCTAGCTAGAAGGCGGAATTTGTTTATATAGATAATGGGCATTCCACGCAATTTCAGCAGTAGATCCCACATCACCCTCTCGGATCGGGCTCAAAATTGGTACATTGATTAGTGCTATCGAAAGAAGGATAGTCCCAAATTTTCAGCCCCGGAGACCGCTTCTTGTCCCCAGGGGCCCATATTGAAGTTTTCGGGCATAATCTCACCTCTAGGTGTCCGCGATCAGTTTTTCGTGTACTGACGCGGCATTTTAGTCTAAAAAATGGTCAAAATTACACCAGAGATGCCAAATTTCCTGGAGAATACGATGCCGGCATTTGTTTTTCGATATCTTATAACCGGAGCACAGAAATCGCAAAAAACCCGCTTTTTATTCAAAATCTGATATCTCATGTGAGGCCACTTCAAATTGGCTAAAAATTTACCGGAAGGCTCTACGATTATTGCTCTTTCAAATGTCCATATGTGTGCAGTGATCATTTTATATATATATAAAAAAAAAGTTACATACATTTTACCAATTTTTATTCAGTTGATCGTGTTTCTAATATCCCGTGAGTGGCTTGTTATGTTTGAATATACGTACCTAGCAGGAAGATTCTTTTGTAATGTTAAGTTATGTTGATTTGTGTAACTGCTGATCAAGCTCGACTTAGTCTCGTAGGCGAGGTCGCCTCGTGACAATATCCTCCTCTAGACGTGGTAACCTTTCTTGTCCCATACGCATGACGTGTGGGTAGTGTATCAGTTGTCGTTGTCCTATTCGTTGTACTATCGTGCTCTCTATTTGTGATCGTTGTTCATTTACTTCATTTGGTATATGTTCCAGTCTTGAGATTCGACACGATCTCCTAAAAAAGTCCATTTCGACTTTTGTTTTTCCTTTTGTGTTAATTTCTGCGTTTCATACCATATCTGGTTATCGGCTCTACCATACAGTTATAAAATCGTTTACTTGTTTCAAACTGAGTTTCGTCGACCACCATAAACCATGTTTGGTCGCCTTTGTATAACCACTCAAAAAAGTAGAAAGGATGCCATCGTCTTACTTTAGAAACCGTACTTTTCTTATCGCGGTTCTCGTTCGGTGACAGGTATGAACGGCGAAAAAACGAACGACCGTAACGACCCGAACGAACCGAACGATCAGCGAGATCGTAGCGCGGCGCGTTAGCGTACTACTCAGACTCGGAGTAGTTAAATGTTACGCAACAAACAGACAGTGAGAGTCATCTACCGTGGTAAAAATCGGGAACATCAAATTCCTGAGACGAGACAATATCGTGTATGTTGTTATATTGTTTTTAGGTACAATTTTGATGGACGTTAGGTTGATGGTAAATTAAAATCAAATTGATTAAGGTATAATAAAAAGAAAACAAGAATTGGGATTATAATCCCAATTTAGGTTTCTTTTGCTTAGATTACGTCTAGACCTTCTAGTACTTTTCACCAATCGTAATATTTTCGGACTTAATTCCTATTTCATCTCTTTAAATCATTTATTGTAATCCATGCATCATCATTCTGTGGATACTGCGGTGGATCAATAGGAAAAATAAAATTGGGACTTTCTGTTGTCGGTTTTTGACGCAACTCTGTACATGTGTAATGGCTTTATTTTATAGGAAGAAAGCCCGAGGAACCGTTAAAAAGTTGCGGATCGCTGAAACGAAGCGAATAACGAAACCCGCAATAAAAGCGAAATAAAACGGAATGTATTTATTCCCTTAAACGAATACATGTGTGTTTTTACTAGCGAACGGCGTGTTTACTTACACATCAACGTTAGACTCGTATTCTGCTTATCCTCCAGGAGTTCCTCAGACGGGTTTATACCCAACGTAACTCACCTGAACGTCAAAAAACATTCCCATTGCGGCTCGCTCGGTCTACCTGCGACGTAAGTACTCCCTCCTAAAGACTATTTTTAACAAACCCCCGTCGATATTCGCAGCCTACGCGGTGCTATCAAATATTCCTGGATTGATATTAAAATTAGCGGCGTAACATCGCGTGGGAGACCGAGAGCGAGACTTCAAAGTCGAAATGTATATTTCATCGCTGGAACTCCATCATCATCATTTCGACGTGTTTCTAATTTCTATCCCGACGGAAAGGAATCTGACGGCGTGATTTTTTACTATTTTGATATGTATATTGTGTACGACTTCTTTTTAGGTGGCATATGCATAATGTTATTTTTTGATTTGGTACTGTGTAGTATTTTTCCACATTTCGTCTAAAGGCACTGTTGTAGATAAAAAAAACCCATGGCATGCCAGGCTGAGAGGTAGATTTATGGGTAGGATATAGAGTAATGTAACAGACACGATGTTTCAAAAAAAGGTATACGAGGTGTTAAAAAGATACAAACGTCAAAATTTCAAACTTTTTGCTTAAAACTTTTTTTATGTACATTTCTCAATGATATGTTTTATGCAAAAGTCGTTCGCCTCTATAAGGGCAACAAAAAACCTAAGTAACATTTTTCTCTCAGACGCGAAATAAAAAAATTTTGATTTTTTTTGTGAAAAAAATAACTTTTTTCTGTACATTTCTCGAAAAAATATTTTATACAAAAGTCGTTCGCCTCTATAAGATCAACAAAAAACCTAAGTAACATTTTTCTCTCATACGCGAAATTAAAGTTTTTTGATTTTTTTTTAAATAACAAGCCGCCATTTTGAAACCGCTGGACACCGCATTTTAAGTTCTTTTTTTTTCGACTTCGTTAACGACGTTAACGAATGCAATACTAGATAAATCTACCAATAACAATTTGTCTACTACTGACAAACACATTTATAATAGTAGTGGTTCTTGGTGGCTCTGAAACAAACTATATTACAATATTAATGCATTAGCAAGACTTCTCAATCTCATGTCACGCCCCAGGATCACATTAATCTCGACTTATTAACTATTTAAAATCATCGCAGTCTAGAAGGCCATTTCGATTACCATAATGCCACGAACTATAACTAAAGCGTGTTGCGGGTAATGATATTGTGATATATAATTACAGTTTGGTAGAAATTTCATTAAATCCCTCAAATGGAGCGTGATGTGCATAATAACTGCCGATCATACCAGCAATTCCTTCCACACAACAAATAGCTACAAGTGGCAATGGCGTCCATCAAATATATCCAACATATCTCCCTCAGATGAAATCCTCATTTGCTCCACTACATCTTACCTTGTTTCGCTCTATATCACACCACAATATTTCAAACTGCCCTTCACGACGCCTTTCTACGATTTTCCAGTACATTTTTCGGCATTTTCTGTATTGTTATTGCAGAAACTTCACGTCGCTGCTACTAAGTTCATGATCCTCGGTGCGAAGGTAATCAGGGGCCGCGATTTCGTGGGCGAATTGCTTCGCATCAGATCGAAGTATTTAAGAGAAGAAAATGTATTAAATGAGTTAAATGATTTTTTTTGGGAAATAGTGTTCAAAACGTCCTGTAAATATAATGATAAATGCAGTGAGACCTGTCGATGTGTCGGTTATGAAGACTCCTGTAATTGTTGGTAATATGTACAATAGATTGTACAACGTAGTGGTCCAGTAGTGGAGGATGATGACACTTGGCTACCAGGCTACCAAAATTATATGTTTAATAATTTCAAAGTTTAAAAATTTGAAAATAACACTGAGAAAAGATTCGTAGTACCATTATTAGTCTACTGGATTATTTTTACTGATGTCTTTATTTTTCTTATTTCCACTGTTTATTTATTGAAATCAATCATATATTCAATAATACTAATTATTGCTTCATAACACTTTTTATTAATAATAAATGAACCTGCCAGTTGCTTAAGCTTAAACTTAATGCTGCCACAGGATGACCTTAGAGTCTATAACTAATTTAGTAATTTTGACGCAAGCTATGGCAAACAGTGGTAGGCAACTTATTTCAAAACCTTTTATTGCCTTTTAAGACTATTTCTTACTATATTTAATTCATTAAAGCCATCATTGGTACTTGCGAAGACTTTATAAAACGATGGATCTCTTGTGAAATGTGAGGAACGTGCCTTTGGCAAAACTGTAACGATGTAATAACTTCCCAAAATGGACCAGTTTTCGCCTTTTGCACAGTCGCCGTATTATGTTAGATGCTTAGTTACCTTCCATTATTAAGAAGGGAGGCCCGAATCGATCCGGATCCCTGAATTTTTCATACCCAACAGGATCAACGTTTATATATTTAACGTCGGATACTTGGGCGAGTCGTGTCGACGCTTATCTCGTCGATTGTCATGGGAGTTGATCCTCTGTGAAAAATTTATCAGGACGATATTAGATCCTGAAGTGCGGTCCCACAATGAAACGACGGATTATTATCTAACATTTATTTAGAACATTCATTTATACATTTTGTTTTCTATTTAACGGAAACACATTTAAAAAATATTTTATGCCGCGGGGGAGTCCCCGAGAAGACATGTTTAAAAATATACATTTTTTAGAATACAGCTTCAAAAGTTGATAAAACGGAACGGACGTTATTTGAATTAGTATATGTCACATCGAAAATAGAATACCCGTTCGTCAGACACGATTTGTTAATATTTTACTCTGTTAACGATGGATCCGAAACAGAGCAGAGACGCTAACGTACACACGCAGTCAGAAAATTTAATAACGCGCGTTCTAAGTTAATTGCGCACCAGCGGTATCATAAAAACAACGTTGATAAACGAGCAGTTTTGAAACTTGGATAAAACACGACTGAGAAGGTTGGAAAATCTTACAATCAATTTATAGGGTTTTTCCTACAATAAAATACGTTGAGCCCTTGGCTTTTTATATCCACTTCTACAATACTTGAAGTGAAGTGAGCGATTACAAGCACCACCACGTTAGGTACGTTTAGGTTTTAGGTACCTAAAGGTTAGATTACCGAGGAATGGACCACAAAAATTTTTATTAGGTATGATATAACTAAAGCGTTTCTCGTTGAATTCTCTTTAGAATTCCCCTTCTCATTACAATCTCTATGCTTAAGTTGAAATTTGTATTCATTTGGAACGTTTCATGTTAAATTTGCACCTTTTCATAAGTAGTCCATGAGTTATAGTGCACAGCACACATGGTGTTATACAACGTTACGGAATAATGCCCATGATCTAATATTATTTGCATATTATATTCCATTTCTCATATAAATAGAGAGCGGATTATATGCAGGAAAAAACTGAAATATATGCACCAAAGTTTTAGAAAGTATGCATGAACTTACTATATCATATAGGTATGCAAAAAGTGCGAAAATATGCGAATTATTATAACGAAACAAAAGATAAAAAAATAAATAAATAGAATACTACTTTAAATGGATTATAACTCACTAGTGTGTTATTTGATAGTTTACTTATTTAAAATGACATTAATAATGACAGTCATAACTGTCATGTATTGGATAAAGTATTTATACTTAAAGGTTGCCCGTGGCAACCAAACTACCTGCTTTAACCAAAATGTAAAAAAGTCACTGTCAAGTCATTCTGACATTTATAGGGTACTGAGACGCGAGTAGCTTTGATTTCATCACAAAGCTTATTAATTATTATCTCATAAAAATGATTTCTTCCGCTTGTTGGATAAAACATTGTATGCGACTCGCGTGTTATGTTTCCTAAAATACTTGAGAATTTATATATCTAAATTATATATCTAAATCTTCTTGCGTGACTTATTTTCAACATAACACACTAGTACCATAAATAACCATTAAATATGAACGTGACTTATAATCCATAATTCACTAGTGACTTATGGAATATAACACACTAGTGTGTTATTTGATAGTTTACTTGCCTATAATGGCATTAATAACGACAGTCATGACTGTCATGTGTTGGATAAATAAATTAAAACGAAGTCAATGGAAATCAGTCATTCGGTGCAGGACACTTATTAGTTTTGAAACAAATTGTTATTAGATGTTTGAAATGATGTAGAAAAAATTTTAATCTCCTATCTGAATGTACATATGTTTACAGGCGGAAAAACTTCTTTCACGATCCACAGGTGTCAGTGGTGCATATTTAACTGTTAATATATTCTAAACCAAAATTGAAGTCGAAATAATTTAATGTCACCTTTCAAAATTTTGTAATTTTGAAGAATTTTTATTTTTATTTAAGTCTTTTTTTAATTTTTTGTATGCAGAATCATCTATTTTACTTTTAACCTTCTCACACAGTGTATAAAATTTGTATACTATTTCAACTGATTCTGAGAGAGTCATCCCTAGCGTTTCTAATTTAAGTTTAAAAACGTAAATTTGCAATACACGTCACTTTTGAAAAAATATGCATAATAATGCCCAAGCATGTAATATATACAATTAGTAATTAGCGGTAATTAACTACATCCTTCGACTATTTTTCAAGATATGCAAGAAATGAAATACATATATGAAGTATGCATTTTATCCATTGTCTAGTGGTGATACGAATTCTGCATTGTTCCATCTGATCAGTAAGGATTAATTTGTAATTTCGTGAAGATGTCTTGAAAATATGAAGAACCCTCCTCCCACACCCTAAAAAAATATACAGCCACATTGTTTGAATATAAGAAGCTATTACATTTCCCTTTCCACTCCTTTAATCAATTACGAGATCGACTAAATATGCAGAACGCCGTAATTATTCCCTAGCCGATTAACAACGGCGCATGCGTAAAACTGCACCATACACTTTCCCTAGTTTAAAATGTCAATACAATTTTCTCCTCTCGATTTTTTGTCCGATTAGCATTCCGCGAGCATCCGTCAATAACGTAATAAAAGAAAACCCGACACGAGACTAAGTTTTCCCGGGTAAATAAATTCGAAAACTGACGTGTGGCAAATGTACAAGTTACGTTGTCGGAATGAGACGTAGCGCTTATAACAAATACCTCCCTTTCACGAATTCAAATATCGTCCGTAAAATACACCCATTAGACACAGAGATTGTCCATAGAGATCCATATGGTCCATGTAACATTATATTTATATCATATATTTAACGCTATAAACTTCGTCCAGCGAAGTGATCACATTTCTTCGACTACATAACAAAATTTACTAGACATTATCCTACTAAACATGTAATATAAACGTGGCGATGGGGACGTGCAAATGTCACAAATGGGGATATATTTTTTCGTTCGTAGTTTCGAAATTGATCCGATGACGCGCTGGACCGTGCAATCGCAGTCTCAACTCCCCAACTTCGCTATAACTAGTCCATTTAAAATAACGGTAAAAAGTCGGGAAACGCTGGACTTGACGAGACCACTTGTCCCTTATGTATTTTGGGGTGCTGATTACGAAAATGGGGGTTGGAAGTTGCAGCAGTGGTTGGAACACCCCTAAAATTGAAAAACGCCCATAAATAGGGGTGTTTTTCGACTGTACTGCGGAATTCCCTTACGAAATTTCCCGCGGACATTTGACCTTGCCTATTCAGTTTCTTTCGGCCGCTGATATTCAAAATCAGAGTCACATCACGCGAAAAGGCGTGTTACACCCCCCACGTGCAAGAAACACCCCTCCCAAAGGGTGGGTTTTTGAAAAAATTGAAAAAGAAAGTGAATAGGCAAGGTCAAATGTCCGCGGGAGGTTCCGTAATGGAATTTCGCAGTACAGTCGAAAAACACCCATATTTAGGGGCATTTTGTTTCAATTTTAGGGGTGTTCCCACCATTGCTCCAAGTTCCAACCCCATTTTCGTAATCAGCGCCCCAAAATACATGCGGGACAAGTGGTCTCGTGAAGTCCAGCGTTTCCCGACCTTTTACCTTTATATTAAATGGACTAACTCCCGTTAAGGAAGTTCGAGGTCGTTTTTTCCATATGCGAGTTCCTCAAGCCAGACTCTCGGATACGTCTTAATTACAGAATGAAATTACCCGTCTTACGAATGAAATGTTCAAGGATATGGCACGATTTGTGATGTTCTTTCGCTTGTCTCGAGCGCAACAAACATCCAACTAACCGACGATTTGACGTATAAAGTTGGAGTACGGATTAAATTTAACACAAAGGAACAACTTTGTTCGCTTCGAGCTCGTAAGCTGTCTTCAAGGGAGTTGCTTAACAACTTGATATGACTTGATAAGCCGAACTGTTTTGGTGGAAATTATGAATACTTTTTGTGTTGGAGGAGCTCAAGCGAAAGGAGTTGCCCTAGAATCGTCGGAAGATCCAAAGTGGGTTATTTCGTCGTAGACGAAAGTTTCAATTTCTCAGTTCCGTTTCTGTTGGGGTGAAGTCTTTTTTCTGTTTACAAGATTGATATGTCCAAACGTTTCAAATGGACTTAAATCTTGGAAACTCACAAACACCAACTTGAGTAAAAATGCGCATACCTCATAGGCTTTAATTTGTATTTGACCGTCCTCAATTAAACAGTCTACAATTCAGTCTTTCAAATGAAACGATTCAGCATTACTTTGATTCGACTTATTTGATTTAACGGTTTAAAGTTAAGCCATTTGAGGATGTTTGTACTTATCGAAGAACTATTTAAAATTGAATTATTTTGAGACACTTCATTTTCATGAATTTACCAATCTGGGTTAAGTGGACCTGAGATATTCGTTCGTGTAATAGAATGATTCAAATTTGACATGACTCAAAATACTTGACCTTCTCAATACAATGAACTGGAGTTCCATTCGAAATATTTGTTCTTCATTAAAATTGCTTGAAATTGACTTATATTAAAATACTCGTACCATAAAATTATCAGAGGTTCCGTCGATTCGAGATATTTCTTCAATATTGTCTAAAATTGAGGTATTTATTATGATTGACGAGCATTGAAAGTCCTGGTAAAACAGTCTGAAGTTTAGACGGTTTGAGATATTTTTGAGGTGTAATAAATGATTTAAACTGCTTTTGATCCGAAATAGCCTCCATTTCACTCTTGAGATATGTCTTTTATTTATAAAACTTATTTAAAACAATTACTCTAAGATACATACTTAACTTCCTCGACAATATGGGCTGAAGTTGTCTATTGAAGGCTTTCGATGAAATGAGTAACATTGAGTTGGATTGAAATACTTGACTTTATCAATAAAATTATACAAAATTTAGTCGATTCGAATTCGTTATGTTATGTAATTAGAGGTAATTGTATAATTGTTCAACACTTTTAAAAATTTAGTTTTTTGCATAGTGATTTATTATAATGATTTGAAGTTCCATCGATCTAAGATTTTTATACTTAAAATAGACTTCAAAGTCTATTATTTGAGATATGTGTTTTCCATCTTTTAACAAAGTGGTTTAAAACTGGTATTTTGTAATACCTAATCTCCTCAATGAAACAATTTTTTTTAATAAAAATACTTAACATTAAGTTAGCTCTAGATACTTCATGTTAATAATAAAATTATTTTAAATGTACTTTTAGAGATTAGCGAGATATTCATTAATTTACTACACTAGGGGTAATTTAAAATATTTAATCACCTCAATAAAATGGTATGAATTTCAGTCAAATTAAGATAATAGCCCTTTCAGGAAAATTGTTTCAAATTGATTTGTATTGAGATATTTAACCATTCCCGTTTGGTTGCTTTGAATCACTATATTCGTTCATCCCATAACATGGCCAAAAATTGAGTGAAAATTTTAATCACATCAATAAAATGGTATGAAGTTCTAGTTACTCCATATATTCGTTTTTTCAATAAAATGGTTTAAATTTGAAGTGAATAGCTGGGAATAAGATTTATATAGCTATCTATATAGATATGTTTCTTCAATGAAATATTCCAATTTTCAGTCAACATGTCAAATATATTAATAAGAGCTCATTAGGGCACCATTAATCTAATGCCAACATGCATCATTATAGCCCTGTTTAAGGGGAGACTGCGTACAATTGTAATATTGTTGCCAAGGTAGCATATCTGACGTCAATAAGCCGAACTCTAATGGAGACTACGAGTTTGCAGTCACCACTCCCACAAATACAATTTACCGATTGCTGTAACTGCCTGCAATAAGACATCGCCATCGTTAATATGGCAAAGTGGTATGATGTGTATGAAAACCTTTAAGTCACTCCAACGAAACGAAACGAAGTTAGATAACTTCATGACGTATCTTGTTTAATTCAAAACAGGACGTTTTGGCGTTCTAAAACCCATCATCAATCGTTCTATATGACGTAGTTTAGATTAATGTTAATATTATGTGAATACCATCAAACCTTGTTTTTGTTCCATTCACTCTTCATCTATCTTCCTCCGCCATTATCAGCATTAATTTTTTTATGTGCTCTTATTATTTATTAATTAATTATTTCTATTTAAATTAATTTATTATTTTACAATATGCAAAGAATTTGACATTAATTTGGCGACCTCTTTGTTGGAGAGGAATTTGAAAGTTATGCTTTTTGAATGGTCAACTTGCATACTTCAAGAAGGATACCGTATGAATATTCAAATTGGTTCATTTCAGTATGCACTGTATTTCATTAGGTTGTCTTACATTCCTTTAAAAATTTTTCCAATGCAAACTTTTTAAAAATTATTTTGTTACCAATACCATTCATACTTTGAATTACATGAAAATGAAATATTTCTAAATCCCTTTACGAAACAAGGTGGTTTCCATGGTTAAATTCAATAACCCAATAAAAAATCAAGGCTTCATTACCAAATTAACATCAACCACTACCACTACCATTAAAATTTATACCATTTACCGACTATAATTTTGAGGTGGTGCATATGTAAATTCAGAAAACTGTGTTAAAGGGAACCAAATTCTCCATTGAAGCTAATATGGTCTAAGTAACCATCTAAGAAGCCAAAGTGTCATTAGAATTAGTTATATGATGATATACCATACCCTGATTTGTCCGGAACTGATTCAAAACATGTACGATTACAAAGGCAGATGAAAACCTACTTTTAGCAACATCAGGATGAAAATGCCGGAGAAAGTAGTTAGTGCCACTAACTGTCAAGAAATGCTAATGTGACATATTGGAATTTTAAGAAACAACATTCAATGTGTCATTATTATCTCTAATTATTTGACAGGTTCATTCCGCCAAACCTAATAAAAGAAAAAATGAAGTATTATACGCCGGGACACCTCCACGAAAACTCAGTTTATTACAATAAACCCGCTCATACGTTTAAATCGGTATGGTTTAAATGGATCAGGCCTTTTGTGCAATATTGTGGAAACCAAGTGTTGATTTTGGATGGACAAAGTCAAAAAGACTTTACTTCTTTATAATACCTCTTTGGTAGTTCTTGTGCTTACTCTCCTATTGTACGTATAGGCTTCAGTCTCTAGATGTACGAGGTTTTGGTGAACTGCTTACGAAAACTGTTTAAAGGGTCATCCAGTGCGAAACTGTATCACATTTCTTCGTTGTTGTAAATGCTTACAATCAAGCCACGTTGATGAATTTGAAGCAGCAAGCATGCATTTAAAATGTTTATTTCATTTCATATTCGCAAGTGCCATAAGGGCATTATATGGTGGCCGGTATAATATACTAAGATAACCGCTCTCTGGTGCTTGGGAAGTATAAGTACCATCACTTGTCCCAGCGCCTTAACAGTAACCTTCATGAAGTGACTGGTAGAACGTGTTAAGGCGATTGGGTTTGTGCGTTGGTGAAGGTTTCATATGCGCAAGTGCCATAGGGGCTTAGTTGCGGGACAAGATATGGTGACCAGTGTGGTATACCAAGACGACTGCTCTCATATGCTTGGGAAGTATAAGTACCATCACTGGTCCCAGCGCCTTAAGAGTAACCTCCATGAATTGACTGGCGGAATGTGTTAAGACGATCGGGTTGGTGCGTTGGTGAAGGTTTCATAGGCGCAAGTGTCTTAGGGACTTAGTAGCGGGATATGATATGGTGACCAGTGTGGTATACCAAGACGATCGCTCTCTGGTGCTTGGGAAGTATTAGTACCATCACTTGTCCCAGCGTCTTAACAGTAACCTTCATGAAGTGACTGGTAGAACGTGTTAAGGCGATTGGGTTTGTGCGTTGGTGAAGGTTTCATATGCGCAAGTGCCATAGGGGCTTAGTTGCGGGACATGATATGGTGACCAGTGTGGTATACCAAGACGACTGCTCTCATATGCTTGGGAAGTATTAGTACCATCACTTGTCCCAGCGTCTTAAGAGTAACCTTCATGAAGTGACTGGTAGAACGTGTTAAGACGATTGGGTTTGTGCGTTGGTGAAGGTTTTATATGCGGAAATGCCATAGGGGTTTAGTAGTGGGATATGATATGGTGACCAGTGTGGTGTACCAAGACGACCGCTCTCATATGCTTGGGAGCTATTAGTTCCCCCACCTGAAGAGTGATCTCAATCAAGTGACCGTCGTAATCTGATTAGATTATCGCTCTTGTGCGTTTGGCATGGTTTTATTTGTAAGGTTTATTCCCTTGACTGTATGTGCAAAATTAATTAACCTGTCTGACGAAAGGAAACAACTCAATTATCCAGGAGAAGACGGGGTTGTAAATATAAAAACAAAGATATTCTTTGAAGTTGGTTTCATTTCGTTGGGGTGACTTGAGGGTTTTACTCATAGTATGTCGATTTTAGGTACATAATGGACATCTACCGCAAAAAATAGTTTGAGTTTGAATAGGGAATACACGTCTTCCGCCATCACCCCCACAATTAAAAATTACTGATTGTACTCCATAAAAGATAAGACACATTCCGACATTGATTGGATCATAACGACCTAAAATCCTATAAACAAAGTGAGATTGGCGTCGTCGGGGCCTACTTGACGAAGAGGTCCTTGAGCGTCGAGCAGATCGACGAGTCGCACGCCTCGGCCGCCGCCTCCTCGTCCCCCTTCGAGAACCACGTCTTCGACCTGCTCGCCGCGCTCCTGACGCTCGCCGCGAGCTTCGACGTCGGGCTCCTCGTCGGCGACGGCTGCTGCTGCGGCGCGTCCGGCGAGGCCTTCCTCAGGAACACCTCGATCGCGCTGCCGAGCGCGTGCGGGTCGACCAGCGAGCCGCTCCTCTCGTCCCACATGACGCGGCCCGGCACCGAGTCGATCACGCGCCTCGCGTCCCTCAACAGCCTGTCCTTGAAGCTACTCACCTGGTTGAGCTTCTCCTGCAGCTTGAGCGGCTGGTGGCGGCGAGCGAACCAGTTCGACGGCGACTGGATCGGCTCGCCGCCGTCCGCGGTCGCCGCCTCTTCGGTCAGGATCGACACGTCGAAGCTGTTTGACCTGTGGTCGCGCAGGTCGGCGGACCGACGCCGAGGCCGAGGCGCGTCCGAGCCGCACCTGTCTATCTCGGTCGCCGAGGCAGACAGCGAGGACAAGATGGAGATGAGGTCGGTGTTCGAGCATACTATGCCGGCGGCGGGTCTCTTGCTCGTCGACGGTATCTCCGACGGCCGCCTCTTGCTCATGCTCGGGATCGGCGGCAGCGTCGTGCCGACGAAGTCGGAGAAACGGCGACCGCCGTTCGTGTAGCGGACGCTGCCGCCGCTCTCGTCCAGCGGCTGCACCTCGCACACCTGCAACGAATTAATATCTCTACAGGCAAGGCCAAACCCTTTCTAATAGCATAACATAACTAAAACTGCCACTTGAAGATGTTTCGTCCCAAAACGGGTCCCTGACATGCCCATGTAGAAACCTACAGTTGGTCCCCTGTCTGCAATGCGAGGTTTGGTGGAAATAACATGCTACGGTCTTCTTGTGGGGACTCCTCTCAGGATTCCAGCAACACACCAAAATGTCTACCCCGGTGAAGCTAAACAAGACCTCCAGACCCTCCAGTCTAAGGCTTCCAATCCACAAGCCAGTTTCGGAATAGCTAACTTAGTCTGATCTTCTCTAAGTAGGGTATCCCTGAGGTGAACGGAACGCGTCCCACAGGTCCAAATAGGTGGGCTTGTGAAAGGAAGCTTTGTCACTTTTTGGAAGCATAGCTTTCTTATCAAGGGTCTCGCTCGGAGCGCTGGATCGCTGAAAGGTATTCACCTATGGAGCTGAGACACTTATACAAGGTGACCAGAAAGTAACGGACGCCATTATTACACCAAGTTGAAAATTTAACTTAGAGTCCTTTGCCACTTTTTGATCTGACGCATAGATCATAAGCTATTAATTAATATCAGTAGCCAATCAGGCGCACGGTATAGCGGAAAGCAGAGGGACACATCCGAATTGGGGCCACAAATCGGAGATATCAAATCCTTCACCTTATTGTCCAGGGGAACATTGTGGGCAAGATATCGATTGGAAGAAGAAGAATATACTGGTTGCGAAACCTGCGAGAGTGCTTCAACATGTCATGTATAGAGCTTTTCAGAGCAGCCATTTCCAACGTCAGGATTGCCATAATGAATGAAAATGCAACATGAAGAAGAAGAAAGACCTTTTAAGAGCAAAAGCAAGTAAATTAAGGATGGCGGTGATGTCAGCCAACCTCCGATACGAGAGACACTCAGAGAAGTAAATTGAGGATGACGATGATGATAGCCAACCTCAGAGAAGAAGATAAGACCCACGGGGAGCCCGTCTGGTACACACCTTCTCGCTGCTAGTGTTCCACAACTTCATCCTCACTTTCCTCGCCTGGACGATGTCGTCCATGATGTCGAGCTGCAGGTTGTGCACGCTGCCCCTGGACTCCGTCGACGGCGGGCAAGCGATCGACTCCCTGCGGTTCGGCAGGATCCTGCCGGGCGTCGGGAATGCGGCGGCGACGGACTCGCGCCTGTTCCTGCCGAAGAGCGTCGTCGGCAGCTTGGAGATCGTGACGACGGAGTGCCTGCGGCCGCCGGACTGCGGCTGCGGCGCCGTCGAGAGCGTCGCGAGGAACTCCGCCTGCCTCGGACCAGGGCCGGACGTCTCGCCTCGCTCGGAGAGGCGTCGCACCTGGCTCGCCGTGATGCCGCTGCATTGCGGCGTCGGCAGGGAGTGCTTGCGGATCTCGCGGGCGTACGGCGACAGCAGGTAGGGGTTGATCGAGGTCGACTCGTCCTCGGAGCTCTGGCGGGACGAGCTGTCGTTACGCTCGTCCTCCTTCTCCTCCTCGTCCTCGACGACGATCATCGGCTCGGAGGTCTGCGACTTGAGGATCGAGGACCTCCTCATGGTTCTGCAATGGAAAAGATAGATTTTCATTTTATTATCTTATTCAAGAACAAACTACACCATTCACGCTACCCTTGATAAAATATCTTGAAAAAGAGCCCCCGAAGACATTTTATCCTCGCTGTTGACGCTAGCGTCAACATTATTTAAGGGAATTTTAGGTGAAGAAATCGTGATTTATTGTAACCGAATTTAGGGAACTTTTTACATAATTTAATCATTGAAATTAACACGCGTTGTTTTACAAAACAGAAAAACAAGTCATGATTATGAGCGAGGATAGTTGTGTAAAATATTATTGGATTGTTTTAACGTTCGCACACGAATCAATAACACTAGCGATCGTTTCACGTTAAAAAAGGAAACAATTACGACCAAACGTGAACCGGTCAAGTTCAAATCCCAATACTCAGCTGACTAAGCATAACACGACGTCTAGGTAACGTGATAACAAGCGCTTCTCGAGAATGTCAGTTTGGTGCAAGGTAACAAAACAAAATAATATCTCATTTAACCAATGTAAAACAAGATGGATAAAAGCTCTGAAATTTGGGACAATAAATTAGTGTACTTTGTATGCTCAAAACAACGTGTGTTGTTGGTCTTGATTTAAAGTCACCCTTCATCTTAAAACCGACTGTGAGACTGCAGTCGGGAGACCTAACCTCACCCTACACAACTACTCTCACGCTACGCCCTGAGAGTTCTACGAGATCGTCAAGCTAAGAGAACGTCTAACTTCGAGATCTTCAACCCCGGATCTGCACGTTACGCCCTCAGATCCAACCCGGAGAAGTACGTCACGCCCTCTCTCCAGAACTGCGAGAACTTCAACTCAAGACCTGCAAGAGACACCTCCAGGTCCACTCCGGAGATTTACGACAAGCCGTGATCTCCAACTACTACAACAGTCTCCAGCCTTACAACCTGGAGACAAGATTCATCTCCGCAGCCACCCACGAGCTACGAGAGAGATTACATACAGTCCACTCTCAACAGAGGCCACTTCACACTTCGTTCACTCTCTATAACTGATCATAATACTATCAGTATGGCAGCAAGATTGTTGGTCCTGAGCACACAACAGACGAAACAGGACAACACCAAAAGGAAGCAGAACAAACTACCCAACTACGATCCTACCCCACGGGGAAATGGTTTCAGCAGGATCAGAGAGACGATGGCTTCGCCTCTTCACTTTCAGCGACGAATGAATTTGATAGGATGCTACAATCCAGATTCCGAAGGAAACGTTATCAGCTACCCATGCACGTACAGTGGTTTATGGTAACATATCGCAAAGAGATACATATCAGCCAAGTGACTATTTTAACTATTATCATTTTTATTATTATTGCTATAATTATTATTAATAAATAATTATTTATACAGGCAGAGAATTATCAGCAGAAATACCCATCAATCAAGGAGTAAGACAAGATGTAGCCCGTCACCAACACCTTTTAATATATATATTTAGGTGACCCCATCAGAAAGTGGAAATTATTAACATAGATTATCATTATTAACACAGTACTATTTGCAGATGACCAAGTTGTAATAGAGGACACGGAGGAGAAATTACAGCGATCAGTTTACAAACTTCACCAATTGAGTTCCATATACAATCTGAATATATCTCTGATGAAAACAAAATCTATGACATTTTATGGAAACTATCCCATACGAACAAAAATTGTCATCGACGGATACATCTTAAACGGAACAAATATCACATTTCAACTGTACAGGCTGCGATATAACTTATATATAACGAGGATAAATACGTAAACAATAAAATGAATCTTTTTCTTCTTCTTCTTCTTCTTCTTAAGGTGCCGACTTCTTGTGAAGGTTGGCGACCATCATGACTAAATTTATTTTGCTGACTGCTGCTCTGAACAGGTCGTTTGATGTACAGTTGAACCATTGTTTGATCTTGGGAGTGGATGTAAGGAACAGGTCCGTGAAATAACTGCACTCTCGATTATTAACAAAACTAAATGATTATTTATTCACCAGCAAAATTGATTTGAGGTGGGGGTTAGCGTGTGTGGTCGAGACGATCCGACGAGAGAGACTGAAACACCTGCAGCCTGACGCGATAGAGGCGCTCGGCCTAACAGCAAAAAGTGTATGTGTGTGAGTGAGCGATATGGTAACTGTACAGTGTGTGAGATTACATAGATGTATGATGTATTAACACTAACATGATCATAACATATAACTAACATTACCGCCCACCTCATTTTAAACATTTTAAAATGATATAATTTCAAAAAAAACATAAGCAAGGTTAGGATCAAGCTGAAATGCAAAATTTAAATTTTTTACGTGAATTATGTGAGTTGATCTCAACCTTATAAAATTTATCAAAACTTTAACGTTATTAATGAATCACGCATCACGAAATATATTTGAATCTAAATAATTTCATGGCGTAGAATTCAGTCTTCTTTTCTTCAATCTTCCAACGTCGCGCTGTCGAGAAGTTTCACTAATTTGGTGATTGGACGTCGAAGCTTCGTAGTAGCGGTTTGGACATCTACCACTCGCACCAGATCGTCATCACCGGGAAAGGTCTTGGTAACTCGACCTAGTGGCCATCGAGTAGGAGCAGTCGTCTCGCTTCTAATCAAGACTAAGTCGCCGACGTGAAAATCGGGCTGACGATCGTTCCATTTACTGCGGCGCTGAAGTTGATGAAGGTAATCATATGACCAGTGCTTCCAAAATTGTTGGACGAACTGAATCATGCGGAGCATGTAAGGACCTGCGTAGTCGACTCCGGAGTTGGAGAAAGGTCGAGCAGGTTGAACACGACTGGCTGGAAGATCGCCCATCATCTGGTATGAACTTGACGCTTGGTACCGCTTGCACATGACACAATTTCGGACATATTTCGTTATTCGGAGCTTGGCTTTGATAACCCAGAATTGACGTCGGATGTGGGCCAAACACAACTGAGTCCCTCCGTGCATCGTAGTCTTGTGTGCGTCCGCGATTACCAGATCCGTGAACCGGGAGTTCGTAGGAAGGATGATCGGGTACTTCTCGTCGTAAGAGAGAAGGGCGTGTTTTAGTCGACCGCCCACCCTGATGACTCCATCGTTAGCGACAGCGTTAAGCGTTTTTAGGTAATGAGTCTTACCTAGCTCCCCTCCCTGTTGAAGAATGCTCAACTCGTCGGGCATGTGAGAGAGCTGCGTCAGTCTGCCCCACGGTGTAGCAGATGAGCGAAGTTCGAGCTGTGTGAGCTTCGAGTCAGCAGAAAGTGTTCGGTTGGCGAGAAATGGAGACACTTTATTGAGAAGCTCTGCTCTTCCGATCAAATTTCGTATGAACTTGAGGATGTACGTGGTTACACGTAGCATGCGACCTAAATCTGAGTACTGGTTGATGAGATCCCAGACCGGCGGTTTGGTTGCCGTTGAGCTAACTTGAAGTGAGATCACCGGCGGTTGTTGTGGCTCTTTGACTGGAGTTTTCACTCGAGATTTATCGGACGCAATGTCGTGTGTTTGAGACCATGTCAACGAGCTCTCAGACAATCTCTTGGGACCGTGACACCAAATTTCATTGTTTTAGAAGTTCCAAGCCCCTGACCCAACAGGAACTTGATTAGCCTGAGTGGCAGGATCAGCCGAACGGCCTGGAGTTTGAGCCTGAAGCTCAGTGAGGTAATCCTTGAACTGCCCATTAATAGTCAAATAGGCTTCTTCTGTTACATCGTAAATATTCTCCCTGAAGTATGGATGCGTGGGGTCAATGTCCTCGCTATCGACGAGCTCCTCATGATTTTCGTCAAATTTGACCCAAAGCTCACGCAACATCTCCATCCTCGACACACAAGCCCCAGCTGTCATCTTGGCTTGACCGAGCTTTGTAAAGTTTGCAAAAATACGGCTAATGCGCTCTTGCAGCACAATCTGTTTGTCAGGTGTAGCCATTGTGTCAACACGAGACAGGGGATCAAAAAAGAAAATTCAATATTCCACCCTCAGGTGGCTTCGTGTATAGCTTACACCAAGCCAAAAAATAAATGAAAGATGATTGAAAATAAGTGACAAACCAAATCAATCAAATCCAATCAATTATCTACAAATGTTATGGCGGGAAGAGATTTTCCACTAAGCCAAGCAATGTAATGCGTGCAGGAGAAAAAGAAAGAAAAGCTCAAAGTGTAAACCAAATTTACACTACCAAGTATTGAAATGCATGAAAAGATGCAAAAAGAAATAATAATTCGTTATTGTAAACGACCAAAGGAAAAAGAAATGTTAATTTGTACTAATTCTAGATAAGCTCCATGAAAATAACGAAACCAAATGTAAAGCGAATACTTGACACTTTGACAGGCACCAATCTCAAAACTTGATGCGAGTCCCAATATTCGAATGAGAAAAAAAATCCAAAATCAACACACAAGTTAAAATGATGTAAGTCTGTGATTTTAGATCCTTCACACGAGTCAAATGCACAACCCACTGTTGTGTATGACAAGAAAAGCAATTGAAAAACAATCTTGATGCTATGCGATACTCTCTCCAATGTGAAACTCAATTTTCCAATGATTCTGCAAAAATAGTATCGACCAAACTCAAAAGCACTGTTTGTTATGAGTTATGATAAAGCCAATCTTTACCAAAACTCTGTTTTAAATCTCTGTTGGATGAAAGAATCTAGTAGCGTTACCAAATCACCTCAGCAGTAGACATACCCAATATATGTCAACAGATATCCTTGCAAAACTCCAATTTTTCATCGTTGAATTTGGAAAAAATTATATGTCAAGTTTCCAAAAAACTTGATTAAACTATTTTTTGCTTTTTAAAAACATGTGATTATTTAAAGTTGATGTTTACCAAAATAAATAGCGTTGATTTCTCATATGCCCGTGATCAACATACATCAACAAATATATTGCTAAATTTTATAGTATTTATTTTGAAAATTTGAAATAAATTGCATAACCAGTCTCTACTAGTTGCTTTCTAACTTTTTATCACTTGATTGAAAAAGGGAGTGCAAAATGATATGTGGAAAGTAGCAGTCCAAGCTAACTCTGTGCTCGAGTCCAGCATGCAAAGGCCAAAGAAAAAAAAAATTGAAACGACTTTACCAAAGCAGCGCAGATAGAGTGTGTATGCAGGTGAAAACACTCTTCCCCAGTCTCATTGCCAAATCTCACTTGACTTTCTTGATTGTGGCAACGTCGCGGGTGAACAGCGCTCTGCTGTGCCGACTTCTCGCTGCGATACTATGCTGTTGCTGGCTCTCTCCGCTGACCGCTCTCGTCCGCGAAGTGGATTCGTCCTCTCTCGTTGGCGGGATGGATTGATGAACTCGTCTGCTTACTTTATGTGGTTGTTGAGCAACCAATTTGCTCCTTGACGCCGCCAAATGACGTCACTCGTGGTTGTTGAGCAACCAATTTGCTCCTTGACGCCGCCAAATGACGTCACTCGTAGTTGTTGAGCAACCAATTTGCTCCTTGACGCCGCCAAATGACGTCACTCGTAGTTGTTGAGCAACCAATTTGCTCCTTGACGCCGCCAAATGACGTCACTCCGAATCCTCTCGTCCTCGATTGAAGTTGGATCGCCTGTTGTAGTCAACCCGCGAGATCGTGATCGTGATCTCCGATTCCGACTACCTTGGAAGTTTGCGTGTGTACGGCTGGCCTTGAGAACTTCGCTCCGAAATTCTCTGTGTTCTCTCTTGAAGAGAAAACCGTCAGCACACACAAACACCACACACTATCACAGTACCACAATGATGCAACACACTGTCGAGTGCACAGGAAACTCTTTTTTCTTGCAGCTCCAAAACCAAAAGTCACGATTTGTTGCGATGGCTGCGATCGACGTTTTTCTCCTCCTCACTCGATTTTGATTTTCTCTTGGCCGCTGATCCGGCGTTCGAAGGACCAAATGTTTGATCTTGGGAGTGGATGTAAGGAACAGGTCCGTGAAATAACTGCACTCTCGATTATTAACAAAACTAAATGATTATTTATTCACCAGCAAAATTGATTTGAGGTGGGGGTTAGCGTGTGTGGTCGAGACGATCCGACGAGAGAGACTGAAACACCTGCAGCCTGACGCGATAGAGGCGCTCGGCCTAACAGCAAAAAGTGTATGTGTGTGAGTGAGCGATATGGTAACTGTACAGTGTGTGAGATTACATAGATGTATGATGTATTAACACTAACATGATCATAACATATAACTAACAACCATTTTCTGAGATTTTGAAGCCACGACATCCGTCTTCTTCCTATGCTTCTTTTCCTTATTATTTTACCCTGGATAATTAGTTGTATCTTGTACCTCTCATTACGTGGTCCAGATATTGGAGTTTTCTGACCTTTACCTCTTGGGAGAGTTCTAGATCTTTTGAGACTCTCCGTAAGACTTCTTCATTGGTGATTCTGTCAACGTATGATATCCGGAGTACCCTTCTGTAAAGCCACATCTCGAAGGCATCTATCTTTTTAAGCATTTCTTTTGTTAGAGTGGCAGCTTCTATTCCATAGAGAATCTATTCCATCCGAAATGGAATTTCTCAGATCAGTAAAAGGCTGCACAAGGATTGATCGAATTAAGAACGAAACCATCAGAATTGAATTGAGAATAGATCCAATATCACAACAGGTAATCACATACAAAGAAAAATAGAGAGATCACATAGTAAGAATGTCAAGTGAAAGACTCCCAAGACAAGCCTTACAATAATTTAAACCTGAAGGCAGAAGAGTGGGATATAATCCTAGATGGTGAAGCCGGAACAGGCTATGCCTAATCCTGGAAGGTCAGACGACGACGACGATTATTATTACTGATATAGATATTAGATAATGGATTTTCCTTAATGAAATCACTAACTGCTACTTCGTTAGAATGGTAGAAATATTTAAGCGAATTGACCATTCGCCATAAGATCACATTAAAGCTGATGATTCTTGAACTATTATACATCTAAAGTAGGTACGTTTTTTGAGTGTCTTGATTTTTGTATGTAAACCTGTTTCTAAAGTTATTATTAGTAATTTTTATATTAAATTTGTAACTTTTTTGATCTATCTACAGTGTCATTTATCAGTTATCTATTGTTCTAAGGTATAAATCGGATAATGCTCTCTCTCTCATTATGTAATTGACTATTTTGTTTTGATACGATAATACACTACCATAAGGTTATGTTTATTTACAATTACCAATTAGAGATAATTATCTTCATATGTATTAGATAGGGCAAAACTTTATGGTACCTTTTGTAGCACATTTTTATTGTGCACGAGTTTTATTAACAACTTTTTCCGATCCACTCGATAATTTCCAAGTTATAGCAATTTAAACAACTAAAATGTTAATAACTTTGGTATGCACTAACTTACGGAAAATCAACGCACGTACTCGTATTCGGCGAACAAAAATCCTTCAGAAAACACCACATCTACTCAAAACGACCTCTAGCGTATGGACTATAAATATATTATCATGCATTTAATTTCCATTACATTAATTCCTAATAATTATTTTAAATTTAATTTACTCTTATCTCTAGTGTCAGTCAGTCAGTGTCGATTATTTGTCATTAATTACATTTCGGTTTAAATTAACTTTGTTATAAATGAAACGCAAATGTTTTCGTTGAGATTTAACAGCAATGTTAATTGGAACAACATCTTTTGTCGTTTTTTGTCTATACTTTCTTGTCTTATCAGTAAGCGCACAAAGGATTTTTCACCATATGTTCCAAGCAAAAAATCACTTTCGTGCGTTACGAAGCACGAAAACGAAAGAGTTTTTTTAGTTATCTGAGGCTTCTTATTGGAAAATTCTTTAAAATCTTGGGAAACTTTCCGAATAGAAGTGTCGGTTTCTCGATTATTCACATCTGGAGAGTTTTCGAAGTTTATGCAACTGTGATGTTCTTAATTCTTTAAATTAGATGCGTTACCGTTTACTTTTAAAATAAGACGTTATTAATTAATTTATCAGCAGTGAAGGTGTTTGTGATTTTTGGCAGTAAATGTAAAAGTGATTTTTTTAATTATTTTAATTAATTTAGATTTAATTTAAATTAATTTAATTAATACAATAGTTTCAATTGGTATATTAACTTAATGAAATGACACACAAATAGACTGAAAATGGAAAATTGGATCAATTTGTTGTCTCGTTACTGATCCAAATTAATTATTTGTTTAAATGACATCAAAGTAGCGTAAAATTTTTAAATTATGTTCTATTCTATATAAGCTTATATAATACCCTTGCAACTATCAAGATGTACGTCTAATGGAACCCAAAAGTTACCTCAAAAATTTCATCAAAAAATATTTATTGGTTAACGAAAAAGTATATCTCTTAATTGGAAAATACCTTAAATTGCCGTCAACGAAAGTGGCTCATGAGGACGTCGTAAGGATATTAATGTTTTTGTTATTAAAGCTTCCAGGGTGACTTTAGAAAAAGTATCATTTTTGTAGAATACGCTTTTTACTAGTGTCTTTGAGTATTTGGTAATGAAACACATTTATACAAATTTCTCTAACACGAAAAGGGTCGAAAACACTTTAATGGTTATTATTTTTAAATGACCTCGAAAGGACCAATTACCTTCTAATTATCTTATTATGATTCAGTGTTCCTAATATTGTTAGGTATTTGCAGTATGGACGTCAATAGCGCACTCTTATCAGACGGTCAGTCGCAGCCGTCTTTCAAGATTAGTTTTTAATTAATTGTTGCCTGAACTTATCAACAACTACCACAACACAGGTGTTGATTAAACGATCCAATTATAATACGTATGTTAGATTAGTGGGCTGACTATACCGGTGTAACTAAGATATTGTTATCCCTACATAACACTCATTACCTGTACAAACTTTAAACCAATTTACTATTAATTAAATAAGGGAGGTCGGGGGTTGTGTAGTGTAAAGTATGAGTTTTATGGACTCAGCCCCCAGATACATTGAAATGTAAATTTAAAGGGCAATATTTTGTAAAGATGTTAATACAACTCGATTCGGTATTGGTACAATTGAATCTCTTTTTTGTCGACTCTTAAATCGATGATATTTATGAATTTTATTCGTGGCAGTTGCGATTATTGAGTTTTGTTACGGATTTTTACATTTTTTTCTGAAATCACTTTGAAGCTTTAACAAGCAACTTACAGAGCGATTTAATGAGATCTACATTAAAATCACAATTTGTGGAAGCATATTTTTTCATAAAGAACTCTTCATAGATCTGTTGTTATACATGGTATGGACAGTCTAATGGAAGGGGTTTAAAGATTGATGATCGCTTTTCATTTACATTTTTAACAAAAATTACATTGTTGGGGTATATGTCTACCAATGTATTAAACAATATTTTTAATACTGTTTATGAAATAAGGCGTAATTACAGAAATATAGTAAACTCTAGAACGCCAAACAGTTCTGAACAATTTGGCACCACATAGGGCAAATTGATTTACTTCTGAGTTTGCGCAGTAAACAGTGTATTAAGTCGGATATTTGACCGTGTCATCCAGGGCAGGACTAAGGGTTTTTGTCTTGTCGTTCGTAAATCTGATATGAATAAATGCTCGATATGAATATTTACTTGAGCTGACTTCTTCAAAATGGAAATGTTGAGCTCGTAAAAATTTAATTCACAGATTAGTTCCCATTAGTTATAAAAAACGGAAAATTGTTCATTGTACCGTTCCCACTTTAAATACATCTGAGTATCCAGGCTACAAAGTGGCCTAGCATTTACAAAACAATATTACTGTTGGATTAACTGTAATTGAAAAATAATTAAATTATTAACAGTTAACTTCAATCGTGAGAGAGTAGCTTATACAAAATTGAGAATATATTTTGTACCACCAGGGCCTACAACTTTTTTATAATTGTTTGTTAATATTTTAAGATATATTGCTTTGTTCACTCTCATAACTTTTAATAACCAACAAAATTTACAGTGTTTTGTAATTCGCCTGAAACTTCTTGCTCCGTTTGGTGTCCCACCGCCACCTCCCTCGAGCCGAATTGTCCCGAATATATAAGAGAACAAAAAACTGATTCGACCCTTCCCCCCTTCGACCCTTATACAAAATTGAGAATATATTTTATACCACCAGGGCCTACAACTTTTTTATAATTGTTTGTTAATATTTTAAGATATATTGCTTTGTTCACTCTCACAACTCTTAATAACCATCAAAATTTAGAGTGTTTTGTAATTCGCCTGAAACTTCTTGCCCCGTTTAATGTCCCACAGCCACCTCCCTCGAGCCGAATCGTTCCGAATATCTAAGAGAACAAAAAACTGATTCGACCCTTCCCCCCTTCCCCCTGGGGGGCATCCCAGAGAGACGCCCCCGCTCGCGCAAGCTAAACGACAAAGTAATTTAATATCGTTAAACAATACACGGAATTTCTGGATGGGAAACCCATTTTCGTCCGACTGCGTTCCGTCTCATCATTTTTATTATCGAATTTCTGGCGACGTCAGCGCGAAATTCGGGCATGTCCCGCCAAGAGAGTGAGGGAGAAGGGTGGCCGATCTCCTTATCGAATAAATTCGATTCCGGTCGTATTTCGAAAATTTACATTTGCCGGGGAATTATTTTTTCGTTCCTGCGGGGAACATCAGACCGATTCGTACCCGAAGCGGGGATTAATCTTAAGTAATTGCCGGCGTACAGATTGGCAAATTGAATATTCCGAATATTAATGGTGTTTTGATTGGATCGCGGATCTCATTAGGATTAATGCGTACGTGAACTAACGTGGGTGGATTAGTTTTCCGCGCTGGCGGAGCAAAAACGGTTGTGATGCAAATTTTAATGTAATTCTACCATTTGAACCATGTGAACGTCACCTATAAAACTTTTGGATTTCAATTTTGTTTCTTTATGTTGCGAGTTAAGAATACGAGCCGTGATTCGTTGGATTGCGTCGAACTTTCAAAACTTTACCCAAGACATCAACTTGGCCATATATATGACACAATATTTCTAACGACTTGCGAACAATAAGTATTTTAACTACTTTTACATAACTGTGCGATTTACTAAAAACTAAAATAGTGTAACGTTTATTCTAATTTATTTACACACCGTCTTAACACTACTTAATTTATCTAGACTATTTCCTAACTAATTAATTTACATCATACTCTTAACTGCTAATTTATTTAAACAATTTCACTTGTCCGTTTATCGCACTGTTTCCTCTCACGCGGCGGCTTCTCGTATAATCTCTTCTTCGTCTGCAGCGTTCGCTTTTATAGCCCTCCATAATGTATTCCGGAACTTTTTTGAGAGTACTCGATTCTTCTTCTCCCTAATTTGTTTGTTCTAGAAACGACCCGAAAGTAATAGATCATTCTTTCATTAAATGCATATTCGCGATTATTCTGGAACTGTTTTTATGACCCAATTGGCGGAGCGGCCTCCCTTTGAGGTGGGCCACCTCGTCTAATAAGGAGTACGCTTACGCTGGTTATTTACGCTTACGCTGGTTGTTTACATTCCGCGTTGTAATAGTCTACAATTCTAAAAATCAACGCTATAATTCGGGGCCCAATTAAACTTGCATATTAGATGTAATTTTCCTACTTTCTCTATCACAAAACGCAACAATTCTGTGGTACAAAAATTACAATTCTAATGAAGCGAGAAGCACTATAATATTCTAAACTAGGATTTAAACCAGGAAATTAAATGAAATAAACACATATATAGGCATATGTAGGTAGATGTCTCGAAGCTACACCTTACCCAAAGAAACATTCAAAATGATCTGGAGGGAAAAAATATTTCTACATGTTTCGAACATCTAGTGTTCATCTTCAGCAAAACGTTGTATCTTACCTATAGTTACCATATATTTCATCAGAATACAACAATATGACGTTACACCAATAAAACCAATGAAAACAATCATTGAACTAAAAATGATACACATAAACATATATAGTCAGCTGTATCTACCGAAATACACAAAATTTCTAAACAAATTGGCAAAAAATTCTAAAATATATTATATGTAGGCACAAAATACAACTTTTTCTACACTGGTTCATTAATTTCATCATTGGTAATTACAGCTTAAGTACATATGCAAAATAGTACTACCTAATTATCATAACAAAATATTTCAGGTACTTATAAATAATACAACCAGCGTGTTACAAACTACATAATTTAATTTAAAAATTACATATTACTATTTTCACTTATCATTATATATTTTTCTAAACTGACAAATTAAATGATTATCTTCTGCTACGAAGTGTATATTAGAACTACGTCCTATATTGACAGATTTAGTCAGAGTATATCATAATACAGACAAAACTTAAGGTTTTATATTCATGTCACTTGTAAATTCTACAAATGGAATATTTGCAACTACTTGTTAAACGTAGCGATATTTAATTTTATTTTAATAAACCCTTAATTGCTATACATATATGTTGTTCAAATTTATCATCATTTGTTAATTAAATAATTTCTTTAAAATAAAAAAATGAAAATATATTAGCGAAATTAAAGTTGATAATTGAGTTAATAGTTACTATTTTTATTACACCATCTCCATCTACAGACAGCTCTAAATACCGCTAGATCACTGAAAGGACTTTGGAAGACATTGTTGTATTTGTAATTAATTTAAATTTACATACAGTAGTTTTTAAATTATTCGATAGTAATATGCACTACATTTATAAATAGTAATATTCTAAAATTGTTGTATATACAGAAAGATATTTAAATTTGGTGGTATAAATTGCAATTAATTGTATGAGTATGTAGTACTAGACAGATATGATGGAATCCTACAAAATTTATCACAAAATGCTGAATAAATAAGTAAATTGTATTCAGTAAGTAAACATCGAAATACCTAAGTACTTCACAACTATCAAAATAAAAGAACGTAAATATCTAGTACAGGTTTAAGCAAAAACATAAATATGAATTTACTTAATGTGTAAATATACGATCTTTTGTTTGTGTTACATGTGCATATTCTGTTTTTAATTTTTTGTTAATTTAAATGTGATAAATATAAATTTAATCGCATAGTCCAATATCAATTTGTTTTTTGTAGTGATAATTGAATAGGGAAAATTATTATTAAAATAAGAAAATCTTAAGTGCATTACGTTGTAAATTGACATCATTAAACTGCCATCAAATTATAACAATTAAACCCAAAAACTCTGCTTCATAGGGTACATAGCAATACCTAATTCACATCTAGTCTTATAAAACACACCAACACGTCTGCTAGTTTACCAAAATCCCACTAATAATAAAATTTATATTTGGAGTGAAAAATTAAATTATTTTTTCAGTTTATATTGATAGAGCCTCAGTAATGAGGACTCATAGGAAAATTTGTAGGAGGCACTGAATTTCGTTTTACATTATTTGCTCCCTAGTGTTACCAAGTATTCTTGGGACGCTTTATATATAAGAATTACATAAATTTCTATTCGACTCGAATATAAGTGGAGGATTAGGAATATCTAATAACGTAAAATATCTGATCTCAATCCTGCCTTCAATTTCGAGACAAGATGAAATCAATACTTCCCCGATCTTCCCACGTTAACTCGAAATGCAGTAAAATCCGCTTTAACATCTCACAATACTCCTTCCTTACCTAAACTTTGGCAGCCTGCAAATAGATATCGGAGAGTGGTTTATTAACTCTCCAAAACTATTCCGTTCTCCTCCCAAGTTTGCATTTGACGTTTAACGTAATGCTCCGTTACATTTCCGAGTACTTAGAGTCTCCTTAACGTAATTAGTTTACGGCCCCTGATGCACTTCGACTGCGGAATATCCCTAATCGTTTAGGTATGCGCTTGAGGCGTATAATCTACGAGAACTTAAATTAATATTAAGCCACTCGGGACTGCTTCGGGTATTAACTGAGGCAGCTCCGTCAGACAAGTTATGTCTTTCGTATGGAATATTTGGAAAAGGGATAGGGTTTGATAGTGTTTTCAGTTGTGTGTTTTGAAAGAGGTGTAAATGTGTAAAAAGGGGAAAAATTGTGATACACAGGACTTTAAGTATTAAAACTTTAATTTCAACATTAATTAAGGCTATTATTCAAAAGCTACATTTTAATTCAAAAGTAACCCTAGAGTCAATATAATCAAACAAATTTTTTGGAGGAGGTTTTTGATTCATTTATCAATGTAATTTATAGAACGTTTTTCTTAATATTTCCGAATTTCTTAATAACAGAATTAATGTCGTTCTTTCAAATCCTTTATATTGAAAAAATATTTATTTATTTTATAACAATTTGTTTATTACAAATATTCTTTCCTTGCTTGTCTGAAAATTTATAATGTGCTCTCATAATATTAATGACTGAACGAAGTGTGAAGTGATCTCTAGAGAAAATGGTATAGATCTCTCTTTGGCTCGTGGATGGTTGCGGAGATGAATCTTGTCTCCAGGTTGTAAGGCTGAAGACGTCCTTGTAGGCGGAGATCAGGGCGTGACGTGATCTCTTGAAGTTCTTGAAGTTCTTGTAGTTTGGAGAGAGGGCGTGACGTACTTCTCCGGGTTTGGATCTGAGGGCGTATCGTGCAGATCCGGGGTTTGAGGTTCTAGTAGTTTGGAGAGAGGGCGTGACGTACTCTCCGGGTTGAAGTTTGTTAGGTTTTGGGTTGTCGGGTTAAGTGGTGTGAAGAAAGATCACAACACACTGTCGTTTTGAGCATACTAGGGTATACTGGTTTATTACCAAAATTTCACAAGCTTTTATACATCTTCAAATTACATTGGTTAAATGGCAAATTAAGTTTTGTTATCTTTCGGCGTCCTAGATTGTAATTTCCCTGACCTAGCTGTGTGCTTGACCTTACGGAGCGCGTTTGTTATAATATTACGAGAACTGGTGTTATGCTTGCGCGACTGATTATTGTTGTAAGATTTTGAAATTATCACTTTGATGCGCGCTCTTTCGTCCACCTAAGCGACTCAGTTGTTTTAATACCCTCTTTAATAGTTATTAGTTACTTAATAATTGATTACTTTATCAGCACGCACACTAAATTATTTCACTGACTTAGTTGTGCTAATTAATTTTTGATTACTTGATTTGCAAGTAGAATTTTCACCTAAGATGTTTTTAATAACAAGTTGCTCTAGTTCTATTTAATGGTTATTCATCCCTAATTGACGATTATGTTTCCTGAATTCCCTATTAAATCCCTACAACCCTACTTAGCTCTCTTTTATGTTGATCGTAGAGTCAACAATGACTTATAAAAATTTTATAAAATACCAACACTAGACGGCCAAATATTAAATTTACTTTGGAATGGGAAAATAATGATTAATCACCCTCTGCTGATGTATTAATTAAAAATAAAAACAAACGACACATTCCAAACTGATTTTTATTTAGATTGAAGTTATTTCTAGCACATGCACATATTTAATTCGATTCAAGCAACCGAATACCATACAAACATCAATCAAAACTCATATCAATAATATCATTAATATCATTATCAACATTAAAAACGTTCTTGTCAACTGAGTAATCATATTCAGATGGAGTAATCATATGATTTTCTACTTGAGTCTGGAAAGTAGTTTAGATAGCCTACAATTCACACTGTTGGAGTTTTCATCCAAAATCTAATGTTGCAGTCTTTAGATTTTCGAATGTATGAGATTCTGAGTACAAATTCAAGCAAGGAAAACTTAAGACATCTCCTTCCAGAAGATATCCAGATTCAAAAACTTAGTCTGGAATGGCTGCACTATGTAATATGTACAAACAGCAATTATGCAATTACATTATTAATAAATTAGATTTAATTGTTAATTAAACAGTAAATAAAATTGAATGAATTAACTCAGTGAATATTATTGGGAAATAAAGTTTGGTGTGTACTATGCATTTTTTTATATAATTGTAAAATGAACAAAAGTAGCCATAGTTTGTTAAAGTCGATGGAATTCTTACTACGAAAATGAAAAAAACTGAAAATTTTCATGTTATAGAAATATTTCATAATTATATAATTTTACTACCTAAGACTTGTAACATAAGGCAGCTTAAAATTGTCGGAGATAATAGGGCGTTCTGGGCCGACACAAGACCAGGAATAGACACTACGAACTCGTTGTTACAAAATTATTTATAAATTGCAAAATTGAACATTTACCAAAATTTACAACTATTGTCCTATGTAGCCATTAAATTTTAAATAGGGCAGTATTGTACTGCGCTACAATATTATAATTTAATTGTTGATTCAACTATACTTTCTGTGTTTTAAATTTTCGAAAAGGAATATTTTTTTACATCTTGCATATCTTGGAATTTCAATTCAAATTAAATCAATCAACCAATCAATTTTCCAAAATAATTTTGCAAATTTGAATTCAATACTGCAAGGTCACTATGTTGATACTAACCAATTAAATCTAACAATTAATATGTCACTACTTTTTTTTATATAGGATCTATAATTTGTTGCTAAGATAGTTTACTGTAGTTAACACGTTGCTTGGAGACTTATGTATCAAAAACAAAAGCAAAACACGACTATTAGGTCGATATATCCCAGCATGTAAACTCATCCGGGCTTCATTAATCTCGAATGTCTTTCGAGGGTATTAATAACCGGAGGATGATGTTTCCCTGCTCGTTAACAGGTGCGTTAAGTCGCCCGACGACACCCCCCTAATTGCTTTTGATATTAATATCGATCCGGAGACAAGGCTTTTTAAAATTCCCCCGCCTTAATAACGTAATTTTTTCTTACTTAAAAGCGGGGGGTACATTTTTAGATTAGTAGGGACGTGGGTGGCTTGTTATTAAAGCGCACAGGGAATAATTACCGAGGACTCCGTGCTAAGAACTTAGCGAGGGGTTGTTAGGGTTTGGAAATTGAAAAAGAATTGCGAAACGGCAGGAAAAGGCATTACGTTCCCGGCAGGTTAACAGGGGGAGGTTTTTACGTAACCCAATTTTCGATGGTGAAACTAGTTGATCTCATCTGTGGGCTGTCGAATTTTGTTTTCAAGTGGAATCAGAGTTATCTCAAGGACACACATAGTAATTTCCGTACAGTCAGTGGTGGATACGAGATCGATATTCGTCGTCTCGTCTCGAATGTCGAGATAAGATTAAATGATGAAATTTCAGTACGAGACGATAATTGTAACGCGAAATGTAAACAACCAGCCTAAGCCTTCCCCTTATCGGACGGCGGCCTGCCTCAAAGGAAGGTCTCCGCTAATTGAATCCTTTAAAAAAAGACAGTTTCAGAATACTTTCGGATATTCATTCAAAGAAAGAATGATTTATTACCTTCGGGGCGTTTCTAGAACAAACTTTATTCGGAAATAATACACCAGAAGGTTCCCGATTAAAATTGAGATATGCATATAATCACGGGCTTGCGGTCGGAGAGATTAGATTAGACGTGAAGCCGCGAGTGAGTAAACAGCGCGAAAAACGGACAAGCGAGTGGTACAAATAAATTAAAAAGTTAAGTGTGTTATATAAATTAATGAGTTCAGTAATAGTCTAAATAAATTAAGTAGTGTGTAGTGTATAATTAGGACAGTGTAAATAAAATAGAAATAAACATTACAATATCTAATTTTGGTCTCTTCTCGAAAAGATTCAAATATATCTGCTTTCTCCTCTCTCGTCCTTCTGTTTCTTGAGATTACTAATAAGGGCCAGTAAGTTTGGATTTACTGAAATTATAACGATAATTACCATAAATAATGCCGCTTTCGCATATAACATACACTTCTTACTTGTTCTTATAATTAAACTAATTAAAAGTTTTTTTCGTGGTCTCTTAACAAACATATTTATTAATAAAGATGAGTTTCTATATTGTAATAGCGCGCATCAAAATATGAAATCTATAAGGCTAATTTCTGTACTCTCAACTTTACCACACCTGTGAAGGTACCTCAAGAAGATCAGTAAATATGGTCAAGAAACAACACATTGATTTCCTATGAAATTTTTCGAGACCGAGACGAGACGAGACCAGATTTAGTCGTGGCGAGACAAGACATAAAATTTAGGCATTTTGCAAGACCGAGACGAGACCATCTTATTTCTCGTCTTGTCTCGTCTCGGATCCACCACTACATATAGCTGTAAAGGAGGTATTTGGCAGTAGACATACTGGCAAGTTTAGAAGTTAAGAAATGTCAATAACATAACATTTTTTGAATTAGATTTTAAAAATGTTAAAAAAGCTGTCATTAGTGGTGGACACGAGACGAGACATATCTCGAAATTCGAGACGAGACGAGACGAGACCAGTACTAATTCGAGACGAGACGAGACATAATTTCATCTCGTCTCGAAAAGTCTCGAAGTCTCGATTTTTTTTAAGAAATTGCAAATTAAGAATTTTCTTTCGTTTGTAAAATGAAAGGCCACCAAACTCCATAGCAATGAGGACGAAAGCGCAGGTAAAAGGATACCTAATAAAGGGTCAGGATTAAACCGTGCCATTGTCTAGTAAGGGAGTAAAATTTATAATCAGCCCGTCGTTTTTTTAGAATTTTGGGAGGGTTTATTATACAACAGACAGACGGACAGTGGTGCGAAACGTTTATCTGAGGTAATGGACATATTTAACAGTAATGTTCATTTATTCATTCATTCGTTCATTCTTTAGTAGCGTAGTTTTCCAAATTTAACAACTTTTCTGATAGATGGACAACTTGGTAGGTATAAATGAAATTTCCAGTTTACAAGTTCCCAGTGCGATGTTGTTGGTATTGTTGATACATATCCCGGAATAAATAAAATAAAACTATAGCTGATCTGACTATTGCTGTCCCAAAGAGTTCTAAACATAGGTTATTCAGCTTCATAATAAGGACCTAATTAGTGCCCTCTAATTTTATGTCGAAAACGTATGTTTTGATTAATCACAATATCTTTTCTTTTCTGAGAGCGATAATATGAGGTAAATAGGTAGGTATTACCAGCACATTTTTCTAAAATTATGGTAGGTAATTTTACTTTTAAAATTTGATAATTCTATCAAATAATACCAATTTCACATATAATGTAAAATATACAGATAATATTAATTTCTTAATTGTCCTTATAAAGATATATAATTTATTTTATAAGTTTATTTAATAACTTTGTTTTATAGTTCGTGTCCTAACAAGTCTATTTATTAATGATATTTATTTTCGATTTTGTACCTGTTCTCTATATTCTAATTTCTTTAATTCAGTATTTTCTAAAAATGAAATATTCTTTATCAAAACATAACATCAATAAAATACAACTGTACATTCAACTTTACCACACCTGTATAGGTACTTCAATAAAATCAGTAAATGTTATCAATAAAGTTTACAGTTATAAAAGTACCGTCTATATACGCCTATTTATTTCTAGACTTTTCGAGACACGAGACGAGACGAGACAAGACCAGTACCAGATCGAAACGAGACGAGATATAATTTTTGGGAATTTTTCGAGACGAGACGAGACCATGTCGTTTCTCGTCTCGTCTCGTCTCGTGTCCACCACTAGCTGTCATCTGGGCTAATTTTTCTTCCTCAGTTAATGCGCTAATTATCATGGCATTGAGTTAGTAAACTGCTTTGGTCGTTATATTACATTTTTATTGTGAGCTGTCACTCCCAAATCCTAAACAAGTTTAGAAATACGAAACCTAAAAGCATTTAATGGTGCCTGTGTCGATTATGTCGTCCGTTTCATCGAAACCCACCAGAATTGACGGGTTTTATCTGTCGTCAACGTTAACACACACTCGCACAATACCAAATATTATCCAATCGGAATAACACAAATAACTTCAGGACGTTAAGTAAATAAAGAAATCTTTCCAGAAAAGGCCTCCATTTGTCACGTCATCGACATAAATTGGACTCGACCGGTCGTTCCTTCGTCCCTTTTCCTCTCCTTTTGCTGAAAATGGTCCTAATCGCGAATGTTTATTACATGAGAGAAAATTCGTTATTGGTTCGCTTGGAATATGACAGACGAACACACACACACACACACACACACACACACACACACACACACACACACACACACACACACACACACACACACACACACACACACACACGCCGCGATTTACCTCGCCGTAAGATTAACTGCGGGAGATCGATCACCTTCCGAGGACACGCAGAATTTTCCGTCAGATATATTTTTCATGGGGGGAGACATGGAGAAGGATCCGTAATATTTTCCCGGGTGGAAAGGGGAAGGTGTCTCGTTTTTTTTGGGGGGGGGGGGGGAAATTCGTACACCAAAACGGTTTTAGGTCGCTCTTAAAAATTCAGGAGGAGCCCGAATTATTCAAATTATTGTCAACAGTTAATGCCTCGAACACTCTCAAAGCAAACGAAAGGAAAATCGCGATTATTTTAAAATATCAAGTCGGGAAAGTTCTGACGTTTTACCGCAGAAGGGCGTAAATATGCTTTTCATGTTTTCCATGTGTGATAATCACATAATACTTTTGAAATTGTTTTGGAGTTCTACGAGCAAGCTACGACCCATGCTGTGTTGTAATAATATTTAAGAATACACTGTGGATACCCGGATTCAAGGTCAGATGAGGCAATAAAATGGTGAAAATACCACTGCTTCGCCAAAGTTTAGAAAAACTGCGTTGCTCTAAGTTTACATAAAATAGTGACTGATGTTTAAAGCATTTGGTTCTAATATAGAGGATTTCAGTCATAGCTGTATTTACTGTTGGTGAAGAAAGTGTGAATATGGCTAAAACCAGTCAATTTCCCTACCAGATTTATAACCATTATTAGCACAGTTGGCATATTTGAATGTTTGGCTGGATAGTTACATTCCTCTTTGTATTCTTAGATGATGTGTGGATTGTTTTAGAATATTTCAGTATAGTTCATCTTAAGAAGAGAAATTTGCTCCTGGTGATTTCCTATCTTACTATATAAAGAAAATACAACAGTTATTGCATTTTGGAGAATCGAATTACCCTCTACAGTTAGAATGTATTCAAATCAGTTCTCATTTAATGTGTTTTTTAAAATATGCAAAAATTAGGATTTAAAAGAGGAAAAGATGGAAGGAGGACTTTTTCAGTTTTGTCATGAATGATTCAAGAACGAAAATTTCGTTTTAATTATAAGAATCAATAAGAAATAAATGTTAAATGTGTGTTATATGCCAAAACGGTATTATTTAATAGAATTATCGTTTTACTTACAAATAATCTAAATTTACTTTTTCAAAAAACAATTAGGAGGTACTAATTAGGCCCTTAATAAAAATAAAAATAAACAATTTTGGAATTATCTCTAACTGATATCTAACTGATGGGATAAGTAGTTGGTTCGTCCATGAATAAATGTCATATAAAACGGCTAAACAATTTTTGATGAAATTTTATTTTTAAGCTTCTATCTAGCGTCGCAATATTCGAAATACTCATATCATTAATAATAGGTTTTAAGAACATCTTAAAAGGAAGATATCTTTCTAAAATACGTGAATAGACATGCATAGTCACATGAGCTAGTTTTAATTTATTCTATCAATCATTTCGCACTGGGAACTTTTCATGCCATTATCTGCCGGATTCTCGGATTATAGTAAAACTTATGAAACTACCCTACTAATGAATGAATACAGTACTATTGAAAATGTACATTAATGAAATCGAACGATCCACACCACTTTTCTAATGTTGGGTCTGTAATAAACCATTCTATAATTGTAAAAAAATAAGTGATTAATTATTATCGTAAAATGCACTTATACCGATAAGAGCTGCAAATTTTACCATATTCAATCCTTACTAGTTTAATGGTTCAATTAATGAGCTTGCTGGACATGGCCGTTATTATGTTTTAATTGCTCGTCATTCATGGCTGTGGGGGTTTCACCAACAGGAGATCACAGATACACAATTCGAGACTTTTCGAGACTTGTCTTGTATCTAAATTTCAGCATTATATCTCGCCACGTTCTTGTGTCCACTGGTAGAAACAGCATTGTCTTAGTAACATGCTCCTTAAAGTCATCTCTGTATGGACTATTGTGTAAGTAATTAACTAGGGGTATTACCTCTAATATCGTAGTTATTAAGTTTATCAAGGAGGATTTCGTGATTTACATTATTAAAAAATTTTGTTATGTCCAATAAGCAATTTTATTGCAGATTCATATTTCCCAAAATTATGGTACTCAGTTTACTGAGGGCATCCTCAAGAACTTTGTTTGTCAGAAACCAAATTATTTATTGGACGGAACAATTATCAACTTTAATAGTGGGCGAATTCCCCTAAATTTAATTTTCAAAAATCACAATTCTCGTTAAAATACGATGCCAAAAGAATTATCAAAATGTTATTATAACAGTTTCTGACCACCTGCATTGATAAGTATGGGGATAATTACTCCTCCCAACACTTTTCCAGATTTAAAGATAGTAAAGATAAAGATTTAAGATAATGATTTAAGATGATAATAGAAAAGGTGTACAGGTTCTTAGACAACTGTTTTTTTCTCTTTGAGTAACAGCTAGCTATTCTTGCTCCTCATCTTCATCTATAGAGAAAATAATATGTATTATTTTTAAAAATTATCTATGTACTAATAACAGTAAACATTGGGTAATTAGTAATAATAACACAAACGGGTATCACTAAGATAATATTCATCACTTTGTATAGTTTTCAAGAGTGTTCACTGCCAAAGGAACTGGAAAATTATTAAATTTTTGTAACGATGCAAGTTTTTCGCACATTCGCCATTTCCAAATAATCTACTTATAGGTAAATTTTAGGCCTAAAAATTACATCGTCATTTCGTCGCACTTTTAATCATAAGAAGGATTAATGAAATAAATAGAAAATAAATAGCATTACACTAAAAAGAACTTTAAAAGGGTTTAAAATACATACGGAGCTTTTCTATCGAAACGCATAGTGGGAAATCAACAAGAGGAAACGAGAAACTTATAGTAGTTCGTTAGTATGACAGAGAACGATGTTTTGCAACGTTGCCGGCCGAGCAGGCAGTCCAAGTCAACACGTATCCCGGTCGCGTATCTCTTTACCCTTTCGGATGTGTGCGGAGCGGATGAATGTGATGTTTCGCGAGCTAGCAACATCGCAAAAGTTATTTCTCCGTTAATCCAACGAGAAATATATGGCCTTTCTCTCGCTCTCCCGTTTATCCCATCCTGCGACTCTGTAGAAACGATCTGTATAATCCAGTCAACGTAGTCATTTTTTAACGTTTTACGACATTAATTCATAACCGGATGGGAGTGGTCAAATGTTGTAGGCTCTGATTAGTTAATCATGCGTATATAGTTTTAAACATTCAAAAAGTGTGCATTAACAAATGGAAGGGGTCCAAAGTTAGCAAAAACAAGTTTTTTGATTCTACAAGCCAAAGTATGCATTTTGACGAGAAAAGTTTCAAATATAAGTTGTAGAGAATTTAAAACCCTACAATTTAAGCTACAGCGCGATTCATTTTGTTAAATATTTATTGCATAAATGCCAAAAAAAACACTGAAAATGGTCATTTTTTGCATATTGATTATTTATTGCAAAAATAACATGATTTAGATTTGTACTACTTTAAAAGCTAGCTTTCAAAATTCCAAACCTAAACAACTTTTATAAAAGTCAATTGGTTAATTTGTTGCTGAGATATTGCAGCAACATTGCTACATTGCCCTACAATATTGCAAATTGTAGGGTTTTAAGTTCTCTACAACTTATATTTGAAACTTTTCTCGTCAAAATGCATACTTTGGCTTGTAGAATCAAAAAACTTGTTTTTGCTAACTTTGGACCCCTTCCATTTGTTAATGCACACTTTTTGAATGTTTAAAACTATATAGGCATGATCAACTAATCAGAGCCTACAACATTTGACCACTTCCATCCGGTTATGAATTAATGAGGAAGAATGTACCGACAAAACTATATGAGGCATTGAAATTATTTGAACCCCTCTTTCTTGTTTCCTGTTTTTGGCCAAATATTCCTGAGGGACCCAGTTGCTTAATATCTATCAATTCTATCAATACCTATCAAATCTTACCATACACATCCTCCAATAAACTAAATACTTATTACCAAAGTTAAGCCTCATGGAACACGAAAGACCTCTCGCTTTTCGCCCCCAGAACGGCGAATTAATTATAAAGAAAAATCCCCAGATGCGGTCTGTCAGATCAGTCCGCAATGCGAACTGGGAGATGATCAGTTTCGAATCAATCAAGCGCTAATTTCGAAGCTCGGCACATAATTACGGTCCCGATTTTTTGGAAAAATCCGCTGGTACGTATCGAGATCGATCGATGACGCAGGGACGCTGATTTACCCGGAGTTTGCATATGCATGGGGACACATTCGACGCAGGGTATTAGGTGACAATCCAGAATCTGTTTTATCGGAAGTGAATCATAGTGATCAGATAGTTGGTACCAAAACGAGGCTCAATCTTTCCATAAGTTTGATAATAGAGACGAGCTTAAACAAAAATTTTATAAGGGAGTGATTAGTAGGTAATTAAAGTGTAAGTGGAAGGGGTAGTATTGGTAGTATGTACGTTAGTAGCCACAGGTTGAGTCCACTCGTAAACTAACTGGATGGGCCATTAAGTTAGTGATAACTTTAAAAGCCACTTAAACATTAATGACTATTAATTAGCTAGAATTAATTAAAGTAACCAATATTTCAATTAGACTCGATCTTGCCACAATACCAAAACAACGAAAATCGATTTGAGCCGACGGCTTTCCGCTTCCAAAGTTTCCTAAATCACAGTAATTTTCTCGCGACTCTAAATCGCCATTTTTCGGTGACAAATCAGATGTTTATCTCTCCTCTCCCTTTTCCCGTTCTAATCCGCTCAATTTTGGAGTCAGACCCATACATTTGCGAGACGTACGCTTCGGTGTTTTCTTCGGTTCGACGTCAAACATTTTAAGCTCCAAAGGGCCGTTCCTTCATGCATATGTAAATGCCAAAGCTCTGCGTAGTAGAGGATCGGTCGCATCCACTGCGGCCCGAGCTCGGTTGGTTCTCTCTCGACAAATACGAAATTCGAGGGAAATTCGAGAGGAGTAGAGTAGGAGAGAGAGTACAAAAGGAGTCGAAGGAGCACAGCGAAGAATAAACACACTTTGAATATGCAGCAACAGCTGTCATTGGTCGCCAGACGAACTTCTGTCTGGTTAATACCACGAAAACGTGCGAGAAAGTCGGGAGAATTTAGGAATGTAGCTTCATTGAAGTAAATATTTCATAATAATTTTACAGCTTGAATAATGAACATGCAAATAGAATTTCCATTATTCTTGTTGCTATAGTATTCTATAACTTCACGATGGAAGAGCTAAGCGAACAAACTTCGTTTTGTAGGTCACAGCTGCGACTGTGGAATTACCCGAGATTTTAGGAGGGCTTCAAGATTTTTATATTTTTCTGCAAATACGAAGAAGGGATGGAATGTTAATACAAAGCAGTACCACCCTCTTCCGTGCTTATATTTGTTTATTTATATTGGAATTATAACTAAAAATGTTGAGCTCGATATTGGTTTCAAAAATATCATACTAATGTCTTAAACAGTGATTACAATTTAGGAAGAAGATGCGTATGTAAGTGTTTTAACCGTATAAAAATCAGCTAGAGTAAACTTTTTAAAATACTTGATAGTTTTTGAGTTATTTTGCAAATATTAATGTCGCACTATATTAATATATATATTATTTAGTATTTTTCACATAATATCACTTTTTGAGTTGTTTCATTTTATTTACACATTATCGATTGTTTCATTGCATCTAAGTAAACCTTGTGAAAACAATTTCTCGAATACAGTTCTTCAAAAGAGCAATTCTTTTAAAACTCACAACAAAAAACATTTTGGAAATGTAAACCTAATTTAAATTCTTGGTATACAAAATCAATCATTATGTTTTCAATTTTCCAGATCAGGTGATTTAATGAGAAAAGTCGTTATCGCGCTGTCTTTATGTTTGTTTAATCACCTGGGTCAATGGCTGCAATTATAATTACCAATTCTCTTAACTTTAGTTATATTTTGTTATCGAAGAATTGAAGGTCGTAGGAAAAAATTGATTTAAGTGCCTATTTCATCGTTACAAGATAATAAAAGATAAAATTATTTATTTTGTATCATATATTGATTGAACTTCAGGTACGTAAATCTGTAATTAACTTCGTATATTTCATAAAATCACTGAAAGCCCTTTTATTGCCATTATTCTTTCCAAAAATCGTTTTCCAAGAATTTGCCATTACCATGTGTTGTTTTATACATTTTACACAATTTCTACTCTTTTTGACAAACATTTGAGTTATTTTTGAAACAAATTTCACCCAAAATTTTTCACTGTGCAAAGTGTGACTGTAGAAATTTATATTACAATTGTATTGTAACATTTATTTTCTAATTTATTTACACTAATACTAATTGTACACTAGACTAGACACTACTTAATTTATTTACACTATTACTAAACTAATTTATATAACACACTTAACTAATTAATTTGTATCACACTCTTAATCGTTAATTTATTTCACTTCAATTGCTCTCGCTTTCGCTATTTCACTCGTTAACTCTCGCGGCTTCCGTCTAATAATCCTCTTTCGTTCGCCGCGTCCACTTTTATAGCCCCCATAATGTTTTCTCGAATTTGCTCGATGTTTCCACAAAGCACTCGATTGTTCTTTTAATAATGTTTACGTAGAAAATGTCCAGAAGGTCAGAAATTACTTTCCTTAAATAATAATCCGGGAGTATTCATGGAGCTGTCTTTTTTTTAGAATTCAATTAAGCGTCGCGGCAATTCTTTTGAGGTAGCCGCCCAAGTCCGATACGAGTAAACACGTCTCGCGCTGTTTACTGTTTACAGAGTTTTTCCAAATTTCATCCATACAAAGTATCCTAAGAAATCCTGGTCAAAGTTTGAAGAAAGGGAAGTAAAGTCAATCCTTCTTACAACTTTCCTCTTATGACCCATTCGAACAAAGTTATAGAGCTCCAAAATAAAAATTATGAATGTGATTTTAATTACAAAGTTAAAACAGTTTCCCAAATTTAATAAACTTTTGATGGATTGTCATTGATACTGTAGTTGAAACTATGGTGGACCTGGTACACCTAGTTACAAATGAAAAATTGTTACATTGAAGAAAAATCAAACTCTGAAACATTATCATATGGTCCCCCAACTATCTTATTAAAACAAAATGTTGCTGTGTATTTAATTGGATATAAATCAGTTTCATAGGAATGAGAGGTTATGTTGGGAAAAATAATCAATGGTGCATTCACCAAAATGGTGGATTGTAATATTTGATTGTGGAAAATCATCTAGCGATTCTTGAAAAGCGCTATTTCCCCACAAAAAAACTTTTATACAAGTTGATAGGAAATTTTGAGGTCACGATCGCGGATATTATATCTATCAATTTGGGTGGACATTCGATTTTGTATTAACTCAAAGTTTCGCCCCAATCAGGTGATGTGGGTCCCGAAACATGTCAGTAGGTACTATAGCTTTAGAACAAAATAGGTAATGCAGTAGGTAATGAACCTGCCACTTATCCTAGAAAACTTTCGGCCCAATTTAATAGTTAACGTCAATATAGTACAACTTCAAAAATAACCCGTATAGTCGACCGTTTTCAAAAACTACAATAGTATCAAACTGGCCTTCAGCACGCATGCGTTTTTAAAAATTAAGGGAAGATTGGTCACTTCAGTGGATCAGTATTATTTTAACATTTACAAGACATTGCGCAGTAAACTGTAATTATTAACATTTTTGGGAAACAACATCATAATTTGGACGGAATTTTTCAACTTGATTTACAATTATTATTAAATAACGTTCTTTTTCAAATCTAACAACGCATGTGGCAGTTATACGGCGGTACTCCACCTTATTTTAAAAGGGGTAATTGAAACGAATTGCAAGTACCAACATTATTACCATTGTGTTATATAATGTTTTTGGCATTATTTCCTCTTAATAACAAGAAAATTACTATATTTTACACAATAGAATGCGTCATTATTTATTTTTCTCGTTACTAACGTTGGTTGAAAGTGTAATGAAATTACACCGTATTTATATACCCGAATTTCTCGCGAGAATTGTTAATTTTAAATGCTAACGTTAACCTAAATGGTTCGTTCAAAATATGGTGAATGCGCATGAAAATGGCACTCGAAAAAGTTTATCTTGCTAAAATCACTGAAATTCTCGAATTAAACAAATAACAATTAAATTAAAATTTTTGTTTTTGCACTATGTCTAAAAGTTTTATATTAGGAGCTAAAGGAAAATTTGAGATACAAAATTTGAAAGTTTTTTTTAATTAGTACTAACTTTTAGGTACCTCGTTTAGGTATTTAGGTATTTGAAAAGATGTACAACAATCTTCCAAATGAAATTCACAACAATTAGATAAATATTTTATCCAAAAATCAAATCCAGGTTAAGTCAAACCCCGTCCAGATTAAAGCAAGTCCAAGTACTTAGAAGAAATTATTCTACAAGTGTTGTTCTAACTTATATGTATATTTCCTCATTGATAGGTTACGACTCATGATAGTCACTAAGTACCCAGAACATATTTCGACTCAATAAAATATATCACTCTTAGACTTATTTACGTCTGGATGGGATAGAACTTAAAGTGACTTACCTGAATTAAGATATTGATATAAGGATAAGCCATTTTCGGAAGATGTCTAGTTTCCCAAATTTTACGTTTATACATATAGCATATGCGAGAGACAAATTTAGGTAGTCTGTGTTGCTTAAGACTATTTGCTTTTCAATTTTTTGCCTTAAAATTTTACTTAATTAATTTTTATTTTAGTTAATTTACAATTCAATTTATATTATTTTAATTTACGACTTTATAGCTATATTATAACTCAATGAAAACGGCTTATAGTACTGACGTTACTTCGTTCAGTATATTGGTCAGCTATGTTCACAAAATATTGTAGCGGTGAATATTGAAATATAAGAGTTACGATAAATTAAATACCTCTATTGAACATGCAAAATGGGTTGAACGGTATAGTTAACAGCTCAGTATTTGGCAATCTACTAAATGTTTTTACTTGGTTTGCTATATTGGTTAGCTATGTTCATAACTGCGGTGAAAATATTGCAATGTTGAATATTGAAATATGAGTTACGATATATTAAGTAACTTTATTGAACTTAAAAGAGGAAGAATGACATATTAATGGATCAGTGTTTGGCAATCTACTTAAGTTGTTACTTGGTTTACTACGTTGGCCAGCTGTGTTCACAACTGCGGTAAAAATATTGCAGTATTGATTATTGCAATACGGGAGTTACGATATATTCAGTTACTGTATTGAACTTGAAGGACGAATAGCGATATAGTAATGCCCTAGTATTTGGCAATCTACCGATGTTGTTACTTGGTTTGCTATATTTGCTAGCTATGTTCATAACTGCGGTAAAGCAGTAAACTTCCAGTGTTGAATATTGAAATATGGGAGTTACGATATATTAAGTTACTCTATTGAACTTGAAAGAGGAATAACGAAATAGTAATGCCCTAGTGTTTAGCAATCTGCTGATGTTGTTACTTGGTTTACTATGTTGGTCAGCTATGTTCACAACTGCGGTAAAACATTGCAGCGTTGAATATTAAAATATTGGAGTTACAATAATTAAACACCTCTATTGAACTTAACAGAACATGGACGGTATACTAATGGCTCAGTGTTTGGAAATTTACTGATGTTGTTAGTTGGTTTACTATATCGGCCAGCTATGCTTACAACTGCGGTGAAAATATTGCGTTGTTGCAATATTGCAGATGTATTAAAATAATTAGCTGAAGATATTGATTAAATGTTTTTACAACATTTACGCAAGAATAATGCTTCTATCGTAATCCATCCAGCATCCAGTGTGATTAACTTTACGTTAGGTACCACAAAAATGTAATAATCAGTACGTATACATAGAACAGGTTTATTATCGGATTTTATAAATTTCCTGATTTCGGATTTTCCGAGAGCTTAATGTAATAAGTGTATTCCGACTCCTCGTATACCCATCGTATTCCCCGCAATTTATCTTTCCGGGAAAAGTCAAAAATGGTCGAATGCGTCACAACCGCCCTGGACTGCCCAAGTCGTTCCATTCCGACCCCTCGAATCGTGGACCATCCCGATCAACAAATTATGCAATGCGCGTACTACTTATCGATTTACAAACGGAAAAAGGGACTCCGGCGAGAAGTACGCTCGCGGACAATTGTTGCATGCCCTTCCCGCAGGAACACCCCTTACCGGCCGTCGGCGGGGGATCCCTCTCGTCGAAGCTCCCGTCTCCTCTACATAACTCCGCGGTGTCCTGGAACGCCCGAACGGGACGGATCGGGTATCTCTCTCTTTCACAAGCACACGGACTGAGTTTTCTACTTTTTTACTTTTTGCGGGAAGGAGGGCGTCGCGACGCAGCTTCCAGCGGGACGTACGGGACCGAACTGGCCAGGAGCGCGCCAGGACTCAGACGAGGATCCACCCAGGCGCGCCGTGTACGCGCGAAATTGGGCCGGTGCAATATCATCTCGCGGAGGGAGGAATATACACGAAAAACGATTAACGGGAGTGGGATGTGTCCTGTAGGATCGAAACGCTAGTGGGTTGGTTTTAATGAGTCTCGTTAATTTGTTGGGGAACTTTTTAATCCTGATCTACTCGTTTTTGTTAGTGAACTCTATTACTCTTTCAATCTTCCTCTTCTTCACTTAGGACATTGTATATATATATATATATATATATATATATATATATATATATATAGTATTTTGACTATTTTGGATGTGATATTACTTATGTAGGGGAAACCTCTATATCTTTGCAACTGATCTGGTGTTGACTCTTCATTAGCTGATGTCAAATTTCTTACTCTTGGGTGTGATTCATTCAATGACCTGTCAACCCGGTCAACTATGCTAGGGAACTTATATAATATCCTGTTTATCAATTTATGAGGATATGAAGTGTCTTTCAATAGCTTGCCAAGAATCTGCAGATTCTTTGTTCTTAATGAAGGATGAGAGATTCTGTCAATCCTGCGTATTAGTCTCTGAGCTAGGCTCAACTTGGTTTTCATGGTGTGGTAGGAATAATAATTTATATATCTCCCAGAACTTGTGGGTCTCCTATACCAGTCCAAGATTATTCTGTTGTCTTCATTTCGAATCAACTTAGTATCAAGAAATGTATAGCCCCTCTACTTTAAAGTCACCAGATATTTAAAGTACCGCAAACTCCGCCATTTTTGGGCAAAAATTTGGCGCCAAAGTTGAATTGCTAACAATTAATAATGAACACAATGCTTGCTTGTTTTAATTAATTGCATTACTATCTGCATGTAGATTATTAACGCATCATGTTGATGCAGTTGTGCTTTTTTTAACAATACAGTACAAAATTGTTGGGGTTAATTCGACCCTGGGTGCGAGACAGACAGAGATAGAAGAAAAGCGAAAGGGACATAGTGCCGTGGAGTGGGAAATACATGTTATACCATAGGTGCACGCTCTTAATTAACGATTTTGATTACTTTCGGCTTGTGGTAATCGTCAGATTATACTTTTTCTGCTATTCTGTTATATACAGAATAACATTATATACCTCTAGAATAAAAAAGAAAACGACCGCGCTCGAGTAAATCCACACATCGTTTTTTTTCAACTTTGTTACCCTCCCACTCCCTTAGGTTACGCTCAAATCGTCAGATTAGCAAAATGGACACATGTTAGTTAGTAATTAACCCTCCTTATCTTAATCTGACGCTCTCGAGTATTTCAGATAATCGATTTTTTTTACTAATCTGAAGGGTTCCCCTTGGCGAACCCCCCCATATTAAGGGCCCATACTGGCTAGAGGTACTTATTAATATATAAGGTATCCTCCCTTATATTAATGTGACGCGCTCGAGTAAATCCAAAAATCCCCTCTTGGGGTCCCCTACTAAAGTAGAGGGACTATAAAGAAGAGGAACACTCCTCTCCTTTTCTGGTTCTATAGTGAACTGCAGGTGGCTACTGGTTCTTATTTTTCCATTCTATGTGAGACGATTTGATAACTGTCAACTGTCAATTGTACTCTGTCATTTCGCGTACTTGCCATGCATTACTTAGAGATAAGTCTGTAAATTCCTGATTATCATGGGTGTTCCTGAAGATCCTTTGATTAGCAATGTATAATTTTCTTCTTTTAAACCTCAATTACTGTAAGTATTAATATTCAAGTGACAGCAGAGAACATTAATGCAAATTATAATTTTTGTGCCTAGTAGAATGACTGATGAAGGTTAGTAATATACTGAAAGCTCTCACAAAAGTAATCAGAGTCCTCATTTCTCCCTAAGACCCAATAGAAGCTGTGAACGAAGTGTGAAATGGTCCGTCTTTTCGAACTTGTAGTATTGTAGCTTCGGTGTCCTGGTGAAGTATCTATGACTTACTCAGGAGTTGTAGAAGTTCTCGTCTATCGTCGCTGGTTACTTTCTTCGAAGGACCATGAACGAAAGTGTGAACTGGCCCGTCTTTTCGAACTTGTAGCATTTGTAGTCTCGTTGTCCTAGTGAAGTTGCTTTTGACTTTCTCAGTACTCTTCTTGGGTCGTTGGACTCGAAGGGCTTGAAGGACCATGAACGAAGTGTGAAATGGTCCGTCTTGTCGAACTTGTAGTATTTGTAGTTTGGGTGTCCTGGTGAAGTTGCTTGTGACTTACTCAGGAGCTTTCTGGGTCGCTGGCATCCGGCTCGAAGGATCGTGAACGAAAGTGTGAAATGATCTCTGTAGAGAGTTGACTGTATATCGCTATCTATATATATATATATATATATATATATATATATATACAGCAATTTTTTTGTAGAGTAGGCGCTAGAACATAGCCCTATCGAAGACCCTTTGTAACACTGAATGTGATTGATATTTGTTGTCCCATTTGTATCGAAACTTTTTTTGGTTGTCATAGAGGTCTTTGGTAGATTTTATATATTGTGAGGATATTTTAGACTTCTCCAATACTTAGAACAATTTTTTGTGTGGTACTGTGTTACGGTACTTCCTAAATTTCTTGTTATTCTTTTGTATATGGGTTGACGCAATTTAAAAATGTTATCAACACATGATTTTCCCGCAGCAAAACCTACTTGTTCCTCCTCTATTTCTATTTCCCACTCGATCCCATTTTTAGGTTTGATCTAATCCCCTTTCTTATATATAGAACTAATTATACCTAATCTCCATTCCGTAGTTATTTGGTCTTCTTTTATTAAGCATTTAATAAAATTTGCAATTATTAAGTAAAAATATCAGGGCAACTTTTTATTAGTTCCATTTGGATACCTCCGAGCCCTGGGACTTTCCCATTTTTACATCTAGAACGTAATTGACTATGATGACATTAACCTTTGGTTATAATTGACTCTTATAGTCCCAAATATCAGAATATTGGAAGCAATGTAAAATTGTTCAGTTACAATAGAGACTCTGTTCATATTGAATTTCGAGTACAATTAACCCAATTTTTTAATAATTTTACCTTAACCGACTTCCTGTTTACCAACGTTTTTATGTATCATTCTCAATGTCCACATGCTAAAATCTGAACTTTTATTATTTCTAACTACGTCGTTAAGGAAATTTTACTGGAAATTTAGTTGTTTATTTTTAATTTTGTCTTTCTGTTTGCTTTTCTCCCTTTTATGAGAGTAATTGTATAATAATCATGATAAAGGAAAATAAACGAGACTCCTCGTTTAGAGAATATTAAAGTAGGAGGAAATATTACGTGAAGAGAAACGGATGTTTTGAATTTACCCTTGACCTGCCTTGTGAGATTCTCCACCAAAATTCAAAATTGTAAGTTTTGATTTCAAAAAAAAGAAAGGAAATGGTCCAATACTGGAATTTCAAAATTTTGGTGAAAAAGGCAGTGGACTGCTCGTGCCAGTATAGAAAGTAGTACATGAAATAATCGTTTACTTCCTGAGATAAAAATTTTTTAATTGTGTATTTTTAAAACTGTTAAAGTTAAATGTTGCTAAAGAGTTAAATTGCATCTCCTTGATTTATACTCATTTTTTGATATCGTATTAATTTCTCAATTTAACAAAGAGGGATGTTAATAAATTGCTGTTTTTTTTTTCAAAATATAACCCAACTTTCTATTTTCAAAATCTGGGTCGCAGAAGAAAGAAGATGGTTTTCATTGATGAAACATACCCATACTTCCCGAAATACAAACTATATCGATACGAAGATGTGAAGTTTATTGCTAGGTTTTTCAAAAAATTGCTATTTTTCTGAAATTTTTAAAGTTAATGATTAAAACTTGACTACAAACCTTAGAAGCGTCCTTTTGAACTACCCTTTCAAGACGAAATTCGAATTTTTAATATCTCACCTCAAATAAGGTAGAATTTACCTTCCAAGATTTTTTGAAAAAATATCCCCAATTTGGATTTTCAAAATTTGGACCACAAAAGAAATGCGCGGTTAAACACAATTAATTTTAAGGATTATCGACGAAACTAGATGTACATAAAGTTAAATATATATTTTTAATCGTAATCATTGATAATAATATCAAAACTTAGTAGTATTTATATTATAATGTATTGCTGCTCGTCATAAAATTAATTATTATTATTAATTATTAATTAATTAATTTATTAATTAATTAATTAATTAATTATTAATTATTATTAATTAAGCATTGTGGTATTAAGCATGTCGCATTACAATTTTGCGAGGAACGTCGCAACGTGTACATTTTACGCCAATTTATACACACTCTAAGTGTTTATATCGACATATTTTCATTTTACGAGATATACTCTGAAGCGAAACATTTCAAAACAGATCGATGGCTATTTCACAATTCGTTGCCTTACAGTCGAATTTCGCGTTGCAATTTGCTGCTCTACAAACGAATTTCCATGCTTCCACTTTGTTATTGGAAAATTCCAGCCTTTCGTATCAAATTGGAACGTATATCTCCTTCGCTATTCCATAACTGTAACTCGGAGCAAGAAAACTCCCACATATCGATATGACGTCATTAGTGCTCTCAATTCCCAATTCGACAATTCCTCCTTAGATTATTTTCCGGGTCGATCATTTTTTCGATACGTGACCTTTGAACGCGGCATAGGGGCGGTTAGATGAGGAGAATCGTAATCTTTACGAATGAGGAATAAATTCGAGGATTACGGTCTACTCGTAAAGAAGAGATTATCTCCCTCATCACTATCGCCTGTTTCAGGGGGGTTTTATTTACGCCGTCTCCGGCGACGATCTCCGGGTTATTACGTGCGGAGCGGACCGTAAACAAGTCATATTTTAGTCGGCGAAATGATGCTGGAATTTTTTTGCGAAAGCGCGAATAACACGTCTAATGAGGGGGTGTTGAGGTGTCGTTTCTGGGAAACGGGACGGATAACGTTACTTCAGGTGGCGAAAGTGACGTCAATGAGTTTATCTGAGGGAAGCGGAAGGTCTCGCGGGACTTAGTGCGATAAATGAAGATGTAATGGTTTCGGAGATCGGAAAATAAATTATTATAATATCTAAAATAAGATATTATAACATCATAAGTGTTTAGTTGAGAGTTTTGTATAAAACCTGTTTAAAAACTACAACTGCTCGGTTGAATTACCTACATATTAATATACAGGGTGTTAGGGGTTTGACTGCCTTTTTTTCAATAGGTAATAGTATTCATCAAAACAAACAAAAAAAACCTTATATAACGGAGGTCCTAAAACCAACCGTTTTCGAGAAAAGTCGAGTTATTTTTTCAAGGTATTTCACCACAACTTGGCAACACCGACAAGAAAGGAAACGAAACATGACGTTTTTGGTGTTGGCTCTCGGTAAACATGACGTGTACACAGCTGATCGTGCGAGGTTAACGTTTTTGCGAACTCTTCCTAAATGCCGTCTTTACGCTGTACGTAATAGTAAACGAAATAATTGTAAGTGATTCCAATCGATTCAATTATGTATTTATTACACTTGCATGTATAAATGGTAAATCAATAGCGATCAGTAATTCAGGGCCACTAACAGCATTAGAAAAGGATCATGCTGTTATTGCTATGTAGTAATTCTCAATATTTACCTGGTTATTACAGCATGTGTTCAAAATGTCCACCGTTGTTCTCTCACTTCAACAAAGGTTCTACGGTTAGGCAGTCGCCGTTGAGGAAATCGTTCGTGATAAATACGAAGTGCACTTGTAGAACTACAACCTACAACGCGCCTCCCCGTAAATTAATAGCATATCGTGATATTCACGTATACTGAACTTTTTAAGAACCGAAAAATTTACACGCACCGAAAAGAAACCATAACGATCACACGTCTTTCGTGCATCTTTCGAATTCAAAGATGTACACTGTCACTGTCGCTAGTGTCACTGTCTGGCTCTCATTTCGCGACGCGTGCGATACCTTCGCGATGATACCTCTCTCAATCTAAAGAGATTGAGAGAGTCTTAAATTTGCATTAAAATATTATTAAATATGCATTTCAAAGATGGTTTGTAAGAGTTTTCTAAGGAAGTTAATAAAGAATTTTCATAAAGAACTTCCTAAATGATAGTCGGTATATTACAGCCTATAAACTCGAATAGAAAATGACCTCTAATAATTCATATTTGTTAGTACAGTTTTAATTTCATTGAAATGTATGGAATTAAACCTCTAAGTAACAAATTGCAATCTGACGAACGGTAACGAATTTCCAAACCTTCAATTCCACTATACTTTTTCCCGAAGACCCACTCCTATTTCTTGCTTGGTCCCTTGAGGCGAAATCGTTTTCAAGGGACCCTTCGACGTTTTTCGCCCACCTTAAACGAGCCCGCCGAGTTACCTATACACTTCAAAGGTGCTCATTACTTAGAGAAATCCCATTACTCTCAACTTCCTGTCCGCGACGCAATTTGCGAGCGCCTTTCGCAATCGATGAACGCATACACGTCCCCCTTCCGATATTTATTCCGTGATAAAATTAGGCCGGCCATACGAACCCGATAACGTCTCCGACGTTTCCACTCTCGCCGAGTCTTTTGTCCGGAAGATGAAATTATCGGCTCTGCCCATCTCTCTCGCCCTCGAGGGGAGCTAAATCGGGGAAGTGTAAAGATGATCCGAGGAGAAAAGTTCAATCTTCGACAGCTTGAGAAAATTAGACGGCTCTTATCTCGGAACGCCCTGTAGACATACGTTGGTTATCAGATAGATACATCATAAGGTGTTAAGGTATTGTCAGCACGATCATCTATGACATGTATGACAGTTTCGAAGATTTAAGCGACATTTGTTTAAACATGGCCGGTGTGTATCCATCGTCTAGTTCTTTAGAAAGGACGTTATTAAGATCAAGTAGACTGCTGAAATCTGACACAACAGAGACCATATTAAAGGTAGCAGATGAGGCACTGGGGAAAATGAAAGTAAATAAAAGTCGGCCTTCACGATATCGAGACAAACTCTCGGTCTCGGTATCGGTATCGCACGAGACCGAGACCGATTCCAAGACGAGAGTGGTAAAAATTTCCGAGACCGATATCGAGACACAATTGACCGAGAGTCTCGCCGAGACGATACTAAATTTTGAAAACTCTCGGTCTCGTTATAATTTATTATTTTTCCATATATTATCCAAATTTATACATATTATTATATGCGGGTGGTATACGTTTCATTCATAATGCCTCAGGTAGGCAGGTCAAAACTACCTGCTTTAATCCCTTAGTTAGATTTTACCCGTTATTGGAAACAATCTGTGTGGATTCTATGAACAGAGTAAGGAATCCTATTAAGAAATGTCTAATGAAGACAGATTTAAAGCTGTGTATAACAATCGCCATGCTGGTGTTAAATCGGTTATCAGGATCTATTTAAAAATGGTTTCAAGAAGACCAGTAATAAGCACTAAATTAGGGAAAACCTTATAGCTCTCTAAAGCTCTTTGGCAATTCATGTAGGAAAGTGTTCATTGCAAGCAGTTCTTTCCTTATTATTTGTTCCTATTTCAAATTGAGTGACGCTTAATTAAGTTTTAATCAAAATGAAGCATTATCTTTGTTTTTAATAAGTTTTGTTTTAAACAGTTTTTTGGAAAAAAAAATTTCCCGAAAAATCTTTTTTTTGTGTGGTTTTCATTGTTAAACATTGAAAAGGATGGAATAAAACGTACATTATAATATTAATTAACATATTTCGTTTTATTGTTATATGAAATGGTATGAACATAGTATGTTTTTTATCATATTTTCATCAAAAAATAAAGTTAAATTTTATTTTTTTAATAACAATAATTCATGTATTATAGTTAAATAAGTAATTTCCATGTTTAACAATGAAAACCGCACCAAAATTTCGCGAATTTTTTTTTTCAAAAAAATTGTTTCAACAAATTAGGTGATAAATTAATGAATAAATTAATAAACAAATCGCATCTTCGTAATGTGCTCAGTACGGTACCCCAAATCAAAAGAAGAAACATCAAAATTCGTCAACAATTTTCAGAGATATTGCTTATGCTTATGACATAAGGTGCCAAAATAAAAAAAAATGTTTTTCTTCTTTAATTATTTAAATAATCTTAAAATTGCTTTTTATCATATTCAACAATTGATATCGATAGAAAAAATGTTTCTCTAGGGCACCATGATCTTAGAATTGCGATTTCTTTTTTAGTTGTGCGTAGATGGTTATTGCAAAAAAATTACAAAAATATAGACAAATTGAATTTTGCAATAAATTATTTGACGAATGGATCTGAAATTTTTACCACATATTAAGCACTATAATCCCCGACTTTTTACAAAATAACAATGCCGCAGGTTCAATTTCGCAATAACAATGGTCAAACAAAGAATTTGTCCATTTTGACTTTCTATACCATTTTTGTCAGCAACAAATGCAGATATCGAGGTCGGTTTAGAGTTATTTTAAAGGTCTTTTAATTCCCTAGAGGATGGTAAGCCCATTTCACCCAAAAGTAACTTAGTTTTTAATTGAGATCAAAAATAGTCAAAAAAGTGTATTTTTTGACGTTTAATTGTTAATAAGAATGCCTAATGTTCAAAGTCTCTTGGGGTCTTCCTATACGTTTTCCTTTTTTTACTGTAACTTCTGAATTAATTTCTCAAAGTTCTCTCCGAGGTTCACAAGAGTTGCAGTTGCGTAAGTAAGTGAAACTCAGTTTACAATCACCGGTAGATGAAGAATGTGAACCAATACTAAATGCGAATATTCAATAATAAATACACGTTCCAATAATATGAACGATAATTAGCTTGTTTGGATGTTACTGTTTACCTTCCTATTATAACTGACCTTGCCAGCGCGCTCGTAACTCATGTTACGCGGTGGTTATTATTATACGCACTAATTGAAAACTGTTGAACTTATCATGTCAGAGTATCAAATAAATTGATTGAGTTATATAAAATTGTTCCACTTTAATCCCTGATTTCGACAGTAATTAATTCTTTAATTGGATGATTAATTAAAATTAAAATTTCTTAAGTTTGCTTAAATAATCTCAACGTTGGCGTCAACACTGTGAGACTGTAAATTTTAGTTGTATCAATTAGGTACAATTTGAACCTAAAATAAAATCTGGTTTAATCACGCTCGGCGAGACCGCTCGCGATTTAGGCCATAAACAATCTCTTAATGGACCTTCTTTCTGACATAAAGTCGAAGCATCGAAACATTTACGCTCGCCGGAGATTAAGCGCTGCCCTTAATCCCGCAATCCCGATCCGGTCGTCATTCCGCGTTCGAGTCGAGGGGGAAAAACGGGGATTTTAATTTTCTCTTCAGCTGAACCGTTAAATCCGACGAGCGACGCCACTTTAACGGGAAAAATCCCCCGGCGAGGACCTCCTGCGTCCGTCCTGCGATTTCCCGGGACATGCGCGTTCAGGTTCAGATCCCCGCGGGCCGCCGCAGGGAAGACGGGATAGACAACATGGCGCTGTGTTATCGGGACTGTGTAATATTTTACAGTTTAATCCTGCGACGTTAGACGGAAGGCATGGGATGTGATGTGACGAACGCGGCATCCTCTTGTACATACGACAGAGCCGATTTCTAAATAGAAGATGTGGAGATGTGCGGCGAGAGCGTGAAGTTCAGCCTGTTCCTGTTGAGTGCTGTGGCTGTGATAAGTAAGTATGATGTCAATCAAAATTTTATTAACCCGTGATATGCTTTTAGTCGCGCAAGTAGCAATCGTAGATTGTGCCAGGAAAGCTTCAGGATTTCACAACTGAACTGTGGAACAATATTTTATAGGTTAGTTCAAGTAACTTTGTTACTGGTAGTGCAAGTTTTAAGTCTTAACCAACAAACTACGGTAATTTTCAAAGTAACTTATCAACTAGATCTAAACTTAACTCAAGTCCACATTGATCTGACCTCAAACTATTTCGATCCTTATTGATTTGTTATGTTCAAACTATTGACACCAATTACACGAGAAACGTCCATTTGTCTCAATTAATACATATAGATTCACAAATAACCTTAATTGCATATCGAACATTGATCATAATTACCACTATGAGCCTATTCATCGCCATAATGACAGTTTTTCCATGCCAATCCAATACTCATGTTGAATAGAACTCGAGGATTGAGCATAACTCATTTCAACAATTCGATATGATATTTGGTAGAAGATTCGACAGATGTTGTGAATCCCATCGATTTAATCATGCCAGTCGAATTAATTAATAACAATGTTAACACGTTAACACTGACTTGATCTTCTGGTTGAATCACTAATACATCAGTTGCATGAATTAACTAAATGGAAAATCATGTTGACCGATTTGAGCCTCTTGATGTGATTGATCAACTCAATCAAGGGATTAACACATAGTCCAGGAGAATTAGACCCAAAACCTACCAGATGTGGCTGTGTCTTTACATAACTTAGATATTCTCAGAATTGGCCGAAAATGATGTACATAATCATTTATAAGTATGCGCTAGCTTGTAGTATTAAAGTACTGAAAAATAGTTTTTATATATTTTTCGCACTGCAAAACCGCTACACGATAGTATTTATTTATAACGTCAAAATTTTACAAACTTTTAAAATCGTCCCAAAAGTTGTTAAAAAATAGAAAATGGATCTTGTATCGATTCTATATGATAGCTACCAGGCCCAAGAATATGTGAAAAAATCAGCGGCAATGAAAACGCCTAATTTCGACCCCAGTAGCGACGCAAACAAATAACGATTTTTTTGCTCGAATTAGTTAACAAATGTACAGTGCAAAAGCTAACAAACAGATTTGGATCGGGTTTTCGGATTTCATTTTGTAATACTTTAAAGTACTTAAATATCTATTTATACTCGAATTGTGCACTTTCTTACCTGTTTATTGAACGCCTCAAAAGTACCTCGATTTTCTACACTTTTTTTCCGCTTTAATGATGTCTAGCAGCGACAATATAGCAAATCAGAACTTTAAACTAATTCTATCTTATAGCAAATTTCACAACGAACAAATTCACAAGAAATAATTTTTTCTCTAAACTGCACATATACAGAGTTATATTGAATAAATTTATAGAAAATGCGGTATTTTCGTGCATTTTTGCACTTCTCGATTTTTCTTGCAAATAGCACACCTTTTTAAGCTAGCGCATACTTATAATATGATTATATACATCATTTTCGATCAATTCCGAGAATATCCAAGTTACGTAAAGACACAGCCATGCCAAACTGTAGTGCTCCTGGACTAACATGCCAGGTGCAATCATTGACCACGATAATTGATTTTCCTCTTTTTCCTAAATGAAACAATTAGTTTTACTCATGTCATTGGTTGCAAAGGTTGCCTCTATGATTGAATTTGTTCTGTTTAGGGAATACTAATTTTGATCATATTGATTGATGCATTTGCATCTTTTTCCGCAAAAATCAATTTTGCCAAGTCATATGCATCATTATTGACAATGTAAACGAATCAATCTTGAGCACAACCTGAAATTTCTCCAGGAACAAATTAGTCCCATTAATTGCAATGACTGCCTTTGTGAGTGACCTGAGTGACCTTTGTGAGTGTGTGTGTAATCTAATTGATCGAGGAGTTGGCAGATTTTTATCGTACAGATCAATTTGGTTACACTGATTATAAAAATTTTATGCATTAGCTTGACAAACAAAAAATTTATGATACAACTACTATACATTTCACCAACAAATTTGAATCACCGAACGATCATTAATTAAGTCTGAGGGTGTTGAATATATGAATAATATTGAATATATTGAATATCTGATCAGAAAATTGTTTTTTTTTTCTATAAACTTTGATTGTAATGTAATAACCAACCATGTTATTGATCTGAGATTTTATTGTGCTTGATTGAGACGTTTACATTTTACCTAAATTGGTTAATAGTAGATTGCAAAGATTGCCTCGCTGGTTAATGATGTTAACTAATTTTTTGGATATTGATAGCGTGTATGATCAACTTGGTCGACGCCTTGGCATTTTTCCCTTCATGAATGTGAAGATTAAATGAACAGTGACTCATGATTACTGATATGAGCGATTCGGTCGTGCATTTGATCCAATTGTTAACTGTTTTACCGGCATAATTGATCTCGGAGTCTCTGGTTTGATCCGATTGACCGTGGCATCGACAGTTTTTTCCTGACCACAATGGTAGCAAAGTTGTAAAAATTGTCCCAATAATTATTGATATAGGACTATTGATCGTGAGTTCAATGTAAGTGAGCCGATTGATTGAAGCATTGATAGTTTTTTGTCTAAACAAATCAGTTTGGTAATGTTGGCTGCAATGATTGCTTCAATGGTGGATTTATCTATTTGATTTGATTGTATTGATCAAAATTTGAGCGGTGTGATCTGCGGATTGACAGTTTGCTATTAAAATAAATTAGCTCTCATTGCGTTTTTTGCAAAGATTGACTCATGATTAATCATATTAACTGATTTAAGTTTTTTAATAAAATGTGTAATTAGTTTGACCGAGGCATTGACACGTTTTTCGATTATATTGGTTGCAAACATTGACTCGAAGATTGAGAATAACAATTGATTTGAGCGTATTGCTATGATGCTTGATATTCTCGAAAGTAATTAATTTTATAACGTAATTGTCTCCATGATTGATCATGTTAGATGATTTGTGGGTGTCGATAGCGTGTACTCGCAATTTTCCCCACATATCACATTATTCTGATGTCAGCGAATCTAACGTAAATCCAATCTGATTGATCACAGCTTTACCAGACAAATTACAAATTCTGAATGCAATGATTAATCTTGGGGTCTTGATCTGATTGATCGAGGCGTCATCACTTTCTACTGGCCAAAAAAATGGTGCCAAAATTACCATGATTGTCTCTATGATTAATATGCGGGTTTATTCTGCTTGATTGAGATATTGATATTCTTTTCAAACCGATCAATATGATCACTTAACACATATGATGACTTAACATAGTGCAGCACTGAGATGATGAATTGATTGTGATCAAGTTAGTTGAAACCATTGATTGAACTAGTTGGTCTAATTATTGAACTGATACTGATGTTATAGTGCTATCAATTCTTGCAGTAATGCACGTTACTTGAACAAACCGAGAACGTATAATTGGTCATTTTTCATGTCTGTAGAGGACCTAGACCTTATTGGTTTTTCCCTTTCACTACATATCTAGTGTATTGTTGGTTGCCCAATGCTCAGTCCAGTAATTCCTCATCACCTGGAACCTCATCACCATCAATCCTGGAACGACTGAACTATTCCTGAGTTGCGTCGATAAGACGGAAAGTCTCTATAATTTCAAGATGGTGACACGATGACGATTCCAGTATCTAATACCTCGACGAAAGCTACACCACCGTCCCCCTTATACATGTTGTGCATCTGCTGGCGTTCCACCGTCGACGGCTCGCAATCAATACATCCGTTGCCAGGACGACAACATCCAGAATTGTTCTTTCGTTTGGATGCCCGCGTAACGTCAGCGTAAAACTATTTATAGACGCGCGCGAGCGGGGATCGGGGGTGGCGGAGGGTGGGAAATTAATAAAATTAGCGGCGCGAATTGTTACCGAGGAGGGGAGGTCGATTTAAAGGCGAATTTCGATACCGGGGAGACCGAGGCGCTCTTCGCGTAAGTCGATTAATGCGTGGGTCGAGGTGGGAGTATTGAGGGTAGATCAGGGCTCCTCGACGAGGGTGAGATTATCATGAGTAAGGGATGTATGGATGAGGTTAAGGGAAGGATCTTGTGGCGAGAATCACTTTGGGTAAGAACGGAGGACGGTATTCGACTAGCGTGGGACTTATTTGACTGCTTGGAGTAACTGTGAAGGAACTATGCACGATAAACTAGTCATCGTGGCCAGTGAACAGGCAGCTGGTGACAATTTTTACATAAAAATGATTTGTAAAAAATTCTTTACATATATTCAAATGGAAAGGTAAATCCTATTAAATACAGAGTGCCCGGTAAGCACACCACAAACTGTCAGCAGTGTAGAGGGGGGCATCAAAATAACCCTAAAGTTCCATAGTTCCATATAAACTTTTTTAATACTGTCCTTAGATTTTCAAAAAACGAGTCTACAGTGTTTTAACACCTATCTGTAGCGTTTTTAAATATATCTAATACGTTCTTTAAACACCACCCAAGAAGGTTATACCCCTGAACCCAACAGACACTAAAGGAAAAACCATAAGAATTCAAATTGATTTTGTACTATTCAGTAAAATTTTTAAAAAATATATTAAAGATGTTAAAACTTAATACCTACTACCTGGTTCCATCCAACATGAAAAGTCAAATTAATAATTGACTATGTGATTGAACTATGCAAGACGGTACACTGAAATTTCAGGGTGTGCGTGTTAAGAGAGAAATCAAATGTGGCACGGATCATTACTTGGTTTTTCCAACATATGTTTTCCCTACTATAAAGTAACTACAGAAACAAAACAAAAAAGCAAAAAGGGGTCGGGTCCCATCCTCGCCACGCCGAATTTTTTTTCCCAAATTTTCAGAAAAGGCAGGAAAAAGGCTTAAAAATACATAGGAACTAGTTTCCGGTGAGGAAATTGGACAATTTTCGAGAATTTCCATTTTCAAAATTATTGAAGAAAATGGTGAATGCGGCGCTCCAACTCCTTGCACACCAAACCAACGTAACCTTCCTGACCGAGTCGTAGGCTCAGAAACGTGCAAATGTTTTATTCTGCTATACAAGCCAAACCAAACCAACCTAACCTTCCCGACTGAGTCGTGTGCTCAGAAACGTGCAAATGTTTTATTTTGCTATACAAGCCAAAACGAACCAACCTAACCTTCCCGACTGAGTCGTGTGCTCAGAAACGTGCAAATGTTTTATTTTGCTATACAAGCCAAACCAAACCAACCTAACCTTCCCGACCGAGTCGTGTGCTCAGAAACGTGCAAATGTTTTATTTTGCTACACAAGCCAAACCGAACCAACCTAACCTTCCCGACCGAGTCGTATGCTCAGAAACGTGCAAATATTTTATTTTGCTATACAAGCCAAACCGAACCAACCTAACCTTCCCGACTGAGTCGTGTGCTCAGAAACGTGCAAATGTTTTATTTTGCTACACAAGCCAATACAAACCAACCTAACCTTCCCGACCGAGTCGTGTGCTCAGAAACGTGCAAATGTTTTATTTTGCTATACAAGCCAAACCAAACCAACCTAACCTTCCCGACTGAGTCGTGTGCTCAGAAACGTGCAAATGTTTTATTTTGCTATACCAGCCAAACCAACCTAACCTTCCCGACTGAGTTGTGTGTTGGAACAAATCAAATCCCCGTGAATATTGTACAATGTACCGTTCCATACTTCTACCGTCAACACTTCTCGCGTTCTGTGCCTATTATCTTCCAAAATGGCTCGTTTGTTTACGTTTGAAAGCAAACTTTGCACTGAAATATCTCGGTTGTTAGACAAAACCAAATAATGATTCTCACCCAGGTAACTGTGTCTTTGCACTGTCTTTCCGCCGGTGTAGTTATTTTTGGTGTATAGTAAAAGGATTTAAATTGCGAGGATGGGACCCGGTCCCGCAAAAAGAACTGCTTCCGACAGCAAAAGAACGTAAAATCAAATATTTAGGCCACATAATGGGGAGAATAAGATGTCAGTTATTGAGACTCATCACAGAGGACAAAATCCAGGGAAAGAGATCTGTCGGTAGACGTCAGAATTATCAGCTCAAGAAATTACGTAGACGGTTTCACAAAACTGGCTCAATTTGATCTCAAAATGTGTTTTCCAGAGGATATAGGAAAGCCATTCTACAAAATGACGAAGGCACAGAAGGTAGGAAATTCAAAGTAGTTTCTAATCTCTTAATTCTGTGGAATTCAAACAAGAGTACAAACAAGAGAAAATTCTAAGATGAACTTATTATTACTACTTACCATTAATACCTAAAATGTGTCGTTTAGAGGTTATAAAAACAAATTACATGAAACACGGGTTATTTTTTTCATAATTTGACAAGATTTTTGAAACGTTGGAATCTTCCCGGAGCACATTTTACATGATTATCTGGTTACTTGAAATGTCATCTGTTCCTGCAGTTATTTCAAACATTTACAGCGTATTGACAACTATTTAAAATGTTCTCAGATTATGTCTTAATGAAATTGCTATCATCGCTATCCATTTATGATGGATTAGTAAGATACCCGAAGCGTAAGAAAGATTGCCGTATATAAGTGGACTCAGCCCCCCTCCAACAAACCCTCCATCTTGAGGATGTCACCGTTTGGTCGTGAAATTACACGGAAAACCTCCGACGCCCTTATTTCATTTCATTTCGCTTACTCCCCTCACTCCGAAGTTTTGGCGGAGGCGGTTATTTATAGTCTCACGAAATAAGCCACATTAACGAAACTTCGGCCATAAGATACGATTAACACTTGCTAAGCATGAGTAACGCCCACGTTCTGCTGAAGCTGACGGTAGAATGTTGTTACCCGTCGTAAATTAGGGGAGATTTATAAGTGTTGATAACTTTAAAAAAGTAATCTACCGTTTATCGAATTTGAGTTTATTCGAGGGAATCTCGTCATGGAATTCAAACACGCACGATAGCTTAATTGGAAAATCCCGTATCAAAACTCATCAGATAGGCCCAGCGTTAAGCGACCCTTCGGGTAATTCCTACTGTAATGAGACTTTCCGTCTCGTCGATCGATTTCTGGATTCATTAAAGGAATCTTATCTAATTACTACGACAATTTAAGGGAAATATGATTATTGTAGAGAGCAGCGGCGAGACGACACACAAAACTAAGGCCGCCAGCGAGAAGCAACATGACCTGTGGTGCTATCGATGCGATACGATGGTCGATGGGGAGAAGTGCCTCGAGCCGAACGAGAATTACACTTCCATGCACTGGAAATGTAACAGGGACCAGAAGAAGTGCCAGGTAAGCGGAATATCTACGCCCAAAAATTTCATACTGATTTAATTTTTGGAACACCCTGTATAAATAGCAAAGTTGGTCTTGCAGACCTCTTGGTTAGTAAATAGCGAAATTTCAAGGTACAAATTAGAAAGAGATTAGAATGACCAGAAAAGGTAAACCGCTGACAGCTTAAATATTGTACTGTGAAACGTGGAACGCTCACTGAGTATGTATCGAAAATTGATATTTACTATAAACTCCAAGTTATAGTGCAATTGTATGTTTATATTCAGGTGGCTTCTTATAGTAAATACATAAAAATAACTTTAATTGATTCTTAAGGAACAAATATAAGTCCCAGCAAAAGTACTATTTTAAATTAATGTCATGGATTTCTCTTTAAATTTGTTCCTATACAAATTTTGAAGTCATTTCCGACTGACTCTTGACAATAGTGAGACATGTGAATAGTTAAAGGACAGAACGACATAAGTAAATCAACCTGCGTCCACAGCAATTTTTAAATTAACCTAATCTAAATTTTTGGCAAAAGATCCGAGGCTATTCCAGACTGATTACAGTCAACGAAATGCGGGAATTCAGTCAGGCAAACAGTTAAATAACAGGTCAAAATTTGTATTGGTTGAAATCATTTCAAAGGGTCAGCAGAAGCAAGATTTGTCCCTTCACAGCAGACCTTCTCAATCTATTCCAAACTTATCCGCTGGAAACTGGATCGGAACTGCTCCAGTGACGGCCGGTAACGATTTTACATGGGGGCGCTGCGTAGATCGGAAAATACGTAGAAACCGAAGTTAATATAGTTTAATAACTAGACTGACTATGAGGAGGTTGACTGGTTCAGCTTCAGCTGGTAGTTGACTAGCTATATAGATAACCATTTATTTACCGATTAAGCAACGCCTCAAACTAAATTTTAATTGATCATATATATCAGTCTCTATTATACTATTTTATGAACCCTATGACTAGGCTAGCTGTCCCCTACCAAACTAAACAATATTGAAACATAAATGAAAATTATGTAATAACTAGACTGACTAGCTAATTGACCTGAAAATCGACTAGTTAAGCTTCAGTTTCTAACTGACTAGATATCATTAGCCCGATAATTACTTACTAACTAACAAGCTAACTTGTAGATCATTAAATATTTACATCACTGAGAAACTAATTCATTTACTCATCACAATGACCAAGATAAGGCTAACTAACTAGGTCTAGGTTTAGCGTCAACTGCTAGTTGATTAGCATTTCCTTGCTATTAATTACTGACTAATCAACGTCATAAACTAAATTTTATTTGGTCTTATACCTCAGTCACTGGTATACTATTTTATAAATCCATCACAATAACTAAGCCAACTACACCCTACTAAATAGATATAAACTGTAATAACTAGATGGGTGCTCTAATTGACCTTGAAATCGACTAGTTGAGCTTCACCTTATAACTGACTAGATTTTATTAGCTCATAAATTACTGGCTAACTAACAAACTAAATTGCAACTCATTAACTATTGACGTCACTGAGAAACTACTTAATTCACTCATTGCAATGGCCATGATTAGGCTAGTTATCTCTCAACAACTAGAAAGTAGAGAGAAACCGAAATAAATTTATCCCAATAAGTGTACTGACTAGCTGAGCTGAGAGCTGAAGCTCTACCATTAAATGGCTACATTGTACTAACTTGTTAGCTAAGGAGTAACTAAAGTCATATTCAAATTGCACATGTTCAAATACCACAGCCCCTGACAAGATATTTCATTGATTCAACGCAATAACTAACATACTAGGCTCTGAACACTGGAACGCTTAGAGAAACAGGAATGACTGTAACAGAATAACTAGTCTGACTCACTAACTGACCTAGGAATTGACAAGTTTTAGCTGCACTTAAAAACTGATTAGCTTTTATTTGTCAGTTAATTATCGACTAACTATCAAGCTGAATTGCAACTCATTAACCATTGACGTCACTGATAACTACTTAATTCGCTCATTGCAATGGCAATGATTAGGCTAGTTATCTCTCAAAAACTAGAAAGTAGAGAGAAACCGAAATAAATTTATCCCAATAACTGTACTGACTAGCTGAGCTGAGAGCTGAAGCTCTACCATTAAATTGTTAGCTTTTACTAACTTATTAGCTAAGGAGTAACTAAAGTCATATCCAAATTGCACATGTTCAAATATCACAGTCCCTGACAAAATATTTCATTGATTCAACGCAATAACTAACATACTAGGCTCTGAACACTGGAACGCTTAGAGAAACAGGAATGACTGTAACAGAATAACTAGTCTGACTCACTAACTGACCTAGGAATTGACTAGTTTTAGCTGCACTTAAAAACTGATTAGCTTTTATTTGTCAGTTAATTATTGACTAACTATCAAGCTGAATTGCAACTCATTAACCATTGACGTCACTGAGAACTACTTAATTCGCTCATTGCAATGGCAATGATTAGGCTAGTTATCTCTCAAAAACTAGAAAGTAGAGAGAAACCGAAATAAATTTATCCCAATAACTGTACCGACTAGCTGAGCTGAGAGCTGAAGCTCTACCATTAAATTGTTAGCTTTTACTAACTTGTTAGCTAAGGAGTAACTAAAGTCGTATTCAAATTTCACATGTTCAAATACCACAGTCCATGACAAAATATTTCATTGATTCAACGCAATAACTAACATACTAGGCTCTGAACACTGGAACGCTTAGAGAAACAGGAATTACTGTCACAGAATAACTAGTCTGACTCACTAACTGACCTAAGAATTGACTAGTTTTAGCTGCACTTAAAAACTGATTAGCATTTATTTGTCAGTTAATTATTGACTAACTATCAAGCTGAATTGCAACTCATTAACCATTGACGTCACTGAGAAACTACTTAATTCGCCCACTGCAATGGCCATGATTAGGCTAATTATCTCTCAAAAACTAGAAAGTAGAGAGAAACCGAAATAAATTTATCCCAATAACTGTACTGACTAGCTGAGCTGAGAGCTGAAGCTCTACCATTAAATGGCTAGCTTGTACTAACATGTAAGCTAAGGAGTAACTAAAGTCATATTCAAATTGCACATGTTCAAATACCACTGTCCATGACAAAATATTTCATTGATTCAACGCAATAACTAACATACTAGGCTCTGAACACTGGAACGCTTAGAGAAACAGGAATTACTGTCACAGAATAACTAGTCTGACTCACTAACTGACCTAAGAATTGACTAGTTTTAGCTGCACTTAAAAACTGATTAGCATTTATTTGTCAGTTAATTATTGACTAACTATCAAGCTGAATTGCAACTCATTAACCATTGACGTCACTGAGAAACTACTTAATTCGCCCACTGCAATGGCCATGATTAGGCTAATTATCTCTCAAAAACTAGAAAGTAGAGAGAAACCGAAATAAATTTATCCCAATAACTGTACTGACTAGCTGAGCTGAGAGCTGAAGCTCTACCATTAAATGGCTAGCTTGTACTAACATGTAAGCTAAGGAGTAACTAAAGTCATATTCAAATTGCACATGTTCAAATACCACTGTCCCTGACAAAATATTTCATTGAATCAAAGAAATAACTAACATACTAGGCTCTGAACACTGGAACGCTTAGAGAAACAGGAATGACTGTAACAGAATAACTAGTCTGACTCACTAACTGACCTAGGAATTGACTAGTTTTAGCTGCACTTAAAAACTGATTAGCTTTTATTTGTCAGTTAATTATTGACTAACTATCAGGCTAGATGGCAACTTATGAAACACCACCATTTCTACCAAACTGTTTTTTAGATTCACTAACAAACTGATCAAGGAATCAACTACAACTAGTTTACTTCTTCACTTATTATTCGGCAAGCTTTGCCAACCAGATAGTTCATGACCAACTAACTACCTACTAATTGAAATAAGTCAGTTCCTGATAAACTGTTTTATTAACTTATCGCAATTACTCGACAGGCTAGCCTTTACTAAACTAGACCACATAGAGCAACAGCAAAATGAAATTTATGTGACAACTAGATAGACCAGTTAACTAACAACTATTTCAGACTAAGCTGGCTAATGTAATGTAAAAACTAGATTGGCCAAGTGACCATTTTAGCGTTACTAAAGCTACAAGTAAAGCTAGTTTAGCATCACTAACTAACTATTAATTTTGTCGATTCAGTTAATTTCCGAATAATTAACGTCGCAGGCTAAATTGTAACTGATAAGATATCTTAGTTCCTGACACGCAGTTTTATTATCCCAATTGCTGGTTAGCCCTTTATAAAAAAAATATGTGAAGAACAGGAATAAATTGTTCCAATAACTAGACTCACCAGCTGAGCTGTAGCTCAACTCGAATGCCTTTCCTTACGACTGCTGTTACTAATCAATTAGCTAACGTCACAAGCTAAATTGAAACCAGTGGACGTTCTGGCAAACTAATTCAGACTGATTGAAGTGAGTGGCAACTCCTTTAAATTTTCAGTTCGGTGAAAAGTTAATTGTGCAATTGGTTGAAATCGTTTCAAATTGCCTTTGAAAGCAACATTGAGGCTTGCAGATGGTGCCAAGTGGAAGTTCAATCTGGCAATGCTTGATTGTCACTTATCAGACTTGTGATTGGTTGGAACAAATTCGAAAGGTCTTCCGGAACCAAACTGAATCTTAATTGATGCAGAATGTTGATAAAACGTTCCAATCTTATTCTCGATTTGATGTCAGGTAACGAACCTTTTTAATGGTTGTAAGAGTTACGTGGTATATGTACTGAGGCCCGCTGAGGTCCTGCTGGCCTTTCAATACCTTTGGTAATTTAGAAAGCCGTTTGACTACATCTACCACAATTATCACCCTATCAATACTGCTGGTACAACTTTGCAGGATTATATTCCCCTGAAACTGACATAATGCTTTTAGGTGAGGAGGATCTCCATGTCGACCAGCACAGACGAGATCACCGGGAAGCCGAAGCTGTGGCTCCTGCAGCGCAACTGTTCCGAGAGCTGCGAGCCCGGCTGCACCGTCATAGGTGAGAGGACGAAGCTGCACTCCTGCATCACCTGCTGCGACGAGCACAATTACTGCAACTCCGGCAGCGGTTGCGAATCGATAAACGTCACCGACAGGCTTTACAATCTTTTTATCTATGTCGTACCATTCTTGTTCATTAATGCGAAATAAGAGGTCGGCGAGAGCGAATTATTTAGGTGTTTCAATAATGTCGCCGACGTATGTCAGATCTCGTAGGTTAAATTGAACGATATTTGATGAAAGATGTTGTGTTATCTTTCAATCCAAAATTAATTAGAAGTTCAGAGTTGATCTTGTTGGAAATTTAATATATTTTTAATCAGGTTAACTAACCATTCAAGAAATGAACATTGACACTGCATCACTGGTAAATCTTCCAAATTTAATACTCTAGTTATACTATCTAAAGTGAGAAAATATAAACTTTCCCTTTACATCTGCTGCTTCTATTAAACATTATCGATTCAACAGGTTACACTGTCTATTTTAGTAAAAATAATTGAGTAATGCATTTAATATTCAATCCCTACATCTTTGGCATATCAAAAGCTTTAAAATATTAAATTGTATTATCGACCTTCAATTAGTTATTTTTCATCCCAGGGGCCCCAAGCAAATTAGTTAGTAAAATAATGGACAAATATTTATTTCATATCACATTACACCTGATCATATCTCTTTTCAACGAAAAACCAATGTTATGATAGGAGTAATTTATCTCTCAAAGTATACAAACCATGTTTCAGCGCACGGAGATTTGTCTGCTGAAAAATAATTTTAATTAAATCAGGAGGGAAAATAAACCGATTTTGTTTATATTATTTTATTAAAGTTGTACATATTACATTAGCCCAGTGTTTTGATATAAGTGTGATTAGTTAAATAAATCAGTTTTGAGTGAATTTAAATATCTATCGGTTCTTAAAGTTACAAAAAGAATATGGTAGATTAGAATAACTCCTAAGTGTGTTACATGGTGCCTCACATCAAGAACTTGTACAGTTTATAAGATAATAAGTTATAATTGGATGGCTTTTTACTGATAGAAGCTAAATTATAATGCTCAAGTCATAAGGTATATTAAGATTGATTGCAATTATTTTTACTTTAATTAATTGATTCGATAGTGACGTCACCCAAATTCTGAAAAGTGTAATTAAACTATAACTCGACCTGTGATCGCTGTATTAGGCAGCAACAAAATGTAAGTCAAACTTAAGGAAAACAGTATGGACCCCTTCTACTTACAAGTATTTTAAAGGTTAATATTGGTTAAGACTGATTCAATATTCTTAATATTACAGTTGTAGTATGATTAAGATTCGTCATTTGTAAAATTAGAATCTCATTTGAAGGATTATATTAGTTATGTGTAACGTTTCCATTTAACTTTGCTGGGTCGACACTTGGAGCTGGACGAAGGACTTTCGTTGGGTCGCTCTACTATCTGAACATAATGAACTTCTACAAAAAAAGGATAAATTTAATGGTATTGAGCACCCCTGAACTAAGTTTGCGGAAACTTACAGCAGGATCAGCTTTGTATAAACACTTTGTTGCTGTGTAAACTTTCTCCTCCAGAATTTTCTCCTCTGAAAATGTTAAATTTGTAATTCTTTAAAAGATAATCGGCAGGGGTCGTTAAAGTAATAACTGCAGAGCTAATTCAGAGCATATTATCATTTTAACTGAACTGCACCTATTAGCTCCTCAGTTAATTTACACTCTTACTGCTGCCTTCTCGAAAGCATCTCGTGATCAAAGGTACATATGTTTTCCTATATTTCGGCGGTACGTTGTCATTTACCACGTCGAAATTGATTGAACCATCGTCGTTTAACTGGAAATAGAACTTTTATAAAATCTAATAGCGTAGTACGAAGTGGTACTTACCGCAGTGCTGTCTGCCCACAAGCAAGTAATGTATTTCTGAAAAGTGAATCTGTTCAAAACGAAGCAGTTTCAAATATGTTTCGACATGCTTACTTTAAATCTGTTGTCTGAATCGTTGAAGATACCTTTCTTCACTTGTTCAATCGCCGATTGGTCTACTTTGGTCTTCTGAAGGCATATTTCATGGAGGGTTTCCAATAGGACCCTAAATTTTGGACCCAATTCCTGTTAAAAGCAACGAAAATTATTGTGTTAGTATTAATTTCGTGAAATAACATTTTCTTACTGAAATATCCATCAATGGCTCAACGACAGGACACAACATGTACACACACAAAAATACACTGAGTATCACCTTCATTTTGTCGGATTAACGATGGGCAACACGTTACAACTATTTATATATGGAATATTTATTAATTATATAATTATAAATACACGTAAACGTCATTTAGTAATTAAATCCAAGCTCAGTTATATCAAAAAAACCTATTAAATGTTGTTGGAATGAGATGTTAATATCTGATTTGTTATACATTTGTTCCTCGTATGTAAACAAGTATTTAATGAGAAATGGATAAAGTTTTCCCAAATCCTGTCGCATAAAATTTACGAAACAATTTAATATAATCTGGTAATTTGACAAAAAACTTTTGTAGAATTTTGTTAATGATTTCCAACATTCTTCAAAATTTTAATTAGACAACTCGACAGTTTTATGGTTTAAATGTATTTAATAGGATTTATAATTGCTACTATTAATTTTTTATAGTAATTATCTGTTATTAAAAATTTAACTAGAGCTGTTTACTCACAAGCAATTTTAATGGCGATTATTAATTTTTACAGTCGGATTAACGATGTTTTATATTTGTAATTGTACCAATATTAACCTAAAGTAAGTATACTATATTGCAACTGGTAAATTATATCTACAATTGTTAAGTGCAGTAGGTGCGTATTAAGCTGATAGGGATTAAATAAAATCAAAACAAGTTAACTTCAAACTATATTCACTAAGTATTTGCATTTGTAATTGTCTTGAGTCGCTTCAACTGTTGGGGATATTTCCGCTGTCACTAGAACATCACGAAGTTCTGTAGAGAGAAATTTATGTATCAGTCCATGATTTTTCAAAACTTCAAATTCAATCCAACTTACCTCGGGTATCAGTTTGTATATGCACTTCATCACCGTGTAAAGTTTATCGTTAACGTCTCTCTCATCTGAAACGTGATAATTTAAAAAATTAGATAGAGATAGAGTCGACGTTATTTTAAAATCTAAAAATTGCATTTTGTTGTTTAACGAAGTTAATGCCTTAAATCTAGTGAGATAATTTTAGTTTAGATTCTAGTATTCTAGATTGCTTCTACTTCCCTTTTTCAAAATAATTAATTTTTGGCCGATGTTAGTTTCAGCTATACGATTTTTGCTCAGATATTCTCAAAACTAAAAATTAGGTTGTTTTAACCTCAATTTTTGAATTTTCTCTTATGAACTTATAATGGTTTAAATTTGAATCTAGATTTACTAGTACTGATTATCCTTTTCTGATATTTTTGTATCTTATTTCTAAGCCTTGAAATCCTTCATTAATGTTTCAATCTTTAGAATGAAACCATAGATTGAAATATCTGTAGCATCAATTCTTGAAGTTGTGTCCTGCAACTTAAAAATGGTTGTATTTGAAACAATATTAATTTCTACTTTATTCTTTAGAAACTGAATTTTGAAACAGTGCTACTAACTCTAATTAAAGGTTTGGATTAATGCCAATTAACAAGTCAATACTACTTCATCCTTTCTGAATGGACGATTTTGAAATGTTTCACTTGAATCAACAGTAATCAAATTTCAATTCTATCTGCTAAAGTTTTGGCGATGAATTTTGAAATAATCATAGCAATAATACTCATTATTACCTATTTGTATAAAGTCTATTACATTTTATCAATAAGTAAGATGTGCTTTAACAAGGGTAAAGCTTAAAATTTAGTTGCCGTTTCATTTTACGTTTCCACACGATACACGAGGTAAAAGTACTGCTTAACTACACATGTGCAAAGGTTGCGACAACCCAATTAAGGTACACTTAATTCCTAAACGTCACTGCTCACTTCGAAATAAAGTCAAACCTAAATCATGTAACATCTTATATGACTTATATAACGTTCTGTACATCTGCAATATAACAATTTTTGACCGTTACCTTTCTGTCCAAGTTCAAAACATGTCTTAGCGACTGCACCACCGCCATTCTTCTTTAGTTTTGGCGGCATTACTTCCCTCATCAGATCTAAGTCGACTTTGATGTCTTTTCCGTTCGCCTCGACCTAAAAAATTGAATTTTGTGTCGTTAAAGTGTTAAATTCTGACTGTTTTTCGCTTGAAAGTACTTACTATGCCGCTTTCGAGCCAAAGGCATGCGATGTAACTCTGGAAAATAAAATGATAACGTTATCTTTGGAATAAATCATGAATTTGTGAGTTGGTTTGCAAAACTCTATATATTCTGGAAAGTATTGCAACTAGAATTTTAACATTTGGGTTGTGTGCTAGAAATTACCAGTTTTATTTGCGATGTGAATTTAACGGAAAATTTTGGAAGTTCATATTTTTGCCTCTCCAGGAAACTTAGGAAATTTACGGCATATTCTACTAAAAAACATTTTTTAAACGATAGACTAGTATAACATCCTGTCCTAAAAAAGGTCGTAACCAATATAGTGCCTTAGACCACCAGATACAACTATCATGAGAATTTTTGCCTTAAGATTTAGGTCTTTCATTGATAATACATGAAACACAGTGTAACTTATATCGATACCTTGAAGTCCTCGTCCTCAGGAAAATTCCCCTTTTTCGTTTCTTCTATAAGTCCATGGTCAAACTTGATCTTTTCTACACATGTATTATGTAGGAGCGTAGCCATTTCCTGGAGCTTGGGTCCAAAATCCTGGAAATTTATTACCACAGTTCAAATTTCTGCTGAGCGTTCTCAATAACCTATCATTACCGCAAAGTCTATCGCTGACTCAACCACTGAGTACTGGAGGTACACACAACACACGAAAACAACTAAAACGGTCTTCATATTTGCAACTAATAGCATTACAAAGCCGAAGGTCTATTTATATTAAAATTTTACCGGGTAAACGCCAATTAAAATTATTTATATATCCTTTTGTATTATAAGAATTTGCATAAAACTTAAAATTAGGAGCTATAAAAGTGAGACGGTTTAGTTTTGGTAATTAATAATTAATTAGCTGGTGGTGTCATTGCGAGTACTACAAACAATTTTTTGTGATTAAATACAGTAGCGGTTTACCTCGTATTCAATGAATATAATTGAACTCAATGTTACTCTATGATATCAAAAGCATGAATTATGAATAATTGTTATTAAACGTTGTTTAAATAGTTACCAAGGTGTTTTGTACACAATAGTACTTTTTCATTTTTAATCTAAGGTAATGTAATTACTACAACATCCGGTAAAAAAAATCACATTGACGTAAATCTTATCATATTTGTTTATTGCGCAATTTTTGTACAATTAAAATTGTTACAAATTCATTGCGTTACACCACGGCGGTTCCAATTAAAACATTTCTGCAACTTCTTAGTCACAAAGAGGGATTATATAGTGTAATACATCTAGTATAAGAGTAAGTTTTAAATCTTACGTTAAGTCAGGTTAGGAACAATCTATCCAACACTTCATTAAAATTTAAGACATGTTGCTGGTCTGTAACTGCACTACAATAATGGCATAAGAGACCAAAGCGGTCAGAAACGAGGAGAACAGACTCTGGTTGACCTGAAAGAATCCGGCGGCCGAAATTGTCGGTCGCATCTTCTTCATGTATTCAAAAAGAGCCAGAAGGGCGTCTCTCTTGGCTTCATCGTCGATTTGCATCTGCAATACGTTGGTCGTCGTCAGGAGTCTTTCGTAGGCCTTCTCGATTTTGTCACAGTTGTGGACTAGGTGAATGGTGAAGATCTGAAAACATGAAATATTTTAAAAGAGTAAAAAGTTAAAATAAGACATTAAATACTAGAATGTCACTACTTTACTCCTTGACCAGAGTCTACTTTAAAGCAAAGGGTACTTACAGTCATCGACAGACACTCGTGAATATAACCGAGCGCCATGAACCATTCCGAGTAGGTGGAAATGTTAAGTGTGTAATCGAAAACTCCTAAAATGTGCACGAAAGTGGACACCATCAGCAAAATCAGCGGCCCACCGAAGATACCGTTGATAAAAGTAATACAGTCGTTCATCATACACACCACCTTCTGTATTACTTTCAGTCTATTCTTCGCAGAAAACAACTCTTGCTCTAAAACCACTGTCCTGATCATTTGTTCCGTACAATGATACCTGGCCAGCATCATGCTGGATATATGGTTCATCGTCGCCACTAACCATTGACTCATCAGTAAAGTGAAAATGTAGAAGATCGCGGTGCATGCATAGTTTAGAGCGATGCCTTTGAATATTTGGTAGTAAAAAAAGAGCCAAACGATTACCATCAAATACAACGTGCTGTTGAATATCCATATTTTCAGGCATGAGAGTCTAGTGTTACCTTCGAAGGTGAACATGGTCATCGCGTCGATTTCCGAAAAGTTCCTCAGTAGCTTCTTCCAGTTTTCTTCGTGACGGAAGCTGCCGGTAAAATTACTCACGTGGAACATGCTCGTGAAAATCGTCAGGAATATCGAAAGGAAAATAGAAGTCCAGCGGCAAATTCTCCAGAAGTTCCATAGAGCACCACAGTAGCACATCCATGTAAACAAGTAGATGGTGAATATTGTTACGGAGTAGACGATACTTTTGGTCTTGTCCTGCGAATAGGCGCCGAATAGTTTTTCAACGGTCATCATTCTCCTCAGCAGCACGATGTCTTTGTTAAGTTTCATGATCGCAAGCACTTCTCGACATGAACTGGAGAGAAATGTCGATTGGGGAATGGGCCAAGAATACATGGGAGGTTCATTACTGTAATTGTTTACACTTTAAGGTTTATACATTATTAATCAATAGACGTTTATGCGGTAATAAACATAAGTGCTTGTTGCCTTATTTAAAAGGAAATTACGAATTCGTATTTGAAATCTACAAGACTCATTTTGCCACTCAATAGATCTTGTTATGATTCATACTTGAAGATAATGAAAATAGAAAGTAAATTTATGTTGTGTACATTAGAAAACAGGTAAATAGTTGGTAGTGTATGCCAAAACCTAATTTTACAAGACCGATTGTTCGTCAAAAATGGTTAGAAAATCTGGGTTTGTCGGTCGAGTTAAATATCTGGCTTAATGTCAGAACCCCTTTGGAAATTTTGCCAAAATTGATTGAAATTATTTTTGCTTTATTTAATTGATTCAATAGTGACGTTACTCAAATTCTGAAATATTTTATTTAACTATAAATTGACCTGTGAGTTACTGTGAAATACAGTAACAAAATTTAAGTCAAACTTAAGGAAAACAGTATGGGCTCTTTCTACCAACCAGGATTTCAAAGGTTTACCTTGGTTAAGGCTGATTCAACATTTTTGATACTATCGTTGTAATATTATTAAGATTAGTCATTTGGGACATTAGAATCACTTGTGACAGATTATATTACTTGAGTATTACATATCCATTTAACATTGCTAGGTAGACACTTGTAGTTGGACGAATAACTTGTACTGGCCGCTCTACTATTTGAACATAACGAAATTCTGCAACAAAGGTTAAATTAAAATGTTTTGAGCATCCCCGAACTAAGTTTGCGAGAACTTACAGCAGGATCAGCATTATATAAGCACTTTGTTGTTGAGTAAATTTTCTCCTCCAGAGTTTTCTCCTCTGAAAATTATACATATTTAATAGTTTAAAAAATTACCTGGGAGGGTCGTTGCAGTAATAACTGTAGAGCCAAATTACAGCAAATTATAATTTTAAGTTAACTGCACCTATCAGATCTACAGTTAAGGTACACTTACTGCTGGCTTCTCGAAAGCATCTCCTGACCAAAGGTACTAATACGTCCCTATAATTCGGTGGTAAGTAGTCATTTAACACGTCGAAATTGATTGATCCGTCGTCGTTTAACTGGAAATAGAACTGTTATAAAATCTAAAAGCTTAGTACGAAGTGGTACTTACCGGACTGATGCCTGCCCATATGCAAGTAACGTATTTCTGAAATGCAAATCTGTTTAAAACGAGTTAGTTCCAAATTTGTTTCGACTTGCTTACTTTGAATCCGTTGTCTGAATCGTTGAAGATACCTTTCTTGACTTGTTCAATCGTCGATTCGTCTACATTGCTCTTCTGGAGGCATGATTCGTGGAGGGTTGCCACTAAGACCCCAAATTTTGGACCCAATACCTGTTTAAAGCAACGCAACTTATTTATTTCGCATCAATTTCATGAAATAAAATTTTCTTACTGAAATATCCACCGCAGGCTCGACGACAGGACACAATATGTGCAAACACAAAAGTACACTGAGTAGCACCTTCATTTTGTCAAATTCACGAAGTGCAACACGTTACAATTGATTATATATGCAATATTTATCAAGTATATAACTTTATATACCCGTAAATGCCATTTAGTAATTAAATCCAAGCTTATTTATTTCATAAAACCTATTACATATTATTAGAATGACATGTTAATTACCTCAATTTTTATACGTTTGTTCCTTTCACGTAAACCAGTATTTAATGATAAATGGAAAAAGTTTCCTTAAATCCCTCCGTATAAGAAGGTAAAAACAATTTAATATAACCTGGTAGTTTGACAAACCTGTTTCTAGCATTTTGATAATGATTTCCAACATTCTTCAAAGTTTTAATTAAACAGCTCGACAGTTCCATAGTTCAAAAATATTTAATAAAATTTTCAATTGTTGCTATTAATTTTGTGTAGTAATTAATTGTTATTAAAAATTTAATTAGAACTCTTTGGTGTTACGCGAGCTGTTTTAATTGCGATGATCAAATTTACAGTCGGATTAGTGACGATTTGTGTTGTAATTTTACCAATATTTACCTAAAATGGGTGCACTATAATTATTGTAGATGATAAATTATATCGACGTTTGTTGTGTGCAGTAGGTATGTGGGCTGATAGGGTTTAAATCAAATCAAAACTATTTAATTTCAAACTATATTCAATAAGTATTTGCATTTGAAATTTTCTTGAGTCGCTTTAACTGTTTGGGGATACTTCCGTTGTCACTAAAACATCACGAAGTTCTGTAAAGAAAAAATTATGTATTAGTTAATTACTCTTCAAAACTTCAACTTCAATACAACTTACCTCCGGTATATGTTTGTATACGCACTTCATCACAATGTAAAGTTTATCCTTAACGCCTCTCTCATCTGAAACGTTACAAATTTACAAAATTAGGTAGAGAGTGAGTCGGCGTAATTTTAATATCTAACTGTGCGTAATTGCATTTTGTTGTTAAATTGTGTTTAACGAAGATAATGCCTTAAATCTAATGAGAAAGTATTAGTTTCGATTTTTTAATATTTTTTCTTCTACCTTCCCTTATCAAAAAATTCAATTTTGGCCGATTTTAGTTTCACAATTAAGATTTCTGCTCAAATTTTCTCAAAACTAAAAATTAGGTTGTAATAGTATTAAATTTTTGAATTCTCTTTCCTTATCTTATATAATTTTAAATTTTCAATTAGGTTTAGTACTATTGTACAGGCAAACTACTACTATAGTACTAGCTAGTGCTATAGCAGAAGGAACTGTTGTATTTTTGTCCTGCATTTTTAAAGTGGTTAAATTTAAACGAATATTAATTCTTATCCCTGAAACATCTCTGTTTTATTCTGTGGGAATTGGATTATGAATTGATCCATTAATAATTCTAGAGTTTTTTCCTGCTACTTTGAAAAATATTGATTTGACACAATACTAATTCTAATCTTCGAATCATTCCTATATCAACTTATTGTGAATAAATTTTGAAAATATATTAATGATAATTGTTGAATAAGTTCTGCAGAAATCTTGAGAATTGAATTTTCATAATTTTCCCTCAATTTTGTAATATTTCCATCTGAAATACTTATAATTCTAATCTTTGTATCGTTTCTGCTTTATCCTTTAGAAATTGAATCCCGAAGCAGTGCTATTTACTCTAATTAAAACTTTGGGTTAATGCTAATTAACGATGCAATATTAATTAATCCTGTTGTTTAATTCGATGTGCTAAGTCCTTAGGGATGAATTTTGGAATATGTACAGTAATAGTCATCATTATTAACTATTTGTATAATATGTATTACATTTTGTCAATAAGTAAGATGTGCCTTAAGGATAAATCTTAAAATTTGTTTGCCGTTTCATTTTACGTTTACACACAATACACGATGTAAAAGTACTGCTTTAATATACGTCCATGTGCAAAGATTTTCTCAGCCCTATTGAGGTACAGTTTTTTCCAAAACGCCACAGCTCAGTTCGAAATAAAGCCAAACCTCAAAAGTTTTTTTTTGCTATTAAAAGAAGTAGCAGTATACCTCGTATTCAATGAATATAATTGAACTCAATTTACTCAATGATTTCTAAAGCATGAATTATGAATAATTGTTATTAAACGTTATTTAATTAGCTACCTAGGTGTTTTGTACACAATAGCACTTTTTCATTTGTAATCTTAGATAATGTAATGTAATTACTACGACATCCGGTAAAGAAAATTCACATTGACGTAAAACTTATCATATTTTTTTATTGCATAAATTTCGTACAATTAAAATAATTACAAATTCATCGCGTTGCACCATGGCGGTTCCAATTGAAACATTCTGTAATTTCCTAGTCACAAAGAGTGATTACATAGTCTAAGAAATCTAGTATAACAGCAAATTTTAAATCTTATGTTATGTCAGGTTAGGAACAATCTATCCAACACTTAATTAAAGTTTAAGATAGGTTGCTGGTCTGTAACTGAACTACAATAATGGAATAAGAGACCAAAGCGGTCAGAAACGAGGAGAACAGACTCTGGTTGACCTGAAAGAATCCGGCAGCCGAAATTGTCGGACGCATCTTCTTCATGTATTCGAAAAGCGCCAGAAGGGCGTCTCTCTTTGCTTCATCGTCGATTTGCATCTGCAACACGTTGGTCGTCGTCAGGAGTCTTTCGTAAGCCTTCTCGATTTTGTCGCAGTTGTGGACTAGGTGAATGGTGAAGATCTGAGAACGTGAACTATTTTAAAAGAGTAGAAAGTTAAAATAAGACGTTAAATACTAGAATTCCAGTACTTTATTCCTTGACCAGAGTCCACTTTAAAGCAATGGGTACTTACAGTCATCGACAGGCACTCGTGAATATAACCGAGCCCCTTGTACCATTCCGAGTAGGTGGAAATGATAAGTGTGTAATCGAAAACTCCTAAAATGTGCACGAAAGTGGACACCATCAGCAAAATCAGCGGCCCACCGAAGATACCGTTGATGAAAGTAATACAGTCGTTCATCATACACACCACCTTCTGTATTAGTTTCAGTCTATTCTTCACAAAAAACAACTCTTGCTCTAAAACCACTGCCCTGATCATTTGTTCCGTACAGTGATACCTCGCCAGCATCATGTTGGATATATGGTTCATGGTCACCGCTAACCATTGGCTCATCAGCAAAGTGAAAATGTAAAAGATCACGGTGAATGCGTAGTTTAGAGCGATGCCTTTGAATATTTGGTAGTAAAAAAAGAGCCAAACGATTACCATTAAATACAACGTGCTGTTGATTACCCATATTTTCAGGCATGAGAGTCTAGTGTTACCTTCGAAACTGAACATGGTCATGGCGTCGATTTCCGAAAAGCTTCTCATTAGCTTCTTCCAGTTTTCTTCGTGGCGGAAGCTGCCGGTAAAATTACTCACGTGGAACATGCTTGTGAAAATCGTCAGGAATATCGAGAGGAAAATAGAAGTCCAGCGGAAAATTTTCCAGAAGTTCCATAGAGCACCGCAGTAGCACATCCATGTAACCAAGTAGATGGTGAATATTGTTACGGAGTAGACGATATTTTTGGTTTTGTCCTGCGAATAGGCGCCGAATAGTTTTTCAACGGTGATCATTCTCCTCAGCAGCACGATGTCTTTGTTAAGTCTCATGATCGCAAGGGCTTCTCGACATGAGCTGGGGAGAAATGTCGATTGGCGTATGGGTCAAGAATACATGGGAGGTTCATTACCGTAATTGTTTACACTTTAAGGTCTATACATTATTAATCAATAGACGTTTATGCGGTAATAACCATAAGTGCTTTTTGCCTTATTTTGAAAAAAGTACGAATTCGTATTTGAAATCTACAAGACTCGTTGAAGAAGAAGAATTTTCGAAGAAAATGAAAATAGAGAGTAAATTTATGTTGTGTACATTAGAAAACAGGTGAACATTTGGGAATCTATGCTAGAATGTAATTTTACAAGCCCTATGTTTCGTCAGAAATGGTCAGAAAATCTGGGTTAGGCAAGTCGAGTTAAATATCTGGTTTAATGTCAAAATACCTTTGGAAATTTTGCCAAGGTTGATTGATGTTATTTTTGTTTTTTTCATTGATTCGATGGTGACGTTACTCAAATTCTGAAATGTGTGATTAAACTATGAATTAACGTGTGAGTTACTGTGAAATACAGCCACAAAATTTAAGTTAAACTTAAGGAAAACAGTATGGACCCTTTCTACCAACAAGAAATTCAAAGATTAACCCTGGTTAAGGCTGATTTAACATTCTTGATATTATCGTTTCAATATTATTAAGATTAGACATTTGGGATACTAGAATTTCATCTGAAGGATTATATTAGCTGAGTATTACATTTCCATTTAACATTGCTAGGTAGACACTTGGAGTTGGACGAAGAACTTGTACTGGGTCGCTCTACTTCCTGAACATAACGAAATTCTACAACAAAGGATACATTAAATTGTTTTGAGCACCCCTGAACTAAGTTTGCGGAAACTTACAGCAGCATCAGCTTTGTATGAACACTTTGTTGCTGAGTAAACTATCTCCTCCAGAGTTTTCTCCTCTGAAAATTATAAATTTGTGATCTTTTAAAAAATTACTTGGGAGGGTCGTTAAACTAATAACGGTAGAGCCAATTCACAGCACATTATAATATTAAGTTAACTGCACTTATTAGCTCTACAGTTAAGCTACACTCTTACTGCTGGCTTCTCCAAAGCATCTCTTGATTATAGGTACTAATGTTTTCCTATATTTCGGCGGTAACAAGTCATTTATCACGTCGAAATTGAGTGAACCGTCGTCGTTTAACTGGAAATAGAACTTTTAAAAAATCTAAAAGCTTAGTATGAAGTGGTCGTTACCGCAGTGCTGTCAGCCCATATGCAAGTAACGTATTTCTGAAAAGTGAATCTGTTCAAAACGAAGCAGTTCCAAATATGATTCGACATGCATACCTTGAATCTGTTGTCTGAATCGTTGAAGATACCTTTCTTCACTTGATCAATCGTCGATTCGTCTACTTTGCTCTTCTGGAGGCATGCTTCATGGAGGGTTGCCACTAAGGCCCCAAATTTTGGACCCAATTCCTATTTAAAGCAACGAAAAATATTTTGTTATTCTTAATTTTTCATTTTCTTACCGAAATATCCAGCGCCGGCTCAACGACGGGACACAATACGTGCAAACACAAAAGAACACTGAGTAGCACCTTCATTTTGTCAAATTAACGATGGACAACACGATACAATTGTTTATATATGCAATATTTATCAAGTATACAATTATTAATACACGTAAATGTCATTTAGTAACTAAATCGATGCTCAATTATATCAAAATAACCTATTATGTATTATTAGAATGAGATGTTAATTATGTCATTTGTTATAAATTTGTTCCTTTCATGTAAACAAGTATTTAATGAGAAATGGAAAAATTTTCCTTGAATCCTTTCGTAAAAGAAATTAAAAGCACTTTAATACAACCTGTTAGTTTGACAAAGTACATTGTAGCATTTTGTTAATGATTTCCAACATTCATCAAAGTTTTAATTAACCAGCTCGACAGTTCCATAGTTCAAATGTAATTAATAGGATTTATACTTGTTGCTATCAATTTTGTATAGTAATTAATTGTTATTAAAAATTTAATTAGAGATGTGTGGTATTACACAAGCAGTTTCAATTGCAATATTAATTTTGCAGTCGGATTTTAGTAACGATTTGTGTTTGTAATTGAATCAATATTTACCTAAAGTAAGTATACTTTAATTGCAGCTGATAAATTATTTCTACGTTTGTTAAGTGCAGTAGGTATGTAAGCTCTTAGGGTTTAAATGAAATCAAAACTACTTAATTTCAAACTATATTCAGGAAGTATTTGCATTTGAACTTTTCTTGAGTGGCTTCAACTGTTGGGGATACTTCTGCTGTCATTAGAACATCACGAAGTTCTGTAGAGAAAAAATTATGTATTAGTTCATTACTTTCCAAAACTTCAAATTCAATCCAACTTACCTCGGGTATCATTTTGTATATGCACTTCATCACAGTGTAAAGTTTATCGTTAACGCCTCTCTCATCTGAAACGTGACAATTTACAAAGTTAGGCAGAGATAGAGTCGACGTTATTTTAATATCTAACTATGCGTAATTGCATTTTGATGTTCAATGTTGTTTAACGAAATTAATGCCTTAAATCTAATGAGAAAATTTTAGTTTAGATTCTAAAATATTATTCCTTCTACCTCCCCTTATCAAAAACTTCAATTTTTGGCCGATTTTAGTTTCAATTATAAGATTTATAGTCTCAAAACTAAAAGGTTAGTGAGGTTGTTGTAGTACTAAATTTTTGAATTCTCGCTCCTTAACTTATAAAGGTGTAAATTTTCAGTTACTAGTTTTAGTACTGTAATACTAGCATACTACTAATATAGTACTAGCTAGTGCTACAGTAGTTGCAATTCTTGTAATTGTGTCCTGCAATTGTGGTTAAATTTGAACGAGTATTATTTCTAATATCTGAAATATCTAATATCTGAAACATCTCTGTTTTATTTGTATATGTGTTGCTCATATATTTTTTGTATAGTTTTTGTATTTTGATTTTTTGTTTAAATGTATTATGAATTGATTCATTAATAATATTCTTGAGTTTCTGTCCTGCTACTTGAAAAATATCAATTTGACACAATACTAATTTTAATCTTCGAATCATTCCAACATCAACTTTTTGTAATTAAATTTTGAAAAGATTTTAATGATAATTTTTGAATAATTTCTGCCGAAATTTTGGGAATTGAATTTGGAGAATTTTCCTGCAACTTTGAGATATTTCCATTTGAAACACTTATAATACTAATCCTTGTATCATTTCTGATTTAATCTTTAGTAGTTGAATCATCCAAGAACTATTAGATCTAATTAAAATTTTGGATTAATGCTAATTAACGATTCAATATAATCCAATTCTTCAATTCTATCTGCTAAATCCATAGCGATGAATTTTGAAATCATTATAGTAATAGTCATCATTAATATCTATTTGTCTAATGTATGTTACAATTTGTCAATAAGTGAGATGTGCCTTAATAAGAATAAAGCTTAAAATTTAGTGGTCGTTTCATTATACGATTCCACAAGATAGACGACGTAAAAATACTGCTTTACTACACATGTGTAAATATTGTCACAACCCTATTAAGGAACACTTTGCCACTACTCAGTTCGAAATAAAGTCAAACCTGAATCCCTGTACTATCTTATATGACTTATAAAACATTCTGTACATCTGCAATAACAGAATATTTGCCCGTTACCTTTCTGTCCAAGTTCGAAACATGTCTTAGCGACTGCACCTCCGCCATTTTTCTTTAGTTTTGGCGGCATTACTTCCCTCATCAGATCTAAGTCGACTTTGATGTCTTTTCCGTTGGCCTCGACCTAAAAATATTAAATTTTTGTGTCGTTAAAATGTTAAACTCTGACTGCTTTTTGCTTGAAAGTACTTACTATGCCGCTTTCGAGCCAAAGGCACGCGATGTAACTCTGGAAAATGAAATGGTAAGGTTACCTAAGAAATGAATCATGAATTTGTGAGTTGGTTTGCAAAACTAGGCATGTTCAGGAACGTATTGCAACTAGAATTTTAACGTTTGGGTTGGGCGCTAGAAATTACCAGTTTGATTTGCGCTGTGAATTTAATGGAAGATTCTGGAAGTTCAAAAGTTTGCTTTTCAAGGAATGGTAGGTAATTTACCGTATATTTTACTAAAAATCATTTTTTCAATGATAGAATAGTATAGAATCCCAAGTCCTAAAAAAGGTCGTAACCAACATAGTGACTTAGAACACCAGATACAACTATCATTAGAATTTTTCCCTTAAGGTTTAGGTCTTTCATCGATAATACATGAAACACACTGTAACTTAATATACCCAGTAAACACACGACATTCAATGGACGTCCAATACAGGTCCATTAAACATACAAACGTCCATGGACCTGCAGAGGACGTCCAATGTATATCCCTTTTCCACCAAGAGTTGGACGTTCGTGACAGGATATGAAATGTACGTCCAATGGACATCCACGTTGTAGCATCAGTTGGACGTCCTTAAAAGACTATGAAAACCCAAAGTCCAATATACTTCCATGGTGCAGCATCAATTGGACGTCCTTAAAAGACCATGAAATGGACGTCCAATGTACATCTATGTTGCAGCATCAACTTTACGTCCTTAAAAGACCATGAAATGGACGCCCAACGTACATCTCTATTCCAGCATGAGTTGGACGTCCTCAAGACACTATGAAATGGACGTCCAATGTACATCCATGTTGTAGTATCAGTTGGAAGCCCTTAAAAGACTATGAAATGGACGTCCAATGTACATCCCTATTTCAGCAAGACATAAAAGGTTTACAAATTTACAGGAATATTTTGGAGAAAAGTATCTATCTATCCTAATATATTTGCAAAGTGGCATCACTTCCGGTTTAAGCGGAAGTGACGGCAACTTTTCTTTTTTATTTTGATGAACAATTTTTTTGTAATTTTTACATTACATTTGGACTATCTTTCGTGCATAAAATTTTTGTCAGAAAAGACGTGGAAGCCTGCATCATGAAGTGGCTACGACGAGCCAAGGACAGGGTTCAGAGAAACCAGCCATAAATAATATTTAATCTTATGGTCTACTTTATTAATGACCAATGAACGCCCTGCAAACATCCGATTGACATCCATTAAACGTCCAATGCGGACGTCGTTTGGATCTCTATTGTATGTAAAATGGACGTTTTTTGGATATCAATTGAACGTCCAATGGATGTCCCGAAGGACGTCCATTGGATGTCCAGAAGGACGTCCATGGAACGTCCACAGTGTTATACTTTGGCTCTCCCATGAACGTACTTTGTACATCTAAGCATCTTTGCGTGGATGTCCAATGGATGTCAGCCACGTCCAGTGAGGGACGTCCAATGTAAGTCCATTGGACGTGTATGTGCTGTCTGGGTACTATATCAATATTACCTTGAATTCCTCGTCCTCAGGAAAATTCCCCTTTTTCGTTTCCTCTATAAGTCCATGGTCAAACTTAATCCTTTCTACACAAGTTTTATGTAGGAGAGTAGCCATTTCCTGGAGCTTGGGTCCAAAATCCTGGAAATTTATTACCACAGTTCCAATTTCTGCTGAGCATTCCCAATAACCTCTCCTTACCGCAAAGTCTACCGCTGATTCAACCCCTGAGTACTGAAGGAACAAACAAGACACGAGAACAACTAGTACGGTCTTCATATTTGCAACTAATCGCATTACGAACTCCAGTGGCTATTTGTATTAAAATGTTACCGGGTAAACACCAATTAAAATTATTTATAAATCCTCTTTATATTATAAGAATTTGCATAAAACATAAAATGAGGAGCTATAAAAGTGGGACGCTTTAGTTTTTTTGTGATTAAAAGAAGTAGCAGTTTACCTCGTATTCAATTAATATAATTGAACTCAATGTCACTCTATGATACCAAAAGCATGAATTATGAATAATTGTTGTTAAACGTTGTTTAATTAGTTACCTAGGTGTTTTGTAAACAATAGCACTTTTTCATTTGTAATCTAAGTTAACGTAATGAAATTACTACGACGTCCGTTAAAAAAATTCACATTGACTTAAACCTTATACCTGTTTATTGTGCAAATTTTGTACAATTAAAGTAATTATAAATTCATCGCGTTGCACCATGGCGGTTCCAATTAAAACATTCTTCAACTTCTTACTCACAAAAAGTGATTTCATAGTGTGATACATTTAGTACAACAGTAAGTTTCAAATATTACGTTAAGTCAAGTTAGGAACAATCTATCCAACACTTAATTAATGTTTAAGACATGTTGCTGGTCTGTAACTGCACTACAATAATGGAATAAGAGACCAAAGTGGTTAAAAATGAGGAGAACAGACTCTGGTTGACCTGAAAGAATCCGGCGGCCGAAATTGTCGGTCGCATCTTCTTCATGTATTCGAAAAGCGCCAGAAGGGCGTCTCTCTTGGCTTCATCGTCGATTTGCATCTGCAATACGTTGGTCGTCGTCAGGAGTCTTTCGTAGGCCTTCTCGATTTTGTCGCAGTTATGGACTATGTGAATGGTGAAGATCTGAAAACGTGAAATACTTTAAAAGAGTAGAAAGTTAAAATAAGACGTTAAACACTAGAATGTTAATAATCTATTTCTTGACCAGAGTCCACTTTAAAGCAAAAGGTACTTACAGTGGTCGACAGGCACTCTTGAATATAACCAATCGCCATGAAAATTTCCGAGTTGGTTGAGATGTTAAGTGTGAAATCGAAAATTACTAAAATGTGCACGAAAGTGAACACCATCAGAAAAATCATGGGCCCCCCAAAGATACCGTTCATCAAAGTAATACAGTCGTTCATCATACACACCACCTTTTGTATTACTTTCAGTCTGTTTTTCACCAAAAAAAACTCGTGCTGTAATACCACGGTCCTGATCATTTGTTCTATACAACGATATCTGGCCAGCATCATGCTGGATATTTGGTTCATCGTCACCACCAACCATTGACTCATCACCAAGGTGAAAATGTAGAAGATCGTGTTACAGGCGTAGGGTAGAGCAATGTCCTCGAGTCGTTGGTAGTAAAGAAAAAGCCAAGCGAGTACCATTAAATAAGACGCGCTGTTGAATATCCATATTTTCAGGCATGAGATTCTAATGTCACCATCGAACGTGAACATGATGGTGACGTCGATTTCGGAGAAGTTCCTTACCAACTTCTTCCAGTTTTCTTTGTGGCGGAAGCTGCCGGTAAAATTAGTCACGTGGAACATGCTCGTGAAAATCGTCAGGAAGGTCAAGAGGAAAATAGAGGTCCAGCGGCAATTTCTGCACGTGATCCATATAGCACCGCAGTTGCACATCAATGAAAATAGGTAGATGGTCAATATTGTTACGGAGTAGACGATACTTTTGGTCTTATCCTGCGAATAGGCGCCGAAGTGTTTTTCAACGGTCCTCATTTTCTTCAGCAGCACCATGTCTTTGTTAAATCTCATGATCGCAACCATTTCTCGATGTGAACTGGGGCGAAGTGTCGCTTGGAATATGGGTCAAAAATACATGAGAAGTGTATTACCGTAATTGTTTACATTTCACGGTCCATACATTATTAATCAATAGGTGTTTATACGGTAATAAACATAAGTGCCTGTTATTTGAGTTGCCTTATTTTGAAAAAAGTACGAATTTTTAATCTACTAATCTATTGTAATTGGAAAGGACCAGGACAATCTAAGGAAAAGCTGCATAGACTCCAAGAACTTCAAAACAAAATAACTCTGTAATGAGATCTGGAATGACGATAACTCCATAGATGTCAAGGGATGAGTAAAGAATGCTTGAAAAGGCTTGGAGAAGAAAGGCAATGACGTGGAGCTCAAGAACGTCACAATTGGTGGGACTGGAACATATGGGAATACATGAATGACAGTAGTTTCAAGATATCTGGACAATTTTAATAAAGAATTGTCCTATGGATAGAAATGTCTGGCGAAATCAGAATTTCAAAAGGGATAAATTGGAATAGTTTGGAAAAGAAGAGAACTCCATTGTTGTGAATCTTGAGAGATTGAAATTACTTAATGAGATCATTAAATATATATCAGTTGTTAAATATACGTCAGTATTAAGATTTGGATGATATTAAATATGGTAGAAACTACCTAATTATAACTAAATTATCTGTAATTATGTGGTTTTAATTTTTACTCAATAAATTCTACATACCTACAGAAAACTTTGATGACCTTTGTAAGTATTTATGTAAACTACATGCGATAAATAAATGAGTGAATTAATAAATGTAATCTCACTGTACTGTATTTTTGTTTAGATACAAAATTAAAATTACAATTAAACAAATTAAATTTTTATTAACATACATTTTTATATTTTTTTTAAACTGCTGGACACATTCTCTCATTCTGGATTCACCTAATATTCCTTTCTAGTTATTTCCTGAAAATCACGAAATTCTGAAAGAAAACAAATTTTGAGTGTCTTCGCTTTGATAGTTTCCTGCTTTAACTTACGTTTGGGTTCGCTTTATATATGCATTCGGTTGTCAGATAGATCTTGTCTTCCAATTTTCCATCCACTAAAGAAAATTATAATAATTTTTTCGGTAATAGAATAGATCAAACTACTTATGTGACATGTCGAGTTATGCTATACAATTACAATAATAAAACGCTCAGTAAAGTTAACAATTGTTAAATTTAAGTTCTTACCTGATTCGTCGAAGCAGGTTTTAATGATGGCCGGACCGGTAGCTTTAAGCTTCGGCGGCATCATCTCCACCATAAGGTCGTAGTTTAGATTACCGATCTCATCCAACTAGAAGAGTGTTAATTTCACTAAATATCATTAACCAATAACTTTTACTTACCACGGTACTTTCCAGCCAGAGACAGGTCAAGTAGGCCTGGAAAAATCAAAATTTTGGTTTCACGAATTCGTCAAAAATGTATTATGTTACCTTGATGTGGGGATCGTTAGGAAAATTCCCCTTGCGCACTTCTTCGATCAAATTTCCATCCACGGAGGTTTTGTTGACGCACGAGTCATGTAAAGTCTGGGCTAGTTTTTCAAATTCTGCCCCAAGGTCCTGAAATGGAGGGTTAGCACTCTGAGGCCAAAGCTAGTGGATATTCTTACCTTAACTTCTAAAAGTGAAACATCAGCAGGGAGCTGAAGATACAAACATAATGTAAGAGCAAGTACCGACTTCATTTTGCAGACTGAAGATTTTGCATAGTTTTCTGGGTATTTATGTGCGAAATTTTAAGAAAAACCCATTATTATAAAACAGCTTTTGTCTGATAATTAGTGGAGTCATTAGCTATTTGTTTGTGTTTCTTTTTGAACTAAGTCGAGTGTATAAGAATATAATGTGTTTATCGTCGATAGGTGCACGTTAATTAATTAATTCATCACAGGAAGCTTACATAAACGCAAAATACAATACATTCTCCAATACTAAAATAGTCTACCCCGCTCAGATTGAGTTCAAGGAACAATAAAATGATATTGAAAATCATTTTACTGAAGAGCATATTCATGTTTAATCCACATATTTTATTTTGGGAAAAGTTCGACTCATTTTAAGCCTTGAATATAGGGTTCACTGATTGCGATTCTCTCCATCAAGGTTTCTGTGTCATTTACATTCATAATTACAATAATTATAATATTAACGCTTGCTTAACACATCAGTACCTTTTGTTAATTATAATGACGTATGTGAGGTGGAGTTTTTAGGTTGAAATGACTTTTTTCTCCAATTTTGAATTTAAAGAATCTAGTTGTCCTTGACACTAACTTTTAGCAATAGGTTACTAGAGATTTATGGAAATTACGGAACAATACCGACACATTTAGACCACTTCTTAAAAATTTAAAATTTTACTGAAACTTCGGAAGATTCAGTAGAATATTTACTGCTTTGGCAGCTCCTGAAATCATCTTTAAACTTAAGAAACAATGTGAAACTTAATTAAAAGAATAAACTTAGGAACATATTAACTTCATATGGTAAGGTCTGAAGCTTTCCTTGGAACTTTAAAAGCCAAGATTATAAGTTTGATAGATTTGGCAGCTGCCGAAGATACTTTTTAACCCTAACGAGCTATATAGAAGTTCTAAGCCATTTCTAAAGCACTTTTTAAAATTGTTACATATTGTTAAGTCCTGGAAAGATTTAATTGAAGCTATATAGCTTCTTCTGTTCCTGAAATCATTTTTGACTTAAGAATCAATAGAAAACTTCAAATAAACATCTAAAGTTGTCTTAATACATTGTGCTGAAATCTTAAGCCATTGCTTAGTAGTTTTGACATCTGCTGGAGACACTTCTGAAATTTCCTAATTAATATGTGGTTTCATATGATGAAATGACACTCTTTGTTGAAGCTCTTTTCGGAAATTTAAATAACAAAAATACAAGTCTGACGAATTTGGCAACTACTCAAGACACTTTTTGAAATCTGTATAACAATATAAGGGTTCATAGAGACTTTTGAAGCACTTCGTAAAAATTTTATATTTTACTGAATCCTAGAAAGATCAATCAACGGTTTCGACAGCTCCTTAAATCATTTCTAAATTTAAGAAACAGTATGGATTTTCAAAAGTTTTAACACATTTTACTGAAACCTGAAAGATGCAGTTCGATAGTTTAGAGTTTAGACAGTTGCTGAAGAAGACTTTGAAACCTACTAAATCTTTTTATGATGCAATGACACTTCTGAAACCTTTCTATCGAAACTTAAAAGACGACAATATAACTTCGCGAGATTTGTAAGCTGCTGAAGAAACTTTTGAATCCTATTGTATGATATGAATTTTGAAACACACTTGTATGGCACTTTCAGGAAATTCTACATTTCATTAAACCCGATTTATGATTCGATAGAAGGTCTACAGCTTTGGCAGTTCCTCAAGATATTTTTAGATTTGGACAGTGATATGAAACCACAAAGATGAGTCTGAATCTATCTCAATACATTTTACTGAAATCTTGAAAATTCAGTTTGCTAGTTTTGACAGCGGCTAGAGATATATTAATATAGTTTTAACAGTTTTACTGTTAAAACTACAGTTTTAACCGCACCTGAAACATTTTAAGTCTTGGGAAGCAATATTAAACTTTAAAGACACGCGTGAAGCTGTTTCAAGACATTTTACTGATACCCTGAAAGATACAATAGAATGGTTTTGTATCCTGCCTGGTTAAGCTACTATTGCAACCTTAGAATTAACATAAAGCTTCATATGAAGAAAGGATGCGCCTGAAGCTCCTCTGGGGAAATTTAAAAGATGTTACTTAGATTAATTTATAGATTAGGAACCAATTGATTTACTTCACTAATCTTATCTCTTCCTACGACTTGTTTATGTAACACTAAGTACCTACTAATTTATTCTTGTTTTAACTCTAAGTTACAATCGATTGGAACTCCAGTCGGTTTTCTAGCTAAGAGCCTATTATACCTATTGGTATTCGAAAAAGGTGAAAGAATCTTTGAATATTGGATATCTTGTCCGTTTCATAGCATTCTGGAATTTTAAATACCGGAACATCCAGGCGTCCATAAGCTGCGCGCATGGGTATGTTCATAATGTAACCTTTATTTTCTAATTTATTTACACTAATACTAATACTAGACACTACTTAATTTATTTACACTATTACTAAACTAATTTATATAACACACTTAACTAATTAATTTATATCACACTCTTAATCGTTAATTTATTTCACTTCAATTGCTCTCGCTTTCGCTATTTCGCTTGTTCACTATTTACTCTCGCGGCTTTCGTCTAATAATCATCATAATCCGACCGCAGGTCCGCTTATATACACTTCTCAATTGTGTTCGCGATGATGCCTGAAATTACTGGAACGTTCTTTTTTTATGAAGAAAGGTCTAGACAGGTCGGAAACGATTCCTTCTTTAATAAGATGTTGGCGGCAGGCTTAATTAAGCGTAGCGCCGTTCCTTTGACGCCGACGTGGTCCGACAAAAGTAAACACGTCTCGCACTGCTGTTTACAACTCGCGTTACAATAATTTCAATTTAAACAGATAAACTATAAAATAATACAAAAATCAATTTTACGTTATTTTGAGTAAACAAATAATAATTATGCAACAAGTGTTGTCTTTAATTTTTTTTTAAAATGTAATGTCGTTGGTCTGTGGAAATTTCTTTGCTTACTGAAAATGTTCTGTCTAATTCAAATGTAGTGAAATTCGCCTCCGAAAATGAATCAGATTCTAAGAGTCGCTCATTGAGCTCGTGAAAATGTTATCGATCAAAGCATTTTCCGGAAAGGCTGCAGATTTCTGGAAAATCGGGGGGAGCGGAGTAATTACCGAAAATCGGCAATATCCTCACTGGAGTAAAGGTGCGTTCCATCCCGCCTCCCCCTCAGTTTTCTGGTACACCATAAACTTTTAACTGCCGATCTTAAACTTTCTGTTTCTAATATCGAGGCGGGGGCAGGTGGGTCGGTAAGGTAGGAACCTCCGCTACCCCGCACCCTCCCCCTCGCCGCCTCACCCCTCCTACCCCCGCTACCGTGGGGCGCGCGTTTAATTTGTAACTTTTATGATGATTCCGAAAGTGAGAACATAGCAATTCCGAAATTAACTATTGCAAAGATTGACGAGCAACGGCGGCCGAAATTAAATGGGTCGGTGGCGGCGGCGGGGGCGGCCGGGAGGGGGCGGCGGCGGGAGGGGCGGCCCGGGGGGGGATGGAAAGGGCCCTGTGTGATATTCGTTACTGATGTGGCAGCAGACTGTACCGGCTAAATTGGTTTGTGTGTTTTTATGACTGTGTTTTAGTGCCGGCCCCGCGCGCCTCTCGGATTGCTATTGGGTTAACAGGACGAGAAAGGGGACGGAGTTGCCGTGCAAGGAACAATCCGGGGGAGAAAGTCGAAGGGAGAGCGATTCGAAAACTTGGCGGAACCGGCGGTGATTTTGCGACGAAGGGCACTTATTTTGGGCGCTTTTCGGTTCATATTGATTTAACCAAAAATCAGAGATTCTCATCCTAAACAATTTTCCAGTGAGCATCTCGTCGAAACAAAATAGTATTCCTACTAGTCCAACAAATGTTATGTCTTATGTTATGTATTATAACACAATATTATAATAATATTGGTACAATATTGGTGTGCTACTTGGGAGGAGTCAAATATTTATATAAGTAATATATATCATATATTGATGTAATATATTAATTTTAACACTATTTTAATATAATTATTGATAAAATTTTAACAAGTTTTAAGTATTATCATGACATAATTGACTCAAGTAAGTCTTTAAGAATATCATATAGGTATCATATACTTAGCATCTTTTTTTAAACATCAATTAGAATCAATCAGAATCATTGATTACCAGTATAAGTGTTTTGAGAATACAATATATCAATTTTAACACTAATAATATAATAGTTAATAAAATTTTATCCAATTTAAATATTATCATGACATAATTCACTCAAGTAAGTCTTGAATTGAAGAATATCATATAGTTAACATTATACTTAGCATCTCTTTTTAAATATCAATTGGAATCAATTAGATTCATTGAGCACCAGTATAATAAGTATTTTGAGAATAATATTGGTTTGTACTTGCTCATAATTATCATACTTATCATATCATTTATCATATATTTCATGTTGAAATATGGAAACATTATTATATGAAAAGTCATATTTTTCAATCATCAGAACGTCTAGTTGTAGTTGCAATTAATGCAAAAAATTTATCAACCAATCTTTGCATCAATTATCAAAAATATAAATTTCTAACTGCCATTGATCCAAAAATATGTCCATACTCAACAATACACTTTCGATCAATCATGAGAATGTCAAGTTGTGGATACAATTGATCCAAAAAATTTAAACATTAGTTAGCAAACCCCACAGTCAACAATAATATTTTCAACAATTATTTAAATGTCATGTTTTAGTAGCATTACTCATCAGTACTAATTCCATAAATCATCAAAACACCATTGGAACATCATATAACGAAACCCATATTCATCATAAATCTTGTCACGAATCGCCACAACGTCAAGTTGTAGCTGCTACCGTCACAAATCTCTTCATAGTCATCAAAATTTCAATTTCTGAATTCTGCTCATATAAGAAAAATAAAGGACCAAATCGTCATTCATCGTCAATTTTTATATCAATCATCAGAATGTCAATTTGTAAGTGTAAGCAAAATAATGATTTATGTTGATGACAGAATCTGATTATTGATGAAAAAGCCAAAAATATCATGAGTTTGAGGACGCTTTTTGCGGATCATCAGAATGCCAAATTGTCTCTGGTTGATGCAAACATGTAACATGTTTATATCACAACCTTAACGATTCTTCCAATCAAAGTGTTATTGATGCAAAGAGGTCTTGAAATGTGTCACAGATTGAGCGAAGCGTTTAACTATCTCCATAACTTTAATTTCGTCGGTCATTGATGCAAAATTGTTCACGGTGCAAGTTTAATAAAACCTCCGTATTTTTATTGTCGTAAGAAATGTTTTTAAGAATACCTCAGATTTAGTAACGTTCTTTGAATATTATCAGAAATCAATTGGATTCAATTGCTGTCAAAAAACAATTTTTGCTTGTCACTGTAATTAATGCCAAAAATTCTGAACTTTACGACAGATTAAATGAGGTAATCTTAAGGTTACCATTTCAATCATTACACACACACAATTTTTATAAGTGATGCAAGACAGTTTTTTTAAATTTCCACAACAGTATTCAACAACGATATATTTTGTTTTTTGAATTCAAATTTTTAAAGTTTGCGAAATAAGCATTACACAATTTTAAAGTAAATTGGGAAAAGTATCTCCTTTCCTTAGAAAATTCCTTCAAATTTGTAGCATATCTGAAGAGAAGGGAAAATCTCATTCAAAAAATTTCTCCTGAATTTTGGAACAGTCTTACAAACTGAGCGAATAATTTTTTTGTCTTATCAGGTCTGGCCTAGTCTGTATATATGCATATTTTCTTACGTTTTCCCTATTTATTATTACTTACCTAATGGAAATTACAGTATTTCCTCCCAGTTTTTGCCAGAAAACGTCCTCGCTTCCTTCTCGCCTAACACCGTCCCTCCCTCGCTAGGTGCGTAGAGTGGAAGTCAGCGGAGCAAGAGGTATTGGGGTGTAAAAATAAAATAAGAAAATTCAATCTAGTAGCCCTTACGCAACGTTTAGCGTGCTCGCTTTTCGTGCAGATTTTCCCCAAAATAAAATTCCTACCTCTTCTTTCATAGATACTTTATTACTATCAGGCAGGACGCACCATAGATATTTATTATATATATATTTTCCAGGAGGAAGGGGGAGAGAGGGAGGTAGATGTGTGTAATAAAAATTGTTTTCCGTTTTTATTCCGGAAAAGGTAATAGTTTCGTGGGTGGTTTCAAATTTCTGATGGGAGAACGGAGGAATTGCGTTCCCTTAAAGACGAACGACGGAAGTGAAGCTAAGAAGATCTGCGTTCTATAAATCGAAGTGAAGAAACAATGCTATCATGCGAAATGCTTGGAAAGTCTTTATTGTCTTTACATCCAGCAGAGTTCGTATTATGTTTAAGTCGCACAGTTTTCAATTTTAGAAATAATTCGAAACCATACCGTCAACTGCCAATTTTGAGCTATTTTTCTCCCGTTCTAGAGGAATTCTATTTCAGGGAAAAATTTGAATTCTACGACTATCTTTCCATTTCCAGAAGGAAGGAGACATCATAAATGTCACTATAACGGTGATGACTATTACTGTAATATAGTTTTTAGTAAAATTACCTAAATGTTCTGGATAAATTCGTTTCAAATCTATGGAATAACCTTTGGAACAAACACCTGCACCCGTCAAATTTCGCTTCCATTTTGCCACTTCCTCAGATGAACTTAACACATACAAGGTTATTAGTGTTAGATGTGTAACATGTGAATTATTTAAATGTCATTCGCAATTTTATATTGAATATGTGGCAATGCACATTTTTATTTTCCACACGATTAGTATATATAAAATGAAAATAACGATTTTGAAATGTAGAAATAGCTATAACTAAATTTCATGGTTACGATAACTGAAAAATTTGAAGAAATGAAAGGCATTTGATAATATCTTACTCGCGATACTGAGAGAGACATTGGCCTACATGGAAAAGATATTCGCCTCATACAGAACCTGTACTGGAACCAACAAACTAAACTCAAACTTATCAACACGGTATGCACAGACACCTGAACAGACACATCACAGAAGTTAAGCAAGGAAGTATTCTTTCTCCAATCCTATTTAATAGTTATGTAGAAAGGATTGATGAAAGTAAATGCGAATGTGATGATGAAATAAAAATACTTTAACGTTTATCCTAATTTATTTACAGACGGTCTTACCACTACTTAATTTATCTGGACTATTTCCTAACTAATTAATGTATATCACACTCTTAACTGTTAATTTATTCATACTTTTTCACTTGGCCGTTTATCGCACTGTTTTCACTCGCGGCTTCTCAACTAATCTAATCTCTCAGACCGCAAGCCCGTGTTTATATGTCTTCAATAATGTATTCGGGAACCTTCTGGTATATTCTTTTTTTCCCTAATAATGTTTGTTTTCGAAAGGAGTAGATCATTCTTCCTTTAATAAGACGTTTTCGGAACGTTCGGGAAGGTTTTTATGCCCCAATTAAGCGGATCTGCCTTCTCTCTTTGAACTGCGCCGCTTTGGTCAGATAAGAGACGCCCTGCGTGCCGATGTTTATATTTAGCGTTACAATACGTACAGCACAAGCCAGAAGCTCTTTCAAAAAGTATAACACTTACCTGCTCCATCGAGATGTAGCCCTAGATCTAAGGCTACGTGTTGTTAATTTTTATATTTGATCTGTATTAACTTATGGATCAGAAGCTTGGTTAATGAATGTTAGATCCATGAATGGCATAGAGACCTTTGAAATGTGTACTTTACGAAAACTTTTCAGGATACCTTGGGTTGACTATATCAGCAACGTAGAAGTCCTACGATGACCGATTGAAGGTAGACAATTACTGGATATTGTCAAGAAAAGAAAGGTGGCTTACCTGGGACATACTTTAAAATTGTCCAAATATAACATACCCGAACAGATCCCAATGGGCAAAATAGAAGGTAAGAGAGGCCCATGTCGGAAATAGAATTCATGGCTCAGAGGTGTTAGGAACTAGTGTAGTGTCAGAGACGTTGAGATAATATTCAGAAAAGCGAAAGAACGTTCACTACACAATTATCAACCAATAGAGTTCTATATAATTATACATTATCAATATTGACCCTCCTACAAGTTGTATTGCGTACGGCTCCTAAAGAGGAAGAAGTCTGTAAGACTGAAAGTTTGTTTTTCGTTGCTCTCATACTTCAATCGTTAGTATGTGTGGCCTCGCTAATTTCTCAGACTCCCAACAAACTTGCAACTTTATAAAAGATGGTTAAATTAATGGAATAAAACAGAATCGAAATTCATTACAATATAAAATTTTGGAGCGTTGTTGAGTTGTTTAATACTGCAACACATCCTGATTGATATTAGCTGAAGCAAGGTAAGCAGAATTGAATCTAAAAACCTTAAATTTGGACATGTTCGTGATGTTTCTAAATCTAGTCGACTAGAAAACGATGAGAATAATGCAATAAGCCACTACTTAACTAGTCAACCTGGATTGACTTGTAATTTTTGTAACAATATTCTTGCAGCCTTACCTGTAAGTAAAGGCCACACAGTTAATTATGGCGCAGTTGTAAAACTTGGAATCTTCCCCCTAATAAAATTACCAAAGTAATTAACAGAATCACCCTGGGTTAATCCCTCCAAAATCGGCACCATCACGCACCCAAAAAAGGAGGTTCATTAATCCCCCATCGGGGGGGCGGGCGTGCAATACGCGAGTCGTCGACCCTCTCTATTATCTTTGTAACGAGTTGGCGTAACTTTGACCCAGATATTCATTGGGGAAAAGAATAAGATAAAAATCACCGTCTGGCCCTTAAGTTTTCTCTCCGTGCCCTCTCTCCTACGAAATATCATCATTCATTTAGGGAGACGACGACGGCGGCGGCGGCGGCGGCGGTGGTTTCCCTTCTTTCCGCCTCCTCCTCCTCCTTTCTCTCCTTCTCTCTCGATCTTTGACGCAACAGTCAGAACACCGAAAAGTTTCTTGGTGGATTATTTTGTTTCCTTTTTTTTTTGAATTTTTTTATACGAACACGTCTATCGGGGGAAGGTCCGGAGAAGGGGGATTCTGTATCGCAGATGTTATACAAAGTACATGTGTAGATCATACTGACTGTAGCTACAGTGATTACCTACAATTACTCAACAAAATCACAAAATGTTTATAAACGCAGCCTTTGCAACTAGTCAGACAAGTATTTTACAATTTATTTTTAAGTAAGTAAACGTTGTACCAGTAGACGAACTTGGAAAACATGTTTTATTATCTACGACCTTTGTTAAAAACACGTGATATGAACAACTAATTCGTACTAAGCCGTTCCATCCAAGGGGTTAATTTAGCATAAAGTTGTTCATCGATTTCGATATGAAAGGACCCTCCGGATTTTGAATACCTAATTCGAAATACGTGGAATGGCTGAAGGTCAGCGGTCATGTCGCCAGATGAAATATGTAATATTTTTTAATCGACACGTAATTTGATTTGGTGATAATCAAAAGTCTGTAAATTAATTTGATCATTTATTCTTCGTTTAATTTACTTCGCCATTAGTTACTTTATGTATATGTCAAAAATCGAAAATCCGGGTGGGTTATACATGATAACCGAAAAGTTTAGGAATGATATAAAACAAATGAAATTATTATTATCGTATGATTTTAGGTAGCTTATACTTTCGCATTGAATGTCATTCGCTTTTTCGTTATTATACATATTGACGATTACCTTGAAGCTATAAGTTGTTTTAATATGTCTATTTTTACCTTTTACGTTATTTATTTCTTTATTAATTTCAAAAGCATAATGGTTTTTTATTAGTACGTTCTTGGAAAATTTTCTTATCTCCTTATTCTTATTTCTTATCACACAGTTTGTAAGTTTCTTCTTTCGAAATGTGTGAATAAGGATTATGGGCGCTACACTTACTCGTCATTGTTATTAAATTCACCTGTTAAAGTATAAACAAAAGAAAAGAAAATAAGATATAGAAAAACATTTTATCATGACAAAATTGTAGACAATTGCGCCATTATACCTTACATAGTTTCCAGAGGCAGTAGAAGCTGCTTTATTTATACGTAGAAAATATGATTTTATACAGGGAGATTTGAGCCAGTTTAGAATACATTCCATATTGCCCAACAATTTCGGTTCCACAATCTTCTAGAGTTTTAAGTTAAGTGAGACTTTAGAAAAGCTTAATGAATTATACATTTTTTTGAGGTCAGTAATTTTAGGGGTAGTGAGTCGTATTCACAAAACACAAAAATTTGTTTCAAAGTCTCATTTGAGACGAAGAAAAGGCTACAGAGATAGGCATGAGGGGAGAAAAATACGCATTAACGAAATACATTGAGAATGTCTGTCTATTAACTCTTAAAAAAATTAATTCAAAAAATTGTAAGTACATAGAATGTCTTTCACTGCAGCATCTCCACAAAGAAGTTCATAACTCTAAGATAGAGGCAATCGAATCGAAGTAAGTAACTCCAAGTCAGAGCTACATAAATTTAAGAAAAGAAAATTTCGATAAAGTCACTGTATTGATGAGACGTGTTTCGAGTAAATATGTTCCTTTCTTCAGTCATACACTACCAATGAAAAACACAGCTGAATTTAGGAAAGAAAAATAAGAAAAGTTCTTAATGATCTCTGTACATCCAGGCAAAGTCAATTTAGCTCCCTTCATTTGATGGTGTTTCACTTGATGCTCCAAAGTAACTTGTGGATTAGGGTATGACTGGAGATAGGCAACCCATCTCCAAAACATTTGGAAAACAAAACATTCCAACAATTCCAAAAAGACAAACTCAAAACTACAAGTTTATTTGAAAATTGCCTAATCAATAAAACCATAAATTTATTTCTTTGTTCGTTCAAATTCGATTTCTTCTATTCAGAATTTTTTCGAAAACTTATAAATTTGGAAATTTATACTAAACATATTAAGTAAATTTAAAGGCTTTTGGGTATCGCCTTTACTCGGATATAAGACGCCATATTGACAAATTCAACGGAATGCAACGTTGGTATTTTGGAAAATTTAAATTCTAAATCTGCATATGAATATAGTGGAAATATGCAGTTATTAGGCTGATAGGTTATTTGAAAATTCGGAAAAACAGAATAATCCGTTACTCTTAATCTAATTTTATTTAAGTCAATATGACTATTTATTAGGTTATTAGATTTAAACAGAATCAAATTTCCTAAATATTACAATTAAATCTCTAAACTGTAATACGATAATATAATGACACAAAAGCCATAATTTTGTAAAATGCCATACAACAATATATTGCGGTGCATATCGCAAAAATATGTTTATTTGGTTATTGTAAATACCTACGAATTTGAGTTATTAACCTAACACATTTGCTGAAACTAATTTACCAAGTTATTTTATCTCGTTAGCAACGTTAAGACAAATAAATTTTTCCACTAATATTTCCATGAGTTTTCTCCATTTCCATGGAATACTTTATACCTATTATGATATTTCACTAAATTAAGGTTATTGGATCATTATGTTGTTATATTTATTATTAATGGAAGCTAGTAAAATTTCATAGGAAATCAATTTTTCTCCAATAACCCAATAGCTTAAATAGTTACATTGTGTTATTGGAACCAAAATGAAATAGTAAATAATTTTTGATTTCATCTAAAGTAATTACAATTAACAAGTATATGGTGTTCAATTTTCTAAGCGACAGTAGATTCAATACTTTGATACGGAAGATTACTTAGTTTTCATTAAACAGGTTGACCACTACGTGCCGTCACCTTCACTATTTCATTAATTACCGCGTTTATTACCGTAAACGAATTAATTGGACCAGTATAATTATAAAGTACAGGGTGCTCCATTTTCTACGGGTATAATCCTGTCGAAATTATCTTGTTACGGCCGGTGTGTTAGGTATAACTTTTCGTTTCGTGGAAAAGTGTGGTGTGTCCTCGATCGGCAGCCACGTCGCCAATATCGATAACTTACGGTATATTCTATAATTCGGGAGAGCGGGGTGGGGATCGAAATGAGCTAATTTCCATGTCCCACCGTGTACAAACACAATTTTCCCCCGTGTTGGATTTAGTCCGGGGCAGAGAAGACATCCCCCTAAAACATATCCCGTTAACCTATTAAGACGATATACTGCAAAGTGAAACTCGAAGGTGGCAGAGCGAAAGAGGCTCTCCTTCCTCTCCCTCGCCTCTCTCGCTCTCTCCGTTGGTCTAAGACGATATAACATATAATCCCCTGGGGCACAACCGTTTAGGGAACCTACTGATATCGGCCGTATGACGGACGGGCCCACCAGGGCCTATTCGGCCCACCCTAATTAAACTATTTACTATCTAAGGCTACTCTAACGTCTAATTTACCGTTATTGATTTGATCTTGTGCGTAACTTTTCTTGGATATTGTTTTTGATGGCAGTTTAATACGATACCCATATTATACATTATGTATCTAACACACCCTAAGTCCTATTTTGGATGTAAGATGGGGGCAGGATGTGACAAACGGGGAAAATTTGGTTTTAGCCCCAGGACCACGCCTAATTGAATTGTTCCATATTTTTATTGTAAAATCGTTTTTAGTTAAGTAGTTCAAACTTTTATCAACCCTTAAATGATTATTGTTTGATGCTCCCAAGCAAGAGTCAAAAATTTACCCTTCGGTTACCTTCAGTGTTACATTTCATAAGCAAAAGATTTTGATTTTATGCAGAATGCATACTTCGTAAAACTTAGCTTATTAATTGTTTTTAAAAACGTTTTAAATTGTTACAGCCTAACTACTGCCCAATTATATATCTTTATACTGTCGAAATATTAGAGACATAAATTAACTCTTCTATTTAGGCTCTCGAAGATATTCACCAGCATATTGGGGGTAATGTTTGCCACTTCCTGAACTATTGCCTCTTGCAGCTCTTCTTCAGTATGCAATATGTTCCTAAAGACATTGTCCTTCAAGAGCCCAAAAAACGAAAAATATAATGGAGTGAGATCTGGTGACCTGCTTGGCCAAATGCCCTGACTAATTACTCTGTCGCCAAAATTCTCTCTTAAATATCCCATAGTAGCACGAGCCGTATGTGCCCTTGCAGAGACTTGTTGGAAATATCCAATTTGACGCTCTTCGTCTGTTAATTGGTATATAAAAGGCCTCAAAATATGTTGGATATATCTCTCTGAATTGACGGTAAAATTAAAAAATATCGGCCCCCATACACCCGCGTCCTTGAGACTGCCAACCAAACACCAACTTTAACCGGGTGCAAATGGTCTCTCTGGTAGCATAAGGATTTTCACCTGACCAAATTCTGTAATTTTGTTTATTCATATAGCCATTGAGATTAAACCAGGCTTCGTCGGAAAAGAAGGTATTGTCAAGGATATCATTATTATTTAATATGTCATCGAACCAATCGCAAAATAAAACTCTCTGCGGGTGATCAGGAGGGGTTAATGACTGGACGATGGACATTTTGTAAGGGTGGTACTTTAATTTATTTTTAAGCACAGTGGAGCAACTTCCATATGATAAACCTGTAAAACCGTGAATTAGAACAACATGGAAAAGTGGAAGTCTCATGGGTAAGAATGAAAATTGGTTGAATCGGAGGCATAAGGACCAAACCTGTTTGAAGGGAGAGCTTTCTTAAGGATTTGGGAGGACTTCTTTGCTTTCGAGTTCTGATATCCTCGACAACTTCCTCGTTTAGAGTAGAAGGTCTACCAGTTGACTCTTGTTTGTTTATGCTCCCTGTGTTTAATTAACGTTCAACTACTCGCATGCAATGTTGCTGAAAGACAGCAAAAGTGACCAAAGTCTCCGGAAACAACCCCTGAAATTGCTGGTATGTCGCTTCGAGAGAGTACTGCAAACCAGTAATTGGGTTATAAGTCCCGCTTCGAAAGTACGCCATTCCAATGAAAATTTCGTGTTGTACCGTGAAAACCATTTTAAATAAATAAATTTGAAAAGAATACCAGAAATTTGAATTTGGAATAGCAAATTCAAATTACCAGTTGTACCATTTAAGAATGAAATTCAGTATTGCCAACTCAAACAGTCATTCTTGATCACGTTGTACAATGGATTTTCAATTTAACAAAATTGGTACTCCTCAAACAATTAATATAAGTCCATATTATTTTTAGTGATTTTGAAACAACATTTGACGATTTTACTCCATAACAATATAGCCTATTCATCATTGAACTGTACTTATTAGTTTCTGATAATTCAGAAATTACAAGAATTATTAAAAAGGGTGCAACAATTTGATTTGCTGTCAGTAAATTTTCTCCGAAGAAAAAAGGGGTTTAAAGAACGCTCGTGGACTTAAAATTAAATAATATAAAACCAAGAACGCTTTTCACCCTTCAATTTGTATTATGACAAAAGTTAACCTTACTAGACCGTCAAAAATTTGTCCAAAATCCTAAATTTCAATGCTACTGCATTCAACGCCCAAATAAAGACACTCCAATACACCCAAAATTTCCATGTAATCACTCTAAACTTTTAAAAAATTAACGGAGTCCCGAATTTCCCGGAACATTCCCTGACCCACTTACTGGAATTCGGCAACGTTCATTACTGGAACATCGAAACTTTCGATCACCATCGAACCTCCTCCATACCTCAACGGTCAATCGTAAAACAATTTAAATCACGTAGGACGAAGACAAATATACGCTCGAGGAACCTGCAGAGCGAAAGGGGGGAACGAGAGCGAGAGACTCCCAAAAAGAGTCCTGCGAGTGAGAGAGAGAGGGAGAACGGGAGTTAGGAGGCAGGGTGGAGGGAGTGGAGGGAGTCGTGCGAGTGTAGTTGAAAGTTAGGACTTCAAAAAGACATGTGACCCACGCACAGCTTATCAAGAGACGGTGGTCGTCCAGCGTTGCTGCTGCGAATTCAATTTCAATACACGCTCTCAATCATGCATGGAGGAGGAGGAGGAGGAGGAGGGGGCGGAGGTGGAGGAGGGTGAAGGGACAAGGGTGAGGGGGGTGGGTCGGGGGGTAAAGTTGGGGGACCGAGTGGCAGGTGGAGCGCTCCAGGAACGGATTAGAGTGAGGGGCGAGAGGGAGAGAGGAGAAGAAAAACGACGTCTAATGTTTCAGGGGGCGCTTATCGGACGCCGGGCAATAGGACAATGGTGTACAGAAACGAAGAAATGGCGACTCTGTTCGCAGGTCGTTCGGAAATGTCCCGCCGAACGAGAGTGAGATGAAAAGTTGAAGTCGATATTTTCTACCGAACGTAGGGAACACATTCAGCCTTTCACTCTCAAAACAGTTGATCTCGCCGGTCTCCAGTAGTTGCTAATAGCGACTTGTGAAACATGCGTGTCACATCACATTCACAGTTGAATAAGCTATCTAAAGTGAAGTAAAAACGAGGTAAACACGAGATCCACACAAATTTTACAATGTCATATACATGTGATATAAATGTCATATTAATGAAATGTTAAAAGAATGGCAAGCCAAGCGTAAAGTAATGGGAATCCTTATTGACGATGAATTTTTACATTCGCTACATTTTGCTGACGATCAAGTGGTTATAGCAGCAGATGAAGACGACATACACTATATGATGACAATATTGACGGCGACTTATGAGAAATAGTAGTAGCACTAGTGCTGGTAGTAGGTACGGTTCTAGTACAACTCATCTTGTCTATAGTTAGATGATTTTTCATATGAAATTTTACTTTTTGTTTTAAACTTGTATATTCTGTAAAAATTGCGTCTGGTGCTAGTAATCTAACTTTAAGTTCGCTTGTTATTCTTAGATTCTTTCCCTTACCTAAACCGTGTTCAGTTTTAGCCAACCTTTGATGTTCTGCCTTCTGTAATGTTATGGTAAGCTTGTCAGTTAACTTTATGCTATGAGTTTTGCCCTTAAGGTGTGAGTTTACCCACAGATCTTCACCTGTTTACTTAGTTACATTCGTTCCAATTTACTTAACCGCGTTCGAAATTAAATAAGACCAACTTATGAGTTAGTTAGTAGGTACAGTTCTAGTACAACTCATCTTATCTGTAGTTCTGTAGTTAAATTATTTTTCGTATGAAGTTGTACTTTTTGTTTTAAACTTGTATATCCTCTTACAATTGCTCCTGGAGGAGTACCTAATCTAACTATAAGTTCGCTGGTTATTCTTAATTTCTTTCCCTTACCTTAACCAAGTTCAGTTTTAGACTACTCTTGATATTCCGTCGTCTGTATTATTATGATAAGGTTATCAGTTAACTTTTCAGGTAAATAGTTAACTAGTTGAGTGTTTAATACATTACTGCGAAACCAGTAAATTAACGATCCACTCCACTTTCCGAATGTCGCTCCTATAACAAAGTCCTCTAAAATTGTAAAAAAAAAACGGTGTGATTGTCGTAAAATCTGCGGTTGTACCGATAAGCGCTGCAAATTTTACCATTTATCGTCCTTACTGGCTTAATCGTCCGTTGAATAAGCTTGCAGGACATTGCTTTTATCCTCCCTTTGGCCATTCATGACTCTGGGGTTCTTAGAAACGGGAGAACCAAGATATATAATTCGAGATTTCCAGACTTTTCGAGACAAGACCAAAATTACATCTAGTCTTCCTTCTTGAGTTCGACAGTCCAACATTTATTCTCGTCTCGTCTGGTATCCACCACTAACGTCATCAATCTCATATAACAATCTATCATCCAATTCTACAATAGATACCTTGAAAGTTAGTCCAATCATAGACAAAAATAGACTAAAAATGTGACATTCATATCGTTATAGTTCTTATGACACCAAAATTTATTGTAATTCTGATTGCTGTTAAGGTGTACAACGGAAAATCACCTTTCCCACTTTCGAATTTGGTATCATATAAATCTGGAGTAATCAAGCAGTGGAATATTAAAACTGTTCTAATGAAAATTGGCAGCTTGGTGAAAAAAACACTCGAAATCTTATTAAAAATTTAATGGCGAGAGAAAAGTGAGCAGAAAAAACGAGAACGCCAGACTAAACGTCATGAATATTCCAGAGGGATTCATTTGAAAAATTCCAGTATTTACATTCGACAATTACTTTCACGTCATTACTCACTCTCGCTAATCCGTAAATCAAAATTAACAACCAAGGAAAAAGACAGACAGTGAAATCTTAAAATTTCGTTGTGTAACATGAGGATTACAACAGTTTTTCGGTACTAGTCGAATTTTTATTTTATTTCTGATAAAGTACATCTAATAATTTAGTTCTTGAATCGGAATTAATTATTAGTCTTATTCTTGAACTACCATCTTCTTAGTGAAAGTTGGCAATAACTGTCTAACTAGTAATTAACGATAATTCCGGATTTTCTAATCAAATCCCTGAAATGTATACCTCAACTATTTCCGATATTGTTTGCACTGGATTTTACCTTAGATCAAAAGCTGCAACAATCTGTATAATAGATAGTTTGAGACGTATAATTTTGTTACGTGTAGAAATTCTAGTTTTAGACCAATTTATCTTAGGACATTGCCATATCTCACACGTATACCATTAGAAGTTTAAGCAACAGCGGAAATGCCCAAAACCTGGGTTGCATATGTCCGCATGTAGGGAACCAACAGGTCACGTTCGAAGGGTTCAAAAGACCTTCATTGAAAATATAGGAATTCTGTTCAGAACTCAGAACAGAAGTGGATAAGCACAACAAGGCGTTATTTTTGTCTTAATCTGAAATTTACTTGCCCAGATGATCTTATTAATAATTCAGTAAATCCAGGATGGGATCTACCAATGGAAAATAAGCATTAGTAAGAGCTAGTTTCTAAAAGGTGTTATTCATCTCCATAGTGGGTCATAACGTTCGATATGAAAGAAAGAAGCATTTAGTATTTCACATATATACTTCATTTTCTTCTTCACAGGAATGCAACGCGATCATAAGATTATCTTCAAGGTAATTAAAGGTAGGGTTACCCTATATAAGTTTAGGTTAGGTGCGTTTTGCTGTCTCTTTATCTAATTTATCAATATATTAACAGTCTTGAGATGATTTTGAGTCTTGAGTATAAACCACAAGAGGAAGAAGAGCAGTCAGGATTTAGAGCCAGAAGACCCTGCAACGACAATGTGTTCGGTCTGAAAGAACTTATAGGCAAGAAATCAGCCGTCAACCAAGAAATCCATTTAATGCTTATTGATTTGCAAAAAGCTTATTATACCATTCCTATAAATAAACTGTGTAAAGTCCTTCAGGAAACCAAATTAATCAAGCACTTATAAAAGCTTTAAAAAATCGGGATGTTGAACCAACATCTCAAATAAAAGTGGGTAATAAGTATCCAAAAATTCTTTGTTAACAAAGGCCAACATCAGGGCTGCTGCGTCTCGCCCACCCTATTTAAGATCTATGTGGTGGCAAAAGCACTAAACTTGTGGAAAATGAAATGTCAGGGTATGAGAATAGACTTAGGAGATAGATATCTATATAGGTTAAAATAATTTGCAGAAGACCAGGTTATCATGGCCAATGACAAAGAGGATATCGAGTACATGGCTAGAAAACTGCAAGAGGAATATCGAAGATGGGGCAAAGAAATCAACGTACAAAAACCAAATATCTCCCGATTGGAACTGACACGTCAAATATCCAGCTAGAAAATGACGATATCATTACATTCTGTAATGAATACACTTATCTTGGCGTTATTTTAGACTCTACAGGAAGAGACGAAAATGAAATAAAAAAGAGAATCACACAAACATGAAGCAAACAATCGGTTGCCTCAATGGAATTCTTTGGTAGCAAGAAACCCAAACCCAAAAAAAGTTTACCCAATGTAGACCCTAATAAGAAGCTGGACAACCTTCGGTCGTTAAGTTTACCCAACCTGGTGTATGTAGATTCGAATGCTTTAAGATGTAGATGTCATCTCGAAATTATATCGACTCAAAAAATGCATGTAATAGGTTTGAAAGTTTTGCTGTTGGCGGAACTGAACTTTCCTCGATTCAATCCTACATTTCTTAACGTCATGGTGAGGTTACTATTACAACATCATTTTTATCAGTGTAGGAAAATAACGAAAATATATTATATATGATGCACTCATCAAAAGTAGTCTTCTGTATGTTGCCAAACCATGGTGAGTAATGAAGAATAACAAAAGAAAATTAGAAGCTGTGGAAATGGACGCGTTCAGAAGATCTTTAAGAATATCTCGTCGAGATAGAATCCAAAATGTCGAGGTAAAATGCCGAATAGTTATAGAAGAATCATTATGGTCAGAACCAGATATGGTATTGACATGTCCAAAGAATGCCAGATACAACATTACCAAAAGACACTGATTTGGAGACCACCGAGCCGAAGAAAGAGAGGGAAGTCCAGAAAGACTTGGAAGTAAAGAGTTACAAGGGTGAGAGAAATCTTAGAAAAGACCAATACAACGTCCGTCTGAAAATAACGAAAATATGTTATATATGACGCACTCATCTAAAGTAGGATTCTGTATGTAGCCAAAACATGGTGGGCATGGTGGCTAATGGAGAATAACAAAAGAAATTTAGAAGCGGTGGAAATGGACGTGTTCAGAAGATCTTTAGGAATATCTCATCGATATAGAATCCAAAATGTCGAGGTGAAATGCCGAATAGGGATAGAAGAATCATTATGGTCAGAATCAGATGTAGTATTGACATGCCCAAAGAATGCCAGATACAAGATTACCAAAAAACATTGAATTTGATACTAGCGAGCCGAAGAAAGAGAGGGAAGTCAAGGAAGACTTGGAAGGAAGGAGATTCCTTCCCGCCATTAAAATCTTTTAACTGTATACCAAAAATAAATACACTGGCGGAAAGAGAGTGCAAACACAAACTAACCTGGATGAGGATCATTACTTTATTTTGTCTAACAACCGAGATATATTATGGCAAAGTTTGCTTTCAAACGTAAACAGACTGGAACCATCATTTGACTTAACCTCAGTTGTTTAGCCTTGCTCGCTTGCGCTAACAAGCGATGGCGAATTCACCAAAAGTTAGCCGTAATGTAGTATTGTAATGATTTAAAAATTTTTTACTCGAAAATTGCCCAATTTCCTCACATGAAACTATCTCCTATGTATTTTTAACCCCTTTGTCCAGTGTTTTCTGAAATTTTCGAAAAAAAAAATCGTCGTGGCGGATACATATACCTACCCTGGATGGGAATTACGGATCTTGGAATGTGGTTTAATTTCCCAGCAGGGACCCACGTGTCTTATGTATCATTTTTCTTTTAAAAGAGTACTTTATCGTTTAGCAACGTGGTTTCCAAGAGGCGGAAGAGAAGTATGCCGCGTCGTTTCTATTGTAGCGCGCCCGACGACGGCGCTTTTCGAAAAGTCCGCGCCGCGTGCGTGCGTGCGTGCGTCGCGACGCCGCCGGTCCGGCCCTGGACCCGTAGATGAGAGCCGAGGACCAGGAGAGAGAGTGAACATCAAAGTCCTGCAGGCTTTCGCGTCCAAGACATAGCGGCCCCCCCGACCCCCGCCCTCGCCGCCGCCCCCGTCCGCTACCACCCCCCCGGCCCCGGCCCCCTCCCGCTCCCCCTAGCGCTCGCCCCCCGCTCCCCTCGCCGCCTCCGCCGCCGCCGCCGCCTCCCCCCTCGACGGATTGACGCGGCTGCCACGCATATACTCAGCTCACGCATAATTTAGAGGCGGCGGTGCGGCGGTGGCGGCGGTTGCCAGAATGGACATCGCCCGAGCTCAATCAATACCTCAGATCCAGGACTACATTACTGGCAGTGCCGAGGGGGCTCTTATTTGCCGGATATATTCTCACACAGGCTAGAGGAGATGAGAGGAGGACAGGACGACCGGGGGGCGGGCGGGGGGTTAGGTGGGGGACGGACGGGGGCGGTCGCGGGGTAGGGGGACCCGATCGGGCATTCTCTAGGAAATGACGGATTTTTCTCGGTCGGACATGTCCTCCTTTCTTACATGTCCGAGTTGCCATTTACATCCATATTTTTCGTTCGCGTGAGAGTCCTTTCCCTGCGCGCCGTTATCCCTTCGCATCAATTTTTTTTTCCTTAAAAACGTTATATCGTATTTACACTTGCCTGCGTCCCGTTCGGAATGGACTAGGACGTGTCGTCCTTTCTTACACGCCTGCGTTCCAATTCCACCTACACACCATTTTTCAAAACCATCAACTAGCGATTATCGTGAAAAATCAAGACAACCATTTGTTCTAGTCTAATATATATCATCAATCACCAAGGTCGGTTTATGTCTTCCAAAAATACGAATTATTATCCTAGTGCCATAATCCTTGAACAAAATTGTCTCTTTTGGAAAACTGCAACCCTTAATGGTCACCAAGGATTAGTAACTTTGCCTATCTTAGACTCATAGTACTTTTAAGCAAGCTTATCACCCCTAAAGATCGAATTGGCTTGGAACGTGCCATTGAGCATAGAGTGCTAATAACTAGTACAACAAGCGAGCATACCAGGTACACTAGTACATTGAGATGATCCGGTTATTCAGACTTCAGTTGTTGAATGACGCCACAACTTACCTTACCCATTGTGCTATTTAGAATCTCAATTTTTAGTTACGACCTCCTTTAACCACATATTATTTACCTGTCAATCATAACTACACTTCTACCTGACCTTGCCCGCGCGTTCGTATCTTACGTTACGAAACTCTTATTCAGACTTCAGTTGTTGAATGAAACCACAACTTACCTCACCCATTGTGTCGTTTAGAATCTCAATTTTTAGTTACGACTTCCTTTAACCACATACTATCGTTTACCTGTCACCCTGTCAGTCATAACTACACTTCTACCTGACCTTGCCCACGCGTTCATATCTTACGTTACGAGTCAGTTCAGCGAAGTTTATTGAAACAAAACAATGTGATTATAAAATTTTTGACAAACATCATTTACCTGTCAAGTTGATTTAAGTAGTGCTATGACGATTGGTAATATAGCAGAAACCTAATAGACGTATGTACATAGGCACAGTGTCATCATTCTAACTAACAGAAAATTCTGTCAATTACTATCTACACATTTCATAAATATGAAACTGGTATTCAGGATAAATTTCATATCATATTTTAAGATCGGCAGATCTTTACCAAATCACTTTAAGATCTTAAGGAAAACGTAGGATGTCCGCCTGGTGCTCAAAGTGGTGTCCCATTGGGGGGTAAAGGCTTCGTGTGTGGTGAAGACAATTTTTCTCTTCCTCCTACAATGACACACCACTTTGAGCACCAGGCTGACATCCTACGTTTACGTACAGCAAGTCGAGCTACTCTAGTCCGTCAGTACCAGAGATCCATGATCCAGAGGAAACAGTTTCTCCTGAGGATATGGTTCCTGCAACAATGTTTGAAAAACAAGGTCGTACCCAACTCAGAGTCGCTAAGAAAAAATAGTAAATCTGCCACAGCTATTAAGACTCTCTGGAGAGCTAAACCAATCTGGTTGAAACTTGATGTTAGAAACCATTTCCGTTCAGTAGATTTTATTAACCAGAAGCTAAAATTTCTGTTTTTCCTAATGCATGACAAGTACCATCATTTAGAATTTGTCGAAATAGATTCAAATATAAAAGACTATGCATAATATGTAGGCGAATCGATGTTTAATAACTTAAAGGAAAAACTAAACACTCTTATTGTAAGGAAGTCCTCAGGGGACTCAACCACCACCAATGGTTTGACTTACTATTTATTCCATGATAGAGTAGTCAACATGAGTAAGATTAATTTCTCTTCTACTGATTTACATCTACTTCATAAAGGTTTAAAATGTAATTTACCACCTTCAGTAAAAACGATTAAGGATAACATTAAAACTATGACAATTGAATCTGAATCGATCATTAAGTCATGTAATTTCTTGAATAGTGCACAGATTTCTTCGAATATCATTAATATCTTAAAGGAATATGGAATATATGTTCAACCCAGAACCAACACTTCGCAAGCCATTCATACTAATACTATGGTAAATCTTCTCAAGAAACGTATCAATGACAATAACCTGATCGTTTCAAGGGCAGATAAAGGAAATGCAGTCGTGATCTTAGAGAAATCTACCTATATAGACAATGTTAGTTCTTTCCTGAATAATGGTACTTTCACTTAAGTTAAGGATAACCCCTTAAAATAGCTATTTATATAAACTTAACCTTTGCATTAAGAAATTTAAAGATATCTTTAAAAGATGCGGTTTTAACAAATTTAGTGACCTCGGGATGAATACCACAGTACCACGATTGTATGGAATTCAAAGTTCTAAAATTATCTCATACATTTTTCAAAATATTTGCTTGTCGTTTTTTTGGGAACAAACCGTGATAGCCATGCATTTTGGCCTTGCCTATGTTGAAAGTCATTGAAATCCTTTGAAATTTTATTAAAATCTTCGACTGTCCATACCTCGAAAATTAACTGTAGTAGCTTCATGGAACAAAAACAATTTCTAATGGATCATGGTTCATTGAAGTGTTTAATTTTTCGTATAAGAAAAAGCGAAACATCAGTACGCCCTTACTGTAATCATATTTTAAATTATGCAGAACACGTAGCTTTTGATTGTCCACGATAGTCAACTAAACAGCTTCATATTAATTACAATTAAAAGAATATAATTCCAATGATTATGAATAGGAGTTACATTCGAATTCAAAAATGTATTCAGGAAATCATTCATGGAAGAGAATTATTTGGAAGAAATATCCAGAATATTCACAATAATAATCTAGTGTATTACTATTAAGTAATTGAATTCATATATATTTTCATAAGTAAAGTAACGTTGAAGATATACGAAGAGTTTAACTGACCTGGATCAATATGAATGACGGGGAGGATTTAGTTCGGGTAACCGATGCGATATGTTAAGTCCCACACTCAGCTACACACATCAGATACGATAAACGATCCATCCTAGAGTTGGAATTCACTTTGTACTGTTACTGAGATGTCTTTTTTCTAATCTGGTGGCCATATAGCATTTCCTTTCTTAAAAAATATTATTTACGAGCATATATTGATTTACATTATATTGTATCAATGTATTGTTGTATTACATATATGCAAGTAATAACAATATTTTGTGGAAAAATATTTTAATATCGAAGAAATTATTTTTTACTAGAAAATGAATCAGCATTATATTATTTTTTAAAGCAGTGTCGCATCATTTTTAACTGAAAGTAGTCGAGGTGACATTAATTGTGACGGCACTGGTCACAACGGAAAAATTTTATTTTCACTTGAGTTGTGTCCATAGACATTGCTTTATTCCCAACCCACGTATCAAGTGTTATCTAATGTAGTTTAGGCAATTCGTAAGAGCAATTTTCAATAAAATCTGTACCGCCCTCTATTTCAAACTTGACGCAAATATGGACCTAGTATTCTATTAAACTTTTGTCTAAAAATCAAGCAGAAATTAACCCCATCCATTACTGACATTCAATTATGAAACACTATCTTTTGCTAATTTGTGTTTAAACGAGTAAATTAGAGTCCGTTTTAAGCAAATCTAAAAATTTTCAACACGAGGAAAATGCTGTCATATCACGGAAAACTCGGTAACTTTTCCACAGGGTAAAGTAATAGATACATAACGAACCTAAGCAATTAACGAGGCTAATCACCGTGATCGGCCATACCTGTAATCCCCCCCCCCCCCATAATCCGTTTACAGCTCCTGCCGAAAATCAAGCCAATCCGTTCGACTGTAACCACACGTGCGTGTGTGTATGTGTATCTATGTGCGTATATGTACGATGAATAAATAAATATGTCGGTGATTTTGCTAATTCCATTCGGAGACGCATTCGTAAATTGTTTGAGTGTTAAACGCACTCCCTCATAATGGAGTGTTAATTTTTTAACAGATCGCTCTGGGTGGAGCATTCGAAGTGATATGCCCAAGTGACGGGCGACGGGGCGGATGGGGGGGCGGCAGAAATGTCAATCTATTTTCTGTTCGCGCAAATGAGACAAAATTAATTATTCAACCGAGCTAAATTCGTCATGGAGAAGATCTCCGGATTTCGTTTATCTTTGATGGCTTTCGCGTGGAAAATCAAAGAAAACTCGAAGGCGGACGTGTGAAATTTAGCTTTCTTAATGGGCGGCGAACGAAACCGTCCAACGTATAAATTGACCTGAATTTCAAGAAACAACAACAATTTTCAGATTTGCTTCGTAGTAATCGTCGAACTCACATTGATCATTTAACATGGAGGCCCAAACAAAGAGGCCCCATTGGTATATTTATTCCTGTTGATTTCTTCAACATTCAAATATACGTCGCATCAGGAACAACTTTACCAAAGAAACGCTTGTCTTACCTTCATCAACACGATCCAGGATCAATCAACATCTATACCCCTCCTTGTCAATATCAGCTCTAAACATCCACCCAACGAAAAATGTAAACTAACAGCTCCAGTAATGTAAATTGTTTCTGTTACTTTTTTCAAAGAAACTCAAATTATTCAACAAAACAAACAGTCAAACTATATACTTTTACAACCATTTCAATTTGGCCCAATAATCTGGTAAAGTAAAGCATCTTCGGAACTACTTGTACGTTCCGCAACGGTGAATTTTAAATTTTACAACAACGAAAAATTCGGGTCAGTCCTGATGATTCATAAAAAATTCAGGACCCAATATTGATCTTAACTTACGTCATTGCCGATGTCGGAAACTCTTATAAATTTCAAAGGATGTACAGGAAATAGGGACGTAGGAAATATTAAGGAAGAGGTTAAAGTGTGATTGCGTGGTGAACAAGTAAGGTTAAATTCTTAGGGAATAGGTGTTTCGGGGTTACTTGAAAAATTTGGTATGTTTGTGATATTTATGAAGTTTTGTATAATTTCTTGTTTTATTCGAGTAACCGGAAAATCTAAACACAATAAATTTTCCAATCCGTTGTCAATCCGGAATACTTTCCAGGAAAGGAAAATGAATTTTGACTTATTGTCATTTTATCTTAGTAAGCTGACATTTGGTGATCTCAACAATGATGTAATTATTTAGTAACACTTTAGGTACATTTATAGCGTAGTTCAGTTCAAAAAATGGAGACAACATAGTGCAATATTCCCAAAAGCAGCAAATAACTATACCTACAGAGATACACGATGAGTTATTTTTGTCAATTAATTGTAGGGCATCTTCAGAAAAGTAAACAACGGCCTGAACAAGTCTTATTAAATTTTTGTAAAAGTTCACGAGCAATCTGGCTCCTCCAAAATTTTCCAAGCTTATTTCCATTAGTTTCCCCTTTGTATCCGTTAATGGATTAGTCATATTTCTAAAGATAGTTCGATTAACTTTCGTGGTAACTACAGTTTTAATAAACCAAATTAATTGTTACCTTATATATATCTATAGAATTTAAAGTTCTCGTAACTATTGAAAAATTGTTGCACCCCCATTTTATTATCCATATTTTCAAATATTCTTTTTAAGAAGCTGCGTTCCCGATATTATCGCAATCTTTATAAATATTTTCAGAATTATATTTACCTAATAGTTATTTTCTAATCACGGCTTTCGAAATTATCAGTTGTATTTTTGAAAAACGTGACAAAATAAATTTTCTCTTTGATAATCAAAATACCATCTGTTTATTGTAAGTTTGAACGAAATAATTACCATTGTAACAAAATTCCGTATTGTAATAATTTGAAAAGTATAAAACTAGCTATTTCTAAACTACATACCTAATAGTCCAGTCATCAGCCATTTTCGCGTAGAATTTTGGGAAACAAGGTCGATTTCTTTGGAAATTGGGATTTAGGTAGCATTTATAACCTTCTTTAAAGTTGAACTTGTGCCGAAGTGTGCTTTTTCCCTAGGGGTGGAAACCACCCCTTCTAATGAGTAAGAAATTTTTTAATCAAAATAAGCCGGGAAATCGATAGATTTACCAATTCTAAGTAACTATTGTTCTATAAAGTTTTTTGTAAAGTTGATATTTTTGGAGTTATTCACAATTGAAACTACACATTTTTCAATGAAAAACGAATGTTTTTTAACAGTTTTTCACCAATAACTTGAAAATCTTTCATTTTATCGGAAAAAATAATTAGAACAAAAATGTAGCTAATAACACAACAAAGAGACGCGTTTTTGAGTGACCTCTATAAACCCAATAAGGACTGAGTTATTGCTCGTTGAAATATGGTTATTTTTCGAGAACCGCGAAATTGAAAATATTCAACCTTCAATAACTTGAAAATGGTAAAATTTTTGTGGATAACTCAATCGACCTTTTCTAAAGTACGTAAAATACCCTTTAAAATGAGTACTGACATAAGTCTTACGCATAAGAATTGACTGATTTATAACAAAAATAAAGTAACAACTTTCTTGTTTTTTTAAAAATTTCAAAATTACACCCTCGTCATTACCACCCTGATAAAAATTAAATGTAACCCACTTGCCTTTAACTTTATCTAGGTATTATTGATAAGATCTATGTGGTTTAATCGGTTTAGAGTGCTTGTTTTAGAAAAATAATTGTGTAAAATGAAAATTGCATTTTCGCAATTTTAGAAAAAAAATGCATTTTCCTTAAATAATTCAAAAAATATTTCAGATACAAAAAACTGTTTCTAATATTAATTGCAGGGTTTGTCTTACTGATAATTTTGATTTCTTTTTATTTATCTTTATATCAAAAAAATGAAGGAGCTATGGCGTTTCCAAGTTTGAATTTGTGTACTAATTATAGCTCATCCAAGCCCTTTAAACGCAACCCTTTTCAAAACTACGCATTGTAAAAACTTTTAACTAATTTGATGATAAAATGCTTGGAATTCTCTACAAAATGCATTTTTTAAAAAGTTTCTAGCTTGGAATGCAAGGGTGTTTTTTTTTCGCTATTTCATAATTTGAAATGGTCTATGATGCATTACATTTATTTTATCGTGAATAACTCGAGAAATATCAACTTTCCAAAAAACAACTTTATAGAACAAAAGTTACTCAGAATTGGTCAATCTATAGATTTCCGGGTTTATTTTGTTTAAAAAAATTCCTACCCCTTTTCTCAATTCTTTTGACACAAATGTATATTAGTAGATCTATCATAAATTCGGCCATACAAAGGAGTATCCTTTACTAAATTTCAACTCACGAAACGAAGCAACCAATTTTTGGGAGTTGAATACTCTGTTTTATTCATATCACCCATTGTCCGGTGTCACTAATTGTAACTTTAGACGCTGATTTACCCAATTTTCGACCCTTGCATGTATAAGCCGTTCGCTCTTTATTCGCAGCGCGGTTCAAGAGCGACACGGACGTTGCCAGCTCTCCTTGAATTTATCAAGTAACTCTCCTACGGGTAATTCCTCCAGTTTCGACGGCGGTGCCTCTCGTTACTCAATCCTTACCAAAAATCCGAAAAACCTCCCCCGGCGTTGCATCCTCCCCCGTCGTCGTCCGAAAGCTCAGCAGAAATAATCAAACGAAATTATTCCTCGTCCAGCGTTCGTACTAACTCCGAGAGAGAGGAGAAAGTTCGTAAGCGGAGAGTGAAAGTCCTTTGGGAAGTGTAAAGTGTGAGGGGCCGGGGGGGAAGAAGAGAGGGAAGAGGAGGTGGTGGAGGAGGAGGAGGAGGAGGAGGAGGACGAGGAGGTGGCGGGTAGGGGAGCAGGGGGAGGGCGAGGGGAACGAGCGGGGTGGTCGGCGAGGGGGGGACGTAGGGGCCATTCTCTATCGATCCCGGGGTGGCGGTGGGCGCCTTCGAGACCCCCCGCGGACACCGGCCACTTGCTTACGTATTCATATGCATAAGGGAGAAGGTGATGCCGAAGAGAGCGGAGCGAGAAAGACGGAGAAGAGGGAGGGAGAGAGAAAACGGGCGAGTGGTAGAGGGAGGGAGAAGGATAGAATGAGAGAGGGAGAAAGAGAGAGTGATAGAGGCGGATTGTCAGTTTGGGGCAACGAAAATCGCAGGAATGCAAAAATGACAGCGCGCGGCAGGAGCAGCAGGAATGCTCAGGAAGAGGAATTGCTGGTAATTTCGTACATCTCTGGGTCTCTGGGAAATTATTTGTATAGCGGCGCTGACCAGGGAGAGCGAGAGAAGGAGAGAGGTCGAGAAAGAGGAAGGTGTACCCTATCTGCGGAGGATCGAAGAAGAATTTAATTTAATAAGGAACTACAAGCCACGAATTATTCAAAGGAGTTCCGAACAAAGAACTGCGAACACATGGCCCTTCGACTGCCATCGGCTGTGTTACAAGCCCTGCACTGAATCTCAAGATACCTAAAAACAGACTATATAAGTAGAGTGAAGTGGAACGAACTTTGTTCCTTCGACAAACTTCTGATTGACTTCTTCTTCTTCAAAAAAAATAAAATAGAACGAACTTAATTGAGAACAAAGGATCGTAGAAAATTTGATCTCCAATGGTAAAGCGTAGTGATGCCCACGATATTCTCGTTTGCGAGAGTCTTGTCTCGTCTCGTCTCGTTTTTGAGACGAGACTTGAGACGATACTTTAAATTTTCCTTGCGAGACAAGACGAGATTTTCAAAAAGTCTCGTCTCAAATCTCACAAATGTGTCGAAGTATCGCAAATAAAAATCGCAATTATTAATTAATTATTATAAATATCGCGAATTACTATTATTTGAATACGAGTTGAAGACTTACCTAGGGAATACAAATATTCACATTTTTATATTGGATAAAATAGTTTTTTTTTCCGTAACGAGAAATAAGTGTGACATTTTATCCCTGTTAACAGGAATTTTTTGTTAAGCTTTATGATTTTTAGTTTTTAAGATCTCTGCGACAATTTATTTTATATTCACCGAACTTTGAAGATCATCTACCTAGTATTTCTCACCCGACTTCTCATGTTATAATCGACCTATACTAATTAGTTTATTTCAGTTCTTGTCGAAAAAGCAAATTTGATAAGCATTTCGATATACTTGAGGAGCAAGGAGGAACCGGACGTAATAAAACAGCAAAATGCAAGATATGCACGAAATCGCGAGATTTTGCCAGAAATTTGCAAGATTTTTGCGAGACTCTCGCGAGAGACATGAGAAGAGACGAGACTTTTATTGCGAGACGAGACTCGAGACGAGACTTTCCACTTTTTTGCGAGATAAGACGAGATTTTTTAAAGTCTCGTCTCGTCTCGTCTCGTGGGCAACACTGTAGCGAGTCACCTTCCCAATAAGAATTATAATATATGCATGTTCCTGATCCTCTTTATGAAAATGAGACACTTTCACTTTTATATACTATTCAAAACATCTGAAATTAATCTTGCCTATTAACTACTATACTATTTTAAATTTCAAAGGGAGGAACGTATAACCTGCTCTTTCACCAAAAATATGTGCACACCAAACATTCACCATTTACACCACATTTATGTCCAAATTAATTACACGATTGATTTTGAGAACTTACGTTTCGTGAAACAGGTGCGGAAGGTTACAATTAACTTTCTAAATGTTTTATTTAGGAACGTGTTTCGGGTCGACTTGGACCCATCATGGTGGGAAGAGGTATAATGAAAAGGGTGCAAAAGCGTGAAAAGTGATATATGTACATTGACTAAACTTTACTTATTCCATTAATGAAATGAAAATTAATAATAAAAAATGTTTCTATTACGCCTGCCATTGAAACAAAATATTGTATGATAAAATTAATATTCGTAGGAGAGTAAAGTAGTCTTGGAGAAATTATTTTTTGCCAAACGTACCACTAAATTTATATCCGACATCTATTTCGTGAGTTATGGGCATAACTCCATTGCTCGCTTAGGTCAAGTAATTCACAGATTCGCAGTGAATCTCGATTGCACATGAAGTATGGACATAACCCTGAAGGGTACACAGCTACTTATCGAATTAGGATAAGTATAACTCAATCAGGTTCAGAATTTGAAAATTGTTAAGCAACCCTCAACGTATCGATTGGGCGTGAGTTATCGTCATAACTCTATTGCTAGCAAGTTCAAATGAACAACACTCAAACCGATTATTAATAATGAGTTATAGGTAATAATTAGGTAAATAGGTAATAGGTAACTATAGTTAATAATAGTAATAAACTTCAATTGACAGCGTCAGAATAGGAAATGCCTGTAAATGTCACCTCTTAAATTTATATAGTCTATGTAACTACTGAGTACTCTAACGTTATCATTATGATATAACCCTATCATATCTCCCATTTTACTGACACGTAATTGCAATATATAAACTTAAAGACATGAAACAAACTTTAAGCGTGACCATTTGTGCCGTATGTCAATAGATTCTAAATTCATATAGGTACCTACAGATTTAGTGGTAGGTAGATAGAATATGAACGTTATTTTGATATAATTGCATCATTAGGTCATTGAACCAATGATCAAGTGAAAATTGCTTCATGTAGATATATTTCATTCAGTACCAATTGACATTTCGAACTTTCTCGAACCACACTATATGAATTTTCTAAAAAAAAATTTTTTCAAAATTTGACAAGACTCCAAAATAAATTTTCAGAGTTATTCCTGAAACTGACATTTTCATTTTAAAATTGTTCTCAATTAGTTTCCAAGACCGACCGGATTGTTGAGAATTTTTATTCTATTAAATAATTCTTCAATCTATACAACAATTACTTGCTTTCCACGCGACCCACTTCTTAAAAAATCTGTATTTTGGGCGAAATTTCGCTTTGTCATACAGATCAATTCCTATTCAAACTTTTACCGTCTTCCGCGGAGAGGGCATTGACTAAATAGTACACAAGAGCCTCGGCGAGGGTTTCGTTGAAAACTTCGTTAGTGGGTGAGGGTGTGCAGGAGTCTCGGCGTCGACGTAAGTACGAAAAAGATATTTGAGTTGTTTTTAAATTGTCACCGGAAAGTTTTTAGTATGGAAATCAATTTGACAGGTTTTGTTAGACAGAGAGGATTTTTTGAGGCCCAGCTGGATATGTTCTTCTATTATCTATAATACGAGTATTAAAAGATTTATGTTGGGATGTTCTCGGGGCCAGAAGCCGAAGCTGAGTTGATGTTCTAGGTGGAACCCCCATAATTTTTGGGGGTTCCACCTAGAACATCAACTCAGTATTAAAAGATATTTGGTATAAGTTCTCTTCTAAACACTGCGAATTATTTTAAGGGATGTATAGTTATACTATATGTTCTTCTATTAGCTACAATATTAAAAGACGTTTGGTATAAGGTATTTCTAAACACACTGTGTTTTAGTTTACGGGAATCTCATTTTGTAACAACCAAATAAGTTCATGTATGTCCTGGAATTTCTGCTAACATTTTGAGTAAATTAACGTCCTAACAAGCAGATATGACGAAATCAGTTGCGACATTTGTATTTTGCTATTTACATTTTGCTATTCATACATTTTACTATTTGTATTACCACATACGAATTTAGTTCATTCGGAGAAACTATTTGGCAAAATATTTGAGATTTTCAATTAATTTGACAATAGTTTAAGCAAACTGTGAACTATGGCGAATACATTCAGTTTAAAAACTACCTCTTTGCTTGAATTTCAGGTGTTAATTTTGCATGGTTTTACATCCTAACAATCAAGTCTCGCGTATTAGAATACGAAAATAAGCACTTTTTGTATCTTACATTTTAAAAAGAAAATTTATTAAGGTGAAAACTAATAGCTTTCCATTTGTCCACATTTAATTAATATCATCCCTTACATACGATTAACAAAATAAAATATATATCTTAGATAACGTTCAAATTATCGTTTAAATAAACTGTGAGTTATAAGAAATCATGACGTTGCCAAAACCAGAAATGTGTTCGAATTTCCGATATTAATCAAAACGTAAAATATGCTCAAAATTGATCAATTTCACCAAAGTGCCTTTCAAATTGGAGATCAGTTAACTTGGAATGAGATCATTTTCCTCATACCTTGTATTACACAGCCACAACAAAATTTTTTGGCAAAATATGCAATATTTCTAATTTATCTTTTTGGAGGAATTTTGAGTTGTCGCGAAAACACCAATTTCAAACCCATACATGCTTGAATTTTTGATAATAAATAATTTTGCATTCTCTTGTGCCTTTACAGTCCAATTTGGCGTATGAAAACATGAAACTAAACAATTTTCGTAAGAATTTAGCCCGTTGAGGTGGTCAAATGTGCCTTCGCTCATATGAAGCCTCATACAGCATATGTAAAACTATAACTTTCCAGCAAATTTCAAATCGTTAGACTTCGATATAACTTCTAAAGAGATTACAAGGTAAACAAAAGTTTTTGGAGGCAAATTAAACTTTTTTCAAAATTTCAAATTTTAAAATTTCATATAAGCATGAAGACTTATCACCAAAAAATATATGCGTAGTACTTGTGCTAAGTTATCACCTTAGTTATTTCCAGAGTTTTGTAGACGATTCTTTAAGATGTCAAATTGTTCTCTGGGTTTTCATCTATATTAAAATGCCATTTGGTCCCAAATTACTCCTTGAAAACTAACGACGAAAATGATGTGGATAAAACGTAATCCAAAAATAAATAGAAAAGGTACTTTCTTTATACCTAAGCATGGCTCATTCCCACTCTTCCAAAGAACTGGAAAAAATTAAGTAATTGTACGTTTTTCTTAGTTGTATAGGCATTCCAGAATGGGTACATTAGTTAAAAAATATTTTTCCTTTTTTTTGAGTGTGGTGCACGACTTACAAATATCTGAAAAAATCTTATTTCCGACAACATTCTACCGAAAGTTTGAAGAAAATTAGGTGTTTTATATACCCTACACGGAATAAGAAAAATCAACGTATTACCATATTAATTAAATTTGAATTTTAATAAAATATTCCTTTGATTAATAATGTGAAAATATTTTCACCAATTTTCATTAAACTGTGAGTTGTGACGAAAGTACATCGATTTAAAGCAACATTAGACATTTGCTTTAATTTCTAATACAAATTTACAAGGCTCTGTGCTTTAACACTTAAATCTGACGAGTTGAAATGTAAAACTAATAATTTTTGTGAATTTTGTTTAAAAATTAAAATTCTAAGAGATAAAAGTATGACATTTTTGATCCGCCTTGCCATATTTAATCAATATTAAATATAAAACCTCTTAATCCTATAAGTCTCATAAATGACAATATAAAATATTATGCGGAAACTATAAATTTACAATTACTCCCCAATTTTTTAACACACTGTGAATTATACGAATGTGCAATGTTACAAATACCACATTGGTATGTGTTAGAATTGCTAATAACAATTTTGTACTTAGCAATTAGATTTGGCGCTAATACATAAAATGAAGCAAACTAAAGTATCGGATCGAAAAGAGGAGATTAGATTAGCTGAAATGGGATAGTTTTCTGCTGCTACACACATCAACTTCATAATACCGAGATTAAACTGTTTGGCAAAATGTTTAACATTTTTGAAAATTTGTTAAAGACACTGTGAGCTGTGGTAAAATTAAAATACTATAACCTATAACAATTTCGTTGATTTTTTTTTCAAGGAAATTTTGAGATAATAAATCCATTTTTCAAATATTTCTAACCAAACGTACCTAATAACAAAGAATGCAATAAGCACGTAGGTATGTGAATCTTGTAGTAACTTTACTTAAATTGTCTGCTAAGGAAAATACCAGACGTTAAATCCTAAAATCGAACGATTTTATTGAATTTTTGGTATTATCAATAGGCCGCAATTGGAAAATATATTTATCTACATCATTTTGAGATATCTGATATTAACTATAAGTTGTAAACAGTGTTACAAATAGCAAACAGATATATTCGAGAATTTCTAATGCCTAGTGTTCATTAATTGCGACCTGAAACAATCTGACGTTAAAATGTCAAAGATTTCAGATTTTCAATTCAAATGGTAGAATTACTATGTTTTAAATAATACTTATTTATGGTACTAGTGTGTTATGTTGAAAATAAGTCACGCGAGAAGATTTCGGCCTGACGGCCTCGTGATATAAATTCTCAAGTGACTTAGGAAACATAACACGCGAGTGGCATACAATGTTTTATCCAACAAATGGAAGAAATCGGTTTTTTATGAGATAGTAATTAATAAGCTTTGTGATCAAATCAAAGCTACTTGCGCCTCAGTACCCTAAATAAATGTCAGAATGACTTAACAGTGACTTTTTTACATTTTGGTTAAAGTCGGTTGTTCGTTTGGTTGCCACTGGCAATAAATAAATAAATAAATAGAATATTACTTTAAAAATGAACGTGAGTTATAATCCATAACTCACTAGTGAGTTACTGATTATAACATACTAGTGTGTTATTTGATAGTTTACTTGTCTAAAATGACATTCATAATGACAGTCATAACTGTCATGTGTTGGATAAATAAATAAAATAAATTTGTATTTCATATAACTAGGAAGGTTAGTGTAGAATGAACGTGAATGAGGTAAGGTTTTGTTGAACTTCGAGTGTTCAACCTTCTGAGCTTTGTGGGATACTAAATTAAATTTTTCCCTGCGTTTCCCTCATGCTTCCAGCATCCCACCTACCACGATTGAAGTAACAGGACCAATTTTTGCAAACCAATGCCCCATTCGATTTTTCCTCCTATGTTTCCCACCTGTACCGTTTTCTGGAAAACCCAAAAACGTCCGCGTTTCTGGAACAAAGGGGTGGAAGGGCGGGGGGTCTTTTTTAACCTATATATTTTTGAGTCGCCTTAAAGTGGATATGCAGAAAGGGAAATTTGTAAAGTGTGCTAAATTCGAGAGCGTCTCCCCCGTCGACATCGCCCGCGTCGTCGTCCACCACCCTCCCCGCCGTCCCCTCCGCCCCCCCTCGCGACCACCTCCCTGGAAGAATATGCAAAAGACATCGCACACGAACCGAGCGAGGCGAGAGGGAGAGAGCGAGAGAAAGAGAAAGAGCGAGATGGAGAGAGAGAGAGAGAAATTTCGACTCGGCCCTGTGTAAAATGACCAGCGGCCTGTAGGCTTGTAAACTTCCCAATAGGGCGGCGGGGGAAGGAGCCGCGTGGGGGGGGGGGGACGCGGAGGGAGGCCCAGGGGGGTGGTACAAGGGGCTGTAAACTTTCCCTTCTCAAAGATCAATACCTCCACTCTAGTCCGGCGTCCAGTTTAGTAGCTTATACTTGGACTTGGATACACACTCTCCCTCTCTGCGTCCCTCTCCGCGCCCCTCTTCCTCTCTCCGTACCGGCAGGACTCCTCTCTCTTTTACGCTAAAATCCTGATGCTTTCTGCCAACCCTCATAAAACGATAATTACGCTGAATTATTCACCGTAGGACAGAAAATGTGGCGCTTTGTCTTTTTCCTCCTCGGGAGACGACGACGCGCCAAGATTTTCGGGATTCTGTGACGAGATTTTTTCCTCTCCGGGCCGCCCCCTTCCGACGACGGCGTAATTCTAAATTGAAACCGTACATAACGACGAGACAAAGTTCCATAATCGTGGGTTGTTAATAATTACAACGGAATATGGACGGACTACAGTAGGAAATACAGAAATCGAAGGAACAAAGGGGATCCTTGCCTTTAAATTTGGTACCATAAGAAACGTTAGACAACCTGCAAAGAGGAATATGTACCTATTGCCAAGAATAATACCTATACATACAATATTCAACGACACAACGGATGAAAGAGTGCAAATTATAATGAGACAACTGGAAAGTGACCAGTCTTTAAAAATACAGCATGAAAGTAGAATTAATAAAAAAAATTAATGGATTACATACATAATGCAACATCCAGTATGTAGAGAACATTCTCAGGAACATAGTAAATAAGTAATAATATGTAACTTACGACAAAATTTACAATACGAACAGGCGGCCTCAATGGCTGGCTGGAGCAGGAACTGCAGGAACAGGATTGGAGGCCAGGATCTGATGTTCCTGCGATTTATATTCGACGAAACGGTAACGAAAAGAAGAAGAACAGGAAGAAAGCACAGGTTTTATGTAATTGATCATTTCAGAATTTATTTTACTTTGGCGCACCGGAAGTACCATTAATTTGCTTTTAAATTGCTTGGTCGGTACAGGCACACTATAGGACTTAAGTTAGTTACTTAGAACTTAGTTACTAAGTGTAAATTCCTACCTAAATTCCTCTTTGTAACATTCATAAAAAAGTGATCGTTTCAACGTAGGATTGGACTTTTGTGGAAAGGTGGAAGGTGGAAAATTATTGGAGCAGTTAAAGAATGAAAAGTTGTGGAAATTGCATGAAACAAGGAAAGGTTAATCGAGAGCTTAGCGGCGGGCGAACTTTCGACGGCAAATATTGAGGCTACCTGCTTTAATCGCAGGGTCAAATAATCTTAAGAAATTTCGACGGTCTTCTTAAGGCAGGTAGGTAGCAAGTGAATCGGTAGAAACGGTTTAAATTTAAGCACTTTTAATACTTCCGTGATAAAGATGTGATTTCCCGTAGATATTCCTTGCCCTCTTGTCCTGTAGTAACAAATAAATTGTTTTGATGTAAGTGTATATCCCCTTATTTTCATTCCTAATTCAACCATCAATACGCTGGCTTGTTAAGTTTCTTTATAGTCGAAAATACATGTACAATTAAAACCACCTTTTCGGTCATGCCGTCGATTATTCGCATCAACCCATCGTAAAACACCTGGTCCCGTCGAAAGTTCTTCCGCCCGAGCTTAGAAAAGTAAAACAGGAATCTTGTACAATATTTGGACGGATCACCATTTGGACTTGTGACGACATAATTACCCAATCATAAACTATTCTACGGCTCAATTAACTACAATAACTGAGGAACATGAAAGAGTTTAATATGATTGACATAAAGATCAATAAAGTAGAAACCAGTGGTGTTGGGATATTCAAATAAGTCCATATTAATAATCCTGTTTATGACTCTTAACAATGTTAACTGATAATTAACCTTCATTTTAATTGTAATGAGATAATATGATTAATTAACACTGTATCAGGTTTATTAACTTCACACTACTATTATCTTCACTATTATGACTATGGGATATCACTATTTTTCCCCTAAATTTCCAGAAAGTGTTTTATAAGTTACTAGTTTCTAGTGACTAACCATTTTTCAAGAGAAGGTTACTAACTAGCAAGCCATCATCTTTGACTAAAGAAAATCTCAAAAGTTACCAGATGCGATTTCAAATTCACTACTTCCCAATCACGTAACTGTTATGTCTCAGTGAATTTTGGGACAATCACTACCTTTCCAAAATTTTCTAACGAAATGTCCTATTACCTTATCACTATTATGACTATAAGGTATCACTATTTTTCCCTAAATTTCCCGAAAAAGTTTTATAACTTACTACTAGTTTGTAGTTACTAACCATTTTTAAAGAGGAGGTTACTAAATAGCAAGCCATCATTTTTAATTAAATCAGATCTCAAAAGTTACCAGATGCGATTTCAAATTCACTAGTTTCCGTTCACTAACTATTACGATTCAATGAAATTTAGAACAGTCACTAATTTTCCGAAATATGTCGCTATTATTGAATCATTATTGTGACTATGGGATATCACTATTTTCCCCTTAAATTTCCAGAAAGTGTTTTTATAAGTTACTAGTTTCTAGTGACTAACCATTTTTCAATAGAAGGTTACTAACTAGCAAGCCATCATCTTTGACTAAAGAAAATCTCAAAAGTTACCAGATGCGATTTCAAATTCACTACTTCCCGATCACGTAACTGTTATGTCTCAGTGAATTTCGGGACAATCACTACCTTTCCAAAATTTTCTAACGAAATGTCCTATTACCTTATCACTATTATGACTATAAGGTATCACTATTTTTCCCTAAATTTCCCGAAAAAGTTTTATAACTTACTAGTTTGTAGTGACTAACCATTTTTAAAGAGAAGGTTACTATCTAGCAAGCCATCATCTTTGACTAAAGAAAATCTCAAAAGTTACCAGATGCGATTTCAACTTCACTAGGTTCCGTTCACTAACTGTTACGTTTCCATGAAATTTAGAACAGTCACTAGCTTTCCGAAATTTTCTATCGAAATATGTCGCTATTATTGAATCATTATTATGACTATGGGATATCACTATTTTCCCCTTAAATTTCCAGAAAGTATTTTATAAGTTGCTAGTTTCTAGTGACTAAAAATTTTGCAAGAGAAGGTTGCTAACTAGCAAGCCATCATCTTTGACTAAAGAAAATCTCGAAAGTTACCAGATGTGATTTCAAATTCGCTACTTCCCGATCACGTAACTGTTTTGTCTCAGTGAACTTTGAGACAATCACTACCTTTCCCAAATTTTCTAACGAAATATGTCACTATTACCTTATCACTATGATAACTATAAGGTATCACTATTTTCCCTAAATATCCCGAAAAAGTTTTATAAATTACTAGTTTGTAGTAACTAACCATTTTTAAAGAGAAGGTTACTAAATAGCAAGCCATCCTCTTTAATTAAATAAAATCTCAAAAGTTACCAGATGCGATTTCAATTTCACTAGGTTCCGTTCACTAACTGTTACGTTTCCATGAAATTTAGAACTGTCACTAACTTTCCGAAATTTTCTATCGAAATATGTCGCTATTATTAAATAATTATTATGACTATGGGATATCACTATTTACCCCTTAAATTTCCAGAAAGTGTTTTTATAAGTTACTAGTTTCTAGTGACTAACCATTTTTCAAAAGAAGGTTACTAACTAGCAAGCCATCATCTTTGACTAAAGAAAATCTCAAAAGTTACCAGATGCGATTTCAAATTCACTACTTCCCGATCACGTAACTGTTATGTCTCAGTGAATTTCGGGACAATCACTACCTTTCCAAAATTTTCTAACGAAATGTCCTATTACCTTATCACTATTATGACTATAAGGTATCACTATTTTTCCCTAAATTTCCCGAAAATGTTTTATAACTTACTAGTTTGTAGTGACTAGCCATTTTTAAAGAGAAGGTTACTAAATAGCAAGCCATCATCTTTATTAAATAAAATATCAAAAGTTACCAGATGCGATTTCAAATTCACTAGTTTCCGTTCATTATTCGTTTCCATGCAATTTAGAACAGTCACTAACTTTCCGAAATTTTCAATCGAAATATGTCGCTATTATTGAATCATTATTATGACTATGGGATATCACTATTTTCCCCTCAAATTTCCAGAAAGTGTTTTATAAGTTACTAGTTTCTAGTGACTAACCGTTTTTCAAGAGAAGGTTACTAACTAGCAAACGAATTAGAAATACATTGCATTAACAAAATAAAATTGTATTGGTTACACACCTTTGCGCTATTTATTCTGGCTTCCCATAACCATTCAAAATTGGGGGAGTTTGCTGGGATAACCTGCCTTTTGATTCTTTCATCGGTACTTTGTTAATGATACTATTAAACACAAATGCCTTCCAGGTTGCAGATTCACCACTTGTGCAATGTAAGGTGATATCTAGTTAAATCTGACCAATATTAAGAATTGTTATCCTTTATTCCTGTAGGATCTGTAACTATTGTTATATGATCAGCTAGTAACTATGCAGTAACACTTATTTGTTTCAATGAAGCTATTAGACCTTTTGCACATAACAAATGACGCAAATACTACCTTCTTGGTTTGACAAGGTGGAAAAAGAGTTTGAGTCAATGCTTTAAAATGGAATTTGAATAAAGAAGTTTTGTGTCAATTTGTGTCATTTTTCTGATATCACTCAACTTTGTGTATGTTTTACTCAAAAATCGGTTGATTGGTATTACAATTGTTCATTTTTACCCAAAAATAGGCTGTTTTATTTTTGTATATTCTACCCCATTTTTGTGGTTTTGTTTTGGCAAATATTTAAGTTAAATTTAACTCAAAATTTTTTACCGTGTAACGTATACATTTAGAAACATCGCCAAGGCACATACACCTCAATTCGGATATTCACAGATATACTGTGAACACGTGGCATGTCAAGGGACACTTTGTGGAATTTATGAAAACTGTAAAAGTTTCTTGGACCTCGTGACTTCAAATTTAGTTTATCTCAAAAATTTCCATTTCTATTCTTTTCTCACCCTCCCGAAGTGTCCCTTCATAGATAATATTAATTCCATACATCTTGGAAATCTATACGATTGAAATTTCTGGAGACATCTGGAAAGTTTCTATACGAAAATACATTATTGTAATTTGTAAAATAATAAAATTGTAAAGATTTTTTAATAGCCTACTATGATGTGCAATTTTGTCACAGCTTGAAATTGGGGTCCACTCAAACTACAGTGATAACAATAATAAGAATTTTCCCTATCTGCATAGGTAATTTTTATTCCAAATCTTTGGTCACTTGAAGATACATACATTCTACATATCTGTGTTATATTATACGTTGTATCGGCATATATTACGAGTTGTATGGTAACTACCCTTTTTGTGCCTGTAACGTTCGATACGACTCAAACTTCTAGGTCCTTAGAAAACATAATTTTAGACGGAGAGAAACAAAGGCACGTGTACGTATGTTACGCAACTCCTGGTGATAAGCTACGAGTTTATTTTTAGATTGAATGAATCGGAGTTCGTCCAACACTAGAGAAGCACAAAAAATTGTTTTGTGATATAATGAAATGCCATTAAGGACTAGTGAGGACGGAAGGAAGGTCCAGGTAAATTTTTGGAAAGATGTAATGGTTTGCATATGTTTTAAAAAATTGATCAAGTATGTGCCTCATTTTTATGGAAATTTGATACATTAATTCGCTATCTTTCTCTAAAATCAAACCTCTAAACGATTAAGGAAATCAGAAGACACTAGCTGCATTTGGAGCACATTTAAGTGTGTGATATTTAAATCCCAACCCATTTGAACTGACCGATCCGTTTGGAGACTTCCCCGGAAAAAGTGTCCGTAACCCGTAGAGTCTCCCGTTTTAATTCCCGGAGCAGGGAACCCCGTAAGATTTCCATTTTTAAACGCATCGGGAAGAAATCGTTAAAAAACGGACAAAAGCCCCCCAGGCAGAGTCCTTTCCTGGCCTCTCTCTTCTCCCTCTCTCTCTCCCTCGCTCGCTCTCGTCCAATCCGTTTCCCATTTATATCCGCGTGGCAGGCACATTTGCGTTCGGGGGTGTCCTTCAGGACCTTCGGCGGGATTGCGGTGACAGGCGAGCAGGAACATCAGAAGCGGAGTATCCCGTCTCTCCTTCTCTCTCTCCCTCTCGTTTCCCTCCTTCCTTTCCCCTTCACTCTTACTCCCGGTTCACTCTCTCTTTCTCTGGAAGAATGCGAACTCGTGAGGGAGGAGGAGAGATAGAGATAGAGAGAGAGTGAGAGGACCGGACGAATATCTAAATTTTAAAACCGAAAGGACGATCGATTAAGATGGATTGTTTTAAGGGAAAACGTGGTCGGCACGTCCTCGAACGTATACATAATTAAGGACGTCGGGGGCGAGCTCTGGATGTTCGGGACTCGTCAAAGGATTAAAGAGTGTTCAATCATTCATTGCGCGTGGTTCGTCAGGATCAGATCGAAATGTAGGTAGTTTTTTAAGTCGGAGGTGTTTCCGGATCCACGCACGAATTATTGTGCTACGTTTGCTGATTTCCAAAACAAGAGATTGCTTACAAGAACAAGACAGAAAATAAGACATAGCAGGACAATAGAATGATACTTCCTCGACTACGATTACTAGTAAACAAGACGGCTGTCTTTCTGAATGGGTACAGGATCAGCAACATTTACTTCCAGAATGTGAACTGAACGGACAGAACGTTAAGAAGCTTCTGTATGAAATCAAAAGACCAGATAGGTCAATACATCCTCTTTCCTGCTACGATATTCTCTTCCAGAATATACTAGAAAATTGTTTTTATTTGGCAGAATTTTTGAAGAAGTCTGCAATAATGATGTAAACCAATTAACTGACAGGCCCTGGCAGCACAGGCCATATAATCAAAAAAGAAGAAAAAGACGTGTATTTACTCAAGCCGACAGTGTTGTATTCCTATTTTGTATCAACGATTATAGACTACCAGGCTTGCTCAGTTCGCCTAATCTGCCTGGCAAACTCTGTGACGTCACCACCGATGCTGGACAGAAGATATAGTTTTTAATTATTTTACTGTAATAAACATTAAGATTTATCAATGTAAACTGTACGGTTTACGTACGTACTCTGCGTAATCCATATTTACCTACGATATCCACATCACGTCATCCACGGATCAACACGTAAACGCACTTCAGCACCGGTGGTGACGTCACAAAACTGTCCAACATTGGTCAAATGTACGTGAGCAATCCGGGTTTAGTCTATAATCGTTGATTTTGTATTACCTTTGCCGAACTAACTTCCCGTTTTATGTTTGACGCACGGTTGTCGTCTACGGTTCTGTCAGCTGATTTTTGGCACGTTCTTAAAAACTGCATGGTGAAAGTGGTGGTTAAGCAATGGAAGGGTGTTGCGACCTGGAGGTGGTTGGTCGACGACGAGAACTGCGGGATTTGTCGCATGGCCTTCGACGCTTCCTGCCCTGGATGTGAACTGCCAGGGGACGACTGTCCTCTGGTTTGGGGACAGTGTTCGCACTGTTTCCACATGCATTGCATCGTCAAATGGCTGCACGTCCAGCCTCTGAACCAGCATTGCCCTTTGTGCAGGGGAGATTGGAAGTTCGTCTCGCAGTAGTGGATTGTGATGAAGTATTGATACATAAGTTAAATGACCAAATGACGGATAAGTGAGACGAGGTCTTATTCGATTCGCACGGAATCTAAGCTTTTGTCTTTTAACGTGATTTGTCATCGGAAAGTATGCAAAGTTCGTATCAATTGCATATTTGTATGTTTAGCAATAAAGGAAATTTAACATATGCAGCTATTTTTTACATATATTCCTTTACTTTCATAATAATTGTTACTTAACACATTTTTAAATGACATTGGTCAATTCAAAATAAATAGAGGATTTACTGAGAAACGTTTAACTATTGTTATGAACTAATGTCACTTTGAAAGGATTTACAGTTATGTTGAAGACAGCATGAAGCTTACAATGTAGATTTTGAACTGTGAGCTTTCAGAGTATTTACAACAATTATTAGAATATTTTATCAACAAGAATTTTAATGGAGTTGTAGTCATCTTAAACCAGACCTTATTTTCAAGAACAGTTTCTAAAGAATTTATAATGAACTGAAATTGACTTACTAAAATAATTCTTAGTTTGAAATGTAGCTCATAAAGTTCTTATAGTAGTAGTAATGCCTAAATTATGTTACGATACGAATTTAAAAAAAAATGCAAGCATGTGTTGACACTGCCACTTAAAATGTTCACACACCCTGAGTTGGTAGAGCACGTAGTGGATCAACTGGGGTGAGAGCCTTAAGGAGGTACAACCGTGCTCGAGGACCGTGGTTCGGAGCCCACGTTAAACTGTAGGTCCCGTCCAAATTGGCCCTGGCAGCGTAAAAGAGACGTTAACTTAATAAGACAGACACTTAAAATGTTTTGAAAGAAATTTTAGTATAATTAAAAAAATTAATGTTTCTAAGCAACTTATGACAATTGTAAAGAACATATGTCAATTTAAATGTAATTGAAGTTGCAGTTGTCGTAAGAAACACAGGACGTTTGAAATGAGTTCTAATGCTTTAAAAGAAAATAAGAATTATCAAAGTCAGATGTACTTGAAAATAATAAAATAAGAAATAAAATTAATAAAATAAATAAAAAAAATAATGATTCTAGTTTTTCATATTTTTAAGAAGTTGCAAGTCCTGTAAAGAAAATATGGCGTTAGTAACTGTTAAAACAGTTATGATTCGGTCAAAGATGTAGAGTAGTTCAAATTTAGATTCCAATTTAGAAGGTAAATTGGCACAACGTGCAGACGCCACGTAATTCTCCATATCTATCTAAAATGCCTCTAAATTACTTTAGAGTAATTTATCATCAGATTGACACATTCACAATGAATTCACATTCACATGCTGTGAATGTTTAAGCCTTCTAAGTCATGTCATCACTAAATCACTAAAGCTAAAGGGGTGGATCGTAAGCATTCCATATTCGGAAAATATTTTTGGAGAATTCGTTTCTTTTGTTCTGTAATTTTCTCCACATTTTGGTTAGAGAAGGTTAAAGAAATATATCATCTAAGTACATTATCTTAAGATATTTAAAGAAAATAGTTCAATTGAAGGTAGAGGTGGCTCGCAACCTTACAAGATTTTGTTGTTAAGCAGTAAGATCATAATTTTCAATAAAATTGTAAATACACTCCTGTTCGCAAATTCAGAAGACAATTTGTAAAGAGCAATATGAACTGTCCATATCGTGGCATAAAGCTACAACCTCAAAATATCCAAAAAGAAAACTAAAATTATGGCGTTCCGGGGTACAGAATATCTAATAACCTAACAGCAGAAATAGTAATTAAAGATCAGCCACTAGACCAAATAAACGCCTTTAAATACTTAGGATGCGATGTTTCTTACGCTCAGTCACACGACCTAGAAACAAAATTCCTAAGGTTCCAACAGTTAACACGAACAATAAAATGCACACTACTGAAGAAGGTCAGGATGGGAAAAGTTCTAAAATTTTACAAAACAATGGCTGTTCCAACTTTGTTATACGGATTGGAGACCTGCACTATAACAACAAACCAAACGAAGAGAACAAAGAGAACAAGAAGCGCAGAAATCAGGGAAGAAATGGGCTTTAGAAGCATAACAGAGATAATAGAAGAATGTAGAATAAAATGACATCAAAACTTTTGGAAAATGGAAGATGATGGAATACCTGTAGCCATTCTTGACTAGAGACCACGAGGAGGTTGAAATATTGGACAACCTAGAAACCGATTGAGCGATCAGATACAACCCACTTAAAATCGCAACAGGCAAGAACTGCCTAAACCGAAATGGGATATAATGATGATGTTGATTTCAATACTTCGAGTAACTAGTATTTTATACTTCAGTCGCATCGACAACATGTCTAAAACAGTAAAATATATATAAAGTAATCTAAACAATCGTTGTTACTTTACAACTAAACGGTCCAAAAGTTTGACAGTATCGTTAACCAATGTGAGTTATCAATCATAGTTATTAAAAATGGCAATAGTACATTATGACAAAGGAACATATTAAATTTCATGTAGTTAACATGTCACCTAAAATAATATTCTCATTAAACTTACTTAATAAAATTGGAACATATTGACCAAAGCAATCAGCTGTTAACAGTTGATCAGCAAACATCTATTAATCTGATAATTAAAACTAATCAGGAACATGTTACTTGGGATTGGGAGAAACAATAATATTTTCTTAAATAAATTCATGACCTTTTTAATAAACTTTTAATGGTATTTGCCAAATGCCAAATACTTTACAGTGTGCGCATTAAAAATGTGATAGGGCAAAATGTGGAGAAGTTACATAGTCTCCCATATTTCCCAAAAGTGATTCTAATTTACATTACAATGCATCGCCAGTCCATCCACATATGTTTTAACTTTCTTGATTTTCGACCCTTGTTGATCTCTGAAATCTAGCCTTAACAGTCAGACAAACTAGTGACGTTAAACGAAATTTCACTAACCTAACCTAACCTCCGGTGGCTGGGCTCGTTTCTTCGCCCTGCTGTTGTGGAAAAATTCGTCCAAAAAGCGAGCCTCGAGCCGTCGATCTCCTCCTGACGTCAGCCCGCCCCTTCCTGGAATGTATAATGGATTGGGGGGATGGGGTTGAATAACCGCCGGCGTGGCCATCCTGCCTTTCGACGATGCCAACCGAATTAATGCTAATGCTCGAATTATGTCTCTAATTTACATGCCTGATCATCGGCTCGGTTTTGTTTGTTTTTTCCTTTCGTCGTTCCCTTTCGCCCTTTCGGGCGGAACGGAAAAAGACTGAGGGTATTTTTATTTAGGTGATACAACCGGAATCATCGGTTACTTTTGCATTTCTTCCATGGGGAGCAGTGATCCCCACCACCCCCACCCCTTGCTTCTGCGTTCTAAAAATAACCGAGGGCCATAAATTCACATTGCGTTTCTGATACGGCGGCAGCAGAAATGCCACCTCGTAATTTTAAAATATATCAGGCAAATTAGACGTCTGAAGCATTAATTGTCTATCCGTTATGCCGGAGTATAGTACCAACCGGTGTTAGGCTTTTTCAAAAGAGGACTTTCCCGGTGGATATTCGAGGCTGATTCAATTTATTTAATAACTCACCCCCGTGAATGGGACGAGTGTTGGATTTATGTTATAGAATGGCCTACGAACCCGTCTATTTATGGAACGTTCTAAGGGAAAATACACAATGGCGGAATAGGTATGTTTAAAAGGCGATAAATTTCGATAATGCGGGATGAGGTCGTATTAAAATAACGTCGTAACGCTGCGCAACTTTCCGCCAAGTAATTTTATTATATTAATCCAGAGAGTGTGCCGGTAACACCCATCGAACGCAGAAGGTTGTGGCGGAGGTACACATATTATGGCGAAAGACTGGTATGTATCTCGAAACTAATTCATAAATAATTTCTTCCCTTCGATCGAAACAACCATCCCCGAATTACTCGATTAATACATTACGTGACTCTTTCAATACCTCATTTCTCTCTACATCTCTATAAACTTTTCGAATGTCGTAAGTGCCCCAGTTGGTTCGATATTAAAACAAAAAATTAATTACCTCCGCCCGGCGTTTCCTATTACAGTTATCTGTCATTTTTAAATACCACTAGACTGCTGCATGCGATGTGCGCCCGGCGAAAACAAGAATTTTAGTTAGCTGCCGTAAAATCACGCAAATAACCTAGAGGGTGATACCGTCAATGCGATTTTAGCCACAGGTAAGCTTGACGATAATGAGAAGATTTACAGTCAGTTAATAACAATTTAGGAGTGAGTTGAGCTTTAATGAGGTTGGTTAAAAATTTGATTAGTAATCGAGTACACTTTGAATAACAATGGAAGAAAAATTTATGGCTATAATTGTTGCAATAAGAATTTGAGGACGATTTGTTGTTATATTATGTACTGTTATTATAGTGTTGAATAAGGGAGACATTTCCATATTTCACTACTGTTACCTACTGGCTTGAAAAGTTTACGTGTATTTCTTAAAAAAATGCTCTCCTCTCTATTGTCTGAAATCGGAATTTTCAGGATAGCAACAGGTGACGTTTCCAGAATGTTTCAAAAATGTCAACTTACTCTTCAAGTAACTCCTGAATTGTACGACTTATGTCTAATTACACTTAACTATTCTCTTCAGAAAGTAATTCGATATCTCCTGAAACTGAAGTTTTTAGAGCAGAAAAATAGTATTAAACTTAAAATAGTAAGTATTGTACAATTTACATAAAGTTTCACCTAACTGCTCTTCAGAAATTCGTTCCCTATCGCATGAAATCAGAATTTTCATGATTCCAAGATGGGAAGAATGTGACATTTCCAAAATGTTTCAGCAATATGGTAGATAATTCCTTAAATAACTATTGAATTCAATGGACATAAATATCAGTTAACTGTTTTCTTCATTAAGTCGTTCTCCTCCGTTTTCGCCTGAAATTACAATTTTCAGGATTGGAAATGAGACGTTTCTAGAGAGTTTCAAAGATATTTCAACTAACCCTTGAATTTATTCCTAAATAGAACGATTCACTAAAATTCCACTTAACTATTCTCTTCTGGAAGTCGTTCTGTATCGCCTGAAATTGGATTTTTCAGGAGAGAAAAAAGGTGAGGTTTTCCAAGAATTTCAGAATTAAACCTAATTTTTCAATAAATAACTCCTGAATCGTACAATTTATATAAAATATCACTTAACTGTTTTATCGGAAATTTGTACTCTATCGCATGAATTCGGAATTTTTAATATAGGAAAAGGGGTCACGTTTTTGAAATGTTTCAGAAATAGACCCCCTGAAATGTACGTTTTAAGTAAAATTTCAGTTACCTGTTTTCTTCAGTAAATCGTTCTCTTTCGCCTGAAATCGGAGTTTTCAGTTAGGAAAAAGGAGACGTTTCCGGAATGTTTCAGAAATATTTTCATATCATTCTATAAATAACTCCTGAATTGTAAGAATTACTCAAAATTCCGCTTACTTATTTCTTTTATAAAATCCCGAAATCTGAATTTTCAGGATAGCAACAAGTGACGTTTCCAGAATGTTTCAGAAATGTCAACTTACTCTTCAAGTAACTCCTGAATTGTACGACTTATGTCTAATTCCACTTACCTATTCTCTTCAGGAAGTAATTCCATATCTCCTGAAACTGAAACTTTCAGAGCTGCAAAATGGTTTTGTTAACGGAAAATCTCAAAAAACTATCTGAAGTATTTGTAAGTATTGTACAATTTACATAAAATTTCACTTAACTGCTGGTTGAAATTCGTTTTCTTCGCTTGAAATCAGAATTTTCATGATTTCAAGATAGGAAGAATGTGACATTTCCAAAATATTTCAGCAATATGGTAGATAATTCTTTAAATAATTATTGAATTGAACTTACGTTTAAATTTCAGTTAACTGTTTTTTTTTTCATTAAGTCGTTCTCCTCCGTTTTCGCCTGAAATTACAATTTTCAGGATTGGAAATGAGACGTTTCTAGAGAGTTTCAAAAATATTTCAACTAACCCTTGAATTTATTCCTAAATAGAACGATTCACTAAAATTCCACTTAACTATTCTCTTCTGGAAGTCGTTCTGTATCGCCTGAAATTGGATTTTTCAGGAGAGAAAAAAAGGTGAGGTTTTCCAAGAATTTCAGAATTAAGCCTAATTGAAATCTGAATTTTCAGGATAGCAACAAGTGACGTTTCCAGAATGTTTCAGAAATGTCAACTTACTCTTCAAGTAACTCCTGAATTGTACGACTTATGTCTAATTCCACTTAACTATTCTCTTCAGAAAGTAATTCCATATCTCCTGAAACTGAAGTTTTCAGGGCAGCAAAATGGTTTTGTTAACGGAAAATCTCAAAAAACTGTCTGAAGTATTCGTAAGTATTGTACAATTTACATAAACTTTCACCTAACTGCTGGTTGAAATTCGTTTTCTTCGCTTGAAATCAGAATTTTCATGATTTCAAGATGGGAAGAATGTGACATTTCCAAAACGTTTCAGCAATATGGTAGATAATTCCTTCTGCTCCATTTTCTCCTGAAATTGCAATTTTCAGGATTGCGGAAATGAGTGACGTTTCTAGAGAATTTCAGGAATATTTCAACTAACCCTTGAATTTATTCCGAAATAGAACGATTTACTAAAATTCTAACTATTCTCTTCTGAAACTCGTTCTGAAATCACCTGAAATTGGATTTTTCAGGAGAGAAAAAAAGGGAAGTTTTCCAACAATTTCAGAAATAAGCCTACTTTTTCAATAAATGACTCTTGAATTGTACAATTTATAAAAAATTTCACTTAACTGTTTTCCTCGGAAATTTGTACCTACTCTATCGCATCAATTCGGAATTTTTAAAATAGGAAAAGGGGTCACGTGTTCGAAATGTTTCAGAAATAGACAGTTTTTCAGTCACTTTTTAAAATTTCAGTTACTCGTTTTCTCCAGTAAATCGTTCTCTTTCGCCTGAAATTGGAGTTTTCAGCTGGGAAAAAAGAAGACTTTTCCGGAATATTTCCGAAATTTTTCCACATTATTCTTGAAATAACTCCTGAATTGTAAAAGTTGCTGAAAATTCTGCTTACTTATTTTTTCCAGAAAATCATTCTCTATTGCCTGAAATCTGAATTTTCAGGATAGGAAAAAGCAGACGTTTCCGTAACTCCCGAATTGTACCTACAATTTACGTAAAATTCCACTTAACAATTCTCCTCAGATAGTCGCTTTCCTTTTTCTAAATTTGGACTTTTAGGTTAGCAAAAGGGAGATGTTTCCGGAATATTTCAGAAATATTTCTATATTATTCTTTAAGTAACTCCCGAATAGTACGATTTACGTAAAATTCCACTTAACTTTTCTCTTCAGGAAATCGTTCTCTATCGACTGAAATTGGAATTTTCAGAATAGGAAAGGGTGACGTCTCCAAAATGTTTTGGAAATATTGTCAGAGTATTCTTTAAATACCTTTTGTAATTATTTTCTTCAGGAAGTCGTCAATCGCCTGAAATCGAAATTATCAGGATAGAAAGAGGGTGACATCTTCGAAGCATTTCAGAAATATCATTTTTTTTGAATAAGTATAATATAGAAACTATAAATGTGTTATAAATACAAGTAAATAAAAATATTATAAACTACAATAAATATGTTATAATAATAATTATATACAACTGTTACACCTTAATAATCTACTTAGCATTAATGATACAGTTGTGACAATATGCGTAAATATAATTTTATTTATAATAACATAAATGTCCATTACATTGGATAAATATAACAAAATATCCATATTTAAATTAACCAAATGTTACATATTTCTTTGAATGTACATCGTATTAGTCTGTTTAATTTAAAAACACATTTGCATATTTTGTTGATTGTAATTTCATGATTTATTATATTACTTATGAAACCGGTATTGCAACAATCCCAAAAAAGGTTATTTCTATAAAAACAATAAATCCTTAGATAAGCAAGACAACAAATACCAAGTCATTTAAATTATTTTAGTTTTAATAGGAAGGTCATATTTATTTATATATTTTTGTATTGACTAATAATAAAATACAGTTTGAAAATGTTTTCTCAGTTTTTATTCAGTCTTAATAGAAAGGTCATATTTGTTTATCTATTGTTGTACATATTTAGTAACAATAAAATGCAGTTTAAAGCTCAATTTTAAAAATATGAAAGTGTTTTGTATGATTCTACTATATTCGGTCTTAAAATTGTTAGTAAAGTTAACTGTAATTTTGTCAGAAACAATCATGCAAAAAAATATGAATATTCACATGGCACTACAGGTTTGTATCTGAAAATAACGGTTTCTCATACAAATAGTGTGTCTCATTTTATATTAATGTGATTAAAGTGATATTTATGATAGGTTATTATCCATATGTTCGATTGCACTTTTGCACTTAAACAAATCAATCATTTAAGTGGTATGAGTGTTCAAATCTCGTCTTCCTGGCCACTTTCCTCGTTGATGCCCTCAGCACCTTTTGAAACACTCGCCTCATCCACTTCACCTACTAACAACCAAAGGTAGACCCGTGAACACAGGAATTTCCCCAACTGCCCTGTATGGCGGCGCTAACGATCACCAAACCCGACATATCAGCAGGAGCAACTGACAGGTCTTCACATTCTCCCGCTCTCTCACTCTCGCCCCTCTCGTCCCTGCGAGCATAAGCTGGTAGTTATATTTTCATTTAGAAGTTGCGTGTCTGGCAATAAGCAGGCGACGTGTGTATATGTTGCTCTCTGTTGCTCCTCTCTCTTCGGGTTTTCCCGAAAAAAGGGAGTCAGTCGGCCCTGTGCAGGTTGCACATTTCCTGCGGCGGAGCGCTCTACTTCCCTCATTCGTCGCGTGCACTCCGTCACGTTGATTTCGATATCGTCGCGATGTTACCACGTGCTCGACGTATTTGTACATATACGCATAGGTAAAATGTTCACAACGAGAATGATAGGTGTTGCACTTTGCACATTTTTGCACTGCAGCGTTAAAACGATATATGTTTGTAACGCACTAAAGGTTTTGTATTAGTGTTTAGCTTATGGTACGTTCACAGTGTCTGCAAATGTTCTTGCATTTGTTAAACACTTTTTGAACATTATTTGAACTTTATACGTACGTATTTAAAAATATTTAAAGTCCCATCTGTTTGTTGAGTATCTGCATTGCACCTTTATACATTTGTTGTAGCCTTCAGTGCACTTTTTCTTGCACATTTTGCTAACGGTTGCACAGTTCTTTTCAAATCAGTTCGAAATTATTAAAGTTCTACACTTTTTATACAGAAGTACCACTTATTAAACCTACTTATTTCTGTTGCACATGACATTATATCGACTAAAAAATGTTAAAATGTGCTATGGATACGAATGTTGCTGTAAGTGGTTCCTGCTCATTTTTGCACTTTGGAAACCAGTACAATAACAGAAAAGCTGTATTACTTTATCTTCACTGCATTTTTCTTTAATGTTATTGTGGCACATTTACTTCACATTAAAAGTCAATTTAGAAGCAATTTACTCGTTGCTTACAGTTTTATTGGCTTCTATACATCTTCGTTGTAAATTTTTTCTTTTACTCGTTGCACACTTTTGGTGCAGTAAATTCCGATTAGAACTTAATAGATATGCTTAATTCTATTGATACTTGCATAATTCTATTGGTACTTGCATATTTCTATTGGTAGGTGCATTTGGTGTTTTGAAATAGTTTCAAAAATATTTTAGTGCTACAAGTTCCTTGCGCATCGCCATTACAAGCTGGTCTTGCACATTTTTGCACGGTACAAGAATAGAAGGGCTCTAAAACTCTGTAAAATATGCACTTAGGCCTTATCTCCATAGAACACAGAATGCCCCATGTCACCATTATTTGCACATTGTTACACATTCAGGGCTGGTATAGCAACAGTAGTGGTGTTGTAATACAGTTATTTCTTTTGCACAGGAAATTCTATATTAATTGGAAAATATTACATATCAAATATATAAATAATAATATTATTAAATCACAGTCACTTCCTTTTATGTACTTCCTATGTATCGCCTTTATTGCACAATTTTGCACATTAAGAGCCGTAATAAGAACGCTTGTTATGTCTTTAATTGTATTGCATTTGATATTTCATAATATTTAAAACATATTATAGTTCTGCAGGTTTACAGTGCGGAGTATAATCATACAAGCTATTAAATTTGTGAAATGAACACCTAAGCACTTATTTCCATGGAACACAGAACGTCCCATGTCACTTTAAGGAAGTTCTATATGTAATTTCGATATTTGCATCGCACTTCTTATTTATTACTATTGTTACACATTTTTAAACATTTAGAGTTGGTATAATAACAGTAAGAGTGCTATTGATCTTGCACATGTTTGCAAATTATTGACCAATACACTAATGTATAGGTTATGTTAATTTTAATTTTCATTTAGTGCATTTACTGCACATTAAGACATTTTATAATATTTAAACCATATTACAGTCCCACAAGTGTACACTGCATAGTAAAACAATACAAAAACTATCTTAAGTTTCTAAAATTAGCACTTAGGCACTTATTTCCATATAGGTATACCATAACGTCCCGGCCAGTGTTGTTAAAAATACTTTTAAAAATGTATTTAAATACAAACGCAAATACATTTTACAAAATGCATTTACTTGTATTAAATACTTCTGTGCACAATGTATTTAAATACAAATAACAAGTATTTCGTATTTGTATTTAAACAGTATTTAAAGTTGTAAATTATTCTTAATTTCAGCAATGTTAAACATAACCCCAGTAAGCATAGAATTCCTATTATTTTCTTCGTGAAATTATTGAAATTATACAATTTTTGAAATTTCTAAATTAGTTTATGAAAGTGGAATCTTATTTCTGATGGAAACTTTCTAATGAAGTTCTAAAATCTTTGTTTTATTGCCTGAAGTTGTGAAGTTTTCAATTATTTTCAAAATATCTAAGTTAGTTGTATCGAAAAGCCTCAAATACATAGGTTGACTTTTATACACTAAACCTAAGTTTATGGTTTTAAAACTTAAAAACATAAAAGCCATCTCAAAAAGTGTTAAAAATTATTTTCTTTGCTTCATGAAATCGTAAAATTTTTGCAATTTTCCGAAATTTACCAACTACTTTGTAAACAAGTGTTTAGAAATTGAAGTGATACTTCAGAACACAACAGGCTAATGTAACTTTCAAACTTCTAAAAAATAATCCCAAGACAAAGATTAGACACATTAGACACTTTACTTTTGAACTTAACCTAACGAAGTAGCTAATTAAAAAACTTGATTAGTTACATTTCCATATGGCAGTTCAAGTTATTTGTGTTGCATTAGAGTTGTCATAAGTTCTTTAGAAGCTCCTTAACTTCTTTTGAAACAACACCTTAAGTATAAGATAACTGCGACTTCTTTAAAAATGTCGACAAGCTACTTAGTATCTTAAAAATTGTTTTACAATGTCACAACTTTTTTAAAAACTTTATGAATTATACACCTTCGTTAAGATAATCGCAACTCCTTTAAAAGTGTCGTAGGATCATTATAACTGTAACAATTAGCTTCAAAATAAGCATGTTAAGTACATAAACCAAAATGTAAATACAAATAAACAGCCGGAAATATGCTCAAAAAATGTATTAAAATGCGCATTTATAGTTACTGTAACAAAATAAAATAAATGTAGGAGCATTTAAGGAATAATTTAGCAAATAATGGATCTTAACATTGCCCAAAAATGTATTTGAACTACTGTATTTAAAATGTCAGAAGAATAGTTATTTAAGCCACAAGGAATGTAAAGAGGTTTTACCATTCGAGGCAAGTGTGTACGAGCCGAGGCGAAGCCGAGGCTTGTCACTTGCCAAGGATGTTAACAGTCGATACCTTCCGTGTGGCTTATTAGATTTTTCACGCTGCCGTTGAAAATTTCCTCATAATTCCTCAAAAAATGAAATGTGATTTAGTTGGGAGTGACGTCACTCTGGCATAGTTGACTGACATACGTCAGACTTACATTATGTCAGTGTGTAACTAGGGATAAATCAACATGATTTACTCTTTTGATATTCCTAGGAATGTAAATGACAGTATTTACATTCCGTCGTCAAGGAAAAATAATACACGAATGCTATGTGCCATTTTCATGCTACGTATCTACGCATATAAGAGCCATTTACGATAGCGGCAGCGTGAAAATGTATTTTAAATACACAGTAAATACAAATTAAGCTTATGTATTTAACTATGTATTTAAATACATAAAAAGTATTTAAAATACATTTCTAAATAAATGTATTTAAATACCTAACAACACTGGTCCCGTCACTTCAAAAATGTGACAGTTCTTTATATATTTCTCATATTCACATAGTACTTCAAATTTATAACTATTGTTCCACATTTTTTAAACATTTAGAGTTGGTACAGCAATAGTTACATATCCTCATTGCAAGTTGTTGCAAATTTTTTGGACAGTATGAACCAATACAACCTCAGAAAAGCTGAATAGGTTATTTTGATTTTGTACCATTAAGAGCCGTAACAACTACACTTGTTACATATATAATTCCACTGCACGCGACGTTTTATGTTAATTGGAAAACGCTTAGGTTATATACGTTGGTTTTGTATCGGCATCGCAAGTTGTTCTTGCATATTTTTGCATAAATTTCGCACAGCAAGATCCAGTACGGCAATCTCTATCGCACTTGTTTCTAATATACTCACAGAAACGTTTCATATCAATTCTGTTATTTTGAAGGTTTATGCGTTAACTGTCGTTATAACTCTTTTCTTGAACTTGTTTAGGACTTGTTTTGAACATCTAATATTTTTATCCGAATTCCAAAATCTTAGTTGTTTGACTATAACTTTCTGTAGGTACACCTTTAGCACTATTAAAATCAGTCGATTTAAGTTCTGTTACAAATAAGATACTTTATGTCCAATTTTAAAATTAGTTGTTTCTTAAAGATCAATTTGATATTCTTTTCACATATGTGCCTTGATTAGGAGTCGAGTGATTAAATTAAGTTATTAAATATAATTACATACATACATATTTCTTCTCGACGTAGCGTTTTCCTCCCAATACTCATAATTAAATGTTTCATTCAAAGCACCAATTAATCTTTTGACCTTAACCACATTCATCTTTAATTAAACTTGGTTATCATCATAAGCTAAATTTGGTTTATTACTTCGACAACCCGCGTTACACAATTTTTCCAGTTTTTATTGAATGTAGGCTTCCCTGCTAAGTACTTCGCACACTTTACCAATCGTCAGATTCCAGAGAAAATAGCCTGAGATTAAATATGATTACCTTGTTATCTAATACCTTTTGACAGTGAACCGACTCGTGGTAGGAAATTTTAAATCTACATAACGCCTATGTAATTACATATTATAGTTATTAATACATAATATCTGGAGTAGGAGTTTTGAAATGAATTTTTAAATTATTAATATTAACCGACTGACTAGCTCTAACGTCCGGATATTTATGGGATAGGTATTTTTTTAACGCGTTCACCTTGTATTTAGCGTGTCGTTAGGCAATAACGATATTTATTATATTTCGGTGACTTAAAAAGAAAAACTTCACTCGTAAAAATACCGCGAGAAAAGTTATAAAAATAAAACCGTAACCCTGAACAACAAATACATCTCGGCGATACCGAGGAACTAACAAATGCGCTTTAATATACATATATATTAAATTTTTTTAATAAATCGTCTAAAAGAGAAGCGAAACTAACATTGCAATAATTAGTCTAGACGCAATCATCATAAAAATATTTATAGCTGCACCATGATTTACGACGTCTGGTATCATTTTCGGGAGAAGATTCCCGGAACAAATATACATTGTTTTTGTTGTTTATTAATAACGAATTTGAATTACTAATCGTAAATTAGAGGCAACATTGTATAGCGTCCGCTTTCGTTCGCAGAAGATGAAATGTACCCCCATGAGGCTGCTCCACAGGTCGGAATTGGATAAGAGGAAGTCGGGGCGAGGATTTCAGATGATCAGGGAACCGGCGTTCACCTCAGAGGAAAACAGCTGGTAAGAATAAACAAAATCTCCTAATTAATCAGGGATTTGCTTACAAGAAAATTTGACACCAACGCAAAAGAAGCGAGATTCGATTAAATATCAATTAGAAGCACATAAGAGGATAATTTTAAAGGATCTTGGGGACAATATAAAGACTGTTCGAATGCAATTTTTAGAAAAACGATAAGTACCTACTTGGATTTCTATACAATTTCTTACTTGAAATTTTTTTATGGTTTCTAAGAGTTTTTTTGACTTTCTGACTTTTGACGTTTGTGAAAAACTACAATATTTTTATGAAAGTTCCCTTGCTTTATAGTACCAAACAGATTTCTTACCTTACAATATTGAATAGCTTCTGAAATTTCGATCAAAATTGTTATCTACAGTAATTAACATGTTTTCAACTCTAGACTTTGGAATTTCTGGCATACCCTACAGTTTCTAAAGGGTTCCTTCTTCGCAGTTTTTAACAGATTTCGTATTTTACAGGTTTTAAATACAGGTAACAGGTTTTTAAATCTTCTGAAAGATTCCCTACGTTGCGGATTATGGCAGATTCTATTTTTAACATTTCTTACAGATTTTAAGAAGATTTGCATTTTACAGGTCCTTCCATCACTTAGTTTATTATTTGCACCTCATGCTTTGCAGTTTGTTTGATAGTTCTATCACTTACTACAATTTCTATAAAAAAAATATTTTGCAGTTTCTTACAGCTTCAAGCAATTTTATGATTCTACCATTTCCTAAAGCTTTCTTGCCTTGCCGTTTCTTATACAGTCTTTTGACCTAAGTATTTCTAACAGTTTTTAAGATAATTCTTACTTTGCTGCTCCTTTAACAGATTTTGCAGTGATTTACTACCTCTGATACATTTCAAGCCTAACAGTGTCTGAGATTTGTCTTACTTTAAAATTTCTATGAAATTTCTTAGTTTATTGCAGCTGAAAGTTGGTTTCTGAATTTACAGTTTCTTAAAGCTTCTGAAAGCGTTCTTGTCTTGCTGTTTCTATCACTTGCTTGATCACTTGTATATCTTGCTTCACAGTTTGTTTGTTCCTGAAGTTCTATCACTTTATAATTTCTATAAAAAAATTTTTACTTTACAGGTTCTTACAGCTTCAAGCAATTTTATGATTCTACCATTTCCTAAAGCTTTCTTGCCTTGTCGTTTCTTATACAGTCTTTTGACCTAAGTATTTCTAACGGTTTTTAAGATAATTCTTACTTTACTGCTCCTTTAATAGATTTTGCCGTGATTTGCTACTTCTGATACATTTCAAGCCTAACAGTGTCTGAGAGTTGTCTTTCTTTAAAATTTCTATGAAATTTCTTAGTTTATTGCAGCTGAAAGTAGGTTTCTGAATTTACACTTTCTTAAAGCTTCTGAAAGCGTTCTTGCCTTGCTGTTTCTATCACTTGCTTGATCACTTGTATATCTTGCTTCACAGTTTGTTTGTTCCTGATAGTTCTATCACTTTACAATTTCTATAAAAAAATTTTAACTTTACAGTTTCTTACAGCTTCAAGCAATTTTATGATTCTACCATTTCCTAAAGCTTTCTTGCCTTGCCGTTTCTTATACAGTCTTTTGACCTAAGTATTTCTAACAGTTTTTGAGATAATTCTTACTTTGCTGCTCCTTTAATAGATTTTGCAGTGATTTGCTACTTCTGGTACATTTCAAGCCTAACAGTGTCTGAGAGTTGTCTTTCTTTAAAATTTCTATGAAATTTCTTAGTTTATTGCAGCTGAAAGTAGATTTCTTAATTTACAGTTTCATAAAGCTTCTGAAAGCGTTCTTGCCTTGCTGTTTCTAACTATCACTTGCTTGATCACTTGCATATCTTGCTTCACAGTTTGTTTGTTCCTGATAGTTCTATCACTTACTACAATTTCTATAAAAAAAAATATTTTGCAGTTTCTTACAGCTTCAAGCAATTTTATGATTCTATCATTTCCTAAAGCTTTCTTGCCTTGCCGTTTCTTAACAGTATTTTGACCTAAGTATTTCTAACAGTTTTTAAGATAATTCTTACTCTACTGCTCCTTTAATAGATTTTGCAGTGATTTACTACTTCTTATAAATTTCATGCTTAACAGTGTCTGAGAGTTGTCTTACTTTAAAATTTCTATGAACTTTCTTAGTTTATTACAGCTGAAAGTAGGTTTCTGAATTTACAGTTTCTTAAAGCTTCTGAAAGCGTTCTTGTCTCGCTGTTTCTAACTACCACTTGCTTTATCACTTGCATTTCTTGCTTTACAGTTTGTTTGTTCCTGATAGTTCTATCACTTTACAATTTCTATAAAAAAAATATTTTACAGTTTCTTACAGCTTCAAGCAATTTTATGATTTTACTATTTTCTAAAGCTTTCTTGCCTTGCCGTTTCTGATAGTTTTTGACCTTAATATTTCTTACTGTTTTTAAGCTAATTCTTAGTTTACTGCTCCTTTAATTGATTTTGCAGTGATTTACTACTTCTGATAAATTTCATGCTTAACAGTGTCTGAGAGTTGTCTTACTTTAAAATTTCTATGAACTTTCTTAGTTTATTGCAGCTGAAAGTAGGTTTCTGAATTTACAGTTTCTTAAAGCTTCTGAAAGCGTTCTTGTCTCGCTGTTTCTAACTATCACTTGCTTGATCAGTTGCATATCTTGCTTCACAGTTTGTTTGTTCCTGATAGTTCTATCACTTTACAATTTCTATAAAAACTTTTTTACTTTACAGTTTCTTACAGCTTCAAGCAATTTTATGATTCTACCATTTCCTAAAGCTTTCTTGTCTTGCCGTTTCTGATACAGTTTTTTGACCATAATATTTCTTACAGTTTTTAAGGTAATTCTTACCTAATGCTCCTTTGATTGATTTTGCAATGATTTACTACTTCTGATACATTTCATGCTTAACAGTGTCTGAGAGATGACTTCTATGAAATTTCTTAGTTTATTTCAGCTGAAAGTTAGGCTTCTGAATTTACAGTTTCTTAAAGCTTCTGAAAGCATTCTTGCGTTGCTGTTTCTGTCAGATTTCTGACTTTGAAATTTCTTTCAATTTTTAAAAAGTTTCTAATTTTGCGACTTCACGTATGCATATTTATATTTCAGTTATTTACCTTTTCGGGCAAATTTCTTAGCTCATATTTTCTGAGTGTTCCTTTACTACAAAAATTGGTATAAAAATCTCTACAGTTTATTACACATACTAGCACTTTTATAGTTTAAGAGTTTCCAAAAGCTTTCTGATATATTCTAGCCTAAAATTTTCTTACGGTTTTTGGGACGACTGTCAATTTAGAGCTCTTTTAATTTACGTTACAGTACCTTATCACTTGTTACACAATTCATGCTTTAAAATTTCTTAGAGTTTCTAATAATTGTCTTATTTTACAATTTCTTTGCCTTTCAGTTCATTTCAAGCAGTTTTCTAAATTTAGTTTCTTAAAGCTTCTTAAAAATTTCTTACCTTAAGATTTTAGACAAATTTTTTAACGTAAAAATCTCTTATGAGTTTGAAAATTATCCTCATTTTAAAGTCCCTTAGAATTTTTGGGACTTGGTACACTTTACCATTTCTACTAAATTTATTACTTTACATTTATTGCAGCTACAAGTAGTTTTCTCATTTTACAGATTCTCAAAGCTTTTAAGAATTTCCTTGCATTACGGTTTCTAACAGCTTCTTAATATTAATATTTCATAAGATTTTTAAAGTTGACTGCTTTCACAGCTACTTAGATTTTGTGACACATTTAGATATATACTTAGATTTTCTGAGACTTATTTTATTTTAAAATCTCTCTAAAATTGTTGTGATGTCTTCGTTCCATATTCTGTCATATAGTGTTTCGACTTGTATTCTTCTTAATGTTTTCGTGTTTATAATGTAGCTTAGAGCGACCTAGAAAAGGATGGGCAGTTGTTTCGAAACACGCCAATAGCCTAACCCGTAAATTAGACGACAACGAAGTATAAGTTATTCTTAATCAAACTTCTTTCATTTCTAGGTATTCCCTAACTTCAGTCAGGCGTTCCTCCTCGCCGACGCCGACCTCCCCGAAGCTCTCGGTGAAGAACCTGGAGTTCCCCAACAACTCTGCCTCGTACAACTCCGGCAACTCCCTCGAGAAGTGGTCGAAGAAACGTCCGAAGCTGAGGTCGAACAGGTCCGGACGACCGAAACCGGCAGCCTACGACGTCGAGGACGTCGACGCCTGCGACATCTCCAACATCATAAGCAACCTGGACGCCGAGGCCGAAGAGGCGGCTGTGGATGAGGAGGTGGGGGAGGAGGAGTACGAGGTCAGCTCGGACATCGAGCAGCTGCTGAGGGGCTCTCGGGAGTTCGAGGAGCAGGAGAGGCAGGCGAGGAGGAGGGGCGGCAACGGCAAGAAGAAGCTGAGGCACAAGCTGAAGAAGACGATAAGGTTCTCGTTCTCGAAGCCGGCCAGTCCGGAGACGAAGCAAGTGATAAGGGTCGACGTCACGTCGAGCGTCTCGCTGGACGAACTGAGGTACCTTCGGACACAAAAAGGTGTCGGGATTGACTCGCCCTCGTGGCGGTGGTGGTCGATAATCCGATTTTCTGTTCCAGAGATTGACGACGAGCTCAGCAACAGATTCGAGGGCGTACTCAACAACAACTGCGCAGATAGCGACTGCGCCGTCAAGTGCAGTCAGTTGGTGTTGGCGCCGAAACGGTGAAAAGTTCCTGACGCTTAATTGTAAGCTTGTAAATATAGCGAATATCGAGTTTGGTGTCTAATTTTCGATTTGCGTCACGAGATTCGGTTTTAATATCCGGAATTATCGTCGGACAACAGATGGGGAGGATAGAACGATAGAAGAAAAAAATTGCCACATGCCGAAAGTGTGATGCGCAACATTTGCCGTTCCGGGAAATGTTCAGGAGCTTTGCGGTCTATATTGTAAAATAGGCGCAGAAATTGGGTACCGGGTGTCCCAAAACGAAAACGAAGTCATACTGTACAACCATCTTTTATTCACAAATACAAAGTTTCCTTCTTCTCCACTCCTATCATCTAATTGTCTTCAGTTCAGCAGAAAGTTACAGTCGGAAAATTTGTACTCCCAAAAGGTATTCTCTGGTTAAGTGAAGTGCCCTTATAATTCTAGAATAAATGTGGTAGTCCAATTAAAATTGCTATATTGGGCCAAAAACGGTTTTTCTAATGAATAATTTTTTCTACCATTTTATATTCAAAAGAAAATTACACACACTCTACAACTAAAAATTTTTTAACTAACTATATTAGAAAATTTTTTTTTTCTAAAGAAAACATTACAAAAACAACTGATACAACAATTGGTACGTCCCTATTTTTTTCCTCACTTTTTTGCTTCTGGTCCAATCAATGAATAACATAGCACCATCAAAATTTTCAGAAAATTTTTTGAAAATGCCGAATTTCAACAGTTTCAAAATGAATGTATTTGCCGCCAATAATTATGAAATATCTAAAATAGGTACGAAGGTTGCAGGTTACAAAAACTTTATAAAATGAACGAAAAAGATTTTTTACGAGCACAAGGAGCGAACATACGGAGCTTTTCTATCGAAACGCATGGTGGGAAATCAACAAGAGCAAAAGAGAAACTAGCAGTAGTTCGTTAGTATGACAGAGAGGGAAGTTTAGCAACGTTGCCGGCCGAGCAGGCAGTCCAAGTCCACGCGTATCGCGGCCGCGTATCGCTTATACACTTTCGGATGTGTGCGGTACAGTGTGCGGAGAGGATGACTGTAATGTTTCGCGAGCTAGCAACATCGCAAAAGGTCGTTCTCTGTTTCGCCAACGAGAAATATATGGCCTTTCTTTCGCACTTATGTTTATACCATCCTGCGTCTCTTTAGAAACGGTCTGTATATACAAAAACCGATTTAAATACACATCAACTAAACTAGTAATTGTACCATGTTGTTTGGTTATTTGATGGGCAAGGGATGTGACATCTTTGTTTTACAGTCATATATCTGAATTGACGTAACTTTTATTTATAACATTACCCGACAAACTTATTGTTTAATTTGCCATGGAGACACTTTAAGTGATATCACTAGGTATTCCATTTTTCAAATTAGGTACCTTCTCCAAAATAAGGTTTTAAAATCCCAAACAATATTATGGGATGAACTTTGTTATTCTCACTTATCCTTCAAGCCTCACTGTTACAATCTATTCACACTTACATTCAAGAAACAAATTTCAACTTCAAAAAATCATGATCAGGCAGACACAAATTACAGTTAAAAATGTTGTTTCTTTAATAGTTTTAATTTGTTTAAATTACCTTACAATTAAGCGGGATATATTATTATTTATTGCATGTCTCTTGTTTTACTTGCGAATTTAAACGTGTCGCAGATTCGTCGCGTGTTAAGATCGTATCGGAAATGTCGCAGTTTTTCGATCACGACAAGACATGTCGCATTATGTGTGACATGTGATTCGTGGAGAAAAAGGGTAAATTTTTGAAGGGGGTAGACGTTCGCTTGAACTTACACGCTTTGAAATTAACATATTTTTTGGGGGGGTAGGTTTAGGTGTTTCCAAGAATTCAAGAAATTTTCAAACTATCTTCTCTTGCAAGTTTACAAAATGGGACGTTTAGATCGCATTTAAGAATTTTGATCTTCTTAACGTCCAAAGTTAAGAAAAACGATCTGACGCTGGTTACAGTTATTAACTACGAATTAATAAAAGTGATTGTGTAGTAACAATTAATAATTCAAAATCTATGTAATTGATTAACAATTTTATTAAGGAAATCTGAGTTCGGAAAATATGCACTAAAAAACATAAAAATACGTAAAAAAACGTTAAAATATGCAAACTATATAAACAATAAACTGAAAAATATGCACGTAAATATATACAATCAATTTAGACATAGGTATTGGAAATAGGGTATATTTAATTTCATTGATATATAAAATGGACATGTGTGCAGAAATCACAGGAATAAGTACGGTATTTTTAAACATCTCATCAAACCCAAATATACAAATTTCCTTTACATTGCATATAAAAACACCTGCTTATTATATGATAATTATTATCAGAAGTACTTGCCAACTAAAGAAACATAATATACTGAGACATCCACGTAAATTACAAAAGGTTCCTTAGCCCACGTGTTATTTCCTATATTTAGCTTCCTGTTATTCACTTGGTATTATGGCAATAATTAATATTGCTCTAATTAAAACTTTGACTTTGATTAATAGAAATTTGTTAATACGCTGAAAATGATCTTTCTGCTTTACATCAGATAATTGGTGCAAACTCTAATAAAGTGAGACTATCGCAATCAAGTCATGATTTGGTACGTAATTCGATGAAGAGTCGGTCATAATAATAAGAATAAAAAGTTGATTCAAAGACTTTGATTTAAGGATTTTGATGTAAAGACTGACTAATAATGATTAACAAGTTCAACTGAGTATAATTTGATTAACTTGACTCAGTATGAGAATAAAAATTTGACTCAAAGACTTAAGACTGGCTAATAATGATCAATAGAAGTTCAGCTGAGTATAATTTGACTAACTTGGCTCAGTCTGAGAATAAAAGTTGATTCAATGACTTTGATTTAAAGACTCGTTAATAATGATCAATAAGTTCAATTGACTATGATTTGACTAACTTAACTCAGTCTGAGAATAAAAAATTGATTCAGGCTTTGATTTAAAGATTTTGATCTAAAGACTGACTAATAATGAACAATAAGTTCAACTGAGTAGTACAATTTGACTAACTTTGCTCAGTCTGAGAATAAAACTTTGATTTAAAGACTGCTAATGATCAATAAGTTCAACTGAGTATAATTTGACTAACGTAACTCAGTCTGAGAATAAAAAATTGATTCAGGCTTTGATTTAAAGATTTTGATTTTAAGACTGACTAATAATGAACAATAAGTTCAACTGAGTACAATTTGACTAACTTGGCTCAGTCTGAGAATAAAAATTTGATTCCAAGACTTTGATTTAATGATTTTGATTTAAAGACTAGCTAATAATGAACAATAAGTTCAATTGAGTATAATTTAACTAACTTGACTCAGTCTGAGAATAAAAATGCGATTCAAAGACTTTGATTTAAAGATTTTGATTTTACGACTGGGTAATAAGTAATAATGAATAATAAGCTCAGCTGAGTATAATTTGACTAACTTCACTCAGTCTGAGAATAAAAATTTGATTTAAAGATTTTGATTCAAAGACTGGCTACTAATGATCAATAAGTTCAACAGAGTACAATTTGACTAACTTGACTCAGTCTGAGAATAAAAATTTGATTCAAAGACTTTGATCTAAAGACTGGTTAATAACGAACAATAAGTTCAACTGAGTATAATTTGACTAACTGGACTCAGTCTGAGAATAAAAATTTCATTCACAGACTTTGATTTAAAGACCGGCTAATAACGATCAATAAGTTCAACTGAGTATAATTTGACTATCTGGACTCAGTCTGAGGATGAAAATGTGCCAGTTTTACCAAGAATCGAAGTGATGTACCCAACATGCTTCCATTGGATTAAGGTGCGTGGTGCGTACCGCTTCACTTTGGGACGCCCGGTGTTTCGTCCCTCTCTGCTGCTCATAATTACTGCGAGGCAGCCGTAGTGGTAATAATAATAATAGTAGTAGCAACAACAACAATATATTATAAATAATAATTAACATTCGGCGTGTTCCTACCTAAACGCGAACGTTACCTTCTGCCTTCGCGAAAACAATTATCCAATTATCGACAGGTGAAGGATCGCAACAGAGGAACGAGAGAGACCGATGCCCGGGCTCTCTCGTAGGAGTTGGTATTTCCTGAAAAAAAATTTCGATTTCCGTCCGACATTCCCGAAAGGTTGACTTCACAAGGCCGTTTCCACGCTCCTTCTGATCGTTCATACCTTCTGACCACCGACAGAGAGAACGAGAGAGACAAACGATCATAGTGGTCGGTGATTCACGTACCTACACGGATTTAAACGGATTTAATCTACATACGATCGTGAGATCCAGCGTTATGTGGCGTTTGTTCAACCGCCGCCGACGATGACAATCCGCGATGATTTATTTGGATTTCAACGGCATGACCTAATGGTGCCTGCGATGATTGTTAATGCCATAATATTTAATCGTTGATTATTTTTTTAAAGGCTAATTGACCGACTCACATGGACCCTACACATAACCTAACGACCTAGGTCTGGTTGCGTCAGGTTTAAGGTAAGGGTTCAATTCGAGGTTGTGACCAGCCATAAGAGTCAAACCTGGAACAATTCACTATGATTAATATTCCCTTCCAAAATTATTTTTTAACCCATTTATTAGTCAATACTAGGAACAAACAGTGATTCGACGTTGTGATCAGCCATAATTGTCAAACCTAGGTAACCATTCAGTATAATTAATTTTCTCATCCAAACATCTTTTAACCAATTATTGGCCGATTCTATCATTCAATGGCAATTGGAGGTTGCGACCAGCCGTAACAGTCGAACCTGGAACAATCCAATATGATCAATTTCTCCTTCTAAATTTATTTTTTACCCTATTGACCGATCCAATGGTGATTCGAAGTTGTGCGGTTCCCAAGTTGTGACCAGCCATTAGAGTCACACCTGGAACAATTCACGATGATTAATTTCCCCTTCCAAAATTATTTTTACCCAATTATTGACCTATCATAAGATCCAATAGCGATTGGAGGTTATGGTCAGCCATAAGATTCAAAATTGGAACTATTCAGTATGATTGATTTTCCACTTCCAAATTTATTTTTTACCCAATGATTGACCGATTCAACGGAGATTCGACGTTGTGACCAGCCATAAGGATCAAACCTGAAACAATTCACTATGATTAATTTTCCCTTCCGAATTCATTTTTTACCCAATTATCGGGCGATTCTAAGAAACTTAATTGGTGTAATGAAGGGGCTGTGTATCGATACAACAGCCGAATAATAATAGGATATACCACAACCTCAGCCATAGCGTCGATAATTATAAACTGGGGTGTAAGACAGGGGGGGTATTGTTGTAGTATTTCGAATTGTATGGAGAGCGTCTTAGTTTCCATCCCCCTCGGATCCATTATTCGATCATATTGCAATACTTAGATAGAGTTGTTGTTCGGTACACAATGTGGTCTGTTATAACTTTCGTTAGTTTCGAAAAAGTGCCGACACGACTTCCAAGCAACAATGAGAAACACACTCCATTGGGACTTTCAAGAAGAGTCCATTACTAATGTTATCCGCATGGTTAGAGAATTCATTTTATTGCACACAAAATAATTTTAATGACGTTATTGGAAAACCGCATAATACATATTTAAAAACATCATCAATCGATTTTATGCTGAATTAATGTAAGGTTCGCATGTACAGACTTAATCCAATTGATCGAATTGAAAATGCAGTTAAAAGTCCATAAACAATATTAATAATGTAAACGGGCTGTTTTACCAAAGGAAGTAATATTTCACTTATTGAAATTACTCATTGAATGGAGGAGTAATCCTGCGATTACCCACACACAAGTCATGCAAATTGACGTGCTTAAGTTTCGATGCACGTGACCAGGTGATTTCACAATGTACCAACTGTAGCGGGTGGTAAGTATGCAACTGTTACATGAAGATTCAAATTCGCGCGCTTATTTTATGTTGGCAAAATTGCGCGACGTTATCTTCCCGTCTAACTCTTAACTTTGAACCATGAAAAGATCTTAAAGGCATTTTGGCGCTAAATGAAGTTAAGGAGTTTCTAAATTAATTGTCACATTTGCAATCAACGTAATTACTCACAAGTGTCTGTTTGAAATGCATTTAAGGCGTTGTTGTTTCCAATAATTGTCTGTTTTTATATTGAATGTAATAAATAATTTAGCAATGAAAACTCTCCCTTATTGACTAATTCCAGAGCAGTTTCTATTACATGACCGCACTTCAAATTTAGACGACTTTCATTTTAATTTTACTTAGAAATAATGGATATATTTTTGGAAAAATTATGGAAAATATTCAAACGCTTGATACTTTTAGAACGACAAAAGTTGGAACCATATTTTTAATACAGTCAAATATCCTATTGATATTCGAGGTAACTCAAAGTCAGATCAAAGTTTAATGGTTAATCTCATTTTAAATTAGTTGATTCAATTTAACTACCTCCATCTTAAAGTTATAAACTTCGTTTCGAAGATACAATTGATTATAGTTATGAGTTATGACAATTGTTGGTCATATTGTAGAGCAAAAAAATCAAAAGAGAAAATGGCTAAAAATAGTTTAAGTTGTGATTTTTGACTTGTTTGACTTTAACGTACTTGTCTCATCAAAAAACTAAAAAAGTCACATTAAAATTTTAGTTGAAATGGGTGTGCTAAAGAGAAAAAAAACTTGTTTTTTGTTAGTTTCTTAACAATTGTTCAAATGTAGGCAAAAATTTGAAATTCTTGCTAAAAATTTTGAACTGCCTTCAACATTAATTTTTGAATTTTCGGAAAAGTATAAAACAAGCTTATAAGCTTAAAACAGGTTTATTGGTTAAAGCTATTTCGGTATAATTTATTTATTTATTTGTTTATGCCTTTTACATATCAGTACAGATTCACATAAAAAATTATTTTATAAGTTTTTATATGCAAAAATAAAAATATATTGAATATCCTATTTATCCTACATGGGTTTTACAAAAACCGTGCGTAGGATGGCGCTTAAAACTACTATTTTAATTACCAAAACTAATTATCACAATTCTAATTGCACACTTATTTGGTAGTAATTACACTTTATTACAAATTACTATTTTACTTGTTTTATGTATTCCATCCATATTAACTATACTTAAAAAGCATTTTTAAGTTCGTTTTTCAGTAATTTTAGATGAGGTGGCAGTGAGTTGAATAAGTTTATAGAAATAAACATATAATTTTCCCTGCCTATCTCACTATTAATTGTAGGCACTGGCAATTGTACTTGTTTTGCTGTAGATGGAGAGTTACTATATATGGTTTTTAAAATGTCATATTGACGTAAAATAGATTCCAAAAAGAATGATTGTCTGATGTTTATGGTATCCTCACTGGAGGAGAATATTACTTTTACTACTTTATATATTGCAACTTTATTAGTTTGGAGATGTGGGTTTCGCTGGCAGCTCCCCATGCGATAATACCATAAGTGTCTGTACTTTGGAATAAGCCATGTTATCATAGCTTTCAGCTGGAATTTAGTTAAAATATATTTTAATCTGGTAAATACATAAGGCAGATATCTTAATTTCTTAAAAAAATGTGACGTATGTCTCCCAGGTTAATCCTGAATCATAGGAAATACCTAAAAAATTAGGTATTTCCACATTTTTTGCAAACTGGCTAAATGAGAGATTATATGCCTATAAATCTTAGCTTAACATTAAAAAACAATTGAAAACATTCAAGCAAAAAAGGTCATTTGAAATTCAAATGTTAGGAAGTGGCACCAAAATGCCGTCTGACGTCACACCGCATATATACAGTGTAGTGAAAACAAGTTTTTATACCTGAAATACTTGGTGCTGGGCCTATTACACGATTTTTTGTGATTATAAAATTTATCTGAGGGTTCATCCCTATGAATTTAGATGTATTTCGTTTAATTAAAAATATATGGCAAATACCTCATTAGTACTATCCACCCTTTGTGTTTGGTTGACATTTGTTTTAATAGTTAAATCTTCTCGAATACGTTGAGTTTGATTTGCAAAAGCTATAGATTTACCATTTTCTACATTTGGAGACAACTTAAGCTTACTCAAACAGAAGTAAAGCATGTCCCATTTTATATTTACAGTACTTTCCCATGTGTCACTTGAGCTAAGAGTAACTGTATCATCAGCGAAGGTATTTTCATCTAGATTTAACAGTTCATTGATGTATATGATGAAAAATAGAGGTCCAAGGACTGTACCTCGTGGGACACCACACTTTAGTACCACGTTATCACTGCAAGTCCCATTAACTCTTACTCTCTGGATTCTATTTTTTTAGATAATTTTCAATTAAGGTTAGAGCTATTCCTCTGACTCCAATTAGTCCAACTTGCTTAATAGTATTGAGTGGTCACCTGTATCAAAGGCTTTAGAGAGATCAATAAATACAGCGATAGTTGGCTTACTTTCACCCAGGTTGCTGTATAGCAAGTCAGTCAGTGTAGCAAGAGCATCACTACAACCGATATCTTTGCGGAATCCAAATTGTTTTGGATTTAATATAGCATATTTGTCAATAAATTTCAATAATGTGTTATGTACCACTTTTTCAAATACTTTGGCAATATTTGAGATTAGTGCAATAGAGCGATAATGTCTCATAGTTTTTTAACACTATTTTTATATACGCACCTATCCTCTTGAAATGCAAGGTCCGAAATCAACAAGAGCGAAAGAGAAACTGATAGTAGTTCGTTAATATGACGGAAAAGGAAGTTTTGCAACGTTGTAACCCATTCCAAATATTCCCGTCGGAGGCTATACAGCGACTGATCCGGTAGAGTGTGGCGATGACAGTGATGTTTCGCGAGCTAGCAACGTCGCAAAAGTTCTTTCTCTGTTTAGCCAACGAGAAATATTATGGCCTTTCTTTCGCTCTTATGTTTATACCATACTGCGACTCTGTAGAAACGAACAGTCCAGTAGAATTAGATGAAAAAGGCTTAAAATTTATCGTAATTCAGAACAGGTTGGCATGTGGAAAAATGTTTTGTATTGGTCACAAGCAATGGCTCTTTGAAGGGGTTCCCATTTTGATGCGTGGCGTCATTTTTTAAACAATGTTTATTTATGCAAAAATAGGTAAAAATTGAGTTTGATCTTTAAGGCAACTTTAGATAAAGGATTTAAAAATTTTTACCATTTGTGACTTGTTGAAAAACGGTTAATTTCAGACCAGGTAGATTAAATTTGGTTAATAATTTGTTTAAATAATTGCAAAAAAGTCGCAAAATTTTGCAAATTGTGAAATATTTTTAATTTCGTGAAAAAAGCACGTAGACACTTGAAACTTTTAGATTTTGTGTCCTTTAGTACCCTTAACTTATCATAAACTTTTTGTGCAAAAATATTAATTTGTTTCTGAAAAAAAAACACTTTTTGTAAAAAAGGTGTTAAATGTAAAATTAAATATGAACCTTTTTTCGTCGGCCTAGTGGGTTTATCCGGGGCTCTATTTCTTCATCAAGAGATAGATTTTCAATATTGAAATTGACGGTATTGAATTTTCACCATTTTCACCTTCAAAATGGCGTCGGAAAATTTATAAATTTTCTTACATCGGTTTTTTGCTATTATTTATGCAGAAAACATAATATATCCTTCTGTAAAGATAATTTTGAAAAAATTCAAATTTCAAAGTGGAAAATTGATCGAGCGAGTTCAAATTCACATTGCGATAAAAATTCGACATATCTCAGCTAATTATGAACCGATTTGGACGTTTCTTTTTTTTAATCTGGAGTAGCTCGCGAAATTATTAACAACTAATGCATATATTTCATCGACATATTGAAAGAATTTGTTATAAACAATTATTTTTGCAAAAATACACTTTTCAAATATTTGAGAAGTTATTCTAAACTATTTCTAAACTATTCTAGTAGTCTTGAAGTGAATAGGACATACACCTTTATAACCTTTATAATTATAACGGGTATTTACTTTTGTTCTATTTGTATGCAACTTGAAGTCAAATAACGATAAAGAAAGAAATGAACTCAAAATTCAAAAACCAATTAATCGCATGAGTTGAGTAAATAGTAATAGAGTAGTAATGAGTAGTAATAGTAATAGAGTAAAATCGTAGAGTAAATAGAGATTTGTTTCTTCTTACAAGTAGGATATTTCATGAAATTACGTGTATTCTGCTAACATTGATAATCCAATCAATCAAATTATATCGTTTGTAGTACGCGAAAAAATCTGATTTAATTGCGCGGATGTGAGCACCGTAAAAAGGGCGCGTTAAATAAAAGTTGGTAAAACGCCGAAAGAGAAACCCGCAAATTACAAATTTAAACGGCGCCGTTTTTTTTTCTCTCGCCCGTTTCCCGACTCATCAAGCGCGGGATACAAAAAAAAATAAACAACAACAACATATATATGTATACAAAAAGGCGGCAATAACCCGGGCCAAAAAGTCGAAGGATCGCACGTTTCCGGGGGATTCCTCGCTCCGTCGGGGGAGCGGGAGAGCGAGAGAGAGAGGGAGACAAGGGAAGAAGGGACTCCAGACCCCGAGGGAGACTGTTATTAATCAATTGTAAGGCGCTTAAAAGGAAAAGTAAAAGTAGGTCTGAGAGTTTCGGGACCCGAGGAGTCGAAGTTGTTTTTGCGGCTTGTATATAAAAATGAACGAGATTCATCGCATCCTTTACCTTTCCTTGGGAAAGGTCGGGATAGACGACGGCGACGGCGACGACCTTTTCACTCTTTCCCTCTCTCTTTCTCTCGTTCCCCTCTTCCCTATACCGTTTTTGGGTCTGTGGGTGTCTTCGGTCGCTCGTTCCACTTTCTTACGTGCGCTCCGTTTTCTTCTTTCTTTCCGCGTTCCTTCCTCACTTTTTTTTTTGAAAAAAAACGACGACGGGCCCGTCCCGCGGGGGGATCGCGTAGGTACTCGACGAGGTGATAATTAACAGGTGGCGTTAGCGTTAAAGTGTAAACTATTTATCTGATATAATAATGGAGGGATGAGGGATAATGGCAATCGTACTGCTTAAACAATTCTTCGCCTCCATATCAGGTTTGGGCGCATACACTTTCGTCCGCCCGCATAACTTAACTACAAAATTTGTATTAAGATTAAGACATATTAAAATTGTTGGAAATGGTGAAATAATAAGGAAATAAACTAGTATATATTCAAGTATGACTGGATATTGAGCTGTTTCAAACACGTGCCGGAGTGCTCTAAATAGAGCAAGTGTTTGAAAGAGCAGTTATCCACGAATACTTTACGCGATTTTTTTTATTGGTACCTACCTTTGAAATCATAAATAGTGTAAAAATACCCAAATACCCGATATAATTAATTTGAACGACACTCGGGACGCTTCGTGCCGGCCCGTCGCCCGTCGTGCCACCAATTGGGTCGTCCCGCTACTGCCAAAAACGCTCTGCTATTGGTTGATTTCGTCGTTTTTGATGCGTTTCTATGGCAATTTTAAAACACGCACGTGCGAAAAAGCCCGATTTACGCACGCTAAACCGTGTTTGAAATAGGCAAAATAGAGTAGGTACCAATAAAAAAAAAAGTTTCGAAACGCAAGGCGGCAAGGATCAAACATGTACTCACAGAGCCTAATAGGCATCATCCAAATTTGCTGTACAATGTGAAATTTGTATTGTAATTGCGTGGAATGGGTTTTCCAAATTGGGGTTAAGACTACCTGTACTACCATCGGACGAAAGTGTATAGTTGAAAATTAAGACGCCGGACGAAAATGTATAAATTTATTCAAAAAGGGATAACCGACAAAACTGTATTTACCGTAGGCTTTTGCTTGTTACGGCACTCATTGTTTTCTTGGCCTACCAATACTTCTGCTTCAGTATTTATAGTTCAGTACCTTCTTTGAGGTTCTTTCATCTTCCATACTCTCCTAAAATAGTTTCTGTAATTCTTTCATTTACGCCAAAGACATTCAATTCCCTTCCTATACTACCATTTCTTATTTCTTATTGTCCGTACGTTTGCAACCTTCAACCCTACTTAAAGATTTCATTTCTTAACTTTGCAACCTATTTTCATCTTTCCTAGGGTATTGTCCATGTCTCGCTACCGTAAGTCAGGATTGGTACAGTCATCGTCTTATAAAATTGTACTATTGTGTTTCTTTCCTGGTTTTATGTCTAGTAGTCCACTCATCGGCCATTTTCGCGTGGAATTTTGAGATACGAGGCCGATTTCTTTGAAAATTGGGATTTAGGTAGTATTTATAACCTTCAAAGTTGGACTTGTGCCAAAGTGTGCTTTGGGGTAAAAATTTTTTTTAATCAAAATAAACCAGGAAATCGATAGATTGACCAATTCTAAGCAACTTTTGTTCTATGAAGTTTTTTGTGAAGTTGATATTTTTTGAGTTATTCACGATTGAAACTACACATTTTTTATTGAAAAACGAACGTCTTTTAATAGTTTTTCACCAATAACTTTAAAATATTTAATTTTATCGAAAAAACACTCAGAACAAACATGTAGCTAATGAACAAACAAAGAGACTCGTTTTTGAATGACCTCTATAAACCCAGTAAGGGCTGAATTATTGCTCGTTGAGCAATGGTTATTTTTCGAGAACCCAGAAATTGAAAATTATTAACTTTCAATAACTTGAAAATGATGAAATTTTTGGGGAAAACTCAAAAGACCTTTATTAAAGTACATAGAGAAGCCCTTAAAATGAGTACGATAAAAGTCTTCTACAAAAGAATTGACTGATTTATAACAAAAATAAAGTAATACCCTTTTTTTTCTTTTGAATTTAAAAACTACACCCTCGTCATTACCACCTTAATAAAAATTAAGCGTAACCCACTTGCAATTAACTTTATTTAGGTATTATTGGTATGATCCATGTGGTTTAACCGGTTTTGGAATGCTACTTTTAGAAAAAATAATTGTTTCAAATGAAAATTGCATTTTCGTAATTTTGGAAAAAATGCATTTTTCATAAATAAATCAAAAACTGTTCCCGATATGAAAAAATGTTTTAAATGTCAACTGCAGGGTTTCTCTCACTGAAAATTATGATTTTTTTGTTTATCTTTGTATCATAAAAATTGAACGAGATATGGCGGTTCGAAGTTTGCATTTGCATTCGCGTACTAATCATAGCTCATCCAAGCCTTTTGAACGCAGCCCTTTTTAAAACTACCAACTGTAAAATTTTTTAACTAATTTGATCTCAAAGCGCTTGGAATTCACTACAGAAATCATCCTCTAAAAAGTTTCTAGCTTGGAAAATAAGGGAATTATCCTCGAAAAAACTGTTTTTTTTTTATTTCGGAACACGAATTTTGGAGCACAGGTACCAAGGCAGAAGCGAGCAACTTCTGACATAGGGTGAAAGTATTATAACGGTTTTTTATGTATTTAAAAAAAATGTATATTGAGTTTTCCCCAAAAATTTCACCATTTTCAGGTTATTGAAACTTGAAGATTTTCAATTTCGGGGTTCTCGAAAAATAACCATCCTTCAACGAGCAATAACTCAACCCTTATTGTTACCCTTACTGTTTTTTTCCGATAAAATGAAAGATTGTCAAATTATGGGTGAAAAACGGTTAAAAAGCACTCGTTTTTTCAATGAAAAATGTGTAGTTTCAATCGTGAATAACTCGAAAAATATCAACTTTACAAAAAAACTTTATAGAACAAAAGCTGCTTAGAATTGTACAATTGGTCAATCTCTCGATTTCCGGGTTTATTTTGATTAAAAAATTTTTTCCCCTTAGAAGGGGTGGCTTCCACCCCTAGGGAAAAAGCACACTTCGCAGAACATAAGTACTACCTAAATCCCAATTTTCAATGGAATTGACCTTGTTTCTCAAAATTCCACAGTTTAAAGGTTTTTTAACCCTGATGACTGGTCTATAAGTGTTCTAGATATTGTTTTAAGCATAAATGCGAATTTATTAAGTTTTTCTCTTTATTTCGATATTATGATATATCGCAGTCTATAGTTATTTAAAATGTGATACTTGTTCTAATATTTGATTATTCACAACTATCTTGAATCTGACATGGTATTTACCTGAATGGCTAAAAAATATAACAGATTTAACTGGATTTGACTCACATACACTATATCTACACACTATCTACAAGATAGACATTACCTCGCCAAGATTGTTGTCAACCTTCGTTAGAAGACCATAAGAAGAAGAATGATAATCGGATTCTCACTATAAAATAAACGGTGATGCTTTGAATTTCAATTCTTGCGTTTTGTCATTTTTACCACCAAGTTCAGTGCAAGAAAAACCTACTACGTACAAGACAAAATAGTTAAAACAAGCGGAACTCAACTGTTGTCAATAATAGTTTGACAGGTTCCTGTATGTTCTTTGAAAAGCTATAAAACTCTATATTCCAGGCGGTTTTCTTCATTACAGTGTATCTTGTCATTTATCTCTGTAATCGCCAATGATGTAAAAAAGACTAGTGGCAGAACTGATGTACATGCTAAATACCCATGGATTAATTCAGCCACCAGCAAATTAACCCAACACAACTTTAAACGACTTAAATCGACTTTAAAACTGATGCCGACCGACGTTTTTAATGATTTAACGAAACTGACATTGGTGACTAAATGTGGCAAACAATTAGTTAAGTAATGAGCGTTAATAGCAGTGTCAAATTTTTTACTAACTTTACTAACTTTGTACGTTTACTAACTTCAGCCGATAAACGTCAAATAACTGTCACTATCAATCAAATTTTAATGCGACAATGGGTTTTATTTCAGGACCCAAGATTCATTAAAGAGATAGCGCAGCGCAAAACCTCTTTAAATACCATCATGCGGTAAATTATTAACGATCCCTTTGCGCAATCTCTCTATGTACAGAGGTTTAACACTGCATTACCTGGCATCCATAGAGCTTATAGTACATGAATTGCACTTTGCCTATACTTCTGTAGAGACGTGTGCCAACATCTGAGGTAATTCCTTGGCCCGATGAGGGACGCACGTAAGGCACTTCGAAATCGTCCGACCAATGCCGAGTAATGTACTTAGAGGAATTTTAAGTTAAAAAATATAAATACGCCATACACAAAGCACCAAACTCTACTTTTAACTACACAAATTTAATGGAAATCCTACCTATTCTTGTAATAATGTTGCATCATAAAGAAATATTTTAATGACCCTGCATATTGTGTACGTATTGAAAGCTCGCCAGCCATATAAATGTTACCTTTTTTTACAGTACAATTTTAACAAATAAGCTACATTATTACTTTCTGTATCTCGATGGTGTAAGACAACCTCCATATAATTATTAGTTCGAAGCAATAATGCGTTGTAGGTTATTGGTTTGGTCGCCGCCATAATGAAATTGGCATAAGCGATTCCCTCAGATGTTGAAACAGCCAAAAATCTTCCAGACGTAATCCATGTGCTACGAAATCTATGAAGCCATAAGTACAACGCTACATAATGCGCAATGGTATATTTTTTCATAAGCGAGTAATAACAATTATTACCCATAAAGATGAAATTGCGTAATCATCTGAGTGGGAAATGGTCATTGTACGCGAGTTGTATACTATACTTTATCTACAACTGTGGAGTTGTATCTAATTTAAAATTTACCTTAATGTGTCAAAAGATACTGTGATACTACATGTAGGATAACTAATAGTGTGAAAAGTGTCATTTTAAACTAATTCATATTAATGATGTTTCAATTATCCACAAATAACACACTTAATATTAACAAGTCAATTTTTTTATAACATTTTCGGAAAATTAAATTCTTTTCTATTTGACTACCAGTCCATGAAGGTTTTGTTGACTGCATGGTATTTATCTTTTATTTTTGAGATTGTTAAATTTCAGCCTTCAGAAGTTTTTTCCAACATTTCAATATATCCAAAAATGCCAATTCTACAGTGTCATAAAGTTGATTACAAATTGAATAACTTCAAGATTTTCATCGCATAGATTTCTAATTTTTGGAATTAGATAGTATTGGAAGTATGTTTTTTTTTCACTCAATTTTTGAGTTTCCTTGAAAGATCATACTTCTTCAAATAGCTCATCTTATGTAAAATCGCATGTTGAACCAAAAACTATAAGAAAATTTTTTTATTTCACGCTTAAATTCTAAGTTATTACCCACTTTCTTAAAGTATTTCGACTTCGTCACACCAATTGTTTAATAAAAAGTTTAGTACAGGTTTTCGTCGAGAGGAAACGGATATTCTCATTTCACATGATATTTGAGACCAACTAAAAAAATAAAACAGCTTCATACACGCAATGTCATGAAAATATTTGTCTCGCCTGAAGTATTGTATAACATCCCAGCGTTATTGTTCACGATGAATAATTTTCGCAATGATTTTAGTATGTAGAACACATGATCGTAACTACGTTAGAAAAAAAAGCTTAAAAATTTGAGTAGATCAACAAATTTCGAGAGTCTTTAGTCATCCAAATTTTGAAACTTCGAATTTGATCCGATTAGCTTAGTTTGCATGTAGCTACCGTTAACCTATATTGAGTTAGATTAAGCAGATTAACACTTAACTGTTTGGTATGTCGTACTAGAATTGGATTAAATCGTAGTGAGTAATAAACGTAAAATTATACCTATAAACTGGGATTAAATAGGTAGCTACTGCAGATTGCAACGTAATCTGTCTATATATAATAATGATACAGTGTGAAATGATAAATATTCTTCAGTCTTCATAACGTTGGGCCCAAAATATTTTCCCTGCATGTACATTTTGTCTTCTTATCGTTCCAAATCTCCTAATCATATCTGATATTACAATTAAAATTTTTATAATAAATAATGCAGTCAGGTTACATTTTAGTTGTATTGCATGCAATTTTTGGAACGAAGTTCCTGCCAATGAATAAATTGCAAATGGCTTTGATTGAAGTTGTTATCAGACATTTTGTCTTTAGACCGTCAACAGAAATTTTGTGTGTCAGTGGTAATTTTCAACAGAAAATTTTTGCTCATATTCCAAATTACGGTTACCGTTACCGCCATTATTTATACCTTATTTAATATATTCTCTAACTCACGACGAGTTAAGAAGTGTTTAGAGTCTGCCATGACTCAACGATCAAGCAATTTTTTGAGCTGTGAAGATCTAAGCGAGTGGTTCAATGCAATTAGTCACTTTTGAACGTTGGCACAGTCTTTGCCTTGTCAAGACACTGTCATATCTCCTGCTTGCATTTGAACACTTTTCCCCATTCGATCGATCGTCTCGTAATCTATCCTGGCAGTCGATTTCTCGTTTCTTCAGTCGAACAGTCGTCCAATACCGTGAAATTTCTAAATTCACCTTTCATCTCGTTCCGATCTATTATGTGCGGTGGTCCCTCTCTCTCTCTTTTTCTGTTTGCTGTTGCAACCCTGAAGAACATCTTGCTTCAAGGTCGCCACAAACATACACACATACACACCGTGAGGGTAGAAAATATTATCCGGACGGAAAACGTAGGTCCGCACCACCTAAGGAATGCGGCGAAGAAGGAGAAGAAAGAGCCGAGAAGAAACTTGGCTTAGGATAAGTCACTTTGTTGGTGGAAGTAATTGCGATCCAATCGATTTATTTGAATTTAAGAGGTGTTGATGGTAGCGACGGAATTGAAGAGGAGAAATGTGAGGACGTTGGGGCTAACTTTTGGCTAAGTGAAGACGTTGTTGTATCTGCATATTCTGCATATGTTGGCATTACATTAGATTTTTTACTGGAAGGTAATGACGTAACAACGTATTCCTTCGGATTCCAGCAAATGTACAAAAATAAGATGCGGTTAAATTATGCTATTACTTTTTCAAAACAAGTTGAAAATTACAAATTCACCATGCGCAATTCATTTGGAAATTACGTCAATCCAGTAATTGCAATTCACTCCTATTATCTCAAATTCGAGTCAATCTAATTTAAAAAACCCTCTTACAACTTTATCTAAAACTCCAACAAATATCTTCAAAATGGCACCTTTATATTCCTCCTCTATTTTTTAAAATTCCACGTCAGCCGCCAATTAAGAGTGTTCCATATAAATCCTACTAACGTTACACGTCGAATTTACTTATTTTTTGGTCGTTTTCGTGGCCGAATACTTTACGACGGCTAGTACAGTTTGTAAATCTCTAATTCCAAAAGCTGGTTTTGTGCAGTTGTTTAGGCCTATGCGATGGACGGTGCGCTTCTTCCCTCACCTCCCACGCATTGGCGTGCACAGGTAAAATTCGTAAAGTCAAGGGGGATTTAGATATTTCTTACTGCAATTTTATTAAAAAAATTGCGAGGGATACGGTTTAGTAATTTGGCGGTAAATTGATGAGGGACATGTCCGGATTTGTTTAATTTGGTACAGGTCTTTTGTATGGCCCAATGAAGGCAGTTTTGGAACTTGGGCTTAGCCTGAATTTAGTAATTATCGAGCCTGAATATTTTGGAAATACCTTTCTTGGTTTGAAATAAGAAAACCAAGACTTAAGACGTTTTGACCAAATTTTCCTTGGGATTTATTAACGAAGGTTTTGAACTTTGGAACAATCTGCACAATCTGGAACAATCTAATGAAGAAGGTTCTAAACTTGGGAGCTGGGGATTAGGTTCGTTCTGAGTTTATAATCTGGGAACCCACGTCCAATCTTGTTACCCAGAAACAAATTTTCTTGTGCAGTCTAAATATAAAATATTTTAAACCTAGAAACTTGGATTTGGGTAAATATTTGAAAATTGAAGACCTTTCACATTTTCCTCATTTGAAGCAGCTCTAATTATATAATCTGGTAACGTTGAATTTGGAAATTCTGAACTAAAGCAATGTTAATTCAAGGAAGGGAACTCGAAGTGACTGTATTGCAAATGATAAGTCTGCTATCTTTTTAACAGTCTCTTATTAGAAAATTGAACATGTTTTTGGTAACTTTGCACACATCTTCAGCAAATTCTGCGTAGAAATAGAGATTTTGTAAAGGCAATGAAAATGTAGAAATAATTACTGAACACAATTTAAATTTAAAACAGACTCAACACACATTCAGTCTTACTAACTTGAAGCAAATTTTCTGGTATGATCCAATAGAGAAAAGGTCTTCATCGCAGGATTTTGCAATTGAAACTCTTTGAGTATGAATTTTAAAGACAAATCCAATTTTGTTCACGTATAACAAGTTTTCTTTTATGAAATAACTCAAAGAAATTTTGAGTTTCGTTGTTTTGAAAGTGAGTTTAAAATTATGAGTTCAAACTGAAACAGTGAAATGTAAAATAAGTAAAGTAAGTAGGTAAGTAAAGTGAAGTGAAGCACCTTGTATAATGTGGTACATAATATATAATATTTTGAAATTGAGACGGTATGAGTTCAGAACTTAAAGACAAATCGAATTTTATTGATCTTAAGCAGAATTTCTTATTTGATGTAATAAGAAGGATTTGAATTTGGAATTGTGAAAGCCTGAATGTGTAATTTAGAGACACGTTTTCAATATTATTTATTTGAAATAATTATTCCATAACATTTAATAAAAAAATCATTGAAATTACAATTGGTACAATCAGAGTTTATATCTTCAGAATGGATATTCAGTCTTGTTATCAGTGGTATCATCTTTTTTGTATAACCCAATAAAAACAATTTTGGAATTTGGAATTTAAAAAAAGGACAATGTGAGTTTGGAACTTGAAGCAACACTAGTTTTCTCTTGTTATTTTGAAACATTTCTGACATGAGATAATACACAAGATTTGGGACTTTATACGTGAGTTTGGAACTTGGAGAGATAGGTTTAATATTGAACAATTTATTATAAAATATTTTTTAACTTAAGAACTTAAAATTGGGATGTGTAAATTCAAACCTTGAAAACAAACAGCGAATTTGGGTTTGAACTTGAGAACTTGGAATTGGAAAAGCACCAGTTTGTAACTTAAGGCGGAAACAGACTATCGTCACGTCACGTGAGCTCACGTGCTGTCACGTTAACTCACGTCACGGATAAAAAGTGCGGAGTAATATTTCACATGGTATTTAAATGTATTAGAACCAGACTGAGGTTACGTCAAAGTGACGTGAGTTAACGTGACAGCACGTGAACTCACGTGACGTGACGATAGTCTGTTTCCGCCTTTATACACATAAGTTCAATCATATTCATTTGAAACAATTGTTATGTAGCAATCAGAAAAGAAAGTGTTTGAAGTTGGGAACTTAGAGTTGAGAACATGGAAGTTTATATATTGTGAATGGATTTTCAGTCTACTTAAATTTGAATCCACTTTCCATTTATAATCTAATAAGGGCAACTTTAAAATTGGGAAGTTGAAATTCATTAATATGAGTTGAAGAAGCAACACGAAGAACTAGCGATTTTGAACTTAAGACAGTGTAAGTTTTAAACTTGAAGACATGAAATTTTGTTAATTAGAAGAAAAATTTTCATGTATGGTCCAATAAGAAGACTAAACTTGGGAATACATGTTCAAACCTATTCATTTGAGTCAATTGTCTTGTATCGAAGATGCTAGTTAACGTAACTTAGAATTGGGAAAATCAAAGTCTGGAGTCACATTATGTATAAAGGAGGTTTACTTTTAAGACATTTTTAGATTTGAACTTGATGGTACATGTTCAAACTTATTAATGTGGAATAACATGTTTTTAACGATCAAATGTAGATTTTGTACTTTTGAACTTTAAATTAGTAACGCATGAGTTTAGAGGTTCGTTACATGTTCAATTTTCATGAATTAAAACGACTGTTTGGGCTTTCCTTTTTAAGTACTATATTAGATATACAACGCTTTCTTCATTTCTTAAAACTAAGTAAAAATATAGACAAGAAAAGCCACCATCAGTTGTCCTGTAGCGTATTCAATAATTCTATAGGGATTCCACCTGGTCCTGGTCTCTTCTTCTTCTTCTTCTTCTTCTTCTTCTTCATAAACCGTAATTCCTCCACTGCTGGAGGTAGGTCTCTTCAAGTTTTTTCCAGATATCTCTATCCTGCGCTTTTTGTATCCAGTTTCTTCCTGCTGTGGTTTTAATATCGTCAGCCCATCTCTTCATTGGCCTACCCAATTTTCGTTTGTTTTGCCAGGGCCTCCATTTCAATACTCTAGATGTCCATCTACTGCTATCCATCCTGGCCACGTGTCCTGCCCACTGCCAGAATAAGAAGAAGAAGAAGAAGAGTATTCAATGAATTCTGTAGGGGTTCCACCTGGTCCTGGTGCTCGTCCATTTTTCATAGTTTTTAATGCTATTATAATCTCATTTACGGTATATGTATTGTGGACATGTCCAATTTTGTTATAATTAAAAAAATGTTTCTTGTATGATCTCTTAGAGAAGATTTTGAATTTGAGAATTTGGTAAATTTGGGTTTAGAGCTTGGATGTACATATCGAGTGTTAATTATTTGGAAAGCATTGAGTGTTACTATCTGATATAGAAAATGTTGAACTTCTTAACTTCAAAATGGTGAAGTGTAAGTTTGAGGCACACTTTCAATTTTGATAGTATTAGATGATTGCTTCCTACGATTGAAAATTGAACTCATCTTGACTTGAATGTCGCGTCTAGAAATTAGAAAGTCATTGGTATGAATTTTACTTCACAGTTATTTTTACTTAAAATAGGGCCTCCCGGTTGGGAAGCCGCTGGCCGTCTTACCTTGCACCCTCGATGATTTTTCGTGGTGCATATACGAGATGGTTCCACAACAAGCGCCACGTAAAACCTGTTGCTCTATAAAATCGAGCCACGTCTCCTCCATCTTCCATCTCATCTTTTATTTCTTCTCTTATTTCTTTCGAGAAGATTTTGGTCGGCATCTCCCCGATCCGATTCTAATTAATAAGCGCGGTCGGTAATGACGCGAAAAATCATTATGCACCCAAAATTAATAGTCCATAAGAATGCACTCTCCGCGGAATTATTAATCAAACGTCAAACGAGGAGAGGAGAGGGGGGGTTCATAATCCCGAAAATCGCGCGGATCGATCCTCCCCCCCCCCCGGGATGATAATCACTCGAGATTTTTTCCTCCCCTCTCGTCCTCGTAGGAATTAATTCGGATCCGGAGTAATCGAATTAAAAACTTTCTTTTCCGTTAGCGACTTTTATATTTTTGTGTTTTTTCAAATTAATAACTTCGGATGAAGTTCCGAATGGAATTACGTTGCGTTTGTTCCCTTTCGAATTGAATCTATTGCTGTCTTTCGCGATTAAAATGTCTTTAATATTAATGGAATTAAACTGTACCCCGAAAGCGGACGCCTTTCTTTCGCCGAGGCGGACGAATCGAATTTAGGATCTCGAGAGGTTTTTTTTTGTAAATTTAGAAATTCATGTGTTAATTTCTATTAATCTCCGGAATCGTTAGATTACTTCTAATTAAGACCATTTACAATTTCCTTGTGTTGTCACCACCATTCTATCAAATTTAGACTACCTACCGAAAACACTTTGGGAAGAAAAATAACATGCTGTTCAACAATTTTGACAGATTTCATTGCACACTTTCAATTTAACAAATACAATATTTTTATAAACAATGTTTAACTCTACCTTTACACCACTACTGCAATTTAATAAATATCGAAAAATATGTGTTGTTTTCCACAACCACACTAGAGTAATTAAAATTTAAATAAATAACCTATGTAACAATAATAAAAATTCAAATTTAAATTTTGTTTCGAAATCCTTTGTTCTGCACTATTACTATTTTTGAAATTGTAATAGCTCAGAATATTGAACATAATTAATTTTTGACGGATGTTAACATTTGAAAAATTTTGATCTAACAGATTGTGCCAAAATTTCAAAACTTATAATTATTTGTAATCAATAGATAATTGCACTTGTACAAGTTTTTTCGTAAATTGCAAACTTTGTCAATTACTTACAAATAATGGTGCAAATTTAAATAAATAACCTATGTAACAATACTAAAAATTCAAATTTAAATTTTGTTTCGAAACTCTTTGTTCTGCACCATCACTATTTTTAAAATTGTAATAGCTCAGAATATTGAAAAGGAATAATTTTTGACCGATGTTAACATTTTAAAAATTTTGATCTAAATGGTTCAGATTGTGCCAACAGTTTAAAACTTATAATTATTTGTAATCAATGGATAATTGCATTTGTACAAGTTTTTTCGTAAATTGCAAACTTTGTCAATTACTTACAAATAATGGTGCAAATTTAAATAAATAACCTATGTAACAATAATAAAAATTCAAATTTAAATTTTGTTTCGAAACTCTTTGTTCTGCACCATCACTATTTTTGAAATTATAATAGCTCAGAATCTTGAAAAGAAATAATTTTTGACTGATGTTAACATTTGAAAAATTTTGATCTAAATAGTTCAGATTATGCCAAAAGTTCAAAACTTATAATTATTTTGTAATCAATGGATAATTGCACTTGAACAAGTTTTTTTGTAAATTGTAAACTTTGTTAATTGTAGAGTGGTGGGGCTAATTGATCTAAGTGCCAAAATTTCGTATTTCCGAATTTTCTCACCAAAACAATCTATGGGCCAAGGCCAATGCAGAGCTATATGATCTAAGTACAAATGCGCTTTCCTTTACATTGTAAAATGCGTCAAAGGATGGTTCAGCTGCTAGGGAGTGGTGCTCGTGCATGTCTAAGAGATCAAGTGCCTCGAAAGACAAACGAAGTTTTGTCTCATCCAGCCAGTTTCTATGACGATACTGATCGTGTTTGTTAATAGTTATTTGAGGCTTGAGAAAAGTTTTTGCTAACATGGATGAGCCAGCTTTCAAGGGAGAAAATATAAAAAAACAACGTAAAAGAAAGGTGGAAAGTGAGGCTAGAGTGAGTGGAAATGAACACTTTAAATATACTAAAAGAGACAGGCAAGATCATTTTAACGCCTTTCCGCGGGAGGAGAGCCACTACAATAGGACTAAATCAGAGAAGGAGTACTTGAGCCAAGATCTTAACGTGAATAGGTTGTTTGAAGCTTTCAAAATCAGACACCCGGGCACCACTATCACAGACAAGTTTTACCGATCGGTGTTTCTAAAGGATTCTCCAAAATTATCTTTTAAAAAACCGCGGGTTGACACGTGCAAGACATATGACTCCCTTAGCGTAAAATCTAAGACCACAGACGTCACTATAGCAAGAAAAGCCAAAACTGAACTGGAATTGCACCACAGACGGGTGGAGAATGTGTTTAACACTGTAAAGCAGGATGCTGCGAATAGCACTTTACCAGATAGCGACACTTGTAACGTGACTATAGACTTAACAAATAGTTTTTTCGCTCCCAAAACTTACGCACACTAGCATGTATTATAGTCGCCAACTGTCGTGCTACAACTTCGGCATCCATGTTTGTGACACCGCTGATGGTGTCATGTGCGTCTGGCACGAAGGGCAGTCTGGTCGAGGTGGAAACCAGATGGCTAGCTGCTTATTACAAGCCCTGAACACTGGACTCCTTACCACATATAAACGCAACTTGTGCGTATGGAGTGATAACTGCGCGGGGCAGTTGAAGAATAGGATGTTACTCTTTTTGTACATTTTTCTTGTGGCCACTGGCAAGTTTGACACGATTGATCACAAGTTTTTAATTTCCGGTCTCAGCTTCTCTGCTTCGGATCAGGACTTTGCCATAATCGAGAAACGAGCCAAAGTTTCAAAATTGAATAGTGTTGAAGACTTCAAGAAGTGTATTGTTACTGCAAGACCGACACATCCCTTCAAGGTCCTGAATATGGGAGAAAAGAGTTTTTTTTTATCTTGACAACGCCTCTTCCAAATACATTGACACCTCAAGACTTGGCATTAGCCAAGCTTCATGGTTGCGAATCACCAAAGATGACCCCAGTGTGGTATTATATTATACAGGAAGAGTTTTAGTACTTTACTGCAATGGGGAAAATGTCATGTACTTAAGAAAGCTTACAACGTTGACCACATCAGGACAGCTGAACTGTCAGCTTAACCTGATGTAGTGCCCCTGAAGGAATCGAAGAAAAAGTACATTGCGGCTATGTTAGAATTTTTGAGTGAAGAAAACAGAGACTTTCAGAAAAGTTCTAAGTACCTAACACTGACATAGGTAATGGAGATAGATATGGAGATAGATCACTTTCATGACCATAACTTGACACTTAGATCTTTTCTATATTTAATGTGAGTTTTTTGCCAAAATGTGTTATTTTTCTTTAAATCTTCCATGTCATATTTGAATTTATCTGTTAAACGTTTGTAACCCGATTAAGAATAATAACTTTTGTTCTCTTTGACTGATGTGCCGTTATTCTCATTTTTCTCGGAAAAAGATTCTTGGCACTTAGATCAATAGCCCCGCCAATCTAAAATTACTTACAAATAATGGTGCTTCGAATTTTATTTATTGTGTATCTGTAAGTACTATTTTTTAAAAGTGAAGTACTAAAGAAAATAAATTCCAAATTAATGTTTTTTTAAACATTCGACAGTTCTCCGGTTAGTACTAAAAATGTATAGTATGATATGGTTTTTGTAAATAGTCATTAAGTGCACCTTTAGAAACTTTTCAAAATTTCACTATTTTTGTATTAAATTCTATTAAACTTTCGAACCATTAGTGCTTTCATATCACAGTGAAGGTACAAATAATAAAAAAAAAATTAAAAATAATTTACGAACCATCAATTTTTTGGAAACTTTTGACAAAGTTCACTTTGGTTTAATTTAGAACCTGTCAGTTTGTAATAATAAAATAATATCGCTTTTGTCATATAATAGTTAACTACGCTTGTATCTTATTCAGATTTTTATGAATTTCAAAATTTAGACATTCTATTCATTTCCAAAATTGTTATCTATGTACTTATGACTGAGGCTCTATGAAAATTGTGTTATTGTATTCCGTTATCATTTTTTAATTTTATTTACTAAAAATACGTAAAAATAATTGCATTTCCAATGTAACATATTTTTGAAACATGTTAATGGACTTTCATTTATTTTGGAGTTATTCGTAGAACTTGTACTATATTAAACATTTAAAAATGATGAGGTATTTGTAACTAATGCTTAACTGTGCCTTTATCATACTGAAGTTTTTTAAAAAAAATGGATTATATCGAGTTTTTTTGTGTAAATGTCACACTTCATCGGTTAATGTATATAAAAAAATCCAGAATCGTTATTTACTTGGAATTAATATCATTAGATTTTTTTTGGTGTTGTATACCTATACCAATTTGTAAGTATGAATTACATAATTAATTAATTGTTATTCTTAATTTGTTAATTATTTATTAATATTTTAATATTTATTTAATATTTTTATTGATTAATAATTGATTATTATTATTATTGAAATAATTAAAAAAATAAAATTTAAAATAACACCTTCTCGCAAAAGTTTGGCTCACTGCTTCGTTCAGACGTAGAAGCCAAATTGTAAATATTTGGCAACTAGATTATTTTTGAAATCTAATAACTGAACTTTTATGCTACTAATTTCTGTTAATTTCCATCTAATTCGAGTTACTTCCATTTCAACACAGTTGGTTTTTTACATTGTTTATTTTTCTATAAATTTCAGTTGCTGAAAATTGGGGTGGAAGTTCATTGGATCTAGCAAAGAGAAAATGAAATTTTCAAGCTATTAACCTTTAAAAAACTATATGAGTTTTTTTAACATAATTCAAACAGAAGTTGGAAACTTTCTGAAAAATGTAGTTATAATTATTATCTGGAATTTTAATAGAATTATGTGGCATGTTATTAGAATGTGCACTTAGAAACATTTTTTTTTATAGAAACATGCCCCCTCCATGAAACAAAGTAAGTCCGAAGGTGAGGGGTCCAACGGTAACTCAATTCAGATAAAACATCAAGTCACCTCAATATGTCATTTATATCATATTACTACCTATTTAACAAGTTGTGGGTTTCATTAAGAAAAAATTATATAATTCGACTATTATTAATGTCGCCGAGCTGCCCGGTACGAACGGTGGATTTTTCCAACTCGAAATTTTTCCCCACACCCCTAGGGTAAACCGAAATATAAACACAACCCTTAAGAATAATTACCCTTATCTCTTGCTCCCTCAGCGGGAGCGGCGCCCATCTGCACCGGCACCGGAGGTGTCAACAGATCGGAGGAGCTTTCCTGCGACCTTTTTCGGGAAGGGGATGGAAAAACCCGCAAAAAGCACAAAACACGGCCGATAAAAAAATGACGAAAGCTCTCGCAGGTTGATAAATACCTAAACGTTACGCGTTTCCTTGGCCTCTCATGACAGTTAACACTTTGGGACTTTTTGCAGTTGTTTGTGTATGTGTGCGAGGAGGGGGAGGTGTGAAGATTCAATTAAATCGAGGGACGGTGGCTGGAGGGGAAAAAGGTTGTTTGTTTATTGAGACCAGGGTCTTATTAAACTACCAGGATTATCCAATCAAGAAATGAGTATAAGCTTCCCATTTCTGGAATGTCAAAAAATCACAATATTTTGATGCAATATTACATTATATCATCATAGATAGATCATAGATCATATCAATCAAGATATAATCAGTCGATCAGTGGCCTTAGTGAAGATCAACACTTTGCTCTCTATAGAAATAATGTAGGAATCCTGTTTTTCTTAACGAATTCACCCATTTTATTTTATTGTTTTCACCTAGTAATTAACTATCCTCTTACCTTAAACTGTCTTATATATATTCTCCTACTTTGTATTTAATTGTACTAGATATTAAATCGAGATTAAATGCTTCTTTTTCTAACCGTTTTCTGTTCTCCACCTAGAGTTACCCTCAGGGAGAATTTATTCCCCTAGGCGTGACAATACATTGGTATAATTTTTTCCATTTAGTGTCCTGCAAAGCGTTCCAAATAAATTATGACTGGATTTTCATAATGACAAAGCAATTAGAGGTGTTTTTTGAATTTTTATCAAAGTTCCTTATGGTGTGTTACCTTGCTTGCTTTTTCTTGTAAATGAAATGTCTGATTACAATCGTGAAATCCTCATAAGAGAAAGGTGAACCTTTTTTGGAATTTTTTCGATTGTTTTTCATTAATTTTTGTTTAATTAACACAATAATAAGGAATCTTAATTAGTGTTACGTTACATGGTTATATCTTATGTTTTACATAGAAAGTAGTAGATATAATATTATTATACTATTATTATTATTATTATTACTATTATTATTAATGTAGTAATATTATTACACTACTATTGGTTATTTTTAGTTTTGTTAAATTGGTACATCAGCCTCTCACGTAGAAGTGCATAGACGTCAAGGTTAAATTATTGGTATTTGATTATTTCTGGTGGTGTACAGGTTAATTCTACATTTTTGTCTTCCATTTCGCACACGTAAGTAAGTAGTTATTGAATTTGTTCTAGAGCTCTAGATTTTCAAATACGAAACGTCATTATCAGTGACGTCAGTGTAACCAACCCACGCAAAATTCCCTAGTGTAATACGAAAACTGAAACAGCCAAAATTATTTTTTTATAATAATGCAAAGTAGATAAAATAGTAGATTACACCCGTTTAATAAGACGCATTGTTACACTCGTTCTATTAAAGCACGCCTCGCAACTCTCGTGTGATAACACACCGTCTTATTAAACTACGTTTAGTTTACAACATTACCACCCACACGGCGATCAGAAAAAGACAGGGCTAATATTTCATAAACAGCCCCGAAGGGAGAATTCGATATTGTCTACAATTTGGCACCTGCCGTTGAGGTCCTAAAATGGGAGTTATTTGCTTTCAGACTCGCAATGAGAATGTTTCCAAGAAGTTATTCCTACGCTGATTTTATATAAGAAGAACGATTGAGAACAAAAATCATAACATTGTAATTTTAATGACTCATTGGATTGTTAAGAGATAAGCGAGAAGAATTTTCAGTTTGAAAATCTTGAATTGGGCACCACTGGCCTAACGGCTATATCCAACTTTTACCTGAATATAACCAACCCTTATCGGGCAAGGGCTAATCACCCGGCGAATCTGCACTTCTCGGAAAATTAAAGTTTCAGCAATTCCTTTAAACAAAAGCCAGTTAGAGAAAGTCTTTTAGGTGGTATCTAAGTAGTCTTAATTTTTATACGGTGTTAATAAATCTGTTACTCATTAATACTAAATTTTATCAAGTGTAAAGTTAAAACTTTAATCATCAGAGTTTGTTAAAAGAATTTTGCACTGCGAAGCGCTAGTAGTGTCAAAGATATAAAAGAATTAATCAAAATGATGGGATCGCATCGTGGAAAGTGAGTAATTAACTCGTAAGTGAATTCGCCCCGACAATTTTTCACCCAACTAACTACCCTAATTCATTCAAATGACAGATCGCCTCCGCCGATAATTTTATCGGTACCTACCCCCCTCCTTATTTATTAGATTCATTGAAAACGGGGGAACAATTAATTACCGCCGTTTTGTAGCGTCTGGAGGGAGGCGTCGTCGGCGGGTCGAAAGGGCGGCAATGCATTTTCAAGTTAAGAAAGAGAGAGCTTCCGAGGGATGATGGGGATTCACCGGGAGCGGTGCCCCGGAAGTCTGGGAACAACCTGTTGGCCCTCATCGGTATTAATCGTCCCAGATTGATACACAATTAATAGCCGAAGGGGACGCTCGAGTTCCCGTCGATCGCTTCTGCATGGCATTTTTTGACCGAAGTTGCAGCCAGGGAAGCTAACACAATGATGAATTAGAGGCGTCAAAATGATGTCTTATGATGCATATAACAACAAGAATTGAAAGTTAATGTGGATAAACCGCATCTTCCTCTTCTTCTTTATCTTAAATTGCTTTATGTCTTATAGCGTCGGAGGACGCTCAGATTTTAACCAATCTCTCCGCTCCCTCCTGTTTCTTGTCATATCTCTTTTCTGCGACACTTACTCAATTCTGTCGTGTTCTTCCCAGCCGTACATCCTGTAGTCTTTTTGATTCTGGGATTGTTCTTGTACTTCTAGATTTATTCTACTTGCAAGGCTGTTCTTTACCTCTATTCTGACTGGCTTTAATATCAAACTCCCTTTTTGCGTTCATTTCTAATTAGACCAGATAATTAAAAATAAATACTCTGTAAAATAAGTGTATAGGAATACAAATAATATAAATTATAATATAAGCAAATAATATAACAATAAAGTGTGCGTACGATTAGTGGTCAATTTTTATTTATTATAGTGTATTATTATACTAGTTTAATAAGACGGAGTATTGTCATACGAGAATAGAACGAGTGTGACAATACGTCTTATTAAACGAGTGTGTTATACTATTTTACCAACTTTGCTTTATTAATTCATTAAATTTTGGCTGTTCAAGTTTTCGTATTACGCTAGGGAATTTTGCGTGAGTTGGTTACACTGACGTCACTGACATTGACGTTTCATAGTTGAATTTGAACATCTAGTAGTCCTAGGACAAATTCAAAAACTACTTACTTACGTGCGCGAAATGGAAGACGAAAATGTAGAATTGTAGAAATACGCAAAACTGCTCAAGAAATTTATTGAAATACTAATAATTTTACCTTGACGTCTACGCACGTCTACGTGACAGGCTGACATACCAATTTAACAAAACTAAAAGTTACCAAAAGCAGTGTAATAATATGAATATTATATAATGAAATATAATATTAACTATATATTGAAATATAATATAAATAAATAAATATAATATAATATTATTAATATGAATATTATTACACTACTCTCAGTGTAATAATGAGATCATTAGTAACGCAAAGTAGATAAACAAATATAAATACAAGAAATCTTATTATTTATAATATTTAACTTTTATAAGTTAAATAGGGTTAATTAAATTAAATATCACCATAAATTTACTTGTATGGTTTTAATACCCTTCACGATGACCATGATACAAGTTATCCTACTAATTTATTGCAAAGAAGATGAAGAGAAAAACACGCTTCAAAATTGGATTCATTTCAGTTGTTAGTAACTTAAAATATAAATTGATATCATGATAACAAGTTATATTTTCGCATAAAATGGGGGGGAGTGTCTTATAGTACTGAATTAGTAATAAAACCTTCAAAGAGATAGAATTACTATTTCCTTGATAATTAAAATTCTTTATCCCAGTACCTTTTTTGCAATGTTATTATGCATTAACAATTAGATCTAGATGAATTCTAAACGCACCAAATTGAATGAGATGCGTTTAGTTACTAAAAACAATTGATTGACAAGCACAAAATTTATGTAAATTTTGATCAAAAGCTTTTGAAAACTACGGGGGAGTCGAACTCCGCCGATTTACCTGCCTCTCCTCCATACCCTTCTTAAGGCCCTGTAAGCTTAGGGCATAACTGCGCCAACTACTTCTTAATTACGGGAATCTACGAGCTCGACCACGAGCTACTTGCGACCTTTGTTGCCAAGTACGGGCTCGACCACGCGATTGTCTTCAGGGGATTAACGGGGTATCGGGTCATCAGTCCCGTTCCTTTTACTTTTTACTAAACCTCAATTGTTTATCCTTGCCCTTTTACAAGCGATAGCGAATAAAACGAAAATAGTGTAGCCCACGAAGTGTAGTAATCGGCGCAGTTCTGCCTTGGGATTAGGTACATTTGCTAACTGATCGGCGGAGTTATGCCCTTCCCTTTTATTACTTGCAGGTAAATCGGCGGAGTTCTGCCCTGCCCGAAAACTATATCGTTTTAGAGCAATATATATACAATTAGAATATCTCCACCGCGTTAAATTATAGACAAACTTGTGAAAATGTTGATATTGACTACAATTTACAACTGGATAATGTTACCTTTGACAATGATGATGAAACTGCTGAAACTGAAGATAATCATCAAGTTGTAAGTATGGCAAAAATTATCATGTTTTATTAAAATATTTCTTTAAAAACTACTGTTTTCTATTGTAATTTTATCCTATGTTTTATACATTTCAATTATAATAGGTCGATCTTACTAATTTTATTTTAAAAAACAATTAATTAGTTAACAAATATGCATATTATGTTTAATATTTAACATTTATATTATTACATTATATAGCGATCATAACAAGATAATTTGATGAATCGCAGTTTTTATAGGAAAAATACAAAATTGCAATGTATAAAATTAATTTAAAAGAAGAAGTTTTTTTTGAAAATCCAGTTTCAAATGGTCGCAGGACAATTTTTATAGAATTGAGTAAAAATATCAGCTATTCAATGAATACAAAAATTTTGTCTATAATTTAATGCGGTGAAGTTATTTCAATTGTTCATAAGTTCTTAAACAACATACCTTTGCTGATAATTTTAACAAAATTTTCAACATGTTTGTTGTATACAATTGTTTTTAGTAACATAACCCTTCTCCTTCAATTTGCTGCCTGCAAATTCATCTATACCTAATTATTTACGCATAATTACATTGCAAAAAATGTATTACGATAATCAATATCAATTTTGCAAGAAAATATTAAATTAATTCCTTAGAAAGATTTGTCACTCCCCCTTTTTATATATTATACATTATTAAATATATTCATATTATTATTATATTATAATATCAAATATTTTTTAAGGCAGGTAATAATAATTGAAGAAACCCGATTTTGAAGCGATTTTTTTTCTGTTTTTCTAAGTTATGAAGAGTTTTTGAACATCAACATATATATTTATGTTGATATTTAATTATTATTTAGTGATGCCCACGATATTTTCGTTTGCGAGAGTCTCGTCTCGTCTCGTCTCGTCTCGTTTTCGAGACGAGACTCGAGACAATATTTGAAATTTTCCTTGCGAGACAAGACACGAGACTTTCAAAAAGTCTCGTCTCGAATCTCGCACGAGAGTATCGCAAAAGTCTCGAAGTATCGCAGATAAAAATGGCAAATAGTAATTAATTATTCTATTTATCGCGAATGTTATTGAACATTCACATTTTTAAAGCCGCATAATAGGATTGGATAAATTGGATAAAACAGCTTTTTTTCTGTAACTGGAAAGAAGTTTGACATTTTATCCCTGTTGACAATTTATACTCTACGACAATTTATTTTATATTCAGCGACCTTTGGAGATCATCCACTTATTTCTCACCCGACTTCTCATGTTATAATCGACCTATTATAATAATAGGTTTATTTCAGTTCTTGTCTAAAAAGCAAATTTGAAAAGCATTTCGATATAATTGATGAGCAAGGATGAGGAACCGGATGTAATAAAACGGCAAATGTAAGATATGCACGAAACGCGAGATTTTGCGAGAAATTTGCAAAACTCTCGCGTGAGACATGAGACGAGACGAGAGTTTTATTGCGAGACGAGACTCGAGACGAGACTTTCAACTTTTTTTGCGAGACAAGACGAGATTTTTCAAAGTCTCGTCTCGTCTCGTCTCGTGGGCAATACTATTAATTATATTAACCATTTTTGCCTTTTAGACGAAAATTCGTAAATAATCATATTTTTTACCTACATTTGTTTGGAAATAAAAGTTAGTCACTAATTTCCTAAAATTTCCCTAAAAGTATTTTAGAAGTCGAATGTAAAGGCACTAAAAATGTTTCAAAAAGCAGAAAACACATCAGTCTCTAAAAAGTTCTAAAGGGTCGCTTCTCTAGTTTTCCTTGAATAGTTAAATAGGTGTCCCTTATTTTCCTTATACTACGGGATGATTTTTAATTTCTTCGTCTTAATTCGGATTAATTCGAAGGATCGAACTCCGGCATAGGGCGTCGGGTAATTCCGTCGTACGTTTAACACACGCAAAATAAGGCCGGGAGGGTGCGTATATGTATAGTGACCGCGGTCTAAAAGGGCTCTCCTGAGGTTTTACAGATAATTATTAGTAGGTGTAAATGAGGTTATACCCTTCGAGACACCTTTTCCTAATTATACCCCGACGATTAATAAAATGTTTTCGGCCCTACCGACCGAAAACTACGGAACTATGATATATCTCGTGGAAATGTCAATTGAGTCGCGTGATTCGTTAACTTTTAACGTAAATCTGAATTAGCGGTAATGAGGGATAAACGCGCGGAATTAATACTAATATTCCTTAGGGAGGGGAAGGCGGACCTTTCCTTGTTCCCGAAAAATCGTGAAATGTACGGCGAGCAATTATTCGAAACGTTCATTACTTAATTTCCGGAAAACGGTTCTTTAAATCGAGACAATTCTTCGGGTGCGTTTATTGGGACCAACAATAGAAAATATTTGTAGAGATTCTTAAGGTGAATTATTAAATATTATTATTAGTTAATTAATTTGTAATTACATTTGAATTCAAATAACTGTGTGGTAAACCAAACGTATTCGTTGAAATGTATGTGCTACATTTGTCGACAATATTTCTCGGTTTTCCTTTTTTCTCCTTCTTATCAACTGTGAGTCAGTAACGCTTACAGTTTCTTTTACCTTTACATCAGAGATAAAACACAGTGTACGTCCTAATGCGTGCAAATATTCGACAGTTTTGCGTTCACTTCGTCGGGAAACGAATCAGTTTTAATTACCGGAAGTGTCTTATTGGCAATTTGTTTAAAATTTCCGGGATTTTCCGAAAAACGAGTGTGTTCGGTGCAAGAGACGAGTCGATTTCTCGTTTATTCGCGTCGGGAGGAACTTTGGAATTTATTAGAGTGTGATATTTATCGTAATTAAAATTAATCCTAATTAATATTTATTATAATTAGTCGATGGCTTTCGTGGTGTTCGGGGTTTTCAAAAATTAACGTCAGGTGAAGGTGAGTTTGGATTATTAATGTTTTCTTCTTCTTCTTACTCTTTAATATTGTTAATTTATTTGTATATTGTATTGCAGATATAATATATTGCTATTATTGTTGCAGGTGTAGTGTGCAGTGACATCATGGAGTCAGTAGCAGTGGCATCATGCCGATATGTCATTGTCAAATGGTTTGTTATACTTTTAATCACTTTGAAAGAACAATTTTATTTCTCATCTATGTTATTATAATTCAGTGTGGTAATTATAAGTATTATTACATTTTTAGGTGAGTATTTTCGACGGCAATGGCATAGAACTTCAGATAAGGGCAGATATATAAGAGAGCAGCAGCTGTTTGTCAGGTTAGTTATTTTTTAATGATGATTAATTTTAATGACTAATTTAGTTTTCTGTTTCAAAGTTATTACTACTTTCACTATTAAATTTTCAGGCACATTTTATATACACTTTTTTAAGTTCTTTCTTTATATTTTCACAAATACATGCAATAACGGTTCGAAATATACAACACTTCGTAAATAGGCAAATAAAGAAAGCATATTTTAATGAAAATTGGGGTACCTAAAACAATATTACTATATATTGTAACGTTTATTTTTTAATTTATTTAAATTAATTGTACACTAATTTATTTAACACACTTCGCTACTTGTACACTAGACTAGACACTACTTAATTTATTTATACTGCTCCGCTTTCGGATCGTACGTCGCGTTCACGTCTGCTTCTCTACTTCTAATCGTTCTCCTTGATCGCAAGCCCGCTTATATATACACCTTGATTCTGATCTAGAACCTTCTCGTATATTCTTCCATAGTTCCGGAAGGAACCCGATTGTTCTTTTAATAATGTTTACGTAGGAAATGTTCAGAAGGTCTTAAATTACTTTCCGTAAACAACAATCCGGGAGAATTCATGGAGCTGTCTTTTACGCGTCGTGGTAATTCTTTTGAAGTAGCCGCTTCGCTCGGAGCGAGTAAACATGTGTCGCGTTGTTTACTTCTCGCATTACAATATTATCAAACTATGGCAATTGAAGAAATTATTGAAATGAAATCCTTTTCCAAAGTGTACCCTCCGATGAGATAGTACTTGTAAACTTGTATTTTTGTCTAAAAGGTACGATAAAAATAGTCCAGTCATTAAAGGGGGTTCACTTAGGAAAATCGACATACCAAGTATATCAACACGTAAAAACTTCTATTTTGGCATCCTAAAACTTTCCTCAAAATTCACATATAATTGGATGGTCGCAAGTTTTAAAGTCGGGGGTCAAAATCACAAAAATCAATTTTTTCTACATTTTTCGTAAATATCTCGTTTTCTATGGGTTTTACGCTATTTTTATTCATCATCGATATTATAGAGAATCAAATTCTCTACAACTTTTGTCTTTAACATTTCTTCATATCTCGAACTGTTTTCGAGATACAGGGCGGACAGCGCTGGTCAGAGAATCATGTGAGGTCAACTGGTAGTCCCTATCGAAAACTCGTAATATTAAGGTTATAAATTATTGCTAAATATTTAATTAGCAGTTATTATTAACTTTCACATTGAATTAATTTTTTTTTGGTTACTTCCCTATTTTTAATTAAGTGTCAATTTATTTAATAACACTTACTTGGCCATGTAATTAAAACATTGATGAGGAAAATACTTACAATATTTTTTAATTCTAATCCAATTTATTCCAATGTAAATAAATAAAGAAGAAAAGAAATAAATTTTTAATTAATATTTTTATTAAAAGTGTCATTTGATAGATTTAATATTTTAGAGTTTACGGATTTTAAACAAGATTTACTTAATCATTTTTTACTTCAAATGCAATTAGTCTAAATGAGAATATAATTAAAATGTAATTAAAGTATGTCCCTTAATAATTTTTCAATTACAGAAAGAGATTGATAAATTTTAGAATTATTAGAAAGAAAGATTGAATTTAATGTAAAAGTTAATAATAAATGATAATTATATATTTAGCAATAATTTATAACCTTAATATTACGGGTTTTTGATCGGGCAGTTGACCTCACATGATTTTCTGACCAGCGCTCTCCGCCCTCTATCTCGAAAACAGTTCGAGGTATGAAGAAATGTTAAATACAAAAGTTGTAGAGAATTTGATTCTCTACAATATCAATAACAACTGCAAATAGCGTAAGATCCATAGTAAATGAGATATTTGCAAAAAATATAGAAAAAAATCGATTTTTGTGACTTTTGACCCCCGACTTTAAAACTTGCGACCATCCAATTAGATGTGAATTTTCAGGAAAGTTTTAGGATGCCAAAATAGAAGCTTTTACGTGTTAATATACTGAGTATGTCGATTTTCCGAGATATTCACCTAATTTGGCCTAAGATGACTGGATTAAAAAAAGAAAACCGTCAAAATGATTGGTGATAATAACAATGAGATGATAAACCTCATAATGAATAAACATGCTATAGCAATTCTATAGATTAGTTTATTCCAGATATTTCTTGTGGAAATTTGCCCCACAACCCCCCCCCCACTCCCACGTCCCTTGAACTGAGAGGTACCTAACAATTGTTAGGGATATCAAACTATTAACTCATTTCAATTAAATGTCATGAAAATAGTTACAGAATATCGTGTTAATTCGATTTATTGCAGTTATTACTGTACATGCATCAATTGTAATCAAAGCAAGTGAAACGATTTGCTTGACACCATTCTTATTACGGAATTTCGGGAGTTGCGTGCGCTCTTATTTCTTCGCTCCTTTCGGATTTAATTACAATTATAAACAAAACAATTATTTATAGACAACAAATCTCACATAACTAAATTTGTGTTTCCGTTTCTAACTAACTATTCTCACAAAAATCCGTCGTGTAACAATTATTTAAAAATCCCAAACATGATTCAACAAATAAACCGTCTATTGAGTGAGTGTGTGTGTGTACTCACCCGCATTATATCAAGAAAAACAATCTAGAGAACGTGACTTTTGTTAGGAATTAATGCGAGTATATCACAATTTAATATCTAAAGCAATTTGATGATAAATTCGTTTCGACAACCAGTTTATAACCATTTATTCGCTGCTAATAATAAATATCTCTAGGAAAATTACCTCCATCCGTGAGAGGTTTTACGTGGCTGCCCAGTAAACGTTAAAAAAGTTGTAGACTAGATACCTACCACTCCACTCTTCTCCACTGACCTATTGCTCTTGAAGTTGAAATTGAGTTCGCGTTTTTCACGGGAAACTCCATTTTTGATTCCTGTTAAGTGTGACCCCTCGAGGGTCAGTTGGGACATTCGTAGGAAACTTCAAATGAGAACTCCCGAACGGCTTGCTGAAGTTGAATGTTTTAAAGGTCACTCTGATTCTGAGTGTGCAACGAGTTTTAGACTCCTTGTGTTCAAAAACTGGTCCGCTGTTAAACTTTGATGTGGTTCTCTCAAAATGACCCCCAAAATTTGACCCCGATACGGGGTCAGGGTTACGATTCCAGCTTTCTTGAAGTCGCAGGGCACATCCGAAACATTAACCTCCTGGGAGACGTGGGACTTCTCTCGTTAATACCTTTTGATATCGCGATGAAAATAATAGAAACGCGAGTCGAAGAGAAGATAAACGAGTAACAAAACAATACCGAAACGTCGAAAAGAGAGGAAAAAAAGTCTTGTGCGAGGAACGGACTTGGCGGCGGCGGCGGCGACGGCGGAGGCGGGCGGGAGAAGGTTAAAGCGGTCAGTGGTACAAAGTTTCCGAGAAAAGCCGCAAAATCTAATTATATGGCGCTCATTTCATTCATAATCAACATCAAACATGACGCGCGGCCAGGGGCGGATTTTTGGGAGAAAACACACACACACTCGCTCACTAACACGACACGGAGTATACGCGAAATTGACTGCGGCGGCGGCGCCTCTCCTTTGAAATCACAATCAAAGGTCAATAGACGTATAAAAATTAATCAAGACGTTTTCGGGAATCGAAAATTACGTGTTATAACAAGTTGAGAAATACCATTAAAATCTGCGGTTAGCGAGGCCAGTCAGAGATATATTATGCGCACCTCGAGCGTTTGTTAGTGCGATTCCAAATTCACTGCAACTTATAATTTAAGCTTTCTGGAAAGATCTAGGTACAAAGTTATTCAATTTATTGGTACTCTAGTTAAAACAGGTCCAAAACATGCCAAGGTTTGCTGCTGTAATTTGGCGTAACTGTCTGGAATGATCATCGAGTAATGCGTCAGCGTGAAGAGCTCAAAACAGCAAAAATTATCATTTCATATTTTGACATATTTTTCCTCAAAATTTCTGGTATATTTTCTAAAAGTACTATATTTTTGTGGGGTCGTCCATAAATCACGTGACGCTAAATTTGCCTTTTCTGAACCCCCTCCCCCCCCACCGTGATAAACCGTGATATGCCGTAATACCCCCCTAAGAATCACGTGATAATTTTTGACCCCCCCCCCCAAATTGAAAATAAATTATACCAATTTTATTCTGTTTGATAAAAGAAATTTATATAATTTGTTCTGTATTACGGGGAGAAAAATTAATTATAGTACTAAATTCAAAATTGGTTGGGATTTATAAATAATAAACGAAATAAAGAAGGTATAAACTTTTCAATGTTTGGAACTTATGGGTATTTATATTTTACAACATAATAATATTCTTTAGTTTAAAGGCAATAATATTAACCACGTCCATTTGAGAATTCAGTAGGGATTATAAACAAAATTTCTCTTTTAAAGTAGGTAGGTAGTATTGGAAAAGTACTGGAAAATAAAAAATTGAAAAAAATATTGGAAAATACCGGCCATTTTTGAATATCATGTGATACGATTCCACACCCCCACCCCCGCTCCGTGATAAACCGTGATAAAAAGGTAACCTCCTCCCCCCCCTAGGAGCATCACGTGATTTTTGGACGGCCCCTTGTTCTTGCTAGTCCATTTTTGAAATTCTGTGTTAGTGGTCAAATTTCGCTTCCATGCCTTCCATAAGTAGGAGTCGGATTTAAAGGCACTAAAAAAGTTTCAAAAAGCAGGCATGGCAGTCTCTAAAAGTGTCCAAAGAGGCACTTCTTTAGTTTTTCTTGCCTAGTTAAAAATATCTCTAAGGTGTCTGAGAAGTACGTACTAACTCAAAACAGCAAAAATTGTCATCTCACATTTTGACGTATTTTTTTTCAAAATTTCTGATATATTTTCTAAAAATACCTAATTTTTGTTCTTGCTAGTCCATTTCCGAAGTTTTGTGTTAGTGGTTAGATTTCCTTTCCTTGTTTTCCATAAGTAGGAGTCGGAATTAGAGGCACTAAAAAAGTTTCAAAAAGCAGGCAAGACAGTCTCTAAAAATTCCTAAAGAGGCACTTCTCTATTTTTCGTTGCCTATTCAAAAATGTCTCAGAGATGTCTCAGAAGAGCTCAAAATAGCAAAAATTATCATCTCAAATTTTGACGTATTTTTCCTCAACATTTCTGGTATATTTTACAAAAATACTCTATTTTTGATCTTGCTAGTTCACTTTCGAAGTTTCGTGTTAGTGGTCAGATTTCGCTTCCATGCCTTCCATAAGTAGGGGTCGGATTTAAAGGCAATAAAAAAGTTTTAAAAGGCAAGCAAGGACAGTTTCCAAAAATTTCTAAAGAGGCTCGACTTTAGTTTTCCTTGCCTAGTTAAAAATGTCTCAGAGATGTCTCAGAAGAGCTCAAAATGGCAAAAATTTTCATTTCAAATTTTGAAGTATTTTTCCTAAAATTTTTTTTGTATATTTTCTAAAAGTACTTTATTGTTCCTCTTGCTAGTCCATTTTCGAAGTTTTGTGTTAATGGTCAGATTTCGCTTCCACGCCTTCCATAAGGAGAATTCGAAATTAAAGGCACTAAAAAAGTTTCAAAGAGCAGGTAAGACAGTCTCTAAAAATTTCTAAAGCAGCACTTCTTTAGTTTTCCTTGCCAGTTAAAAAGGTCTCAGAGATGTCTCGGAAGAGCTCAAAACAGTAAAAATTGTCATTTCAAATTTTGACATATTTTTGCTCAAAATTTCTGGTATATTTTCTAAAATAGGTACTTTATTTTTACTCTTGCTAGTCCACTTTCCAAGTTTTGAGTTAGTGGTCAAATTTCGCGTCCATGTCTTCCATAAGGAGGAGTCGAATTTAAAGGCACTAAAAAAGTTTCAAAAAACAGGCAAGGCATCCTAAAAATTTCTAAATTGGCAAAATATCTCAGAGATGTCTCAGCAGAGCTCAACACAGCAAAAATTATTATTTCAAATTTTGACGCATCTCTCCTCAAAATTTCTGGTATATTCTACAAAAGCACTCTATTTTTGATCTTGCTAGTCCACTTTCGAAGTTTCGTGTTAGTGGTCAGATTTCGTTTCCATGTTTTCCATAAGGAGCAGTCGGATTTAAAGGCACTAAAAAAGTTTAAAAAAGCAGGCAAGACTGTCTCTAAAAATGTCTAAAGAGGCACTTCTCTATTTTTCGTTGCCTATTCAAAAATGTCTCAGAGATGACGCAGAGGAGCTCAAAACAGCAAAAATTGTCATTTCAAATTTTGACATATCTTTGCCAAAAATTTCTGGTATATTTTCTAAAAATAGGTACTTTATTTTTGCTGTTGCTAGTCCATTTTCGAAGTTTTGTGTTAGTGGTCAGATTTCGCTTCCATGTCTTCCATAAGTAGGAGTCGGATTTAAAGGCACTAAAAATTTTCAAAGAACATACAAAACGATCTGTAGAAATTTCTAAAGAGGCACTTCTTTAGCTTTCCTTGGCTAGTCTGTCTCAAAGATGTCTCAGAAAAGCTTAAAGCAGCTAAAAATATCATTTTAAATTTTGATGTATTTTTCGTCAAATTTTCAGATAAATCTTCGTAAATTGGGGCACAGAGTAAGGGCACAATTTATTCGATAAACAATTTCCTTGTGACCAATGTCATTGCGATTGGTATAGTATGCAAAATTACAACGCAACATTGAGAAATACACAAAATAATTTCTTCAAGAAAACGACAAATTGTTTAAGATCCTTTCAATATTTCGAAATGATCAAATTTCACTTTTTAACAAACAAATCCTTCCTGGTCTAATCCCGATCGATCAAATAATTTTTGCACAAAATTTGTTAATCAAGTCTGGCGCCTGAAGACTTGTTATACTTATTATTGTTATGTATGGGATAATAAAATATTATAAGGGAAAAGTACTTCACAAAAGATTAAGGTAAGCTATAAAACTTCCCTATATTTTACGTTGTTTCACAAACATAGCTCGAATTCCAAGTCTATGAAACTATTCGTCGTACATAAAAAGCATATTTCAGAATACTTTTAGTCATCTTCGACCTATACTCGCTGAGGTAATAAATTTGTTGCAACCTAAAAAATAGAAATTTTGTTTAAACTTTCTAACCTGTTATAAAAACAAATATGGTTTCATCATTATTAGAAATCATTATGTATTAAGAATAAAATAAATAAATAAAAATAAAAATAAATAAATCATTTTTCCTGCATTTAGAAGACCCTTTTAGACTGGATCGCCATTCCTCAATTATCATTCACGAGTGATTTAACGGGAAACTAGGCACTCTAGACTACAGCAACCTCGATATCTAATTTGACTGGACTATGAATCCTAAGATTTCATGACGTACTATTTGCAGTCTAATGATTTATTCCTACTCGTAATTATGATTGATTTAAGAGTAGCTGTAAAAAAATCGACAAAATTAGCATGAAATTTAGCACCACTATCCAATTAAGTTTTATTGAAACACTTAAAAAATTTTAGTTAGTTAACGAGCAAACTTTTAAAGTCTTTAAAGTCTTTTAAAGTCAAACTTTATATTTTAAGCCTTGTTAAACTCTTCAATTTGCACTAATGATCCTTAAAAAAAAATTGTTGAAATGTCAATTACCTACTCGGTATAATGATACTCAGTTTCATAAAAGCACCGACAGTATTTCAAGGAGTTTCCTTTTTATGGTTAATGACATTTTCGAACTCTCACTTGCGACTTATTTTGAACAAATCATGAGAGGAATTCATTCCAATTACAATTATTGTGAAATTTAAAATTATCGAAATGAAGCTTGATTATTGTGCCGTTACCTATATTTTAAGTGTGACTAGTTTTTAGAACTTTGGTTAACGATTGATTTAAACAAAAATCACAAGTAAAATCTGACAGGACAGGACTGTAACATTTGATGTGATTTTCATATGAAACGTCATTAACACAACGACAAAATTTAAGGTACTAACTCGCAAAGTTTAAGTGGTATGACGTTTTGTTTAGATCTAATTCTTCGAAACTTCAATTACTGTAAAATTCGTTATAATGATCAACTGAAGGTTCGTCAGAATGCTTGGGAAATTACACCTTGTGCACTTAACCTCCAAATTTCCGAGATGTAAGGTTATGTTTTGAGTTTGGTTAAATTTTGTAACGTTAAGATTTAAACATAGTACAAATGGTTAATGAAAGTTTCAGGAAAATGTCAAATCGTGGTTTATTAATTCGTAAAGTTTCAGGTATACGACCGACTGTATTCTACCAAATGAGGTTTCAAATTCATAGGGTCCACTAATGAGAACAACAAAAATCTACCAAACCTTAAATTCATGAAACTTCTACGATAGTCTCCAGTTTTGAGATTTCAGGAATCGAGAACACAATTAGCGATTTTTTTAAATTTCAACATCACAACGATGTTTATTCAAAATTTATCCCAAATTTTTGTAGATGCCGAAAACAACTTTGAATGATAACGAACGTCTGAAAAAATACGAAAATTTAGGCAACGCTAAATAAGTCCCTTTTGATTAATCGAATATTATATATTTTTCCAAAACGAAATTAGTCAACTCCACTAATGATTTAATTTCGAGGCGAAAATTTCCGTTCCTCGCCCGTCTGTCGATTGCCTTCTCGCCTCGCAAGTCCTTTTTTCTCTCTTTGAACCTGGCGGCTTTACGATTAATTACTAGCCATCCACACTTAGAGGAGAGGTGAAAGAGCGAGAGAGGGAGAAGAGCTCAATCCGGGGATTCTTGGAAAAACTGATTTGATCTCGACGATTTCCGATCCTTGCGCCTATTAATAATGAATCACGTGCGGATTTGAGGTCTTCTCGGAAAAGTCGCGCGGAACGGAACGTCTTCGGAAAAATCTTTCCCGAAACTGGAAGAGGTTAGTGATTGCAGTGAAATAATGAAAATGTGGGATTTACCGAATATTATTATTTTTGGGTATTATGTCATTGGGACTAAACAATAAATACAGCAGTAGTAATACTAACACAAAATTATACATTAATTATACTAAAACTAGACAGTTTTAACAATTATCATTGTACATTGATAACATTTTATGTTATGTCACATACACCCACAGTCGTTCTACCTGAAGTCTCAATGTTGATTGAAAGGAGACGTTAAACATTACACTGTCCTGGGTGCTATTAGTTAATAGTTAGGGTAGTGCTCTCCTGAAACTGTGGACATGGTATGATTCCATTTACAAGTTTATAAAAGAAAATGGTAACAGTTGAACCCTTGCGCCATTATATGGTTTTCTAAGCAAATAAATCTAGTACTAAATAATAGTTCGTGTAATAACTGTAATCGCAAATTTAGTTAGCAGCCTTCTATACCAAGGTGCGCAAAACCATACACTCTCTGCTCTAAATTTCTGTAACATGACTACATAACTAGTATAGTGAGAAACCCATATAACAGTCATATTCCATACCTGAGTATAGTATCATGGAATGATATCACAGGTTAAAAGTACTTTGCGAAAAATTATTATTGTACCTGCTAATAAAACAAGGTTTCTAAAAATCTAATTGTACCTGTGCAATCTAATTGTCATTCAAGTTGAACGAAATATATTATTGAACCAAAAGAAAACACCAAGTCTTCACCACCGTCCACCAATTTAATATATAATATATATAAAATAATATATAACAATAAATATATTATTCTTAATATATTGGTAAATTGTGATTAGTGACTTCATTTGTCACCAAAATGTTACCCACTCTTAAATCTAAAATGTACTTACACCCTTTTAAACCTTCTAGAATACTCAATTACTAATTCAGATTTCTGATAATCTAAAACCTGATTATAAAATCACATTACTCGGAATGGTTAATTATATTTCAATTGTATAAATTATCGTATTTAAAATCGTATCTCAAAATTTTCATTAAAACCTGTTAAATAAAGTTCCACTTTTAAATTCTTGATCAGATCTGTCTTATAGACCGGATGATACCTACTTTAAGTACACTAACACTTGGACCACACCTGTTTCTCATCAGGACAGAGTTGATCTGAGTGGTTAATTAGATTACTACCCCTTCAACAGTGGCGGTTCATCAGGAGCCACCATTTTAATGATGAAGGGTGAAATCATACCAAAAACAAAAAAAAACCTTTGTCCAGTCACGTTAATCTAATTTCGAAAGTAGTAGATTACTTCGGCAATGTATATCTGCAAAATCAAGGTATGGATATTACGATGGTTCTGAAATAATGCTATTACCCATGTTTAAACTGTAATTTTATAATTTAGATTAACTTAAACTAATTTATGTAACAGTAATATGAGGACCATTAGCAAAAAGACGCGATAACTGAACCCCCGGCCGATGGCTATTTTCAATACTCCTTTTGTAACATTTCTAAAACTACTTCCATCGAGTCAAAATTCGGTTTTCTACTTTCGCCCATTGTGAATCCCGAAAAGTAATTTATCCGATTTCGACATGGGCGCCTGTGGAAACGTTTGTCGGCAAGGATCTAAAGTGATTTACTTCACGGCATGCATTTGTATGGCACAGGCACAACAGATTTTAACAAGAACACATAGAAATTCCAAGAAGTGAAATATGTTTTAAAAAGTCCGATTTTGTTTGGAAATTGCGTTATGATAGATATTTCGTTGTGCAATTTTTAATAGTGAAATATTTTTAAAATTTGATTTTGTCATGATTTTCATTTATTTGTAAATTTTCCTATAAATTTTGGTATCTATTAACAAACTCACTTTGTTGTGAGGAATCTAATGTTTTGTATGTTATCTTCAGCATTTTATCAGCTCATCATGTATTATTCAGAACTGAAATTTTTCTAAAAGTTTGGTTTTGTCGGAAATGTAAATTATCTTTCGTTACATTACATTACATTACAGGTTTTTCAAAATTACATTATGTGAACAAATCACTTTAGTGTGTTTCAAAAGTTAAACAATTTTGTAATGTCTGATTTCACCCGGACATTACTTTATAAATATCTCTTCAAAAGAAAGAAATGTGTTAAAAATCTGGCTTAAAAGATTAGACTGACTGTAAGAAAAATATTTTCGATTTTTAACACCTGTCAACTCACCTTGTGAGTTGTGAGGGATATATAATATAATTTAAATTAAAATGTTTTATAAAACGTCTAATTTTGTTACAAATTTAATTTGCCTTCATTATTTTAGAATTTTGTAGCTAAATGTGAACGAATCACAATTTTTAGGGGTATTTCAAGAGTTAAATAATTTCCCGCCGAAAAATTATTTTTGATTTTTAATACACTCTACAAGGAAAATGATATAGTTTTTGTTTATCAACAGTAAAATGTTTTCTAGAAAATCTGCTTTTATCAAGACGTTATGTTACCTTCCAGATTTCCCTTTGATTTCTGATACCTCTCAAATCACATTGTGAATTAAATATTAAGGGAAAATCGTTTCAAGAAAGTATGCTTTATAATGAAATTATTTACTTACTCGTCGGGAATTTATATTATAATTAGTAATTAATAGGTAATTAATTAATAGTAATTAATACTTGATTATATGTTATACTGTGTATTAAAATTATTGCTTTTTTCCAACCATTCAAAATTAACAATTTTTATAAAACTCATTTTTGAAAAAGGATTATTGTACATTTAGAGGTGATTTTCTCAACAATCTCAAGAAATTGTTATATTTTCAGCACTTTACATTTGCCCAATCCACTTTATACCAATATTTTGTATTGTATCTGAAGGCATATGAAATATTTGTATGATTTAAAACTTTCACAAATCGGTTTGCAACATAAATTACAATTTTTGTTTTTTTCTTGAATTGTCAAAAGTGAAACGTTTGATTTTGTCAGATGATTACTGTACAAGGAAAATTATTTTGTGGATTTTCTCAATGTGTATTTTCCAAAAAAATCTTATTTTGTCAAGAAATTGATATTCGAGTTTTAGCTCTGTACTTCTGAGACTTTGACTGGTAAAACAAGGTTTATTAAGATCCATTTTACTTTTTCACTAGATCACTTTTTAAGATCCTCAGGAAATTATAATATCTTCAGCGTTTTAACTTTACTTACTTTACTTTAACCTTACTCAACTTGTATCAACATTTTGTATTGTATCTGGAGGTACAATACTATTTTGTATTATCAGAATCTTTCACAAATCACTTAGCAAGAAAATCACTATTCTTCTTGGATTTGTCAAAAGAAAAAGTCAGATTTTGTCAGATAATTACTATAAGGAAAATGAAGTATCGGATTTTCCAAATTTAAATTTTCTAAAAAAATCTTATTTTGCCTGGTGAAAAAGGATTATTACACTTTTTAAGATCTTCATGAAATTATATTATCTTCAGCATTTTAAATTTACCTTACTCAATTTCTATCAAAATTTTGTATTGTATTTGTATGTAGGTACAATATTATTGTGTAATATCAAAATCTTTCACAAGTCGTTTACAAGAAAATAACTATTCTTCTTTGTTTTTTCAAAAGTAGAAAGTCTGGTTTTGTCAGATAATTACTATACAAGGAAAATGATGCACCGCATTTTCCAAAATTTGTATTTTCTGAAAAAAATCTTATTTTGTCAAGAAATTGATATTCGGGATTTAGCTCTGTAGGTACTTCTGAGACTTTGACTGGTGAAAAAAGATTATTACACTTTTTAAGATCCTCAGGAAATTATATTATCTTCAGCATTTTCATTTTAAATTTACATTACACAACTTGTATCGAAATATTGTATTGTATCTGTACGTACAATTTTATTGTGTATTATCAGAATCTTTCACAAATCATTTAGCAAGAAAATCACTATCATTCTTGGATTTGTTAAAAGTAAAAGGTATGCTTTTTTCTAGACAATTACTCTACAATCAAAATGATGTTTAGAATTTTCCAAATGTGTATTTTCTAAAAAAAATCTTATTTTGTCAAGAAATTGATATTCAGGATTCAGCATTGTATTTCTGACACTTTGACAGGTAAAAAAGGATTATTACACGTTATAAGATCCTCAGGAAATTTTATCTTCAGCATTTTAAATTTATCTTACTCAACTTGTATCAAAATTTTGTATTGTATCTGTAGGTACAATATTAAAATCTTTCACAAATCAGTTAGCAAGAAAATCACTATTAATTCTTCTTGGATTTCTCAAGAGTAAAGGGTATGTTTTTTTCAGACAATTAATTTAAAATTAAAATTTTCGATTTTCCAAATGTGTAATTAAAAAAATCTGATTTTGTAAGATCAAATTTCTTCGATGAGAGTTTCGCTTGGTACTTGTGAAACTTTGACTTTTGGATTTAAAAGTGATTATTTTATTAATCGCAGGTAACTACTTTTCCTCAACTCAGTTTTTACCAAAATTTTGTATTGTACCTGTAGGTGTGTGAAGTATTTGTATGATTAAAAATTTTTAGGAATTATTTAGAAAGAAAATTACTACTCTTTTTGAATTTGTCGACAGTATTACGTATGCTATTGTCAGACAATTACGTCATAAGGAAATGTGTATTTTTAGAAAAAATCAGATTTTGTCAAGAAATTTATCTTCGGCTCTTGGCACTGTACTTTTGAAATAGTATTATTGCACTTTTTAAAGTGATTTATTCATCAGTTTCATTATCTTCTCATCAGCATCTTAAATTTGCCCAATTGAGTTTGTACCAAAATTTTGTATTGTATCTGTAGGTACCACGTGAAATATTCCTAAATCCTAATTTCCTAAATTTTGCAAGAAATATATTATCCTCTGTTTTTCGGGTGGGAGGGGGAGATTTACTTTCTGTTAACGTGATTTGTGAATAATTCACAATTTTTCTCTACTTGAGAGGTCGCTGGGTACCGTCACCAAAAATATTAAAAAATGACATCCCCTAAACTACACGCGATGCTTATCGAAGCAGCTGCAGCTGTCGCAAAGTGACCAACCGCCGCGACAAAAAGCAGTTCTTCCCCCAAAGCGTGCTCCACAAAAAAACCATAATGTGACTGTTAACTTATAAATCCGCACACATTAGGGCACTTCTCTCAATAGGCCGAACCCATTATTAAGTATCGAGGAATGTAAATAAAAACGCAGCTCGTGTTTTTTCCTATTTCCAAGGTGGACCGTTAAAATCGAATTTTTTGCGTTTTAAAAAAGCGTGAGAAAACCGACAAGTGGACGTGAGTTACTATCAATAACCGTGAAGATATAATGTAATTCGATCCCCGAAATCGGGGATGAAACGCACAATCGGACGACACGGGGGACGGCGAAGTGACAAATGTCTTCCAAGGGGAGTCAGGTAAGGGAGAAATGATTTTCCCGGTATTTAAAACGTGAATTATTTCGCAGTGAGGTAATCCTATACCGAGCGCTGTCAATTTTAATCGCCTTGTTAATCTTTGATCTTACACCGTGTTTTATGAGATATTTGTTTAATTGCCAATAAATCTGATGGATGTGTGTCCGCGAGTCGCGAAAACGCGCGGCTCCTGAATATGCATGAGTCAGATGCCCCGATTCTTATCTCTTCCAAATAATTAAATATTTCCGTACAGTCTGGTGGTTCCTTTATGGAATCGCCCATTTTTCTATGAAGTCCGTCTGCAGCCTCGACAGTTACGTCATTAAGAATTCAATCTTTTGTTAACGGAATCTTTTCGAGGCCCATGGAAATCGGTATTGTTTCGACCGTCTAGATAATTAACTGGAATGCATCACAAAAGTAATGGTACGCCTTCATCTGAAAAATCTGTTTCGAATTGTTGAAAAATTAGGGTAGCTTGTTTTTAAATTAAAATTAACTGAATTTTAGTTTTGAAAACATTAAAACTATACAACTCAAGAATACTAATGTAATTCCGCTTTTTAACAAAGGGTTATTCTGCTTTTTGCGCTAGAAACTCAGAGGCGTTAAGCACTTGCTTAGCACTCTAAATTATATTTTTGGAATTAAACTTCACAATTTGGAAAATTTGAAAACTATCGTCCCTCAATTTTTATAATTTTTATTCACTTCCCCCAGTCCGAGTTCACGGAGGCATATTTGATTCGATTCAGTACACTTCCATCTATAAGGTCTGCCATTGAAAACAAAAAGAGAGATAATCAGTGCTTTCTACGCAACTGATTTGAGAAAGTGGTCGGATTGAGTGCTAAAATCCCAAGTTTTTACTTTTGGTTACTTCTAGGAGGAATAAAATATCCGATAATAATATTATTTTACATACCTACTCTCGCTCCTTACTGTAAAATGTACACTGCGTTACCAACCTTAATCAAAGAAAGGATAATAATGGTAATCCAGGTTGCTTCAGTCTAACTAAGCTACCTAGGGGTTGATGTGAATTTTTGAGCGAAGCCTGGGGTTCCGGTGGGCACTTACTGCGACGAGTTCAATATGTATTTATATAATTTAAAATATTTCATTTAATTTCATTAATCAATTGGGTATTAAAAATGTCTTAGATAAAAAAAATATTTTTATATCACTGAAAATTATATAATCGTCCACTGAATTAAATAACAAACAAGAAATATTGATCAACACAACAGAGTTAGGAGTGGTATTGATTTTGTAAAATTTTTCATAACACATTTCCGAAGTCTAAATTTAAAATCTGGTGTGGTTAAAAGTTTAGTTAATCACCTCTACTCAATTGTGCAATATCAAATCCCCGATACCATACTTCAATTTTAATTTTGTACTTGAGAATGTGCAGTTTAGGGCCCATCTCATTACTTTGTAGATTCGATCGGTTTTTGCTAATTGCTAATGGCTAAATCGATTTTTTTTAAATTTATTTAGCAATTAGTTTATCATTTTATGACAATATCATTTATATTATTATTATCGATATTCAGGCAATCTATATCTATAGGCAGCCCTATATTAATCTACCGTTGAATTAAATACGTCCATTAAATTGAGAAATGCCTTCAAAGTTTATAACACATTTTAATTTGGCTGATTTTTTTAACACATTTTCCTTATTTCTGATGTGAAATAAAACAAAATAAAAATTTAGCCTTGTTATATCTTTTGGACAATTTTTATTGTTTGAATTTTGATGGGACGTGGATCAAGCATTTCGAAATTAAATTTAAAAAATACCGATTTGTCTATCAGACTACTTTCTCATATTTTTTTATAAATATTCGGTAGTGGACAATATTTAAAGTTTGTAAAAATTCTTTGAGCAGATTTAAAGATAATTTTCAAAATGTGAATAGTAAGTGCCCTTTAGAGAAAATTTAACCAAAAATGTTATTAATCTTTAATATTGATATTCAGTAGTACGATATCTATGAAAAATTAAAAAAAAAATCTTTAAGCGGATTTCGAGAAAATTTCGAAAATACAGGAAAACGACAAGTCGAAAGTGCCCTTCAGTGAAGATTTAACCAAAAGTGTTATTACAGTTCATTATACATATTCAAAAGTAGAGAAACAGATTCAATAGAGAAACAGAAAAAAATATAAATCGTCATCCCGATGCTAGTACTGCCACTACCTAGGTATATAGGTATAGCGTGTTACTCTCTCTAGAGCTACATTGATTACTGTTAATCGAGAGTTGTTGTGTAGTACATTTCCTCTGCTGACTATCACGTACCTACTTCGTTTTGATGCAATTTACTTTAAGTCCATAATTGTGGCTTACTGTACTTAAAATTTTTCACCATCTCCTACAGATCTTCCATACTATCTGCAATCAATGATGAGTCATCTGCATATCTGATATTATCAATGCGTAATAATAGAGAAACGGTCAAAAATTTGAAATTTCTTTAATGTCAAAGAAAACTTGTTTAGTATTACAGGTTCACACATTTTGAATATCAAAATATACAATTTTCCTGGATGGCGATAATTTGAAGCATGAAACACTAAAATTGATAGTAAGTGGTTGAAGTTTATTATTATTTTTTAAATTATATGGGAATAAATTACTAAACGAAAATTGGAAACAATTCCCCCCTTTCAAAAACAAAACGGATTTTCTACGTTCCCTATGACAGATCCGACTGTTCCACATAACGCTCACCACCTTTCATCGGACGTCCCCCCACCCCTTTTCACCATCACCAATTAACCGAACGACCTGATTAATTAACGTCATCAATCAACCACTTTTTCCCATCTTTAATTAGCGCCTAATTGTCCTCCCGAGAGAGGCGCCCGCGTATAATCCGATCCCGCTCCCGTTCCGTCCCATCGCGCCCTTTTGTCCGATCCGCCCGATGTAATAACACCTAAATCACATATTAAAAGTGTGTAAAAAGGGTTTGCGGTTGCATCTCTCGGGGCCAAAAAGCCACACGCACACACACACACACACACACACATACGCGCGCTGCGGGTGGCGGATCCGCCACGCCGAGATCGGGAACGAGAGGGGGGGGGCGAGGGTGAGAGAAAAATTCAACGCGATTCTAATTTTTTTCCTCCCCTCCCCTCACTTCCCCCCTTCGGCCGCCCACCTCCAACCACTCCCCCTCCCACCGCGGCGCCCGGAATCAACAGGTTGCGAAGCGACGCGGGGCGCCGCGACGGCACCGCGTCCCGAGTTATTGTTTTGTTTTTATTTTGCCCGCTGATTCACGACGTCTGCCCCGGGACGGGATGCGCCCGCCATCAGGGGGAGGATTTCCGCCTGATTTAGCTGCCGGAGCGGAAACGGCGGATCGCGGGAATTACACATTCACACGATTCGGGGGTTTCGAGGTGTCGATCTGATCGTGTTTAATCGACGAAAAAACAGCGATACCTGTAACGTCACCCTCTAACAATCAAACTATTAACAAAATACAACGTGTTTCAAAATGATTGTCATGTCATCTATTCGGCTGTGGAATTCCAATGTAAAATAAAAAAAAGACCCGCCTTGCGAAAATAGGAGTTTCTACTAGCTATACATAACCTCAAAATAACCTACTTAACCCCTTTTAACTTCTGGTTTTTCCCTGTCAAAAGAAAACGAATTCTGAGTATTTGTCTATTTGTAGTATTTGTTTTGATCCTGAAAAGGGCCGTTAATTACCAGCAGTACTGATTACCAGTTTCACAATAAAAGTTCGAAGTGGCCACCGTTTTGCTGCATGCATAAAACCACACGACGTTTCATATTATTAAAAACGTGCTGCAATGTATCTCCCGTTATTTCATTGCACAGTAAGGTAATGCGGTCCATCAGTTCATCCAGATTATTAATCCGTTCTTTGTAGATCTCGTTTTTAAGGAAGCCAAAAATAGAAGAGTCCAGCGGAGTGAGATCCGGTGATCTGGCAGGCCAAGTTCCTCTGCTCACAACTCTACCAGGGAAAAACTCTTCAAGAAACCTCACATTTTCTTGAGTGGTGTGAGCTGTGGCTCCATCCTGTTGGAAGAAACATTCATCAGGATGCAACTCTTCTACCAATGGCGTCAATAATTGTTCTCTGTAACGTTGACCGTTGATGGTATGGTGGAAGAATATTGGCCCTATTATTCTACGACGTGATATGGCCAACCATATCCTTGGTCTGTAGATGTAAGGGAAACGCAATGAAATTGTGTGGATTAACAACAGACCATGTCCGGTAATTTTGTTTATTAACATAATCGCTTAAATGGAACCAGGCTTCATCTGTGAAGAAACTTAGATCAAGAACATCATCGTTGTTGAGGTTTTCCTGAAAAAAGTTGCAATATTGCATCCGACTGTTGTAATCTCTCGGTAAGATTTGTTGCACTATGGAGACTTTATAAGGATGCATGTGCAAACGTTTTTTTCAGAATCCTTCTAACAGTGCTGAAGGACACGTCTGTTCGAGCCGATAAACGACGTAATGACAAATGTGGATTTTCTTCAACAATCTCTTCCACATGTTCGACAACATTTTTGTTAGTCTGCGGCCTTCCAGTAGATTTCCCTTTCAATACGCTTCCCGTTGTCTGGAATCTTTCCACATTTGGCGGAAATGCTGTAGCAAGGCGGAGTCTTCAACAATTTTAGTGAGAAACTTCAGTCGGAATTGTGCTTTTCATTCAGAAATGGAATATCGCCATTCTCGGTTTACTAAGCGTCCAGTTCGGAAATAGGCTTCAATAATAAAGGTATTTTCTTGAACAGTACACATTTCAATTACTTATTAATAACAACTAATAAATATTGGATCTACTGATCGCTGACAGCCGTAATTGACACTTGTACAGGTCGCACAGATCACAGGACACTTGTTATCAGAATTAGATAGGTTCAAATCAATAGAGCGCGGCACATCAAAAATTACATGCACAGAAATTCCAACGCCAACTAGATGACAATCATTTTGAAACACGTAGTAGAAACCCTTAACGACAGAAGGTTATCCAGATTCCCAAAATTGGTCATGGCAAATGTCGACCAGAAGAAAACACAAAGTCTTCGCCAACTAATTTAATTAAGTAGAGCGACCGGTTTGGACTGTCTAGAAGTTGTCATCAGGGTCACACTAGATATTTAAAAGTTTTAGGGCTAAGGTTGTGCGACATGTGAGACGTCACAAAGTAAAACCGAAGCTCAAAGATATCACACGTCGAACAAGACCATACATTAAATTATGAACGTGGAGAAAGCCCTAAAGGAGTAATATCCTCTTTAGTTACAAAGGTTACTACATAGTAGTGTATGTGTCCGTCCCAACACCTGGAAGGACAATTATGTAGTAACCTTTACATCTAAAGAGGATGTTACTCCTTTAAGGCTTTCTCCACGTTCTTAATTTAATGTATGTTCTTGTTCGACGTCTAATATCTTTTAACTGTATTTGTATTTCAATACTCTAAGTACATATGTAACTATGGATTGTATGAACTTCGAAATTACCTACGAAACTACCTTGCAGACAAATACATTCTTCCTTAAAAAAGATCATATTTGTAAAGTATATCGTAACGTTTATTATAATTTATTTACACAGTTCTTAAAACTACCTAATTGATTTAGACTATTCCTTAACTAATTAATTATATTACACACTTAACGCGCTAATTTATTTGTACACTTTTCGCTAGTCGGCTTATCGCACTTTTTTCACTCACAACGACTCCTTTTCTACTCTTCTTCGACCGCAGGCCCGTAATTATATATCCTCAATAATGTCATTTCCAGAACAAACCAGATAATTCTTTGTCTAATTGGACGTTTCCGAATTGTTCGAGAAGGTTTTTATGGTCGCGCTTTTTACTGAATTCTCGGAAGCGGTATCCACTTTGAAGTGGGCCGACTTCGTCCGATAAGAAGAAGCACGCTTCACGCTGGTGTTTACATTTCGCGTTACAATATGTTGATCCATCCTAAAATTATATTTTATTTTCAATTATTGTGCAGGTAATTTGTTTCTAATTATTATATAAATTAGTTATATGATATATACGGTAGTGATTCTGCATTATACACAATTATAATAGTGGTGTTACAAATACAATTTTACAGCTTAACCAAGATGAAATAAATACAGGGTGCGAGAATAGTTGAAAATCTCTTTTCCAGCTCTAAGCCTTTGTGCATTCATTACATTTCTTTATTTCAAGACACCATTATATGAGGGATAAATGATAGTTTAAAAATCAATAGGACGTCATTTAAAAAAATAAAATAGTGATGAATTTTAAGAAACGAGTTAATCAAAATGACAGTTCGCCCAAACTGGTATCTGAACATATCTAAAGTCTAATTTTTTCAAAATTTTGGACGACCTATTTGGAAAATATTGGCTGGGTAAAAATATGGAACGCCCTGTATATGCAGATTTAACATGTTGAAAATTTTATTTGGGTTCGTTTTTCAACCCATTCTACCAGTTGCATCGCATCCAAGAATTTAAATATTCACAAAATATTTCCAATTCCAAAAATAGTTCAATATTTGTCGAATAGTTTCAATAAATTCGATGAAAGAATTTCTAAAATACGTCGCACATACCTAAATGCATGTCAGCATTAAAGTTGTAGACATAACAACACAGTTTCAATTACGTCAGTAATGGAATTTTAAAAAATATGTCAGAAATGATTAAATTCCCATCAATTCCAAATTTGATCGCGATACCTATTGAAAGTTTATAAATTTTAAATAAAAAGTGTATTCCAATTTTTTATGTAATAATAAAAATTCGCTATACCATCCCAGAAATAGGTTTCTTGAACAATCCTACAGAGTTTCAAAAATTTTTGCTGATGTCGAAAATCGAGTCTTGACTTTAGTCATAGACGATTTTAAGACTTCATAAAAGGTAAAGTTTCGCTAATGTTGGTAAAATTGCATTAAAATGGTATACTAAGTCTTATTTATAAAAATTCTAAAAATATATTAAAAATAGATGAACTAGTGTCAGAAATGGTATAACGTCATGTGTTTCTAATTATGTAAGAACAACAACAAATTGGACTTTACAAACAACCCAATATTGTTTAGAAACCTGTGGTGAAAGAATTTCAAAAATATGTCACAAATACATACCTGGATTCACATTATCGTTAAAAATTGTATATGATTGTAAAAGCTCAATGAATTTCTAGATAGACTCTCTTATGATGTGAATTGTATTTGATTCCTATATGTGAAAATTGTGTCAATTTTTTAAACACTCCTAAACTTATTTCAAAATGATGGTCTAAAATATCAAAATTCATATCAGAATTATAAACGTCGACGGTTTTAAATTTTATAAAAAAGTAATGCTTTGATGACCAGCACTAAATTAAGGGTTTTAAGTAACCAAACCCAGTTTTAATCACTTGGAATGAGGTAACTGCAAAAATGTTTCAAAAATACTCTAATTTAAGTCAGAGATATAGATGACGGTTTCAAAATTTCCTGAAAAATTAATTATTACTGCTAAGTTTTTTGAAAATATATTGAAATCTGTAAGCACCTTAATACAGTTCCAAAATCTTTTATGAATGAATTTTACGAATATATTACAGATATAATCTTGTACCTTAAATTCGAGTCAGAATTGTGGACGATTTAAAACAAGCCGACAAAAGTGATTCTGTTATAAATCTATTAAAACTTGGAGTAACTCCACAGTGAAGAAATACTTAAAGATACTTCGATAGTTTCAAAATTGCTGAGTAATTTTGAAGACGTAAGGTAAAGGTGCCACTGACTGGTTTCTACAACTAGGCCCTAAGAATGCGATATCGAACCCACAATAAATTTAAACACACACGACTGACTGACTCGCAACCAAAATATTTCTGCGGAAATTACCACCTGTAGATCCGTTCAAATAACGACCGCATACTCATACGAAAGCTAAAGTATTTCCACTACCGGGACCCCCTCCACCCTCTCGCCCTTCCTGTTGAGCCAAAGCCTCATCCATATCTCCTGAGAGACATTGCAAGTCACGCCTTGGGCAGATGTTCTCTCTGTCTTCTTCTGTTGACTTGAGACAACTGCAACCCTTAACTCTGATGATCCCGTCTTTTCTTTCATCCCATCGAGGACCCTCCAAAGTTTCGCCTATTTAGATTAATCACGTTTCACCCTTTCACATTAAATAATAGAAAAAAACATTTTTTTTTCTAACAGGAAGTAACGGTAAAGATTCCGAAACGGGTGGAGGATGGAAACGTCACAGGGGTTTAATGACTGGAAATGTAATTTACTTCAGACTTTGTGGTGGTGGTATCGGATGTTAATTAAATGAGAGAGTGGGGTAAATGTGTAGGAGTGGTAGTGGTAGTGGGTGGTTTAACGGAAAGCTATCAAATATTTGGAAATTATATTTTTTGTAATCAATTAACTTCCGAATTTAAATGTGAATCAATTATAATAATTTGAATAATATGATTTAGTAATTTAAATATGATTAATTTTTTTTGCTGCTGCTAATTGCGATGTCGCTTGGATGTTTACGGTTGAATATTACTTCAAACTAATTACTGTGGTGTTCAAAATTTAAATACAACATTCCAGTATTTTGACATATTTTGAAAATTGCTTAATCGAAGTTGTTGATACTCAGCAGAATTATTATCGAAAAGTCAATTCAGAAGCCAATTCAACAACAAAATTTAGGATATCAGCAAACCACCTTTATTTTCAGTTTTGGTTATTTAGACATTCTTGGCGTATTTCGGAAATTACGTTGCTGACATAATTAAAACTCTATCGGGTTTTTAGTGTAACTCTGTGAAATTTGGAGAAAATTAAAAGACCACTAATATTTAATGAATTTTTAAATTTCTAATGATGACATGCGTTTGTGACATATTTTTGAAATTCCTTTGTGATATGACAGTTTAACTAAAATAAAACGTCGATGTAATATCATCCCATTTTGATATATCACTGAAATGCTAACACTAAATTTTTAAGTGTTAATAAAATTGATTTAACCATTGAGTTTTACTTAAAAAAATGAAATGCATTATTTCCTTTCTTGAATTTGTAAAGTTATCAACACTTCCACTTTTAGAACGAATTTAGATATTTTTCATATTTCTGAAATTGCTCCACTGAATTTATTGACACGCTGAACAATTTTATTGTTATCTAACATCACTCAGTTCAATAGCTGAATAGTTGAACTTCATAATCATTAAGAAACTATAAAAGTCTTAATGAAATTGCTTCACTGAATTTATTGAAACGCCGAATAACTCAGTTTAATAACTAACACTCTGGTATTACCTTGAGTGTTCAAACTCACCCGTGGCTATAAGGAGTAAACCCTTTAAAATCTGGCATCCGAGCAAACCATTTAGTAAACCGACTATTACAAGACTTAACCTTTCGCCTGAGACTTGCTGCGGACGATGACCAAAGGGTGTTAGAACTTTCATAATAATTAACAAATTATGAGTTGGTTTTGATGAAAATTAGTAGTTTTTAGTGTTTTTACATTTTTATTACCGACGTTATTAAAATTTCGTCGGATTGTTAGTACTTATAACAAAGCATCATGTTTTTATGGATTTTTAAAATAGTATTCAATTTTAACGAGATATATAGGTGGGTGAGTCTAATTAATTTCACATTAACTATTTTATGAATTGTTTAATCCGTCGACACTTAATTCAATCTGTAAAACTGATATATATTTGACATGCTTTTTTGAAGTTATTAACATTTGTGTTAAGTTGATAATAAAAAAGGTATATATAGCGTTTGAATAAGATTATAGTCATCATCTTTTTTCCGTGAATTTTTGAAATCAAGAAACTGTCTTACTTGGAGTATGAAACTGAAAGTATTCACCGTTGCTTCACGCTAACCTAAATCATTTATTATATTTTAGAAATAGTAGATATCGAGCCTTTTGTTGTGTTCTATATAGTTTTACCTTCCACTAAACAGCTCAAAACTACCGTCCCAAAAATCGTTTTGCTCCACTTATCGATATCTCTCTTAATACCTACCTACACACAGTCTACCAGTCAGCTGACGACGTTCTTGATCATTCCCAACTCGATATTCTTTATGTCTGTACGTTGTTTTTCGAACGAGAGCGACGACGAGAGAGCGAGAACAGGATTCCATTGATCAGGTTTGGTATGCGGGGTGAATCACTGCATCATCATCACCATCACCATCATCATCAACATCAAGAAAGGAAGAAAGAAAGAAGAAAGAAAGATCGAGTGGAGTCCACGGCTGCGTGTAAAGCGTTGTATGTATGTGTGGTAGCCTCGGGCTGTGGGCCAAAAGTGACCTTCAAAAAATACATTACCAGTTTTTTAAACAAAGAAACTGGTGAGAGAGCGAGACGGGAGATGGCTGCTTCTGCTGCCGCTGCCGGTGCTGCTCCCGCTGCTGATGATGATGATGGTGATGATGATAGTCCGACACTTAATTTCACTTTCGTCCGACATGGCGAGGGAATGACCATTAATAAACTCCTCGGAGGAGTTTTTTTAGAGAATGCACTTTACGGAATATTGAACAAACTATTGGTTGTTGTTTTATCCACATTGTTATCGAATGTTATAATTTCACTACCGTCAGTCAGTAACACAGTTTTGAAAAACTGGTGCTTATTTGATTTTCTGACACCAAGCGAACGTTTCAAGTTAGTCAGTGGGTTGTTTTTAATAACGTTAACAACTACATTGTCCTTAATTATGATCCAATTACCACCTCACCTTCTGTCTAGATTGGTGGATCAATCCTAGGGGCCTATTTGATATAAAAATTTATCTCGAATTATCTAGAACCCTTTATTATTGCATTTCGTAGATATTTCAAAGGTTTTTCTTTCATATAGTAGCTCTTGCAAAGTGCTGTCAGGTCAGTTTTTAGATATCAGCTAAGAGCGATTTTTAAAATGATATTTAAATAATCACATTTAGTTCAGATAATTTCAAGGATATTAAGAAGACTGTAGCCACATTGACTTCAGAAATCTATGCCCTCACAATTTTGGTACCTTTGATTTACTTTTTAGATTTTGGTTTGAGCGAGGATGGTAGATGGTACCATTTGAAATTTTCTCAAAAAATGATAACTTAGTTGTATTTTTCATTATTTCAATAACTAGATTGGAGTAATTTCAAAAATACGTTCTTGGTAGAAATGGAATATTGGCCGATTTATAAATTCCCAAAAAATTAATATATTTCAAATTTTATTATCATAGAATATAGATACTACAATCAATGGTTGTCAACACTCTGACAGAGTTTAAACCTGTTAGTGGAGTAATTTTAGAAATGCGTCAATCTTGAAATGTACCATGATCACCTTATATGATTAAATTTTTAAATCAATTTCCAACTCAACTAAAGTATATAGCTAATATAATGGAGGTGTGTAATACATTTTGCGAGGGATTTCCAAAATATCTCCTAACTACCTAAATTGTAATTGCAACTCTATCTATTTTTTTAAATTATTTTTCTCTATCTGTTTTTTGATTCTGATGTTTCAAAAATGTGTTTGGATTCAATATAGCACTGTAAGTTAAGCAGTCACATTTGGAAATAATCTGGGGCCGACTCAATTTTGACATGAAAGGGAGATGAATATATTTCAAAAATTTTGTTGTATTTGTCTAACTCTAAATTAGTGCATCGGCTTTCAAACGCAGCTGTAACTTTTCTTATTTCGTTTGCGTATTTGATGGAATTGTTACGTTTGGATTTCTTAAATTCAACAATGGAAAGTGGTGAGCGTTACTACTTTTGGTAGATTTATCTAGTATTGCATTCGTTAACGAAGTCGAAAAAAGAATAAATTTACAGGTCGCATTTTTTAAAGAATCACAACGAACTTTGGTACAAAAATCAGTTGGCCGAAAATCTCAGTCGAGTTCGTTAATGGGCCAAATAGGTCCAGCGGTTTCAAAATGGCGGCTTGTTACGTATTTTCAAAAAAAATCAAAAAACTTTAATTTCGCTTCTGAGAGAAAAATGTTACTAAGGTTTTTTGTTGATCTTATAGAGGCGAACGACTTTTGTATAAAATATTTTTTCGAGAGATGTAAAGAAAAAAAGTTATTTTTTAAAAAAAAAATCAAAAAATTTTTATTTCGCGTCTGAGAGAAAAATGTTGCTTAGGTTTTTTGTTGCACTTATAGAGGCGAACGACTTTTGCATAAAACTAATTTTTGAGAAATGTACATAAAAAAAGTTATATGCAAAATTTAGAAATTTTGACGTTTGTATTTTTTTTAACACCTACTTTAACGTATCGATACAAAATTTGGAAAAAAAATCAGTTGGCCGAATATCTCGGTCGAGTTCGTTAATGGGCCAAGCCGGTTCAGCGGTTTCAAAATGGCGGCTTGTTATTTTGAAAAAAAAAATCAAAAAACTTTTGTTTCGCGTCTGAGCGAAAAATGTTACTTAGGTTTTTTGTTGCCCTTATAGAGGCGAACAATTTGCATAAAACATATTTTTGAGAAATGTACAGAAAAAAAGTTATTTGCAAATATTTAAAAATTTTGACGTTTGTATTTTTTTCACACCTCCTATACATTTTTTTGACACATCGTGTCTGTTGTATTACTCTATATCCTATCCATAAATCTACCTTTCAGCCTGGCATGCCATGGGGGTTTTTGAATGGCAATTTCTTCTGAAATGCTTTGATGTGATTAGATGTATCGATAATAAAGTAATATTTTTCTTGAAATGATGTATATTTAATTTATTGAGTATAATTTAATTGTTATGCGAACTCTGAACTCATGAATGAAGCCGGTTGTATATGTCATATATTCGCAATAATATTATTTTAAAATCAAAGTTAATATTTTCTCATAACTTCCACACTTAATTTTTGAATATTCGGATGCACAAATAATGTATTTTGGTATTCACTAGTTTGGCCATTATGCAACAAATACATTTTGTAAAAGTGTGATGAATCTCGAGGCCCGAGAGAACGCTCAAGGGCCGCAGGTTTACCACCCCTGATTTTCGATTCGTCCCCGAGAGGAAAATCAGCGTTCTCACACGTCGTTCACGTTGCATTTCGTATTGCGACGGGTGCACTCCTCGCGCACCACCTGTTCCACCTTCATTACAACGCTTCCTGTTATAAATCAGTCGGGGCGGCTATATCTGGCGCATCGCAACCCCCTCTTTCGCGTCCAATTGTCTTCTTTAATAATCGAAGTCGGCGATTAATCCAAGGAGATTACCTCAGATAATTAAATGGAAAATAGCGTTTACTTGTACCGAATTTGATTGTTATTTTTAATGGAATCGTAATCAGCAATATCGATTAACTAATTGGTTATTTTCAAGAACGAGGAGTAAATCTTGTGGTGCGGGCACCGAGAAACGAACACAATTCATAATGATCAACAAAGTATAGAGTATGAAATGTAAAGTAATTGCATATAGATACGTGAAGAATTCTTTCGTGTTTCACCCCCGTTAACGGGGGTGAAAGTATTCCTTTGAGGGTGGCGACGAATAAACCATTCAGAAAGTCGTTCCAAACGAGTCCAGATATTAATATCGATCATTTCGATCAGACTGGTCCGTTGAGGCAATCCCTTTCGATCTTTTAATTAAATCCGGTATCTACTTCCGTACCATCACCTTCAGCATCATCATCGTACCTTCAATGCGCCTTTTCTGTTCCTTCCTCTCTCCCTCCCTCTCTCACTCTCTCTCTTTTTCTTCATCTCGTTCACGTATCTCTCTCTCTCTCTCTCTATCTCTCTCTCCTCTTCGTCGCCACCACAAGAAAGATGCAGCTGCTGGTGTGTTTACACACGCATCTGATCGTCTGGTGCTAGCTACCCTTTGCTTTCCCACGATCAACCCTTGGAATTATTTTTCTGCAAGCCGCCCCACTTTTACCGGAATCCTTCCGCAACTATCTGCTCTACTCTTCCGCGTCCCTTTTGTTGTCTCTCAAACCTTTCTTCTGTAACAGCGAGGAGAAAGAGAGAGATGGAGAGATTTTTCGGTGCATGCACCGGACCGAAATGCAACAGCAACAAAACACGACAACACTTTTCTATTGTGCTCGGCCTGATTGATTTTTCTGGAAAGAGACATGGGAATTTCGGTTTGGATTTCTCGGGTTTTTTTCCGAAAATCGGGGGCAAATCTGCAGCTCCTGTGAAATGTGAAACGTCATCGCGGATTCGAAATCGAAGTGCGTAACGTCCCATTTGGACTTTTCGATGAGTATCGTAGGAAGTCGTTAAACCATAATGAACCGTTTCTGTTATGGAGCTTGTAAATAAATTTGAAAGTTATATATCGCTTAATTCAGCTTTCTAATAAATTTAAGTGTGAGTTTCAAAGATTCTCCAGAAGCGGAGCCTTCGATACCGTCTAATTTCGAAATTGGAATCTCAGAAACATCTCTAATTTCTTAATTTTCGATTAGGATACGTTTTGATGGAATTGAAAAGCTGCGAAACGACCCACCTCCCCCTTGGACGACGATAGGAAAAACATATTTCCGTAATTTATTGTAATAGCAGATAGCGAGGAGTTATTACGTTATAATTCCATGACAAAGTGGGCAGTGGATTTCTTGTTAATCTGTCTTCCTAATGATACGTTATGACGGTAATTTGTCCCAGGAATCATTTCTTTCTTACCTTAGCGTTCTGACGGGTACATTGCGATCTATCTGGTTATTTATGGTGTGTGTGAGCGCTAATATACACTTTCGTTAAAAAAATTGGCGATTTAGGAGTAACGATTGATCCACACTTGGTCGTCTTAATCAAATTTAACTCCTATTGAATCATATTGTAATTCTATGATTTTGAAATTATGGATTGGTCCTATTGTAACTGAAAGAATAACCTCAAAAATTTAACACTATGGTGATGAAACTTGAAGAAGTGGAATTTTACACCATGTTACTGTAATTAACGACTCCTCAATAAAGTGTTTTTAACCAATAACACGATTTTGTCAAATTAAAATCACTATTAATAGAAACCCCTGAAATTTATTATCCATTTTTATTAGGTTATTAGTAATACTTAAAATTTCATCAAATTGTTGCTTGAAAAAACAATTTAAATTCGGGTTCTGCTCAGATTGTACCAAATGGTCTCTTGCTCCATTTCTTCCCTAGTCGTGGATGTTCGGTTCTTAGATTACAAGCAACAGGCCTTCTGTTATTAGTGCACTTTTCGCATATTAAGAGGCAAAATGTGACAAAATCATAGTAAAATTGGAATTAAAAATCTAATATTCTAAAATCGGACCTGGAGAAATCTGGACTGCCTGGTATATCCAGAAATGTTAAGGCACCTGGTAACTTAGCATGCTTATAAATTCGATTCCGAATTGGAGTAAATTTTGGGTTTTGGTACTGACTTTAGCGCAGTCGCCAGCTAAGCACTGTAGGATAATGGGAAATATCTGTATATGATATTATACAAAACTCATTTTCATTATCAATTGTACATAGTGTGAACAGGAGTGGTCCAAATAAAGATCCCTGTGGAGTATATTTTGGGCTTTGGTATTGACTTCAGCCCAGTCGTCAGTTAAGCACGATAAGACAGTGGGAAATATCTGTATATGATATTATACTTAACTCATCTTGATTAGAGTCCATTTACTTTAAGAAGAACCGTGGGCTTGACTTTCACGAAGAGACATATTCCGTCGGCTATGTTCGATTTCCATAGTTTCATGTAATTCGTGTACAATTGATTACTACTGAGACCCCTACTGTCCAGATGCCGACCGTGCGATTTCGTGACGGATATGCGGCCTGCTTGAAACTCAAGGCCACGGTTCTTCTTAAAGTAAATGGACTCTATCAATTATACATACTGTGAACAGGAGTGGTCCAAGTAAAGTTTCCTGTGGAGTATATTTTGGGCTTTGGTATTGACTTCAGCCCATTCGTCAGCTACGCACGATAAGACAGTGTAAAATGTCTGTATATGATATTATACTTAACTCATCTTGATTATTAATTATACATACTGTGAACAGGAGTGGTCCAAGTAAAGTTTCATGTGAAGTATATTTTGGACTTTGGTATTGACTTCAGCCCAATAGTCAGCTAAGTACTATAGGACAGTGGGAAATATCTGTATTATGATATCACACTAAACTCATCTACATTATAAATTGTACATACTGTGAACAAGAGTGGTCCAAGTATAGTTCCCCGTGGAGTGTATTTTGGGCTTTGGTATTGACTTCAGCCCAATCGTCAGCTAAGCATGATAGGTCAGTGGGAAATATCTTCATGTGATATTATACTAAACTTATCGTCATTATAAATTATACAAACTGTGAGCAGAAATGGTCCAAGTACAGTTCCCTGTGGAATGTATTTTGGGCTTTGGTATTGACTTCAACCCAATCGTCAGCTAAGCACTACAGTACAGAGGGAAATATCTTCCTGTGATATTATACTAAACTTATCTTCATTATAAATTGTACATACTGCGAACAGGAGTGATCCAAGTAGAGTTCCCTGTGGAGGATATTTTGGGCTTTGGTATTGACTTCAGCCTAATCGCCAGCGTCAGCTAAGCACTGTAGGACAATGGGAAATATCTCTATATGATATTATACTAAACTCATCTTCATTATCAATTATACATACTGTGAACAGGTGTGGTCCAAGTAAAGTTCCTCGTGGAGTGTATTTTGGACTTTGTTATTTACTTCAGTCCAATCGTCAGCTGACCATGATAGGGCAGTATGAAATATCTGCATATGATATTATACTAAACTCAACTTCATTATCAATTATACATACTGTGAACAGGAGTGGTCCAAGTAAAGTTCCCCGTAGTGTATATTTTGGCCTTTGGTATTGACGTCAGCCCAATCGTCAGCTAAGCACTGTAGGACAGTGGGAAATATCTTTATATGATATTATACTAAATTCATCTTCATTATCAATTATACATAAGTACTGTGAATAGGAGTGGTTCAAGTACAGTTCCCTGTGGAGTATATTTTGGGTTTTGGTATTGACTTCAGCGCAATCGTCAGGTAAGCACGATAGGACAGTGTGAAATATCTGCATATGATGTTATACTAACTCATCTTGCTCACGTGTTTGTGTGGTTTTGAAAGCTTCTTTTAGGTGCTCTACATCTATATCATCTAGAACTTTTACATCTACTGTTTCTATTTCTTCTTTTGTATTTGCATCCTGCCACAGTTCCTCCTTTTGTTATATTTGCGCTTATTAGACTCTTAAGACCATTCTGTGGCCAACCACGCCAAAGAATAAAAATAAGTTTCATTTTCGTAAGTTGCCCGGATAAAAATCCGAGTCCGTATTTTATTTATTCGACGATATAAAATTACACGGAGAAGATCGAATGTCCCGCGCACCTTCCCGAGGAACCCGCCGCTTCCTCGCAGTCTCCGCGAAAAAGGCGAAAAAGTCCGAGACGTGAACGTCCTCTGGTCCATTGTCGCCTCTCCCGGGGGAACCCGCCGAGACCTCCTCCTCCCTTCCATTGTAAGGGCGAGAGAACAGGTTCGGACCGTTTCTGCGATCTCTCGCCAACCTGTTTGTCTTCTGTTCTCGTCCTCTCTCTTTCTCTCGTTCTCTTTTCTTCCTCTCCGACAGGAAGTAGTGCTTTTCATTCTGGAAGAGGAAAAAAATCGTCGTGATGCGAAGGGAGCGTTTGTGCTTCTGCTGCACTTGAAACCGGTATATGATTTCGTTTCCTGTTGAAAAAATCGTCAGAGGATATAACGAGAGGAGGGAAGATGTGCCGAGGGAGGATTGGATGATTGGATTCACAAGGTATCAAATGGAACTGGTCAAGTCATGTGCAAACAGCCTTACGAAAACAAGGGTTGTTGATTTTCTTAAGGATGACTCCCTTAACCAGTTAAGTCTTGCTCAATCAAAAGAATGACTCTTGCTGACCCCAAATACATGTCGCTAGGTCGTTTAGTACATAATTCTGAAGTAAAAGCAAAGTGTAACCTTGCAGTGTTGGAAGAAGTCATTGTTGTTATGACTGTTTTGTCAAATTTGGTTAAGTGATGATCTAGAAATGGATTAATGTGAGCTGAGCTGGTTCTTCGTTTTTATCATCAATCTTCTATCTATCTATTTAAGCTTCATCAAATTTGCACTTAATGCAACCTAAGTGCTGAGCTGGTTTTTCTTTCTATCATCTATCCTCTATCTGTTTATTTAAACTTTATTAAATCTACACCTAATCGAATAAATGTCACAATCACTACATTATAACAACAAAAATAACTCTTCTAATAACGTTGGAAATTGCATTTTGATCTTGGGCCTGAAAGAGAAATAGGTTTTCGAAATCAAACAGGCTCTTAACCAGAAGGGTCAATTTATTATTTAAAAAAAGTAACTTGTGGTGATTCGAAATTCAATTGCTTTTGGTAGTGACAAAATGCAACAGCTTAAAACAAAATCTTGTAATGTTGAGGCTTATCAAACTTTAATCTTTAAACCAAATTATCAGAAACTTTGGTTAAATTTTTTCCTGACACTTTACAGTTGTAAAAATATATGAAATTCACGTTTTTGGAGTGGACTAGTTTATAGAGCTGGTCATACCAATTTTAATCACGAATAGAAGAAGCTCACAAGCTTGCATTATAAAGGCAGAATAGCTCTAATATTTTATTTGGAACATGCACTTTTCAACCTTTTTGAAGAATTGAACCATCAGTATCCCGAAGTTCTATTTTTTTTCTTTTGAACTACCAATCTATTCTGATTCAAAATGGTAACTCTACCTCATCTGAAATTCATACTTGTAATATTGAAAATTGTCGCACTGCAAATTTTGAATGAAGAAGTCGTGTTTCTACATAAAAATTAGACAAGATTGGACCAATTTGTCCATTCGGTACTTAATAATTTTTTTGATATTTTCTCTGAAATGCTCAAAAATTTAAAATGAAGGATATGAAGAAATGAAGATTAATACAGAGTTGTACTATGAAAAGAAAAAAGTCCATAGCCACTGCATTCTGAAGACAGAAAAGATCTATTATTAACTCCGAAAAATGTATTTTGAGCTGAACCAGCCTTTTCAAGAATTGAGCTGAAATTCTCTTTTCTGAACCATTAATTCATGTTAAATCAAAATGATAGCTCTTGTTGATCCGAAATACACACACAGTTTATTATAATTTTTATTCTGCAATGAAGACGAAATACAATAGTTTAACTCAATCTTGTAATGTTAAAAGTTGTCATACTGCAAATTTTGAGTTAAGAAAGCTTATTCCCATATCACGTTTGGATAAGATTGAATAAAAGGTACCTTACTCTATAACTGTTTTGATATATTCTGTAAGAAGCAAATAAATCAGAAATAGCAAGAAAATTGGTGTATAGAGCTAGTTATGCAAAATTTAAACATGACAAGTAGAAATGCCGCAATCACTACAATCTGAAGATAGAATAACTCTTTTAATATATAACTCTTCTTCTAAGAAGATGCGTTTTGACTAAGCCTGCTGCTTCTAATCGATTTCAAAAATTGATTTTTCTGTTTTTCTGGAGTAGTTATACGTTTAGTAGTTACCAAGTTTACAGTCAGAATAAAATTGCTAAGAAGGTCCACGTCAGTTTCGTTTGAGTTCAACAGTTCTCTTAATACCTTTTCTTGAAAGTATGAAAAAGCATAGCGTACCACATTTTGGCACAAGAAGAAGAAAGACCATAATTACTGAATTCTGAAAACAATATTTTTTTTTATTTTTCTTAAAAAGTGGAATAGTTGAAAAACATCTTGCACTATTTAAATGTGAAAACAGTTGCCAATTTTTAAAGTTTAGACCAACATATTAAGATAATATAACGCTATGTCAAGTTTGGTAAATATTATACGAATTTGTGTTTTATGTTCTATGTTGGAAACGTAGAAATTAAAGAAGAGGATTGGTCTACGAAACTGGTTATATTATTTTTAAACATGGACAGAAGAAAGGACATTACTACATTCTGAAGAGGAATAACTCTTCTAATAACCATGGAATTTAGGAAAATTAGCAATTTAGGCTGGCCTTGTACGGTAAACTTTTATCTTCCCCAAAACTGAATCTTCATCATTCTCAAGTTAAAACTTTTACCCAACAAGCAATCCACGATTAATCAGAAAAGTGACTCTTACAGATTTGACCCAATTGAGGTAAAACTGGTTTAATTTTTGAGGAAATTACTCAATTTTGAGTTAAAAGCTGGTTTGCTTTTTGAGGTAAAAACGAGAAGCACAGCTCATCACAACCTTGCATTATCGAGGTGAGATACGTACCTACTGATAACCAAATTCTAATGACATTTTTTATGAAAAATTTTTTTTATGACATCTAAATGACATTTTTTCCGAAGAAACTTAATTTAACTTTTCACACCAAAAAGTAATCACCGACTGTTTGGCACTAAAACGTTAAGAATTTCAAAAAATTTATTTATTTGAAAAATTTGGGATTTTCAAAATTCATATCCTTCTTACATTCTTTCATCATAAAGTCACACTATATCATTTGGTAGTGGAATTTTGGACTGGGTTGATTTGTTTGACTTTTTCAAAAATTCATATAATCCGAAATTTTAAAATTGGTAGTCACTTGATTTTTGTGAAAGACGATTTCAGAAATTGATATCTCAGAAATCTTATTATCTTATAATTTTTATCTTATCTTATCTTATCTTATTTTATCTTATAAATCTTCAAATCTTATTTGAAAATTCAACTCTTCTGAACAGAAAGTTATTCTCTATCATTTTTAAAAATGGAACAAGTAGGTATATAATGAGGATATTCCGTTTAAAATTAACCTGACATATTTTACCTGGACCGTCCTTCAGATATGTGCAGAATACCATTTTTGATTATTGAAGAGACCGTTACGGGTAATTAAAATTAGAATCGTTTTCATTAGTACATCAAATTTATACGTTGAAGGAAGAAATGCCGCAATTACTGCATTTTGACCCTTCTAATAACTTCAGAGGGTTCACTTTGGAAACTGTTGACGGCCCGAGAAAGAATCTTTTATGGCGGATTGTGAATTTCTGTCTCCATAAATTAACCTAACGAAACATCGAGATAACAATCGCTCAGCGAAGAACAGTAAAGCAGAGAAGAATGGAGCGGTCCTTATCGGAGAGAAGGCGCATATGGAATTACAGAACTATTGTCGGAATAAAAAAGATATGGACCGAGAGACAGACGAGAGGAACAAGGAGCGAGAGGGACAGAGAGAATCCCAGGTGGGTACACACACGTATCTGTGTGCGATTCACTCTCCTATTGAGCCCAGTCCTTTCATACAACGCAAATAAGAATACGGAACGAACATTATAAAAGTTCCCATGCTCTTTATAACTGCAGGTTCGCAGTCGGACGGACGTGGAGTGCTCGTCTGAGAGAGGAGTCTTCCCGAGGGTTCGTCGATGTGGGCGACTGTAGCGGAGCCGAGGGGGACGGGATAAGTCACGGAGGGAAGGGCCGCGGTGGGTGGATTGAATCGCTCGTTTAATTGAAGGCGAGCGCTCCTTTTTTCCCGCGATGTACGATTAATTAAACAAACTAAATTGCCGGGAGGGGAGGGGGGCGAGGTGGTCTCGGTCTAATTTCTGGTATTGCCAAATGGAATTAAATCGAGACGAACGATCTCAGATCCGATTATTATTTTAGAATAATCTTCGGCCGATGATGAGTTGTTTGATGCGAAATCAGAGAAATGAGCTTTTACCTGCCGAGATCGTCTCAGAGAAGCCCCAGAGAACATAGCAATCTATTACTACGTGGCCTTAAGTCCTCCCACCCCATGTGCCTTAGGCGTGACACTGTACTAATGTGAAAGGTTTGTTGATTTCAACGACCACTTTTGAACTCAGGAAGTACCAGTCCAATTTAAATTAACCTTTTTTCGTTATAACAGCGAAGACTTGACAATAGCTTGAAGCGTGAAGAAGAACAAGACACTACCCTACAATAACAGGAGAAGAGTTTTGCATTAGCTAGTGCGGTGAATAGGTCACCCTAGGCCTCTCCGAACGACGTCTTGACGTGGAGCTTAGAAATGACAAACACCAAAATTGAGAAGCACTCCTCAAATGCCCGTCATTTTGATTCAAATCATCTCATCCTAACTCTTTTTGTTTCAAAATGTACAAATTCTATTGGCTTTCATATGGATTTCTCAAAGTTCAAATTGCTCGAAAACTTTTTAAAATAAACGGGAAAAACCACAGAACATCTATTTAGTAGAAGTACAAACGTTGGGTGTTTTGAGCGAAACACAAATGAAAAGTGAAAGTGGGCCTAAAGTGGGACTAGTGGACCCTGACTGTAGTGCCTCTTACGGCAGACGTTGAACTACGACAGAATTTCGGTTCTTCCTGGCGGCAAATTAGTCCAGTAAATGAAGGAGGAAAAAAAGGCCAACCTATCAAAACTTAGTTATCATTGTTATTTGCTATTTAATGGGTGGCATTTGGCACCCCCTTTAAAATGACACAAAGTTTGCGTTAAAAAATTGTGTGACAGGGGTTGAAAAAGGCCACAAAAGACCCAGAAAATCGGTTTTCCGCGAATATCTCCTAAAATATGGCACTTAGAAATTTTTTGTTGAGTTAAGAATTGAAGACCAGTTAATTCTCTACAAAAATGGTCCTAATGATTTTTTTCGAAAATTTGACCGTTTTCGAGATAAACGGGTCCAAGCGCACCCAGAATATTGAGTTTTTGTGTTGTATGCCGGAGGGCACAGTCCGTGCATTTACACCCGCGTTTTCCGAATTTATTGGAAAATCGACGATTTTGTGAAAAAAACTATTTGCACAGCCGAAAAGTAGACCTCCTCAGCTTTCAAATGATATGACTTGGAGACTAATCCGATCATGTATGAATTTTTTATTTGTGGTTGTTTACAAAATTTCACCACACTCCAAAACATCAAAAAATTGGAATTCAACAAACAAAGTTTTAATCAAAATGCAAGGAAATTAGAGTATGCAAATTTCACAGATGATAAAGGACCTTCTGAGGACCCATAATTAAGAAAATTTGGAGCAAATTAGTATAACACAAAAAAAATAGGAACAAATTCCTTGCAGGCTAAAAATGCATGGAAAACAATATTTGGCCCCTTTTTTCGATACGGTCAACGATTACAAACGTGACTCGAGTCACCGAATATGGTAGCGGTAGATTTTCTCTTCATGATGAGCTTTGAATAATGACAAAACTCGCGTTTTTAACAATGTTATTGAATAATTTGTACGCCCGCTCATGTGTGCTCTCCGGTATTCAACAAAAAACTCAATATTCTGGGTGCGCTTGGGCCCGTTTATCTCGAAAACGGTCAAATTTCTGAAAAAACTCATGAGGACCATTTTTGTAGAGAATTAACTCATCTTCAATTTTTATTTGAACAAAAAATCTCTAAGTGCCATATTTTGGGAGATATTCGTGGAAAACCTATTTTTCGGGTCTTTTGTGGCCTTTTTCAACCCCTGTCACACAATTTTTTAACGCAAACTTTGTGTCATTTTAAAGGGGGTGCCAAATGTCACCCATTAAATAGCAAATAAAAATGGTAACTAATTTTTGATAGGTTTGCCCCTTCGTTTACTGGACTAAATTTAAATTTATATTTTTGGTGAGAGGTTCGTAAAGAGTACAAATATAAAAATATTAGTTTTATTTTTATTTGAAACATACATTTATATAAAATAACATGGTGCGTCTGTATTTCATCTGAAATAGATGAAACAGAAACTAATAGTAAAAGTATTAAAATGTACGCTTAATTTTTTTTTAAATAGGTAGAGAGAAAATTATTTATAAAATATTCAGATAATACAACTTGTAGAACTCAAGCTCTTCCAAATTTGCTGTTTTACCATTCATATCTATAGAATTACATAATTTCGAACAAATGTATTTTACAAAATTAATTAACTATACCTGAAATGGTTGAAAATAAATTGGTTTGATAAGTTGGTACCTATAGCAGGTAAAAATACATTTTAAGGTATTTATACAACGTGTTTCAAAATGATTGTCATCTAGTTCGCGTTGGAATTTCTATGCATGTAATTTTTGATGTGCCGCTCTCTATTGATTTGAACCTATCTAATTCTGACAAGTGTCACTTCGAACATTTATTGTGAAACTGGCAATCAGTACTGCTGGTAATTAACGGCCCTATTCGGGGCCAAAACAAATGCTACAAATAGACAAATACTCAGAATTAGTTTTCTTTTGACAGAGAAAAACCAGAAGTTAGAAGGGGTTAAGTAGGTTATTTTGAGGTTATGTATAGCTAGTAGAAACTCCTATTTTCGCAAGGTGGGTTCAGTTTTTTATTACATGGGAATTCCATAGCCGACTAGGGGACAATCATTTTGAAACACGTTGTATAAACGAAGACTTCGCTTTTATATAGATATAGCAAATGCTTTATCTCCTATAGACCAAGGACTGCTCTTAGGTGATCTGTTTCAATTTCATCACTGAGAATTAATGAAATTACGCTCTTCATTTAACTGATTTCTATTAGATGAAAGCATCCAAGTTCATATAGGTCCTTAACATTACTTAAATATCTGTACGTTTTGAAGCTTAGAAGTCTACTTAAACGTGTGGTAATAACGCCTTCGTTAGGCGTTAATTTTTTTTTCTAGAAGTATCTATTGTCGATAATTTATAGATAATGTATCTCATCTTTTATTCTTGAGTAAAAGTATTTTTTCAGAATTACCACAATCTTTTGAACATAAGTATTTTTAATGGGATTTCTTCCTACTTAGACCTATTAGTTATTAGTATTGTAACGCGAAATATAAACAATCAACGTAAGCGTAAACAACCAGCGTAAGCGTACTCGGAAGAGGCGGCCCACCTCAAAGGGAGGCCGCTCCACTAATTGGGGCGTAAAACAAGTTCCACAATAATCGCGAATATGTATTTAAACAAAGAATGATCTATTACTTTCGGGTCGTTTCTAGAACAAACAAATTAGGGAAAAGAAGAATCGAGTACTGTCAAGAACGTTCCGGAATACATTATGGAGGGCTATAAAAGCGAACGCTGCGGACGAAGAGGCAGATTAGACGAGAAACCGCAGCATAAATAAAAACAGTGCGATAAACGAACAAGTGAAATTGTATAAATAAATTAGCAGTTAAGAGTGTGGTATAAATTAATTAGTTAGGAAATCCGAAATAGCCTAGATAAATTAAGTAGTGTTAAGACCGTGTGTAAATAAATTAGAATAAACGTTATAGTATTATTAAAAGCTAAAAAATCAGTAATATTACCACACATTCTCTTGATTCAAAATATGGACATTTGTTTAAATATGCTCATAACATGATTTAAAACAGAATGTACGACTAGTGTTGAATTATATTTATTTCGAATAATGCAGGTTATTCTTCGAAGATGAAATGTAAGCTAATGAAACAAAATTGGCTTCACAGACAAAAATGAAATTTCTTATTGGGTAGTTTTGAATTTATGGGACTGAATTATTTGTTTAATAGAAGAAGGAAAGTTACAAGTGAATTTAGACTGTGAAGTCTTCATTGAAATTGCAGTAGGGTTGAAAAGTATTAAATGAAAATTATACTTATCCAAGCACAACTCTAAGTTCTTAAATGACAAGTGAATGTGGTCCCCATGGAACGTATGTTACCGTTTCTTATATGTACCGTGCACACACTTGGGAAAAACCGAAAAAAATCATTGTTTCCGAAATTGAATATCTCAGAAAACCCACCCTTAAATTTGGCAAATTTTGGTTATTTTATTCAAGTGAAATTAAGCTACTTTTCTGTCAAACATAATATACCCATTCTGTTCCGTTAGGTAAATACGGCCTTTCAAAAAAATAACTACTATTTTCAAACGTTTAAGCCTCATATGCTCATATGCGTTATGCATGTATCACGTCGTATTGTCACGCTTTTTACCTTCTCATATGGGGTACCCATAGGCCATATATAATAACGGAAAGTACTTATTGTAATCGTGCTGATTTTCGGAACTTGAGATATTGACATTTCTGGACGTTTTAAAGTCCCCTGAGTTCGAAAAACATGTCTTTGGGAACATGTCTGTATGTATGTATGTGATCAACGTTTTCTCGGTAACTATAAATAGTGGAATGTAAAAATTTTGCATTTGGGCTGGATCCCCAGAAAACTCACCACCACAAAAATTTCATCAGAATCAATTAAGGGCAAAGGGCTCTTTACTCTTGTCATTTTTAGGTTTTTTTTTGATCATCTCAAAATATGGTCCATATTTTCTTTTGAACTTTGTATGTTTACTTTAATGTTCAATTACTATTGACTGCCGTTATCGTTATCTTGACTGATGTTCTGTGAAGGGCCCTTTACTCTTGTAAATTTTAAGTTTTTCTCAATTTTCTCCAAAACGGCTTTACCGATTCTTAATAAGTTGTATATTTTAACTGAACTAGCTAATGGCTACAACTTTTATTTGAAACATTTTTTTCTAAATCCTCCTTAAAGATGTTGCCATGAATATTTGGTCCGGCCATATGTGAGTCCTACGTTATTTTCTCAAAATACGCTTGACTAGTTTTCACTAGAAATGGTGACTTCCGATCCGGATCACTTTAGAAACTCTTCCAAAACTAAAAATGCATCTAACGACACCAACCGCGTAATTGGCCACCTCCGAAAATTTCAAGCGATTCCGAAAGATTCCTCAAAAATCCGATGCTCTCCGGCCGTTCGGTCAGTAGCGTGGCGGCCCTTCGAAGTCTTCGCCCTCCGAAGGGCCCTGAGGGACGTCGAGGGCTCCGCGTGGTCCGTCGCAGGGGCGCAGCGTGACGTCGCAAAGCTGCATCTCGAGGAGGGCCCCTCATCGTGCCTGTCAATTCGGAGCTTTGAAATATTGCGGAATATGCGACTTTTTCTTTGTGATCCTCGGGCTTTTGTTCTACCACTAGGCGGTGTTTATTTATGCGCCATTAGACGGGCTTTCTTTGCCGTTTCTGACGTTGGAACTGTCTCGGCTGTTGGAATTGATACTCGGGATGAATATTCGACGTGTAGTTAGGAACGATTATGAGGGAATTTCGTATGGTTGCGTTGCATAAACGTGTAAAATTTGTATTCCAAAAAGGTTCCAACATTCCTAAATAGAGATCGAGACGTGCCCTTAGTATTTGCTTTGTTTTAGTGCACTCTTTTTAAAAATCCCACTTTCGCATATATTTAACTATAAAATTAACGTTTTAACCAAAAATGTGCTGTCTTTTTGTCAGCATATCTCAGAATTAATTACCTATACTCCATTCGAAATAGGGAGAGAGTAATAAATAACTCAAAATCGGAGGTTAGGGTTGTAACAAAGGGCGTACCATCCTTATTTCCCTGATTTTTAAATATAAATTAAATTCACCCATGGAACTGTTTCCATTTTAAAATTTCTTGAAGTTGTATCGTACATATAGTGATTAAGGATTGAACCTAAAAGGAATGAATTCATATAATTACCAATTTAATCGGTGCCGTTAACGAAATATATCAATGAATGATATTACTTGTAAATATTGAATACTTTTAGACAATTCGTCAACTCGGAGACCATTTTGGAAAGGGTCTTTTTTAATGTGGACACTTAATAATTTGTTCAGGCACCTTTACTCTTCCACTAAACTACTTAGTTAACTGTTACCAGAGATTTACCTGTAGGATTAAGAATTACCTGGAAATGGGGTCGAAAGTTCTCCCTCCGTTGAAGGAGGTATAAAAGGGAAATACCTGAATTTCGGTTATACTTATTCTAATAGTCTTACTTTCAAGAATTAAATATGTCAAGTCTTATGAACTTTACCCCGTGTAAGTTACCGAATAAGCAGGCGTTATCGTGTCGTGAAAAAGTGGTTGTTTTAAATGTATTTAACGGATTGAAACATCTACATCCTAAATCCAGCGTAGATGACCTAGTTGAAATGTGTCACAAAATGACGGGATATGGAAAATCAACGATATATCGCGTCAAAAGGGAAGAGAGGAGTGGAGAGGTGAAGGCTCCAAAATCTACACCAGGAAGACCTCAAATGCTTGTTGATGAGGATAGCAAGAGACTCATTCGTCGAACGCTTCATTCCTTTTTTTTTCAAACGTGAAATCCCAACATTGGATAAAATGTTACATGAACTGCCAGAAGACTGTATGACATTGAAAAGGACCAAGTTGTGGACGATTCTGAAGGAACTAGGTATTTGTTGGGATAAGCGAATTAAAACTTCTCCTCTTCGGGAATCCGATGAAATTATTTGCTGGCGAAGAAGCTACCTCAGAGATATTAAAAAATTTCGACAAGAAGGAAGGGCTATTTTTTATCTGGATGAAACCTGGGTAAACCAAGGATATACCGTGGGAAAAGTGTGGCAGGACAAAAGTGTGGTGAATCCGCGACAAGCCTTTTTAGAAGGTTTATCAACAGGACTAAAAGCACCGGCTGGAAAAGGTAAACGACTTATTGTTACCCACATCGGCAGTACTAGTGGCTTTGTGGATGGCGGCTTACTTCTTTTTGAATCGAAGAAGACGGGAGATTATCATGAAGACATGAACGCGGACGTTTTCGAGGAGTACTTCGTTCAAATGCTCGATCTCATCCCACCTGGTTCCGTAATTGTCATGGATAATGCGAGCTATCATTCCAGACAGGTCGATAAATCCCCGGTAATTTCTTGGCGGAAGGCTGAAATTTTAAATTGGCTGATAAGAAAAAATATTCCGTATAAGGAGGACATGGTCAAATCGGAATTGATATCAATTGTAAAGACCTGCAACTTTCGTAAAAGGTATGCAGTTGATGAAATGGCACAAAATCGCCAAATAACTGTGCTTCGTCTTCCGCCCTATCACTGCGAACTCAATCCCATAGAATTAATATGGGCTCAGGTAAAAGGCTATGTTGCTCGGGAAAATAAAACATTTAAATTAAAAGATGTTAAAATTCTTCTGGAAGAATCCATTCGCAGAACCACCTCTGAAAATTGGCAAAAAGTCATAAATCATGTTATAAAAGAAGAAGAAAAATTTTGGGAGTTAGATTTTATGATTGATAACGCCGTGGAACCCTTAATCATTACTGCACAGGATATCAATGAAGAGAGTTCTTCAGATGATTCTGAATATTAATTAATTTCAACTTGAAAACATTCCTGAACATTGCGTCTTTCCAAAACCTCACGATTACTCCTTTTTCTTTTGAACGTGTACCTTTTGTATACCTGAACGGATTCTTGTACGAGAAAATGAGATTTCTGAAAATCGATTTAGGTATACTTATAGTTACCTATATTATTATTAACTTAAGATTTAAACCGTTTTGAACTGTTTAAACAAGATTTGTTATTCTTGTAAAAAAACGTTTATTTCCAATAAATATATTATTATTTTAAGCCATTTAGTTACTTCTTTTGTATAATTTGTGAAATTGTGCCACGTTCCTCGTTTTAAAATTTTTTTGTTTCTTATAAGCTTGGACAAAAGTGATGTTATGTATACTTTGTGCTTTTGATATATTAATTTAGTAAGTAATTAATTTGGATTGATGTATATTTCTATCCCTTATGGCATATGCCAGTGTTAGGTATAATATTAGGAAAAGTTCAGTTCTTTGAGTAAAAGTGAATTAATTATAGTTTCATTTCGACCTCACGGTATAAATTTATTATTTATATATAGGTTCCATAAATTCTAAATAAACAAATATTGCTTATGATTACTTTTTTTCTTTAAATAAAAAACCCCATGGCGTGACTCTGATGTGACGATTTCAAGTAAACGAAAACAGTGCGAAATAACCGAATTGGAGTAATAGAGAAAGAGCATTCAATTCTTCATAAGAAAGATAAAGACGGATTATATCCCTTGACCCGAACGCAGGTAGAAATTTGATCCGGGTGGTTTTCAATGTAATAGTTCCTAGGAACAGTACAGAGACGTATAACTAAATGCAATGTTTATACATATCTCGCCAGTACTACAGTTTTTGAGGATTTACATTTATAATGACATTTTATTACTCTCTCGATTTTCCGAATGGAATATAGTTACCATATTACATTCTAACCTCTCAGCTCAATTTTAGAGTTTCTTATCTGTGTAATTAAAACCAGCAAAAGTAATATTATATTTGTAGTTTGGTGTAAAGTGATCTGTTCCTTTCGAGTTTGTTTTTAATTCCAGAAACTTATTATTACTTAAAACGGATGCAGATATACCTATGCTGACAAAGGCGAAAATATACCCCACTGAATTAACTGGTTTAGGTGTACCTAATATTTTACGAAACATGCATAAAATCTTACCCAAGACTCAAGTTTAAGCTCCCAACCTTTTGTGATGCGATGTGAATTTATTTCACTTGCGACACATTTATTTCATATCAATAATATCAGGAACGGACACCTTAAGGTGAAACGAATTACATTTATACCGAGAGTCTATTAGGAAAACATTTATATAGGCTTCCTTTTTCACCATCAACAAGTGAAACGAATGAAGTACAATACGACTTGTAAAACTTGGTCCTCGGGTCAGTTAAAATATTTCACAAACTGAAAACGTTAAGGTCAACAACATATCCCTTTAGTAAGTTTTCTAACGGTAGTATTTTCCTCATCGGGATATCTTGAAATAACGAAGAGAACGGTCCCTTTATGCAATGAAGGGTCTATTCAATTTTGTAATTTTTAATCTGACCAGAAATATGAGGAACTCTTTATGAATATAACCTTTAAAAATGACAAATATTTGTTTTTATAGTTTATTGTAATAAGACTCAAGGTTCAAACTCAAACTCAATCAAAGACTTAAGATTTAGACTTTTCTACGACCAGAAACTTTCCCGATATGTATCATATATACCAATATACATACATAGATGAGTTTGTTATGTAACGTTTGGGTCCTTCATTTAACATATTGTGGAAATCTTAATTTTTCATCCTTGGACTTCTAATGTAATCGATCTCTGAAATAAATTGGAAATTTTGCATTCATTCCTTGATTTAAAAGCTTTATAAGAGAAAAAGTGTTTTTTTATCTTCAATCGTTCAATATTAAAAGGATAGACGAGTTTTTACGTAATTTGGTTCCCAAAGGGATTAATAGTAGGGTTGAAATAATTTTTACGATTTTTCCAGGTGAACGAGATTTAACGGAGAAAATTGAATTCGTTCAATACGAATGTAATGCATAATTGAATGTAGTTTGATAAAAAACACATTCGATCTACTTGTGATATTTGAATTTTGACAGGACTTTTGTTCTAAATGATTCAGAATTAGATGTAACGCAATAAATGAAATAATTAAAATTGGTTTATTGAACTCAAAAGGGTTACACCTTACACCTCCTTTAGAGATTGTATTTTTTAAATAAATGGAATTGATTGAACCTACTTAAATACAATGGAACAAACAACGATTGTTTATCCCATAAAATGAAGAATAATAATTTTCCAAAAAAATAATCTAATTATGCTACTTTTTAAAAAGCAATTAAAAAGTGATTTTTTGACCCCAAAACGGTTGCACTTCCCTTTAAGGGTTGAGTTAAAAGTCGCAACTTAAAACGTATAAATGGGAATTTTCAAAAAACATTTGATCCACTTTTAATGTAGTTTTTAGTTTATATTGTATTTTCTAATTACATAGAATTGAAGATAATTAAATAGAATGAACCAAACAGCGGTTGCACATTCCTTAAAATGAGGAATAATTATTTTCCAATAAAAAAATTAATCTAATTACATATGATGCTTTTTTAATGTAATTCTAAAGTGATTTTTAAACCCTAAAACGGTTGCACTCCCCTTAAGGGTTGACTTAAAAGTTAGAACTTAAAACGGAAATGGAAATTTTCAAAAAGCATCTGATCCACTTGTAATGTATGTAACGCAATAAATGAGATAATTAAACTTGGTTTATAGAATTCAAAAAGGTTAACACCTCCTTTAGGGATTGTGTTTTTTTTTAACTAAATAGAATTAATTGATCCTAATTAAAATAATGAAACAAACAGTGGTTGTTTACCCCATAAAATGAAGAATAATAATTTTCCAAAAAAATTAATCTAATTATACTACTTTCTTAAAAGTAATTAAAAAGTGACTTTCAACCTCAAAACGGTTGCACTTCCCTTAAGGGTTGAGTTAAAAGTTACAACTTGAAACGTAAATGGAAATTTTCAAAAAGCTTTTTCTCCAAATTTAATGTAGTTTTTAGTTTGTAATGTATTTTTTAAATAAATAGAATTGATCCCAATTAAATAGAATGAACCAAATAGCGGTTGCACATCCCTTAAAATGAGGAATAATAATTAAAAAAAAATTATAATACTTTTTTAAAAGTAATTCAAAAGTGATTTTTAAACCCTAAAACGGTCCCCTTAAGGGTTGACTTTTAAAACGGAAATGGAAATTTTCAAAAACATCTGATCCACTTGTAATGTTTAGTTTTTAATGGAATTGGGTTTGAATGATTCAATGTAGTTTAACTAAGATGTTTTTAATCAGTTGTATTACCCTTAAGGGTTCAATTCTTTCTTAATTGAATAGCATTGGATATCGACGTTGAACTACAATCGCCAATACAAGCGAACTATAGATCGCTTAGATACCCAATTATCGTAATATAACTAAATAATATCTATCGGCGGCGGTCAACTCTTAAGAAATTTTAATCCCCAACCCTAAGATCGGTCAATTGGTAAGCGAACCGACAGGTAAATTTTTAAAGGGTATATAGTTTTGGATGAGTCAACTCGTAAGAGGATTCTCAGAAATAATCAAGGGGATGATGATTGTAACGAAGTAGTTCGGATATTTGTTGAAACTAAGAATATGATATAAGGGAGTGGTTTGTTACGTTCCAACTAAACGGTGACGATGGATCGCACCGAGATAGTTGTGGATTTTATTAAAAGTCAACGCGGCAAACACTTGCTTGTTGTTAATGATCATATGCGTTTCATGACCTTAGGGTCGGGTTCCGCAGGGTTTTCCTTGCCCCCTCGCAAGGAATACGATAATCCCCCTTTTGGGATTTTTCAGTTAGTTCTAACCCTTACGAGTTGACCGATCTAGAGAACCATATTCTTACGAGTTGACCAATCTCGCGAAGGTCAAATGCGGACCGGGGATTTATTCTTACGAGTTGACCTGTGCCATAGCTATTTAGATGTTTGTACGCTTCCTTCGATAAATTGTCTTTTCTGTTTATAGATTGTAAGTAAGTCTCTTTCTTCTCTTTATTAATTCCTCTATTTCTGTATTCCACCAATAAGGTTCTTCTTTCGTGTACGTCTTATATCCTAAAACTTCTCCCAATTAAAATGAGTGCATTTCATGTAAAATCCGGCGGCGGTCAACTCGTAAGGAATTTTAATCCCCAACCCTAAGATCAGTCAATTGGTAAGCGAACCGGCAGGTAAATTTTTAAAGGGTAGTCTCGGATGAGTCAACTCGTAAGAGGATTCTCAGAAATAATCAAGGGGATGATGATTGTAACGAAGTAGTTCGGATATTTGTTGAAACTAGGAATATGATATAAGGGGGTGGTTTGTTACGTTCCAACTAAACGGTGACGATGGATCGCACCGAGATAGTTGTGGATTTTATTAAAAGTCAACGCGGCAAACACTTGCTTGTTGTTAATGATCATATGCGTTTCATGACCTTAGGGTCGGGTTCCGCAGGGTTTTCCTTGCCCCCTCGCAAGGAATACGATAATCCCCCTTTTGGGATTTTTCAGTTAGTTCTAACCCTTACGAGTTGACCGATCTAAAGAACCATATTCTTACGAGTTGACCAATCTCGCGAAGGTCAAATGCGGACCGGGGATTTATTCTTACGAGTTGACATGTGCCATAGCTATTTAGATGTTTGTACGCTTCCTTCGATAAATTGTCTTTTCTGTTTATAGATTGTAAGTAAGTCTCTTTCTTCTCTTTATTAATTCCTCTATTTCTGTATTCCACCAATAAGGTTCTTCTTTCGTGTACGTCTTATATCCTAAAACTTCTCCCAATTAAAATGAGTGCATTTCATGTAAAATCCGGCGGCGGTCAACTCGTAAGGAATTTTAATCCCCAACCCTAAGATCAGTCAATTGGTAAGCGAACCGGCAGGTAAATTTTTAAAGGGTAGTCTCGGATGAGTCAACTCGTAAGAGGATTCTCAGAAATAATCAAGGGGATGATGATTGTAACGAAGTAGTTCGGATATTTGTTGAAACTAGGAATATGATATAAGGGGGTGGTTTGTTACGTTCCAACTAAACGGTGACGATGGATCGCACCGAGATAGTTGTGGATTTTATTAAAAGTCAACGCGGCAAACACTTGCTTGTTGTTAATGATCATATGCGTTTCATGACCTTAGGGTCGGGTTCCGCAGGGTTTTCCTTGCCCCCTCGCAAGGAATACGATAATCCCCCTTTTGGGATTTTTCAGTTAGTTCTAACCCTTACGAGTTGACCGATCTAAAGAACCATATTCTTACGAGTTGACCAATCTCGCGAAGGTCAAATGCGGACCGGGGATTTATTCTTACGAGTTGACCTGTGCCATAGCTATTTAGATGTTTGTACGCTTCCTTCGATAAATTGTCTTTTCTGTTTATAGATTGTAAGTAAGTATCTTTCTTCTCTTTATCAATTTCTCTATTTCTGTATTCCAACAATAAGGTTCTTCTTTCGTGTACGTCTTATATCCTAAAGCTTCTCCCAATTAAAATGAGTGCATTTCATGTAAAATCCCTTAGCAACGAAAAGAGTCGAAATAATTGTTGCCCTTTTTTGAAATTTACGTGTAAATGAGATAACCTATGAATGGTAGACGGTTAAGTACGTACATAAAAGCAATTCTGTCTCTTTTAACCCGAAATAATTATGAAAAAATATAGGACGCGAATATTTGGACGACCCTTATATACAGGGGCGAGGCGACCATTCCAACCTGAAAATATTTCACCACGTGACGTGTCCCCACAAAAAGAAACTGCGACTGTTTCGACCCCACAGATCAATTCGACACCGACACAATCAATGCCGTCTCGAATTTCTAATTGAAAAATAGTCACCCCTAGGCCGCAACCGGCAATTTTTAACTTCCGGGGAAATTTCACCCTTTGCGGAAAGGTGTAATTTCCTTGTCGAATCATCGTTAGGGAAAATTACCGAGAAGCTCAATAGAAAAACCGGTACGGGGGAGAAGACGTGTAAAAACCGTTAAGTCGAATTTAAAAGTAATAGTTGCGAACGTAATGAATAAATTTCGAAGTGTGGCGGAGGTGGCGGCGGTGGTGGTGGTAATGGGCAGGAAGCGCAGGTGTAAAGTGGTACAAATGGGTTCGGTTGGCACATCCGATATGGGTCATTCGGATTATGCACCTGAGGACGTGACCTGCCCCAAAGCTGACCAATTTTTTTCTCTTGGGGTTAGGCCGGGTTTTCGGGTTTTTATTGAAGAGAGAGAAAGAGAGAGGACACGTTTTAACTGTACCTGTGATAAATAATCGGGAGGGGTTTCGAACGGCACTTCGGCGAGGCGTCGAGAGGATATACATATATTCCGTTCGGGGCCCGTGCCTTCCACCTCGGCACTCCGTCCAACAAGGAATTTATTCATAACGAGTTTAAAACTTGCAGTGACTCAAAACACTTACTTACCCTATCGCAAATAAAGGAACGGACAAGTGCACGAGTCGACAGGGATATATTAAATAATTTAATATGTGTATGTAAATCGCAACAGTTTACATTCGTTTCACTTCTCCCTTCAGAAAATTAACGACAGTTAATTCAATTTAGCGTTTGATTAAGAGATACTTACTGCTTCATCGATCAATTGCGTGATATACACAAAAGTCATTGTTTTTAACATAGTTTTGATCCATCACATTTGTCGCATTCTAAATGTTCAAAATGTAGTTATTTCTAAATTATTTTTCCACTTAGTGGTTAGTGGTTAAGGCTGAGATTCGTTTTATAGGGCATTGAATTTTAACATTTTTCAGATTTTACTAGAAAGTACTTTAAATAACTTTGGACAAACCAAAATATCGTTATTTGTCAACGAAAGACGTGGAAAACGATAGGAAAATTCTTTTTACTTCCTCATATAATTAGAGAAAATGTTGTAATCGTGCTGATTTTCGGAATTTGAGGTACATATTGGAATTTCTGGACGATATGAGGTCCCCTCAGCTCGAAAAATATGTTTTTGGAAACGTGTGTCTGTGTGTATGTATGTGTCTGTATGTATGGTGTATGTGGTCAACGTGTCCTCAGAAACTATATACTATAGTCCAGTAAATGAAAGCCGATAAACTCCCAAACCTGGGATAAATTCTGCAGAAGGATGAAACTGGGGGCAATTGTAGGTCTCAACTGGGTCTTTCGAAATACGGAAAGTTGTAGATTCTCCGGGTCCCGGAACATGGTAAAAAATGGTCCTCAAGTTCCAAAAATCTGTTTTTAGCCTATATCTCCGAGAATATGGCATTTAGGGAATTTTTGTTTAGATACAAAAAGAAGATCAGTTCAGTAGCTACAAAAATGTTCTATGACTTTTTCCGAAAACTCGACAGTTTTCGAGATAACGGCCCCGAAACGAGCCCATTACTTGTTGCACCTGTTCTGAATCAAGGAGATCAAATTCGAGAAATGGAGACATAAGCGGGCGGACAAATTGTCCAATAACTCGAGTAGAAATGGATATTTTTTGGTGATTCAAAATTCACGTGAAAGAGAAAACCCATATGGGTTTTCGTTTTTATTTTTCTTGAATATTGTAAACCCAGGCTAAATTTTTTCTTCTTCGATATTTCTCGACTTTTAGAAAATTCATTCATATTTTAAGAAATAATAATAATTTTGTTGGGTCTTTCTTGATAATGGGTCTCCAAAACCTATCGAAGGAGCCCATAAAGGTTGTTTCATTTTCTTTCTATTGCATCCTAATAAAAAGTAACTTCGAACATGTTGATTTTTTGACATTTCCGGAGTTTTGAAAGTTGGTTGGCAAGAATGTTGGAGTTGGCACAAAAAACGAAGAAACCATTGGAAAGGGGGCATTTCAAGCATTCCAGTGATGTGCATGATTGATGTACGATGATTCATAATTTTTTAATACCCAATTGATGCCACAAATGTCAAAAAATCAACATATTCAAAGGTACTTTTTATTGGGATGCAAAAGAAAGAAAATGAAACAACCTTGATGGGCTAATTCGATAGGTTTTGGAGACCCATTATCAAGAAAAACCCGACTAAATTACTACTATTCATTAAAATTTGGATGAATTTTCTAAAAGTCGAGAAATATCGAAGAAGAAAAAATTTAGGCTGGGTTTACAATATTCAAGAAAAATAAAAAGATGCCGGAGACCCAGTATACCATAGCTATGGGTTTTCTCTTTCACGTGAATTTTGAATCAACTCGAGTTATTGGACAATTTGTCCGCCCGCGTATGTCTCCATTTCTCGAATTTGATCTCCTTGATTCAGAACAGGTGCAACAAGTAATGGGCTCGTTTCGGGGCCGTTATCTCAAAAACTGTCGAGTTTTCGGAAAAAGTCATAAGGACCATTTTTGTAGCTACTGAACTGATCTTCCTTTTGTATCTAAACAAAAATTCCCTAAATGCCATATTCTCGGAGATATAGGCTAAAAACAGATTTTTGGAACTTGAGGAGCATTTTTTACCATGTTCCGGGACCCGGAGAATCTACAACTTTCCTTATTTCGAAAGACCCAGTTGAGATCTACAATTGCCCCCGGTTTCATGCCTGTGCCGAATTTAACCTAGGTTTTTTCCTTCATTTACTGGACTATAGTGGAAAATTGAAATTATGTATTTGGGCTGGGTGCCCTGAAAACTCGCAGCCACATAAATTTCATCAGAATCAATTGAGGGCAAAGGGCACTTTACTCTTGTCAATTTCAGGTTTTTTTTTGATTATCTCAAAAACTGGTCAAACCTCTTCTTTTCAACTTTGTATACTTACTACTACTTACTTACCTACTTGCTATTTACTTTGTATGCTTACTTTAATATTCTATTCTTATTGAGTGCCGTTATCATTATCTCGACTGATTTGCGAAGGGTGCTTTACTCTTGTGAATTTTCAGTTTTTCTCAATTTTCTCCAAAACGGCTTTATTAATTCTAACCAAATTTTGTATTTGAACTGACCTAACTAATGACCACAACTTTTATTTGAAACATTTTTTTCTAAAACGCATTTTGATAATGTTGCCATGAATATTTAGTCCGGCCATATGAGAAAGTCCTACGATGTTACACATCACCATTTTTATAGAAAAAAAAATGTTTTCGTAAATTACTATTTTTCTCTATGTAACACATTTGCAGAACCGAATCTCTTTAGGTACTGCAATTATCGGCGGACACTGATTTCTTTCCTACAATACCTTTAAAGTGTCCTCTATACCACTTTCACTATATTTGATACGGCATTTTGCTATAATTTTTCTAATATATAACATCACTTTCCTTATGATCGCACATTACAAGTCCATCACTGGGACATTTTACATAGAACATAGAGAGATGGGCGACGGTACGTCAACCTAACCACATAAACAGTGAAAATTCGTAGCAATCTTAGCAAAGCTTTCCAGTTTTTTTTTGCAAACTTACATATTTCCTAAAGTTGTTATTACTTTTCCCAATATACTGAGAGTGTCCTCTTTTACAAAAAAAACAAAATTCATCAAAATTGGCTTTGTCAGAAAAGACGAATCTTTACCGTGGTAATTTTATATTAAGATGTAAATCAAAAAAAAATTCTTCATATCATTTTGTATCAAAAATTTAGCTTGTGAATTTTGATATAGGGCATTATTTGTTAATAAAATGAAACAAAAGTGTACTTAACATATCTACTCAATATTGTAATTTTTAACCTGACAAATTGACGTTTGACATATGTGAGGGAGCGAAATAGCTATTTTAGTGTCAAATTTACATTTTTTGAAAATATTGTGAAGAGAGAAAAAGATTTTCGCTATACAATCTCTTTCCAATATGTTTTTTGTATACCAATCTCTTAAGGAGTACTGAAATTACTATAAGCCATTCTGTGTCATCATCTTCTCGCAATTCAAATCTGAAACTTTTGTACTGTTAAATTGATATCTGTGAAAGAAATATGAAAAATGGGAAGGTTACGGAAATGGTAATTTCTTTCCGACGCAATTTTTCTTAGTGAAAATATCTCAAAACCAAAAGAAACCACCTGAATTGGTGGGAATTCATCTCACAATTCAAATTTGGAATTTTTTTACCTGTCAAATTGACGTTTGACGGAAATTGTGATGGTACGGAAATGTTTTTCAATTTCCTGGCGTTTCTATTGAAAATTAAAGAGGTTAACTGCCACTTTGCATTTTCTCCTGTCAATTTAATTTAAATGTCAAATTGGCATTTTACCAAAATTTCGTCGATAGAAGAAAGTTTTGGAAATTCAGATCCTTTCCAATGCCTTTTATGTGTCGGGATATCTCGAGGAATAATGAAATTATCCTTACAATTTAAATCAGTCACGGTTTTAACTGTCAAACTGACATCTGTGGAAGAAATGTCAAAAATGGAGAGTTTTCCAAATGTCAATTACTTTCTGACGCAGTTTCCCTTTGTTCAGAAATTCCATATGGAAACGAGATACGTGCCATTTTGTATATTAACCTCTCAACCCAAATTTGGAATTGTTTACCTGTCAAATCGATGTTTGACAGAAAATGTGAAGGGGGTGAAACAGTTTTTTATACAATTTAATGTATTTCCAACTTTTTTAACTGTCAAATTGACGTCTGTGGAAGACATGGTCATGCTTCGAAATGTTAATAACACAGTTTGTTTTGCTCTTTCGGGATATTTCCCAACAAAATTAAATCACCTGACCTCGTGTGAATTAATTTGCTAATTAAAATTTGGAATTTTTTACCTGTCAAATTCTTGGTGTAGAAGGTGACTTAAAGAGTCTTCGCAACTATACCTGTCAAATTGACATTTGCCGCAAATGTCAACTTAATTTTTGAGATGATTAAGTATCAACTTGACACTTTTCAATATAGCGAGGAGAGAAAATGCTTTGGGGCATTTCAGCCTTCGTTGCGTTTTCTTTTGACGGAATATCTCTGAAATACTGGAATTGTATGTTGTTTTGTATCATGTCGTTATAATTCAAATTTGGAATTTTTGTAAATGTCAATTTGACGTTTGTTAAAAAATGACAAGGCAGATGTTTCCCAGTTTTCGGAATATCTCAAAAGAAAATAGGATTACCTGGCATATTATGTAGTAACTAACTAAAATGTACCTAACTCAAATTTGGAATTTTTAGGTGCCTGATACAAGAGTTATAAAAAAAATGCGAAAAGACGGAAAATATGATAAGTTTTATATACAGCATAGTACCTAAGTGCCTATGTACGTATTGAATGTTTTTTAAAAAATATATACATATATAGTGTATAAACAAATTTCTGTGTGTTTTAAACGAATGTATTATGAAAATCCTTTACCCATAATTGAAATATCCTAAGAATTTGATTTGTTAGTTAAAAGAACATCTTTTTTCATATTCTTGGACTTCCCATTATTTCCAACACAGTGAACTCGACGATACAGAAATTATGTCTGCCAAAACAACAGCTGCAAACGTGACCACATCGCCTTTTTTCCATACCAGCGGAAAAACTGCCACGCCACTTATCTACTCTACGTACTACCTCGTCCAAAATACGAAAATAAGTAATTTTTGCTTTCCCGGAGGTACAAGTCCGGCGAACGGATTTCTCGGCAATGTCGTAAACGAGGCCTCCGTCCCTCTAATCTCCTACAATAACAATATGCGATAAACAGGAAAAATTCCCGGGCACAAATTTGGCACCAAAAGTAAAAATAAATAGTCGGGGGACGGCCGGGCGGTACCTTTCATGTCGGACCATCCCTCCTGGCTTTATTGGTACCGTAGCTGCATTAAGCAAGGGCTACATAAGTATTTATTGTGTGCAATAACGTTAATATTGCCCGTTATGGAATTATGCCCCGTAAAAGCTAGGAACGACAATCTGGGTTTAATGGCGCTAAAAATATGATTCCGTCACGTTGTACGAGTAGATAAACTTTTTACCGGATTCCCATTCGTGAAGTTTGTGGAAAACCGTGGTGATTAAGCGAGTTTCCTGAAATCATGCAATATGCAGATAAGCTGAAACGACTTATTGTTGAATGTAATTTATTACAACTCAAATAACTTTTTTGGGATTTCTTTCGGGAACTCCACTTCAAAAACTTCTTATGGCGCCCTTGATTAATAGTAATTATGTATTATAAGTGAATACATCATGGATAATTATATAGTAGTGAATTCGATATCATGAAACAGATAAAATCAGAGGTGTTCTAAGTATTTTAGGTATACCGAGAAAAGTGTCGGAAAGCCTGCCTTTTTGTAACGTGGTCTTACTAATACTTCGTGATCATTTGAAGAAATCGAAGTATTTGACGTATACTGAGAAAAGCCTCGGAAAATCTGACTTTCTCTAACGTCCCATTGGGGAAATTGATATGCGTCATTTTGTAGGAACTTCAAAAATACCCTTACGTCGTAAATCGAAATACACCACTTTTTTAAAATTTTTCGTAGATGACCAGAAGTTTTGTTAACTCGGCTTTAAAATCTGTCATGCGTCCATTAAATCCTGACGACCTGTCAATGTTCTTTCACCGGCTCCAGGTGTGTATGCACAGTTGGTTAGGTCTTTGGTGTTCACACGAAGATTCCTGCAGAGATCGTAATAGAATTCGGGTCTTATTCGAGGGATAAGTGGCAGTGATAATTATAAAAATCGTAATATCTAATCTCGTTACGAGTGACACAATAGGTGCTGAGTTAAGTTTATTATAAATATTTACAAATGATGATATTTATTTTTGTAGTATAGTACGTACTATTAAACACAGAGTCATTCGATAGCGGAATTACAAGCGAAATTTAATTTGCAATATTTAAAATTGGAACTTCAAAAAAAATTTGGGTTATTAAAGTTGTAATTTCAGAAAATCACTTTGTTAATATTTTTGATTTTAGGCCTTGCTGTACATGTGCTGTTTAAAAGTGGTTAACCAAACTCACTCCAGATACTCTAGTCTAAACTAATCAAAATTGATAACACTTACTAGCAACTAAACCGAGTTTAGTTATGAACAATCGAGTCTTAAAAAGTTATATTCTGAAAATTTACAAGTTTTGGACGAAGTATGAATAACGATATTCGAAATTTGAATTGTAACCATGAAAGTTGAACTTCAATACCCAAATCATTTTAATAAGAGTATTAACTGAAAAGTTTCCGGTAAAATCCAAACCTTTTTTGGAATTTGAATTTCAAAAAACTTAACTATTGTACATCGCTGCTTTAAACTTTGTTTAACCGACCTCAATCCAAATATTCTGGTCGGAAAAATTTTCAAAATAGATCGGTACGATTCTGTAACGGTAAAACCTTCATAACTTTGCTCAAATGTAACGTTTCATAACGTATCTTCTTCGGAACGTTAAAAATAGACCGTAATTGACACTCAGGATGAATTTTTACTTTATGACACGTCACTATAATTCTTATGAATTTTTGATCCGATCGAACGTCGTTAATTCGTAGCAACTGACTTGCGCCCTTCGAATTTAAACACATGAAACTTTTTGATCTTAATAAATACGCTTTGATTGAAATCCACATGAAATTTAGACTCTATTGGACTTAATAGTACTTTCATATGAATTTACTTCAATTTAATTTAAAGGACGATTGTCCGTGTGATGACGAGCTGTGTAGTTCCTCATTTTTTATTATTCATAACTTTGCTCAAATGTGACGTTTCATAACGTATCTTCTTCAAAACATTAAAAATAGACCGTAATTGACACTCAGGATGAATTTTTACTTTATGACACGTCACCAGAATTTTTTATGAATTTTTGTTCCGATCGATCTTCGTTAATTCGAAGCAACTGACTTGCGCCCTTCGAATTTAAACACATGAAACTTTTTGATCTTAATAAATACGCTTTGATTGAAATCCACATTAAATTTAGACTCTATTGGACTCAATAGTATTTTCATATGAATTTACTTCAACTTAATTTAAAGGACGATTGTCCGTGTGATGACGAGCTGTGTAGTTCCTCATTTTCTATTAGGAAACTTAGTAAAACCTTCATAACTTTGCTCAAATGTAACGTTTCATAACGTATCTTCTTCGGAACGTTAAAAATAGACCTCAATTGATACTCAGGATGAATTTTTACTTTATGACACGTCACTAGGATTTTTATGAATTTTTGATCCGATCGAACATCGTTAATTCGTAGCAACTGACTTGCGCCCTTCGAATTTAAACACATGAAATTTTTGACCTTAATAAATACACTTCAGTTAAAATCCACATTAAATTTAGACTCTATTGGGCTTAATAGTACTTTCATATGAATTTACTTCAATTTAATTTAAAGGACGATTATCCGTGTGATGACGAGCTGTGTAGTTCCTCATTATTAGGAAACTAAGTAAAACCTTCATAACTTTGCTCAAATGTAACGTTTCATAACGTATCTTCTTCAAAACGTTAAAAATAGACCGTAATTGACACTCAAGATGAATTTTTACTTTATGACACGTCACTAGAATTTTTATGAATTTTTGATCCGATCGAACATCGTTAATTCGTAGCAACTGACTTGCGCCCTTCGAATTTAAACACACGAAATTTTTGACCTTAATAAATACACTTCAATTAAAATCCACATTAAATTTAGACTCTATTGGGCTTAATAGTACTTTCATATGAATTTATTTCAATTTAATTTAAAGGACGATTGTCCGTGTGATGACGAGCTGTGTAGTTCCTCATTTTCTATTAGGAAACTTAGTAAAACCTTCATAACTTTGCTCAAATGTAACGTTTCATAACGTATCTTCTTCGGAACGTTAAAAATAGACCTCAATTGATACTCAGGATGAATTTTTACTTTATGACACGTCACTAGAATTTTTATGAATTTTTGATCCGATCGAACATCGTTAATTCGTAGCAACTGACTTGCGCCCTTCGAATTTAAACACATGAAATTTTTGACCTTAATAAATACACTTCAGTTAAAATCCACATTAAATTTAGACTCTATTGGGCTTAATAGTACTTTCATATGAATTTACTTCAATTTAATTTAAAGGACGATTATCCGTGTGATGACGAGCTGTGTAGTTCCTCATTATTAGGAAACTAAGTAAAACCTTCATAACTTTGCTCAAATGTAACGTTTCATAACGTATCTTCTTCAAAACGTTAAAAATAGACCGTAATTGACACTCAGGATGAATTTTTACTTTATGACACGTCACTATAATTCTTATGAATTTTTGATCCGATCGAACGTCGTTAATTCGTAGCAACTGACTTGCGCCCTTCGAATTTAAACACATGAAACTTTTTGATCTTAATAAATACGCTTTGATTGAAATCCACATGAAATTTAGACTCTATTGGACTTAATAGTACTTTCATATGAATTTACTTCAATTTAATTTAAAGGACGATTGTCCGTGTGATGACGAGCTGTGTAGTTCCTCATTTTCTATTAAGAAACTTAGTAAAACCTTCATAACTTTGCTCAAATGTAACGTTTCATAACGTATCTTCTTCGGAACTTTAAAAATAGACCTCAATTGATACTCAGGATTAATTTTTACTTTATGACACGTCACTAGCATTTTTATGAATTTTTGATCCGATCGGACGTCGTTAATTCGTAGCAACTGACTTGCGCCCTTCGAATTTAAACACATGAAACTTTTTGATCTTCATAAATACGCTTTGATTGAAATCCACATTAAATTTAGACTCTATTGGACTTAATAGTACTTTCATATGAATTTACTTCAATTTAATTTAAAGGACGATTGTCCGTGTGATGACGAGCTGTGTAGTTCCTCATTTTCTATTAGGAAACTTAGTAAAACCTTCATAACTTTGCTCAAATGTAACGTTTCATAACGTATATTCTTCGGAACCTTAAAAATATACCTTAATTGATAGTCAAACTGGATTCTCACTTTATGAAACGTCAATAGAATTTTTTATGAAAAAAAAAAACGAAACCAACTTCTCTTTGGAATTCGAACTTCAGAAAACTTTACTCTTAGACCTCTTACACATCTGGCTTTAGGAAAAAAGAAGGTTTTAGTTAATATTTCAGACAATACTTGAGCAGTATTTGATAGTTTTATTAAAAAACGATGAATGTCTAAAAGTTGTACTTTCTGTAAACCACTTCAATAAGTACCTGAAAATCCAAACTTACTTACTTTTTTGGAATTTAAACTTCAAAACATTTCCTTCTTCACCTTCCAATTTAAGCACAGTTTAACCAAACTTAATTTTGATACTCTAATCCTAGTCGGAACCAACTAAGTCATAAAGTTATCGATGGTTAACAAGTAAAACCGAGTTTAGTTGAACCAAGAATGAACTAAAAGGGTATGCACAATTATAAGGTATATAAAAGTTATATGTAATTTAGATACGAATTGTTTAGTGATACCCTCAGTTGAAAAGTTTCACGAGACTGGATTAAAACTATACGTTTTGAAACAATTTTGTTTTTTTAGTATTGTTGTGGTAAAGCAAGTTTACGTTTATCGACGATTTAATGGTGAACTAAAAGAAGTAGCCTTTCTCGCTGACAAATCACCACTTGAACATTTGATATCGATTTTAATAAACATCACCAAAAATTAAGTAACGGTCGAAGGCTGTTATATTTACCAAACTAAACGAAAATCTGTTCCCTTTCACTTTATTCCACTTCCAAAATGTATCAGACACATATATACATATATTACACGTACAACACGTTTGATAACAATTTATTCCGAATCTGCTTACTAAAGGTGACATCAATAGATAAAAACTACGTCTCGGACAACAATATCACTACAATGCGAGCGATAAGAAGAAAATGCCAACAATTTTAAATATTTTTAGTATGCGAAAGAATGAGGAGGTATCAGGAAACTTTGTTTGTTTGCCAAGTTGGCCGTTAAAGAACATTTAAATATTATGATGGGTGTCCAATTACAAAAATATTTATAGGATCAGAGGATTCAATTAGAAATTCATTATTGGAAATACGTAAATAAAATCAGATTTATTTTGGAAGTGTGATATTCAAAGTATTGCCAGTATCGGCACGTTAGATATTAAAATATGATTTATTTTCAAAATGACCCCTAGACCCTCCCCTAACTACAAAACAAAAATTCAATTTTGGAAGATGTTTTCGAAGTATTAAAAATTTGATACTTCTCTTTATTAAAAGGGTTGAGTTTTTCGTTGCCAACGATATGGTATTTTTTGAAAAAATAATTGGCGCGAAATTTGAATTTTCGAACTAGTGTCTCGAAAAGCGATATAGGTAGCAAAAACTGTGATAAAAGTTTTATGTATGTTTATGTGGATAATCGAATTATGCTTGTAATTTTTTTTAGAGGTGGAATATGGGTAAAACAAAAATCAAGTTTTTTGTGTTTTCCTCCATTGATGTTCCAATTTTTTTCAATTCAAATTTTATCTTTCCTTTATACATAAAAAGCAGATGGGAGTTGTACAGGAAGGGTAGTTAACTGTATGAAAAATTACATTTTTAGGCATTTTTGGTTATTTTTTCCAAATACCTATTACTTACTCAATCATGTGAGTTGTTCAAGTGACGTGAGTTATGAATATAACCAAACACATTGACAAATTTTGAAAACATTTTCCTAGGCCCTCCATCGAATGAAAAATTGCAACTTACCTGAATTTTTCCTCTCAATCCAGACTCGTCCTGGTATTTTATTGAATGTTACTCGAATTCAGTGAAATAATTTAAAAAATTATAATTCATGAAAAATTTAATAATAGTTCTATTATCAAATTTAATATATATTTATATTCAAATTTATTATAATACAATAATATTTGAAATATTATCAAATGTTTAGTTACTAAAGGCATTTTTTTATTATGATTATTTAAACGGAGAAAATAAAACAAAGCGGCGGTATACTTATATTCGAGTTTATAAAATTATATTTTTGATAATTTTAAAAATCTTCATTTCTTAATTGGTTTTTCCAAATTGTTGCTTTAATTGGTGGGAATAAAACAAGGCGTCGATATTTTTTTTATGTAATATGTAATCATATTTATTTGTATCATTGGTAAAATTAACATAACATTAAACTTATATACTAAAACGGCTGTAACGTGTCCGGAAAAAATATACAAGCGTCAAAAAAACTATAAACAGAACGTCTGTTACCTATATACGCGTACAATCAGTCTTGAACAAATAATACACAGGAATAACTAACCGTCATCATATCAAATAAATAATATGACATATCGGGACAAAAACCACAGCAAAAACTGTCCATGTCTGAACATAAAAACATATTCGATAATAATAAAACAGGAATCAATCACACTCACATTTATCCATTAAAACATAACAAAACAATCGTTTAAACCCACAGAGCGGTCCAGTTAAAAACGAGAGGGTCGAAAAGGGGAGGAGGTGACGAGAAAGAAAATAAAACGTCATTCTTCGTTCCGTTTTAAATGGGCCGCCCTGTACAAAAACATTTTGGTAACTTGTCTTATATAAAAAAAGGAGTTCTCGGAGAATTATTTTAAATTCAAAAATTGCACTAATAGAATTAACGAGATAACGCCTTGGGCAAAAAATTGGCATATTTTTATAAAAAATATAGCAACGTTTTGCTTAGAAAATTTGGCACGTGAATTGTCTAAAATATAATTATGTTTACTACCCGTGTGTCTTGCATCATCAATTAACGTTCGGCCCGAACTAATCAATTACATTACACATACATATATTGGCACATAAATTCATTCAGTGGAAACTGAGGTAGATTTGTCATGGAAAAAGTATTATAATTATAATTTATCACCTAGTTTAAAACGTAAAAATATTTACACAAAGACTCACAACATTTCTCTTTTTTTTTTAAATATTAAATCTTATAGAAAAAAAAGGAAAATAAATTGGAAAACAAATATCAAAAGTTGCGTTGTAACATTATTGCATATTTATTACTTCGAAATTATATACAGGGTGAATTTTATACACGAATTGGATGGAGGTCAATCAGAAATTTTTCCTTCGAAATGAACCGGATATTTACTACGATGGAGTCTGCCATAAGACCATAAGAGCTTTAAATTCGATTATAATCACATCACCCCAAAAAATTAAAAATTTCTCGAAAGGTACGAATCAAATTACAGTGAAATGCCCTTTATTCAGATTAGATCTGAAATTAATTACAAATAAAAAAATTATTCTACCAGCGTCCTTAACGTAGTTAAAATATTTTTAAAATCAAATTAAATAGTGGTAGGTATTCTATTAAATAATTACACTTCCAATTTCATAAAAACGCATCGAAAGAAAAATTTCATTAGTCTTAACAGAAATCAAATATACAATCAGTAATTTTTTTTCTCCCCAATTGTGCCTCTATTCGCAAATAAAAATTGCGTAAAAATTTGAAAAATCATCGATTTCAATGGAGGGTCGATGAACGTTTTTGCTATAACGTTTTTAAAGTCTTACTATAATAATAAAAAGTAGGAATGTAATGGAATGTTCGATAAAAATTACACCCTGTAGTTATACAGTTATTTTTCCATTGGCGCGAGTGAGATCGACCACTGAAAAAATAAAGTTTCATATAATCTAAGTATTAATTTCTTCATCTTAATTTATACATATTGAATTTTTAACCTGATTCTAAAAGTTTGTACATCCACAAGATATTTATAATAAAATCTGATATAAATATTTATATTCTATCATAATAACTGAGATTCTGAGGTATTGCTGTTCTGAGTATTGATTATTTATCATTATTTATTATAATTATTATCGGATACTATAAATTAAACTTGAGCAAATAGTTTGTATAGTAATCTGTCGTTTACTCCCTTTGAACGTCTCTTTTAAACGAAATATAAAACAATCTGTACAAGTACAATATGTTGTTGGAGTTTGTTCCTGCAATCGTACCGAACACGTTCCAAACATGTTCAAACTAATGGAGTGTAGGTAGTTAGTCAAGTCATAAAAGGCAAAAATTCCATAAAACATATTTACAACTCCTGACGGAATACACCTTGTTTTTATCTCCGACAAGGTTTATTCCAGCAGGAATTACGAACATTTTCGACATAATGTTACATACCTAGTTAGTTTAGTGATTAAAAGAACTGGCGGGAGGCGGAAGTAATGGACGATAGTTACCTGAGAGAAAACAAGGCGTTCCATTGGATGGAACATGTCAGTAATTTGAGACGGGCAAGACCAGCAGCAGTTTATGAACATGTTCCGAAAATGTTCCAACTTGGAGTCGATGGAACGTGTGAGTAACTTCTGCCGGACCATGAGAGCAGGAGCTACCAACATGTTCCAAACATGTTGCAGCACGCGGAATGTAGTTAGTAAAAGAAGTATGGATGGAACAGGTTCGTGACTCCTCTTAAAGCAGGTTCTTAAGTGTTGGATGGAATGTACGAGTAATGGTCTGCTGGAACGTGTAGAACATGTTATACGTGAGAGATAGAGTTTGGGCACTACAGCCAAGTAAGATAAAATAGGTTTTCCGCTGGATGGAACAGGTTAAAAACTCTTGCTGGTTTAGTCCAGCAGGAGTTGTTAACATGTTCCAAATGTGTTCTAGCATACGGAATGTAGTCAGCTATAGAAAGTAAGAGTGAAATAGGTTGGTGACTTCTCTTGAATTACTTTTTTTGTTAATAGTTGTATTTGATAAAAGTGAAAAAAGTATTGGATGGAATGTATGAGTAATGGCCTGCTGGAATGGATCAACAGAACTTATGACCCGTTGCGAACATGTTCTAGTTGAGAGAGGTGGAGTTTGGAGACTATCGCCAAGTAAAGCAAAACAATTTTTTTCTTTGGATGAAACATGTTAGAAACTCTTGCTGAACTAGTCTAGCAGGAGTTGCTACCATGTTCAAAATGTGTTCTCGTTTATGGAATGTCGTTAGAAAAAAAAATAAGGGTGGAACAAGTTCATGACTTCTCTTGAACGTTCTTTCTTAATAGCTGTCTTTAATAAAAGTGAAATAGTATTGGATGGAATGTATTAGTAACGGCCTGCTGGAATGGATCAACAGAACTTATGGCATGTTGCGAACATGTTCTAGAGAGCTGGAGATTGGGGACGTAAGGTAAAATAAAACTTTCCTTGAACGAAACATGTTAGAGACTCTTGCTGGATTAGTCCAGAAGGAGTTGTTAACATGTTCTCGCCAACGTAATGTTGTTATTGTAAAAATCAAGTGTGGAAAGAACATTTTGATGACCCCTCTTGAAACAGAGGGTGTGAATACAAAAAAATGTATTGGCTGGAATGTATGAGAAACTGCTGCTGGACTGAGACAACAAAATTGTTGCAGACATGTTCTAGACGAGAGAAGTAAGGGGAGCACGTAAGTTGGTATGTTCTGCACGAAGCAAGTGAAATTGATATGCGTCGGCAAAGTGCGAGAAAACGATGTCTCATTGAACGGAACACCTTGTGGCCAAGGATAAATTTTGTTGGAAGCGCGAGAGAGAAAAGGAGACGTCTCACTGCGTGGAACATGCGAGTAACTCCTGCCGGACCATGCCAGCAGGAGCTACTAGCACGCCCCAGGCACGTGCTGATTGAATGGAACATGTCGGGAACTGCTGCTGGAACAGACCAAGAGTAACATTTAAGTAGAAAAGTGCCAAGTGACGAAACAATAAATTTCTACATACACCGAGTGTGTGCTGTGTTGTTGTTTGGTGTCGACCGGTCGTCGTCAACGTATCGAGGCGATTTTGGACTGCGTCTTCCTGACGTGCGTCTCGCAGTGCTTCATCATGTGGTCCTTTCTGATGAAGCCCTTGCCGCAGGTGTCGCACGCGTACGGTTTCTGGCCCGTGTGCAGGCACATGTGCCTCCTGAGGTCGGTCTTGTGGTTGAACTGCTTCGGGCACAGGTCGCATTTGTGCGGCTTCTCGCCCGCGTGCTTCGCGAGGTGCTCCTGGTAGGTGACCTCGCACGAGAACCTCTTGCCGCACCTCGTGCACTTGAACGGCTTGTCGCCGCTGTGGAACGTCTTGTTGTGCTGCGTCAGGTAGCAGGCCTTGTTGAACACCTTATCACAATCGTAGCATTTGTGCAGCCCGGCCTGCTTGACCGTCGTCGAGGTGATCAGCGGGCTGCCGGTCGTCTCCTCGTAGTCGCGCTTCGTGTGCGCCTTCTCAGGCGACTTGGGCTGCGCCTCGAGCCTCAGCTTGATGTCCTCCATGATCTCCATCTTCGTCTCCTCCATGGTGCGGTTCTTGGTGTCCGACTCGGAGCTCGTCGAGAGCATGTCGGAGCCGTGGAAGACGTACTCGTCGGCGCCGTTCGGATCGGGCGCCGTCAGGACGGTCAGCTTGTACTCTTCGTGCGCGGGCTGCGGCTGCGGAGGCGGCGAGTCCGAGTAGAAGGTGAAAGGGGTCGTTACCGTACCCCCGCCCCCCACGTTAGCGATGTCGTAGCCGACCATGCCGTACCGATGCGCCTGGATCTGGGCGAAGCTCGGCAGCGGCTGGTGGTGGTTCTCCTGGACCAGGCATAGCTGAGTACCGTTGAACTGGAATTCACCAGTAGTACTGAGGCTGTTGATAGCCATAGCCTGCGTAACGTGGGGGGCCAACTCGTTTGGGTACATCTGGAACTGATTGTTCTCCATTGCCATCAGGTGGTGGTGGTGCTGGTGCTGATGGTGGTGGTGGGGCGCCATGTTGTAGCCATGGTGGGTACTGCCCGGCGTACTGAGCGGCGGCGAACTGATTGACAGCAGGCCCCTCGAATCTAAGCTGGTGGTTGAGAGGCCTGCCTCCCCGTTTGGGGGACTCCCGTTCAACTGGGGCGCCGCCATCGGCGAGTGCAGAGGCGGCGTGTGGTGGTGGTGGAGGTTGGGGGGCGGCTGCCGGTCGTACGGGCCGTTGGGCGGCTGCTGCAGGAGGCCCGGCATCGAGGCGAGCCTGTCGAACTGTGGCGGCAGGCTGCCCCCGTTGTCGTCGCTGCGGATCTCGTCCCCGGAGGAGCCGGACTGCGGCCTCTCGTCCTGCTTGCCGACGTTATTGTCCCGGGCCGGGTGGTGGTGGGCGCTTATCGGCAGCGAGGCCGGGTCCGGCTGCCCGCTCGACTTGACGGCGTTCTTGTGCAACGTCGTGTTGTAGTGCCGCTTCAGGTGACCGGAACTCGTGAACCACTTGTTGCAAGCGGTGCAGTTGTAGGTCTTCGGCCGCCTCGCCTCGTTCGATTTCCAATTTGAGCTCTTCTGGATGACGGGCGGTTGTTGTTGTTGAGCCTGGTTCGCGGGTACCTGCGTGCTGGAGATGACGGCGGCGGCGCCCGGAGGCGACTGGTGCATGTGCTCGAACGGGCGGTACGCCTGCGGCGCCGCGTCCTGGGTCGTCGTCGTGACGCCGTTGCCGAGGAAGTCGCCGGCGGCGCCGTGCGGCTGGAACAGCTTCTGCTCGGCGGGGAATATCTTGCCGTCGGCGAGGTTGTCGGGGAAGACCTTCTGCTGCTCGAACATCCCCCTCTCCTGGTGATGGAACATCTTCTCCTGCTGCTGTTGTTGCTGCTGCTGCTGCTGCGGCTGGCCGGACGACCAGGGGTTCAGCATGGCGGAGACTGAGTGCGGGTTGTGCGAGTCGCCGCCCTGCGCCTTCTCCTCGTCGGTGAAGATGTTGTGGACGACCTTGTGGGAGTCGAGGTCGAGGATCTCGCTCTGCGACGTCTCCTCCTGCTTGACCTGCACGTGCTGGTCGAACATGAAGTGGTGGTTCGACTGGTACGGCGTCGGCGGGTGGGTCACGTTGATGTGCTCGATGAGTTGGGCGGCCGACTCGCAGACGTAGCCGCACTTGTCGCAGACCTTCGGGCTCGGCGAGGGCGTCGGCTGCGGCGGGTACGTCGCTGCCGGGCTGGAGGAGGAGACCTGACCCTGCGGATGGCGCTCGTACTGGCCGCCCTGCTGGGGCGCGTACGGGTGGTACCTGTTGTACGAGGCGGAGGAGTTCGTCTTGTGGACGAACTCCTGCTGGTATTGGCCGGAGGAGTCGATGGGGAAGTACTGTTGGTCGGGGTAGTTACCGGGGTAGTTCTGTTGTTGGAATTGTTGTTGTTGTTGTTGCATGGGCGTGGGGGAGTTGCGTTCGGTCTTGATCTGGAAGGTTTGGAAGTTGGGGGAGAAGGCGGAATTGTCATTGTTCTGGTAGGGCGAGGAGGCGCTCTGATAGCTCTGCGGCGTCGGCGGGTGGCCGAACATGTTGTCGGGGGTGCCCCTGCTGTACTCGGGGCTCTTTTTCTGCATCGAGTCGGAGCTATCGGCCGCTGCAACGGTATTATTTTGGATCAACTCACGTTTAATGCTGCTCTTGGTACTGTTGTTGTTGTTATTGTTGGTCTCCTCGGCGTGCGACGAGGCCGCCTGGATCGCCCAGTGCTTGAGCAGGTTCTCCTTGTGGTACTGCAGGTGGACCTCCAGCGATTCGGCGGAATTGAGCGAGATGCCGCACTCCTTGCAATGGAACGGGCTGCTGGTCGCCTGCTGGAGGAACTGCTGCTGCTGCTGCACGCTACCGTTGCCGGCCATCGCAAAGTCAGTCAGTTAGACGAGATTAAAAACGAAAAAAATCGAAACTGTCCGTGAAACGAAAAATAAAACGGTCACTGCTTTAATATCATAACATGTCTCATTCGTTAGTTTTTGTTCTTGGCGGCCGGAAAACTAGACGGGTGAAAAGGCGACCCCTGCCCGCGTCTTGCATAGCCACTCACTTTGCGTCCCGTCGATGGGCCGTGGAAGGACCGAGTCTCCGAACGAAAACGAAAAGAAAACAAAAGACCGCCGCCGTCGCCGGCACGTTTAGCCCATCTTCGGGGCGTCTGCGGCGCTCGTCGGACGTTCGACGTCGCCGTCGCGCTCCTCGCTCCGGAGATGCGGGCGAAGACACTGAGACGTCGATCACTTTGGCACGCACCGGACGCACGCGGGGCCCGAACTCCACCACGAGAAGGTGGGCGAGAAGAGAGGAAGAAGGACGAGCGGACGAGCACTCCGCGACCGGCGAGAGAAAACTTTTCGTGGGCGCGTGATTTTTACGTGTGTGTCTTGAGGATGTGTATCGTTACGCACCGCGTGTTCGGTCCGTCTCGGATCGTACTAGGCCCGTGGCCGGAGTGAAACTGGCTGTTCGCTGGTTCCTCTCGAATTTGGTGGTCCAAGTTCGGCAGCGTGTGCGGTGTGCGTTAAGTTTTGCGAGTTCGCATAGGCCGGCCATTCGGCGCTCGACCAATGGCGCGCCTCCCCTTAATGCGTCCGGGGTGGTAGGGGGTTAAGATTCTGCATTTTTCAACGCACACACACGCTCGCACACACGCACACGCACGCACGTTTATACGTAAGGCTTCGGGATTATGATGCCCGCGAGTTGCGATCCGGCGAGAAAAAATAAAATTGTAGGTTGTCGAGGTGCGTGTGTGGTTTACCTGTGCGCGCCTTTGTTTCGCGAAACTTTTAATTTTTGGGCATTTCAGTACGAATCGGTTTATAAGAGAAGAGTCGAAGTAAAATCGGTTTTCCGATTTTGAATCTAAGCATATCTTAAAGTTTCTCAGATTTATTTGTTACTATAACCCAGTTTTTTTTAATTACAATTAAAATATAATTCCACGTAGAAAAACATCCTTAACTCCACCGAAGATTTAAATTAATTCTAACCCAAAAATACCTCAATTATCTTCATATTTCCTACGCAAGATATAAAATTCTCATATATTAATTTTCTTTATTTGTACAAGAAATCGTTTTATTGCACTCAAGTTGAACATACTAATTAAAAATAGATATAATTTGATTAATATGATCATTCATAAGATCTTTAAAAAAAAAATAAAATTGTAGATTAACAATCAGGAAAATTTTGGGTGTACCGAATTTTGTAAGGCTAGTTTTCAAAAAAAAAACAATCCTAACTGAAAAAGTTAGGTAATTAGAATTAGAACACAAAATGAAAATTAGATATTTATTATATTCATTGCGTGATTTAATAGCACACTGCTTCATTCGAATATAATGTACATACTTTATGTACTCACTGGAAATTTCTTTATAAATATAATACTCGAGTTGGACTAACGAAATTATGTTTTGATTATAATTACCTACCAAAAAGCATACTTAGGTAGTAAAAAGCACCTCTTGAAGCAAAACAAGCTAGGTAATAGATAGGTATATTAAAACAATACTTTAAAGTTTCAATGTTTAAATTTATTTATTACTTGTTATATAAATATTTATAACCCACAATTTATTTTTAATTAATTATAATTGAAACAAAAGATCTACCGAAAAAAAAAACGTCCTTAACTGCTATGGAAGTTTGAAATGGATTCTAAACCAAAACTACTATTGGCTCTTACCTACGCACAATATAAAATTCCCATATATTAATTTTCTTTATTTTCTCTGATATCTCTATTTTTATAAGAAATCGTTTTATTGCACTCAAGTTGAACTTACTAACTGAAAATAGTTATAATTTGATTAATATGACTTGATTGATTATGATTTGATTAAGATATATTCATGAGATCCTTTGAACGAATTTAAATTGTAGATTAAAAATCAGAAGAATTTACTTTTATGTCACTTTTAAAAGAAAAACCAAATGTAACTGGAAAAAAATTATCACAGTTATAATAATACAAACTACAAACATGCAAACATATTCTTTTTTATAATAATTTCGAAAAAACACGCTTATATAGTTTAACCCAGAACACACGTGTTAAAGTAAAAGAAACTTATTAAATTTTCTTTTCATGAAGTACTACCAAAAATCTGTTTGGAATACATAAATGCGTAATTTCGAAAATTGAACCCAAAAATGTCCATAATTTGCAGTGCAAGTTTCAAGTAATTCAAATTATGATTCTAAGCTGATAGAACCCATTGCCTGATTCATCTGCCACATATTCGCTCTTTCTACTTTAAGACAGAAAATAAAAAAAATTTAATTTCATTATTTAATTTTATTAAATTTAAATTAATGCTTTTTAAAAAAATAATTATTACAATTATCATACAAAACCAAAAGTATCATTCAAGTAATTTAATTCTAAACTTTTTCCTTCAAATGTTTTCTATGTTTTTAGTGGAAATACACTGATATATTCGTGGTCGAATAACGAACGAAGTTTGAATGAATTGAATTTATGATAAAAAAAGCAAAATACCTAATTTACTTGTCCAATACTGGACACGTAATAATACTAATAGTAATAGGTATCTACATACTTAATTATTTTTGAATTAACATTTTTAAGATTTTGTCAAATCGATTTTTAATTCCAACTTTAATCTAAAAATCATTTGCAAAAAAAGTAATTAAGATCCAAAATATCCATTGCCTGATTAATTCACGTATACGCCCATCACACTTATATAAGTGTCAAAGTGATCAAATTTAACTGACAAGACAATTATTATATTACAATTTGAGAAAAATACAACTTGTCAATGTTAAAAACTGTAAGTAAAGTAATGACTCAAAATCTAACGTACCATAAAAAATAATAATCGCTACTAACTGCAATGACAAATTAAAGTTATTTAAATAATAACGTAAAACCAACTCTACCTATTCACCTAATGAACTTAATTGTGCTTTCCATCTTTTATAAGTTAGTTACGAAAATTCCAAAATATCAATTTTGGATATTTTTGAGAAAAATTGAGCTAAACTGGCCATTTTTTTGCTCTAACTTAGAGCAAATGTAATTTGACGTAAGTTATTGATGAGTACTAATGCAGTTTCAAGGAATTTAAGTTATGGATTAAAAACCAAAATACTTTATTGGCTAGGAAAACTGTTTTAAATTTTCTTTTTTTGTGAATTAGTAGATACATACTAGAAATATGTTTATAATCAAATTAATCAAACAAATTTTTTATATTTTTTAAAGTTTAATGTAGAACAAAATAATATTTCACATACAATATCATTTTTACACACAAAGTACATAGATAAAATTCAGAGTCATAACACAAAGTATCTTTTATTTTTGAAAAAAAATATAATTGTGCTTAATTGGCCTAATATGATATTAATGCCAAATTACACATTTTTCAAAGTTTGAAATCTTAGAAAATAACATTGAATTTCAAAAAAAAACTGGAGTTCTTAATATTGTTTAAATTGGGGATGGTGGAGTATAATATATATTTTTTATACTTGTTCGTAAGCGCGATTAACTTTTCTTATACTTTTCTTAACTTTTCTGATTTAGAACTTATTACGAACATATTTCGATATTATAGAGGAATTGATATAATTTTTTTAATATAGGAATTCAAGGTATTTCCACTGATCCGAAATGTATAAAAGATCCGATTCATACTGATCACACGTAGACACTTTAAAGAAAGTGTGCTCAAAATCAATCACCCCCCCTCTCGCCGAAACCGGCCAATGACCACCCCCCTCGATTTTTCTCTATTTTTGCCCAACAGCCGAAACTCGTAATCCCGGTGAACCGTTCCGTTCCAGCAAACGCCAGAAAGAAAGAAACTCGAGAGAATCGAAAAGGCGACGCGAGCAGTCCGAAAAACAACTCTCGCGAACGAATTATTCAAATCAAAGTAGCATGACGTAAGCCGAAAAATTCAAATCCAAATGCAACGTGCAATTTACCTCGTGCAAGGACAAAGGTGCATTTACCTCTTTTTCTGGCCGGGACGGAATGCACAATTAATACTCGTCCGTCAAACCTCACGCCGACGGTAATTAATATTTTAATCGTTCCAATCGATACATCTAAGATGATTTATTTTTGGGGAGGGGGTTTACGCTCTCCTCTTTTTTTGATGGCAAGTGTGTGAAGTTGGTGCTTTCAACCTGAGCAATAAGGAGGATTAATTAATTTAATTTCAACTGGGAACTTGATATCGCATCTGAAGCTAACTTGATGTAAAAACGAAACTGACAATATTTCTAAGATTTCGAATATTTTTCTTAGTGAGCAAGTTTCAATACCATCCAAAAGAAATTTAATTAAACAAAATTTGATTTGAATGCCAATCGCTTAACGTGTTCACCCACGATGTAAATTGTTTCAGATATACGTCTGAGTATCATGCATATTTAGTGCATATTTGCATACTGATATATCAATTTAGCATAACCATTTATATTTTGGGTATTGTCACGCCTAAGGCCCGAGAGGGCACTTTGGCATGGCAGTATTTTAGATTTTTCACCTTCATGATAAATTTTATTCAACCAGGTTCTAGAGATAGGTTAGTTCCACTGGGCAAAATAGAAACATTCTTGCCTTTCCAATTGCTGATCTATCAGATACCTGATGTTTGAACCAGATTCTAGAGATACGTTGGTTCCATTGGGCAAAATAGCAACATTCTTGCCTTTCCAATTGCTGATCGATCTATCAGATACTTGATGTTTGAACCAGATCCTAGAGATAGGTTGGTCCAATGGGGAAAATAGCAACATTCTTGCCTTTCCAATTACTGATCCATCAGATACTTGATGTTTGAACCAGATCCGTTGGTCCAATGGGGAAAATAGCAACATTCTTGACTTTCCAATTGCTGATCAATCAGATGATGATCAATCTTTGAATTAGAGTCTAGAAGGTATGATCCCTTTGGTCAAAATAGCAACATACATACTTGATTTTACAATTGCAGATTCTTCAGATCTTTGAACCAGATTCTAGAGGAACCAAAAAAAATTATTATGTTGAATTTCACACCAAAGCACCCCTTTTCACTATCCTCATTCCTTGGAAGAGTAAATAACGCATTTTCAAGAAAATGTAATTACAGATGTAGTTTAGAAAAATGTAATCTCTAAAATGACCGATATTAGTGTGGAATCCGTAGGTATCGAAATTACTAAGTTAATTAGTGACAGTTCTAAATGAGGTCTATAGAAAGTATAGGGACCTCTGTAGAATATTCTAGAACATTGTGAAAGCTCGTTGTCGAATGAACTGTCAGGTAATTTGTAGAAATCAGAAGAACTATGTAAAGCTTTCTGTGTAGTACTTCAGAGGACAGTATTTTATAGAAGTATAAATCTCATTGTAGAGTCTTCTGGAAACTTTTTGAAACAAATAGAAACTACATTCTAGGAGATAGTGGAAACGAATGAACTGTATTAAATGTTTCTCAAAATTGTAGAAATGAACAGAACATTGTAGAATATTCTATAGCATTTGTTTTGTAATTGGTCTAAAATGACCGAGGACATTATGACACAATGACGTTATGGACAAAGTGAACAACGAAGGCAGTATTTAAAATGCATTGTCATTATGAAAAATGCCCGTAATGATTGTGCAATTTAATAAATTCGTACTTTTATCACACTTTCAGGTAGTAATTACAAACAATGCAGTAACCTTGTTGGGCACTTTGATGCATCGGTTTTACGTTACGACAGGTTATTGAGGTAAAAAAAATTAAACAGCATGTTGCTGACATGTTTTGAAATAAGTGTATTTAGTGCCTATTTTTCGAGACCTAGTTATCACATTTTATAACCTAAGATTGACACAATTTGCGTAAACCTGCACTGTCATGAATGCATCTAATTTCGCGAGTTCAATTACGTTATTAATAACACCTCCACTCGGTGTCGAGACTAAACAAGTCAACGTCGATTCTTCAACCCGAGTGATTACGTGCAAAGTCAAGGTGAGAGAGTTCGCCTTTTTGGCGCTCGAATAAACTCTTATGAACCTATTTGAGTATGGTTTCGCGTTGTATTTTTTTTGTATTTTATTTTCGTGTGTGTGTGTGTGTGTTGGCCAGACTCCGTCTGCATGCATTAATTGCATCCTCGAGGCGATCTCTCTTTCCCTCTCTATCTCTCCTCCACTACTTCTCAATCGTCTCTCCCTGTCTCCCAATTCTGCTGATGATGCAGAATTCAAGGTTCAGCACCTTCGATTCTTCTCGTCTCTCTCTCTCTGTCTCTCTTTCTCTAGTTCTTTCTCTCGCACCGGCCATTGTCTAATGGAAATTCTTTTACTCGATGACGATGGTTCCTCTCCTTTATTTCGGAGGACTCGTTAGACGTCGGCGACGGATGTAGGTGAATGCACAATAACGATTTCCTGCGAATGTAGGGCGGAAAATAGGGGAAATACACACAGATTCAGAAGTTGTGTCATTCGTCGATTTCAGGTGACCGTTTGGAGAGCTGTCGAGGTTTTCTCTTAAACCCCTTTCAGCTTCAGAGGTAGAACTCCAGAAATTGAAGAATCGCTGAAAAGTTGAGTCGAAGGGAATGGAAGAAATGAATTTAAAGTTAGAAGAAACGTACTTGAACAGATATTGAAGAACCAGTTGAAGATGGAATGGAAGAAGTAAAAGATATAAATTAAAATTTAATCAAAACGAACTTGATCAGAAATGGAAGAATCAGTTGGTGAACCAGAATCAGGATTAATGGAAAGAATGGAAAGAAGGAATTGAAGATTAAAGGGAACGTCCTTTAAACCAAACAATCAATCAAAAGAAGCGAGTAGTGTTAATAAAACTCGGAAAATGAAGACTCGGTTGAAGGTTAAATGGAAGATATGAATTGAATGGAAAACGTACTTGAACAGAAGCTAAAAAAACAGTTTGAGGGTGAATGGAAGGAATGAAAAGAACGAATTGAAAGTGTAGAGAAACGTATTTGAACAGAAATTGAAGAAGTCACTTGAAGGTTGAATAGAAGGAATGGAGGAAATGAGGTGAAAGTTGAGGGAAACGTACTTTTAAACTAAACAAGCAATTAAGAAGTATCAATTGTGTTACTTGAACTCCAGAAATTGAAGAATAAGTTTTAAATTAAATTGAAAATCCTGAACTTACTGCTAGAAACATTTCAGGTAACTTGAATATCTCGCATATTCCAATTCCGAGAATTATATTCACGATTTTAAGTTACACCTATATCAAACTTAACTGATCCTAGTCTTACTTCTCCAAGATTTTCTTTTGCTCATCAATTTTTGCTTTGGCTTGAGGAGAATATTGCTAAAAATTTCTTGCTTGCACCATCATATTAATGCATTGATGAAAGCCACGTATTAAGAACCATTAAGGAAGATTTCCCGACATTTTAAAATCTATAATTATAAATACACCTATACTATAGGACTATACTTTCACTGTACTTATAGGAGATACATTATACGAAAATAATTTTTTTACTTTCTCACATACATAATAAGAAAAAGTATTGAAATTGTACTGAATTTCGAAATTTGAGATATTGGCATATCAGGAAGTTTTGCAACATGTCCATATGTGTGTGTATGGCTTATCTCAAAAACTGGTCCAACTTGTTTCAAACTTTGTTTGTTTACTTTACGATTCAGTTCTTATTGATTGTCGTTATCGTTATTTTGACTGATTTTCTGAGAACGTCCCTCTACTTTTGTGAATATTCAGTTCTCCTCAATTTTCTCCAAAACGGTTTTAAAGATTCCTACCAAATTTTAGATTTGATCTGACCTAACTAATAGCTACAACTTTTCTTTGAAATATTTTTTTCTAAATCCTCCCTAAAGGACACTTTACTCTTGAACATTTTCAATTTCTCAAAAAAAAAAAAATTTCAAGAAAGCTTTGAATGTTTTCACTAAAATTTATATTTGATTTAACATATTAAATGTACACATTTTTTTCCAATTTTTCAAGTGGAAAATCAGGAGATGCAATAGTCAATAGGGGGTTCATAAGACACTTACTTAGAAATTTTGAACTCCTCCGTATATATAATTAATTTAGTTATAAACGAAACAACCTCTTAATATCCCTAACTTATGCTCTTAAATCATTGTTCAAATGTGATAACTTGAAACTGCTTCAGGGGCATAGTTTATGTAAAAACTAACATTTTCAAAGAAAAATTTTCGATGTAAAAATTGGTCTAGACACTTAAATAATTTTTTCCATACCTAACAGTACGAAATTTCGAAGTAAGTCTCATATGAACCTCCAAATGACTATTATATCCCCTGATTTTCGGCTTGAAACTGTTTCAGGGGAATAGTTTATTTATAAACGAATATTTCCAGATAAAAATTTTCGATGTAAAAATTGGTATAGATACTAAGGTCAATATTTTTTTATACGTAACCTATGAATCCCCGATTTTCCATTTCATCCCCTGATTTTCGACTTGTAACTGTTTCAGGGGGATACTTTATGTTAAATGGATATGTTCATATAAAAATTGTCAGTGTAAAAATTAGTGTAGGTAGTTAAAATAATGTTTTTTTCTCGATTTTTTGTAAATTTACCCCATTACCCCCAACGACAGCTAGGGTGGTAAATCGTATCAGATACATTTGTTTAGTAATAAACAATCTCTCCGAGAACGGTTTTTTGCTATCGTACACCCGTACTATTTCGGGCATTTCGGTAGCAAAGAAATCCTATCGTTTACAATGAAATCATCGCCGCTTATCAGTACAATTACGTGTCAAGATTTATCTCTCGCTCCTAACCTTAATTACCGCCAGTTTAACGTATCGTTCGATCGAGAACGGACGTGTCGGTCTTTCCGCTCATGCGAGTGTGTGAGTTTGTGAGTTTCGTGAGTTGTGGCGCGAGTTTTGTGAGTTATCATAGTGACGTGTCGTTCCTGGGCTCCCGAATGCCTTGAAATTATAATTCTGGCAAGTGAATTGCGCACTTGAACGTTTTCTGAGTGACATAACGTCTACCCTGAGGAATTCGGGGGAGAAAAGGGCGAACCAAGAGGAGAGAACGCCCTGGAAAATCGCGAGTAGGTGGCAAGTACTAGAGGATAAATATAGTTTCAAGTTTTTTCAGATTTAATGGAAATTGCCGTTGAATTTCAGTTTTTAATAATTTCTAAACGCTTAATACCTAAATCTAAACCCTAAAACGAAAAATTTTAAAATTATTTTTAATAATTTTCTAAAATTAGTTCGTGAAGGGAACGTTACGCAAGTAACATATTTAAACAATAAAGGGACTCGTTTATTATCTTTAACGAAAAGTCATTGCTTCATTTAATAGAAATGGACATAACACAATTATAGAAACTTTCAATAAGTCTATTTTTAGATATCAACATGCATAAGTTTTATAGATTATTCTAAATTTTCGTTCTATACAATTAGAAACAGTCATGTTGCTTTCAATTTACTGAAAACAATTTTTTTATTAAAAACGTTTCCTTCTTAGGAACAAAATGAGGCACATGTACTTGTACATAATAAGGTAAAATTGAAAGTTAGACGAAAAATTGTATTGTGTATTACACACGTTTTTTAATTTCAAGTACTTAAATTTTTTTTGACAGTGCCATTTTTACTTTCTAAGAGAAAGTATTGTAATCATACTGATTTTCGATTTTGAGATATTGGCATTTCTGGACGTTTTGAGGTCCTCTGAGTTCGAAAAACATGTTAGAATCAGTTAAGGGTTAAGGGCATTTTACTCGTAATTTTTAAGTTTTTTTCGTTTTTTTTTTAGCTAATCTCAAAACCTGTTCCAACGTTTTTTTTTTTAAATTCGTATTTTACTTCACTACTCAATCCTTATCTATTGCTATTATCGTTATTTTAACTGAACTTCTGCGAAGGGCTTTCTACTTTTGTGATTTTTCAGTTTTTTTTTTCAATTTTCTACAAAACGGCTTTACTGATTCGTACCAAATTTTAGATTTTAATTGACCTAACTAATAGCTACAACTTTTATTTGAAATTTTTTTTTGTAAAACCTACCTAACGGGTACTTATAAATATTTTCATTTTCTCAAATTTTTTTTAAAAGGCTTTGAATAATTTCATTAAACTTTATATTTTAATTAACATATTAAATGTATAAAATTTTTACTTGAAATATTTTTTCCTAAAACTGTCCTAAAGGGCACTTTACTCTTAAGTGTTTCTATTTTGTTGTACAATTTTCATTAAAACGGTTTAAGTTCTTCTTAAAGTTCTTCTTTCAAGAACAAAGTTCTTCTTTCTTTCCCTCATATCTAAAACATTTTTATTTAATTATTTTAATTTAATTAATTATAAATTGTCCTAATGGACAATACATAGAGTAATTGTTCAGTCTAACTGATACATCTCCATTAAGTAGTTTTTAGTAGTTTCAGCGAAATCGGTGTTGGGATTTTTATAAACAAATTATAGTGCAAAAAATTCATTTTTTTTTTGTTTTTTACGAATATTGCGAAAAGTAATGAAGGGATCGTTATACGACCAAAGGGACTTTTATAGGCAACCATAAAACCTAGAAAACGGTTTGCTGTACAACACGATCGGACCATTTTTAACTGAGAACATCACGAAAAAACCCCCAAAATTTATCTTTTTTGAAAAATTCGTAATTTCGACAAATTTGAGGCTGGAAAAACTATCTTCGGGATAATGATAGGTAATAATGTTCAATTAGTGTGTGCCGAAGATGGTTTCCTGCTGATCCGCAGTTTTTGCATAACGGCGTTATAAACAATTTTCGCAACTTTTCTTGCAAAATGTGCGATTTTATGGGAACTTAATTTTTCTTAATTCTGCAAGCGGCATTTTAAATCAGAAACCAGTGTCTTTAAAACGTATATCTTGGATTTTCACGTAAGAAGTGGAAAATGTATGAAAAAAGGCCCTAAATCTTGCTCCCGAAACCGCTTCTAGACAGTCTCAGGCCAGCCTTTTATGCGATTTCGAGCGTTCGGAGAAATATTTAGGGCCTTTTTCAGTTCATTTCCCACTAATTACGTGAAAATCCAAGATACACGTTTTAAAGATACTGGTTTTTGGTTTAAAATGTCGCTTGCAGAATTATGAAAAATTAATTTTCCATAAAATCGCACATTTTGCAAGAAAAGGTGCGAAAAGTGTTTATAACGCGATTGTGCAGAAACTGCGCATCGCTCGAAAACCATCTTCCGCACACATAAATTACACATTATTACCTATCACTACCCCGAAGATAGTTTTCCCATCCTCAAATTTGTCGAAATTACGAATTTTTCAAGAAAGATACACTTTTGGGGACTTTTCGGTATTTTCTCAGTGAAAAATGGTCCGATCGTGTTGAACAGTAAACCATTTTCTAGGTTTGAAGATTCCCTACAAAAGTCCCTTTGGTCGTATAACGATCCCTTCATTATTTTTCGCAATATTCGTAAAAAACTAAAAAAATGCATTTTTTCCACTATAATTTGTTAATAAAAATCCCAACACCGATTTCGCGGGGGCAAAAGGGCGGGTTTTCATCTATGAACTGTTTTCTATACGATAGTATAGGTAAAATTTCTCCAAAAACAGATTTCTCAGCAAATTTATAACACGTGAAGCTTAGGGAAGCTTACTATTCAGCAGGCATTCCTTAAGAGACGAAACTATAAGCTGCGCAATATTTTTCCACCAAAACTCTCCGAGATTGATAATAGAAAAATTCACATTTATTGTTGGAATGAGTGAACACGGAATTTTTGTCTTTTTGGAGAAGACAGGAGGAAGAAAAGTTACCAAGTAGAAAGCTTTACAGAAAAAATTATTTTCTTGAGAATTTTGTCACTTGTTTCCGTCTCACAATTAATGAGTTAAAAGGTTGGCTTCTTTCCTTAGATGTATGTTTCTACTTAGAGTTTGGTAGTTAATGCTCCCTAAAACATCACTTGTACTATTTGAAATTGATGACATTTCTTATGGTTTCTCTTATTTAGGAAACCAATTCCTCTCGGCCCTCAGAAGGGTTGGTTTCGTTTTTGACCTCGCGTAACGAAGCTCCTGTAAAGTTTTCCAAAACTCCCGACATATTCGCCCATATTACCCCATTTGTTCTTACATTCAAGCACGAAAATAAGAAAATAAGTCTTTAGGCGTTTCATCCGTCCATTGTTTCACAAATTCGAGCGCAACTTTCGACAACGCCCGTTTCCCTTTCTTCTCAACTATCCTATACCACCCTCGGTTCGTTTCACGTAACTTTACGGGAAACGAGTACAACGGTAGGTGTAACCTATATTCCATTCGGAAAATCGAGAGAGTAATAAAATGTCATTATAAATGCAAATCCTCAAAAACTGTAGTACTGGCGAGATATGTATAAACATTGCATTTAGTTATACGTCTCTGTACTGTTCCTAGGAACTATTACATTGAAAAGCACCCGGATCAAATTTCTACCTGCGTTCGGGTCAAGGGATATAATCCGTCTTTATCTTTCTTATGAAGAATTGAATGCTCTTTCTCTATTACTCCAATTCGGTTATTTCGCACTGTTTTCGTTTACTTGAAATCGTCACATCAGAGTCACGCCATGGGGTTTTTTATTTAAAGAAAAAAAGTAATCATAAGCAATATTTGTTTATTTAGAATTTATGGAACCTATATATAAATAATAAATTTATACCGTGAGGTCGAAATGAAACTATAATTAATTCACTTTTACTCAAAGAACTGAACTTTTCCTAATATTATACCTAACACTGGCATATGCCATAAGGGATAGAAATATACATCAATCCAAATTAATTACTTACTAAATTAATATATCAAAAGCACAAAGTATACATAACATCACTTTTGTCCAAGCTTATAAGAAACAAAAAAAATTTTAAAACGAGGAACGTGGCACAATTTCACAAATTATACAAAAGAAGTAACTAAATGGCTTAAAATAATAATATATTTATTGGAAATAAACGTTTTTTTAAAAGAATAACAAATCTTGTTTAAACAGTTCAAAACGGTTTAAATCTTAAGTTAATAATAATATAGGTAACTATAAGTATACCTAAATCGATTTTCAGAAATCTCATTTTCTCGTACAAGAATCCGTTCAGGTATACAAAAGGTACACGTTCAAAAGAAAAAGGAGTAATCGTGAGGTTTTGGAAAGACGCAATGTTCAGGAATGTTTTCAAGTTGAAATTAATTAATATTCAGAATCATCTGAAGAACTCTCTTCATTGATATCCTGTGCAGTAATGATTAAGGGTTCCACGGCGTTATCAATCATAAAATCTAACTCCCAAAATTTTTCTTCTTCTTTTATAACATGATTTATGACTTTTTGCCAATTTTCAGAGGTGGTTCTGCGAATGGATTCTTCCAGAAGAATTTTAACATCTTTTAATTTAAATGTTTTATTTTCCCGAGCAACATAGCCTTTTACCTGAGCCCATATTAATTCTATGGGATTGAGTTCGCAGTGATAGGGCGGAAGACGAAGCACAGTTATTTGGCGATTTTGTGCCATTTCATCAACTGCATACCTTTTACGAAAGTTGCAGGTCTTTACAATTGATATCAATTCCGATTTGACTATGTCCTCCTTATACGGAATATTTTTTCTTATCAGCCAATTTAAAATTTCAGCCTTCCGCCAAGAAATTACCGGGGATTTATCGACCTGTCTGGAATGATAGCTCGCATTATCCATGACAATTACGGAACCAGGTGGGATGAGATCGAGCATTTGAACGAAGTACTCCTCGAAAACGTCCGCGTTCATGTCTTCATGATAATCTCCCGTCTTCTTCGATTCAAAAAGATGTAAGCCGCCATCCACAAAGCCACTAGTACTGCCGATGTGGGTAACAATAAGTCGTTTACCTTTTCCAGCCGGTGCTTTTAGTCCTGTTGATAAACCTTCTAAAAAGGCTTGTCGCGGATTCACCACACTTTTGTCCTGCCACACTTTTCCCACGGTATATCCTTGGTTTACCCAGGTTTCATCCAGATAAAAAATAGCCCTTCCTTCTTGTCGAAATTTTTTAATATCTCTGAGGTAGCTTCTTCGCCAGCAAATAATTTCATCGGATTCCCGAAGAGGAGAAGTTTTAATTCGCTTATCCCAACAAATACCTAGTTCCTTCAGAATCGTCCACAACTTGGTCCTTTTCAATGTCATACAGTCTTCTGGCAGTTCATGTAACATTTTATCCAATGTTGGGATTTTACGTTTAAAAAAAAAGGAATGAAGCGTTCGACGAATGAGTCTCTTGCTATCCTCATCAACAAGCATTTGAGGTCTTCCTGGTGCAGATTTTGGAGCCTTCACCTCTCCACTCCTCTCTTCCCTTTTGACGCGATATATCGTTGATTTTCCATATCCCGTCATTTTGTGACACATTTCAACTAGGTCATCTACGCTGGATTTAGGATGTAGATGTTTCAATCCGTTAAATACATTTAAAACAACCACTTTTTCACGACACGATAACGCCTGCTTATTCGGTAACTTACACGGGGTAAAGTTCATAAGACTTGACATATTTAATTCTTGATAGTAAGACTATTAGAATAAGAATAACCGAAATTCAGGTATTTCCCTTTTATATCTCCTTCAACGGAGGGAGAACTTTCGACCCCATTTCCAGGTAATTCTTAATCCTACAGGTAAATCTCTGGTAACAGTTAACTAAGTAGTTTAGTGGAAGAGTAAAGGTGCCTGAACAAATTATTAAGTGTCCACATTAAAAAAGACCCTTTCCAAAATGGTCTCCGAGTTGACGAATTGTCTAAAAGTATTCAATATTTACAAGTAATATCATTCATTGATATATTTCGTTAACGGCACCGATTAAATTGGTAATTATATGAATTCATTCCTTTTAGGTTCAATCCTTAATCACTATATGTACGATACAACTTCAAGAAATTTTAAAATGGAAACAGTTCGATGGGTGAATTTAATTTATATTTAAAAATCTGGGAAATAAGGATGGTACGCCCTTTGTTACAACCCTAACCTCCGATTTTGAGTTATTTATTACTCTCTCCCTATTTCGAATGGAGTATAATAGGAGGTGAAATTACCTAAAAATTCCTCGGACTACAATGGGGATTAGGAAGAAGAGAACGAAGGGAACACGTGCACCGAAGAGCGAAAAAGAAGCTGCTCGATCTCCGTCAACCGTCGTCGCAGAGGAAAAAGAGCATATTTTCGTAATATCGCGCGAGATCGCAGGGGAAATAATCAAAGATCGCGCTTATCCGGCGCCCGGACCGGGACCGGTATCGGATTAGTTTTGTACGTGACTTAATTTGAATTCGCGAATTACCGTCCCACGGTTTTTGAAAATCGGCGAGTAACAGTAGACGACCGTTAAAAGTCGAAACGAGAACTCGCGGGATCGTAATAGGGGGATCGCGTGCGGAATCGCAATTATAATGATAGCTGGGAAATTAGAGAAATAAAATAAAAATTGATTAAACCCGATAGAAATTAGGAGGAATAAAACTGGATCCCGAGTTGTACTAAAGGAAGATTTAGGTAGCAAGAGTTTAAACTCGGGCCAATAAATTCTGAACCTACACACCAGGCCAGGTTTTAGGTCTCTAGAAACCGACCAATGAGATACACCTAGCTAGGTATATAAATAATATGTTATCAATATCGAATAACAATAATTATATCACCTTGTAGCGAGATCGATAATAATTATAAGCAAAGAGCGGATTACATGTAAAAAAATGGTAAGACTTTCTCATATGGCCGAACAAAATATTCATGACAGCATTATCACCGTTTTATAAAATAAATTTAGTATTGAATATTAATATTTTCTCTTATTAGTAAATATTTCTTTTGGTTGTTTGTTAGATGGGAACGGTTTCTGAAATAAAAATTATATACATTTAATATGTTAATTCAAGTATAAACTTTAATGAAAACATTAAAAGCATTATTAAAAAATTTTTTGAGCAAATTTCGGGAAAAATTCAAAAAACTGAAGAATGATACAAAGTGCCTTTCACAGAAGATTTTGCAAAAAACGATAGAAAAGATTATTTTAAATATGTAACTTTGATGAAAATATGTAAAATATGTAAAAATACGTGAATTACATATATTCCGCCTATATTATAACTAGATATATATACTATATATATATATATATATATATATATATATATATATATAACTATATATAATTATATAGATTATAACTATTATAAGTATCGGAATTTTCCTAGTATCATTCCAGTCATGTAAAGAACATAAGGAAAAAAGGGTTTACTTATCTCAACAACATTTCTTTGTCGTATTTCCAGACCAGGTATGTTATAGTTCAAATTCAGTAAGTATAAAGGTACCTATAGATTAGTAATTGAAGTATCTTAACCGAGAAAATAGTAGCTTATCCTATGAATAGGATCATGTGATTCTAGAGTATCTCGGTAGAACGAACTAGACAGTATTTAACATCCAGTGTATACAAAGAGTTGATATTCTTATGTACCTGAAATTTGCTCATCCCGACAAGACAGTATTGCAATCTGCAATACAGTTTAAATTACACCCTAATTGGAACTAGAAGCATACTTCAAGGTTCAAACTGTATAATTATTCTATCGAAAGAATCTAGTATGTAACAGAACGAGCTCTTATATACGTATAGAATTCACTCGTGTTTGGAATATGCTTGAACGTAACTTTGACCGTATAACCTGGAATAACCATCAGATAATTAACGTGCTATATATACTAGCTTATAATATGGTTAGAATCGTCTCATTCTAGCAGTTGAATCTACACCAGTATGTAGCTAAACTGTGCTAGAATCTAGAATTCAGATAGTTCTGGAATATCCTAGTTATGACTTATGAGAACGCGGCGACAGAGCTGTAATCTAGAAGAGTAGTCGGATTTTACAGGTACTAGATATACTTTAAGGCGTAAACTGTACTACAATTTTAAAAAGAGCCAGTAGGATAAGTTTAAAATCTAGTCGGCAATGAGAATGTACTAGATATAGAATTCATGGGGTCTGGAATATGCTAGAATATAACTTGGACAGTTATACTCCATAGTACTCCATTAGTTAGTACTCCATAACCTGGAACATCAATCAGATATGGAACATCCAATATACCAGCTTCTTGGTTAGAATCTTGTATTCAGAGCTATTCATTCTAGCAGAATGATCGAGACACTATTTTGTAGCTGCTAAAATTCATATATTTGAGGAACGTTCTAGTTCTACTGGAGCATGCTAGAAAGAACCCTAAAATATATTGGAAAGAGCTCGCATGCGCCACATTATTACAAAATAAAAATATTTTATTAAGTTAACGGTGCAAACTCTAGAATATCTTTCCAAGTAAATGTGGAAAATAGTCATTAACTAGAATGTGTTAGGATGTAAAATTCACCCTGGCCTAGAATTGAATGCAACGATATAATCTGTGGAATATTCATCAGATATGAAAATTTTAAATATCAGTTTGTTCTAATCTTAGAAATTTCTCATTCTACAATCTCCCAGCAGATAAATCTAAACACCTAGCTAGTAGCTATAGTGTGCAATAATCTCTAATTCATTTCTGGAATATGCTAATGAGACAGTACTGTATTTTAAAGAACTTTAGCACTACACAACCTGGACCATCAGTCAGGTATGGAAGGTACTAAAGATAGAATCTTTTCATTCTAGATATCTTAATAAAAGTAGTCTATATCTCATCTAGTTCCCATGAGGATTTCACCTCCTTTAAAAATGATATTCCATCAAAAGAATCTAGACACCAGTTCGTAGATTGCGTGTGATAGAATCTAGAATTTAGATATTCTTGTAATATGCTAGGTACTGTAATCTACAAAAAAGATTAGATACGACACTACAATTCAAAAGAGAGTGGATGCGAACTGTAGAATATCACAGTGAAAATTTCTTGGAGTTTTGAAAAGTCAGTTCTAGGCATACATCCTGGAACATTAATTACATATGCGTGCTAGTTTATACTAAGGTTAGAATCATATCATTATAGAATTTCTTAGCACATGAATCTTAGCTATAATGTGCTAAAATCTAGAATCCAAATCTGAGGTAATCTAGTCCAGAGCGGCGCTCTAATCTATAAGTATATAGATGTACCAATTATTAAGAACTGGACTTCTTTTAAGATGTAAACCATGGAAATTGCATTCTTGTATATGAGCTTGCGTAATTTTTTGTAAAGATAATGAGACAGAATGAAGATGGACTGAAAGTGCAAATTTATATCTTTCACCAAACTGGGGCATCTAATGAAGTTGTAACTTTAGAAGTTGTAAATTAGGTTAAGACTTTTCTTTTGTATGAAATTGACTTATGTAACTGTTTTATGAAGGGGGCGTGTAGAATTAAAACTGGAACAATTTAAAGAAACAAATTAGTTAGTTAGAGGTTAGAAATACCTAGTCAGATCTTTGGCTTCAAAAAATACCCAATATTTAATGAATACAGCAAGTACGAGATAAAATTGAACTTTTTACCGCTTAAATCTCAATGATTGATGATTTTTGAAATTACCAAATAGTACCTCGTACTAACAAGCTTTATTTTTTAAGCTTAAGTCTGAAACAGTTGATGCAAAATCACTTTAACATTCATTCAGAACGTATTAAATTTTTATGACAAACGTCTCGAAGAACGACCGTCTCTTAAAAACCATCTCTCGGTAACATATTAGGTACCCAATCTTCCCCCGTCCCATCTATTCCATTACCAGTTTAATTACCTATCTGATGGTGCCCTCCGCTCGTCCGTTTCCGAGAAACGAACGCACCTTTCGGTGTGCCGCTCTCGCGAGATGCTGGTCCGAGAAAAAGGAACATTCAACACCTCAACCATCATCATCAAGGGAATTATATCCATCTCTCGTATACATCGATGTATCTCTCTTTTTACTCTAATCTCTCTCGCTCCTTCGTTCTTTCTTCTGTACTTATAAATGGGCCCAATGTGGAACCCGAAGTGTAGGTCAGGAACGACGAAGGAAACGATCCGGCATAAATTATCACAATCGAGTAGGTGATAAGAGATAATTAAGTGGGGGGATTGGTGCGAGGTACTTGAAATTTTTGAGTGGTTCGCAGTTTCGGGCAATTAAGAAAACTGTTGACGTTTCTAAGGGTTGATAGTGGACATCTCAATATTTCGACTTAAGGGATGTTTCAATTTCTCTCGGCACCCTTTTCATCTCTAAAATAAATTATTATAAATAAATTATTAAAATTAAATTAAAATATAACATTTTGAGGTCTGCAAATTTACGCCTCCTAATAATATTGTTGTTTAGTGATATTGACTGGTGAGATTATATAATGAGAATCTTTTTAGATCAATCTGCTCAATATTTATATCACTGGTTTTCTCTAATTACAAAATCCCACTACTTCAAAAGATGTAATAGGGCACTTAAAATTATGCTGTCTGCTAAATGTGACGTCAACAGTAAGTAAGTCAATATGTTAACCACTTGATAACATTGTCAACAAATTTGACATTGTCATTGATAACAAATATAAAGTTTTCAACAATAACGCTTAAATCAATTAAAGCAGTTTGTGACTTGAGAAGTTAGTAAACGTTTGCAAAAAATTGTAGGAAAATTTGAAGACCTCTCAATATCTTATAGCGAAAATTCTTGAACTGTTTCATTGCAATTCAAGTTAACTTTCAAGTTGAAGATAAATTTAAAGAATTTCGAAAGATCTTTCTTCACAAGACAATCTTTCATATTACATCTAATTAAATAAATCTAAATGTTCTTCAGAAGCTAACCAAAATTCTAATAAATAGCGAGAGTTGTTTCATTATACTGGAAGTTAAACTTCAGAGTCAAAATCTGTTCAAAAAGAGTTCTGATTCAGTTTGGTTTTACAGGGTAACCTTAAAAAGGTGTTTTTACCAAATTACCATGAACCAAATTAGTGAAAATATCAGATAATTTGAAATAAAAATTTATTCAAGAAAATTCCTAATTCATGTTGACTTCAAAAGGAAACCTCGGGAAAAAATTGATGCAATAAGTTGCAGCTTCCTCGGTATTTTACAGAAATTTACCAATTTCCTAAGAACTAAATTTGAGTTCAAACAGTTTGATTCAAAAGGCTCAAAATGTGAGTTGACTTAAAACCAAAAATATATTTAAGAAGGTAACAGAAGTAGAATTAACGGATCATCAATTTCCAAAAAGCTTTTAGTAACTTTTAGAATCGGGAAAGTCTGAGGGAACTATGGAACTTGATTTTGGAAACTATGGAATATTCAAGAAAACTTGAGATATTTCAAAATAAAATTTTGAGCTTTATGTAGCGGATTTGGGCTTCAAAATCCATTTCCTGCGGGAAATTCAGGTATAATGGACGTCTTCACTGACCTTGTTAAAACGTCATTGAAAAAGGAGTTTCAAGGAAGATTTGTGAACTTTAGCTACCAGGAATTTTTTTTAAAAAAAAATTTTGTAATCAACACTTGAATATACCGATACAGGTAAGTAATGTATCAAAAATTATTTTTTTTTCCAGAGAAACCTCTACTAAAAAAGAAAGAGTATTACATCACTAAGTTTCCCTGAATCGGTATGAGTATTTAAATTTTAAATTACAATTATTTTAATATTATGTAACGCTTATCCCAACGATTTCCAAGCATTTTGATTAAACTTCGGTACAAATCGATATCAGCTCCTAACAGCATTGGCATATCGTTACTATCCCTGTATAAGGGACGTCCCTTCGGCCATAAGCTCGACAGTTCGTTAGAAAAACCTTTCAACGCCGAGATTATCGGCCCTTAATGACACCTGACGACGTTTCTCGGAAAAAGGATTTACATAAGCCATTGATACTTAAGGATCACTTCCAGTGAACTCGACGTTTAAGCGATTTAACTGCTGTAAAACGTTACCGAATAATAGGAGGACACAATAAAAATGGCATGTGTTGGTAAATTAAATGGAACGTTCAGACGATGGATGAGATATTATTGCGTTTTGACGAGATTTTAGACCTTCGAATCGCCCGCGAGTTAATTATGCGAGGTCATGTGAAATTTGGTTAACAGAGTGCAAGGCATTTCAAAATTTACACAAAAAAGACCGCACGGTATACCTGCAGGAACCAATTTGAGTCTAAATTAGTTTATAATTCGATTTATAACAACTTATTTTTGTTGCTGTTGTAGTGGTAGTAGTTGTGTTTGTAAGTGCAATATGTTTCATAAACAATAATTGAATTATGATGGAATACCATTGGTTAATATACAACCATGATAATTAGAGTAAATTTGCAGAGTGTACCTTTAATCACGCTTTTTCTCTGGGGTAGGGAATTATTCGAGGAATTTTAGAAAAATAATTAGAAAAACTCTCCTTCAATGTTTCTCAAGTGTTGTAAATAGGTAATAAATTCAAGATTAACTGTATCTTCTCATTGTTATTTAAGAGTCGTACGATCGTTCCTTATTTAATTTAAGAGAATGCTATGAATTTTGAATCTAGGAAAAAAGTCCCCGGAAAGAAAGTCTCTAGGAAAAAAGTCGCCAGGAAAAATGGCCCAGGAAAAAAGTACCAAAGAAAGAATGTCCCAGAAAAAAGTCACAAGTTTAGAAATTCTGTACACAATAATTTCAAAGTTTCTTGGCGTATCTTATATTGTGGATGTTTCTTTAGTACTCTGAGTACTAATCTGTACTGTTTTATTTCCGTGATGTCTACTGCCAATTCTTGCCTCATCTTCTGGATTAGAATCCAAATCGACGGATGTTTCTACCCCACTAGATTAGAAAATCTAGTGTCAATATACTTGTAGATATATAAGTAGGTATTTAATATTTAATGCATTTTATGTAGGAATTTTACTTTCCGGGGACTTCTGGGACTTTCTTTGGTACTCTTTTTCCGGGGACTTTTTTCCAGGACTTTTTTTTCTTTGGTACTTTTTTCCGGGGACTTTTTTTCCTGGGGACATTTTTTCCGAGGACTTTTTTCCAGGGACTTTTTTTCCGGGACTTTTTTTGGTGTCCCCTTTTTTTCGGTTACCATGTATTTTATTAATATAAGAAATTCGTTACAAATAACAAAAATTCATAACTAATTATTAGGTAACTACTAAATGTAGTTAAACGAAGAAAGCCTTTACAAAAATAAGAACAATAGTGACTTGAACCTATGCTACTGTTTAGATATACAAGTAATTACCGCTTTTTTAAGGGTTCTTACATTATTACATTAGGGTATTACATTGTTTTATACTCTGTGGTAATGCATTAGGTACTAAAAAATCAACACTTTCGTAATTGTGCTATTAGGCACTGGATATGTACTTAAATTACTTATTTTCAAAAAATTCAAGATAGCCTTTGATATGTTTCCTCTTCATTCCTTCTACAGTCTCCTGATAGTTACAATTATTTAATTATTATAACGTGTCTTTAGCAAATATATGTAACTGATCATCAGAATTTTGATTTTTATACTTCATTTATGAATTAAGATAATCAAGAATAAGATACAATTTGTAAATTAAGGACTGTAAGGGTAAGGGCCCTAATATACTATTGGGAAGAATGCACTTATTTTGTTACCTGTTACCGTCAAATAAATTTAATTTAATGCTAGTACTGGGTATGCCCTTAATTCCCTAATTTAATTTAATTTTAATTATAGCAATTTCAATGAATATTTTAAATTAACCTTAATTCCCTAATTTAATTTAATTTTAATTATAGCAATTTCAATGAATTTTTTAAATTAACCTTATAAATTACCTTTCCAATTATAGTTTTTAATTGTAATTCCTATTTAATTATTCATTTTTTTAATCCTCATTATCCTAGGTTTCAAAAGTGATTTTTAAATTTACAAGCACAGCCACGGTATATTACCCATTCTCTATTTTTCTATTACATTCAGTAATGATATATGGGCTAAACTGCTTCACTAGTTTGTACTAGCAATTTGTTTCAATTGGGATACATGTTTGTAAGATTTTGGGGAATTCACCATATTCTTCATTAAATGAAACATTCAGATAGGTACTCCGTCGTCTTCAAAATTACCAGCATTAGCAATAAGTATACTAATAACAGCATCGTTAATACTATTTACAAACTACTAATTAATATCTCAATAAAATAATTGCGAATAAATATTTTATGGTTTTAATTAGATCAGCAAATTTTTAATGTTTTTCATGTCAAAAAAATCTAATTAAAAGTGGTAATGATTGCAGCTTTGTTAATGACAAATTTCTTTTCATTAACACAAAAAATATGAATTTCACAGACTTGTAATAACAATTTTCAGATATAAACTATCGGTTCAGGCAATATATGGGAGTATTAAACATATCTAACCTGTAGTAAAAAAACTTGTCTTTTTGATACAAATAGGCGAAAATCTATAGAAATCGGTGCTGAAGTTTGAAATGTTATATTTAACTTAAAAAATGAACACAAAACTTTTTGGAAAATATTATTTAAACATTTTGAACAAAAGAAATTACTTAACAAGTGGGATGAGCAAACAGGTACTGACTACATTTAATCCTGCTTACCAATAATATTAAACCGTCGAAATACTCAATGTTGACTATAGTGACATTGCACTTTTTTGTCGATATCTTCGTCAATAATATCAAAGTATTTTTTATATCGTATTTTATATATGTGAATATCACACCCTATATATCTGTAGCTATACATAAATATTTTTAGTAACGTTGGTATTGGTTGGCATGCGTAAATCTGGTCAAAGTATCAGATTGTTTCCAATTTATAAATCTTTCATTATTACCTCCCCGAGAAAACATGAACTTTTGAAATTAAGTTCCAGAGATAATTGCTTTAATTTTAATAAATTATCCTGCTTGTTAGTTCAATGTTTCGTGTTATTATTTCGATTCTCGTTGCTTCTTCTGCCGTCACACCTTCGCAAAACAAAAATCGAGCCCCATTCTTCCCGAGGGATGGAAGTGGGGGCGAGATGGAATCCCGTAAACGACCGAGAGCACACAACCCGGTAATTAAATACTGTGAATTTAAAAAAATCCGTCTCGGATCTAAATAGCCCCCTAATTCAGATAACATCTATCTTGACGGACCGGCGCATCCTAGGATTTCTTTTGTGAGGGACCGTTATTCGGACCCCCCTCCACCCCCCTCGTACCCCTCCTCGCCCCAACTACCCCCTCGGCGTGCACCTTTTTCATCCCCCCTCGGGCCGTTTGGCGATATTCTTTCTCTTTCTCTCTCTCTCTCTCTCTCTCCCTCTTCCTACCCCCTTTCGTTTCGGTAGGGGGTTGATAGCTAGAGAGCGGCACACGTTACAACTATGGAATTATACTTTTAATTCCTTTTAATTCACGTCGGAATGGTCGAACGTTCGAATTCCGCCAGTTTCGGAAATCAAATATTCATGAGTGGTTGTCGGGGGAGGGGGAGAGGGGTTACTCGGATTGAGGGGTGGGTGGGTTCGATTGCGCGCAGGAACGTACTTTAATGTTTTAATCCACGTGAAATATCGATGAATCAACTGAAAGTAACGCCGTTATTTCGCCTTTTTGTCAAGGCCCCCGGCGTTAATTCGGAGGGTGGGAAGGGGTAGAATGGGAGTAGGTCGAATTAGCGCGTTGCTTTGTTTCAACGTCGATCTTCGACAGTTTTGTTTTTGGGGACAAATTATTGTTTTGATCCATTTAGTTAAATTTACTGAACGTGTTGGCATTCAAAAATGTTTTACAATTTTTAAAGAAAACTTTACGCCTATTAATTGGTTCAATACAATAAGGTTATGATCGGGGGTGAACTATATTGGACAATGCAGGATAACCTCATACCTACAAAATGCACATAACAACCAAAAGTAAATATCAACCCCTAAATTGAATATATAGTTTAACTGAAAAGGGGATTTTGAACAGCAAATTTTACTTAGTCCAGTAATCGTAATTTATAGTAAACGTATAGGAATCCATGGTAACCCGCATTGCCTAATTGCAAATGTCGAACAAAGTAATTGTGTAAGATAAATTTAAACCAAAGGAAAACACCAATTAAACAACTGCTTTATTTAAAGATGAGCGACCGGTTTCGGCTTCATGGAAGCCATCTTCAGGCAAAAACAACTTGTTTGCGAGCCTGAAGATGGCTTCCATGAAGCCGAAACCGGTCGCTCATCTTTAAATAAAGCAGTTGGTTAAGACTGGGTGTTTTCCTTTGGTTTAAATTGCCATGGCCAACTTGGAGATGCTGGACAACCTTCGGTCATTGTGTAAGATATGTTACAAAATTCTTCTTCTTCTTTTAAGACAAAGCCTTGTTTTTTCAAAGCTGTAGCCTAAGTTGTGACTCCGATGACCAGCTTTCGTACCGTCGTTTGGGGGGTCTTCCTGGAGGTCTACGCTTGGTTGGTTATTCCTCTTTTGCAATTTTGGGTTGTCGATTATCCGCCATTCTGTCGACATGGTCTCTCCATGCTCGTCTTATTATGGACCATCTTATAATGTCTAGAATGTCACATTGGGTTCTTATATTGCTGCTTCTCACTCTGTCTCTAAGCGTTTTGCCCGTGATTGATCTTAGCGTCTCCATTTCTGTGGCGTAGCTCATAATAGGTCTTAAACACGTCTTGTAAATTCGCGTTTTGCCTTCAATACTCATGTGTTTGTTTCGCCATATTACGTCCAGTAGATATCCTGATACCATAGCTGATTGTCTGCGTTCGCACTTCTTCTTTAAGGTTTCTGTTACTTGTGATATTAACGCCTAGGTATTTGAATGACATGACCTGTTCTACACTTTTATTGTAGATCGCTGACACCTTCTCGGTTATCTTGATATTGTCAGAGACTTCGTGTTCTGGACAGACATCAGCATGTTTAATTTCTTTGCTACTCTTTCGAATCTATATAGTAGTTTCTGCAGATTGTCTTTATCTTTCGATATTATCACCGCGTCGTCAGCATTATTTTAAATTCTTTCTTGCTCAGTTTATGTCCTATCCCAGCAGATTTTACTTCCACGATGATCTTATCCACTAAAAGATTAAAGACTATTGGGCTAAAACTATCCCCTTGCCTGATTCCTGTTGAGACTGGTATCTTGTTGGAAAGCTTATTATTTGCTTTTATAAAGGTGCTATTTCTGATGTTCATTTCTATAATGATATCAATTGGTTTGGGATTCAAGTTTCTCTCCTTTAATAATTTCAGGACATCGCAGAGTCTAACCCTATCAAAGGCTTGCGTGCGGTCAATGAAGCACATAAAGGTAATTTTGTTTACTCAATGGCTTTTTCCACTATTTGTCTTAAAATGAATATTGCATCCATGGTGGATCTGTTTTGTCTAAATCCCTGTTGATCTTCACTGATGCCAGCCTGTATGATTTCTTCCGCTAGGATTTTTGTGAATACTATTGAAGGTACGCTTAACAGACTGATACCTCTATAATTTTGTGGATCCATTTGTTTCTCCTTTTTTGAAAATTGGGATTGTTGTGGAATAACTAATATCTGGCCAATTAATAAAACTTTATTTGATCCTTAAACATGTTACCTACACCACTTTTCATTATCTCTATGAAACTCTTTAGTTCCATTACTGTAAACGATGTTTTCAGTGTATTGATTTCATTTGCGTAATTTCCCTTCAGCTTGATAGTTTTTAGCAATTTTGTTGATTTTCTCAATTTTGAAGAGTTGTTGGTCAACTTGAAAACATTTGGGCATAATACTGCTACTTTGTTCAAGCTGCTTGGCAAGGTTCCATAAGATGTTATTGCTATTGTCACATGCCTGAGGGCCTTGGGCCCAAAGGGAGTGCTCTGGTTGGGAGCTCGGTAGATACTAAGAAGACATGGCAACCTGGACAATATTTATTGAAACATTAAATATGATAGGGGAGAGAACATTTGACAGGAGTGCAAAAATAATAATTAAAGGGTGAAAAGAGAATATAAAAGTGGAAGAAGTGGTTGCTTACTGTACCGACGGGCAGTAGGCGCGAGGCTCCTCCAATCAGCGACATGTCAAAGGGCGGACTCTCAAACGGGCAGCGTGACGGGGTGCTCGATGACTGATGACTGATCTCTGGATCGTTCTGATCGATCCGTATAAATACTTATTGTTTTGTTGACAAACGTGCCCGCTGCCAGCCGCGAGTCACGTAACGTCCTTCGGTTTTAGGTCACCTTCGTGCTGATTTAGCATGGATGGTGACCCAGTTGCGCTAATTGGGGCCGTATCGCGACACTATGCTGTACTATAGCAAAGCGTCTAGTTTATCAATCCATCTTTGTTATCTTGACAGGCCGAGTTGGTGTAGAACCAAGATAGATTTTATCTTCTCTGAAAAGTGTGTTGTGTGTATGTGTTGAGAAGATCTTTTGATTTGTTGGAGAGTCTTGATAAGTACTTTATTACTACAGTCAAAGGACTTATCATATGAAGATGGCATTATACTCATTGGAAATCAAAAGGGTAGTTAAGACACCCCTCGAATTTTCTAAGATCAAACCCACACCTGCATTCACAACTACAATTTTCTCCCCGAAATTCGACATCTCCCCTACCGGACACCCGATCCCCCTCGGCCGCCCCTAACCGAAGAAATCACTCCAGATATATTCAATAAATCAAAAGGGGGGGACCACGTTGCAGGTAAAATGAGGGACGCTCGGCAATCCCGCCTGTCCATCTTCGCATAAGATGATACAATATATCCATTATCGGGGTTGTGGCGCGCGGGGGTGGTGTGTTCGGCGGGGGAATTGCAAATGTGCGCCTCGGGCATCTTACGCGTTTCACATACTAAAAACGACGGCGGACCGGGAATTGGGGAAAGAGGAGAGGGAAGATCGGGAGAGGAGTCGGATAGTTCCGTTGGTGCTGGGAGCGGAGCTAGAGCTGAAATACTTTTCCGTTTCATCGACAGTTCTTTTACAATTAATCGTGGAAGGGTTTTCCTTTTCACAATAAATTCTTTAGATGTTCTCACTCCCTTCAATACAATTTGATCGCATCCAGCGTTAACCAACACCTTAACTAAAACATTTTGTTTAATTTTTGGACTATCATGGACAGACCTACCCTAAATTTAGACGAACAACTTTGCCAGTCCAATCTATAGAAGTCTTACATCACCAATTTTCGATATATGTTTTGGTGTCTTAAATATCTATCTAGTGAAAGTATCTTAATAGACGATATTAGTGGGAACCTAAGAATCTCAAAAGGTATAACTAAAGACTACTCACCTGATAAATACTCTTAAAAATATAATTTTAAATACAAAGTGTTCAATGACATTTTAAGGTTAAGAAAACAATATTTTTCTTATTTCTCATTTCGTATAATCTGAAAAAACATTTTTTTTTCTTTTCTAAAATAATTGGTATTAGTAGTAGAGTTTTAAATGTAAATCACAAATTACAATTTTGTTTGAGGTGAATGTGATTCCCATACAACTATTGAACCAAATTCTTCCATTGTTCAACTTAGCCCCCCCCCCATCAAGTAAGTCTAGAAAATTGAAATTTTCTTACATTTGTGACAATAACAATTAACTACATCTGAAATGGAATATTTTTCTGAAGGCGCTTTTAAAGGGATCAATTATTACGATTCTATAAGTGTCACGCACTGATCAGACAAATTTGGAAGCTCTGGAGTGACCACCTATAGTGATTTCAAATGTAATGGAAAAAATCTGAAAATTTTAAGATAACTTTCAAAGGAAACATAAATGATTCCCAGAAATCCAGGAACTGCCAAACTTAGATTCAATGAGGTTTCCAGGAAAATTACAGAAAAGCACAACAGAGGAAATGTAGAAATGTAGAGGATTTCCAATCAAGATTTTATTCAAGAGGCGGCAACGTCGCCCTTTTACAGATTATACCATCAACATCTTCAACATCCACATATAGTCCAAGACCCATCTGTCAGAAATTTGTTATAGATAGACGTAAGAGGTAACCGCAATGTTTTTACATTAATATCTCGGCAATAATGCCTAGAATAAGGATTGACTTATCCTCCAAAGCGCAGAGGTAGGTCGGGAACATTGTCTAAAATGCAAAATGCTTTTTCAAATTTAATTTAATGGATTTAAATGAAATCGAAATCATGTCTCAAGAATCCAAATCGCATCAAGTACAAGAGGCGTCCCTATCCCATCGACGCGGCGGCCATATTTATTTTTAATTATGTTTTGACAGACATCAGGACATCAGACAGCATTTGGGAATATCTTGTTACCAACCCAACAAAAAAAAAATCAAAAAACAATGCTTTAATAAGCCTCATTAATGCAGTGTTTTCGGCCATTTAAGTGCTAGAATAGCTGTCATTTTAGTGCCGGAACATAGAAACAATGATGCCGACCTCTGCGTTTGGAAGATGAGTCAATCCTTATTGAGGTATTCATGTAAAAACATTGCGGTTACCTCTTACATCCCCTTCAAAACAAATGAGTCCTGGACTAACAGGTATAATAAGCGCTTTTGTTGTAATATAAAAATCTTTCTTCTGGTGAAGAAAACAGGTGACACGTGACACGTTTGCTTGGATATCTTGAGAAATTAATATCAAAACCACTGTCGACTGAAAGAAGTCTTAGGAAACGGTTTCAGAGATCGGAGACTGTTGTCGTTGGCTGTTTTTTCGATCACTTGGTATTTCTTCCATTCAAGGTCTTATATAGGAGACGGCAACGTCGCCCTTTTAAAGATTATACCAACAACATCTTCAACATCAACATGTGACAAGCGCTTTTGTTATAATGTATAAAGGTTTGTTCTCATTAAGAAACGTTGCGTTAGTATCTTGAGGAGTTAATATTAAGCGCACTGTCGACTGAAACGCGTCTTAGGAAACAGTTTCTGGGACTGGAGGGTGTTGTTGATTGGCTGTATTTCTTCCAATCAAGATCTTTTTCGAGAGGCTGCAACGTCGCCCTTTTACAGATTATACCATCAACATCTTCAACATCAACATGTGACAAGCGCTTTTGTATAATGTATAAAGGTTTGTTCTCATGAAGAAACTTAGCGTTAGTATTTTGAGGAGTTAATATCAAGAGCACTGTCGACTGAAACGCGTCTTAGGAAACAGTTTCTGGGACTGGAGGGTGTTGTTGATTGGCTGTATTTCTTCCAATCAAGATCTTTTTCAGGAGGCGGCAACGTCGCCCTTTTACAGATTATACCATCAACATCTGACAAGCGCTTTTGTATAATACATAAAGGTTTGTTCTCATGAAGAAACTTTGCGTAGTATCTTTAGGAGTTAATATCAAAAGCACTGTCAGCTGGAACAGTTTCTGGGATTGGAGGGTGTCGTCGATTGGCTGCATTTTTCCCTTATTCAAGAGGCGGCAACGTCGCCCCTTTACAGATTATACCATCAACATCTTCGACCAAGCGAATGGACATTTCGAATCTCGTCCCCCTTCTTCCGCCCTCGCACACGCACTTTCTCCCCCCAGAGTCGTCCTCTCTTTGTCGCACTGTCAACCAGAAATGGATTGAAGGTTCGCCCCCGCATATTCCGAGGAGATATAGAAATATTATTGTGCGGATACGTCGCATTTTTCTCCGGCGAACTTGTAACCTCGAAACGCGGGACATTACTCATCCGAGGGAAATTTATAGTGGAGGTACGCACCAGGAAAAGTCGACGTCCTAACTCGGCACCGTTCCCGATTCCTGTGGCGGTCCGTGTGGAACAAAAGGAGGTTTTCCGTGCACACGCGAAAAATCTATCGATAGAGATAGAGAGCGGACGGGGGGGTGACGAGGGGGCGGGCGGCGTAAGGGGGGAGGTTGTCACAGTCGCACACACACGACTGGCCTTCTCCTCCAAACTAAAAGAAAGAATACTGACTAGAATATTCAATCAAATCAACTTACCCGCTACTTTGATGATATCAAAGTAGTCGCAAAATCCGATATATGTGACGTTTTTACCGATCGCGCACACACGGAACGAGGGAGGAGAGAGTTGAGAAGAAGGTAAATTCTGGTTGGGGGAGCTTCCTTCGGCCCTTCTTTTGTTTAACGTCGACCGGGAAAACAACCCTAACGAAAATTACGGAAAAAGCTACCGCGAAATAACCCCTTGGAATTTTATTAAATTTTAAACCACTGTTATTTACCAACAAATACTAATTTTACTCTTCCATAAATTTCAATCATAATGAATTGTTTTAATTTTTTGTATCAATTCAGTTTAATTTTCTTGATTGCACTATTATTGGAGGTGTTCTCTTTTGTCTACTGGTAACGAATAAAATCACTAAAACGATAATTGAGTAAAATTCAATACAAACTTTGGAAAAATGACCTCCCATTTCCCAAATTAAGTAATTTCTGAAATTTATCAAAATCGAGTTTTGTTTGATTCACATTTGATTTTCAATTTTAAAAGTAATTCAATTCACGTTTCAAGTTCCTCGAGTGAACGCTGATTGGGAATGCTTCCTTTACCTCTACTATACTTACTAAAAATGACGAAAGAACTATGGCTTAGTAATTAAAATTCACTCAAATTGCAGATCTTTGAGTAAATTTTGATGGGTATGTCATTCTCATATTTAATGTTGTCCAAGAAAAGCCAGAACCAGAAACTCCAAACAAACATGTGAGTATTTTGGTTTTTAGTGATTTTTAACATTTATTCTAAGTAAACTTTGAACTATTTTTGATTTTAGAATAGTCTCGACTTCATTTTCCGATAGTAAATTTCCTTAAATATGGTTTTTATTCCGTTTAACGTTCCTTCCTAACGTAACTGTCAAACTATTGAAATGTTCACATTTGAGTTTGATCTGTGCAATTTGATTTCCAAAAGACAGCTTTAATGTTATACATTTTAATGTTCTACTTGAGCTTTAGTTTTAGCCTTAAGCTTAACCTTAATACTAAAGTTTCTCGAATAAATCCTGATAATCTTGTTTTGTCCTTTTGTTATGAGAAAACCACCTCTTAAAAACTATTAAACCTATTAAAACTTATTACTATTTAAACTATTTAAACTATTAGAACTTAACAACTATTAAAAATTCATTACGAACTTTCATTGGATAGTGTTCACATAACTCTGTTTTAAATGATTTCAAAAATATATCTACTTTAACCTAATTTTATTAATTTGTTTCGAATTTTTAAATTTACTCAATTTATGTTGCGAATGAATGAGACCTTTACCTTTATCCTTGTTCAATATTCGCCAAGAAAATAACTGTATAAATCTGCCACATCGGTTAAATTTGCTTTAATATTTTACTAAAATTCCTGACAATATTGAGTTAATTTAATTAATAAGATTTTGGATTAAATTTTGATTTTCATACTTAATAAAAATTTTAAAACTTACACCATCAATACAAAAATGTGTGCATTTTGGTTTTTGGTGACCTACAAAACTTTTCTATTTTAAAAAAAATATATAAATGTTATAAATTTCAATTGCCTTATGTGTGGACAATGTTAAAATTTTTGGTTTTGAATTTTTCAACGTAAACGATTTCAACGATATTAAAGCTACTTGAATATGGTTCTTATTTTGCTTAACGTTGAAAAATGAACCTTAAAAAAATCTGAGAAACTTTCTCCAAACTCTAGAAAAATGAGCATATTTTGAGTTTAATTTATTTTTGAAGTTTGTTGTCCTAAAGACAAATTTAATACTGTACTTGGAACAGGAACACTTAGCCTAACGATAATTCATAACAAATTAAAAAAATTACCCCCTTGTGATTTAAATAATTTATGTATTTTAATAGCTTATTAATTTCATTTGTGTTTTAAGTCAATTTAGTTTATAATTTCAATACTAAAGCTTCTTGACTAACTAAATTCTAACTGGAAGATACTTCTTTCCACTTCCTTGTTGAGGCTTGGCTTACAAAACAACCCTAATGGAAACTACAAAGATTCCTCAACGAAATATACCATTAATAATTACTTTTTGGGTTAAGGTAATTTCTAAAATTTATTTATTTCATAAGGCGTAGAGGAAAGGTTTTAAAGAAATTTTAATGTCTCAGTTCAGCGAGGGTTTTATCGAAATTTTGATTCTTGAATAAAGGTTCTTAATAGTTCTGTTTAGTATTGCGACATATTTTTCCAATTTTTTTTTATTGGTACGCTATTTTGCCTATTTATAACATGCTTTGGCGTGCGTAAATCGGGCTTTATCGCACGCGCGTGTTTTAAAGTCGCCATGGAAACGTATCAACAACGGCCATATCAACCAATAGCAGAGCGTTTTTGGCCGTAGCCGGACAAGCCGATTGGTCGCACGACGTGCGACGGGCCGTCACGAAGCGTCCCGAGTGTCATTCAAATTAATCATATTGGATATGCATTTGGTCTTGGTATAAAAAATGGTACCAATAAAAAAAATAGCGTAAAGTATTCGTGGATAACTGCTCTTTCAAGCACATGCTCTATTTCGAATTTTATTTTCGTATTATTTTAGTAATTTAATAGTAATAGTAATTTAAGTATTATTTTCGAAATTTGAAACTGTTTGTTTCGCATTTTACATTTAAACTTTAATTGACACTTATTTAAAAGCTATTTATTAATTAGTACGTTAATAGAAATATTTAAGGGTTTTTAAAAAAATCTACTGTAGACGATGGTGATTTTTGTTGAATTTAGTGTGGTATAATATAGTTTGTCATTTATTTTTGCAAACTTAATTGCTTTAGCCACGTATTTATGAGCATTAGAATCGAAAACTCATTTTATTTGAACTTTCTTTAATGTATCTGAGTATATTACGATAATTAATTATCATTTCACAAACTTTATGTACTAATTAGTACGATATTTGGCATATTTAAGTTCCTAAAAAAAATCTGCATTCGGGGTGTTGACTAAATATTTTTTTTTTTATTTTGGTTTTGTTTAATATTATTCGTTATTTATTTTTGAAAATCAATTTCAGAATTGGAAACTCTTAGTTTTCAATTTTATTACAATATGCTTCAAAATTTGTATCTGACTATATTGCAAATATCGAATACTCGAGTAGGTACTCGAGTAAATCCTATTTGGGATAGACTGTTCCCATTTTCATGTATACCATTGTTTGAAAAATTTTACCCTTGAGGAAATTACGAAAAATATACCACTCATCAACCAGTAAGCATATTCTGAGATACAATTCCCAAATTTTATCTATTTTGTAAAAATGTAGTGATAGTTTTATTTCAAAATTGAGATCTACTTACATTTTAACTGAACCAAATTTTATGAGTAAATTTTAATAGAGATAGCTGCTTTGACGTTTTAATCTGTAAATATCCAATTCCATTTTTTCTGAACAAATCGTATGTCGACATGTTTAGTTAGACCGCACAGTTTTAAAAATTCAAACTTTCACCCAATTCCCCGAATTACGAACTTCTTCGAGCGACAATCCCTTCGAGACCGTTTCATTCATTTCCCGTGCACGTCGGTCCTCCTAATAATCCCGGTTTACGATTTTTGTTTACCGAAACACCCGGGAACAAGTCCGGCGTCCTGTTTATCTTATTTATCCTGTTAATTATTCATCGGAAGCGACAAAATTGCGAATGCGTGCGGTGTGTGTGTGTGTGTGCGTGTGTGTGTGTGGGGGGAACGAATCCAGAGATGTCACCCAAAACTATAGTTCCCATTGTCCCATCTCCCGTTGGGGAGCGAAAGAAAGAATGAGATAGACAAAGAGGGCGGGAAGGGACGAGAGAGATAGGGGGAGGGGACACCCTTCCGCCCAGAAACTCCACTCTTCCCCCTCGGAAGTTTCGCTCTCCTAATCTGCAAGGTAAAATCCGAATTCCTCTAACGAACAACTATGAGACAATGAGATAGTGTTACATACGGTAAGACTTTTCGGGAGAGAGCGAGAGAGAACCAGGGGGGGTCAAAGAATTGGTGTCAGCACACACACACATATAAAGGCAGAGACGTAGTGGGAAAATATGTTTGGAGAAGGGCGGTTTTTCACTAAAATTTAATTCTCTGTGACTCATATCTTTTTTTTTACAAATATTGTTTAATGAGGCAACAGATTATGGCTGGAATTTCAGTAACCCATTAGAATTTTCTGAGAACATCTGAATATTTTGGAGTTTTCAGCATATTCTAGAACCCTCGTGTGATCTAAATCTTAATTTTCTAGAAGTATTACATAACCTTTTTTAGGGGTTATCTCTTAGAATAAATTTAGAGAAGCTCTGAGTTTACCTAGATATTCCTTTTTGTTGTGATAACACGAATTTGTATGTCCAACAGTCGTTTCAATTTACTTGTCACATTTTTGTAAGAGGGACTTTTGAGAAAGTGGTTAGGTTCAAACTCGCTTCATGCGTGTTATACATCCCATTGTAAAAATAGCCACTTATCCGGAGCTCCTGTGAGTAACACATTCAAACTTGCTGTATTCCCAGAGGATACTTCAAGGGACAAACTTATGGAGTTTCCTTGAAATCAAGCCAGTGGTTAATTTTTTACGAATTTTTTAAGCGGCTTACTAAAATTCGCTTCTTACATGTCATTCATGGTCACAAAAATTGCCACAACTTTAGAGTGGGAAGCTCAAATGTAAGACAGATTAGAAGGATACTTTAAGGAGTAAGCTTGTGGAGTTTCGTCGAAATCAGACGAGTACTTACTTTATTACAAATTTTTGAATTTGCATATTCACTTCATACGTGCTTACATGGTTGCCAAGATGGCTACAACTCCTGAAATCCTTTGAATAACGAGTTCAAACTTACTACGTTTCGAAAGATTATGTCAGGGATCAAATTAATGAATTTTAGTCGAAATCTAAGGAGAAAATATTTTTTTACGAAATTTTGAATTTTCAAATTCAAGCTCGTTTCATCTACGCGATATAAAAATTGATATAACTCCAGAACTTCTTTGTGTAAAGAGTTAAAACTTACTGAACTGATAAATAATACAATAAAGAATATATTTTTGGATTTTTATAGAAATCATACAAAGTAAGTATTTTTAAAAATGTTTGAATTGACATGTGCCGTATAAGTAGTTGCTATACGCTATAGAAAAAGTTGCAATAACTCGAGAACTTCTTTGTGTAAATAGTTAAAACTTACTGACCTCATAAATAATTAATTAAGGAATATATTTTAGATTTTTTGTGAAAATTAGACGAAGGAAGTATTATTAAAAATGTTTAAATTGATATGTGTCATATATGTAGTTGCAAAAATCGTAACAACCCTGAAACTTTTTGAGCAACGAGTTCAAACGTATTGCACATTAGAAGTACATTTCAAGGAACAAATTTGACGAGTTTGGTCTAAATCTGAAGAGAATTTTTTACGAATTTTTTAATTTGTACATGCAAACTCGCTTCTTACTTATTGCACTACGTATAGTTGTAAAAGTGGTCGCAACTCCGGAAATAATTTAAGTAACGAATTCAAAGGGCATTCATTTTGAATTTTCGTGAAAATCTAAGGAGAGAATATTTTTCTATGAATACAATTACCATAACTCCGGAACTCCAATGAGTATGTAGTTCACACTTTACTGGACTCCCTGAGAATACTTTATGGGATGTATTTTTGAAGTTTCGTTGAAATCGAGAACGGGACTTCATATTTTTAGGGAACATTTGACGGGATTTAATTGCGGAGCTCGTTGAAATCGGAGGAGTGGTCAATTTTTGAACTTACAAAATCAAATTCGCTCCGTACGTGTAATAGTCTCACAAATGTTCAGAACTCCGAAACTCCTATGAGTAACCAATTCACGCTTACTGAATTTCTGATGGACAGTTTAAGCAACAAATTTGAGGAGTTTCATTGAAACCAAACGACCAGGTAATTTGTTACGAATTGTTGAAATTGCACAGTCAAGCTCGCTTCGTATATTATATATGTATGATTGCAAAAATGGGCATAACTCCGAAACTACTCCGAGTAACAAGTTTACACGTAATGAACTCCCAGGAGGCGCTTTAAGGAACCAACTTGTGGAGTGCTGTTGGAAACAGGCGAGCGTTTAATTTGTCAGAAAGAAAACTCATATTGTTGCCAACACGTTTAATGATGAATATAATGCTGCGACAACCTAATAGTTATCTTCAGGCGGACTAAATATCATATCCAACAGTTCAATATTGTAGGTAACGACGATGTCATGGAGAAGTCAATGTACGAAGACAGTACAGTTGGACAAACACACGATGGACAAACGGTCGTAGGCCGATTGCGCGCGGATTCTCTTATTCTATTTACCAATTGCGCGCAGTAGTTAGAAACGCTCAAAGCATTTCAACCAAAAATGAGCGAAAAACAAATATTTGAAAGACGGCTAGAAATTATATTTGATTTTGTAATTGAAAATTGTGAAATGTAGCACAAAAGTCAGTTACTCTACATTAAATTTTAGAGGAAGTTTCGTTACAGATTTTGTTTTCTTTCATTTTTAATTTAATAACACATGACTATTTTGAAATGGTTATCAGGTAAATGTAAAATAATGATTTCTAATGATATGTCCTGTAAAGATTATTAAATAAAAAAACTAACACCAGAACGCTATTTAAAATAAAATCTCCAAAATAAAACAAATACAATTTTTTATTTCTTCATGCAGCCGTAACATATACTTTGTACAAACTGTAATCGATTAATATTATTCATTTTGTACATATTATTTAAGTTATTTACGTAGTTTATTTTAACATTTGTTTGACTTACATCTAAATGCACACTATTTATTTTTAAATAGGTGTTAAGTTGCATGTCTTTTAACCAGTGTTGGGTAACTTTTCGATTTAAGAAAAAGTTAAGGTAAAAGTTAATCGATAACCAAACCAACTTAAGTTAAGTAAAAAGATACCTTTCAACAATCGCGAAGTTAGAAGTTAAGTTAAATTAACTTTTACAAAGTTAAAAAGTTAAAAAGTTACTAAAAAAATAGTTTACAATTACTAGAAAAATAGCCTTTTAACCTCATTGAACCTAATTTTATTGAATTTCTTAGTGTTTATAGTATTTATTTTACTAAAAATAAAAACAGACAAGAGATAATATAAAGGTCAGGTGAATTTAAATTTCATGTTGTCTTAATTAATCATATCAAGAAAGGAGTCATCAATTATTTATTATGTATATACATTACATTTTATAATAAACAACATTTTATCTATTTACAAATACTTATTAAATTTTAATAGGGCCATTTCAAAATTTTCGTCAGTGATTTTTACCTTTATGTGGTCAAAGACTATCTTATTTGCAATGTTTTGTAAATCATTGCTTTGACTGGCCTTTTTAAAACAGAAAAGTCAGGTTTTTTCTTTTTTGTGCTTGAATCACAATTTGGTTCTGTGGTTCAACAGTATCATTTTGACAATATTCTTTGGCATATATTTTCAGCTGCGTACTCAGTCTGGATTTTTAAATAAATTTAACTTTTTAAGAAAGTTAAAAAAGTTTAAAAGATACCATATAAAAGTTACTAGTTAAGGAATTCTAAAATCAACTTAAGATAAGTTAAAACTTAGTAACTTTTTAACTTAGCTTCTAACTTTTTAACTAGTTAGTCCCAACCTTGCTTTTAACACATCTAGTATAAAAATGCGAATTGAAGTGGCTGTGAAAAGATTCACATGCATTAGTAGTCCTTTCTGTGGTACGACTACATAAAGCCCACAAACGTACCACGGGATCCAATACAGCTACGTAAGAGGACATAGTGACAAATCCTCTAAACAGCGAGGTAATACTATACATTTGAAAGGGAAATACTGTTGTTAACAGTAATTAACAGATTTTGAACAAGCCAATAAAGGTATGAATGAAAATTACATGTAAAAAAGTACTCCTGTGTTTTTATTGGACTAACTATGTATAACTAAACTAGTGAGATATATCGAAAAACTGTTATAAATGTTTAATGCAAAAGCATTTTGAGTTTGTGTCATCCATAGAGGGTCAATAAGCGGTTGATACATTAAAAGTCTTTTAACGGAATTATTCCTTACTACCCGTTTTCCTTTTGAACACGTAGATAGTAGCCTATGTAGGTATGTACGATAGGTGTTATTGATAAATTTAAAACAGTGGAGAGGGTAATTAAGGATATTAAAGCCGTATTATTGGAAATATGCATATGCGGAGGCTATGGAGTTGTAAGAATTTAATTATCGGGTCCGATTCGACCCTTTCTTCTATCACCCTCTCTCGCTCTCTCCTACCCTTACATCGGCAATAATACGTCTTGACGCGCGCACATACACACACATACACACACACACACACACACACACACACACACACACACACACACACACACACACACACACACACACACACACACACGCACTCCACTCTCACCCTCTCCTCTCCCTCCTCCCTAGGCCTCCTCTAGATCAATACCTCAGGGCAGCCTCGCCGGACCCAGGTCCACCAGCCTACTTTACATTTCCTTTCCCCCATCCGCACGCACCCCCTTAAGTTCACTACTCTCCTCTCCTCTTGCTTGCTTTTGGTCTTGCTAAGCTCAGCGCGCCACAGATATTTGCCAGCAGCACACACGCACACACACACACACACACACTCTCACACACTCACATATATAGCGGACAGGAACGGACTTTCCAACGGGGGAAGGTCCAGAGGGTGGAAACGGGAAACGCGTACAATGAGAACGATCACTAGCTGATTCTCAGTCCCTTGTTGGGGTACGAGACTCGGTTCGAACTCAATAATGTTCCAAGATCACGGTCATCGCCTGTCATTGTCACGTCTCTCTCTTTAAGATTTCCCTCCACGGCCTTCCATATCGAATGCATAATGTATACGCGAGATCGGGCCTCCCGTTTAAGGTAAAGGGCCTGCGAAACTCCGGCTAGCTCCTTAGCAGTGCCCGTTGTGATTTCCAGCGTATTCCCCGTTGGCCGTTTAGCGTGGAAACGCCGAGGACGAAGGACGACGACAATATGGAGAGGAAGAATGCGCGAAAAAGAGAGAAAAAGAAACACACACACGAGATGATTTTTTTCCTTTCCTAATAGACACGTGGGATCGATCAGGATGTTATACAAGGAGGGAGAGAGGGTGTGTATGCTCGCTATGATCGGTCCCTCGGGGGTTGATTGAAACGATCCGATTGCATCGGCGAAAGTCGGTGGTGTCGAGCGCCTTTGAGAAAAATCCCATCGTCTTTTCCTCGGCGTTTTAATTTTTCCGGGCGAAGAACAAACACCTACACGCTCCGGCACTCCTCGGCCATACGGATCGTCCGAAGTTTCCTCTGGTTATTTCTATGGTAATTTTAGGATACGCATTCGATAATAGAGAAGACACTAAGCCTACACGAGAACAAAGGAATTTCGACGATGTAGTTTCCCCCCCACAAAGCGAAATTTCGTATATTCCATCGCCTTTCTCTTGTTATCTTTCACCTAAATGTCCCTAACACGGTGACACGTGCGCCGGCAACTAACTGGACGTCTCCTTCGCATACGCCGGTGGCATTACTGGGCCGTTACGGGACAGGGCTGGATTCCGGGGGGGATGGAAGAGGAAAGACGGGAACGGGAGATTTTCTCGGAGCTCGGGAAGATTTTCCGGGCGGAATTGCGTAGAGAAATCAGATCGCAACTCATTACTTCATTCAATGAGGTTTAAATTTAGGTTTTCAGAACCTTAGCTAGAACACTTAGAAATCTGAATGGCTTTGGATTGAAAAGCTACAATGTGATCAAGAAATACTGCTTAAGTTGGCAATCCTAAATTTTACTTTAAAATGGTAGAACTGGAACCACTTCCGGCTGCTTGACCGACGTAACAGTGACAGCATTGACATTTGAACGGCGATTCAAATTTTCATTATAAAAATGATACTATTTACATTAGAACAGGATATTTTTATTGGCATGGCTTATTTTCGTAGTGCAGTTCATGACCCCATTTCTGGATGGCAATACTCCTTGGAATCCACTTTGCATCAATTTGAAGACATGTTTCCTGAAGTTGTGTTCACTATCGACGTTTTTAAAAAACACTGCATGCGCGTAGTTCAACGATATTTGAATACAGGCAGTGTGAAGAAAGGAAAGCCACCTGGTAGACCCTCAGTACTCACTGAAAATGTGGTGCAAGACGTCAGGGCCCGACTGCAAGAAATTCCTCGCAAGTCGGTTAGGAAGCTTTTCCTCCAAACAGGTTTGATCCTTATCCTTATCCTTATTATTTGATCCCGTTTCGTGACTTTACAGGTTTATCATAGAGAAGTTGTTCCACTGTGTTGAAGAGCAAATTCAAATACCACCCGTACAAATTTTCGATGGTCTAATCCATAAATCCTCCTGACCGTCCACAACGCCTCCTGTTACCCAGATAACACAGGTACATACAATGGACATCCAATGAATATCCGCAATGGATATCGCGGATGTACGTTGGATGTCCGCTATTTCCCAAGGTACGTCCATTGGATATCCAATGGATATCCATTTTCCACAAGGTGTGACATCCAATGGATATCCATCCTGTACAAAATATGGACATACATTGGATTTAAATTGGGCACAAATGGACCAAAACTGGATGTATGAATTTATGTTATGGACCTCTGAAGGACGTATATTGGCGCTCCTTTGATTTAAATTGGACATATTGTGGACATGAATTGGATCAGTTGTGGACGGGAATTGGATCAGATATGGACACGAACTGAATCCATTATGGACATAAACTGGGTCCACAATGGACACAAACTGGAACCATTATGGACATTAACTAGATCCATTATGGACATAAACTGAAACCGTTCTGGACGGAACTGGTCCTTTTATAGGTTGTAACTAGATAATTAATGTAATGTAGTGTTTTATGATGAGTCGTTTTTCCATATAGTTAAAGTTGTTCCTTTTCAGATATGACTACATATTTAGTGTGAATGGCTGGAAGTACTGCAAAATAAAAAACAGAGTGGAAAAAAATGCATGTAATAAAATTATGATGTTATCAAACACTGCTTAACAGAACACTATTTTTCTTATGCTCGCTCCGTTCCTTAGCTCTTCTTAGCCACTTTTTTATCGAATTCTCTACCACTTTTCTATTTTCCGCAAGTTTAGTCATCTCAGACGCACCTGAAAGACACAATCTATCAGAAAATGCAGGGCAAGTGTTTGAATGTTTAAATTCCGAATTCCAAGTAAACATAGAAAATAAATCAATATTGATTTTGTTGTCTAGAAAATTTATTATTTTGAAAAAGTTCATAAGCTAATCTTAAATGTGTCTACACTTCAAGTAGCAATCAAAAAATGTAATACCAGTTACTAGTCATATAGGTAATTATAATATGGCAAAAGAAGTGCAACTCCGCAATATTCATTTTTGAAAAAGTACAGTTTTTCCAAGACCTTTCCTCACCTAATAGCACTTTTGCCAAGTTTAAATTTCCAAATTTTTTTTTCTTCTTGGCTCCATGCCAGCTAAATTGTGATGCAAACTTATTAGATATAGTTGCATTCAAACATCGTCTAATAAAATCGTAGATATTACTTCCGCCCAACTTAGAATATTCATGAACCTGAAAATTAGACCATATATTCATGTTCTGTTAACTGAAAAAAATGTTATTTCCATAATTATCCATTACTCACAGTAGCTTTGAAGTTTGACTCATTATTTAAATATTCCTCCACATGACCCAGTTCTTCCTCATTATTTAATGGGAACGTAAACGCCATATAAATTGACTGAGTCGATTGGAAATCCGGATTTGTTGTGATTTCTGGAATTGTAATATTTTGAATTTGGTCCAGGATTTGAGTGAGAATATTTCTCATCAAAATTTGTTGCGTCAATACTGTTTGAAGACCATCACCTGAAAAACAAAATTAAACAGGATTAATCTAAACTGCAAAAAATTGAACAAAAATATTGTAGTATAAAATAATTGAAGTAAGAAACATACCATTTTTATGTACTGGGCAACAAGAACATGAAGGTTTTTCTGAAACAAAAGTTAGTAATACAATCAAATTACTCCACTAATATGTTTGATGCCTCTGGTAATTATGTAAAGTTAACATAATGAACCGAAATGAAATTAGAAAAGGGAATTGTGAAAGTAATAAAAAATACAAACCAGCAATTTTTGGATCAGTGGAGGGTGCAGCAAATTCAACAGAGACTGAATCTGTCCGTTTTGATGACACTGGAGTTTGCAGTTTAGGTGGGCTTTTAATAATTTTTTGGTGGCACGTTTTACTGGTTTTCAGCTCATCAATTGACGAATTTGAACTTTCATCTTCATCAGATATGACATTTTTTTTCTGTCTCAGTTTGCGCCTACTTTTGTCATAATCAGAATTCAAATCGCTTTCATCCTCTGCTTTTCTCGCCTTATTCCGTGCCTGAAGGTAATTGTCTGGAAATTACAATAAAAATATAATTCATGACATAACAAGACTATTTTTTATAATGCACTGAGCAAATGCTGCGTTCTTTTATTTTCAATAAAATTATTATTTTATAACGTTACCTATATTGAACTGCCCTATACCTAGTTCAATTATTTAATATGGGTTAGATTAAGTTAATTAAAATTTAATTCATTACTGTATTAATTATGTCGTCCGCTCAACTATTCTATCAATATGTTCAAGTTAAAAAACCTAACAAATGAATTGAAAAAGGAAAAAAATTACCATATGTTCCACTCCTGAAAACTTCTATTTTGTGACACGGCCAGCATGTGTTGGGAGGGTCTAGTTTTTTGATGGCTTGTTGAATTTTCTCTTTTGTAAATGAAGGCCAATAGCAACTATCCCCTAATATCCAGGTTGTAGGGATGGCTTCCACAGAGTTTTCTTCTTGAAATTTCACGACTGTCCATGTATCTGTCATTGTTAAGCGATTCTGCAGACGTTTACAAAATAATATGTACCATGTGCGATCATTCACCTATGGAGAAATTTGCCAATCGCTTATTAAAATTTTACAAATTGTAATTTGCAATCAAGAGGTCTATTGAGGCAGACACTTTCAAACGGTTTGAAGCTGTTAGCAACAGTGAGCTACATAAGTTTAGCAGTACACGGTTATTTTTAATGATTGCAATTTGTTTTAAATTTGGTCCTTTTTGTGATTTATATTGAACATACCTTTTTGGACGACGCTATAAAATTCTATTAGAGTAGTGACAAAAAAATATTATAAAGTTATCAAAGCCAAAGGGGCTTCCAGGATACATCACAGGCAGATATTCAATCATTATATGATGGAAGCCTGAGAAAAAGTATATAGAAAAAAATGAACTAGGTATTTAAAAAAAAACAACTATGACTACTCTGTATGCAACAGAGGAAAAATTACACATTTATCATAATTTACTATGAGTTTTAAACATTTATAGTTAACTGCACTAAGAGGCCACGACTGTAATGGGCCCAGATCGGTACAAACAAAAATTCCTAATTCAGACGAATTGCAAGGAGTTGTATATAAATTTGTCATTTTCGAATAAGGTTGCCCTAAAATACTAATTGTATTACTACTATCTGTAATAAAGTTTTTTACAATTATTATATTGTTATCATTAAGGCAACAACAATGATCAGCTTCATTCAAACTCATTACAAAATTTGGAAATTTGACCTTTTTATATTGAACTAAGACATTCATATTGAGTATAAGTGGGCCATTAGAATGTTCAATAAAAGGTTCCGGATTCGGATTATGATTTTTTTCTACTGACATTGAAATATAATCACTTTCATGAATCCTTCTCACAATTTGTTCAATAGGTTTATCCCCTTTCCTAACAAATTTTTTTAACACTTTCATATAATTTTCAAAAGGAAAAGCACTGAACATGTCTAATGGACCAAAACGATGTACATCATCACATAAATGTAATAAATTGTGGACATTATGAGAGATATATTCTTTTCCATATAAATTTCCAAATATGTCTACAAAGTAATTTAACAATGAATTTGCATATTCAATGTGGTAGGATAATTTTTTGCATGACAATATTGTAATTGCAACATGCAAGCTGAGAAAGTGTTTGTACTTTTCTGGGCTTAAGACAGATTTCAGTACAACAGGGCCAATATACAATAGAAACATTCTAAACTCTGTCGCTTTCCATCTTTTAACTTCGTTTAAAGATCTAGTTTTTCGACTGAACTCTGCTGGAATCTGTGGAGTATGTTTTAACAAGAAGGTGGATATAACAGAAATTTGTTGGGATGATAATTTTGCACCAGGTCTTCCATCTACCCATAATGATACAATTAACTTTTTAACTACACCTAAGCAGATTAAGTGCATATAATCCAATGGGAAATCATTAACCATATCAATATTAGGTATCATTTCCAGAAGACTTGTACCAGTGTGATGTTCTTCATGTAATTTAGACCTAAAATCTGAATCAGAACGTAGAGTTAAAGCATTAATTTCTGGAAAACACACTCTTCCATTGATATATATTCCCACAGTACTACATTTAGTGCAGGAACAATAGCCAGCATGACTTCTTACAGATTTTATGAAACTTTTTGCTGGAACATCGCAAATGAAACATTTAATTTTAACACAATATTTTTTTCCATTAAATAACAGTCCCTCTTTCAAAACTTTGATTGCTTCTGTAACGAAGAAATCTAAAAACGCATTTGCATTTTTTTGTTTCTCGTTACCGTGATATAAACCCACTACAAAAACAGGACTCTTTTGCTCAAATAAATTGCATAAAATGGGATACAACTGGCTACCTGAACTCTTTGATAGAGGCAAACCATCAATATTTAGGCAAATTTCTATTGTTTCTAAATTTTTGATTCGAGTATGGGCCGCGTTAATTAACTTTTGAATACATTCCTTCAATCCGAAATGATAATAAACCCCTGGATCAACAATATTCAGTGATACTTCCCTAGGAGTATTCAATAATGTTCTAGCATCCAAGGGAAGTTGTGGATGTAATGGATGTAACATGTGGAGCAAACTACTAACTGCTGTTTGAGTTACATTAAACTTGGTTGCCCATTCTGCCAGTTGTAAATTCAAAGAGTTATTGTTATTTTTCACGTCATGAAGCGATTGATTGGGTTTGGGAATAAGGGCACCTGGTAAATTACATTGCTCCTCTTCAGATAACACCTCATTATCACTACTACTTATATTATTATTTTGATAATTATTGTCTAGGAAACCGCTTTTCCCAGAATAACTAGTAGTGGCAGGAACAAAATGGTTTGAAATCAAATTTGGACCAGTAGAAGTGTATACGGGAATTTCTGTTGCCGGAATTTCTTGATTAGTCTCTGTTTGAAACAGCCTACAATTACCACTTTCCACAGATGCAGTAGCATTTAATTCTTTTTTTGATTTCTTGTAACATTTGTAAAGAGTTCTTCTATTTAACTTCCTCTTCTCCATTATAACCTCTACAACGAAATTACCAAATTTAAGAGGAAAACTAAACTTACCAGTATTCCAAAAGCGACGATCGAAGTTGGCGACGATGACGACGATCGATGCGGATCGATGCAAGATCGATGATTCTCTTTCTCTTTTCTGAAAGAGCGTAGCTTGTAGCTTGGCTTGGCTTGCTTGCGTTGCCTTTCCCGATTTCCCGCGCGAATACGGCACACCACGCGCAACGTCACGCGACACTCGACAGCTGACAAATCGTTGCCAACTGAGACATTGCGGCCAACAGTGAAAATGCAAATGTTCAAATTGGCAATACGTTTAGTGAGAGGGCCGTCAGGCCCGTCAGGGCCAAGAACTCCGACAGTTGTCCTTGGCTCTACCCCCTACCCTTCTAGGCACTCTAACGTAAACTAATTTCGTACTTTGTAGGTGATCGGTCCGACACGAAAAGATTCGAGGAAGGAAAGACCTATGTTGTTTGGATATCCAGTGAATGTCCAATGGATATCCGTAAAATAAGTTTTTTTTATGTTGTCTGGATTAAAAATGGACATCCGATGGATGTACCCCAACGGATATCCATTATAATACTAAAAAATGGATATCCAATGGACGTCCAATATGGTCCAATCTATGTCCATGTCCTCATGGACCAAAAAAGGACATGAAGTGGACATCCATAGGATATCCCGTGTTTATTGGGTATATAACTGGTTCAATCAGGAAATTAACAATGATGACATCCTGGATAAAACCTTTTTTTCCGATGAAGCCTGGCTTCATCTCAATAGCTATGTTAATTCTCAAAATTACAGAATTTGGTCTGGTGCAAATCCACATGCTGTTAGAACAACATCTTTACATCCTACTATAGTTGGTGTTTGGCTGGCTGTATCGCGGCAGAGAGTAGTTGGTCCTGTGTTTTTTAACTTCACAGTTAATTCTGAAAGATACATTCAGCACATTCTCCAGCCAATCGTTGCCCAATTAACCGTAGAGGAGCGCGAAAATGGCTACTTTCAACAAGATTAGGCTCTAGCACATACACCTCGTGCCACAATGCAATATTTGCGAGAAGTTTTTGGCTATTGAGTCGTAAGTACGGGAATCTGGCCAAGTAGGTCACCTTTAGGCTTTTGTTTCTTTGAGCACCTTAAAAACAAGGTGTTCAGTAATGTTCTACATACACGTGAAGAACTGGAAGCTGCCATTATCGAGGAAGTTGCAAATATTTCTCCTCGGATGTTAATTAATGTCTTCGAGAGCCTAAAATGGAGAGTGAATTTATGTTTAGAACATAATGGTGCTCAATTTGAGCAGAACATTTAAATATTGAAGTTATTCTGGTGTGGTCTTTTAATCGTAAATAAATAGCTGTCGCTGTCATGCAGAGAGCAGAGATTTCCGGTGTAGCGTTGCAAACCCTTGGGCAAAAAAATGCTCGAGGTAGGATTGCCAACTTAAACAGTATTTCTTGATCACTTTGTATAAGAAAGAAAATAAATAAATGCTACTGCGAAGGAGTTTAATGAAATTGAGGTAATTGTGTTTTACTGTAAAAGGGCCTTCAGCACATTTTTATATGTATGTTTAAGTGCTTTATTTATTTGCCACGTTACAAATTGCATAAGGTATACCATGTATTTACACTAAGACTTGAATGAGAATGGATATAACATTTCTTATAAATATGATAGATGAAGACCATTTCTCTACCATGTCTTGCTTTTAATTTTTGTTGCGACGACTAAGTAGAAAACTTAAAAATAAAATTTTGTTTCAGGCTAGTGAGGCTAGAGGTCAGGTAGATGATTAGACCCTGAGATACGAACAAGTAAGTATTTTGCAAATTGTTTTAAATGTAGAAGATCCAATCAAAGCTATCTCAGAAATCTTGGTTTAAACTACATTGAAATGAAAACTTTAAATTGAAATTGTTTTAAAATATAGTACCAGCTACATTAGAGCACTTGAAATGCGCATGACCATTGTGATCACTTATCACTAACAATCAACACAACTAAATTGAACAAAGCTATTCAAGAAATTTGATCTTTGATTTGAACTGCTGCGGTAGTTGGGAAATTTGAATTACGCTATTATATCCCTTTTCAAACTAAAAGCCTTCTACTGCTGAAAGGTATGCCCACGATGGCTCTTTAAGTGAATGAGAGGTTTCTAAATTGATTGCTCTGTACTGCTCAAAACACTGTAAAAATTTACATTCGGTAGTCCAGCCAATTGAAGTGTTAAACAAGATTAATAGTTAGATTGCTTTCCAAATTGATATGCTAGTGCTTGAGTAACTGTCATGGATTTTTTATTGCTGGTTCAATTGATTTGAAAATTTGAGCCAAATTTTCAGACTACTTGTCATACTTGTCTACTGTATGAATACTAACTGATTGGTCTTGTGGTTTAATTGTATGTAAATTTGAACTTATTTTTCATAAATAAGAAGTTACATCATTCTTTAAACTGAGTGCTATTTACTACTTAAAAGATTAGCTTTGGGTGGTTCACTAGGTTAGAGCTTTACACTAGGTTTTCAGTATGTAGATTTTAGGCTATTTTTAGGTCGATTACTTAAACTGATTCCTTTGACTAAATCATACTAATACCCTATGAAGTGCGTCTTATTGCTACAAATTATACCTTCGATCGCTGTTTTGAGTTCAGTTGATTAGAATTGTTGACCAAGTTTCGGAACATCTACTATCTACTCTTCAAGTGTATTCTAGCATTATGCCAGGTTCGCCGAAATTTAACGTTGAATTCCTTTTATGCTTTAAAAGGTTACCATCAGATACTCTTGATTCTTCTCTTGACTAGAACCTTCAATAACATTTTTGGATTATTCGCCAACAATTAAAAACGTTCTGATTCCCGTGTAAACCTTTCCAATCTTTGGAAAATTTCAATCATTAATGTTTTGTAATGATGTTGAATTTGGTATTGTGTTTTCGTATCATATTTTTTACTTGTCTTTAGCACAGTCGATTGGAACAATAAAATAGTTAATTTTGTATCGAGGTATCCAGAAATTAATAGTACTTTAGAATTGACAGTTTTTTAGTGATTGAAAGCCTGCCATCAATTACTCTTGGTGGTTGACTTGATTGGAGCTTAAGACTAGGTTAGCATGAATTAGACTCAGTTTTCAAATTACAAGTTCTTTACTGATTGAATATCTCTCATTAATTGCGCTTGGAAGCACCGTTGACCAACAACTTGTTTTGGTGGTTCAGTTTCTCATTTTAGAGGTTAGGAGTTGGTACACAAAATACTAGACTGCTTGCTGTTTACCTATAAGAGTGTTATTGTTTGATTCGTTGACTGGAGCTATAGGCAAGATTTTCAAAGGATTTCTAAAATGAAAAACTGCTACGGATCAGTCTTGATGCTTAGATTGGTCTGAGTTTAAGTCTAGGTTTACAGAAATTAGTTTCCAAGCTTTTCACTACTTAAAATCCTATCATTAATTGCGCTTGGTGGTACCGTTGATTGGTGGAGCATTAGACTATATTATATTAAACCAAATCTAGTTTCCACGTGGAGTGATTTTTAACTATTCGATAGACTAATTATGGTGACTTAGTTTTTTTCAGAATTAGTTTCTTTTTACTTCTTAAAAATAATGCCTCTGATTGCTTTTGGTACGATAGTTGACTAGTTTCCAAAGACTTTCCAAATTGAAGATCTTTTTATTGCTGGAAAGACTGCTATTGATTACTCATGATGCATAGGTTGATTGAAGCTTCCAGGAATTAGACATGATTCCCAAATTAACAGGCCTTTACTGCTTCAAAATGTGTCATCAATCGCTCTTGCTAGACGGTTGATTAGAATTCTAGTACAGGTTATCATAGACCAGAGAAAATTTCCAAACTGTATGCTCTTTACTGTTTGAAAAGATGCCATCTACTCTTTGTATGGTGGTTCAGATTTTCATTTTCACTAATTAGGAGTTAGGCACTAAATTCCAGATTGTTCGCTATTTACTTCTCACAAAGAGTGCTACTGATTGTGTTCGTAGGTTAGATAATAGAGAGTTAACCTAAACTTGAAAAATTAGGAGTTGCAGTACATTCCAAATTATGGGAGATTTACTACTTGCAAAAGAGTTTGGTACTCCGCCTAATGGGACGCTGGATGCAATATTTCTTTTGTTTCCAGGTCGCAAAGTGTTTCTGAATTGGAGCAGATCTAATGAGGTATTAGTTCTCACTCGTCCAAAAAAATTTTCATTTCTGACTTATAAATTTTCTTTTTGTGTTATTCCTCTCACATTCCAGGTTGCTACTTTTATCTGCTCCTTGAGCAGATAAATTTTGTTAACAGATTTTCACGGGTATGTGGAACAATAAGTAAAACTCTCCAAAACAAAACAAGAAAAGATACACAATTGAAATTTTATAAAACCATTGCAGTGCCAACCCTCACATACGGAAACGAAATATGGACAACTACAAAAAAGGAAGAGCAACGCATACAAACACAAGAGATGAAATTTCTTAGAAGAGTAAAAGGATGCTCCAGAATAGACAAACTCAGAAATGAAGACATTAGAAACGAGCTAAGTATATTTAACATCAACGATAAAATTAAGGAAAATAGAAAGAGATGGAAAGAACATGTTGATCGAATGAATGCAGATCGCCTACCATTTAGAGTAATGCATTACAAGGTTCGGGGAAGAAGAAGCGTAGGCAGGCCGAGAAAGAGATGGGTACCGTAACAGGCAAAATATGCCTAATACTTGTAGCGAAGAAGAAGAAGAAGACTTATAAATTGTATAAAATCTAACATAACCACCTGCGTTGACTCAATTAAAGCCTGCGAAACCACTCATACTAATTTCTTAATATTGACTTTCACCTCGAACCATACGGATCAATCCACATATCCCGACGTGTCCCCCTAATCTCCCATTCAGGACGTAGCCACCCGGGGCGGACTTATCAGCTCTCATTTCCATAAATCTCGAACGGACTTTTTCTCTGGAAAAGAAGGAGGAAGAAGAGAGAAAGGGGGAGAGGGAATATCCGCGTCGGACGTTTCATTACCGAGGCGAAATATTCCGGGCATGTTTTGAGTCGTTGCTCTTGACCATCGAGCTTAATCCCAGATACAATTAAAATAATTTTACGCATCGTTTCGCGTAGGAAAAGCGCTACGCGGTTTTCGGGAAAGAGAGGGCAAGATAACGACGCCGGCGACCGAAGTTAATCGCTGGAGAAATTATTCGTTCCGGGATGGAGGAGGAGGAGGAGGAGGAGGAGGAGGAAGAGATACTGAATGGCTAATGGAAAAATCGAACCGGGGGTGCAGGGGAAAGGTGCCGGACAGTTTCGCAGTTCTATTTGAGGGAAAAAAAGGGGAAAACGGCTGGGTCCGATGTGGCCAGCGTGAAATGAAATTTAAGTGAAAGTGCTTATGATTGTTAGGGAACGTTTTTATCCTAATTTGCGCTAGCAGTATAAAACAAAAGGTTGTACCACTCAACGGTTTATCCACATAACTAATTGCAGGTAAAGTACCCAGTAGGTATTAGAGCGAATAACACTTTTCTTATTATTTTTGTTCAAAGTGTCAACATTCCCCGCTCAGTTGCAATCTTTGAACGATTGCCAGTGTTGCAACGGCAATTGGAATTGATTTGGATATGCGTGATGCTGATCTGATGTCATTCTCTGCTAGAACAGAAAATCCCGCGCTTTCCAACTTTTTATCTTTACTCTTCCCGATTTCTTTCCCTTATCCAGCATCAGCCTGTAATAACAAAGTGTGTTGGTTGTGTGTGTGTGTGCGCGAATTCTGCAGGAAAGAGCGAAAGAGAGAGAAAGATAGAGGGCCACGGGTAGGGAGAGAAAGGAGGTGGCAGGAACTGGCCTCAGTCATCTGTAAGACGTGACAATGCAGTGCGGAGGACATAAATTAAACTTTAGCACTCGGTACGGTGGCCGGTGGTCGGCAAGCAGGGGTGGACAGTGCAGATAAGGCCTTAGTTACCGCTCCCGGAGCCATATATCACCGGATACCGCCGCCAGGATGCAAATTCTAACTGCTATTCTTCAACGATTCACCCTCCCACCTCCTCCTCCTCCTCCTCCTCCCCTTCGACCACCCCGTACCCTCACTATTACGCTTTCTGCCTCTCTCTCCCTCTCCCTTCTAGAGTCGTCTTTGTCTTTATCTCCTCCCGCTCCCTTCCTTGTGATTTGCTTGTAACCCGGAATGGACCGGATAATCCAGAAATACACGAGATCAAATCACTATCACTTTCGCACCACGATGAAAAATCACGCAATTTGGCGAGTTTCACATTTAAAAACGAAAAAGGATGTGAATTGTTGGAAATGTACAAAGAAACAAGCGAAGAAATGAAATCGTGTCCTATTATGTTTCTATCACAACAAAAAATGGGTATCTCCAAGGATCATTAATTTTTAGAAAAAATGTATCTATTGAGTCGAAAGTGTATAGCGGTTTACTGAACAGAAATAAGTATTTTACTGAGTAGTTTAATAAAATCACAGAGTAATTATTGTTGCTATATTTCAAAATGGATTCCCTTCGATTACTTGAAAGACTTCCATAATATTCTTTATCTACTTCAGTTGATTGTACCTTTAGAATAGTTTTTCAGAGATTAAGAATTAAATTCCTTTACATATTAAGAGATTGCACTGATTTACCCTTATTGTTCATTTAACCGAAGATCTATAGATTATTTCCCAAATTAAATGTATTGCTCTTCTTAATGGAGCTCATTGGAGATTAGGATTTAAAAAAAAAGTAGTTAGATTGCTTTCCAAATTGATGACCTACCACTGCTTAAAGTGCTGCCAAAATTCGACTACACTAATTTCATTTATTATTATCACTTACGACGATCGCTTTTCATGGATCATTGTTTTAGACTAAGTTTGTAATAGCTAGAACTTAGCCTACTTTCCATATTAGTTCAAAGTAAAGTAGTGGTTCCATTGATTACACAGGCCCACAAAAAAAAATCGATTCCACCGACCAAACCATATAGACTTTATGTTGCTGGGGTCGCTGAGTCAAAATCTGGGGTCCATTTGGCTCCCTCCGGTTAGGTTTTCTTTAGAGGTCATTTTAGGGGTGTCTGTTATACAAAAATCCTAAATGGCGAAGAGCACGTTCCAACCATACGTTATCTCGGTTTTCAGGGACGCTGAGTCTGAATCTAGGGTCCGCTTAGCTCCACCACGAAAGGTTCTTTTTTTGAGGTAATTTTAAAGTCATTTTAGGGGGTTTATAGTCCAAAAATTCTAAATGGCGAACAGCATGTTCCAATCATATGTTATATAGGTGTTTGGGATTGCTGAATTCAAATCTAAAGTTTGTTGGACTGTACTCTAATGCTGAAGATATTTAAAGTTGATTTTAGGTGATTTTATGGCAAAAGTTTGCATAAATAAATTTATATTACACATCCACTTTATTTAAAAATAACATTTAAAAATAACATTTTTATATGAACTTTTGCAGCTCAAATTTATTTAAAAGAAATACATAAATCACTCTATAAAATGAATATACATGAATATAAAATCAATATGAATAATTTAATAAACACCAACTGGTGGAAAAAAGGTACTTCTTAAAATTTACTTCATGTAAAACTCTCCCTAAAATCACCTAATATCACCTTTAAATGATCTTAAGACTCAGGGTACAGTCCAACAAACTTCAGATTTCAATTCAGCAACCCCAAACACCTATATAACGTACGATTGGAACGTGCTCTTCGCCATTTAGAATTTTTGGACTATAAACCCCCTAAAATAATTTTAAAATTACCTTAAAAAAAGAACCTTTCGTGATGGAGCTAAGCGGACCCCAGATTCAGACTCAGCGACCCCGAAAATCTATATAACGTATGGTTGGAACGTGCTCTTCGCCATTTAGAATTTTTGGACTATAAACCCCCCTAAAATGACCTTAAAATGACTTCTAAAAAAACCTTACGTGATGGACATAAGCAAACCCCAGATTCAGACTCAGCGACCCCGAAAATCTATATAACGTATGGTTGGAACGTGCTCTCCGCCATTTAGAATTTTTGGACTATAAACCGCCTTAAAATGACCTTAAAATGACTTCTAATAAAACCTTACGTGATGGAGATAAGCAAACCCCAGATTCAGACTCAGCGACCCCGAAGACCCATATAACGTATGGTTGGAACGTCCTCTTCGCCATTTAGGATTTTTGTATAACAGACACCCCTAAAATGGACTCTAAAAAAAACCTTACCGCAGGGCGCCAAATGGACCCCCGATTCAGACTCAGCGACCCCAACAACATAAAGTCTATATGGTTTGATCAGTGGAAACGAAAAAAAAAAAAAAATTGTGGGCCTGTGTTATGAATTTCAACCAAGATTTTAGACCGCTTTCCAGATTATATGCCATCTACTTCTAAAATGACTTACTTGGACTGCTTTGTTTGGTTGAAATGCTTGGAAAGGTGGACTAAGGTTTTTAAAAATACAATTTATCCAATACATGACAGTTATTACTGTCATTATTAATGTCATTTTAGACAAGTAAACTATCAAATAACACACTAGTGTGTTATAATCCATATCTCACTAGTGAGTCACGTTCATATTTAAAGTATTTATATTTAAAGGTTGCCCATGGCAAACAAACAAACAACCTACTTTAACAAAAATGTAAAAACATCACTGTCAAGACATTCTGACATTTATAGGGTACTGAGACGCAAGTAGCTTTGATTTGATCAGCTTTGATCAAGTAAGCTTATTAATTATTATCTCATAAAAAAACTGATTTCTTCCACTTGTTGGATAAAACATTGTATGCCACTCGCGTGTTATGTTTTCTAAGTCACTCTAGAATTTATACCACTCGGCCTGACGGCCTCGTGGTATAAATCTTCTCGCGTGACTTATTTTCAACATAACACACTAGTTCCATAAATAACTCTTCTGCTACTCTCCAAATTTATTCTATTTTACTGTTTAAAAGACTTCCAGGGATTGCTTTAGTAAATAATGTCCTGATCATTTATTTTTACGATAAGGGATTTTTAAATAGTTCTCAAAAAAATAAATAAACACTATCAGTATACAAAATAAAAAATATTAACAGATTTACTACCTACTCGAATCCGTTATCTAAAACAGTTTGGTAGAAATTAACTACTTTCCACGAACTCACTAATTAGTAACATGATGAATTATTGTTAAAGAATTAACACTATTTATTATATTATTGTCGGCGTTAAGGATCGGTTATCAAATGGTAAACTTTAATATGTTGGTGAGAGAAACAACTCCTATTTTAAACTATTACGTCTCATTTTAATATATACCTTTCTCGCTCCTTCTCGAAGAAAGGTATAACCACCCTAATGCCTCTCGGTAACCAGGTGTAATTTCTAGACTTATTTAAACCCATTGCCCTTGGTACGACTTAGCTATAAGTATACATAATTTCACGCTTCTAGATCTACTAGGATATGCTATTCTGAAGTTTGCGGCACATATCCTACATAGCATACATCATACATCCTTTCAGCTTTGTATATTAGACGAAAGCATTCTTTTATTTACGAACCGTTAGAAGTAAGTTAGAGCAAGTATACCTGTAGTTAATATTGGAAATGTATGTCAAGGGCCTAATTCTACTTCGAAATCTGTCTTCAGATACTAAAGAAATTTCCCTGGTTTTCTTGGAAGATCCCATAATTCCTAATAATTTTTACTTATTAGTTCCTCGTCTTGAGATGAGTGAGGAAATCTAAGTAGGAATCTTGTAGGTTAACGGGAAATCGTAGATCCCCGATTTTCACCCAGTCTGCTGAAAATGGTATTTAAGTAAATAAATTCAAATTGTTTTCTAAGCTCTAATCATTTAAGTTTACTAACTTGTGATGTCACTAACGTCTTTGAAAAAGAATAAAAAAAAAATAAAACTAAATAAAAAAGGAAAAAAATGTCATCAATATCATTTAAGTTAGAAATGCTATGTACATTGATCAGATAGTTAAATTTTTACTCTAGGATTAATAATCATAATAACATATTTCGAGGTATTTTAATACCGGTAATAATTATGCAACTTCTTCGTTGTGATGTATGTGATGATAAACTTCTACCTTACACCACAAGAGTGGGTTCACATGGTGCGCTGAAATGAATTCCTTGTCTTGCTGATACGACTTTCACCTACAATTAATGCTTCTAACCATAATAGGAAGTTAGAGTTTGACTAAACTTAACGTATGCCATATGAAAGAGGGTGACTCCAAATTCGGTTCTGAAGGACATCCGAACTTTTCAAAAAAGCGTAGATTATGTAGATCCCTCTATCTGTCCCTCCTTCAAGTACAACCGAATCCGCGATAAGTCCCCATCGGAAAGTACGAAGCACGCACACGCATTGTCCCACCATAAGAACCACCCCTTCCCGCTCAAACCGACCCCCCCAAGATCTCCACTAAAGATTCCCCCCACATATACATGTATATATACGGCCCCTCCGTAGTCGCCTACGAAATGCGAATTTCCAAGGTCCGACGTCGAGCTTATCTCATCACATTAAATCAAATCAAATCATCCGCCATATTCCGTCGATCCTCTCCCCCCCTCCCCCGGTAATTGGCGTCATTTGTTGTGCGCGATCCGGGCTGATAAAGCCCGGGGGAAGTGTGAATATTTCTTTTTCGGGTATCCGATCCCTCCCCCTCGTAAACGTCGACGCTGCACAATTCTTCGGGATGTGACGGGAGAAGGTCCGAGAGAGGAGCGCCGAAAGTCCGATGCAAATCTGGACTGCGAGAAGAGGGGGGGCGTTGGGGGAGATCGTCGTCGCCCCCCCGTTCCCCCCGGACGGTTTAACTCCAACATGAATTAATATTAAAGGCGATGCGAGACGGTGAGTTCCCGAGGAGCTTTATTGATATTAATGGTCGGTGATTAGACCGAAAATGCCAATAGAAAAGACTCACTGGGAACAGTTAGAATCAGATCATCGGTCGAAGGGTGGAAAAAGCGCACACTATATCACGCGATTCCTAATAGCTGCGCTGTATGCGTCTCAGGGCGATCCGATGGGGTAACACCAAATAATCTGAAACTCTTCAGTTTGGCTGAAATTTTGAAATCCAACTCAAAAGTCGCAACAAGCGAAAGAGGACTGAAGAGAAGGAGAAAGTTATAGGCAGAAATCGTCTTTCTAAACTTAGAAAACAAACCTTTAATGTTCTTACAAAAAAATCTTTCTTATGCCCTAGATCGCACAGTCTATCATGAGAAGAAGATCTTGGTCAATGCCTTTCGATGAATCGAAGAATAGTTTCAAAACGATAACGACGCTCCTTGATAAAGAAGCCCCATTCATTGGAAAGATAAATATCTGCCACACCAAGCAAATATTGGAAAATTATTATGCTAGGAAAAGAGTACAGCCAGTCTTGCAAATTCTAGTAAGACGAATGGATTAGGTTGTGTTGATACCAAGCTGGTCTTTTTTGAATAACTACTGAAATGACAAGCTTGAATCTTGATGAGGTAAGAATGACTATCACGATAAACCAAAGGAAAACACCAAGTCTTAACCAACTGCTTTATTTAAAGATGAGCGACCGGTTTCGGCTTCATAGAAACCATCCACAGGCTCGCAAACAAGTTGTTTTAGGGCTCCTGTTGCTCGAAATGTGCGGCGTCGCACATACAAAACAAATACGTCGACATACACAGTTAAAAATAAATATAAATCAACACACATCGAACAAGAATGTTAACTACTTCCCAACCTCTCTAGAATGAGGAAGCTCACTCCTTTAGGGCTGTATCCAGGTCCTGAAAGAACTTTGTGTAGTTAACATTCTTGTTATTTCTGTATATTTTTATTTATTTTTAACTGTGTATGTCGACGTATTTGTTTTGTATGTGTGACGCCTCACATTTCGAGCAACAGGAGCCCTAAAACAACTTGTTTGCGAGCCTGAAGATGGCATCTATGAAGCCGAAACCGGTCGCTCATCTTTAAATAAAGCAGTTGGTTAAGACTTGGTGTTTTCCTTTGGTTTAAATTGCCATGGCCAACTTAGAGAAACTGGACAACCTTCGGTCGTTAAGAGTATCAAGAGTTTATATGATGGGAAATCTGGAAAACTCGAAACTGTATCAACAATTTATGCAATATTACGTAGGGTATCCATCCTTTCAATAGTCGTAAACTACCTACCTCCTATAGTTTTAAGTTTGTAAATAACATCTATTAACTGCAAAGAAACAGTTAACTGCCACGTTCATAAAATGAATTTTCAAATATGACGTAAGGGAATGATCGATTTATTTCAATAGTCGCTAACTGTCTCTGATAGTTTGTAATAACGAAATTGAAAAATTAATCAAGAGAAAACGAAAACTGCCTTGCTCTGAATGTTTAATATATCAAACAATTATGTAAAAACGACACGAATCTTACACAACTCACTTCTGATACAAACTTTGGATAAATTTTTGTATAAAAATTGGATAAAAGAATTTTTGTAGTGAAAATCGAATATTGAACAAATCTTTTGATATGGAAATTGGATAAAGCTATTTAAACAGATATCTTGATAAATAAATAAAGTTGTGTCAAGGTTCAATCGCACCCATATTACTGAAAAAAAAATATGAATTTTAACTCCCCCAGGAATTAAGTATAACAAAACTTAGGGAAACATCACAATTAGAAAGTGTCTTAAATTATATTGAATAATTTTCATGCGAACACATTGCTGATCTTACATGACTTGCCACTGAAAACAAGTTTTGAGCAAATGAACAAATTTTGAAAAAAATGTTTAGAGAAAAAATATTTCAAAATGTCATTGTGGTGAATTAACATTTTTCTGAAAACGAAAGCATGAACCTTGACGAGCTTCATGATGGAAAATTAAGGGTATATGCCCTATAGACAATTAGTGGAACATCCATTAAGCGAAATCAATAAATAAAAACTATCTGACTAATAGTCATATAGAAAATAACTAGATAGAGAAGATAGACTTCTAAATAAAATAATAAAGTTATGACAAGACGAAGCTAATTTTATAACAAACTACTAAACGATGAGATTGAATCTTGACTATTTCAGAAAACAAGGCTTGTTTTTCTATAATGCAATTTTAATAAAATTTGTCACAATAAGCAGATATTGAAAAAAATCCTGTTTGACAGGAAAAAATGTTACGTTTGTTAAAAGCGTCCCTATAATATGTTCAATCAATAATATAATAGTATAATATATACCTAATCAATATATACAACCAAAATATCATTTTCCATTGATAGAAAATATTCAGGTATATACGCATAGGTATATTAAAAGATGTATGTGAGGCGCCATCTCAAGGTGAAAACAGTACTTTAAAGTACATTGAAAGGAGATTGATGAAATGAAAGTAATATTTCATAAAAAATTAATTATTAGTGTCTTGAATTTAGTTCCTATCTTCAATTCTGGCTATCACTTTGATACCAGCTTCATTCATAATACAACTTTATAGTGTTAACTCATAATTGTTTCGAATCTACCAAAACACCAGTTGATATTCATGTTAATTATTGACTTGGATGTAGTGCTGCATCTTCGAGGTTGAGCAGCCATTTCCAAAAATTGGGAAAGTTACAGTATTTCCGAACTTAAACCAAAACGTCACAATTTTTCAATGATCACTTTAAAAGTGACTTATACGGCCTTTCTAGTCCTGAAAAAAAACGAGCTTTAATGATCATAATTCACAGTGTTAAGAACATCTGTCGAAACCGTTGAAAAATTACAACAATCCTTAAACCTGAATTGCCCCAAAAAATAAAAACAAAGAGAATCCAACTCTATCCTCCGTCTCCTGCTCCTCCTCTTCCTTCTCCTTAATCTCCCTCCAATTTCCCTTCCACGGCCGCTTATATACGCGAGAAGGCAATATCTCGTCTAAATTATGAATCTGTTTTGCTAGCCTCATCATTTTCTCCTCTAATTGCTCTATTATGTTTTTAGTCCGAGCGAAAGTTCCGTCAAGCACTCAGATAAGCCTTTGTCCCGCGATAGTGAAAATTTAATATACGTAAACGATGTCGAGAGGGAGAATAAAAGTCCGTTCCGTTGGAGACTTGCTGCGGGAGAGATAAAGAAACTAATCGAATCTATGGAGGGATCTACTTTGGGTGTATTAAGAGGAATCGGCTCAAAAGTTTAGTGAAAGATTTTAGTGCCGTCCTTCTTAGTACTAGATAAATTTCTTAGGTCCTCCAGGCTGCAAAGGAAAGTTGGGCTTAAAATTGCTTGTAGATCTTTTAGACTCACCAGATCTAACATAGTATCTATTGAATGATCGTTGGTATTAAGAAATATTTCTAAGACTGTACTTTGAGAAAATTTTCTATGTTGAAGCTGCTAATTCAGAACCTGAACCACAAGTGTCCATTACCTTTCAGAATTGTTTTCCAAAATTCGTCGACGATGAATGCTCTATTTGCTTTAAGAATCTTTTCTTAAGATTCCAATGTTTCTAATTTCTCTTTCTCTTTATAGAAAATTTTCAGATTTATGCTGCGAAAGGGGTTTTCACTTTGAAATTCCATAGATATCAATTTTCTGACAAATGACAAATTCATTTTTCAAATTCCTCAGATTCCAAATTTTTCCTGACTCAGATTTCATGGAATACTATTAGAATTAAAAATTTTCAGGTTTCTTTCCACTTCTTTAAAAGAAAATTTAAATTTCTTCAAAATTATCCACAGACGAAAATAAGTGATTTTCAATTTTAAACTCCAGACGTTTCAAAATTTTTCCCAAATCAAATTTAGGTTAGGTTAGGTTAAGTTAGATTTAAAGGAGTATTTAATTAGTTCTTAGGGTCCAGGTTTCTTCGCTCTTTATTGAAATATCAAAAAGCTACTAAATCAGAAACTGATTGTAAAGGAAAAATTTTTTAAGCCTCTCAGACTTGTAATTTTACAAAATTAGATGAGACTGAAAGCCTCATTGGCTTAAGAATTTTAGGATTTCTAAGTTTCACAATTATTTATTCTCATCATTTGCTCAGAATATGAACCCCACTCTTATAGTTTTTGATTCCAGAATCCAATTTCAGGAAAAGGTCAATTGGCTTCAAAATATTTTCTTCATGATTTTTAGGATTTCTCGGCTTAGCTGTTTTGAAAATTTCTTAAACTGAAGCAACTACTTCAGGATCTGAAAATAGGAAAATGGAATTTCCACTTTCAAACCCCTAAGCCCAAATTATGTTTTAAGTAAACATCAATTAGTAAGATGAAACGTTGCTTGGAATTTTCAGGATTTTTAGTTTCCATGGAAAATGTAGGTGAAACTCGCTCATTCAGAATATAAACCAAAACGGATTTTATTTCAGATTCTACAGATTCATTTTCTTTAGAATTTGTGGCTTTCCACGTTTATCCACTCTTTATTTGAAATTGTCTAGGTTACCAAATTGTCTACCAATTCAAATAACGAATCAATAATAATTTTCTCTTTTAGTCTTAGGTTAATATTTCGTCCAAATCAGAAGCAATGCCTCATTGGTCCAAAATTTCTTTTATTGGTTTTTATTGATACTTCAGGATTTACAGGCTCAATAGTTCTTTATGGAAATACTCCAGGTTGAAAATATTATCTCAAATAATGAACTATAAATTTCATACCTTACCAGATGTATTTTTTCTATGCCTTACATGTAAATTGTAATTTTATTGTAATGCCAATTGTAATGCCAATTGTAAGTTAGGGTTATTGTAAGTTAAGGGAGACTTTTTGTGAAATTTCAAACCCTGGAGGTTTATTTATCCTTTAAGTAAATTTTCCAGATTTAAAGTAACTTATCCAGAATCTGAAGTTAATAGTATTTTAATCTTAGACATTCAGTTTCCAGATAGTTGACCATATGAGATTTCAATGATTGTAATGAAGGACTATAGCTTACCCGAGTTTTCTTCGTTTTTGTGAAAATTCTCCTGATCGTAATCGGAATCTTAAACGAGTGCCGGCTCATCAAATTACAAATCATATTTCAAGAGATCGTGTATTGATATTAAAGAACTTTTTTTCAGGATTTTTGAGTTTACTTCCTCTTTTCTCCACATTGAAGCTTCCCGTTTAGCATTTTCCAGATTTTTCAGTTCTGTTTCATCCGGACGCTACCCTCTTTTCCCGCAGGACTCGGTCCCCCATCCGGGCGACCTGAGACGCTTCTCCCCTCCCCTAATGAGGCCTATTTGTTTAGAGGAGCTCCTCGAGGAAAACACGAACTGAACTTGTTTTTTATCCTGATTTATCGCCGCGCTTATATCACTTAGAGCGCACCGAATTATTGTTTCTATTAACGGCCGTTTCGGCAAATTAACAAGACGCCGTTTGTCAATGGAACTCCGATCAGTCAGCGAGCAGCTCGTATAAAAGGGAGAGGGCGGGGGAGAGCGAGCGGGGCGGGGGGGGGGTGAGTTTGTTTTAAATCTGTATTTAATTCAAAAGCTCCGCGTCGATTCCGATCTGGGTCCCGGACCCGCTCTCTAGTTAATTAAATCCCGGACAACATATTCCAAGGATGGAATTCCTGTTATGCAATTGTGCGGACCTGGGACGGAGATTGTGTGACGAGCGAGGTTCTTTTTCTTTTCGCGAACTTTGACGGTATATATATATGCGTGTGTGTGAGTGTGTGCGTGCGTTACATGGCCGCTCTTCCTGCCTATCCAGCACTCTCCCTCTTTCTCCCCCTCTCTCTTTCTCTCTCCCTCCTTCTCTATCTACGTTCCTGCTGCGACGGCAGGAACGGGAGAGAAGAGAGTTTACAGGAATGTGGGCTAACTAGGAGGAGGGCGTTAAAGGCGAGTCATACATTAGGTTAGCCACCAGGGGTGGAGACGTGCGCGTTTTAGGGAGAGGGTTGAGGTGAAGGGTTCGAAAGTTGTCTTAGATTTTTCATCTCCACAGGTAATTAACAATATATACATATATATTAATCGATTTTTCATTTCAATTACATAATTCGTTTGTTGGACTAATTACAGGATTAACTGACATGGTAAGGCTACAGAGATGATTTAATCCTAATAAGTAGTACTTTTCCACAAAGTAACAAGCAAATATTCTACAACGTAGGGAAGTTTAACGAAAAACATAATTGCGGTCTTGTTAATAAGATAAAATATCACTTACTGTGTTTTGAGATTGTTTGGATTGTTATTTTATTTATTTAGAATTTTGCTTTTTTAGACAGTTAAATGTATTTAAAACTTTTCTTTCGAACTTCTTCACAAATTTGTTTAGTATTGAAAGAAGTTACGTTGCATACATGAAATATTTGAGAATTTCAGTTAAATTTTACAAAAACAGTACCACATTTCCCCAAATTGTTGGGAAATTCTGAAAAATGGGAAATTAGACGGCCTTCAACAAAATATAAATAAAATATGGGTTGGCAATGAAGCACCACGAATTTTCACAAAGGAAGCGTTACAATTTGATAATTTTGTTGGGATATTGGGAAAAATGAGCGTCCCAACTATATATATCATGAATTTCTAAAGGAATATTCAGTATGAAATTTAATTCTGTTTGTAATTGAAGTTACCTATGTAGTTCATTGCATCATGAACTCCCAATACAATTTTTGTAACAATTTATCTTTTTAGGATTTTAAGAAATATGAGTTTATTTAGAATTTTGTCTCAGCCACATTATGGTTTTGGTAACAATTGTATTTTTTGGGATTTTGTAAAGATGTGAAAAATTTGAGTTTCCGTTATTAATCAGGAACTGAAGAAACTCACAGGAGTGAGTGCCACATGAATTTTATCCTGTTTATATTTCTGTTATACTCTTAATACAATGTGTTTCAAAGTGATTGTCATCTAGTCGGCTGTGGAATTCCCATGTAAAATAAAAAAACCGCCTTGCGAAAATAGGAGTTTCTGCTACCTATACATAACCTCCAAATAACCTACTTAACCTATTTGACTTCTGGTTTTTCTCTGTCAAAAGAAAACGAATTCTAAGTATTGGTCTATTTGTAGTATTTGTTAATTAGTTAATTTCCAGAAGTACTGATTGCCAGTTTGACAATGTGTGACAACAAGTGACACTTGTTGTCAGAATTAGATAGGTTCAAATCAATAGAGCGCGGCACATCAAAAATTACATGCATAGAAATCCCAACGCCAACTAGATGACAATCATTTTGAAACACATTGTACAATTTGCATTGAAATTTAAGTTAGACTCCAAAATGGCATTCATATACTTAAAGTTTATTATAACTAAGAGTTTTCTTTAATTGATGTACCTGCACATTAGTTACTTACATTAATTTTTTTAATTTCGATTTTTTTGGTAGAGATAATACTTTCGATTTATCAGTATTGAGACTCAATCTATTGCCACAAAATAACTAAAATAGATTGTTTCATTAAAAGTCAATTTATTGACTCATATCATTATTACTCTTATCTGTTACATAGTAAATATACTATTAGACCAAGTACATTTTCCTTGTTACCATTTTACGGGTTGTAAACCATTTCTATACAGCACGGCTTTATTATTTAGTGTATTTATCAATGTAACAATATCAATATTTCCACTGATGCTATATCGAATTGTGAATAATCATTCCGTGAGGCATTCTTAGTACTGTACTAAGGTATATACAAGCATGCTATCTTAGTACTAAAAATGTGTTGAATTTGTGCTACTTTCAATACTTTTTGCAAACTAAAACTTCAATTCATTTGCAATTTGTAACTGATCATTTTGGGACTTTTAATTGAAATATATTTTGTCAGATATAAGGTTATTTCCTCCGAAAAGAAGTTGTTTTAAGATTTTTCCAAAGCTCCTTATTATCATTTTTGTTTTCATCAATAACCGTCCTATGGTAATTTTTCTTTTTCACTGAAATCAAACTGACAATTACATTTCTCTTCCTTTTGTACTCTTTCCATGTTTCTCAAACACTGCCTTTTTGTATAATAGTCCCCTCTCTTTACCCTGGGGTAAAAATCCCTCACATGATTCGAGTCTGACGTCAGTGCCTTCCTTATCAATATTACATGTCAAAGCGAATTTCAATTATAATGACGTTAAGAAAACAATTTTCCCATAAATGCACACAAAATTAGTATTTCAGTGCTTAACAAGGCACTAATGAAAACTAAGGAGATAATAAAAGAAAATATGAAAGTATAAGAAGAAAATGAAAATGGAATTAAAATAATTATCCTGTAGTTACTAACTTAAAGAGAAAACGCTCACTGCTTTGTAAGCAATTTGAAGAATTCCCTTTTGAGAATTACTTCGTAAAGAATATAAGAAGTTGCCGCAACTGGAGGAATAATTTGTTAGTAACGTAGATAACATGGGGTTTTAATTGTAAATCCACCAAAACCACTTCCACCAAAATTTTCTTAAAGTTATTAAAATATTTATAATATCAAAAAAATATTTAGATTCAAATTTTATAGTTATTTTAAAATTAATTTAAAAAGATGAAACAAGCAATATGAAATTGAGCAGGCACTTAACTATAATTAATTTGACACGTATTTTGAGAGTCAGGGAAATTTCATTATCAAAAATATTTTCTAGGCAAGCGTATAAAAGTCTCAATTTCGTCGGCACTCTCCCGAGTGCAACATTTTATTTATTTTTTTTTACGCTGAAATGGTATAGCTTGCCGTTGTCTTAACTGTAAGGAAATTTACGCTTTTCCAACTATACTTTTCGTCTCCAGAAAAATGTAGAGTTAGACGTTCGACTTGATCCAGGAGTGCATTTTCCGACTGAGCCCGTCCATATTTCCCGGCCGGGACTGAAGTTAAAAGATAAGTACGCGGGTAAAGATAACGAAGCGTAAAAGTGATGATGGCATGTGCGAGAGAGAGAGCCGTCCCGGCGAGAAATTTTCAATTACCATAATCCAAGAGCAAGCAAGCAAGCAAGGAATAGCAGCAGCAGCAGCAGCAGCAGCACCAGGAGCAGCAGAAGCAGTGTCCATCCGCATGGGCAAGGCCGTCCCCGCCTGCCCCCCTGTCCCCCGTTCCTTCCCCACGCCCTTGAGTCATACATTAGGTTATCCAATATTCCACTCTGGTGGGCGAGCGCTCTAGGCATGCAAATGAAGTTAGTGTCGCTGGGGGTCCGAGGGGGGTGTTTTTGGTGGCCGGTGGGCCCGAGGGGCGAGGAAGGGCGGCAGAGAGGGGGGAGAATAGGGAGAGAAAGGGGAGGAGGAGGAGGAGGAGGAGGAGGACGAAGGGGACGGAGGGGGAGGAGGACACAAGGCACACACGACTTGGCTCGTGCTATTGATTAAAGACGGCCGTGGTCCAGCGCGTAATTACCCCCTTATCTCGGCTCCCCTGCTCGGAAGCTCTGTGTGTATATGTGCACACACACACACACACACACATACAGAGAGAGACTCACTCTCACACTCACGAAACGTACACCAGTCCAAGGAAGGCACTCTCTTTGCTCTTCTGCTCTTGTTGCGACTCCTGCGTCGCCCTCTCTCGCTTCTGTAAATAAGAAAATCGTCCGCTGGAGTGATTGATGGGGGCACAGAACGGACATATATATAGAGGTGATTATATTATGGAAAGTGCTGTTTGTTCGAATCATTAACATCGTTAAAATTAATACTTTCGCTTTGAGGGGTGTTTGCTTAGATCCCGAAAAGTTAAACGAAGCGTTTGTGATTTAGACAATTAAACAATTGTTGCAAGACGAGATGGTCACTGAAAACTTTTAATGTAAGCGGGAAATCGCTGGCAATCTTAGGATTCGTTGTAAACAATATAAACCGATAATTGCAATAACTTTAACGGAAATTTTCCACAATCTGAAGGATTTTCCTTTCAGGAATTCAGTTTCCAAATAATGGGAGAAATCTAAAACGTACAATACACTTCTTATGTCAAACACAATGCAAAACTATTTTTTGTGTCAATTATGTCCTTCAAATAAATGTTAACTACATTAAAGTTTAATTTTGTTCAAGACGTCTAAATTTTATTGGTTGAAAGCAAGTTAAACCACGAAACACATTTAGTTAATTAATCACATAACTCTATCTACCAATCAGTTACTCTGATGGCTAACTGAATATTTTCCAAAATCAACTGAAGAACATTTTCGAATTATTTTAAAAATTATTTTTGACAGTCGATCAAGATTAACTAACTAATCATTACTCATACATCTAATAGTCTAACAACTAAATAGCTAGGAGTAATAAATATATCGTTTAGATGAGGTTTCTATATTTACAACTCTTCTTTTCTTTTTTTGTGTGTAATACATATCTCCATCTAGCCATAAGTTAATCTGACGGCCAGCTGAATATTTTTCAAAGTCTTAAAACCACTCAACGTTTACGTCAAATATAAACGTAACTATAAATATGACCTCACTATAAATATATAAAATGGGGAATATTTTTGAGTCATTTTGAGAAGTGTTTATGCTTATCTAACTAATCATAAACCAATTAATTCTCCACATCAGAGTTCAAGGGATGTCCACCTGGTTTTAAAAAGGGATTGTAGGTTACTCAAGCATTCTTCGTTATTATGAAAATTCTGATAGAAGCTGCCAATTCATAATCTGAATGTCAATAAACATGTCGCCCCTTGCAGACTCATTAGATCACAAACCACATTTCAAGAGGTAGTCCGTTGGTATTAAAATGCTATTCTATGATTTTTGGGTTACTTCCCTCTTTTTGGAAATTTTCCTGATTGAAACTGACCAATCGAAAATCTGAAACTGAAAGTATTTTTCTTTTAGGCATTTAGTTTCCAAATGGTTCTCCAAAAAATATGTTTTAAATTCAAAATAAATGATACTTACTCATGTTTTTAAACACATTAAAAGTATTTAAAATATTTAAAATATAAGTACATTTATTTAAACGCTTAACAACATTGATTAAGGTTGTGACCAGGTTTAAAACGTTAACACAAATTCTATTTTTTGGACACAGCGATACGACATATATTGAAATTATCAGAGAGACGCCTCAGAGGCTACGCCTATCTAATAAACAAGATCTTAGATGTTTATATCTTTATTAACACATGTTTCGGACAAGCTATAGACCATCTTCAGTCAGCGGATTGCAGATGAGGACAATCCATACAAACTAGACAAATTAGAAGAAGTATCACCTTACCAAATGTACAAAGTAAATGAAAATAAATAATGCTTAGGGATGGGACTACAAAACAGTCAGTTATAAGTGATTTACATAAAAGTTAGGAAAATCGCACATTACTGGAGAGGAGCTAAATTGAAATACGAGGCACCTTTTTCCGAGTCAAGTAAGAGATTTTACTGACGTGTTTTGTATTAAATTTTTCCGGAAATCGTGGAAAACACAAAATTTACAAATTTAAGAAAAATTTTTACAAATTCCATAAAAATCAAGTTTTTCAATTTTGTTGGAAACTATAGTTATAAAGTAAACAACATCGAAAAATAGTATATTATTATACTAGTTTAATAAGACGTAGTATTGTCACACGAGAGTTTTAAAGCACGACGAGCGAAGCGAGGAGTGCTTTAACAGAACGAGTATGAGAATACGCCTTATTAAACGAGTGTAATATACTATTTTCTATGATCCGGCACTAAAATGACAGCTATTCTAGCACTAAATTGGCCGAAAACAGTGCTTTTATGAGGCTTATTAAAGCATTGTTTTTGGTAATTTTTTTTGTTGGGTTGGTAACAAGATATTCCCTAATGCTGTCTGTGTGAAAAATGAAAAATGGTGTGAATATTGACAGATGACTAGGAAACAGCAGTGATACCAACTTAAGTGTCACGACAAAAAATTCCCCAGATAAGAAATTTTTAGTTATTTAAACATATATAAAAATGAAATGGAAACCGGAACATAGAATTCGTTGCAGAAGACATTCCAAGCCCTCGTCGGTTCTAAAACTCGCCGCAAGCGGCTCATTTTAGAATCTCGGACTCGGGCTTAGAATATGACGTCTTCTGCAACTCGTACTTTAAACTATTATTATCTACTTTGCTTTATTAATTCATTAAATTTTGGCTGTTCAAGTTGTCGTATTACACTAGGGAATTTTGCGTGGGTTGGTTACACTGACGTCACTGACATTGACGTGTCGTATTTGAATTTGAAAATCTAATAGTCCTAGGACAAATTCAATAACTACCTACTTACGTGCGCGAAATGGAAGACAAAAATTTAGAATTGACCTTTACACCCCCAGAAATACGCAAAGCTGCTCAAGAAATTTATTGAAATACTAATAATTTAACCTTGACGTCTACGTGACAGGCTGACGTACCAATTTAAGAAGACTAAAAGTTACCAAAAGTAGTGTAATAATATGAATATTATTACTTAATAATATGAATATTATTACACTTCTTTCGGTGTAATAATGGGATCATTAGTAGGTAAAAATGATACAATCGGTTTATGGTAACTAAAATAAGAAATGAATGCAGTTAAATGAAACATCTAAGTATCTTGTAAATATGGCATCTGTTGCTGTCCCATATCTTGTTGTACCGACATTTCCATCGTTAGACATATTTAAATTTAATTCTGTACTTCATGTGTTCGACTATCGTATCTCATTTAAGACGCTCTTTCGTTCTTCTTTTTTCTATCTTTATATATAATATATAAGTCTCTCTCTAAGAATAGACCGGCGGAGAGGGAACACCCTGTATGCTCTTTCCTCCTCTTTCTTTATATATGTATTGCTGACTTTTTCTCTTTTTCTCTATATCTCTCTCTGCCTCTTTATCAGAAAAATAGCAGTAGTATGAAACCTACCTGGTATACCGTACCTATAGGTTGCTATAGGTAGGTACATTTATATGTGTATTCATATATGCATTGACTCGCTTATACTCCTTATATGTATATAGGTATTGTAACGTTTATTTTATAATTTATTTACATTAATTGAACACTAATTTATTTAACACACTAAACTACTTGTTCACTAGACTAGACACTACATAATTTATTTATACTGCTCCGCTTTCGGATCGTATGTCGCGTTCACTTCTGCTTGTCTACTTCTAACTAACTCCCTCGATCACAAACCCCCTTATATATACACCCCCAACCCTGATCGAGAACATTCTAGTACATTCTAGAAGCCTACGCAGCAAATGTTCATGCACCTGTCTTGTACGCGTCGTAGTTATTCTTTTGAAGGAGTAAACATGTGTCGCTTTGTTTACTTCTCACATTACACTGCCCCCGCCTTAGAGACGTTTCGTCTCGGAACGTATCCTTGGTAGGCCCATGCAGGAACCTGCAGTTAGCCCCCCGCTTACAGCGAGACGTGGCGTTAAAATAACAGGGGACCGTCTTCCCGAGTCGACATGGTGCAGGCCCAAAACAGCAGACTAAAACTTCCACTCCGGTATTCTTCAACACTACTTCCAGCATATTCCGGACAACCCTCCAGTCCAGCTGATCTCGTCCAGCACCTAACTTGGGGACAGCTAGCTTCCTGATGTCGAGCTCCAGCAGTCGGTCTCGTAGCCTATGCAAGGTTCGCCATACATCGTGATAACATGGTTTAAGGGAGCAGATCTCCTTCGTAACCAGATAAAAGATGTGTTTTACGTTGTCACGTAGTTCCAGAACCTTGCCAATTTCCGGGAGTTGCGCTCTGAGTTGTTCCAAGCGCCCGTACTTCTTCTTGAAAACCGTGGCGATACCTCGTGACATTACCAGGTCGGCGGACACACAATGGGCCAACGAGTATTCTTCAGGTACGCTGAACAAATCCTGTTGTTTTTCACAGGTTACCCCATACCGTGCTTTTCCGGTACCCCCGTAGGCGCTCATAAATTCTTCGAAGGAAAGTTCGTTCTCCTGCGCCAATGTGTTTCTTACTCGGGGAACCTCCGCCTCATCGTGCGACCCCTCATAGGGTGCCAACCGATTGAAGTGCACCACTCTCGGCTTGCCATTTGGTAGTTTGCTTACCCGGTAGACCACGTCATTGATTCGTTTCTTCACAACATAGGGACCTTCCCAATTGGTCTGTAACTTAGGGGACAAACCACGTTTCTTCTGTGGGTTGTACAGCCAAACTCGATCTCCCATTTGGTAGCCACCCTCTTTAGCGTTGATGTCGTAACGCTCTTTGATGCGATCACTGGCGATATTTAGTTGGTATCGGACTTGATCGTGAATCTCGTTCATCCTTTGCCGCATCCGGTAGACGTAATCTTCCCCCGAAACATCCTCGTCCGGTCTAGCGCCAAAGATTAGATCACAGGGCAGTTTAAGTTCTCGCCCGAACAGGACTTTGGCTGGAGTTTGTCCTGTCGACTCATGAACGGCCGAGCGGTAGGCCACCAGGAAGAACGGCACGTGTTCGTCCCAGTCTCGTTGATGTGACGAGACCATTTTCGCCAGATAGCGGTTGAGGGTGCGATTCATCCGTTCTACCATGCCGTCAGACTGAGGATGAAGGGCCGTGGTTCTTGTTTTTCGTACCCCAAACTTCTCACATATCCTCCGGAATAGGCCACTCTCAAAGTTTCTTCCTTGATCCGAGTGTAATTCCATGGGTACTCCAAACCGGCAGATCAGCTCCTTCACGAGCACATCGGCCACTGTCTCTGCCTCCTGATTAGGGAGAGCGTACGCTTCTACCCACTTCGTAAAATAGTCCATTACGACCAGGATGTATTTATTCCCCTTTTCGGTCTCAGGGAAGGGTCCTGCTATATTGTTAGCGATCCTTTCGAAGGGGCTCCCGACGTTATATTGTTTCATGGGAGCTTTCGGTCGTCTTTGTGGCCCATTACTTGCGAAACATGTAGTACATTTCTTGCACCAGTCCTTCACGTCGTCTGAACAATTGATCCAGTAGAATCGCTCTCGTACTTTCTGCAGGGTTTTCTTGATCCCTAAATGTCCACCAGACGACTCGTCGTGAAGGTGCCGCAAGACCTCCGGGATTTTACTGGAGGGAATTACCAACTGCCGTCTTTCCTCCGTCCCGTCTTGGCTCTCCAGTACGCGTTTTAGTAGTCCATCCTCAACCACTAACGAGTCCCACTGTGCCCAATAGCTCTTGAGTTTTGGCGAGCCAGGTGATACCTTTTGCCACTCAGGACGCTCTCCTCCCTCCTTCCAAACCAGGATTTCTTTGAGAACCGGGTCTTTTTCTTGCTCTTGTCGTAACGAGGATGGTGTCCATTCCTCGGCGACCACGGTGGTTCGGTAGACTTTCTCGGACTTTTCCTCAGCTCTATGACAATGAGGACATTCATCAGGGCAGGGTCTTCTCGAGAGTGCGTCTGCGTTTCCATGACTCTGTCCTGGCCGATGTTCTATAACAAAGTCATACTCCTGGAGCCTCTCGATCCAGCGAGCGATTTGTCCTTCGGGATTCTTAAACTGGAGGAGCCATTTAAGAGCAGCATGATCGGTCCGGATCAAAAACCTCCTTCCACACAAATACTTATGGAAGTGCTCGATGGACTTGACGATGGCCAATAATTCACGTCGGGTGACGCAGTAATTCCTTTCTGGTTTGGAGAGTACCTTGCTGAAGTATCCAAGGACACGTTCTTGTCCCTCCTGACGCTGCGACAGAACACTTCCAATTCCCACATTGCTCGCGTCGGTGTCCAGGATGAACTGTCCTTCTGGCAGAGGAAAACTCAGCACTGGGGCACTGGTCAACTTCCTCTTCAGTTCGTCGAAGGCAGACTGGCATTCCTCATCCCAACAGAAGTTTCGTCCTTCTTCCGTGAGCCTTGTCAACGGCTTAGCGACGTCGGAGAACATCCGGACATAGCGTCGGTAGTACGTGCAGAGGCCCAGAAAACTCCTCAACTGGTGTTTATCTACCGGTATTGGCCACTCCTTCACCGTACTTGTCTTGTCCGGATCAACGGCGACGCCCTCTCTGCTCACTACGTGCCCTAAGTAAGAGACCTTCCTTCTGAAGAGCTGATATTTCTTCGGGTTCAGTTTCAGCCCCGCACCTCGCAGTCTCTGGAAGACGTCCTCTAAGTTTTTCAGATGTCCTTCGAAGGTCTTGCCCATCACGATGACATCGTCCAAATAGACTAGGCACGTTTTCCACGTCAGACCCATTAGCACGCTCTCCATCAGCCTCTCAAACGTCGCTGGGGCATTACAAAGTCCGAATGGCATGACTGTAAAATGCCACAGGCCGTTACCGAAGGTAAATGCGGTCTTTTCCTTATCGGCAGGGTCCATTTCGACTTGCCAATAGCCGCTTTTTAAATCCAAGGTCGAAAATATCGTGGATCCAGCAAGGGTATCGAGTGTGTCGTCGATACGTGGTAGCGGGTAGCTGTCCTTTTTGGTGACACTGTTCACCTGCCGGTAGTCTACACAGAATCGAGTAGTCCCATCCTTTTTCTTCACCAGTACTACCGGCGAGGCCCATGGACTGCTTGACGGCTCGATGACCCCGTCCCGCTCTAGGTCCCTGATGATTTTCTCGGCTTCTTCCCGTTTGGCCAAGGGTAGTCGTCTTGCTGTTTGTCGAATCGGTCGTGTCTCGCCCGTGTCAATTTTATGTGTCACGACCTTGGTCTTTCCCAGCTTTCCATTCTCGGTGGTAAATATATCCTGGTACTTATTTATTAATCCATTGGCCTTCTGTTTCTGTATGGGTGAGAGAAACGCACTGGTCTGGGAAAGAATTTGTTTCAAGTCCTGCGGAGTGTGTCTGGACCTTTCTTCCTCACTAACGCCCCTGACGATGGCCGATGCGGCTATACATGTGCCCAGCTTCGTACCCTTCTTGATGGTAACCGGGTACTGATTGATGTTGAGTAGTCGCACAGGCACTTCACTTGAGAGAGTAACGAGCGCCTTTCCTACCAGTACCCCCCGAGCCAGTCGATTGTCATCGTTTTCTGGTTCGATCACGGCTGGAATTCCCTCTTCCACAACACCCCTCAGACAGGTAGAGGTGATCGTTTCGCTTCGTTCCGGTAGAATCACATCTTCTGCCATTATTACGTCTAACACAAAGTTGTCACGATTGTGTAGCAGTAATTCTTCTTGACCGATCCTCAACACTCGGTGTCCGAAATCCAACTGGAATCCATGATTCTTCATGACGTCCATCCCCAGTATGACGTCTTCCTCAATTTCGGCTATGAGAACAGGATGGTCAAACTTTACTCGTCCCAACGTCATGCTAACCGTCGCTTCACCGTGTATTACTGCCTTCTCCCCAGTGGCAGTTCTCAATTGCCACCTACTTGGCCTAATCTTCCTACGGTCCCTCACAACTTCCGAGCGTACGATCGTCTTCGTAGCTCCCGTGTCCACAAGCATGGCGTGGGATCTCCCGTCGATAGTGCCATCGACGTACGCGCTCCCCAATTGGTGGGAAAACGAGGCTATACTTGCCCGGGGGTTTCCACTGCTACGGGTCGACGTTCCCCCTTTCTTGTCGACCCGCATTAGTTTTCCTGGGCCTTTGCCGGCGCCGCTGTTCTGGGCCGCTTGCAAGAACTCTTTACATGGCCCACTTCGCCACAGTTCCAACAGCGAACTACCTTCTTCTTCGCCGACAGCACCTCCATGATCTGCTGTAGGACCCTTTCGACGAGTTTTTCAGTGTCTACTTCCTCTGTAACCGCTCGAACACGGCCGTGACCACGGGAGGCTTCCATGGCTGCATCATGCTCCAGTGCGATGGCGAGCGCGTCCATTAATGTTTTCGGTCGAGCTAGTCTCAGGGCTCTCTGCAGTTCCTGGTCACGTAGCCCGCTCACGAACGTCTGCACTGCGAGGCACTCCATCATCTGTTCCGGTGCCGTGGGATACGCCAACCTCACTAGTCTGGCTACGTCCGCTTCGAACTCCTGCAGGGTCTCGTTCGATCTCTGACGGCGATTGGACATCTGGGATTGATGGACTTGCTCCAGATGTGTTTGGCCGAACCGCATTTCCAGTCGCCTCAGCAGCTCATTGTAATTCCCGGCTTCTTCGGTGGATAGCGTCTGGAGAACTTCCAACGCCTCTCCACGTAAGGCTACCGTTAGGGAAACAGCTTTCTCGTGAGGGGACCAAGCATTAGCCTCCGCTGCCGCCTCAAACTGCTTCTTGTAACTGGCCCACGGAATATTTCCGTCGAACGTTGGGGGCGTCACTCGATTGGTGCATATCGAGTTCTGTTGAACGACCGCCTTTATTTCTTCCTTCGTCTCGCCGCTACTGACTCGCCTTAGTCGTTCTTCCAACTGCTTCTTCTTCTGTTTACTTTCGTCTTCTTTCCCCTCGCCGCTACTGAGTTGTTCTAGTCGTTCTTCCAACTGCTTGATCTTCTCTTCAATCTCCTTACGCTGAGCCTCCATCTGGTCGGATATCTCTTCCCTCTGGGCGGCGATTTGAGCAGTAATATGAGTAATTATGTCTTCCCTCTGGCCGGCGATTTGAGCAGCGATGTCTTCCCTCTGGGCGGCGATTTGAGCAGTGATGTCTTCCCTCTGATCGGCGATTTCTTCCCTCTGGGCAGCGATTTCTTCCCTCTGGGCGGCGATTTGAGCAGTGATGTCTTCCCTCTGGGCGGCGATTTGAGCAGTGATGTCTTCCCTCTGATCGGCGATTTCTTCCCTCTGGGCAGCGATTTCTTCCCTCTGGGCAGCGATTTCTTCCCTCTGGGCGGCGATTTGAGCAGTGATGTCTTCCCTCTGGGCGGCGATTTGAGCAGTGATGTCTTCCCTCTGGGCGGCGCTTTCTTCCCTCTGGGCGGCGATTTGAGCAGTGATGTCTTCCCTCTGGGCGGCGCTTTCTTCCCTCTGGGCGGCGATTTGCTTCGTGATGTCATCGTCTTCGAACTCGAAAACTTCCGGGTCCTGGCCATTTTCTTTCAAAAATGCTGAGAGCCGGTCCTGGAGTTCGGTCTTCCTCCCTCCTGTTTCCAATTCCCGTTCCTCGAGTTCTTTTTTTAACTCGGCCACTTTTAATTCGCGTAACTTCTTCATGATCCCACTTCTGACACCAATGTGACGTTTATTTTATAATTTATTTACATTAATTGAACACTAATTTATTTAACACACTAAACTACTTGTTCACTAGACTAGACACTACATAATTTATTTATACTGCTCCGCTTTCGGATCGTATGTCGCGTTCACTTCTGCTTGTCTACTTCTAACTAACTCCCTCGATCACAAACCCCCTTATATATACACCCCCAACCCTGATCGAGAACATTCTAGTACATTCTAGAAGCCTACGCAGCAAATGTTCATGCACCTGTTTTGTACGCGTCGTAGTTATTCTTTTGAAGGAGTAAACATGTGTCGCTTTATTTACTTCTCGCATTACAGTATATTGTATACAGACCTATTCTACAGAGTCGCAGTAAGGTATAAAAATAAGAGCGAAAGAAAGGCCATATATATCTCGTTGGCTAAACAGAGAAAGAACTTTTACGACGTTGCTAGCTCGCGAAACATCACAGTCATCCGCACAGTCTACCGGCCGGCATTATATGTAATGAGAAACACACGTATGAACGTTTTCATTCGCTGTATAGCCTGCGACGAGAATATTGGGAATGGGTTACGGACCGGCGGGCCAGCAACGTTGCAAAACTTCCTTCTCTGTCATACTAACGAACTACTATTAGTTTCTCTTTTGCTTTTGTTGATTTCGGGACATGCGTTTCAATAGAAAAGCTCCGTATACATATAACAAGGGTTTGTGTATACGATGACACACAGCGTAACAGATTCGATGCTGACGCCTAGTTGAAGATTTTACCCCATTAAAAACTTCTATTTTTCTCAAGCGCGGGTATGAAAGTCTTTACTTAAATAATAAATCAATTTTTCGTTTTTGAAAACGAATTACCGTTGTACATTCCAGGTTTCAACTCGTCCGGTTGAACAACGTCCAGTCGAGTTCGTATAGTTATAGTTTCCGTAAATATTTTACTAGCGAAGAGATGTCGACATCTCGAACGGTCCCCTGGACAAATTTCCATCTGGGAAATGTCGCTGGTCCACTAACTGAAACTAATCGATAAATATTACTATAGAACGTCTCGACGATAAGTGCAGTTTGTAGTTCGAACGTGTGGTTTCGGGGGATAAAACAACGTTGACATATTCAATGTGTGAATTATGTTTCCAGACGTTGAGAACACTATCTGAACTTGTATCGCTGGAAATTTTGTCAGACCTTTTGTCTGACTTTGTGATTGATGCGTAATGAGCCGTGAAATCTTAATTTCCCTTAGATCTTCAGTTTGGTTTTCTGAAGTGACAGTTTTGTAAGGTCTTCCATCCTCAGGAATCTCCTCCTTACAAGCCCTTCGGGATTATATGCCTTATAGGCTTCACCAAACACCTTTCAATCGTTTGTGGTATATGTGGAACACCAGTACTATCTTGGAGAATTTTGTAATTGAGGCCCGTAACGTTCAGCTAATGCACAAGTTTCCCGAAAGCTATTAAAGTCGATAAATCACCCTGTGTGTAGTGATAAGAGCGCGCGCTCTGGCGCGATATGAAAATGTTCGTAACTTAATATCCCACATAGTAGTGAGGAGTAAATCTGAATAATTTAATTAAAGTCCCCTCGAATACACATTCAGACCGCACGATCATAAATAATGACCATAAGCAAACATCCAGATAAAGTTTATCTTGTTGGGAGAGAAAGTTTTTTATACGGCGGTCATTGCGAATAATGACCGGGGCGGTTTTTGAACACCGACGCTCCGGTTATTAAGTTATGAGAGATGTTTGGAGATGGAGAAGGGTTAGGGGTGGCCGGGGGGGTGGAGGGGGGTGGCGCGCCCATTAGAACGGGTTGGGAATTCGGAATGTTATCAAACAAATAAGACTCCCCCGCAAGTTTACAAATTGCATTTCTGAAAGGTCAAATGATTCTCAACTATCACGTAGGATTTCAATTAGTTTAGTTTTACTTTGACACAATTCCATGTAGCATGTGATTATGACCCGATTATTATACAAGTAATAAGGTAAATATCCAACACACTGAACGGTTTCATGATGCGACTCTTGATCTCCAATAAGAGAAATTTAAACTGACTTTATTTTAGATTGCTAATGATTGTAATGTAATTGTAATGAAACATTACCAAAACTAACTAGACTTCTCCACAAAAGATCAAAATGACTGTAACCTGTAACGTTTTTAAGTTAGTAAAATTTTAATTTAACACAATCCTAAATTGCAACTAAAGTTAACCTCGAATATAATTGACCCGGATGTAATTGACCCCCGGTTACTATTAAATTGTTTATAGGACCGAATACCAGAATAGGGAATTCAATGTAAAAATGTTCAGTTATAATTTAATTGGTTAATATTAAATTTCGGATATAACTAACCTCTCTTTTCAACAGTTTTACCTCATCCGAATTTCTAGTAAATAAAAACCAAAAAGGTATCATTCCCAAAAATCATACTGTAAAATGTGATATTTTATTAATTCACATAATTTCTAATTACGTCGTTAAGGAAATCTAACAGGAAAAGGACTTGTTTAATTGAATACACTTTTAATTAAAGTAAATTAATTGATTAACCCTATTTTGTTGTTTGGTTCTTTTATATTTTTTATGAAAGTAATTCCATAATAATCATAAGGATCAAGACTCCTCATTTAGGGTATATTAAAGTAGAAAAAAGAAGTATTACTACAACACTAACAAATAATTAAATAATTCCCTCGACTTACCCTGTGAGTTTCACCCCTACATTCGAAATCTTAAATTAAAAAGATGAAAATAAAAAAAAATATGATTCCAAACTATCACACGTTTCAGTTAGTCATCTCAAATCAAGAAGTCTCAATGTTGACACAATTTTAGATTGAAATTGACTGTCTTTCCTGTTTTACTATCAGAAATGTTACCAAATGATTAAGGCTTCTCGTCAAGTTAGATCATTAAAGAAAATGATTCCAAACTTTCCCACGTTTCAGTTAGTGACCTTAGATCAGAAAAGTTTTCGTTGTAAAGCTGATTTAGGGTGTCACCAAACAAATAAAATTCCTGTAGGAGTTTACAATATAATTTATATGATTCCAAGCTATCCTGTAGGTATATCAGTTTTAGAATATCGGTACAATTCTAAGCAAACATTTCTCGTGTACAAAATTACATTTTGAATTCATGAAATTTAAATGATTCCAAACTATCACATATATCAGTAACAACAAACTATAGAGAGTACTATTTACTTCGAAACAATTTCAGATTGCAACGAATTGTTAGCTATTTTTTATTTACTCCTAATTTGGTATTTGCCATATATTTTAAATTAAACGAAATGTATCTAAATTCATAGGGACGAACCCTCAGACAAATTTTATAATCTTAAAAAATCGTGTAATAGACCCAGTACCAAGTATTTCAGGGTATAAGAAGCAGTAAATGTGCGATGAATTAAAGGACCAGCGAAACGGCCACTCATTGGTCGTGACGTCACTTCGCATGTAAACACGGGTCCGTTCTGCAGTCCACAAATAGAATTTTCGAAACCTAAACTAGGTAATCTGTGTTTTCGAGTATTTTGGACTTTCTTGTTGTTTCCGCTGGACTGTAGGAGTTAAATTGCAACCAAATCTAGTAATTTGTATTATTCGCGTCGTAAAAGAGTGTTTTTGATTAGTTATTTAGTTAGTTATGGCCGCCGTAGGATTTGTCAAAGCTTCCACGAACAATTTACTATCTGTGGATATGTTTATGGTAATGGATTACATAAAAAAAGGAGGAATGTTTTAATTCAGCTGAAATCAGAGGTGTAAAAGCAGCAATGTCAGTATATATGTGCAAAATATGCATTCAGTAAATGGCAATGTGACCATTGTTATAAATAAATTATACGAACAATTCAGAACAAAGCCAAATCTATATCATGCTGGTTGGCGTTTAAGATTATAATTATTGTTGCTAACAATAAAAATTAACACAGCTATCGATAGTAGTTTCTGCTACTAAACGTTCTCTCTTCATAGGCATAGAACGTGAGAGACGTTAGTCCCAGTTCTTTTCCGAGCTTGTTGGCACTCAAAAATATGTGGAACTACGTCCCGTTTCATTATTATTTTTCCAACCATCAGTTTAAAACGTACATAATTTTCCATGTCTTCTTCCAACTAAATAAAAAAAATTATTACTTTTGTATAAGATAACATAACATAACCTTACTTTTAACTTACTTTCAAATGGTGTTCACAACAGAAAAATTCAATTTTTAATTTGGGCATATCACGTCTTCCTGCTGAAAACCACAGTTTCTTACGCCCATAATCTCGAGGTACACGAACAAATATTTTGTTTGGTGTACTTACAGATGTGCTTGTACAACAGGATACAAAACAGCACTTGTTGTGAGGTCCGTACATAGCCATTTATTTACCTTGTAGTCCTTCAAAAACTTGAAAAGGCTGTACTAAACTGCTTTTGTGCAAGCTTTTGTTTGTAGCCACGTAAATAAAAGCACAGATTACCCCAGGTTAAAGAAATTACAATAGGACTGAAATAAGTTAAAACAATGTTTACACGCGATGTGACGTCAGAGGACTATAACCTTCAGAAAGCTAGTTTTGGCGCCAATTCCTAGCGTTTGAATTTCAAATGACTTTTTTGCTTGAATGTGTTTTATTTATTTATTTTTAATATTAACCCAAGATTTATAGGCATATAATCTCTCAATTAGCCAATTTTCAAAAAATGTGAAAATACCCAATTCCAAACCGTCGCATATAACATAAGCTATTGACCTGATATTTGGGAAGTATTATTTCGGCACCATCCAGATTTTGGAAAATTTGGATTGTCACCAAATTAATAAGACTCTTCTACTCGTTCACTGATCACAGTTATCACTTTTCATAGAATACAAATTCTTACATCAATAGATACGTTTTAATTAGTATAGTTGTAATTTGTCACAATTCCAATTGCTTATGATTGCTTCTATGTTTGAAAATTTTGAATTTTACCAAACTATTGGTGCTTTTTTAAAAGTTGATTATCGAAAAGACCAAATAATCATAAACTATTTGTGGCAGTGTAAGTGGCGTCATGTCAGTAATGACTCAATTTGACATTTGTAACTTTAAATTGCAACTCATTTCCTCCAATTTTTAGACGTCTGGAATGATTCTAAATAATTCCTGAAGAATGACTTAAAATCGAAAGAATCAGGTGATTCCAAACTAACACATATTTCATTCAAAGATCATAGAAGTTTTGGTTTTGATACAATTTTTGATTACAGTTTAGTATCTTTTATGTTAGAACATCAGAAAATATACCAAATCGTTATGGCTTCCTTACAAATTTACAATTTTTCAGTATTTCAGTATCAGTAATTCGAGATATTGTTTTGAATTCATAACATTCAAATAACTCCAAATCATCACATATTCCAGTACATGGTCTCAAATTTAAGCAGTATCAATTACAAATCCAGACTTAAAAAATTGGGAAAGTCACTAAACAATAGGACTTCCCTACAAGTTCAAAAATCATATTTCAAAAAAGTCAAATTTTCATATTTGGTCAAAATGTGGGTGGTTTCAAAAAATTATGATAGTTTTAATTTGATGTTTCCAACTGCTTGTGGTTGTCTGCCATTTTAAAAAATTTGAGGTGTTGCGAAACCAATGACGCTTTACTATAAATTAAATATCCAACAAACTAAGTTATAATAAAATATAACATGTCTATGGCACAGTTAGTGACTTTAAATTGGGGGTTTGATTGGACCGTGTACTAATGAAAAATGATCATAGAACCCAAACTATCACAAGTTTCAGTTAATATTCTCAATCACAGGAGTTTCATTTCGAGACGATGTTGAGTGCATTCTATGTTTGAATATTAGGAATGTCACCAAATGTTTCTCGTCAAGTTGAATAATGGAAGAAACAAGTTATTCCAAATTGTTGCATATTTCAGTTAGTATTACTGTTAATTTAAAATGTTACCAAACAAATAATGATTTTGTACAAGTTTACGATTTAAACTAATCATAATGATTCCCAACTATGCCTCAACCCCAAACTGTTTTCGATCGCCTCCTAAGCTCATTTTTAATACGAAATAACCCCACATCGCAGATGATCGCCTCCCATTCCGAGCAAAGTCACCTCATGACTCTCCACACTAACTCCCCCAAATCTCTAATCGTCCGGTTTAAAAAGACTCCCCATCAACCGAAAGTAGTGACCCGAGGTAAACCACGGTTCCCATACGTAGAGGTCACGATGGGGGGACGCCGTCGGGGGTTGGGGGGCGGTTACCGAAACGTCCCCCCTCGCTTCCCCTCTCGGCCGCCCATCGCAAGTTGACCCTGCTACTTGGCGCAAACACGCACAATAATACTGAAGACACGGCGGGCGGGCACGTGCACCGCATTTCCAGGATTAAAGGCTCCCACCTTTAAATTGAATTTTAATTGGAGCCGGATCTGCAGAAACGTTCGTGGCGTTTTTTTTTTTTGGCGGTCGGAAGTCTGACGTAATTATTTTTGCTTTGTTTAAATATCATCCCGGGCGGAGGTATTATTCGGTCGTCAATGGGATTTGAAGAGTTCTCTCCTGGCAGAGGCCGCCACGTTATCCCATGGTCTTACTATGAGTGTACCAGTCAAATACGACATGGGGGCTACGTTAAAATTGGTTTCAAACTCAGAAACTAATCCCAGCGTTGGTAATGTTTCGAGATGGGCCCTGAGACTACCCAAAGCTAATTTCAATTTCAAGTACTCGCAATAACACAAAAGTCTTGCATGAAAACCTGTTGGGGCTACGGCTAAAATGTATTTGTATTGATAACAAGTCGTACCCTGCATGCGTTGCAATGCCACGTAAAGTTTAAAAAAAGAAAGATAAATAAAAATTATAGATGACCCGATGGACTTCGTATCACCGATATATGTTTTTGAAAAATATAGTCATAACTTGATACAAAATATTTATCTACATTAAATGAAATGCAACACAGTTCAAGCTAGTCACAGGTGCAAGACCAGTTTTCGAGTTTTTCCATCCCCACTCTTCTGGGTTTTTCTCGACACCCAACCATTGCTGGAGCGCTGCAGCAGCAGAAGGTGGCAGTGATGCAATGTTTGCCTTGAGCTTGAAAGCAGATTTCATGTAGGAAACATATCTCAAATGATTAAGCGAAGGCACAGTTTTACAACTGTATTCGTATAGTGAAACCAGAGAACGTTCACCAGCATCAGCAACCATATCCTGAGTAGCATTGGAGTCTTTAAATACTTTGATACTGTCAGCAAGATATAGGTTTTTTCTAAGAGTATGAAGGAACTTCCTTGTTTCTCTTGTTTTCCCAAGTTTTCCTTGATTGTACAAGGACGATGTTGTATCACAACCACTCATTTCGTGCAAGAACAGAATATTATCAGAGAATAATGTGTCACTTATGGCATCACTGGGAGAGAATATAGCGGTAGAGACTTTGTTCCTCCCAGGTTTCAAAAAGAAAACATTTGAGTGTTCGCAAGAGACCAATTTAAATTACCAAGAGGTCTATATACTCACCCACTATAATCACCTTCTTATTGGTTGGAGCCAGTTGCAATGCTGTATTCACTATTAGGGTATCAGTATCTTCTTTCGCCTGTTTGCAAGAAATTCCTGCCGAAGTAAATCTCGCATTGAGCATTAATATAAACCGACTTTTGTTTCTCCTGTTAGCAAGAAATCTCTCTTTTGCCATCGTTGGTATCAGAGTATCATCAAACAGCATATCAGCTGAAGCCAGTTCCCTTGATCTGTTCATACGCTCTGCACTTTTTGTACCAACGTCGAGGCCTTCAGGGTACCCATCAAAAACAATTACTGCGTTTGATTGACACTTTCATTTTACATATTCTACGTACTTTTCACAAATAAAAAAAAAGTTTGATTCGTGATCCATAGTACCCTATGTAAGAGAAACCCGCCATCTAAAACGTATTGAACTTGGTTACTTAACTGATTGTTTGTTAGGGATTTGAATGCTTTATACAGAGTTGATTTGTGTGATTTAACCTAGTGAAACCAAATACCAAAACTTTCCCCTATTTGCCCTTTTTAATTACCATTTGATTAGACTACGACCCAATACGGCCAAGAGGAGGAAATCGCAGAGAAACCCATCGCGACGTCTACTTCACGCGCTCCAGCTGGAATTGCGACGACAGCTTTCCGATTCCAGACGGTCCAATTACTTTTACAAGACTACACCTTCCGAGCGACCGCCCAACTGTTGTATGTCCACGACACCAAAAAAATTCCTCCTGTAAATAACACGCGTAACGTCGCATCATAAAAAGTATTTTACGACGTTTGACCAGCGCATCATCAATCAAGAAAAGAGGTCGCCTTAATGCGTGCATGTAAGGGGAAAGCGGGATCGAGGGGTGGCGTATATACACGTCCCCGAAAGTCCCGGGACGAATATCCTTAATCTTAAGTCGTAGCCATCGGAGAGGGGCTGTAAACACCACCTTGACGTTTCGTTTAATTAGCCCGCTTGCGATTTATGATATGCCCTCAACGGATTTTAAATCAGGCGGAAATTCGAGGGGAGAGATGCCCCCCCCGAACGGAATCGTGTCGGATTTATTTTACTACTATGAATTGCACGAGGGGCGACACACGTTAAGTTTACTGTCATCGCTCAAACTGACATTACACATTCATCCTCTTATTAGAATAATAAGTGCATGTGTACCTACACGGAGCTTCGCTGTAAGGTTCAATGGATTTTCGAGGTAAAATATCGTTGCTTATTTTTCAGTCAGTAACTAAATTCACCAATTAAATTTTCTTTACTAGTTATTAGTAACGAGTTTATTTTTAGGTTTGGGTGTGTTTTCTATTTCTTTGTTTTATTATATCTTATTTAATAATTTTAATTTTTTTCACGAGAAGGGTGAAAAAGGCATTACATTTAAATATAGAACATGCAGCTATAGAACAGATACTTAAGTCTTTTACTGAGAAGCAGTCATTAAACCGTATCCTGGGATATTACCACCAATTATCTCCCTCTTCGTTAATCCGACCCGACTCAATACACCAAACAAAAATATACTAAACACTAAAAATACTAAAAAAAAACTACTACAACACTAATATACACTGAGCAATATTGATTGATTCTAGTTATCGCAATTCTTCCTGCAGGATTAAAATAATGCTTATTTGAGCTACTCTGGTATGGAGCAACTTTACGATTTTATGTTCTATTTGGTACTTGAAGTGTCTTATGTGTGTCAGATTTAGTGCTTATCGACCTTTATTTCTGGTTTCGTGATAGAATTCACTAACAGAAGGAGGAATAAAATGGTGACATCTAGGCAACTTCGCCAAAGTTTCGATAAATTGTATCTTCGGCTTAGTTGCAGTAGCGGACGTTTAAATGTTTTGATTTTGTGGGCTTTAGTTGCGGCTTTAGTATTAGTACAAATCCTTAACTCATCTACATCATCTCAGCTTCCAAAGGGTTCTTTCTAAATAGTCAGCTTCTTTTAGATCTCATTTATTTATAGCTTTCTTCATTAGAGTGTTTCAAAATTATCTATTTATAAATAACCTCTGTTCTATATGCCTGGATATGTGATCGTTCTACAGTATTGGATGGAGTGGTCTAATTACAGTTTTTGCCCTAATAACGTTGTTATGAATGTCAACGTCATATATGCAATCAGTTGTTATTTTTACACCAGGTTATTTGTATTAATTGCAATGTTTAATATTACCCTTTTATGTCTGATAGTTCCCCTATGACCATTTATACTTGGTTTTATTCATATTTATAGCTATACCATATTTCGAAAATTAGTCTATCAATTTTCAGAACATGTAGTTTATGTCATCTCAATCTTCTGCTATTATTATCTGGTCGTCAGCAAATAAAAGACTATATACACATTACATATACATACATATATACAAGATTATGAATTTTTGAACATTAAGCTACTGTTTTTTATAGGCGAGTATCTATGGATGTATTAATTGATTTTCTATATTTCTTGACTGAAGTTTCAAACATAAAACTTTTTTGAGCCTTATTTGTGTCATATGAAAACAATGATATTTTCTCTTTGAGCTCAGATTTAGTTATTCACTCTTTATTAAACTCACACTGTGTACCTCTAACAATTTACACTTTTTATACTTACTTTACAATTTATGCTTAAAAATGTGATATAAAAATACGTAATATAAAATAAATGGAACTCACATCAAACACAAATACCTATGTACGACGAGATAGATCGAGACTTGTCCATCACTACTGTGAGAAAATTTTCTGAAATGAGATGCGACGTTACACATTTTAAGAAATCACTTATACACATTTAATCGACGAGGAGTTTTCTGATTTGACTAATTATACTATTATAGACTAATTAATTAATGTAGATATATTTATTTAATAGAGTTTCGAATATTCGCAGTTGTTCCTTGTAAGAAAAGCCTGAAATAAATCTATATTAGCAGGTAATATTACATGGTCGCTAAGCGCTATTAAAATGTGTTACATAAATCTGAAGGCAATTAATCGATTCCCATCGACTTGATTTAGGATCACTTTATTTTTATACCCGATTTAGTTTTATAGTTTTAGTTATATAATTTTTCTAATTAAAATATAATTAAATGTATATTGATTAACCATTGGTAAAGTAAGCAAAATACGGTTTGGAGAAGTATTATTAACAATTAATTTAATGTTATTTTATGTATATTTAATAAGTATTGTAATATATATAATAATAATAATAATAAAAATAATAATAATAATAATAATAGAACGTAATGTACATTAAGTTAATACATATTTTGTATTAAATTTCAATTCAACATTAATATAATAATTAAATCAATGAAAATAGTGTTATTAAATATTATTTAAACTATTAATAGTAAACTAATTGATACCAATTTCTTTAGGTTTCATTAATATTACGTTTATTTTGAGTTTTTACTTGTCCCTTATAGTAATCCTCCGTATATATTTTAATAATAAGTTTATTAGCAGTATCAGTTTTAGTGTTTAAAAATATTTATTAAATAGGGATAAAAGTCAATTTCCAAAATCGAAGTTAAAGGTGTGTATGAATTTTTTTTCTATGGCATACCTTTTATCGAACATGAGATATTTAGGTTTCATCAAAAAAATGTAATACAAATGCCTAATTCCCTTAAATATATGAGTTGTAATAACTCGAAACATGTCCCTTATGAATAACTGAAGATGCAGAAGCGCCTTTCATACGCAAATTCTTTTATGCATATTATGCACTGTTTGGTCTACGTTTTCCCAAAATTTTGCATGAATTTGTATTTTCTAGGATGTACTTCAATTTTTCTACATTTCTAATGCTCAAACCTGGAAAATTTCCCGAATTTGCATCGCCTCATGCTGGAAACATCTCCACTTCCATCCAGCTGCCCGGATTTGTACCTGAACTGTTGACCGTTGCTCTTCCTTCAGAACCCACAATACTAAGACTGCCCTGAAAAAATCCAAACAAAATCCTCTGGCGGGACACCGGAGAGTACCTCACCCTTAGGTACTTGTCCACTCTCAACCGTCAGATAACGTCCGTTTATGAATAGAACAAGTCGATCCCATCCCGGAGAAAAGGATGTAATTACCGAATGGCGTGCATCCCCTTGCGGGGATGGTTGCGGGTTACGAGACGTAAGGGGTGGTAATGGCCGAAAATAAAAATTTATGGAAAAATTCTTCGTTAAGGAAGCGGTAATCTAATCGGAAGTGGCCGGGATGTAATTCGATTAGGGTCACAAGTAAGGACGTTAAAAAATAAAAAAGAAAGTGGAGGGAAGGAGGGAGGGCTAGGAAATTGGCAATTGTTATTTTACGGGACGGCGGAGTGGACAATAACCCTTCACTGGGAAGTGTTCCGTGTTTAATTCCAATTTTATTTATTGTGACCATTGCTTCCCATGGTCATCTATGGGAACCGAAGCAACGAAATATCAGCGGCTTACCTGGCGATTGATAAAGGATTTTATTCGTATTCAAAGTGAACTTTTGATTCTGAAAGACCCCAAAGACGGAAAAATGTAACGTTAAAATTTCGCGTTGATCGATTACCCCTTTTAAGCGACCTTTTAATTAACAGATTTTCAAATATTAATGAAACAATTTATTGTCCCCATTTTTTAAATCAACCGTTGGAGGTAAAACCAGAAGCCTCCTCCTCCACCTCCACCTCATAAATTCTCCAATAAATCCCTCACCCGTATCGTTGACAGGGCCGTTACAAATGGGAGTTCCACCGGTTTAGGTATAACCTTGCGTTATAATAATGACAGAGATACGATAGAAAAGTTAAGTAATCCTTTTACAAAAGGTTTAGCGGGACTCGTGGCCGGTTCACAGGTCAAATGACCACTGGTCACCGCCGCCTGATTCTCTGACCTGGATGCCACCCTTTTTATTCGCTCTCCTCTCTCTTTCTCTCTCGCTCTCTTCTCGGCTGCTTTTTTTATTCTTTCCGACTTCGTCACCTTTTGCCATTCGCATTTATCAAAATCTCGCTCTTTGTGATATTACACACACAGAGAGAGAGAGAGAGAGAGAGAGAGAGAGAGAGAGAGAGAGAGAGAGAGAGAGAGAGAGAGAGAGACACGCAAGCCATTTGTTTTCAACAACGATAAATATTTAATTACTGATTTAATTTAAATAATTGCTTTAGGAAATTCCGCTAAGAATTATCGAGCATGCAAAAAATATAAACTCGATAAACAAATCAATAACATCAACATGTTTACAAAGAAAACTATGAATTTTATATGGATTTTTATGCAAACTTTGCTGTCATTCAAGAAATTTGATCGCATTTCTGTAATTTGAGACAAATAATAAATTATGTACAATGAGAAGTAATGTACATGGACTCGCAAAATTTCAATCGGTCTAAATTATTACAGAATTCGCCATTTTCAGTACCAATTTCTAAAATTGTTTACAACAATAAATAGAGTTTTAAAATATACCCAAAATATTAGTCGAAATATGCAGACAATATGTACCACAAAAATATGTACGTTAACATGCATTTTTTGCTAAACAGAAAAAAAAAACACATACACACCTACACCTACATATAATTAATTATACATATTATTACAGCTATATTTATTTAGGTTGCACTGTAATTTCCACTTGTTACGTGTCATTTACTGAATTAATTACTTTCTGCATGTCATGTTATTCCAAGACTTCATTAAAATTTTTCAATTCTGGCATTCCTGAATTTTATAGTTTAGATCATCTACTAAATTATCATTTTGGTGAAGTGGTAGATTTATCCTGTGTATTATTTGTTTTTTCAGAAACACAACCAAAATTAATTTTTTTATTACAGAATTGCTTATTTTTTGAAACTCCTAATTATTTTTTAATGAAACATTGATCTGTCACATTTAAAACACCAATAGGTAATTAGCTTTAATGGTAGGCTAAAAATATAATAGAATTTTCCAAATGTGTATATTTTTCAAAAATGGCTCACGTAGAAAATGCAGTATTATCAAGCAAGTATGATATTAATTTGTCCATATTAATATTAATCTTAAATTTGTAAATTACTTTCTTAATTAAATTTCGTAATTGTTGAAACACTAGGTACGTTAGAAAATTAATACAATTTTCCA